>CM060573.1:10000000-11207500 GCA_030625065.1 Alectoris magna | reverse complement strand
TTTTGTTTCTATGTTCAACCCATAACTATAGCCAGATGGAGAGGGTTGGATTTTTAGGTATTAAAAGATAATCAAATTTCTCCAAACATTTTTGGTAGCTTGTCATATTTTTTTTTCCACCTGGCCTAATTGTCTGAATCTCGCCAACTGCTTTACAGCATTGTAAAGCATTTTGGAGCTGACAGATGCTATTTAAAACAAAATTCTGCTCATCTCTGCAGCACTGTACTTACCCAAGAATAACCTTTCTATAAGGCATGCTATACAATATGGCAGTGGTCCCACTCAGGCAGAAATCTAACGGACTTGTATGACAGTAGTGTGCATATTTTATAAGGTAACCAACTGAGCAGTAGTCACCATATGAATGAAGAGTAATTGTTTCTGCTGGGAAACTAGAGCCACAACACAGCTTCCACAATACCTTCACCACAAGCCTGCATGCATCAGTGCTAGAGAAATCCCGTAGCTGATAAAATGCCCATAAGGAAATTGATATGAAATCAGTTTAGTTTAAAACACTAGCCCTACAGTGCTATGCTTTATCATCACTATTCTGGTGGGGAAAAAAAAAGAAAAGAAGGAAGAAAAAAAAAGAAGCTGTAGCATCTAATTCCACACGGTAGGAAAGCCAATAGGAAAGGAAACAGAAGGTTTGGGACACGTGGGTTTATGTGGATTATCTGACCTTGATATTGATCACATGTTATTTACATGTGCTTGAAAAACATGCTCACACAGATGTGAATCACATGTGAATAAATGAGATTGGGTCATAAAGTCATGAGAGCTGCTTGAAACTCCACGTGTGAAATCAGTAGGCACAAACCTTAAAGCCATGTAAGCCTCTAACATGAGCGGAAGATCACAGTGATGAGTCTCAGCTGACAGACAGTAGTGCCACGTCTGTTCCTTGCTTAGCATCTGCACCATGACTGCAGCAGCAGTGAAAAAACAGCAAGAGAAACCAGCATCAAAATCAACACAGCCGTCTTCCTCCTGCAGGACAAGCAAGCAATGACATTGCTTGCTTGTTCTCAGGAGGGCAGCTAGGCAGACAAACCTACCTATCACCCACCTGGCCTTATCTAATTTTGTTCCTCAGAAGGATAAAAGAATGCTAATGAAGAGGGTGAGGGCTAGCTGGATGTAAGGTTTGTACAGAGGTGTTTAGGCAGAGGCAAGTCAAATCTTTGATGTTTTCCCAGGTTTATGTTTGTTGGTTCTGAATTATGTTCCATGCCTGTAGCTGACTGCTATGCATCCTATCTTTTTAAACCCGACAGTTTATCTATACACTGTCCGCCTAGTGCTTACGCAGAGAAATCCCTGTACATAAACATTTAAACTCCAGAGACAAGCACTCTGCTCTGAAGAAGATTTGTATTTGTTGTCCCATGGCAGGAGGTATGGGGCAGCCATGCTCAGTGGTCATCCAGGACCACCACAGCAACATCAGACTACGGGAAATCCCAGTCAGTGCCCTGCACCAGGCAGCCATGTTCTTGCAGCGGACACCCTGTAACTATGCAGTTCCCTTTAAGGACCCCATTTTGAACGCAAGCACATAATGGACAGCTTTATTTGCAGGCTATAAAATTTGCTGTGGGCTTGAGAGGGTTGTCTTGGTTTGTTAGAGGGTAATGACAAGGTGTACACTAAATATCAGATATGTTAGATTCTCTTCTTCCTCGAGTCATTTGCAAGGCAATGGGAGAATGGAAGCTTTTGTCAAGATCAAGATGGCAAGGTGCAGACTGCTTCAGGGGCAGCCAGATTGCTCCTCACATCAAAAAGACCTTCACTGAAGACACAGAGATCTCCCACTCCTTCAGTTGCAAGAATTGGACTTTTTTGTTATAAAATCAGTAGGGATTGCCCCCTGCTACTGCCTTGGTTAGTTGATTCTACCAGCAAATGTGTCTTTTCATTGTTGGGCAGCCTCACCCCATGGCTGGCCATGCATGTGCTCATGCCCTGCCTTAAAGAACTGAGATACCAATGGTCAATGGCTGGTGCTGTGTCCTTCATCACTGAGCTTCAGCTGTTGCCCCAGTAAGGGTGGCCCAGCACTTGGTGTGCCCAGCACTTGGTGTAAACACTCTCAATACGCTGCCAGCAGGTTCTGGGGGTACAGGGCGCAAGAAGGAAGCAGCCCCAGTATGAAACAGGGGAAATCTGGCCTTCGTGACTTTCAGCCAAAGAGGATAAATAATTGCGCACAAGACATGGTGCCACGTTGGAGAGGAACAGACGGGAAGGTGCCTGGTTGCTGTGGCAACAAGGCCGCTCTTTTGGAAAGCTGGGTTTTTCTTTTCACTTGCCAATCTTACCTCCACGTCAGCATTCTGCCGTGCAGGAGACAAGCAGTGACATTTTTACACTCCCACTGACAAGCTGGTGGTGATGGGCAGCTCCAAGGGAGAGCAGCTGGTGTCAGAGCCTGAGCAGAGAGGAGGGGGGTCCTCTCAGGCAGTTAGCATCATTTAGGACCTTGTAAATGTGCTGCTAGGGCTGGAGTGCTGCTAGGGCTGGAGAGGGAACAAAACAGCAGACAGAGCCTCAGTATGGTGTGCATTGTCCCCTGCCCTTTGTGTGCATCTGGTCCTGCAGCTGATGGAAGCAACAAGACGCTGCTCCCACCCAGAGAACCTCTCTGTGTGTCCTGCTGGGAGAGGAGAACAGAGAGAAAAAGGAGAGGATGAGCAAAAAGTCAAGCAACAATTTCACTTCGCAGACCTGCATTGGAAGAAACATTATTGTGGTGGTAGAGGAGAAACATGGTTGATCTTTCCATCCCAGCAAGTCTGCCCACTGCTGTGCCTCACTGGGCTCTCCTTGGCTTCTCTACCGCTGGAAGAGAAGACTCAGTTCGACCAAATCATCCAAGTAAAGGTGGTGGTAATGGTAATAATGCTGCTGCAAAGCAAATGCAAGTACCTCACAGCAGGCCTAAAATTAGTTGTGTGAAATACTGGTGAAGTCAACTGCTTTGGTCCATCTTCTCTCATTTACCAGGCAATTTGCTGTGGCATCAGGAAGGAAATGGATGTGAAGAACCAGCCTATTCTGGCTGCCAGACCTTCCTACCCTTACATCTGGCTGAGAGTGTCTCCAATTGGACCATGACTCACGAACTGGGGGTGAGATTGCAAGAATATTGTGGCCAGCAAAACTTCAAATTCATGTATTCCCATGAAGCCTAGTTTTCCAAGGATGTATGGCTGGAAGTCAAAGACCTGTGACCCATGTGGTCACGGGTCACCCTGATGGCCAGTTGTGCTGGTACTTTATTTGAGGGGGAGCACTAACGCATTTTTTCTTTTCTAAAGCTTTTTCACAAAGCTTGAAGATCCTTCATATCTTGAACATCTCCACCCCTCTATCAAATCAAGCTGGAAGTATGGGTTGAAAATTATTATTAAGACAGACAAATAAGCAGCTCTGCCTCCTTCTCTGTCCCATCTTTCCCCCTAAGCACATGCTAATCAGCCACTTTTCATTAGGGATCCAGGATTAAAGATTAGGATGTCAAGGAGGGCAGTCCACCTCCAGGGGCTTTGTCCCTCCTTCAAGCTGGTGCAGCCCCTTCAGTCTGACTTTGAAGAGGCAAAATAGATGATGTGTCGTAACCCAGTTTCCTCAGAGTAATTGCTCTGCTTTTCCAAATCTTTACTTAAAAAAAACTAAATTTTTCAGCTGGTGCTTAAAAGTTTTTTTCTAGTAATCAGCACAGAGATAACTGAACAAAAGTACAGTCAAGCCTGGGAGAAAAAAATAAATGCATGAAGGCAGATTATAAAAGACCAGATATATTACCCTAAAACTGTGGACAACTGCAGAAACTAAAAGGATATTTGCAGAAATCTTTATTTAGAGAGAGCACAGAGGAAGCATCGACAGGATTACAAACTGACTGGTGTGTGATCGTTACATAATAGAGGAACCAAAGCTGTCCACCAATGGAGACCATCACGTCTGCAGCAGTGTAACACAAATGGTGACAGTGATGAATCTCTTGACAGCAATGTCAGTCAGTGAGGCATGGAAAATGAGATCGCTTATAGCGATTTTTACAGTGACCAAAGTGCAGCAGAGGTGACACCTCACCACCGCTCCAAATCATCAGCGGGCTCTCTATTGAAAGTTTCTCCTTGTGGCACCAGAACCAATGACACATGCTCCACGTGGACAAAAGGCTTTGCAGCTCTACATGGGTAATGGGATGAGATGAAGGAGAGGCAGTAAAAAAAATTTCTGAGATGTTCTATTCTGTTATGGCAGCTTTTTGAAAACTGGAATGTTCCTATGTTTTGTGGTCTAACCTTTTTGTCAACGGATCCTAATTCTTCGAAAGACAGAATCCTTTACAAAATATACCTGCCTGAAGGACAATGTTGGTTCCTGATGGACTGCTCTTGACTCAAAGACACTGATGTTTGGTTTTGGACCTTTTTGATGTTGATCCAGTATAGCTTTCTGCTTCCTAAGAAATTTTACTTCCTAAATAGTTTGGGCTGCTTATTGTAAAACTTGAGAAGGAAAGAGAATGAATCTACTGTCCTAGAAGGGTAAGGAACAAGCTCTGCGACCCAGCCATCTGTGTCTCCACAGAGCAGTGGGGAACACTAAGAACTGCTCCAGGGCTTCATTTCCAACAACAGAAATGCCTACAAGTCATACATGCTGTTTCTTTTCTGCATCTCCAGTGAGCTTTATGCAGTTTTCTTCCCTTATCCAGTGGGTGGGACCGTCAACACTGATCAAACCCTGGTCACTCCAATAGACTGGCACTGACCTGTTGGACCTGCCCTGGGGAAGCTGTAATGGAAACGCATATTGAGTCAATGTTGCAGAGCAACAAGGAGCATGGAGAAGGGCATCTCAGCCTGGTGGACTATAAAGAGAAAGCTTACGTTAAAAACAAGAGCCTGGAACATGGAGCTGAGCCAAGTCTTTGGGTCCTACCACTGCCCAGAGTGATCCTAATGCCCCAAATCCACCTAGTCAGCATGGACCACACTTGGAGAGTAGCACTGAGTGACATCTGGGTTGGGTGTGGGGACTCAGCTACCCTGCTGATGAAATGAGTCATTTTAAGACTCACCTCTTCCCCAGGGAGCCATGACCATTCATTAGGCATTGTAAAATCAGAACACAAATGCCGACTGTGAGTAGCAGTCCATTAATAGCCCTGTTTGTTGCAGACCAAATAATTAGCTTAGAGACGCATCAGCAGCTCTTGATTGCGTATGAAATAACTGTCTTATTACACAGAAATGAAATGCGTTTATGAGGACAGCTCAGGTGTCACCTCAACCTCAATATCGGAGAGGAAAGGAATTAAAAAAAAAAAAAAGAAAAGAAAACCCAGCCATTTCGATGTGTTGCTCAGCAACAGAATTTGCGGGGGAAACAATCTAGGAATGAAGGAATGAGCATTTCCAAGAGAACGGGTTATTTCAGGCAAGACATCAGGGACAAGCAAATGTCACACAGGCTGAGAACTTTTTTTCCTCCTTTAATCAATAATTTAAACCAGACATTTTGGGTGAATAAGCATTCGAGTTAGACGATTGAAAAACGGCGATCCCAAACCTTTACGAAAAGTCACACTGCTGAAAAAATGTTTGTTTGTGTGAGGGAAACGTTAGATTTACTAGACACCGAATTAAAAATTGAAACTGTTCTTAGAAATGTCACGTGCGCACTTAAAGAGGGAGATGATGTAATGCCAACGTTGCTATATTGTACAGTATCTCTACCAGAGCAATCTCGTATTAATTTTGTTGTTCTCCTTCCCACGTGCCCTCCCTACCCTCCCTTCTCCTTTCTCTTCCAGGACAAGACGAGCGCTCTGAGTCTCAGCAATGTGGCGGGGGTTTTCTATATCCTCATCGGTGGGCTCGGACTAGCCATGCTGGTTGCCTTAATCGAGTTTTGTTACAAGTCCAGAAGTGAATCAAAGCGGATGAAGGTGGCAACCCATTCCCAGGCCTTTCACACCTTCTCTCTGACACCACCCTGGCTCCAAAGCTGCCTTCAGAGACGGATGCAGCCCAGAACATGGGTGGAAGAAAATACATAGGGATAATGAAGTGACCTTATCGCTTGATCTTGCTAGAAAGAAATAGAAGCACGAGAGGAAGCTAAGAGAGGCTCACATGAGCCCTAATCCTAACCCATGAGCTCATGCGAGATCAGACGTGTGACATAATACTCATTCAAAGTCCAGATATAGAGTGAAATCATAGCGCAAATGGTAACAGGAACACATTGCCATTTCTTAAAGCGGGCTATGGCAACGTGTGTGCAGCATGGATGAAGTGTGTTGGAGTTGGTGTGATACAGCCTTTACTGCAGTAAAAAAAATCCCCCCAACTCAAGCAGTTAACAGCAAGATAGAACGGAGGTAGTGTAGTAATGAATCAGATCCCGTTGTTCCCTCTGCTGGCATCCTGCTGGCACTATTTGCAGGTAGGCAGCAGTGACAGATGCTCAGAGCATTTGCCAGATTTCTAGCCTTGAACCTTGGTTGGACAACATTCTCCCAAATAGGTACCCTGGGTAGGTGGAGTGGGGTCTCCAAAGTCAGAATTGCGGGTCTTCAGAGGGAGAAGCTGTGCTTTGATGTCTCCTGAAATGTCTTTTTCTCTATTCTGTCATGGTCTAGCAGCAGAGTACTTCCTAAGGCCCAGGAGATTTGTTTCAGCCCTAATTCCCAGTGTGCCTAAATTTGTGTCCTGTCAAGAGGGATTAGATTTGAGAGCCTTGGGAATGCACATTTAATGCAGCATCTGTGGAACAAGTACTTTTTGACTCAGATGACTAGCAGAGGTGATCTCTTACATGGATACCATTGTGCAGAAGGGTGCAGCAGGATCTGAGCTGTAACACATCCAGTTCTTACTCTCCATGAGCACGGAAGTCAGTGTGTTACAGGATGCAGGCAGCAGGTCTCATAAAATTTAGAGAGATTTTTCACTTCCCTGGGCACTGAAACTTACCCAGAATCAAAAAGAAAATAAGCCATCATTCCTCTGGGTTTTATGTCACCGTTTCACAACATGCTTAACATTTTGTCAGCAATAATAACATTTCTCATTTGCTGAAAATGTGCAATAACTCTTTTTGACATTGAGATTCAGGAAATTCTACAGGCAGTGAGAGCACAGGGATAAGAAGAGGGGTAAAAAAATGAAAATAGCCATAAATGCAAAGAAACCAAAATAACTTTCTCTCTTGGTTTAAGTATTCTAAGAAACTAGTTTCCTTAGATCTCGTGAAACAAACGCTTTGGACAGTATCTGGAACAGGAAGATGAGATTTAGTTTCCTGAATTAGGTTTGCATTTCCTGGCTACCTCAGTTGTCTCTGTAGACAAAAACAAAGGTTCACATTCAGTTTCTTGCGTGTGGAAAGTTAAACATAGGCTTGCAGTGAGTCAGAGCCCATCATACGTAACGGAATGGGAGTAGTAATAGCATATATATGGGAAAAAGTGCACAATACCTCTGAGCAGAATTGTAGAGTTAGAATAGTTTTTGTACATGGCACGTTTGCTTTATACTCCAAATTATTGCAGAAACATTTAATTTTGAATGTAGAAGAGATGTGAATTAACAGAAAAGGTGCAGAAGGCACACGCAGAAAGTGAGAGTGAATGAAGGCAAGGAAGGAGAGAACGGTGATAGAAACACAACATTTTTTTTTTGTATTGTAATTTCTCCACCATTGCTAAGGACAGGGGGAGACCCCCCCGTCTTTCCTAAAAAGGGTTTTTGTTTAATCCCACAGCAATCAATCAACGAAGCCATACGGACATCAACCCTTCCCAGGCCGGCTGCAGCAGGAGGCAGTGGAGAAAACGGACGTGTGGTCAGCCACGATTTCCCCAAATCCATGCAGACGATCCCGTGCATGAGCCACAGCACTGGCATGTCCCTGGGAGCCACGGGATTATAATTGGCCTTTTGAACCATTGCCTGGGTGAGAGCAGGGACAGCCCAACTCCACCCCGTCCAGAGCCAAAACCAAACCCAACACCAACAAGACAAATGACGATGACAGAAGGGACAATTGGATGGATCTTCTCGAGGAAATCAAATCTATTTCCCTTTTTCTTTTGCAAGCAGATCCACTGGCAGGAGAACAGAAACAGGTCTGTACTGCAATAAGGAGAGCATAATGGGATTTAAAAGACTCGTGAACCATCCCTGATCAAAGAACCACTGGAACACTAATGAGGACTATGCCATTTTGTTTTAACTTGGTTGTTAATAAGTCTTAGTGTGTGCAATATATACATTTTTTTCTTACTAATTCCTGTGGTGTCAGGGTAACATCAGTCCTTTCCCCTTTTCCTGCTCAGCCCTTTAATCTGGTTTAGTTCGGGATGCAAACCGTAACATCTGAGCTACTAACAGCAAAAAGAAATTCCAATGAATGACAAGTTGAACTCCCAGCAGGGTGTCAACATCGACCCCTTTTGTCTATCGTGATTCTGTTGTGAATTTGGGGTGTGGAGTTATTGCAACAAGGCAGACAGCTGCAAATGGCTCTCCCTGCAGCAGGAAGGACTCGACACAAGAAGAAACTGAAAAAGAATATGAGGCTGTCTTACAGTGGCAAAGATATGAGTGAGTTTGGAAACCCCAGGTAACCTGATGATAAAGTGTTAATTCTTCCAGAGATGGTGAGTGGCAGTTCAAGAGAAGGATCATGTGCCTGGAGAGGAGAGCATCTTGCGTGGCTTATTAGAGCAGGTGGCTGGTCTAAGATCATGGTAGCTGCTGTTTATGGAAGAGAGAAGATAAATGCAGTATTCCCCTTACATGCCACTCTCCTGCCTAGGTTATTGGGGGCTAATAAGCAATTGTGAACCCTTTCTTCATTGCTTAGCTTCTGTGTATGCTCCCTTTTTGGTGGTCACATAAGGGAACCACCATGAGCTGGGAATATCATCTCAAGACATCCAGTTCTAGATGGCTGCCTATTAACCAGTAAAACACACTAAAAGTCATGGGGCTGCAATGGGAATAACACGGCCTTTTTGCTCTGAAATCCCTTTATGGCCATTTTTCTAATTAAAAGGGATATATTTTAGACTGTTGGCCAGAATGGCTTTCTGGAAGGAACTGCTGAAGCAAATGTGAAGGAGATCCTATAAGAGCTTCATTCAAGCATCCATGACATATGATTGCATCAGAGCTGGTCAAACTTAGCCTTCCTGTCAAACTGTGGCCTGTTCTCTGGGTAAGATGCCAAACGTAGCAGATTCCCACTCGTGTATCGTTAGCGAGGGGAAAGCATCCCCAAGCCAGGAAAGCAGATTGCTGACACCAAACATGCAGAAACCCATACTGAGGGACAGGCAGCTGGGAGCCCAGCTACAGGAATCAAAAGGACAAGGATGGCTTTCCAGAACCACACAAAAGATTCATTCTGTGAATCTTTGGCATGGACAAACACTTCCCATCCTGGTGGGCCTGAGATGCTTCCCCAGAAGTGAAGAATCACCAGGGGAGTATCTAGAGCAAGAGAAGATCTGCGGGGCAGGGACCACAGTGAATCCACTCAGCCTTGTCCCATCACCGATGGCACATAAAGTTCAAAGCTTCTCATAGGACTCAGCAAATACACGCCCAGGGACTGAGCTGCTATCGGAGCATTCTGAACTGCTTTTTTTCTCTCTCGTTTTTTTTCTTTTTTTTTTCTTCCTGCAACGTAGCACGTGAGGATCGGAAAAGGAAGAAATGCAAGTGAAGACCAAGTTATACAGACAAATGACTGGCATAAGTTTATGAGGAGGATTGGTCCATACAGCTGTCCATAGGGCTGGAAACTGCCTGAACACCAGTTTCCATTAGTGTACTCTGTAGAGCAATACGTTTACCACCTTTAACACCAGCCTGGTCCAAAGCACCTGTTCCATCTACCTGCTTGTCTTGCAATGCTTTGGACACCAGCAAGTCAAAGAGTCAAGGTCTGAAGCTTAGGCACAGCATGTCTTGTGCCAGTGTGTTTTCCTCTCTCCACTGCTGGAAACCCTTACAGTCTTCACTTCTCATCACCAAACATGAGTTCTGTCATCAGCTGCTCCAGACACCTCTACAAGTCACTTTGTGTTGATTATCACTATTTTTAGTCCACTTTCTTTTCCTTAACTTTAACTTCAGTTCTATGTAAGCACTAACATGGTCAGAGCAATCCTTCAAGCTAGCCTGCTTCCATGTCCACAGCTCTCGGAGTCACCTCCTGTCTCAGCTCTTGCCACATCCCAGAGAAGGCTGACAAGCCCTCCAGTGCTCTGTCCTTCTCCAAAGACATGATCACCATGGTGGCAGGTCACAGGGAGCCCAGCTGGGCACGCAGACATCGATGGCATTGTGGGAAGCAGTGCGCCTGTGCCAGGACTGGCCACCTGTGACATGAAGATGTGGGATGCGGTCTTCAAAAGCTTTTGATCAGTGACGGGGTTAAAAACAAAACAAAACAAAACAAAAAAAAAAAAAAAAGAGGAATAGGACAAAAGCGTGGAAAAATGTTAACTTGTAATATGTATTTTTACTACACTTTTCTTAAAAATAGAGTAATGGTAAAACTCTTAAAGACATTGACATTTTTTCTCAACAGGAATCCATATTTAACAGTTTTGGCTTTCATTAAATTTTGCTCTTTGGTACCTGGATCTTTTATTTACCAGCTATATTTGTTTTAACTCTTTTTTATTTTATTTTCCTTTATTTCTTTTTCTTTTGTCACTTCTGCAAAGGATTTTGCTTTAACAAACTGAACGGTGTTTTTATTTTCACATTCTCTTTTCAACACTTTTATTGGCAATTATTATTTACACAAGAGTGAAACTATCAGCTGGAATTTTAGCACCACGGATCCATGATCCATTTTTCATACCTGTCCCATGCTGTTTTGTGCCAGTGCTGGATGTATGGAAGTGAAAATGGTGTTACCCCTCAGGCAATATTACCCAACCTGAATCAAACAAAATTTCCTTGATTATTGCTGTGTCTGACTTGTGAACAGCAGCCAAATAAACTGCTTCAGGTTGAAATTGGGAATCTATCTAATATTTTCCCAAGAGTCAGGAAGCTAAACATTCACTGGGTTCAAAGTTCGATATTTTACTTCTTGTTCAGAGTTTTATGAGGTTATTTTCTGAGGAGGGCAATTTCAGGATTTTAGCTTGTATTTACAGGGGGAAGGTCTAGTCAGCTGAGGGAGAATTCAGAACCAGCACTGGTCCAAAAATCCATCCCAGGATTGGTTTTCCTGGGAGCTGTCATGCTGTTTCAGAAGCTCAGACATTCAAGATATTTCTCACTCAATTGTCATGCAATTAACCTGCTTAATTCCTCTTTCAAAAGTCTGCTGAAGTGGGAAAGAGAGTGGGATTTAAAGCATCATGGATAGCTGCCAATGCTAACTACTATCTAACTAACTAACTAACTAAGTAACTGCTAACTAGTGTAGCTACACTAGTGCCATGCTTGGAGTGTCACAAATGTGGACAGACGTCCCTTCCCCATGGCACCACTCCTGTGTGTTGGCTGGGGAAGCTGAGACACCCAACTGCCTTCAGCCAGGCATTTCAGCTCACCCCACAGGGCTGTGGTTATAGACCCGAGGTCTCCAACATTCCCAAGGGGTTTTCAGCTGCTGGTAAAGTTTTAGGAGGAGAATCAGAAAGGGTCAGAATTAATAGAAATGGGCTGTGAACCCTCAGGCTTCAAAGCACAAGAAACTCCAAATCAAGGGGGCTGAGAGAGAAGTTTTCCATGGGCAGACTATGCTGCATCAATCCATTTTGGTCTTCCGCACTTGTTTGGACATCAAATACTGTATGATGGGCTTGGACCTTATCTCAAAATGCTCTCCTTGTTCCTTCAGTGGTTTGCTCTTCATTCCCAGTGAAGTTGCAAACATGCACGAGAAATTTTCCTTTTTCTCTTGACAAAAGCAGGACAAAATTCCCTTTTGGCAAAAGCAAATATCCTTTTTGAGAAAGTCTCCAGCAAAAATAAAACTATATCTTCAACAGCTGATGAAGCAAAAAAACACTGAATACTGAACAGACACATCACCCAATCCATCCTTTTGCTATGGGATCAGAAACTCAGCACCAGGGCACACGGCTGGGATGATCCAAAAGGATTTGTCTCGACTTGTTTCTGCATGCACGTACCTGTCAGCAAACACAGCAAAAAACTCTCTTGTCCAAACTCAGTGAAGGGATAGGGCAGGGGCACATACAACAACATTTGCTGTAACCCAGTGCTCACCATTAAACATCTTGATGCATGATTCTAATACATTGGTTTAGCTCAGAGGCACATGTCAAAGCTCAGGTGACCCATCACAGTGGAGTGTGGGAATTCTTCTCCAGCATGGCATGGAGATTGCTCTGAAGCAGCACCTTGGAAATAGTAGGGTAGATGGGTTCAGTCCTTTTCTATCAGCAGATGTACCAGATTTACTGCAAATACCTTTCAGAAACTTGTGGCCTGTTGTAGCCGCAGACATCTCTGCAAACCGATTCCCCTATTGCCTCTATGTTACCTATGGGCTCAGATCAATTTGCCAAACATCACTGCTGGTTTTGTGGCTTGGCAGCCTGCTGCTGGTGCAAACCCTCATGCCTGCATGAGGGCAATCTCTGTTAGCCAGTTAATCAGTTAATAGAAAAACAGTGATGTCACTGTGCCATTTGTGACAGCCCACCTATCTGCGGCAGGGCAGGGCTTTGCAGGGCAAAATCCATATGCAGATCCCAGTTCAAAAGATGTTAGTGCCAAAACTGCTTGGGCCCAAGGAAACTGTCGGTCATGTTGCTCCAGCACCACCCCTTTATCTCCATCCCCATCTCACCTTCCTTTGTCCGTCAGCCCCACCTACAGCACTGCAACATGCAGTAGGCTGTGCTATGTATGCACATGGGGGTGGTATTCCTATGGATAGCTCTGTAACACTACAGAGCCAGCCCATTCCTTGGGATGGGAAGAGAGATGTGAATCCAGCTCTGCCCAGGGCAGAAGTGATCCCACAGCCTATCACACCACTGGGCAGCAAGGAGACTTCAGAGGAGTGGTGCACACTTCAATGGCCCAGCTGCAAACAGAGTTGGGAAAGGGTGGCAGAAGGTAGCAATGGCTGTAATAAGCACATTCCATACACACAAATAGCGTGTGAAACCTTGGGTGGGAAAAAAAAAATGGCAATCCAAGATTCAGCTATGTAGCAGTCCTAATGCCAAGGACCTCATCTTCAACAACAAAATTATGGTAGAAAAGAAAGAGAAAGCTGAAAAAAAAGAAAATACAGTGTCTCACTAGCATAGACAGGATGTATTTACAGGAGTCACAAAGGAACGGTGACCCCATTTCTCTGCAGGAATACATCTTCCAAGTCATGCAAAGAAGGGCAGAAGGACACAGGAGGGGACTCCTCGCAGCTTAGGGCATGCAGCACAGTGCATCCATCTCCGCCCTGTGCAGAAAACAAGTCAAGGTGGTGCACACCTCTCCCAGGGAATCATCACTGCCCCGAGTGCTCCCAGTTCAGGGCATCCTCTGCACTGGGCTGGTACCGAGGGAGCTCCTGGCCATGGGCAAAGGGAGAGCTGTCCCCAGAGCAGGGAAATGCAGCAATCCTCACCTCAACAGGGGATAATGAGAAGTTTAATTAGCCAATGTTTGCACTAATTGGGTAGTACACGCACATATGCATACTCATGTATTAAGAGAAGCTTTTGATGGCCCAAATTAGCTGTCAAGGTACCTCTTCATTCCTAAGGATCAATATTGTATAATGTAACGGCACAGAGTGTGTTCATTACTCTGCAGGGCTGGTTTAACATGCTGTCTGGATCCCTTTGGCAGCATTTCCTCCTCCGTTTGAGCTGGCATCAGAATTAATGGCATGTCGTGTTCTATAAGTCCTGACTTTTTAGATGAAAGGTGCACGGTGTTGTTCGCATCAGTATTACAGCGTAATAAATCGATGCTTTCCTGGTGGAAGGATTTCAGACAGTTTCACAACTTGCTCTCAGGAACTCCAAAGATGACCTATCTGCCAATGGGCCACTGGACAAAAAAACAACAACACACAATAATAATAATAACAGTTGCAGTATGCTGTGAGTAGGGCTCTGGAGCCAAATATCAATCCCAAAGCTCCACCAGGCCCTGCTGCACAAGGTAGCGCACAGCTCAAGGAAACAATTTCTCACCACCAAGAAGTTGTGGGGCAGGGACAAAGCCTGATCTCATTCACCAAAAAAGGAGCAGAGACAAAAGCAGAGTGCCAGAGCTTCCAGTTTGCAGAAAAACAACAGGAAAGGGGAACAGGAGCAAAGACGGAGCATGCCATGGCAGAGCAGCAGCAGCCACTGCTGGGCACTTATTTAATGACATCTTTACAAAGTAAACCATAAATTCCTCTGATCCCAGAAGCTCATGTGCAAGACGGGGAGAGGCTGAACTTGAAAGAGAAGCCGTTTTGCTGCCTCAGATTAGCTCAAACTGTGTGACAAGCTTTCCCCACTTCAAAACCAATGTTGTTAGCTTCAAAATCTGCATTATTAATATTTCAATGTGAGTCCCATCAGGAGCTGCCAAAAGAGCTCTCCTGGACTCGTGACAGCTCATCGTGTTTGGTTCTAATCATATATGAATGCATGAGTTAAGAAGACATCATTAAAAGTACATTAAGTTTAATTATGCTAGCAGCCACAGACAGTGGGAGCATTGGCTTAATGCAGGATGCATAATTACATCAGAGCAAATCCATGGGATTCATGTTTGTTAAAGAAAATGCTGCTGGTCTGGTTGTGTCACTACAATGGGATCCAGTTAAGGGAATGACTTTGGGGGCTTCTCCCACCCACCCCTGCGCAGTACCCCTGCACACTGCTGAGCCCTGGTGCAGCTTATTGCACACCACACTTCATGAGAGCATCACAAAGCCCCAGGGGGAGATGGAGAGGTGCTGCCAGGCTGCGGAACCAGCCCAGGTCTCTCTGCAAGGGGCTGGCAGGGCCAGGCAGCTCATAGACATGGGAGTGCCAAGCAGGTGGATGGAGTCACAGCCCGGTGCAGAGGATGGAAATGGATACTCCCAGCATGGCTGCTGCCCTTCTGTGGGTTCCAAGCACTGTTGGTTGCAAAGCGGGTTCAGACAATTCACAAACAATGAAACAATAGAAACAAAACAATTAAAAGAAAAAAACAACAAAACCACCCAAAGAGCTTCAGCTTCTCCTAGGGCTGGTGCAGCTCTCTCCACTAACACACAGACAGCAGCAGGGCAGTGCCAGTGACACAGGGCTGTGGCAATGGGGGAGGCGGCACATTCTCACACCCAGCAGCACAACCTCACAGCCCACCCACTGCTTTTCTCTGCAAAGCCAATGGCTGAGCCCCCCACCCACTCACCCCATCAGTGCTGGGAGTACAGGGACCCTATAGGAGATGTTTGTTCCTAAAGCTCCACCGAGCCCTCTAACATCTGCCCCAGTGCAGACCACAGCTGCTGTTGATGCACTGTGGCCTCTTGCTGCCTCCCCGCCGTGGGGTCAGAGCTGCCACTGGGCAGCTGTAGCACAGAGGCACAGCACAGCAGGGCAGATGGGCAAGAGTACAAACATAATGGAGCAAAAAAAACCTTGATGGAGCAGAAGTCCCCAGCAGCCAAGGCCGGCTGCAAATGGACTGCAATTACTGGGTAGAAAATAACAGATTTCTAGGAAGATTTCCAAATAAAGTGCCCCTGAACTTAGTTTGGAGGAAATCTTTGTTTCTGATTAGCTTGGTTTTTTGTTTGTTTGTTTGTTTGTTTTCTTTTTCCCTTTTTTCAGAGAGAGAGGCAGAAAATCCCCACCACTCAGCCTACTTTATCCATGCCCATTTCCATCCTGGCTAACTCCATCCCACCCTCACCCTGCTCATGCAGGTGGGGGTGGCATCACACGTGTAGGGCTGTGCCATGGGACAGGACAGGACAGGACAGCACCCCAGGACCCAGCACCATCCTGCACAAAGGGGCTGGAGGACCCCTGGGTCTTAGTTGCCATAAACGTGGTTTCCACGCTCTCTGCTTTTCAGGGGTTTTAATTGACAGAAGTGGTCATCAGCATTTCCAATTTCAATCTAATAAACATGGGGAAATTCCGGCTACAGGCTGTTGTGATTTTATTTTCCATTATGGTGAGCTGAATTGCAGCTGTTTGCCAACGGCCATCATAACCCTGGCTCAGCTGAAAAGTGGGAAGAGATGTGGCATGGACACAATAAAACTTTCTTTTTCTAAAGAAACAGTTGGTTTTAAAGTGAATGGACACTCTCACGTCTTTTCAGCTGGGGGAAGGAATACGTGGATATTGAGAAAGGTTTTAAAGCAATCCAACATCATAAGGTTCTTTAGAGAAGGCATTGATCTTTCTCAATGGGCAGCAATTGATACGTTCAAAGTGAGCTTTGTGTGCGTGCATGTTTGTCCCCACACAGGTGAGCACAGTCTGTTATCTAAAAAGAAAGAATCAAAAAAGCAATCAAAGCTGAGCACAAAGAGCAGCTCTTTGGGGAGAGAAGAGGCAGGACCTTTGTATCCCCTACGGCAGCTCCCTTTGGTGTGTAAACCCTACGGTAGGATAAAAAGAACAATCCAGGTGCAATTAATTGCACTTTCAGAGGCAAACAGCCAATCTGTCAGGGCTATGCCCACTGAGGGCTCACGGGGGATTACAAATTAACCCCTCTGTGGTTAGCCTGTTGTGGGTTCATTTTGGGAGGAGGTGGGGTGGTTGCTGTAGTGCTGGGAGCCTCAAGCCGTCACTTCCTAAGGACTCATAGGCTCTAACAGCACTTTGCAACCCTATCAGCCATCCAGCAGAATTCAGCAAGCTGCCCCAAATCTCCGTCTATGCTGCAGCATGCTTGGGTGAGATCCCGACACAGCATACCTTTTGTGAATGGACTTTGTGATGATGTGAGTCAGCGCCAGGTGAGAGGAAGGGGACAGCCTGTGGTCTGATGCTGTAAGGCAGGAGGTGGGATATAAAGGCACTCACTTGCCTTTAGTGCTTCAGGAAGGAGGAGAAACTCCCTAAGATCCCAGGCTGTGGGATTTGTTGGGTAATTCCGTCAACAGCAAGAAGTTCCTCAGCTGTTGCCAGAAAGCTGAGGCTGCTGTGTATAAATAATGGGCTGGTGATCAGAAAGGGTCAAAAGGTATCCTTGCTAACTGCTGAGTAATGTGCCTGGGGCTTCACAGGAAAGTGGTGCAATGGTGGGGGTATAACTTTTGGTAGCCATGCTGTGTTGGGTAGTGCTGCGTGCCAGGAAGAACTAATCTCATTGTATCTGGGCCAGGAGGAATAACCATGCTCATGCCAACAGTCTGCAAATGGGAGAAACAGCACTGAGTGCTTTCCCAGAGCCAGACCGTGACAGACAGCTGTGATTTGCTTTGTTTGTCTGCTTTTCTCCTGAAGATGCCCGTGTTTCTAAGGGAAGGAGGTGTGGTAGGTTTAATGGGAATGAGCTTCACAGAAACATTTGATTTTTGTGGGGGAGCTCGTTAGCTGAAATGAAGACTATAAAAGAAAAGTTGTCAATGTGAGACATCATCTAAGGAGAAGATGATGAGTTGTACTGCAAAGCAAAACTGGGTGGAAGAAAAAGGTACGTACGGTTTCTGCAGAGGATTTTTATCTTGCAACCTCTGCTAAATCCTATGAAAAAGGGAAAAACTTCAAATCCAGAGAAAAGAAAAAATGCTGAGTCATACCAAAAAGATCCTGCATGATGCTGGTCAGGCACCATGGAGAAAGCTGGCCTGAAATGGAATAACTGGGAGGCTGGTGGTGCAAGAGATCCTACCCAGACCCAACAGTATGGCATCGAGGAAGGGAAGAGCCTGCAGCTGTAAGGCTCCGAGCAGACGTGTGGGGCTGCCCCCTTGCTCAGCATGCAGGCAGGAAGGGTGGGTTGATCATAATATAACTTGAATAGGAATAAAAGGTAGATTTTGTGATGCTTGGCTCAGCAGCAGTGGGGTAAATAAGAGAAAAGATATTGGATATTGTCTGTTTTTTTTTTTCTTTTCATGTGTCTGTCATCTCCCTGCTAGAGACTGATTGGTAACTGCTGCCTTCTACCACTCTGATGTGGATTCCACAGTAGGGAGCGGGCTGTTTCCTACAGTGCCCTAATCTGTACATTGAGGAGCAGCAGCGTTTGCTGGAGTGCTTCTGAAAAGTGCTGAGGCAATGTCAGTAAGTCTCACTGCTGTCCTCATGGAGCAGAGAGGTTCCTCAGGTCTGGGCCAGGTGCTGCGTGTCCCAGATGTTCCCCTCACCACGGTCACAAAGCCCTGAGTGATCCTTGGCCACTGGTGATGAAAAGGTGTTGCTCAAAGTACAAGGTTACCCTGGGAAGCAATGGGAGACTTGGGTGCTCCTCCTTGTCTCAGGTCAGTGTTTAGGAAATTCCTGAAGCTTTCCATGTCTTTCCTGTCCCCATGGGGTTGGGGTAACCTGGGGAATGTGCAGATGCCAGCTCACGAGGGAACAGCGGAGCAGGAACCATGTGGCTTCCTCATGTTCAGCTACAGCTGGGCAGTGGTGGGGCCGGACATCCCCAAAGACCCTGTCCAGCTGTGTCTTCCTGAGTTGTTCTGGGCCGTGCAGCAGAGGGCTGGTGAATATTGCATGGAACCTGCTGTCACCCTGCACGTGGCAGCAAAAGCTCTCCCAAAGGAGAAGAGGAAGATCTTGTGTCTAACCACTTGGTTTTGAAGCCAAGTTTGGGTCCCATCAATAGGAAAACTCCTGAAAACACCTTCCTGATCTAGTTTGCTGGTTAGAGCCATTGAGAGCTTTCTCTTCCAAGATGAAAGTGGGATAAAAGCAGCTTCAGGACACATCTCAGCATGGTGAGCTTCTACCAGGAGTTTGAGTGAAGCCTGACTATGCAGTCAGCAGACACAGCCTCCAAATGACAGGGGCCGAGCAATGGTGATAATTGTACTCCCAGCAATAGGGCGATGCCGTGCATTTAGGCTTCAATTAATTCTCTGGCTCTAAATGAACTGCCTCCTACAGCTTTCAGCAATTACATCTTGTTAATTGAAAATAGCATTCATCTTATCTCTAGGAGGGGACTGGACGAAAGTAGGGCAACAAAATCTGGAGTGAAGGTATCGTGAAGGGAAAGGGAGGGAATGAAGCTGAGGGAGGAAGGCAGCCAGAATGGCTGAGGGGAGAGGTCCAGACCTTTGTTTTCCTCTATCAATTCAGGCTGTCCTGGTTCAAAACAGGGTATTCTTCCTCCAGCCCCATTTCCTGAGGAAAGCCCTTTGGAAAGAAGATCCTTTCTATGTGGCAGCGTTCAAGGAATGATCCCAGCTTCTTACCTCTAAAGGAAGTTGCAAGTGCCTTAAGAGAGAACCAGCATAGGTTTGAGTTTTACGTGGTTTGGTTTTGTTTTTCCTCAGTCTGGTTACTTGAAACCACTCTGAGTTTTCTGCCAACAGAACTTAATGCAGTAAGACTTGAAGAGACTGAGAAACAGGTGACCCTCTGGTTTTCACCCCCTGTCTAAGAAGTGAGGGGAGAATGGGCAGCATTAACAAGCTGGTAAGCCCAACTTGATCCTGAGGGAGAGAGTTGAGTCCTGCTAATCTCAAAAGACAAAATGTTCAACTTTCTTGTGATCAGATTGGATCCTCTGAAAGCATCTTGTTCCTTCCAGCTCCTTCTGCAGCCTTGGGCAGCTCTCCTGATCTCTCCAGCACCTGATATTCCTGGACAATTGTAAAGCAGGGGTGATGGCCTTCGTTTCTGTCCCCCTATGGCTCGCCTCAAAAGTGCATTAAAAAACTCACAGTACCTCTGTCGCTTTTCTGACAGACTGACACCTCTTAATCTGGGGCTAAAAGTTTTCTCTTTTGCTGTTTTTGTTCCTTTCCTTTAACACCTGATTATTCCAGGATGGGAAGAGGCAGTTGTACTGGAGCGGTTCTTCATTTTGTGCTCAGCCAGGTGAAACACAAACAGTGACAAATTGATGATGGAATAGAACACATTAGCGTGAAAATCCTCAGATGCCTCATAAGGTATTTCCTCTGAGTCTGCTGAAGTGATAACACTACTGCAAGTGGCTTCTCCAGAAAGGAAATAGTCCCTTGTTGGCAATCGGTTTGATTGGATTGTGGTGAAGCTTCGCATCAGTCCTGAAATACAATCTGTAGAGCCAGCAGAAGTGTGCTAGGAGGCCAGGAGAGGACTGCAGTGCAGGTTGTCTTTGCCTGGCAGCACGAGGTGAGCTGGGGGCTGGCACTGGAAAGGGCAGCAGGTGGAAGGGTGTAAGGAGTGTGCTCTGGGTGGGCTGAGAAACCCAAAGTGAAAACATCTCTAGTTCTCTCCTTGCCACCTAGTGTCCATTCATGTTAAAGACTCTGGTTCATCCCTGAGATTAAAGCAGTATTTGTGCCTCTTACTCTTGTGCAACTATCAGTTTTTTGGATAACTCTCCAGGTGGATCTTTGAGCCCTTATGAAAACAGGGGGGAATACATCTGCCCTTCAGCCCCAACTCATCCAAACCTTGTGTGAACCATCCGGATATCATGTCCACAACCACCTGGGGGAGTGCACCATGCTCACCCCAACCTCTCACACCCACAGATGTAAGCATCTCCTAATCAGGTGAAAGAATTCAGTGGGCCTTTTGTCACACCTCCAGTTCTAGGATTTGAGCAGCTTTTAATTCCCAAGGCGATTTTGTTTTGGGCAAAAAGCAATTGCACTACCCTGGCTGGTGCATGCAGCAACCTGCAGTGCTGCTCTGCCCATTGGCTGCTGCAGGAGATGTGCTGGGAGCTGCGGGCAGGGGCTGAAGAAATGGAGGTGTTTGATGTTGGCTTGTTTATGTATTTAGTAGCTGCTGTCTCCACAAGAACCCATTTCTGCAGAGGAGCGATAAGCCGTGCTTGGCTCCTGCTTGCCCACCCCTGCTGGCTCCTGTTTGCTGCCATCTCATCAGCAGGCACCAAAAAGCCCCACTTCCATCCCTGCTGGGCTGCCCTCCCTGCCCTGCTCTGAAATGCTGCCCGAGCGTCATGGAAACAGCACACAGAGCCTCCATGCACAGGAAGGGAGAGGGGAGCAAGTTAAGGGAGCCTGGTATGTCTCCCAGGAACCCACAGGGCAGCTCCAGAATGACACTGATATTTGGATTGTGACATGGTGTGTGAAGCTGTTGCAATACGTACAGTTAAGTCAATGTGCTCGTGTGGCACAGATCTGTGGCTAAGGGAAGATGCAGCACATCTGGAGCTGCACAAGGGATGAGTGAAGCTGCCCAGATGTGCTGGGCTCCCATCCCAGTTTGGCCATGGGTGGGCTGGTGGTCATGGGCAGAGCTCCGTGCATTGCATTGCTTGGGAGTGGGGACTGAGAAGGACACAGCTCCTGTTTGAGAGCTATAATTAATATTGGGAAGCTGCTGGCTGCTCTGGCAATCCCAGTTATCCACGTTGTCTGTGCTATTCACGTATCCCTTCTTCGTTGAGCATACTTATTATTATCTTTATTAATTATACACATCAGTATGCTTAAAACAAGGAGGGGGGGGGGGGGTGGAATGGCCAGTGTTTTCCCACCACGGAGAAGCAAAATGTTACATTTTGTACTTGTCTAAAGCAAAAATCCTTCACTTCAAGACGTGTGAGATGCATTACTAATTGCACAATTATTTTGTTCCGTGGCACTTGCGAAAAAGAACTTGGAGTGCTTTCAGCAAATTCTAGTGTTGAGGAAATAATGAATTGTTGGGCTTTTTGTTTTTTAAAAAAAGCTACTAAATTAAGTGCTCTTCCTTCATGAGAATGTCTTCCCAGGCTTTGTGGAGCTGTCTTCACAAAGCTTTCTGAAGATGAAGGAAGTGTGCCTTAGTAAGGTGTGCAGGTCAGCGTGGTTCCGAGTCAAGGAAGGGATGAGTGAATATGGCCTATGTGGATGATTTCCTTTTTGTTACATGGGAGGAGGCCAAAATATTCAGGTTCTCACAGGGAGGTGAATTTTACGGATCTTCCTTTGGGAGCTCCCCAAAGCCTTCCTGGGCTGCATCCCTCTCCCATCACGCCATGGCTGACAAAGGGTGATCCACAGTCTCTGTAACACTCTGTAAGCAATGGCATTGGAAACTTCTCTCTCTGCCTCTCCATCTCTGTGCCACAAAATGCACAAAACCCAGCATCTGGGGCAGACTTGGATTTATGTTCTCCCTCTGCCCCAGGCTGTTGGGTACCTGGTAGCACAGTGGAATGAGGAGTGCACTGTTGCTGAACTGAGCACAGAGACTCAGGTGTTTGGAAACCTCTTCTGGATCAGGGGGAAAATGAGTCTGTTTCTATGAGATTGATCTGCGGGCACCAACAGAGTGTTCAGCTGGACTTCTACAGGAGAGGCAACAAACAGTGAATTAAGTGTCAGCTTGCTGAGACATTGGACAAATGGGGAAACCCATTGACAACATCTTGGTGTTCTGCCTTTTGGTGGCTGTCTGCTGGGCTCAGCTGGCTCCTTGCTGCCCTAACATCTGTGGTTCTGCCATGGTGACTGTGTGCCCCGGTCTGGTGTATCGCTCTTCTGCTTCAGCCTGCTCTGAAGGTGAAATTTCTGCATTCATAAGCAACAACCGCAAGCAACAGCCTTGCTGACCGAGGCAGCCTGATGGTAAGTTGGAATGTCTGTACATTTCAGGGGAGGTTTAGGCCAAAACGCCTGTAATAAGTTAAACTACCCCTGAAAAATGATTGCAAGAGCTGGATGTGTGAGGCAGGCAGAACGAAGAGTCTGCAAGTAAACAGGGAGAGAGCATGCTTTCAAGTGTTTTATAATTACTAGGATTCATTTAATCCTGTTTACATTTACCTTTGCGCATGAAATTCATAACCATGGTGTGCAACCAGGAACAGTGGTGGTGATATACAAAATCTTATTTAATGAAAATCTTATTAATGAAGTTGATGAGAGGATTTGGGATATGGAAGGAGGGGTGTTGTGATGGAATTAACACCCGCTGCTTTTCATCCCCTCTAAAAACAAATTGCTTGTCAAGAGACTCAGTAGGGTCCAACTACAATCAGCACTCAAGGAAAAGAATTGGGATACAAAACACAATGGCTCAAGAAGGCTCCAAAATGTCCTGGCTCTTTAGAGTTGTAGCCAGTCGGCTCTGTCTTGCCAGTGTGGCATTGCTCAGGGTCCTTTCCTCTTCTCTCTTTCACTGCCTGATGCTAATTCCTATGTCTTGTTACAAACTCTTAAATACGAAGGTCTTGAGCAGTCAGGCTGGCTTGAACTGCTCTTGTGCTTGCATCTTCTCAGCTCTGTCAGTAGTGCTCAAAGTAAAAGAGTCAGATTTTAACCAGCTTTTGTATCAGAACAGAAACAAGGAGCAATGGGTTTCTGGCCTTGCTAAGAGAAGTCTCACTGGTGCTTGAGCCTTATGGACCATTTAATATTAATAGAAAGGAACATTAAGTGCCATCATCCTTCCTGTGGATGTGAAAGGCCAGGACTCAAAGAAGCAACTTGTTACTACTGCTCTGTGCAAACCAGAAATTTTATCTCTGCCTGAACAGTATCTGAAAATTTCTGCTGCAGTATGAGAAGAGGGGTCTGTACGGAGGCTTGTTTATTTCAGGATTCATATTTCTGTTCTTCTGTGGTCAGTTGGAACGGCCACACAACTAACCTGTGCCTTTATTCATGCCAGGTGTTGAGTAAGCAGCTGTATTGGAGACAGCTGAATACTGAGGGAAAGAGGTTTCCCATTGCTGCCTGGATGGATGGTCCCACCAATCCTGCCTTGGTCCCAGCGGATAATCTCCTGCACTCTCCCTTGTGTGATGACTTCATGACTGTAGCCCTTGGATCCCATCACCGTTCATCTTTGGAAAGGAGGTAAGGTAATCAAGAGCTGAGCCCAGAGATGTATCTTGGGCATCTTGGGGTAGCAAGCTGTAATTGAAGGATCCTACTGAGCATCCCTGGAGTGATCTGAATGCATCACCCTTCTCCAAGCAAAACATAGGAGACTGGTTGGGCAAAAGCACTGGGGTAGGAATGAGTGGCTGTGGTCCCCATGGCAGTGGGATCCCATGGTTATGTGGATCCATACCAACCCAGGGGTGAGACAGCCCAGGTCCCCCACAGACAGATGGAAAATCAAAGCTCAGCACAAGTCAGGATGCCAGGCCAGCTCTGCAGCAGTGTCTTTTTTCACCATTTAAGAGCATCCTGCGGAAAACAGGAATGAGAGCTTATCTCCAAGAGCTGTCACTTCCCCACACTGCCTTCAGCTCAGTGCTACCTTGAAGTCACTGTGGGAATGTGACCTTTATGGGGAATGATAAGTCATTGTAGCTTTCCTAGTGTTTAACGTTCTCCATTGATTAGTTTCCGTCTCCCTGAAGGGAGGAGGGTTTGACTGTGAGCCAGAGCTCAGCAGTACCCAGTGCTGTGGGTGGCGGTGAGCTCTCGAGTGAGAAAACTGGCAAAGCAAAATGCAAGGAGTGACTTTCAGAAATGAAGACAAGAGAAGGAGCGACTCTCAGAAAGGATATTTCTCCTAATCTGGACTAAAACCCCACTGCCACTTCCACAAATCTTTTATTGTCAGAGGCGCACAAAGTGTGACAGCTTATTTCAGCTCCAAGCCGTGATTGCTACACCTCCCCAGTGCCTGCCTCCCTCCCTGCCCATCCTGTGCCAAGTGCTCATCGGTGGAGGATCTGTGGCCTTGGGGCTGTGACAGTTCTGCCCTCCCTTCTGCACGCAGACATGTGGCACAAAACAAAGAAGAGAAGCGAGAGGGGAGCGCCGAACCAAGGAGCAGTCACAGCTTTTGTTGTGCTGAGTGTTTTGTGCCAGCTTAGACAAGGTAACTATAATAATAGCAGCAGATAGTGGAGGAATACTGAGTATTAAGAAGCAGCTTGGAATTAATCTCAGCTTTATTATTTTGAGCAGCAGCAGCGCACCTCCTGACGCCCTTATCTTTTTGGGTGCACCTGGAACTGTGACAGATTTAAACTTGCAAATCCAAAGCTTAAACAGTAAACAGTTTGGCCTCAAATAGTCCAGAATGGGGGGGTGGGGGGTGGGGGGGGAAGAAGAGGGGAAAAAAAAATAAAGATTAAAAAATACACTCTATATTTGGTCTTTGGATTTGTTGCATGTGTAGAAGAGGAAGGCTTGGGGGAGTTTATGGATTTGTACAGAGCAGAAAGGTTCGTGCCTGCTGAGCAGCCTGCATGGTGGTGCATGCAGGGAGCTGCTGCTCTCTGTGCCTTGATCTGCAGGGTCACAGCCCTGGGGAGCCACAACCAGGAGCTGCCCACCACGGGCCGGTGTGCCCCTCACTCTGAGATGGGATGAGAAAAGGGAGGATTTTCCCAGCGTTTGGGGGATGCTGTGTCTGGCTGCTCAAGGGTTAACTTTTAGCCAGGATCTTGCAAGATTTTGGGGGTTGTTTGTTTAGGACCCTGGAGATCTGTGCTACTCAGTCCATTTTTTAGCTATTTGCAGCAAAACAGGGCACTGTTTATCAGAAAGCAGAGAGCCACAGCAGCAATTCCCTGACCCGTGAATAAGATTTGATCAGCAGATGCCTCCTTTCAGCACTGAGCACTTCTTCCATTTATTCCATGTTCCCCAAAGTCCTGGTTATGAGCACTGAGCAAACCTTCCCGAAGCATAGACCCCCAGAGGACCTGAGCAAGAACCCCCTGTGCACACAGGCCTGGCTTTAAGGTATCATTTGGAGTTCAGCATCAGGTTAATCTGTCTGCAGCGCCAGATCCACTCCCAGCTTTTCTTTGGAAAGGGTCCACGCGCTTTCTGCAGGCTCAAAAAGCGAAGAGCAAGAGAAAGCTCCAAATTCATCCACATTAATTTACTTTTCTCTTCCCAGTTCTTGACTGCTACAGCACTCCCCAGCCTGAGCTCTCGTTTGTCAGCATTTGGGGCTGGCTGGCAGCTTCTCAACTCCCATCAGCAGAACAACACAGTCAGCCCCAGGAGCCAAAAGCACCGAACAAGGAGGGACGGCCGCAGCCCTACACACTGCTTTTCAGTAATGACCCTATTTACTTTGAGTTTTTTGCCTCTCTCTCTTTTTTTCCCCCACCATGAAGATTTATGGTGAGGATGGTGCCCAGCTGCATCTGAGCTCAATAATCCTCCTGTGGTTGGTGGAAACTGAGCAGCAATTCCTCCAGCTTGTTAGCAGTCAGGAAGATGGAAGGAAGTGGGAGGAATCTGGAGGGTGAGGGTTTCGAGTGCCTCACTCGTCACTGCTGAACCCCGCGCTATTTATGGTGCAATTATCACCGCAGACAGACTCCTTTATCATCCAGCCAATATTCTGGGTACAAATCCTATTGCAGCACAGCCACTCCATACATCATCCAGGCACAGCAGCAGCCAGGTGAAGAGGTTCGGAGCAGTGAGCAGCTCTGCACAAGGCAGGGAAGAGGGAACCAGGCTCCTGCCTGCCCCCATTGCCCCACTTCTTCCCCAAATCCTTTTTCTTTAGGGAGGACGTGATGCATTTTTCCTTCTTCAGGACCTCCAGAGGTCCCTTCCAGCCCCTCTAACTCTGTCATGCTGTGATTCCCTTCCCCTTCTTTTTCACTGCCTGTGTCAGAACCTTGGTATATCTGGGACCCCCTTCCCTTGTGACAAAAATTGGAGTTAGTTATGGGGTGGGAGCCAGCAAGGATGCAAGCAGCTGGGTCATGGAGCTTCCTGCAGAACCAGACCAAGCTCCCTGGGAACACACACCTGATCCCACTGCAGCACGGATCAGCCCCACCAGCTCTCCTTTGTCACTGCAGGCTGCATTTACTCAGGGATAAACCTTAACACCTGCAAGGAGTGAAATTCTTGAGGCACAGAGCTGTAATAACCATTGCTTACAATGCTCACTTACCTTCTAATTGCTGAAGACTTCTTTTTCACTTTCTTGGTGCATGAAAAGAGAAGAAGGCATCTAGGAAATGTAATTTAATACCCCAAACGTGCTCACTTAATTGCAATCCCCATAAGCCAGCCACACAAAACTAAACAAATTCGATTAATTTATTTCAATTTGCACAAGTCTCCCTCTCAGACTGTAATTAATGGAGGGAAACAATTAAGGTAAACACAGCACAGCTGAGAGAGCTGTTCTCGCTAAAAGTCACATTTTATTTTAATAGTGCTGTATTTATATAAGAAGTTCCACACTTCTAACAAGTTTCCCATTACCTTTGGTGTTTAATCAGCGCTGTAAATATTTTGCTTCAACTGAAATGGTTTTTGTGAAGCCATAAATCAACAGGGAGGGAGAGAGCAGGGAGGGAGCGCATTGCTATAGGAGGAATGGGGAGACAGGGGCTATGGCTGGAGCCTTAGGTCTCAGTGTCATGACATCATTGTATATACATACGGCCCCATAGAGGCTCTCCCTCTACATGCTGGCACTGAGCACTGAAAAGCAGGAACGATGTGCTCCATCTGTCGTTGCTCCAAAGTGCTGTTGCTATAGCATGAAAAAAAAACCTCAGTGCTGCTTTTCCCCCTTTCCTCATTAACCTTTAGGTACAACAACACGCTTCCATTTCAGTGCAAGCACAGCCTTACTAGAGAAGATCTTAACTCTCACGTTGATTTTCTGCTATCTCAGTCTAATTAGTTTGGAAATGTACCATTTGTTAAAGAAAGACGAGGCGCAGCCTGACACCTGCTGTATTAATTACTTGCCTCTTTAGCTAATTGCTTGCCCACACTGTTAGGGAAGTTGTCGCTGTTGTTTGAAGACCGAATGGGAAGGAGAGCTTTGGGAGGGGAGGCTGGGGGAGATGGGACGGGGCTGAGAGGCAGAGGGCTCGGTGTTAACGCTGCCTCTGAGCTCTCCGGGGGTGGATACCTCCGGTACAGGATATGATGTCCCATCAGCTGAGGGGTGCAGGATGGGTGGGATGGGAAGAGGGGCAGCTGTGGAGAGTTGGGTGACCTCGGGCAGCGCGGAGCCTCTTCCCATCCGCCCCGCCGCGCTCAGCCTCCGCCCGCCCCCTGGTGGAGCAGCGCGGCACCGCACGGCATGGAGCGGCGCATGGCGCTGCGCACGGCGCTGCGCACGCTGCTGGTTCAGGTGGTGAGGCTGTTAGCCACCATTTCAGACCCTTCCCCTTTTCTCCCCCTTGCTACCCCTGTTCACCGTATCCCTCTAACTTGCCCCCGTCCGTGCACCAGCTCTCCCCAAGTCCCCAGCTGTCCCTGTTGCCACCTGGGATGCCCCAACTTCCATTAAGGAGCAACTCAGAGGTATTATCACCAACAAAACAACAAAGTCTTTATTTCAACGATGATGAAGAAAAAACAATTAAAATACAGGACGCTAACACAATCCTAAAGGCACTCTAAGCGAATTGGAGCAGTTTGCACGAGTCCCTCCCTGCAGCACACCATGCAGATGTGGCTCCAGTGCCCATTGCAGACATAGACCAGACCCACAGAGCGACCCATGGTGGTCATGGGGCGGCTCAAGCCACCCTGCAAAAAAGAAAGGCACTTCTCTAAAGCCGGTGCTGCTCCACTCCCCGCACACAGAGCCACGGGACCAGCAGCCAAGGGGCAGAAGGACGCTGGGAGTGATGTTCAGGGAGGAGCCCTGCAGCCCCAACCCACCTTTCACCCTGCCATGTAGCAGCCCCCAGGTGGTGTGTATGGGAAAAGCAGGGGTGTTGTAAGAAATGTTAATCCCCTGACTCACTAGGTCGATATTAATCCTAAATTTCACCTAAAGCCACTGAAATTATGAACGGGACAGGAAAATCCCAAAACTTCGGGGCTCCCACAGAGCAAAGCCTTCCCTGCCTGGGGAGGGGGGAGTAAATTTCCCCCTTAATTTAGAGACGAGCAGCAGTCAGGCACTTGCAGACAGGCACTTGCTCCCCTGCATAGGGTTCACAGCATCGGCCACTGGTTCCCTTTGACTTCAGTGTGTGCTGGTTCAGGAGACCTCAGCTCCTTTATTCTAAGGAGGCAGAAAGATCACAAAGAAATGCTGAACAAGGTGAAATCACACTGTCTGAGAGGCAGAAAGTCACAGAAATCATTGCTGGGCTTCATTCTTCCATCAGCATCTCGGAGCCCACCCATCCCAGCCCCACACCCACAGTGTTGGTGAGTACCCAGACCCCTGCTGCCTGCCCAAGGGGATGGAATCATGGATTTCAAATCATTTAATTAAACTTGTCTTCTTGTTCTCATTGGAAATTAGGCCAAACACTCACCCAGAGGCTGAGCTTTCAGTTCCCGAGACTGGAGAAAGCCAACAGGGCCTCCTAGTGCCACATCTCCCGTGACTTTATACCTCCTGCCACATGGAGTGGGAGTGCTACCCAAAGCCCTACCTTGTCCTTCAGAGAGGAAGAGCCCCAGCACTCAGTCCTCTGCACTAAGGACAGTCCTCCTTAGTGCCAAAGCAGTTCAGCAAGGGATTTTGACTTCTAAAGGCACAACCCACCTTTCTGGCATGGTCCTCTCCTGTGGTATGGCAAGTCCATGTCACTCCGGTGTCACTAACCACCACACAGGGCCAGCATGGACAGCAATGAGTCAGTGCTGACAGCAGCACTGACCTCTTTTGGTTGCTTTTGGTAGGACTCAAACCACAAAGAAATGCATGAAGAAACCCAAGGGGCTGCATTCTCCCATGCAAAGTCTGGAGGATCAGACAAGGCCCCGGGGGCTGTGCTCAGGTGAGGGCTGCAGCAGGGCCAGGAGGATGCGCTGCAGCTGGGCCAGGCGGGCGTGCAGTGAGGTGCTGGAGAAGAGCCTGAGCTGGAAAGATGGGTCAAGAGGAAGGATGGAGATGAGCCACCAGCACCAGGTTGGGCCGTCAGCAGAAGCCTGGAAGGGAGAGAGGGAGAGAGCTGAATGAGGAAGAGTCATTTAGCAACCACGATCATCCAAGTAGTCCACCTGCCACTAATACTGCCCAATAAACCACATCCCTCAGTGCCACACATTTCCCCTGAACCAGACATTCATAGAATCATAGAATGACATGGATTGAAAATGACCTCAAAAGTGGTCGCCAACCACTAGACCAGGCTGCCCAGAGCCACATCCAGCCTGGATTGATGTATTAGTTTTACAAAAACAAGGTCAAATACCCCACTAGTTCAGAGTTTTTGTCACCCTTTTTGTTTTAATCATAAATATTTAAGAAAAAAAAAAAAAAAAGAGAGAGAGGAGAAAGAAGTTCAATGAGTTACATACCTTAACTACATTATACAGCTAGCTTATATGCATCCCAAAACAATTCCACTTCACCCAGTGCGGCCCAGGCAATTTAAAAGGTTGGACATCCATGCCCCAGAGCATCTCTGCCCCCACAACACTACCTGGATGTCCTCTTCCTTCTCTGGCAGTGGTCCGTGCTGCAACAAAAGGTGCCTGGAGGCAACGTCCCCGTGCTCCCAATACCTCTGGGCCAGCTGGTAGGTGCTTTCATGCAAGCTTTGCAGCTCCTGCAGCTCCTCCCCAGCCACCTGGGTGGAGGGAAGACAAGAGCAGAGAAGGGTGGGTGAGGAGCACGGCGCCCACCAACGGTGCCCCCCACCCTGGTCCTGCCCTCACCTTCTTGTCCTCCAGGTACTCGATGTCAGCTGTGTTGTAGCCATCTCTGTGTCCACGTCTCAGCACCCGGAAGCGGCGCCCACCGATGGTGTCCACCAGCGACCTGCCGTCCGCCAGCAGCTCCAGCTGCCGGATCTCCAGCATGCAGCCATAGTCTGCAAAGCTGGAGGAGACAGGGAGAGGAACAGAGCCTGAGCAAGGTGCCGACATGCGAGAGCTGCTCCTCCTGCATGCAGCATCTCCAAGGACAGACGTGGTGCAAAAATCAGAAATTAACTCTGCTAGCACTCATTGCAAGAGGGCAGGCAACAGGGAGAACTCCCTTGGGTCTGCCTGATGCAAAAATGGCTTAGATCCTTATCCACAGGTCTGAATACCAATAAAAAGTTCACCAGAGGCCATAAGTTATTTATCTCCATCTCTCTTGAGCAGGACTTAAGCCCCAGGAAGACTCGTCCAGTAAGCATAGGAGTTTACTGGAGTCCTTGGGGTAGGAGCTTAAAGGCTGAGCCCACCTGAGACCGAGGAAAATGCAGCAAAAAGAAGCCCAGTGTGCTGCTGCAGGTTGTTATGGGCAGAGAATGAGAAGGATGGCTGCATCAAAGGAGGTGGAGGACACACAGGAACCGTGCAGCTCAGAGATACCCTCCCCACAGATGCTGCTTCGGGGTGACACAGGATATGAAATTACCCCACGTTCTCCCTCTACTCCAAATTTTAGAAACTTGGGGTTGGTGCAGACAGGGTTAAAGAAGTTGTGGCAGAAGGCAGCAGCCTTGCCCTGGTGCTCACCTTTTCCCATTCTCATATATGCACATGCCGAACCTCCTGGTGCCTGTCTCCTGGCACCGCCGGATCATCAGGCGGTAGCGGGGCTCGAAGATGTGCAGAGGGCAGGCAACACCAGGGAAGGACATCGTGCACACAAAGATGGGGATGTTCGTGGTCAGGCTGAAGGAGAAGAGGGGAGACGGCTCTGAAACTCCCAAGAAAAAAAGCCAACAGAGGCTCTGGGTCAGCTGCCATGAACCCACAGAAAGCGATGCTGTGCTCTAGACCACCGTGATGCAGTCCTAGAAATGGGACATGCCACCTGAGAAGCCCCTCCCACACCCAACACACAGGGCAGGTCCCTTACTTGGACAGCTCAGCCATCTCAGCCTGGTGCAGCTCGCGGCGCTCAGCCAGCTGTGCAGGGAAGGCAGCCAGCATGATGTCCTGCAGCAGCAGCGTGGGGCTGTAGCTCCCCGCCTTCAGGTACTGTGACAAATGAGAGATGGGTTGGACAGAGAAGGAGGGAAACCCCGAGACTCTGAATCATGCTCACACGTATAGGATCTGAGGGTAATTTCAGCTTAGAGCTGTGAAGAATGAGGTCCATCTGGGAGGGGGGCCATGCAGCAGGGCTGTGTCAGCCTCACAAGACCTCCAGACTCAGGTCAGTGCCAGGATCCATCCAACACAGCATCCTGTCACTGACACTGATATGGTCCATTCATTTATGACAACCTGATTTTCCCAATGGGCTCACCCGAATCACTTTTCATAAGAGATGAAGTCAAATCCCCAGGCTAGCAGGCTTTCCATCCATTTCCATTTTTAAAAGTAACTAGCATTAACTTCCTTCTCTCTCTCAATCTCTCTCTCTCTCTCATTCTCAGCCCTATTTACAATCTCACTCAATCACTGTGACATCTCATGGAAACAAATTTCCCGGTCCTAATTATCAGCTGTCAGGTCATTCCCATATGAGCAGAGCTGAAACCCCTAGGTTGGGCACTGAGCCCCCTCCCACCTGTCTGTCCTCACCCCCAGGCAGGGGGACCCCACCCTACCCCCAGCCCTCACCTCTCGCAGGCTCTGCTTGCAGAGTGGGCAGTTGGGCCGGTGGTCCAGGCAGCGCTCCAGGCACTCCTTGCAGAAGGTGTGTCCGCATGGCGTCGTCACCGGCTCAAAGAACATCCTGCAAAGGAACCTCTGTCACTAGATCGAAGGGGAAGGAGCATGGTGATGTCCAGGAAGAAGGTCAGAGGGCTGGGAGTTCAAAATCCAACTTGGGTTCAGCTCCACAAAGCATTCACATCATGTTGATGCAAGCAAGGATGGAACTGCAGGCACAGCTCCCAGCCACCCCCCCAACCCCAGACCTGCATCTCCTTGGAGTCCCATTGCTGCAAGCAGGAGGCTTGAAAATGGCTCCAGAGTAAGATCTTAAGGGATTTTGCTTCCAGCAGGATCGAGGTGTTTCCCACATCCCCTCCTACAACTTCAAGGGGAATCTACAGCAATGCTGCAGGGCCGAAACACCACTGGAATCTCTTTCACACTGTGCTTCCCAAGCCCAGGCAGCACACAGCTATGCAACTTGCTTTCACTAAAGCTGCATTAGCCAATCTTTGCTTGCAACTCTTGCTAATTAAATGTAAATATTTATTCCATTCATTAGAAGCCTGATCTCGGACTGTTGGACTTGCACAATGAGTGAGATGGCAACTGTCTAAGGTCTGAGCTCCCCATCCCTGGGGGTCCCTGTGGATCCACCCGGTGTCTGAGTTCCCTCTTAGCTCTTACTTCTGCCAAACCTGAAGCAGAACCAGGCAGGTGCTACATATGGTCTGATTTTTGCATGATTCTGTGTGGAGCCAGGAGTTGGACTCAATGATCTGTATGGGTCCCTTCCAACTCAGGATGTTCTATGATTCTAATTCCTCATCCAAAAAGCTCTGCAACCAGAGAACTCACCGAATGCAGAGGGAGCACTCCAAGTCAGAAACGCTCAGCAGGTCCTCAAGGGGCAGCAGGTTACTCGTTGCTGCTGTTTCCTCTTCATTAGCTGATGGCAAAAAGAGAGGAGGAAAGGAAAAAAAAAAACCTCCTGTTTCAATACCGAAAGTTAAGCTTTGATTTCTGACCTTGTTCTGAGGCATAAGGAACCAACTCTTACACAAAGCGCTTTGGAGTATAAAAACAAAAACACTGGGTGATGCAACACGAACCCAGTCAACAGCCCATCCGTGTTCACCCACAGCTTGTATGTCAGGGGCAGAGGAAGGCAGCATCTCTTCCTCCTCCTTCTGCAGGGAAACTGAGGCACCAGAAAGTGAAGCGGCCCAAAGAAGCCACCAGATGGAGATCTCTGGTGTACTGCCACAGGGGATCACCACTGCTTTAGGGACAAGGGCACGGTAGTGACGGGTCGATGTTTGGACTAGATGATCTTAGCAGTCTTTCCAACCTTAATGATTCTATGATTTAGGCAAACTCAGATGCCTGCTGTTCTGCACAAGATGGCACTCACCTTCCTGCCTGTCCTCCCTCTGTGCCACAGCCGCTGGCATTCTCCACTGCCCCACAGGTGTCCCCTGGCCGTGCTCAGACACCTCATCCCCACCACCAGCCTCCAGCTCCTCCTCCTGTTCCTGGGCACAGCAAGGAAAAAGAGCAGACTCTCAGTTCTTCTTAATAGCTCCTAGTGGTCTGGATTGTTCTCAGTTGTGTTTTCCGAGTGGAAAAAAAACCACCATTAAAACTGAAATTTTCTATGGTTGCTGTTTGTTTGTTTGCTTGATTGTTTTCCTGAATGTCATGTGATTTCTGTGTTTTAAACTGGAGTCTGAAGTCTTGTGAGAAATATTGCAGAACAAAACTGGGAGAGGGCTGGAAACCAGGATGAGCCTCCTCAGCTCTCTCACCACCTGCTACACCACCATGTGCCCATGAGTATGGTTCTGCACAGCTGCCCTTTACCATTCCCATCATTGGGAAACCTCAATTTGGGATGTCCCAAAGGGATGCCAAGTCCCATCACAGCCTATTACCTGAGCTTGTGTGGAGGAGGATGCAGGGCCCCCTTCATCCTGCTCTTCCTGAGGACCTGTTGAGCCCTGGTGGGCAGCACATGGCTGAGGAGCACCCTCCCATGTGAGGACCTGCAAGGAGAAAGCTGGGCTCAGTAGGATGCTGGAAGGAGGTGTGTGACCCAGAGACCCCAAAGCACACCCTGGGCCACCGCAGCATCAAGGTCACTTGTCCCAGTGCTGGCAGAGTTCAGCAAACTTACATCAGGGCACATCCCTGAGCAATGGGAGTGCATGGGACCCACCACTCTGCAGACCCACGCACCTTCTCCATCTCTCTCTGCGCAGGCTGGAAGTTAGGATTGAGCATCAGGCAGTGCTCCCACTCCAGCAGGGCTTCAGCTCTCCGTCCCATCTCCAGGAGCACCTTCCCTTTCCTGTAGAAGCCCTGCAGAGCACAGAAAAACTTGTGCTGACTATAGGCCAGCAGCCAGCTGAGAATGTGTCCTTTGTGTGCCCCAAGCCCTGATGTTGATGAATTCACTCCCACCCTACAGAGACCTAGAGAAGGGATAAAGGGCTTCTGCCTTGAAGCCACACAGTGATGGCCAACATGTGCAAAGAAGCAGGCAAAATCCCAGGAGTGATGCCTCTGAGGGCATCCCAACACTTCCCCCGGCCCTACGCTGTGATCCTGCACATCAGCATCGTTTACATCCTCACCAAGTGCATGTGAGCAAAGATACTCCCATTAACATTGCAGAGAGCTTGTGTTCTGTATTAGCAATTAATGGATTTGGGTAGTGTATTTCTGAGCAGGTTGAAGCCAATAGCTGTGAGAACTCAGGATTGTCTGTGAACCTTGCACTGGACTCAGCAACCAGTAACTGAAGGGATTAAGATGTACGTAGGTTACTCTGAAAGTAATGCTTCCTATTTATTCCCACAGAAACCACAACAGATACAAAGAGTACAGTAACAGTATTTGATAGAGCAAGTTCTCAGCTACAAAACACTATTTTTCACCACCACTAGCTATGCATTTTCACCAGTGATGAACAAGAGCCTGAATGCTGCAGTCATATAAATCTACACCAGTAGAGGTGATCACTGTCACTGTTACCACTGCTGAAACGTACCAATCACTGCCACACTGCTTGAATCCACTGGTTGGGCTCCATAAACATTCAACAAGCACCAATGAATGTCAGTGGGTGACAGAGGCCTCTGCCATCAGGGGGTCAACATAACACAATATGAAGCATTACTTTTGGAGCAGCCCTCATAGATGAAAGTTAAATTATCTACATTTTTCCCTATAGCTAAAATGTCCTCTGATTTCTATGACCAGCAAAGGGGAAATTCCCAGGGGGGATTCCAAGGGGGACATCGCTCAGCTGTGCAGTGAGGTGAGGTCCCCAGCACCGCCACACACCCAGCTGCCCTCTGCTCACCTCGCACTCCATGGGCTCAGCCCTGCACACAGCCTCCAGGTCCTGCAGTGCCTCTGGATACCGCTTCAGGGCTGCCAAGGCCTCTGCCCGGCACAGACGCAGGGATGTGTCCTCCGGGGCTGCAAAGAGAAAGGTGGGTCCTGGTGCCAAAAGCCCCTGCAGCACCACTGCTGTGGGGCTCAGTTTCAATCACAGCAGGATCTGGGCCATCGTCCATCTTTTTGGGATACAGCATGTGTTCCCCATGGAGGTTGTCACCATGAGGTTCTCCATGATGGAATTTGGGGCAATGTGTCATCCAACAAGCCAGCAGCTGGGGACTGCTGTTCCAAAACACTGTGGCCTCCAGGAGCCACCACCACTGTCCCCAGGCAGGGGCAAACCCAAGGGTGCAAGGAGGGCTCCCATCCTCCCCACCAGGTGGCTCTGAGTTCCCAAGTCCAAGGAAAGGCTGAAACAGGGGAAAGGAATTAGGGCGTCCAGGTCTGTACCAGCGTGATATCACCAATGGGATCTCAGCACCAAGGGGTGTTTGCAAAACAGCACCCCAAAGTGCACATGGGGCTGTCCAGGCTGGGCTGCAGACGGGCACCACATGTTCCCTGTGAGCCTACGTGCACGTGTGTGTGTGTGCTGTGATCAGGACCTTGGCATGCAGCACTTCAGGAACTGGCTGTGCTGGAGCTCAGCCCTCCGCACACGTCTGGGGATGAGATATTGCAGCTCCTAATGACGTGCAGAGGTGAAAACACAAGTACAAAGTCCAGGGGCTTATTTTCCACATCAGCAAGCACATTCAAACATTTACAGACTGTCAACAAAGTGACTGATTTAGCACAAGTAAGACACGTAAAATCAGGCGGTGAGTCCTGCATTTCTGTGCCGCTGCAGCTATTTTTGCTGTATGATATCACCAAGCATCAGGGACGTGAGCCAGCTGGCAGCACAACGCCTGAGGAGCCCTCCTGTGTTACACCATCCACAGCACTATTTGGTTCACTTTGTCAACCTGCTATCTCCTATTTTTCTATTCCCTTTGGCCACACGGTGTCCCAGCGGGCTCTGTGCAAAGCCCACAGCTCCTGCCCTGAGCAGCACTGAGCCCCAAAGCACCACTCGCATGGCACAGCCTGAGCAGCACCTGCACATACGGGTCTATGGGAGCTGCCCCTGATCCCTATTTCATCGTTGCCCCAACCTGGACTTCCCCCAGCTAACAGCGAACTGAGCACACAGCAAAGTCAGACCAAGCACTGAGCTTGCAATATTTTTGCTCTTTCTACTCACACAGCTAATCGCAAGACAAAAGTCAACCCATAACACAGTGAGTAACAGAGCACCGTGCACATGTGTTTGCTCTGAACAAAGGGCACGCAGGACCAAGCGGTGCTCTGGGAGGTTGCATAAAGGGACCGCAGCCCGCTTGCTCCCTGCTGTCCCTGTGCTTTGGGGTACACCCCACACCTCTGGCACTCGTCCCACAGCAGGTGATGAGGAGGAGATGCTGCACAGGAGCAGAGCTCAGTGCCATAGAAACAATGCTCACTCCGAGAGGACCTTCATGCCTCTGCTCCCCATCTCCCCTGCTTCCCAGCCACGTTGTGTAACCCCACTTGCAGCAGCATCACTCTCCAAGAAATCTACTTACGGACACACAGTAAAGCAGAGCAACCCCCTGGGCCTGATCCCAGTCCTGCAGGTGAATGTCTCCTCAGTGCCAGGTGCAGAAGGGGATCAGGGGGTCCTGCTGAGCACTGGGTGTACTCAGTTTCTGTTCCCGACTAGAGAAGTCTCAGCTGCTTTCCATCACCCCTACCCCTCAGGTGCTCTAATGATACACCAGATGGTCTGGGAAGCTGTGGAACTCAGCTTTGTCAGTTTAGCTATTAAAAAAATCTCTTTCATCTCCAGCTACTGATGACACCAAGGACACACAGCAGTGGGACACCAAGTCCCGGCCCTGGGGACAAGGGGATGACCCAGAAGCAAAGCCCAGCAGGTGTTTCTGCCCTCCCTATTCCTTTTCAACACTTCCAGCACTCCTAACGGGCTCCCCAGGTGCCCAGCCCCAGCTGTGTCGGCACAGAGGTCACCATGGTGCAGGGACAAAACGACCTGCACTGTTACCCACGTGCTCCAACAGCACGCCCTCATCCCTGCACAGCCCCTCTTGAGCCCATCACCTTGTCAGCCCCTCGGGCCCCACACTGCTTACCCATCTCAATGCCCTTCTGGGCCATCCTCAGAGCATCCTGCAGGTCCCCACGGGCAAGATGGCTCCGAATGCATGCTGCCAGCCTGGCCGAGCGGCTCTCCCTCTCCTCGCACTTCTCCAGCAGGTTACAGAGCACCACGTTGCACCTCGCAGCCTCGACGCCCAACAGCTTCAGCCGGCGGTGGCACACGGGGCAGCGGGAGGGCACGGCCCCGCCGAGGCACGGCTTGCAGAAGGAATGCCCGCACGATACGGTCACTGGCTCCCAGAGGAGGAGGCGGCAGGACGGGCAGCGCAGCAGATCTGCGCTCCCGGGGAGCTGCGGGATGGGGCTGCCCACCCGGGGTGGAGAGGATGAGGTGGAGGAGTCGCTGCTCATGGCTATAGCCTCCGGGCGCGGAGACGTCCTTGGGGCCGCATAGCCGGGGCTTCAGCACGTTCTGCCCCGAGGCGACCGGCGGAGCTCTGCGGTGCTGGGGCTCCGCGGTACGACCCCCCCACACCGAACCGAGGGCCGCCGGGATCGCCATTGGCTGCCGCCGCAGCCGCGCCGCCCCGCCCCGGCCGCGTTTCGTAACGAAGCCGGCGGCACCGGGGGCGGTGCTGGGAACGGCGTGGGGGGATCCGGGGTGGTCCCGCGTGGGGCATTGTGGTGCACGCTGGGGGTCTCTGGGGGCCGGTGTCCGATATCAGTGCCTGGGGGGGGAGGGGGGTCCGTTCCTAATACCGGGGTGCTGAGGGGGAGTCCGGTGTTGGATTCTGGGTATCAAGGTGCAGACTCCACTGTACAGACCCGTCCCTGTGGGATAATTTGGGGAAAAGGGGCGTCCCTCCGGTGCAGGTGGGTCTGCAGACCCAGAGCTAAACCAGCCCAAACCCTGTGATGCAAAATCCCCTTCCCGGTCCCACGCTGAGGTGACGACAGCTCTCCTATTGCCGGTGCTGGGAAAAACAGCCAAAAGCAGCTTAGTAGATCAGACTTTATGTAAGGATGATGCACATTCCCCACCGGCTCTTTTGTCTGTCCCTAAAAGCCAAACAAAGGCAGGAGCAGGCTGGGAGGGATGCTCAGGGAGGGAGGTCACCACTGGGGCGGGAGTGCTGGCAAAACCAAGGGAGGGGCTGGCAGAGCATGGGGCTGCAGAACAGGTTTGGTTTCAAAACCTGCTGTGATTTCATTAAACAGCACATGAGTGCTCTGAGAAGTTCAAAACCTAATTTAATTACTGCATGTGTGCTCTGAGAGCTTTACATTTTGTGCAGGATTTCTGCAGGTGGGGGAAGCTCAGGCCCTGTTCAGCAGCAGTGCTCCCTGGCCCCCTGCCCCAGAGCTTTGTTCAGGTTGGATATTAGGAACAATTTCTTCTCAGAAAGAGCAGTGATGCAGTGGCACAGCTGCCCAGAGAAGCGATGGGGTCATCATCACTGGAAGTGTTTGAGAACCATAGAGATGTGGCACTGAGGGATGTGGTCAGTGGACACGGTGGGGGTGGCTGGGGTTGGACCACCCGGGTGTCCCCACCCACCTCCAGATCACCCCTGGAACAATACCTGTTCATGAGCCACGCACTGGAGGTGATTGTAGCCAACATGACCTACATGGCAGCATTGTGCTCACAGAGTGCTCCCATCACCTGCTGGTGTGGCTCAGCCCGGGAGAAAGCAGCAGCCCTTGGCCATGGGGAGCCAGTGACCGGTGAGGGTGACAGAGGGTGACATATGCTGTGCCCAGGTGTTCTGTTCTGCACTTCTTGATTCACACCACTGCCTTTGCATAATGCACATAAAAATCCATCAGCAACAACGCACCAATCCATCAAAAACCGGCCTTGTCAGCACCAGTGCAAGGATGGATTGTTTCCTTCATTGCAGTGAGTGCTGAGCGAGTGCTGAACTCCAAATGCTTTCGCTCGTCCCTGGGGTGTTTGTGCTGACTCAGGACAGACTGCAGTAATAATAATAAGAGGTTTAAATACTTAATGTTAACCATTCTGCTGGCCGGGGGAGGACATTGTGTTTTGCAGAATGCTGTGGCAGGGCACAATTTGCAGAGAACGATGGGGTGTTTTTCTCTTTAAATACTAAAGGTGGGACACTTGTTTGCTTGCTTTTAGCACATAAATGCTTGTTGCAAGTGGTTTGTTTCTTTGACACATCTGGGGTAAAGGAGTGGCACGGAGGTGGCAGCACTCACATATGGGGCACACAGAGCTGTGTCTCAGGGCAGGAACGCACACTATGTGCACGGTGACCGAGCTCCACGCCTCTCCTGCTCTTCCCATCACCTCCTGCATGGATGAGACTTCCTTCAGACCTGAAAATCCTGTTGTGCAAGGGTGAGAGAAGTTTCCCCATTTCCAAAACGCCAGGAGGAAAGTGTCAGCGTCCCAGCCAAGAAGTGGCAAAGGGACTGCAGTACTGACACAGCACAGGGATCCAGCACAGCTGGATAGGAGCCAGAGCAGCCTGCATGGGATGAGGCTCTGCATAGGGTAAGATTCTGGGCCCGTGTTTCTGAACCTGTGCAGCCCTGCTCCTACCTGGATCCTGGCTCGTGTGCATGCAGCACCCTTTAGACTTGGCCCAATGAATGACTTTTACACCTCAGTATGTGCAAACAGCACGCAGGGGTCATTTGCATCACACACCTCCCAGCGTGTCAACAAGCACGGCAGCCTCCTGGAATTTTTGCCTTCTTTGCATCATCCCATTTCTCTGTCCAGGACATTGTGCAGCTGCCAGGTTTCTCTGTTTGCAGCACTCAGTTCAGAGCCGGCTCTACTCAGTGAAGGGAAGGAGGGAGGTGGTGCAGGAGGTGGCTGTGCTCACGGCTGTAACACACACCTTTCCTTTTAGTGCTCTGCAGGAGCTCTGTGCCTGCTTTCTCTCTGGTGGCCACAGCATGTTACCACACTGCTCCGTGCTGACTCGGCACTGGGCAGACAGCAGTCACATCAATTACAGTGTTGTTCCCGAGCCCCAAAACTCAGCTGCTCCTCGGTAAGGAGGATCAGCTGTAAGCAAGGTTGGGGAACTGAAGAATATTTTCCTTTATAGAAAACTTTAATATTTTCCTTTCTGAGTCATACAGGCTGTGCCCGGGGCATCGTTGTTCCTAGAGGAACGTGTTGGCTGTCACATGGACAGAGCAGATAGTGCTGCGATGTAATGCTATCCCAGTGCTCATGTAACTGGGCTTCTGCCTGGTGTCCTGGAGGCAGGAGAGGAAGGAGGGGGAGCCCAGATCAGTATCTGGCTTGTATCACTCATGCAGACACCTTGGCAATGGTGTGAGCAGAGCATTGTCACACAGTCTCGTAGCAAGTCCTATAGAAAACACATGGAGATGCTCTTTTCCACAGGCATGGATGCAGAAACACTGAGGTCAGAACTGTCCCCATTCTCCAGGTAGTAGCCCTGGGATGCGTGGCAAAACCACGGTGCAGAGTACCCACGGTGCGACCGTGGAACATGGTTACAATCACATCATTGGTGTTCAAGGGACAGCTGCAGCCCCTCCATCTGCAGGAGCAGCATTTCTACCTGCGCCTTCTGCCCACGCTGGTTTGCCCCCTGGTCTTTGGATTCCAGGTGCCCACACAGCACAGCTTTGAAGGGCTCAGGCTGCTGTTGCTCCCTGGATTCGTCACCCCTAAGCCCCTTCTGATGGATCTGCTGGAGGAAATTGCAGGTGTTCCTTCACAATCAGCCCGGCACTGCTGCTTTGTGGATGTTATAAATGCACTGCAGTTGGGTTTGGAGAATAAAGGCCCCTCTTTGCTTTCCTGAAAGAGCAAACATGGGAGTCTGAGGAGAAGGCGTTTGCAGGGGAGAAAAGAAAAGAGTGCTGTGCAGGAGTGCAGGATTGGTGCACTCAGAGCCATTTGTATGAAAAAGTAAATCCAGGCACTGCAGTGAATAAAGCTTCAGTGGAACTTCCAGCTTTTCATTATAACATAGCAACAAGCAATTTACATCTATTTAGAATGAGAGGACAAATTGCAGAAGGACTCAGCACAAAGTCACCAGGGAGCAGGAGTGGAAGGACAAACTCACCCTCCCAAAGCACCCTCCGCTTGTGAGACGTGTGTTCTGATGTGGTTTTCCTTTTCCTATTATTTAGCCCCAAAATAGAAGGGTTGGTCTGTAGGAAGCCTCTGCCTGGCGCCCTGCAGGGATTACCAGATCATAGCAGGGCTGCAGGAATCGGCTTTTCTGGGAAACTCGGGATTTCTGACTGTTTCCACTTCTTGGTGGAATGAAAAAAAGCTGCTTGCAATTTTCCATGGAGGAGGTCACTTGGGAACAAAGGAAAGGCTTCTGTTTGATCTGTACCTCGGAGAGGCTCGTTTCCATACAGGACACTTTATATAACAACATGCCCTTGTTTGCTGAATGCAGCCCTGAAGTGCAAGATGGAAAATTTCAGAGCAAAACAGAGGGCCGGCCTTTCTGATCTGAAACCTTTCATATTCAGAGAAGAATAAAAAGCAAAAAACGAAACAACAGCAACAACAACAACAAAAAAAACCCCACCACTGTCATGTGGGGGCATTTCTGCAATAAATCAAGTGGAAATCCATCCTCTCTCCATGCCCAGGGTCTCATGGCAGCTGTGCTTCTGCAAGGTTCGTGCAGGGTCCCTTCAGCTGCTCCCTGAGCACAGGCTGCACACCTCCTCCTGCTGCCTCGGGGAGGTTATATAAAGAGGAGAAGATGTGCGTAAACAAGGCTTGCTTAAGTAACTCCCTGGCTGCCGATGTCTCTTGCTGTCTCCTTTTCCTACTCCACCCCTCCCCGAGCTGGATGGACATGATGGGCACTCGGCACGTCTCTGTCCATGCTCTGCTCCCCGCCATCCAAGGGCACATCCAAGGTTGAACCTTGCAGAAGTTTTCAGCAGGTTCGGTGGTTAAACACCACACAGATTTGGTGTCCAGCAGTGCTCGGGAAGTGCTCGGCCATCACAGCAATGGGCAAGCCCTGAGGTCATGCTAGGGGACATCTCTCTGTCCCCAGCCACTGCCACACACGGGGCCATATGGTTCACTCTGTTTAAGGTCCTCAGCATTCCCAAAAGCCAGATATTTTTCTTGCTTTTTGCCTCCTCCAGGAAGTGTTATTAAAGCCCTTGATTCACTTGGCTGGCATTGATGCTTGTGCTATAATCCCATTCATGTCACCTGGATGCAAACCAGGGCTGAGACATAATGAGGAATTAGGGACCATGGGTGATTTGAAATGGTTTTCATGCCTGCAGCTTTCTGGGGAAACCTCATGGTTTCAAACCAAGGCAGCACACTGTGATGTCCGGTGCACAGTACAGAGCATGGGATGGAGAACATTTGGGGCTCCTTTGGTTGGCTCACGCAGCCGCTCACTGGAGCTGCTTTGCCTTGAGCCACTAAACAGGTGTTGTATTTGCACGGAGCTCTGTGCACTGGCCCAAAGAAGGGCCCATAAAACACAGTGAGACTGTCCCTGTCTCATTGCTCACCAGCACCCAGCAACACAGGGATGTGCACACACTGGATCTGAGCACACGAAGCGCTGGAATCTGGGGCAGCGTGAGGATGGGTATTATGAACATCGAATCCCAGAGATTCCCATCCTGTGGGAGCAAAGCCCAAAGGCACTGTGGGTGTCCATGTTTGAAAGCAGGCTGCATCCCATGCACGAGTCCCACGTAGCGACATGGAGGGCAGTGGAGGCTGCAGTGCCCTATGGGGCTGTTTTACATTGAGGTGGCCTTGTTCCCTTGACCACAACGCACTTAGGCTCGGCCTTCCAGAACCCAGTTTAGCTGCTGGGTTGGTCTGTTTGTTCTGTCTCCATGTTTTCCCTTTAATTTCTATGCCGGTTAATTAAGACAACATTCCTCAGCATCGCTCCTGATGTTTACTGTGGTTATACAAGAGTCAGCCACATTTGTTCCGAGAAAACAATACTTAAAGCCAAAAATTCTGCGGTTTCAAGTAAAATCCTCCACGAGGCTGACTGCTAAACCCAAGTTTGTCCGAAATTGGCACTATTGAAGGCGTGAGGCCGTTCGGAGGAAGCCATACCCAACACCCCGCGAGTTGTTACGAAACCCCCGGCCCCTCTGCCACTCGTCTCAGTCCCGGTAGATGGCGGTGAGAGCTCATTTTTCCCCTTTTTCCCTGGCGCTCCCAGCCGCAGCGGAGCACGGGGCAGCCACACGTACAGCAGCATCCTCTTAGCCACCGCGGCTTGGGATTACTTTTTCCCCTGTGAGTGCTTTTGGTGCGGTTTCGATCAATGGGAAACGCCATTCAGATGTAAGAGTTTCTCTCCATCCTTTTTCACAATCTTGATCTAACCCTGCTCCCCACCACCTGCCTTTTCACAGCTGTTTTGGGGGCGGATAGCCTTGCTGGGATGAATAAATAGCATCTCTCTTTGGGGTCCAAATGCTTTTATTTGGCTACCAGTGGTCAGCCCCCTTCAGCATCCCCACCTCCTTGGTGTGTCCGGCAAGTCTACTCCTGGGCTTCCTTCTCATCGTCCTCAGCACGGCCCTCGTCCTGGGGATGGAATAGGAAGAAAAGCAGCACTGTGTGAGAGGAGGGCTGGGTGCCTCCAGGTGCTGAATGGCCCCCAAAAGCAGCATGCATGCAGTGGTTGGTGTTGGGGAGCTCAACATGGGGCACTTTGGACACTTACCTTCTCTGTGCTACTGCTGCTCTTGCTGTCACCGTCCCCAGCTCCCTGCAAAGAGGGAAGGACAAGGGTCACCAGGGGCCCTGCCCCCCCATTTGCTATTCAGGCTGGGGACAAATTACATGGATGGGGAGCCAGGCTCTGAGCTGGCTGTCAATGGAAAAGCCACGCTCACTGTGTGAGTTCAGGGCTGCAGATGGCTCAGCATCAGCCGCCAGCTGTGAACACCACAAGTCAGGCACTGCTGCCCTTCACAGACAGGATATAAATCAAATCTTTGGAGGCTTTCAAAGTCCTCCCACAACTGTTGTACAAAGCATCCATCTCCATGCCACCAATACCCCTTTCTGGGGCTAGCTCCATCCTACAACACACCAGCACCAGCATTCCCATACCTCGTCCTTTTCCTCCTCTGCCTCCTGTTTCTTCTCCTCCTTCTCCTCTCTCTCCTTATCTTCCCGTCCAAACCCTACAGTGGGCACAAGGGGAGGGTCATTAATGGCAGCACCCCCAGGAGGGTCCCTCCCCAGCTCCCATCCCACACTCACATTTCAGGATCGTGGACATTTCACCACAGCCAAAGGGCTCTGGGGCACGAGGTGGTCACACCTGTGGCACACAGAGGGGAAATCACGGGGTTTTTTCAGGGATGAAAATACCTCCTCAGTCCCCACTGTTTGTGGAGACCAAATGTGCAGGGAGGTACCTTAACTCCCCTTACAAATCCCCCTGGGAGCAGGTGGAAACCACAGAAATATTCCAAATATTTTAAATTAAGGGTAAATAAGGCCCCGTGCTTTGGGGTTCTGGAGAAGCTACACATGAGAGACGTCCCCCAGGGATGGGATGAGAGCAGGAAGGGAGATGGAGGCAGCAGCAGTAAGAAAACACTGAGCATTGATTAAGTGCCTGAGCAGTGACAGACGGTGAAGAAAGCAGCTCAGAAGAAGGCAAACAGATTTCTTTAAAAACAGCAAGAACAAACAGAGCCCAAAAAACAGCACTGGCAGCTTAAACCCTCCTTGTCAGACACAAAGAGCAAAATTGGCACTTGTGGCAGAGGGAAGACAGCAGGGCAGGGAGCAGGGCCGTGCTGCAGGCGGGGGCACTGGGGTCGGCCCTCTGCCCCAGCACACAAGTACAGAGCTGCCTCTGCTCATCACTGGTGGAGGGAGGCAGGAGGTGAAGGCTTTCAATTAATGTTTTTAAGCCCACAAAATGATACTGCCCGTGGGCAGTGAAGCACAAGGCGGCCTCTGGGCTGATAACACAGATCCGTGTTTTCCAAACATGCTCTGGGAAGCCTCGGGCAGAGCGCAGGTAGGGGCTGACAAAGGCACAATCAGTGCAAAGGTAAAATCTAATTAATAATGAATAGCAATCTACTTCCTCTCCGTAATTAAGAAGTGCAGCTCCTATTTGGAAATAATTACTTTTTAATCTAAAATCATTAAAAAGAATCAAACATTAGCAAAAGGAAAGGCAGCCCCTAGGAAGGTGCAGCCGATTCCCTGATGCTGGGTCCCACGCACCAAAAAGCAGCTCCTGCTCAACCCCAGACCCAAGGGGCTGCCCCTGCTTTGTGCCTCCATACCAAGTGAGAAGTCTACAGCTGTCTGGGGCTCCCAGACTTGGATGGAGCTGTGAGCTAAAGCACAAGCAGGTGAAACCCAGCTGTGCTGAGCTGCGTATTTCCCTTTGCAGCTGAGCAAAGCGGGAGGTGCACGGGGAGCAGAGCACTGGGAAATGAAGCAAGCACTCTCGTCCCCATCACATGTGATAGTCCGTGTGGTCCCAGTGCCTTCAGGCACAACCAAGGAGGACTGCAGCCCTTCCCAGAGAGGACAAGGCACAATGTCCCATGTTCATCCATGAGATGCCCCCGAGCAAAGCTGATGCAGGGCTGCTCTTTCCTCACCCTGCACATCACCCCACATTCCTACTCCTCTCCTCCAGCCCACAGCATCTATAAGCCGGTCTGTAAATGCCCACAGCGACATCAAAGATGGAGGAAAGTGTCCTACCTGGAGCAGGAAAGGTGAGTGGGCTCCTCCGCACCTGGCTAGCAGTGGGCAGCACGGTGGCTATTTGAGCATTGCGGTCTCCTCCCCAAGTCCCACTTTGGGAGCAGAAAAACTGGCTCTGCGACCTGCCCCGGACAGCACGTGACACTGAGAACATGACCAGTCACATTCACACCTATAGAGCCTGGCAGACATTTCTGCCTCCAGCATGGGCAGTAGCACCAAACCTGACCCTGTGCCAGCTCTTCAGGGCACTCCATTGGGAATACACCAAGGGCAGAGCCCTATCCGATACAGAGAATGGGACTTGGGGGTCTCCTTAGAGCCAGAGGGCAAGAACCTCCACCACCAGGTCTTTGCTGCCCTCTTCCCAGAGCATCACAGCCCAGGCAGGGCTCCTTCTGCTTGTCCTTGCTGTTGGCTTCTGCTCCAACATATCATTAAACAAATAGCTGTCAGCAGAGAGCAGTTACCAGCAAGTCTAAACACTTGCATAATGTGCTTCCCCTCTAATGCAATGCCCTCGTTTCTAATAGCACCAATATGGGATAATAACAGCAACAATAATGTCAAGAAGGGCTCACGTACCTGAAAGCTGATTTGTTTTCTCTACCTAATAAAAGGTATTACCTCTCCCACAAGATTTGCCCCATTTAAACCCTTCAAATCTACAGCAAAGTTACTCCCACAGTAATTACAACTGTAATTGTAACACACGTGCAAGCTGACCCTGGGTACCCTGCAGTGGAGCTGCAGCCACACAGGGGTTTCCCACCCCAAGAGCCTGCCCATGGATGCACTGAGCCTCCTGGACTCACAGGAGTCCATGCTGGCCCCAAATACAGAGCATGAGTCCTCCCAGCAAGGTTAGATCAGAAATAAGAGGTAGGCAAGGCACACGGAGATCAGGATCAGGATGAGCACGGGAAGCATGGCACCAGGTCATAGCAGGGCAGGGAGGATGCTTGGTGTCAGGATCGGCTGGAATCCAACCCTACGTGTCTAAACAGCTCCTGCCATCCCCTGATGAGGATCCTCACCCACAGGCATGGTGCTTGACCTTGTTTTGAAAATGGTGATACTATTACAGCAGTCACTACTCCCTGCCTGCCCTGCCAGGCTTATGGTATGATGATGGGGCACCTCCACCATCCTCCAGCCAGAGCCAGCAAGGGCACAGGTCTAGCATTGCTGCAGGAATATGGGGACACAGAGCACCACCCCAGGGCTGTGGCTCCCGGGGTCTGCCCCAGCCAGCAGCATCTTGTAGCATGAATCTGGTTGTTACCATGTGATGGGACATCAGTGGTTCCAGCCCACAAAGCACACCTGAGCTCTGCTCTCAGCCTACAGCAGGCAACCAGCACCCAGCATCAGTGCAATGAGCTGCTGTCAAAGTGCAGAGCTGCACTCCCAGAAACATTAATTAGCACAGGACTGGGCATTTATGTCCTCCCACGCTGGATCTGATTACTGTGCCAAGCAGCCTTTGGCTACAGAAGACCAATCTTTCTGCTGAAATCACATCACTACAGACAACTGTTTATTTACGCTCCAGCATTCGTACCTGGGGAAGAAATGCCACAGCCTTCCTCCTCCTGCCACAAGCTCTCCCCCTCCTGCTCCTGAGTCAGAGCATTTAATTTGTGCTGTGGGTGATTCAGGACACCTGGATACCCATCCCCTCACTCACAGCCACCACAGCACTGCTGGCACTTCCAAATGAGCAGGACAACCGCCCGCCCCTCCTGCATCAGAGGCTTTGCTGCTGCTGAACGTGTGTGTGTTAATAATGAAAAGTGAGTCCCTGGGAATGTGGCTGGGCCAAGGCTGGGAGCACATCGGGAGAAGCAAGCCTTTTTCATGTTTTAAACCTTTCCACAGCAGCTGCCAGGAAGCAGCTTTTGCAGCTGCAAGTAACAGAATCTCTCCTAAGGAAAGAAAATAATTGTGGAGGGCTTTTTCCCCCTCCCAGCCCCTGCCAGCATCTCAGCTAACTCTTATCTATTCTCAGCCACCTCTCATCTCTCTGAACACCACCAGAAGTGCTCAAATCACTGCCAGCTCTCATCAGATTCACGAGCAAGTCAAGGCTGAGCAATAAGACCTCCAGACAGTCGGATGGTGAATTCTGATGCATCCTTTGGGTAGCGAGATTTCAACAATTGTAACTATTTCTGCTGGCAATCTACTGCGGTCCTTGCAGAGGCACACAAGTGAAGCTGCTGCGCAGTCGGGCATTGGCTGTTCTAACAAAAAGCAGGTGAACCTGTGACTGAAAGAGCTACCATCTGCATTATTAACAAAATAAAGCAAATCACCTCCTTTCCCTTTCATTATTAAACTACTCTACACAGAAGCACTGCAGGCCAGCTTAAGTAGACAACCTGCAAAAAAGAAAAAGAAAGAAAGAAAAGAAGTAGCTGCTGCTTCATCAAGCCCTGTTCTCATCATTTTTTCTCTTCTGACATTTCTGTAAATCTTGACTTTGTGGCAGGAGCCAAGGTGACATTTTGTGCCAATGCAGTAATTCAGAGCTCAGATGTGGGAGCTCCCACGCCCCAGGCTGTTTAGAGCCTCATTTCCTATGGAAGGGTGCCCTGCCATGAGAGGCCCCTGCTGCCCTTGCCCCACAGCAGCACACAGCCCTGCCCCACAAACCAGCCAGGGGGTGAGGAAAGGCAGCACAGCTCTTCCTTGCCGCTTTCCTGCCCTCACCACCTGAAACTGTCATCAAAACAAATCCCTTTCTAAAACTGCTATCAATGTAAAGTACATAATTTATTGTAGCACAGATGGTTTTTTTCCCCAGTCACACTCCTTCCAAGCCTACCGTTCTTTAAAAAGCAAAATAAAACACTCAGAGGTTTGATCAGCCTAACCAGGACTAAGGCAAGGGCTTTTCCACGCTCGTAAGACCAGAGCAGCATTAGCAGAGAGGTATACTAATACAAAGAACATCCCCCTGTTGCACAATAGAGCAGAGAAACACTAAGCCTTTGGTACTGCAGAAATCTGCAAGGCCTGCTAAAACCCAGAGGATTTTAAAAATAAGATCTGAGCATCACTCTTACCAATGAGCAAATACAGAGGCAGGTGTGACACTCAGTCACCTCTGGTTTGCTATTCTGGACTTCTTTAAGTTCCATTTAAGCTGTGCATTTCTGCTCTTGTGATTCCAACAGAGGCTGTTCCCTCCCAATGGGAAAGCTCAAAAGATAGAAATTGTAAAAAGGAACAAAGCAGGGAACTTTCATAGCACAAAGGAACAGATACGATACGTGAAGCAGCTTCTGAGACAAATCAGGACTCCTGCTAACAGAAACAAATTGCTTCCTCTTCCCTTGCTTTAATATATCTTCCAAGAAGGAGCATTACATTATAGTATTTTTACACATAAATTGGAAAGAAAACAGTATCCGAGTCTGAACAGTCTGTGGCTGACATGTCAAGTTGCATTAAAAAGGGGGCATCCTGCAGCTCAATTCTCTCATTAGATTGCTCAAACAAGAATCAATCCCTTTTAGCCAGGTCTCATTTATTGCTATGAAGTACCCACATTGTTAGGGCCAGATCAGCATTTTTCCAGTTTGTGCTGAGGCAAGCATTCTGCAAGAGAACGAATAACAGCACCCTAGTGAGTCCCAATCCCACATCCCTGAGTCATTAGCAGACACCTTCAGGAAGCTGGGGCTTCTCTTCTGCAACAACGGCTCAACAACGAACCCTCTCTGTTCTGTTCTTTCCAGTCTTGAAAAATAATCAGGGGTGATAATCAAAAATCTTTGCCTTCTCTTGCATCTTCTATCCAGCGTCCACTTCAGCTCCAGCGCTGAGCATTCAGAAGCCCAGTTATGTCTCTCTGACTTAAAAATCAACTATGACTCCAGCTAGCTCTTAAATTGCCAGCTGCTACTCTTTTCTCCAGCATTGTCTCCACAGTCTAGAGAGCTTCTCCAAAGAGCTTGTTAACACATACAGCAGAGAGACTTCAATTCACTCCAAGCCTAGGGAAACAGGGAAGCAGCCTGCACTTGAAGTCTGTCACATCATCCACCAGCCTGGACTATGCTAATCACATCCCTCAATGAGCTGTAAGAGCTGTCTTTGTCAGACTGCACTTCATCATTGCTCTTGCAGCAGCAGTGATCAGTTCATCTTTTTCCCTTTTAATATCAGCCATTACGTCATTCTCCAGCATGGAAAATACGAAGCGAGAAGGTCAAGAAGTTCTTAATTAGATGGGTTTTTATTGCTGTGATAGTTCCGTTCTAGCCTCAATAAGAGAGAGCTGCAGTACAGGCAGCAAGAGCTGGAAGGCATCTTGGATGTACGAAGCACTGTTTGAAGCCTATGAAAATGATTCAAAAAAAGAAAGAAAAAAAAGACACATGAATAATTATGCTACCAGCCAGCTTCACTGGCCTTGCACTCATTTCAAACAGCATTGATTAATGTACGTAAGAAACAAAACCCTATTGCTTATTGGGTCGTTACAGCTTTCTTCTAGAAACCAATTTAATACAAGTTTTTGAGGGGCTTTATGTCACTCAGCAAAAAAGCAGCTGGCTTAAAAGCTGCTACACAAGATCGAGTGCGACCCAAAGGTAGGATCCTACTTTGTGTAAGAGATAAAAAGCATTTCTTTCTAAGAGAAACATAAGCACGCTGCGTCAGGAAGGAAGAATACACCAACAGAAACATCCTCTTCCCATCCCACCTCTGAAGTTTAGAAGCACTGAGGACCAACTTAACAGCTGGGAAATGCTGGGACTCCTGCATGCTGATTTATGAGCTTGCCTAAGGTTTGAATTCAAGCATTCCACAAAAGTGCTAGAATTCCAGATATCTGAACAAACTACTCTGCATCTTCTGACCCATGATAACTGTCAGCTGGGACCACCCCAACTAAGCTCACTCTTCATGTCCTGTGAAGATCTACAGGCATTTATTAAAATCTGTGAGTTATCAGATAGTTAAGTGGAATCTTAAGACTACAGGTTACAAAACTTTGCGTGCATAAGGACAGTGAGGTGGAAAAAACAGCGTATCTCTTTTTTGAGTATTAGCTTAAAGTTTTAACTTCAGCATAACTGACCTCCAAAAACACTCCAGTGATTAAGGGATTAAGCACATCTGCCTTCTCTTTGACCTGCAGAGACCAGACATATATTATCTCGATTGAAAATTTTATCATATTACTTCAAACAAAATAAAGCTAAACCCTCTGTAAGGTTACAGTCACTATTGCTCTCTTGACAATATGAAAGCTAAGGCACAAGGTGCAGACGATCTGCCCTGCAGCATGGAAATAAGAACAAGGTAATCCACACACATTCAGTGCAGGCCCTCTATGGATACACATCTTCAAATGAACTGCAGGCAGTCAGAACATTGAGAGGTAAGGATACCATCTTCAATAACACCTAAATGTTTTGTAATATCTACAACAGGATCACAAACTTTATTTCCTTCTGTCTCATCAGTATTGCCAGCACCAACCCCCATCACCATTCTGTGCCAGGCTGAACAACTCTGGTGGCATTCAAAAGATCAGCATACATTCAGCTGCCACAGTCTACAAAAAAAGTAATCTGGGAGACCAGACTACAAAGCAAAAACCTGCATGCATAAATGAGGAAGCACAACAAGTGCTTTATGGTGAGGATTACAATGCTGTGCTTTAATCAAGTAATACATTTCATCTCTAAGAACTATAATGCAATCCTTACCCCTGCAATCGTTAAGCAGGTAGTAAACTCTTTGGAGAAAGATGACAGTTCCTTACACAGCACGATTGTCACTCTGTGGAAGAACAGTGGAAAGCTATGCAGTAAATACAGTCTACAAGGAACAATTCTCTTTTAGTATTCATGTAAAACACAAATACCTTTTTTCCCCACGTACATAAAGTTAAATTAAACCAAAACTGGTACACAGCATTTCAACAGTTTATGAAGATCCAAAAGGTTCCCAAAGAAATGGGGGAAAAGAAAGGTGGAAAAAGTAAGTAATTAAAATTGAAGGTGCGAGAGAGCTTTCAGAGAACAGGCACATCAACTCAAAAAGGAACAGTACTGATTTGCTCTATTACTAACAAGTACCATTTTCTGAAGTAGAAAGTATTCTGCAGCTCATATCCTTACCAACTAGATCCTGCTGCAAAGAAAAATCCCCCATGCATTATTTGTGTGGTCAGGCTATTAATTAGTGCAGTAATTTTACAAGATCACGTACCTACCAAACTACACGACTAGCAAAGGGGTAATTACAAGTCACTTTTATACAGCTGTTTTTGTCACATTTTAAATTTCTACCTACTAAATAGTAGAAGTTGTTGGGAAAAACATTTCTCTTGGCTGTAACAGTTTTTGAGCAGGGTTTCCTCTTTCTTATCAATAAATGTCTTCAAACTAAATAAAGACACCCGAATTACGCTACGGGTGGCATCCCAATTGTCCAGCAGTGAACACCCATGCGGAATTCAAGAGCTCCGTATCCCTTGGAATTGCAAAGCATTAAACAATTTAATCATAGGTTACTGCATGCTACACATTTATGAAGAGATAAACTTACTGCGAAAGGGACTTGGCTCTGTCTGCGGCAGTCACCTCCTGCTTCTGACCATGCAGAAACAAAGCTGCAGTTTTGTGGAACGTTTCGATGGAGTACGCTGTCAGTTCAGCCAGACTTCTTATGGCAAACGCATGAATATCCTGCAAGAGTTAAAAAAAAAAAACCCCAAAACCTCCCACATCATACAAGAACTAGCAGCCTTTGTTACTTAAAGCAAATAAATAATACAGTATACTATCTGCCTTTTCATATCCCCAGATCTGTGCAGAAATAGAAACCCATAAGTTCCAGTAACGACGTAACTCGGTAGCCAGAAACACACTGTGCTCAGATATTGTCTTACTCCATCGGTCAGTTACCTCTACTGATTTTTCAACATCATGGTCACCACCTCCAGGTTCTACTTCCTGGTTTTCTTCACTCTCTTTTTCTTCTTTAGGAAGACCGCTGTTGAACTGTGCTATCCAATCATGGGCAGATGTCCTCACCTGTATGAAGATAATGACTAAAATGAAGCCCCACCGCACACCACAGAACACAGAATGTTAGATCTCCCTAAGGGAAGGAAACAGCTACATCAAACAACCACAGTAAACTATCCTAGTGCCTTCTTGACTTTGTAGAAGGTTGGCTGCATGCATGTAGTAGAAGACATTCATTACTCTAACACCAGGCGCTGGGATTTACCAGCAGGGCCATGATTAACTGAGGAGCTTCAAAAACATGTCTGCAGAATGCTGCTGCCACTTGGTGGATCTGAAAGGTAGTGAAACAATGGCAAGAAGGGCATATCTTCTTCATACCAGCTTCTGAACATAGTAAAACCAACTGATTTGTATCAAGAGGAGGGCTGCAACTCAAAATGGTAGGTTGGTTTCACTGCAGTGGCTGATAGCTTACTGCTCAGTTTTCCTTGCCACCAGATATTACTGCCCAGTGGTAGGGCAAAGACCCACTGGTGCCCACTGATTCTGAGCCACAAGTATTACAGAACATGATTTTGCCCCATAAAATAAAAGGAAAAGGCCCATTTTTTTATTATTTTTTTTTAACTCCAATTGCCAAAGGGTCTAAAACACAGCTTGCCTTCATGCCTTTTCACAAGCAAAGCAGGACTGAGAAGCAGGTCTTACGAGAAACCTCTCCAGCTTTTAGAGAAAGACAAACAACTCACCATGATCAGTTTATTCGGCTTTGTGGAGATATGCAATTCTGAAAACAGCTCTGTTATTTCCTTTGTGAACTCCTCATCTCCTAAAGGAAAGAGAAGGCTAAAAAATCCCAGAAAGAATAGATACAGGAAACAAGCAGGACTTTAATGCACAACTAGTTCTGCACAAGTCTGTCAACTGTTTCCTACATTTCTCCTTGAATCATCAACTCAGGCAAGGATGCATCACATCTGGTCTTTTAAATATAATTTATAATATAAGTTATGAGAAGGTGGAGACACCAGTGCCAAAAGATTAGCTTTTGCTCTCTCAGTCCTGGTTCTTTAGCTAAGGTAACTCAATTTTTACAGGCAGGCAATCTATAACACATCAAATAAACACAGCATTTTACAATGCACTAAGTTGTGCTTTACCTTGGAGAGCCTGAAATATTGCTTAAAGCCTACAGTTCTCCAGTTATATATGGCAGGGCAGATGTTAACAGTGGGAGAGAGGCTGTGAGATCCATCACAGAAATATAAAAGATACATTAAATGCTAAATGCTAGCAAGTGCAGGTGTGAGCCCTCCCTGATGAACCATTTAGGTAAAAGAAATGCAAGAAATTTACATTTATACCTGCATAATCTTCAAGAATCAGATGGCTTCTCTGTGTGGAGGCACCTGTAAGTCTCTTGGTCCCCTGGCTAACTCTCACTTAAATAAAAACATTGCTCTCTCCTAGGTTAGACAACCTATTCAAAGTCTTTCCCTTATGAACAGGGAAACCCAGTGTCTCCTTGCATTATGAATATTGGCTCAAGGTCAGTTGTAAGAACAGACCAGAAGTCAAGTAAATCTAATCCTGCTCTGGCAAGAATTGAATGATTTCTGCTACAGAATTAATACACAGAAGCCTTCCAATGAGGAAGGGCATTGCTACCAGCCATGCTCCTAGCCACAGATGGCTTTAGAATTAAGCATCTAGAGAAAGAATAACTTAACTGCAGCATCACATCCATTGCTAGTGCTCTCATGACTAGTTGGTTCTGCATCGAGAATTTCAATTAGAACCAGCTTCTCCTTCCAGATCCCAGGGTTTTTACCTTTCTTTTCTTCCTCTTCTTCTTCAAAGAATTCAGCTAAAGAAAATGCTTCATTGAGTTGCTCCATTTCCTCTTTCACTGTGTCCAATTCTTCTCCAGAGAGGGCATTTAGACCCAATTTCACCTGGTTAGGGGCAGAACAGACAAATGGAGAGTCATAGGTCCAGAAAGAAAAAGAAACAAGATGGAAGACAAAGTACTCATTTACACTGCACGTAAAAACATTACAGATCAATACAAATGAGAAAGTGGTGTTTTCCTACATGAAGGTTGAAGAGGAAAGACAAGTTAAGCAACAGTAGATTCTTACGGAGTTGTTAAAATGATTCCTTTATAAAAATCTGAATGACTTCTGAATGCATTTGCTGACCAGCCCTTCTCCTCACCCTGAAACAGAGAGAACACTCTCTGCTGTGCCTGTAGTACTACTCTCCTCCAGCAAACAAGCACCCACTCAATAAGGTAATGAAGAAATGCAAGAACTGAGGTTGCTTAGGCAAAGAGAATGGCTCTAGGAGCTGAGGACAGGACAGAATGCTTCCAAGGAAAATAGCAGATCATATTAACACGTTTTGAGCACTTGATTTTGCATGTATGTACATACATCTCAGATCTCTTTTCTTCCTGCTCAGCTGAACTCAAAAATAGAAGGAAAATTGCTCAAGGCCATTACCTTTGATTCACACTCTCTAGAAAGCATCTCTAAGGCCTCCAGATGTGAAAGACCCTGAAACTCATCAAACAGTAACCCATAATGGGCTTTCTTCTCTGTAGTCATGGTAACCTCAGTAGCTGTCTGCTGCTCTTCTTTCTCCTTTGCTTCTCGTAAGACCTGAAAAAGAAATGCAGAGGACTCAGGTCAATACCAGAAGATACAGAATAGGGTAAGAGAAAGCTTTAAGTTCAACAATAAGAGATGGCTGCTTAATGACAGGATCACAAAAGAAGAAAAAACAATGAGAAACCAACAAGCTGATACAGAACAGCTGTACCTGAGATAACGTAGAGGTTCTGTTCATTAGGCCCTTCGTTTTTTTGAATCCAGGGTCTCCCTCAGCTATCACATCCATTGTCTTTTTCCCAATGAATTCCAAGGCATCTAGACCCCCGGTAATAACACTTTTTCCCTATGAAACAGATTTGGATATCGTCAGTGCATAAAAGTCACAGAAGACCATATAGCTGAAGAAATGAGACTGAGGCCATGTTATGCTAGACAAGACAAATTGGTCCTTGTCACCCCAGAATTCAACCCTATTCATCAAAAACAGAGTAAGGACAAGGAAAGTGCCATGATACACTACCAATCAACAGTTTAATACAACACTCAAACAGCTACATGAATCTGACAGGAATTATTATTATTCTGTGAAGGAGCTGGTTCTCAGCACACTGAAATATTTAGTTTCTGACACTCCAATCAGAAAATGCTACACGGGTGGGCTTCAGTTGCTAAACTCTTGGAAAGCTTGCTTCTGCTTTTAAGGCTTGAACATCTGCAGCTATTTCAGATTCATGGGAGAACTGACAAGACAACAGATCACAAAGGCACTGTTTCTAAGGGTACTGGACTCTTTGAAGTCTATTTCTCACAGTCACCGGAGCAAGCTGATTTCCAAGCAATTTGGGCTGGTTTCATGAGTTTCTGAAGAGGAGAATGAGTTTCACCTCTTGACAATTCTCAGAAAATATTCCAGGAACGAATCTGACTCCATTTGACTGAATGTCCTAAAGGAAGGGAGCATAGATAACAGTACAGAGGTGACATGAGTGGGAATGCATGCATTACACAGTTCACCACTGGGCATCCTTGTTATATATCAACACTTTATATACAACTAACAAAACTAAAGACAACTTGCACATCAATGGCATGAGACACCAACTGAAGGATGACATATTCCCTTACTGATTATCTCACAAAAGCCAAAATTAAAAGTTTCCTGATATGATGCTTCAGACAACGGTCTCAAATGCATATTCTCCTGCTTTCCCAACTCACTCACTGTGCTTTGAACAGCAGTAGAGATGGTTGATAGAACTCCAAAAGCTCCAGCAATTGGAAAGGAACTGCCATCACCAGCTGCATCTGTGCTGCTAGCATTGGGATTCTCACTTCCTGCATTAGAAGGTAGAAAATTAGCCTCTTTACTCTCACAGAAAGATCCTTCCAGCTTCTGAGAAAATTAACACATACAATGTGTCAGCCAGAAGCAGGGTTAGAACTGGGACTGTTTTCCTATCCTCTTTTCAGAGCTAACACCAGTAAGCAATGTGCTGTTTCTAGCACTTAGTTATCTACACCAATATGAAAGATAGAAGAAATGTGATATCATTTGGGGGCTGATTGTATTGAGATTCGTTGCAGTGTTGTTCTTACACAATAAAAACTGACCTCTTGTAGCATCTCTGGTCTCTGAAGAGATTTCACTAGGGCTAGGGATCCCAAGGGTTGTTTCTGCTTTTTCTATGACATTTGAAATACCTTGACCTAGAGAAGACAGCAGCGGTACTTTATCCATGTGGTATATTTTACTCCTCAGAAGAACAGAAACAGCATCAGATATGTATATCATTTTTCTACTATTCTGGCTTATTCCTGTACAAAACAGTTTACTCTAGACTAAAGCATACCACTATTCAGGCTGTTTACTTTCCAGTGTAATTAATTATGATTTCATTCAGGTTTCAAACCAAGCTGCCAAATTTTAAAACATCAAATTATTCAAACACCTCGAAAATTTGGTAGTTCTGGTTGAGTTCATCTCCTTAATCTCACTGTACTTTTTGGTACATGTTTTGCCACTACTTGAACAGCTTTCTTGACATTTTCCACTACCTGCTTCTTTAACAGAAACCTCATTCTCAAGAAAAAAAGAGCTCACAAGCTCCTGAAACGTGAGGTATGGTTAAAATATTTATCAAATACCAGAAAGAGACTTACCAACAGTAGCTACAGTAGCAGATGCAGTTGACAGAAGGGATTTCCCCCAGCTTCCCCAGTACCCCCATCCTGACTGAGATGCAAGAGGTTCTGAAACCTTTAACGAAGAAAAACAGAAGAGAGCGATTCAGGTAGCAAGAAGAACGTACTCAGACTCTGGTGGGTAACTCTCACAGTGCTTTTCCTTTTCCAATGAACAGCAATGTGAATTTTCAGAATTCTTCCATCGCACAAAGCCATGAAACTCCAAGTCACATTATTCAGACTGAGCACAAACACACACCTTGGAAGTTTCAGCTGTGGGCTTTTCTGTGCCAACAGACTGACTTGGGGCTTTGGGTTCAGGTCTTTTCCGAGTCATAGGCACAGGCTCTCTCTCTTCCTTGCTCTCAGTGCTGCTAAGTTCTTCCACCTTCTGCTCATTCTCATCTTCATAAGAGGTTTCCTCTTTGAAATTTTCGCCGTTGTCTTCTTCAGACATGACTACAGCATCCACAGAAAGCAAAGCAAATAAAATAACCTCTCGCTTTCATGCTGTGACATTAGTTCAAAAGCAGCGCACCTGTGCTTTAAATAATTAAGCACAACTCTGACAGAAATCCCACCTTGTTGCCACACATACCTGCACAGATTATGTTTTTAAAGGAGCCTGTACATCGAGTTACATCTGACCAGGAGAAATGTCACACCTGGAAGTTTAAAGTCCCACAAGAGCAATTGGCCCTATCTCACCAACACACCCTCGCTGCAAGAAATGCTGCCAGATCTGAAAAGTAAACAAAACACACAGCAGGTGATTAAATACATGAGTTGCTTCACAAAAAACAAAAAAACAAACAAAGAAACAACCCCAAACCCACCAAAATAATGTAATTGCTTGGGACTGGCTGCTTTGGAAGGGGTTGGATACCAATGGGGACAGCTATTAGGAAGCAGGCAGGGAATGAGGCAAGCGGCTGGTTTGCTTTTATACTTAGGGCTGAGTTACTCCGGGGAGCTCCAACAGAACACGGGGTGCGCCACCACGGAAGGGAGGACACGGGCCCTGGATCCCGCAGGGGTGGATGACGCAACAGCGGCGGCTGCGGGCACCCGCGCAGCGCTGTGTCCACCGGGTCCCTGTGCTCCCCCAAACCCAGCGGCCTCCCCGCTGCCCAGGGAGCCCCCCAAGCCCATCGGGACTCCGCACCCCACAGTCCCTCAGCAGCGCTCCCAGCCCCACAGGGCGCTGTCGCACTCCCAAAAGCCGCACCAAAGCGGCCCACAGAAGCCCCCACCTCACCAGCCGGGCCGAGCCGGGCCCCCAATGCCGCGCTCCCCCACCGGGCGGACTGTACCATCGAGAGGAGGTGCAGAGCGGCACCCGCTGGTTGACACCGGAAGTGCGAGGCACCCGGAAGGGCGACGGGGGTAGCACATCCGGGTTGATTGGCCGGTGGCGGTGTTTGAGGTGAGGGCTTGGATCGGGTCCGTTCGGGTCGGGCCGTAGCTACCAGCGCCGCGGTGACGTCAGGTTTCCCTTAGCGACCTCAGAACACGGGGAAAACGGTGAGGCAGCTGCTGCCGGGAGGGCTCGGGGCCCGCGCCTTAGCTCGGTGTTTCGGCGCAGAGGTGCGGCGAGGAGAGCGGCTTGTAGCGTGACGTCATTCCCGCCTGACGTCATTCCCGCGTGGTCTGATGGTCTGACTTCACCCAGCCAGCAGCATGCCTGGCCGTCGTGGTGTTGTCGGTGTGTGCGTGGCTGGGGCCACTCAGTTAGTCATTTCCAGTTTGTACCCTTGATTACTTTGAGCAATTAGCAGGAACACTCTTGTTCTCACAGTCTCCATCATGGGGTCTCCCTGCAACACATCGCCAGCAGCCCGTTCCCATCTCTCCCCATCCTGCCAGGCATTGAGGCCCTGCACTCCCCAGGTTTCCTATGCCCTTGCCCGTTGTTTTTCCTTGGAGCTGATGGATTCGCTCCATCACACCTGATTGAGCTGTAGGTGTCTCTGTGCAGTGCAGTGGAGTCGGACCAGACAGTCTTTAAAGGTCCCTCCTAACTCAAACCACTCTATGATTCTGCTTTGCCCCAGTCACACAGAGTTCATGCCTTCAGCTCTGTGTCAGATGCTTCTCCCAGGTCTGAAGGGCGGTTGGGGCCACACAGGACAGCCACACCCTCTGCACTTCAGCCCGAGCTGCAGTCAGGGTACAGAGTTCCTGCAGAAGTGATCAGTGGTTACCATTTGGTGCGTGTTGTCACCAGTTAACTTGCTTGGAAGGCATCATAAAGCCAAAATGCACTCCCACACTGTTTTCCGGGGTGGTGGGAGGATGGAGCGGACTGTGAGGTGTATCTCAGTTTATTGCTTTGCATTTCTTCCTGTGTGAGATGATGTTATGATCGCTGACTGCAAAGCGGTATAACTTGCAACCTCTTGGGCCCCAACCTTGCAATGCTTTATAAATGTGTGTAACGTTAAGTACTCTCAGTATTTCCACTGACCTCAGTGGGACTACTTAGAGTGCTTTAAGTTAAACACAAACATTTTTTCAGGGTAAGTGCCAAAGATGACTCATATAAGCGTACGCATCATGGATTTTTATCCTTTCACTGCTATTTGTTGTTACAACTTCGAGTCTCCTAAAGGTTCAATATGTTGAGCTCAGCTCCAGGTTTCATTGTAAAGTAGCCAGTTTCTATTGTGTACATTTCATCTTGCTTAGGTTTAATGCTGTCTTGAAGCATTGTAACGCTGGCACTGCTCAAGCTTTATCCTTTTTGGATCCTTTATCAGCTCCAGCAGCTGTTTTGCATGAGTGTGATGGCTGAAGAATACGGATTTCGCAAATCATTTTATTTTTTCCCAGCATTCAGCAATGAGAGATCGTTGTCTGCTTAACAATAATGGCTTTTCCAAAAGTGAAATGTGACAAACAATTTAGAATAAATCAGGCCTCGAGGAGTTTAATAGTAAAATTCAATGACCCATCACCAATGTTTTATACATTATGCAAGCTCAGTGCAGACATAGCAGAGAGCATATGCAATTACTGAAGATAATTATCTTATTCTTATGAGGGAAAATGTTGCTCAGTATTTCTTGTGTTAAATAATTGACTGAGGTTTCTAATGTCATTTTGGAAGGAATGTCGCAGACACTTGGAAATCTAATAATTTAAATTTAATAATTTAAAATGGCAAAAAATAACACAGGCTGAGTACAGGAGGTGCTGGAATTGTTCTCTAATAAATCTAAACCATTATTAGTTGGGAGATTATAGTTTTGGAATATTGGAAGCTGTACCACGTTTGATTCAATAATGAGGGACAGGGTTTGCGTTCACTTCGTCGCTATCATCAGTTGGAGCTGCAGCAAGTCTCGCTAAGTCAGGTCAGATGTCAGCCATCCACAGAGCACTCACAGCCCACTGCCTGCACATAAGGAACCTGCACAAGGTTACCCAAATAAGCCAGTCTGTTGTGGGCAGCCTTCTGAGGGCTCTGAAACAATCTGAAAACACCAGAGGTCTGAAAAAAGAGAAAAGTTAAAACCCTTCATTCAAAGAAAAGGGTGATGCTTGGTCAGCAGCAATCTTAGTGATGTGTTTTCAGACCTGTGCAGTCTGTGGTGGGGATGCCATTCTCCAGAGGCAGCAGAAGTCAGTAATGCTTATCCCAAAGTCTAACTGGTGGAAAATATGCATGAAAGAAGTCTTTGTATTCTTTTTCTTAGCTTTTTAGCTGTGGGAAAGTATCTTCTTCAGCACAGTGGTGCAACAGTTCTCAGTGCCGGTCTCATCTTAAATGAACAGGCAAGAGGAGTGGGAGAGAAAGAAAAGGAGAAAAGGAGGGCAGGTGAAGAGGTTGCTGCTTATGGAGGAACAAGTAGAGGGCCTGGTTTCTCATTTCCCTTGCAGAATTCAGTGGGTGAGTTGGTCAGTCAAGCTTGAAGGAGAGTTGGACACAGCTGTCTCCTTTGCCTCCTTTGTGAGAATGAGTTGGCAATAGCTGCAACAGAAATGGGTCAGATACACATTTCTCATCAGATGTCAGGTCCAGAATCTGGTTTGACCTTCAACAAGTGATCTTTAACTGAAAGAATTCCAAGTCTGGCGAATTCCTGTTCAGCAAATTTTCCCGTTCCTGAATATGCTTAATTTGTCTCTGCTGGAAACGCAATTAGTACAAATCAGCTATACATATTTATAGCAAATGATTTTTCGTAAGTGATGTGAATTCTGTCTGCCTTAGGCAGTGTCAGCTAGCGATTCAGGAAGGACAAGGACTGTCTGCATTATTTATTAAGAAAACGTATTCCTTTGTATTGTGATATTTATGAAATTCAACTCTGCTTGCGTTTGTTATTGCTAGAAGAGATGATGATGAATTTGAAGTCACACAGTCAGTGGGGTGAAGTCAGATGTTTTTTAAGACAGCATTTTAGCCTGTGGCTTCTATACTTTGTGAATAGTTTTCTACGGCACTGGAGCAGTCTGGATGGAATTGTAACCTCAGGGAATGCGTATTGGATTAGAATTTCTGTTTGAATCAGGCTTCCAGGAAAATTGATTACAGATTTGTATTAATGGTGTAATCCCATTTGATCACAATTTGGTTTTATTCCGGCTTTTAGAAAAGAAAATCTTTGTGTGCAGAGAACCTCAAGTTAAATTCTCCATCCTAATGCCTTCAGATGTCTTGTGCACACCTAAATCTCAAGCGAGAGTTCTGTCCCTAGAGAAAATAATTTTTCCAACAGCTGTGAAATACAGGGCAGGATTTGGAGTGGTGAAGAGAATAAGCAAGGTGTGACTGCTGAGATGTAGCAGCATAAAGCAAAAGATTTTCAGTAGGAGTTTACTGTACAACAATGACAGCAAAAACCAGAATGCAGCGGCAGCAAAAGAGGTTGCCAAAAAAAAAGGGAAGTGTGTTTAGACATCCGTGTCCTGTTATTCAGAATGGGACTTCCTCCCTTTGTAGGTAACCGCCACAATAATTTTCCCTGCGCAAGAAACGAGGAGTGTATTATCTAGTATTTAGACACCTAACATTGATTTTACCTTAAAATCAAGTAAGTAGATGTACAAGTGCTAAAAATCAGATGTGTGAGTGCTTTTATTCCTCAATGCTAAAGGAAAAACCAGCATTGAAAAAACAGGGCGTGAAGGGACTTTGATGTCGGTGCGGAGGAAGGCAGAAATTATTTCCTCTCTCTTGCTTTTCTTTCTCTATTAAGAAAGCACTTTTTTTTTTGCTGTTAACAAATGCAGAATCCACTTTCTGACCCTGGAGGTACACTTTGAGTAGTCTGTACAGTTTGTTCTTTTTTTAAAGCCGCATTTCTCTTAAGGATTGTTGTTCCTGATATTATTTATTGGGATGGGAGGATGAACATGTAGAGGACTGAAGGTTGTGCTAATGCCTTCTTACCCTCATTTCATTACTGTGTTCTGAGCAAAGCTCTGATTTGGAACCTCTTGGCTGACAGTTTATATTATGCTACTGGAAATCTGTTCACTGGGAGTGAAATTTGAACACACCATAAGCATGCTGCCATTCATAAACTTAACTGTCTTTTTTTTTCAGTTGGATTTCCAGTTTCCGCTCACTGTATTGATGGTCTTGAAAGCGCATGTGGATCCAAGACGTTTTCTACCACTGAACAAATTAAGAACCTCCTCTCTACCTCAGATCTGTACAGGCGATTTAATATCTTATGACCTCGTTTCTCCAAATTAAATGAAAAAGCATTTTTCTCTAACTTTCCATGACGCTCAGCTATTGCCTGTTAATTTTGGCTGTTAGCGCTGATCTTTCAACTGGATTTACACTGGAAAATGTAGCTTCTAATGGGACACTTGCTTCTGAGCCTTTCAATACATCACTTCATCCAGTGCCTCAAGCTTTAGCAAGTTCCCCAGCACACCATGACATCGTAGCCAAAGAGGGGACCAGTATTTTAATTGAATGTAAAGTGAACATCAGCCAATATGAATATATACTTTGGTATAACTCCAAAGGACACCTGCTTCAACAGAAAGATGAAGGTGAGCTTTTCTGCTGTTTTATATCCTTGGGCATTCTGCTTTTATACAGTACATGAAAGTCTCTGGAACTTTATCGTTTCCTCTTCCTATCCTCCCATTTTTACAGTTGGGAAATAGGAGAGAACAAGACAAAGCTCTGGCATGTGGTGGATCAGGCTTTATACCCAAGTTCTGAAGCCCACCCATCCTGGTATAGTGCCCTCTGCATTTCATTCTAGAAACATCACGACGTGCAGTACTGAAAATCTGAGTATACATCCTACCAGATATAAGCTGATACTATTATTGCTCTGGTTCATATTACATTTTTCAAACACATGAATTAAATACAAGTCTCCAAAATGATGACCTTTTCAAGCCATCAAGCCTTGCTTTAATTTGTTTTACAGGATTTTATAAAGCGTGAGGTAACTGATTGCATTTGTTTTCTGGTTTACGCACCACCGAGATTGTGGAAACCAACACAGCTTGTATTGGCTGTGTTGGTTGTATTGGCCAAGGTTGAAATGCATGCTATGTAACCCTTTCATACAGAAATAGTTTCCTATTGGCTCTTGTAGTTCTGTCCCTCCAATTTTTAATTTAAAAAAAAAAAAAAAAAGGCTCTTAGAGATCCATGTGGTATCCTCTATTAGTGTTAATGAAGGTCATTGAGCTAATTGATAGGATCTTCTCAGAGGCCATCGTACTGCTTGAAGTATTCAGTAACCTCTTTGTAGTTATAGTGCCATCTGGAAATTAGTTCAGAGTAGGCTAATTAGAAGAATGAGTTATGAAAACAGTTTTTCCCCCAAGTTATAAACCCGTAGGAAATACTGCATAAAGCTTCTTCCATTGATTTCTTTTTACATAAGTTTTGTGTATCAGCACTGCATGCTCAGCAGAAAGCTGCGTCTGAAGAAAATTCTGGGTCCTTTTGCCAGCTGAGCCATTTACAGACTGCGATCTTTTTCATGGGTCACTCGACTTCTGACTCAGAACATACGGAATATTAGATTCGATAGAGGACAGTCTTTCCACATAGTGAATTACAGTGGGCGAGAAGTTCTATTTAAGAATTAGGTTCCCTGTCAGGTAGAACTAGCGATGCAAAAGCACTCCAGAAAATACAGATGAGAGAAACATCTCTCAAAAACAGAAAACAGAAGAACCGGAGTAGCAAGTGAGCAAAGTGATTTATCATTAAGCAGTGGGATGGCTGAGTTAGGGCTTTCTGTTTCACAAGCATAAAAAGGAAAATTTAATTCTTGTCCTGCTGTGTTATGCTAGAAACAGAGTGCTTACTGTAAAGCTTGTGGAGCAAACAGCATGTCTCTAGTTTACCTTGTTATTTGTGTTTCATTTGCTCACTTTATTTCTTCTGAACCTCCAGGTGGACGGTGGAGGATTGCTGATAATCTCCTTAACATCACAAAGGTCAGCTTTGCTGACCGGGGACGATACACGTGTGCAGCTGTTAGTGGTAACAACACAGTGTATTCCACCGTCACCCTGAGAGTCACCTTCACCTCAGGAGACATGAGTATTTACTACATGATTGTGTGCCTCGTTGCCTTTGCTATCACCCTCATTTTAAACATAACTCGTCTGTGCATGATGAGCAGTCACCTCCGCAAAACAGAGAAGGCTATCAATGAGTTCTTCAGGACGGAAGGGGCTGAGAAGCTTCAGAAGGCTTTTGAGATAGCCAAGCGTATCCCCATCATTACATCTGCCAAAACGCTCGAGCTGGCCAAAGTCACTCAGTTTAAGACCATGGAGTTTGCTCGGTACATTGAAGAGCTTGCCAGAAGCATTCCCCTTCCGCCACTGATCCTTAATTGCAGGGCATTCATGGAAGAGATCTTTGAGGCTGTGCGAGTTGATGATCCTGATGAAGTCGGTGAGGCAGAAAAACAAACCCAAGCCTGTGGTACCCAAGCTGCAATATACCCCGTCAACCCAGAGATCAAGCGCAGTGATTCGCTGGCCGGGGATTCTGATGATGGGTCTGTGAACGAGCAAGGCCAAGAAATAGCCGTTCAGGTGTCCATCCACCCACAGGCAGAAGCACAGAGCATTGACACCGTTTCTCATGACAGCTGCCAGTTTGCTCCTTCTGAGGAAGGCGCCTGCTGAACCCAGCCACGTCTGTTGTACAGGAGCACGGGTGACTCTGGGATAACGTGAGAAAGGGATGTGCAAACAAGCTGCCTCATCCCCTGTGCACAAGAGCTGGTTTTTTTTCCAAGTTGCAAAGGTGCCAGAACTGCTACTGATGTCTGTATTTCCCATCAGTGTTTCTCTGTGTTGATCTAACAGTTTCAAATCTGTAAGAGAAAGCTGAATTATTGTTCAGTGGATTTTCTTTTTGAAGCAGCTTGTTTTACTTCAAGTATTTACAGAACAGGAATTCTTTATCATCAAATCGTTGGTACCCTCTGATACTTCTGATCTGTATTAGAAGTAGCCAAGCTGAGCAGAACAAGTTGCAATAAGATCTTTTCCTTTGTGAGCCTCTTCTTCCTTCACAAAGTGGAAGCAGAATTCCTTAAAGCCAATGTTGTTATCCCAATGAATTGTGTGCTGTTTTTGAATTGCCTCACGCTGCGTGTAGCCCATCAGAACCACGGTGAGCTTGAACAAGCCTGTTTTGTGTAGTGTGCTTCTATGTTGCTATCAAAACGTACTGTACTTAGAAAAATAATTGCACCGAGATCTGCTGCTGAATTAAACAAAGTGTTGTAGCAGCTTAGAGAACAACCAGGGGATCTCTGCTTTCTGTGCATCTGCAGAAAACTGATGTGTACTCGAGCGTGTGGAAAGCAAATTGCTACAAACCTTGTCACTTAAACTTGGTGCTGATTGCCAACGCGCCTTACCCTGGTTCTGTCTTACGGAGTGGAGCAGTAGGCGGTACCACCGGCACTGCCTTTCTTTTGACTCTGCTGATTTCACTCGCTGTAGGAGAACCCAAAGTTTCATGTTGCGTTTGACATCGTTGTGAGAAAAGAGTGACAGTAATCGTCTAGTGGCATAACTTAAACGGAAATTTGTCTACAGTTAAGGTATCTCAGGCAGTTGTTTTTGAACACTGTAATAATAGAGGGGAAAAGGCAATGCCACTGACTTTACTCTGGCTGATGCTTTCAGAAAGCGGTGGGAAAGAGGGCTTAGCAGAGGGGCTGGCTGAGCTGCTTGCCAGCTCTTGTTCAGAGCAGAGTGGTTAGAGAGCGTTGCCCTCTCCCATCTGCTAAAGAGGAAAAGCAGCTGACATCCGTACCTACACATGTACGTGCTGCACCAAGGATCTCCCACACAGCTTCCTTCCTCAGCTGTGGAGCTGCGGCCTCATGGAAGCCACAGGCAGACAAGAATCAAGTATCTTCTTTCACACATTGGTGCTGATTTTTTTTCTCCCTAGCATTTATAAGTTGTATCACTTAAATAGCATTATATATCCTATCGTGATTTAGTAGATGTAAGGGTTGTAAAAACTCCACAAATTAATTTTTTACAACTACTGGAACCATCCTGCCATATAATTTAAACAACTTGGCAACAGGAGCACCATTTAATTTCCCACAACTCTTTTTTCTTTTCCTTATTATTACAAAAATGTCAGTTGAACAAGTGATTCTGGAAGGCTGTTCAGGATTCTTAAGAGGATTTGAGCCTACATTTACATGAGTAAGCAGGCACAGTGGTAATAACAGGGTGGAGCCTTCTGTTGTAGTGCATCCTCCTAACAAAGGGTCTGAGAAAATTACATTTATCACATCATATCAAATGATGGGAAAGTGAAGCATTATTACTATTTTGAAATACCTCCTGGGGAAAGTCCTGCTAACAGCCACCTGTAAATGCAGCCTACTTGGCTTTGGTATACTGGGTAAGAGCTGTGTTTTTGGGGAAGAATGAACACTGCTAGCCTTAGTTGCAGTAGTGCTCTGACCAGCTTGGTACCATTGCCAAGACTGTAGCAAACATCTGCTTCAGGGGAGGAAAGCTTGCTATAGACACGATAGATGTTGCCCTCTGCAGTAGCTTCTTGTTAGTTTCCATGGTTTGATGGCGCTTTATGTCCAGGTGAAAAATTCGTGTAGTTTTGTCTAACCTGTCTTGTTTTTTAGAAAACTTTTTGGTGATCGGTGTTAAACACTGCTGTGGATAAAGGCCTGGTTCTAGAAGCCCTGCCAAGATGCTGCTGGCTTCACTTCTGTCCTACAGCGAGCTCTGCAGATTTATTGCCTGAGCGCAGGTTTGGGGGTTTGTACCACTTGGATGTCCTATCTGAACGTTGATGGCCACAGGAGAGGGTAAACTCTTTTAATCTCTGTTGAGCCACAGGCCCTTGGCATTGTACTGCTCCTGCCAGTTCTCACAAAACACCTCTCCTTGCTTCTGTGAAGCTATCGCGTTCCTTGTGGCTGTAGCATCTTTGACATTTCCCCCTTCTCCTATATGCAGTGCAGAGATGCAGCTACGAAATCAAAGCTCCGTTTAATTGCTTCCCTGGAAGCAGTTACGCAGTTGTGATTGACAAATGTCTCATCAGAAGCAGCAGCTTGCAGGCAGCAGGATGATCCTGGAGGTGCGTCAGATGGGCGTCAGGAGTGGAGTTGCTGGATTAACTCAATCTGTTCTTTGATTTTTATTCTTTATTTCCATAGCTCCGAGTTCTCACTGAGCGCCGTTTTGTGGTGTCTCCGTGCATCCCCATTTCTGGTGGAGAGGAAAGAATCCTACATCCAGGTCCTCAGAAATGCAATTGCCGTGTCAATTGCTGGATAGTAAAGCCAAGTATTTTCCTGAATTATTACAGCATTTTGTTTCCCAAATTAATTCCATCCCTGGAAAGGAAGCTGTATTGCAAGGATTTCAGTAAATCAGTGGCACTTATTAAATGTAGGAACTGATCCTACCTCCACTGAATTCAATTAGAGCAGATAGGAGCCTCAGCGTATTTTACAAACAACGTTACAGGGTTTTTTGTGCATCCGAAAGCAAGGAGGATGGTGGTGTTATGCAGTACATGTGGTTTCCAGGGAAGGAAACCTGACACTGGTTTCAAACAACTTGTGAACTCTTCTTACATAGAGTAGCTGTGTGCACGTAGGTCTGTTTGATGTGACTAACTGAAAATTAACACTGAAAGATTGTATAAGTGACAGTGTTTCTAACTTTTCATAGGTCAGGGAGATTCTACAGTGGTTTCCTTGGTTTAAACTGAATTCTTTGACAATCTCAAGGCTATTTTATCTCTTCTTTATAACTCCTTTTTATTTAAAATAACATAAAATCTACTCATTACCCGAGAGTACCTGAAAATAACTTTGTAGTGGTTGTTTGTATGACATGGATTGTAACGTCACTGTTTAATGTAACCGCATAGGATTTCATACTTTCATAAGAACGAATTGGTAGATTTGCAAAATAAATGAAAAACAAAAGCTTCGTTTTCTTTGGGTTTACTTTTTTATCAGTGAGGGGAGGTGAGCAGCAGGCGATGGGAGGTTGAATGCTGGTAGCCACTCTGATATCGGAGTGCCAGGACACACAGCCATCTGATAGACAGTTCTGCTCTGACGTCCTTGGGATTGACGTTTTCTGTGTCTCAGAGTCCCCAGCAGCATCTGTATGGTTGCCAGCTGCACATACAAATGCTTACAGACCCTTCAGCAAGGCCCGTGCATCCCTCAGTTTCACTTTTTCAGGGTAAAAAGGTGATTGTGAAGAGCAGAGACCCTCAACTACAAACATTTATTTTCTCTTCTTACCTCTTGTACATGACTGTATTGTTCTGTGCCTTTTTAACATTGCTCAAAAGATGGTATATTTGGAGACAGCTTGTCTCACAAATGGCAACTCGGTGCAAATGTGGAGTATTGAAAGCCTTCAAGTGACCAAATCTGCTGTTGTTTCCTCCTCGTTTTGGTGACCAGGCTTGGGTTCCTATTGCATTGCAACAATCCAGAGCATTCAGCTGTGCCAGAGGATGATCCCAAGGCCTTAAGTGAGGAGCTTTCTACCACCAGTCAGACCAGGAAACCCCATTTCCCATGTGAGTGCCTGATGTTGTGTGAGCATGAACATCTTCTGTATGGGCTTCTCCTGTAGCTCTGGATGCCAGCCTGCAACACAGAGTAAAAGTGCCCCTAATGCAGTTCAAAAACTGCAATCCAACCTCCTCATCCAAAATACATCTTCCTGAGACACCTTCCATTGTAAAGCCTTTGGAGCTGTTGGAGTGTGAGAGCAGACTTCGCCCACTCGATTTTTAAAGAGTAGTCTCTGGCTGCCACTCTCTGCACAAGGAAGATAATAGAATTAAAGCTGAATCTTGGAGATTTTCCTACGAGAATCATTTGCTTAAAGGAAGAATTATTGGACCTGTATTCCTCAGGCTGGGTCAGTGTTGAGTCAGCATCTGCTTTCTATCTCTGTTATGAGATACGCACGAATGAGAATGGTTCATTTTCTTAAGCTCCCGTAACCTGACTCCTCATGATCCTACCCACGGTGAGGAAGTTCATCTGCCTGAATTTGAAGCACTTTTCCATTTGGATAACAGCAGATAATTGAAAAAGGAGCTGCATTAAGGACGATTGTACATTCATGTTCGCTGTGTCCCCTGAAAAAGATCATTTCCCTTCCGTTGCAGCACTCCTGTAAGTGCAGTCTCCTGGAGGAGACGCAGTGGGAGCACCGCCTCGTGGGTCAACTCAGGCAAAGTGATGGCTTTGTTGCCTCCTCTCCGCCAGGTCATTTCACACCAGCTGGGTATCTCTTCTGTTCTCTTTTTAAATTGTATAGCAGCTCATTCAGATGTCTCCAAACACTGCCAGCTTTTCCGCATGCGGAAGGGAGAATTGCAGCACCGCTCCAAAACCAGAAAAAAAAAAAAGAATGGTTTTGCTGAACATTGAAATGTGGAAAAAAAATCCTGCAAAGGCAGAAAGTGCAGCTTTCTCACTGGTAGGACAGTGCTTATTCCTTGGTCACGCTTGGCGGCCGATGATCGTAATAATATCAGGCAATTAGGGCTTTCATTTTCATTAGGCTAATTAATTGTTTGCACAGCGCCCTGAATATGGAATCATTTTCCTTTGGAAGGAATAAAAGGATTAGAATGGCTGCATCCCAAGATGCTCAGAACGTATTTTATTTATTTTATGGGAGAAAAATTCTCTCGTGCCCCAAATGCAAACCATATACTCGAGCACTAATGCCTGCGCTGGGACATTCACATCAGCGGAGACGCGCACAGATGATACATATGTCCATCCATCTGCCTCCACGCTCCATATGGCATCTGGGCTTCCTGCTGCATGCCGATGAGCCCGCTCAGAGGCTGGAGTTGTCTGTGTGCTGCCAGGTTTGTGCGTCGGCTGTGTCGGGAGCCGGGGAGCAATGAGCAATGCCCTGGGATATGGGCTGTCCCAGCATAGTGATGGGCACCGTGTTGAGATCACGCTCGGAGGCCGTGACACTGTGGTTGTAATCATACCAGAGGCCCTCGAGAGGTTTGTGCTCTGAGTAAATCAAAGGCAAATGAAACCCAGGCGAGGATTTCATGAAGAAAGGTACCCAGTGGATGCAGTATTGCAGAGGCAATTGCTAGCTCTGTTTTTCAGTGTTTGTCCTATTCAGTGCCTCTCTGTGCTACCTATTATTAAACATATATTTCATATTAAATTGTTTCAAGTCTAATACAAGCTTGCAGAAAGGCATTTCAGTGGGAAGTGAGAGGACATATCCAGCCTTCAGCTTAGGGGAGAGGCTCCCATCCTATCAGTGCTGGGTCATGCAAGCGTCCCTGGTGTCAGTGCTGGCAGGCAAAGTCCCTGCCCTGGTCCTGTCAAGCCCATAAATGCAGTATTTTGGATGCAGCATTGCTTCATACATGTGTGTGGTGGGGCATGGGGAGCAATCCCCGCAACGGACGTGAACGTGCAAAGGACATGACCATTCACTACCATCATTTCAAGAGCTTTTCTGCATTTCGCTTACTTTCCCTCATTGGTGCCTTCTCTTAAGCCTTCTTCATGGTAAATATCCTGAGGTTCTTGGGTGGTCAATTGGAAAATCCCAAATTTTCATATTGTTTTCCTCCAACTGAAGTCTCCCGAGTACTGACTGAGGAGGAGGGCAGCGGCCCAGAACAGACATGAAGGAGTTTGGACAACTGCCCTACATTAGAGGATGGGTTTGCTTTGGAAACCCTACATGCATCACACTTTGTTACAGAGAGTTGATTTCAACAGCAAATCTCTTGCAACAGGGTGTCACTTCTCTTCCATACATTACTTGAAATGCTTTATTAATTTGATGACCTCGTGGGCTCTGAGAAAAAGCCATTTATCAGTGTTTTGAGGAAAGAGAGCTCCTCGGAGCTAAAGGGACTGTTTTGTTGCTCAGATTTATTGGTTGGCTGACTTAATTCTCCATTCAAACACGATGATTTTTAGCTGCCGGGCAGTGGCCCTTTCAATGTGGAAGCTAATTAACTGCTAGAACTCTTCGTAGCGAGGCTGTTCTTGTGCTGTGTTGTGTGTTTTGTTTTGTTTTTAATCCAGAGAAATAAAGCAAACACGATCCTTGAGACACAGGTTGCATGGATACCGTATCAGCGCAGACACAGAGCCCTGTTGACGACTTTGTCTGACAAAGGCAATAAGGCTGGCACCGTCCGTTGGTGGCATGACAATATACAGAGAGGTAAGATGAGAAAACAGCATCTGACAACGAAAGGAAGGAGAGAGGGCAGAGCCACAAAGAGATGGGATTAGGGGAGCAGCAAGGGCTGTTCATTGTGAGCAGTGAGCTCTGCTCCCCAGAATATTTCTGGGAACAGTTTATGACCCCAAATCTATTTCGTAGGGATGGCTGAAGGAGGGACAAGCAGCTCTAGAGGCTCAAGTGTGGACATTTTGGTGCTGGTTGTACTCCATACAGTGTTTCTCTGAAGCACTGCTGCCCTGCTCCTTGCTCCAAGCCTGTAGGTGTGAATGAAATATAAATCACAGCTGCAAGCCGAAAGCAGGGAATCCCTCACTGGCTCCATTGAGCTCCCCCATCTGTCTTCATTCCTGACAGCTTGATTGCCTTTATCATCATCTTTAAATGCAGAGCCGCAAATACCATCAATGGTCATAAGAAACAGCGGTTCTTCCTGATGTACTTCAACTAGCATCCTCTGCAAGTGGAGCCAGGTGTTTTTCCCCTGAGATTTTGGACTGTAGAAAGCAGAGAGTGGGAGCAGAGAGGAGCATCCCTGGGTGTGTTACTGGGGAAATCTGGCATCACCACGCTCACTCTGAAACAAGTGGAAGGTGCAGAGAACTGAATGCAGAAGAAGAAACCTCTGCATCCTGGGGCTGCTGATGGAGCTCACCTGGCCTTGGGCAACCAGGGGGAGCTCCAAAAGAGTGATGAAGTTACTTGGCAGCTTGTTCTCTAGGAGAACAGTGAGGACAGTTCTAGGGGAATTATGGAGAAAGTTTGGCATGGAGGACATTGAATAGGAGGAAATGAAATTTGTGGGTCAGCATTGTCCGAAATAGCACCTTGGGATACATGGTAACTATCAGCTGCCTCATCTCTCAGCTCTCAGCCACAGCTCAACATCTCCTGGTCTCCAAGGAAACCTCAGAGCAGGGCAGGACATGGGCAAAGTGTGGGGAGACTACAAGGATGCACCATGTCTGGAGCCAATGGGAAACGCCGATTCCTTTGGTCCCTTTGTGCCCCATTGAAGCCACTCCAGCGTGAAGCACACCTCTGGTCCATGAGTTGTGTCACTTTCCACATCTCTGCTGATCTCCTGGAGTTTAAATAGCTGTGCTCTGCTTCCCATCATGCTGTCCTTGCAGGACTGCAGCACACATCTGCCATTACTCTCCTCTCAGCAGCCCTAGGCTGGCTGAGGACATGCGATTTATTCAGCTGAAAGGCAGCCCAGGTCAAGGCTATTACATGCCATGCTGAACCCAAACAACAGGAGCATGGGGTTGGGAGCAGTGCCTGGAGATTTGGGCTGGAGCAGGAGGATGCTCTGGATGCACTGGGATGCCGCAGGGACCCGCTCATGTGCAGCCCCAGTGGGTTACAGTGTGCAGGGGATAATCCAGAGCAAGATGGGGAAGGAGCTTCCAGCATGGAGCTGGCAAAAGCCCCGAGGCCATTCTCATTACCACTAGAGGCAGCGCTTGTTGTGAACACGGAGAAAGCAGCCTGGCACTCAAAGGCACCGAGCTGCAGCTGGGCGCTGCTCTGCAGGGCCGAAGCACTGTCCTCCCCTGAGGCCCTGCAGCCCCTCACCACAGCCCACGTGGGGTCCCACAACCACCACAGGGTCCCACAGCCCCATAGTCCATCCAGCTGTGAGTTTTCCCCACGGTGCCAAATACAACGTGTTAGAGTCTGGGTGGGCAGCAGACCCCCAGCACTGCCCCCAGCAGCCCCAGCCCTGGCAGAAGGGACTGTATGCTGGGCAGGGGACATGAGACGTGTCCCCTGTGGGCACCCTGGCAGCGGGAGAGCAGGAGATAAAAGCCAGCAATGAAGGATTTGGTTTGTCCTTCTTTCTTCGTAGATTAACAGATGCAGCTTTGATGGAGGGATTTAGTGATTACAGTGACTTAATTGCATAGAGAAAGCATTTCCTAGTAATTCCTTGTTTGTCCAGCTTGGCTAGCGGGGCACTGCCATCACACTGCAGGCAGCAAGGAGGACATGGGCTGGCACAGGGCATGGTATCACATGGCACTGCCCTGCGCTCCTGCCAGGACCTTGGGACAAGCCCAGACAAATGGCCAGTGCCCATGGCTGTGCCCCTGCCTGCTGCATGCCTTGGGGAGCCCTTGGGGGCCAAGTCCACTCACCCACCCTACCCTTGGCCCCTCAGCACGTGGGGTCTGTGGTGGCCAGGATGTCCCCCGCAGCTGCCTGTCCCAGCAGGGCTCAGCCTGGGTGATTTCCAGCGCTGCTCTTTTCATTTCAGTGCAGCAGGAGAGGAGGCTTACGGTCGCCTTAAAGGAATAAACGATGCATAAAAATATTTGATCAATTAAGCCGAACGATTTGGCAAGCAAAGCTCCTGCTGTACCCATCCTCCTCACAATTGCCTCATTATCCAGCACTAAATCAAGCTGTCACCATTTTTTGTGTGGTTTTGTGTGTGTGTGTTTTTTTTTTCTGGCTTGGGGGTGGGGAGGGAGGGAGCTGCTTTCCAAAGCAGACAGCAGAGCTGGGCACTGAGTCACCCCAAGCATCCCTCCCCACCGCCCCCTCACTGCATCCCACTCCAAGCAGGATCTGCCTCCATGCTGCTCCTCATTAATTTCATCCCAGTGATGGGAGTCCAGCAAAAGGAGTGAGCCCAGGAGATAGTCAGGGAGACCAGCCCACCACTGGAGCTTGCATGTGCAGGGGGTTTGCAGGATTCCTAGGGACCCACTGCCAGTGCTGGGAATGGTGGAGATTCTCCTGTGTCTCCTAGTGGCTGGTCTCACACTGCTTTCCTTTCTAGGTGAAAGCCTGTGGGTGCTGAGTGCCAGGGAGACAGCCCTCCTCTGTCCAGTTTGGGTTTCTGCTGGCCAGTGGATCCAAAGACATTGAAGGAAGACAGATACCCATGGGTACTACCTGTACTGTGGTATCAGATCTTCCTTTTTTTTCATTGGGAAACCATGAGAAGCTGCACCAAGGAGCCTCTCATGGGAGCAGATCCCAGAGGAGCAGTGTGCATTTGTGCGTGAGCCCTGGACATCAGACAAGGAGTTTTTTGCCATTCATTGACCAACCAAAGCCATTTGCTGTGAGCCTCAGTGCTTTGCTAACCCAGAGGACCTCCCCAGGTCCCACTGTTGGCACTTTCAGAGCAGCAGAGCACCCCTTGCTCTGCCCTCACTGGGAGATTGGGATCCCTTCAAGAGGGTCCCCTCAACCCCAGCAGTGCCAGGAGCTGTGGGCACTGCATGCAATGTGGACTGGTTGGCTCCAGTGCCCTCTTATTGCTGTCCAAACACAGACTGCTCCCACTGCTTTTACCACCTTGCTAATTGGCTACAAAGAGCAGGCTGATGTTCAAACTGCAGCTACTTTTGAGCTTCGGATTTATCCTTTAAATCCAATTTCTATGAGATTCCCCCAGCCTTGGGGGGTGGCTGGGAATGCAGACGAGTGCAGAGCCATGAACCAGAGCAGTATATCCCCACCATGCAGCCCCCATTGCTCCAGGGGAGCACCACTCCGGTTGCTGTACAATTCCCCTGATGAAGCTCTCTGATGGAATCTGTGCGGGATAATGCCGTGCACTGCATGTTGAGCGAAGCACCTCCATGATTCATGGAAATAATTGAGCTCTCTCTGCCTGTCCTCCACCCACGGCCCATCTCAGTCACCTCTGCAATTTGTTTCTTTGTCTGTTCTCCAGCTCTGCAGAAGCTGGGAACATTCTGAGCCGCACAGCAGGCTCTGGTTCTCCTTACCTCAGGCCAAATAGCAGCTCTGGAAAAGCCAGAGCACCTCCAGCTGGGAGGGGCTGGCAAGGTGGGGCTTTTCTGGGTTCCCACTGTGATGTCCACCAGTGAGGTGGGGAAATCCACACATGAATGGCCGGGGAGCAGCCCTGGGCAGCAGTGGTGCAGTGAGGGTGCAGGAGCCGCTTGCAGGAGGGTTTCCTCTCCTGCACAGCCTTGGCTCCACAGCTGTGTGCCAACGTTCTGCTGAGTGCTGAAGGGACCAAGTGTCCTCGATACGTGCACGTAGGCTCAGCTCCATTAATTGTTATTACCTGGCCCAGACAATTTTTGCTAACACCTGAAATCTGGATCTTGGCTCAGAGATGATCTTTGAGGTCACAAACCCCACCGGAACCTTTTCTTACAACACCTCCAGGAATACATGGCCACCAACCCAGAGACTCAGGGTTGCTGCTGGGCAAACCCAGCGTGGTGCCGGCTGCGGGGCAGAAAGGACGATGGCAAAAGCACAGCTCTCGAGGAGGGCTGCAGCTCTGGGCTCTGCATTACTCAGTGATTTCAGATCACAGCTGGAAATGCCCATGAAAAGTTCCTTATCAATAACCTGTTCTGTGACCCTGGCACCGTCGTTCCTGGGGTTGCCGCAGCCTTGCTGGGGTCACCATGCTTTGGGACAGGAGTGGCTCCGTGCCACCAGCTCACGGCATCCTGGGGCCTGGGATGGGCCCTTCTCATTGCTCAGGAGTGATGCTAACAGCTTTCTGGTTTAATTACGTGGAATTATGAGCGTGTAGCAGCACCAGGTCCTTCTGCGCAGCACGGAACGTGTTGATCACCGTGCAGCATGATGGCATTTACTGCTTTTGATGATAATGGCAAAGCCACACCAGGGATATGTGTCTTTTACGGTCCGACATCAGCTGCCTGCAGGTCCAGAGAGCTGTGAGCGGGAGGGGGAGAGCAGGAAGGCAAAATAAACAGATAAATCCCGGGAACATATGGCTCTTGTTCGGGATCTTTACGCATGAGGCACCCCACTTAATAAAAGTTTAGGACAGAAAAGCCAAATAAAATTGATAATCTGCCCAGAGAGGGTGATTCAGATGAAGTAAGCACATTACAAGAGGGTGACTGATTTACAGTTTTCTTCTATTTTCAGTTTTATGACTATTACAGTTATTCTTGTGAATATAATTCATTACCGTGCTATTATTCCCAGAAGTGAAAATCAAAGGTTTATCAGCCGACACCAGCAAGCATGAAATACGGCCCCAGCACGCGGTGCTAAGCCGGAATCAGAGCCTCAGTGCCAGCCCAGGAGGATGCTGTGAGCCCTCAGCCCCACGTGTTGCAGTGTGCTGAGCACTACGGGGAGCAGCAATGAGTGATGTCTATGGGAGACATGCAGGCATGGACAACCAAGTGGGAAAAGGACACTGGCTTGGTTGTTTGGGAAAAAAAAAAACCACAATATTCAGGTGGTATTTGCTAACAGCTTGGTGTGGAAGAAGAGGCACCAAATGGGAGGCAGCCCCATGCATTCCGGGGGCTCCTAGCACATGCATGCCATTGCACAGGGGTATGGGGTGGGAGCTTGGAACTGTGCACTGAAATGGGGTGAATTCAGGAGAGAGTATTATTTTGGTGAACAGCTATTGCTGTAAGTCGTGGACTAAAATAGGATTTTATCCAACCTAAAAAGCAATCAACAGAGGAATGAAGTGTAATTTCGGTTGTTGCTCGGTGGTTATCCGTTCCGACAGCCTGTGTTTAACACAAATGCCATCATTACTTTGGCTGCTGCTGAAGCCAAGGGTGCAGCCGGTGCCCAGCCCTCCCCGCCCTGACCCCATGGGTTTCAGCCTTAGTCACAGCCCAGGCTGTGAAAAACAACACAAACCCTCCCAGCCTCCCTCTGCTCTTCGTCTCAACAAGCATCTTCTGAAGTGCCACACTTTGCTGTCCCCCATTCCGCCCCATGACGGAGCCTCATCCCAAAGCAGCACTCTGGTACCCCCAGCGGCTCAAACATCCACAGATATCTCATAGCTCTTAGCTAAAAAATGTCCAGAAACTAAAGACAGCATGAGCCCTGCGCAGACCGTGCCCTTCACACCAGCATCCTGGTGCTACTGAAGTGATGGAAAGGGACCATGAGGACAGCTGATGATTCCCCAGAAAGCTCTCCTTTCTTCCATCCACTCATGGCTCTGAGCTTGTTTTTGTTATTTTATATTTTTGGTGGACTTTTTTTCTCCCTAGAATTTGTCTGATCACTTTCTGAAGCCCTGTAAAATATCTCCTGTGATAGCGCTCCGGTTCTGTTTCTCCTCGGGCTCACGTGCTCTCGGAGCATCAGTCCATGGCACTGCATCGTCTGAGCCATGTATGGGGATGGGGAACATGAACACAGAGCCAAAGAGATTCTCACTGCCAGGAAGTTTCACAGTGGGAGCAGAGTTTCTAAAGCCAGAGTTGCTTAAAAGGCAACAAAAGGCCCCAGCTGTGTTGTCAGGGTCTGCCCTCAGCCCTCTGCTCCCTCCAAGGCCCAGGAAATGGCACAGCCGGGAGCAGCTGGAGGCACACAGCTGGGATGGGCTGTGATTGCTGTTTAACTGCTGTAGTGCAGAAAAAACAAACAGCACTTAAACAAATGTGTCCATCACACTGAGTGAGCTGAGGCTCTGCCTGCGCTCGGTGTGAAGCACACATCCAGTGCTGCCCCAGCTCCACCGGCACGGCCGCTTTCAGCATTTTGTGCACTAAGATGCTCCAAGTGGACATGTGCAAAATAAATCCTATTAGTGCAAACGGCACGAGGCAAAGGAGAATCGGCCATGGTGATAACCATGAGCTCCTGCCAGGGGCTGGGGACAGGGTGCACTGGGGACCTGGAAGTGCCCAGCGAGGACACAGCTCCAGACTGAGCTAATGGCACACGTGCAGCCAAGAGACTTTAGTATTGTGGTTAATTGTGATGAGCAATAAAATTCCAGCTGGGGAAACAGGTCCCAGTGCCTGCCAATTAGTCCTGGCATCCTGAAGACAGACCGTAATGGGATTATTGAACCAGTCCTATTGTGCACTAAAAGTGTTTGGGGAACCTTGTTGCTGCTGAGCTGCTGAGCGCCACGTGGGAGCTGCACAGGGAGCCAGGGCTGGGAGCCACGCTCAGCACCTCTGCTCACTCCTGGGCAAAGCATTCATCCTGCCAATGGCGTTCCAGGTGATACAGCTGGGCAGGAAAACTGATGGAGATTTTGCTGTTTAAAATTAAAACAGGATCGTTTTCTCTCTTAAAAGACAATCCCACAGAAACCGCATCAGCCCCCAGCTGAGAATATTTTGAAGGGCGTGCTGAGGCAGGGAGCTGCTGGCTTGGCCATGGAACGGCAGGTAGCTGTGACTCAGAGCTCTGTCCCTCACAGCCCTGCTGAGACCTCGTGTTAGACCAACACAGCAATTCAGGCTGGGAGCAGCAGCTCAGCCTGATGGCAAAATGACATCAGAAATCACTTGTTAGGCAATAAAAATGGCAGTGGAATGTGAGTGAGGTGAGAGCAGATGGGTTCTGGGTTGAGTCTGCAGGAAGCATGAACAGGACGGGGTTTATGGGGATGAAAACCATTTGATTGTTAAAGTAACATTGTGACTGCAAGCCCATAAGGAGCTTTGATTTTCCACCTGAGATCCTGCAAGCCCCAGACTGAGGGAGATGCAGTGGAATGCTCTGACAACACCTGCATCCCGTGCTGGGTCCTGCTGTCCCCGTGAGGCCCAGAAGCACTAGCAGCCCACAGCCAGCATCTCAACTGGCTCTGAATGCAACATTTCCACTGCATTAATTTCCACTCATTATTGATCACCTTGTAACGTGTCGGGAGCATGCTGTGCTCCAGCAGCCAGCGGCTCTGAGCCCATCAGTATTTGGCTGCGGTGCAGGATGAGCCCCGGGTCCCCACTGCTCTGTGCTGCTGCTGGGGCACTGACAGTGGGATGTGGCCCCAAATGTGGCCACTGAGGCAGCCAGCAGCAGCCCTGGGTGCAGGATCCTGCTATCCCTGATAGAGCCATCCTATTCCCACAGGCTGCTGACAGCAACCGACCAACTTCCCCCTGCCTCCCAGTATTTTTGCCAAGTCACCTACGTAACTCAGAAACAAGCTCAACCTCCTCCCCTGTTACTTCAAAGTGCCGAGAACATGAACAAATGGCAACAGCCCTAAAGACGTGGGCTGCTATGGGGTGACCCCTCCCAAGCCCCGCTGCTCCTCCAGCACTGCTGTTCTGGGGGTTCTGGGGGGCTGTGCCCTGCCCACGGTCACTGCCACCCCCACAAGTGGGAACAGTGCCATCCTCATCCCACAAACCTCACAGCAGGGACAGGCTGTGGGGCTGAAGCAGGACCTAAAGCATTGGGGGGGAAGGTAAGCGGCTCGCAGGAGGAGCAGCCAAAGTGCGCTCCCTTTATTGATTTATTTATAGAGCAGGAGATGTTCATGCCAGACCTGTTGTTTGAACTGGTTTCCTCTCGGCATGCAGAGAAACCCCGCTGTGCCGTGTGTGTGTGCACGTGTGTGCAGAGTGCTAATCCCTGCCCGGGTCCCCCCCAGCTCCATCTGCAGTTCCTGATGCTCCCCCCTGACTCCTCAGCATCCCATTCCCTCACCCTGCCCAGAACAGGGAGCGGCTGGCAATTAAAATATTAGCAGGGGGGAAGCATTTCATAATGCACACGAATATTCCGGAGTCCAAGGAATTGTAATGAGCTGGAAATGCAGAAGAGAAGTTCTGTGGGTTGGACTCACAGCCCCATAAGTGAGCCCTGGCGCTCCCCCTGCAGTGCTTGGTGCTCTGCTGGCACACACACAGTGCTGTACCTTCAGATTTTCCTACACTTTTATTATTATTTTTATGCCCTGAGTTTTATAATATTCCGCTTTTACAGCGGAGTGTTTTTTGTGATGGGTTTTTCTCTTGTTTTGGGGTTTTGCTCAGCAGCGTAATGAGACAATGGGATTTACGGGCAGCGCTGGGTGTTCCATTATGGCTTTTCTGAGCAAGATCAGCACTTCTGCGCTGCCCTGCTGGCCTCTCCCTCTGCTTTTGGTGGTCCTCAGGAGGCACAGCACACATCAGTCTCCAGCTGTTGTTGGAGGGCTCACACGGGAGCCGTTCCAGCTGAATAAAAGCTTCAAGAGCAGCAAGGCTTTAAGAGCCTTCTGAGGTAGTTCTGCTGTCATTCATTAAACCTATCTCAGAGGAAGCCCTGCTTACAGTGGACAGTGGCAAAGAGTATCTTCTGTTGGAAAGACAAGGACTAAACGCAGAGGTCTGGAACAATCAGATGGGGACTGGAAAGCAGTAAAGAGCCACACAGAACCTGGACCCACAGAGCAGCAAAAGGATGGCAATGCCAAACCCAGGGCCCTGAGGTTTTGTGAGAAAGAAAGAGCAAAGGGCTTCTTCCTTCAGCTGCGTTCATGGTGAGACTTAGGAAGAGCTGCAGTGGGCTGCCCAGATCACAGCAGGGCTCTGGGAGCACAGCTTTGGCATTTATCGTCATTGGGCTTGGGAGATTCACTGATAACAGCCTGCTCAGCAGGAGTGTGTGCTTAAATAGCTGCAAGAACCTTCTCCTTGATTGCATGGAGCTGACACACAGCTCTGTTTAGCTGCAGCCCCACAGCAGGCCCTGTATAGGGCAGCAGGTGCCAGTGCTACAGACCTGATCCTACAGCACTTCCCAGAGAAGGACAAGGGCTGACAGCAACTTTTTCTCACCCCTTCCCCTCTAACAATTTATAGAGATGGAGTTTCAGTGCTTTTGTGTGCATTTCATAGGTGTTTCCCTGCACATTGGGCCAAGCACTGCATTTTTCCCTGCAAGAGAAAAAGTTGCAGTATGGCCCATGCTAATCCTGAGACGCTGCTTGGTTCGAAGGGCTTTCCAGAGGATTGCATCAACTCAGCACAAAGCCCTTCCCAGAGCACGGCTCCCTGTAGCAGCTGGGTAAGGCAGGGCTGAGCCATTAAGTCCTTCCCTTCGGCAAAATGAGACAGTGCTTGTTGGGCAGCGTAAATAATTCAGGGCGGCATAGTACATGCAGGAGCACCCTGTTCATTCCCACCAGCTCACTGCCATTCCCTGGGTTCCTGGGCAAAGGCCAAGTCGAGCCCCAAGCTTAAAGAGAGGGAAGGGAAGGGAAGGGAAGGGAAGGGAAGGGAGAGAAGTTGGGTCTGCCTGTGCTTCCATGCCCCTAAAGGCTCTCACCAGGCTGGTGTTGTGCCCAGCCCTTGGTCACTGTGGACTCCAGGATGTTGCAGAGTCCCTGGGAGTGGTCACACAGTGCCATATGTCACAGGATAGGTGATTTCTGGTGATCCCTTCCTATGAAAGCTGCCTGCGCTAAAAAATAAAATAATGGTGCTGATCCCAGATTCCCTGGTGACACATAGCCTACATCAACAGGGCATTACTGCTGCATTAGCAAAGCTCCCTCCTCAGAACCACCAGCCAGGCCAGCGAGATATTATCCCATTACATTTGGAAACGAGACAAGAAATCTTGTATGGTTTCCCCGCAAGGGACAAGGCAAATGGGCATCATTTCTTTTTCGTCTTTGGCAGAGCCACAGTAAATGTCAGCAGAGTGAGAGCAGAGGGCAGGAGCTGCTGGAGATGGCCAGAAAGTGGGCCAGCAAGTGCAATGCAACCCAAGAGTTTGTCTCCCATACCGTGGACTTGGGCTGTCCTGGGCATCACTGCCTTTGATCTCACAGGAGAATGAGAGCAACTCTGGGAGAGCAGTGCCCGCCCTCAGTGCCTCTGGTCGAAAGTAAAAAAAAAAATAGGAGAGAGGAAGAAATCGAAGCTCAGGAGAGTGAGGTGAATTTAAAAGCAGGTAGCAGATTCCCACGAGAACAGTTTGCTGGCTGAAAATGTCACTCTCATAAAAATGAAAATTTTTCCTTTGGGAAAAATTCAAGATGGTTGAAAAATTACAAGTTTCCTCTGGGAGAAGGGATGGGAGAACCAGAGCTGCTCGTCTCGTCCCATTTCTGCCTTCAGGGAGAAAGCAAAATTAATGGGCACCGGTTGAGCAGTCACGCGTCGAGCTGTGACACTCCACTGCAGCTCTCCTAACGCTGTTTCTTCACCCGTTCTGAGCATCTTCTCCCAAGGAAAAAAAAAAATCTGGTATTGCATTTTGCCCCAATTCAAGTCAAAAAATTGCTTTGAAATCCCATTCACAAGCATGGGATGGGATTTCATTTTCCAGCTGGCAGCAGGGGACTTGCATCAGCAACACCCATTGCTCTTCCCAACGTATCCTGCCCAAGCACCCCCAGTTTAACTCTCTGCCAGCCCTGACACCTGTGGCTCAGCTGAACCTCGCAAAGAACCCAGTGAGGAATACGGGGGCAGAAAACCATATGGGCATTTCTGCCACGTAGGGGAGGAAAACAAAAGGGTGGACTGAGAAAATTGGGCTTTTAGGCTCAGAAAGAGCAGGCTGTAGTAAAGTGACAGATGAAAAAGAGAGCACAAGGGTGAAAGTGTCTGTTCTTCATCCTCTGCTGGTGAGGACAAGATGGGATGGACTGGAACTGCAGCAAGAAGGTTTGGGGTTGGTACTCCTTTAGGACAGCAGCGGAACACGGGGTGAACACCAGCACACTGCAGAACAGACGCACAGCTGCGGCACAGCAGGGTCCTGCTCTCTCCCAAACCCATCCCCATCCACACTGAAAGCACAGAGAGGAGCAGTGGTGTCCCCAGGATGGAGCTTCGCCCTGCCCTTGGGATATAGGAGGGTGGGCACAGAGGGGGGGGTGACGCTGCTCTGGAGCTCACCGTGCTTTTATGTTGGCTGATTTTTGTCATCTGCAAAGCTATCAGCTGAAAATGCCAAATTAGTGCTGTTAGTCCACTGCGCGGCTCTTATCGGCGTCTCTCAGGATGGAAGACACTTCAAGATGATTATTGTTCCCCACTGCTCCTGAAATGAAATCGGCCCTCCCGGAGCGCTAAAAGGGAGCCGAGAAATTGTTTGCCTGAATTTGCATGAAAAGCCTTGGAGACATAATGAGAGCGGGTGACAAGCCCAGTGTCACCTTCTGCCAGTTAAATGGGGGAAGAAAATCTTCTCTTTGCATCCCCGCTTCGTTTTAGGGCTCTGTTTCCCATTCCTGTCCCTTTCCCACCTGTCAGCCCTTCAAGCTCCCTCTCTAACTTCTGACTGCGTGGGCTCAACGTGGTTCCATCAGCCAAAACCCGCAGCCAGGAGCTTAACGAGACTTGGCTGATGAAATGCCCCCAGCATCAGGGCTGGGGGAAGTTGCAGGAGGGCAGGGTCACGTTTCACTGGGTTTTGGCTACAGAGAGAATCCTCACCAGCACTGGCTTTACAGCTTTTCAACAGCAATGTCCAAAGGGATACAAAATCTGCACACACAAGTGTGTGTGTGTGTGTGTGTGTGTGTGGTGCAGGCAGCTCCCTCAGGGCTACCCTTATCCTGCCTCCAGCAGCGAGTTTGCTCACAAGTTGCATTCCGCAAAACTGGCAATTCACACCAGCCTCGTGGGTTTGCTGTGCTTCTTGAGTGCGGGTTATCCCCAGCTCTCAGCTTTCCTTGGGAATTGTACAGTCACAGAATGGTTGGGTTGGAAAGGACCTTACAGCCCACCCAGTTCCAACCTCTGCCGGAGGAGGGAACTCCAACACTGCAGGGCTTTGCAGTTCTGAGGCAGGAAGCAGCCAGAGAATGGGCCCAGACCCACCTCCTGGTGAGCTGGTATTGGGCGCAGTGACTGCTCTTTCAGCCCAGCTCTCACCCCTGAGCCACTCCCTGCACTTCCCCCAGAGCAGCCCCGTCTGCAGCAAATTACCTGCAGCTAACAAGCAGAGGCTGCTCCACTGCTCTGAAGCCTGCCATAAAGGGCAAGGGGGTGGGAGAGCGAGTGGGTTGCTGAGCTGCACAGGCACTGTGAGAGAGTTGGAGAAAGAGGTTCACAGCATCCTTAACTCACTGCCTGGAGATTTCCTTCCCCTCCTATCATTGGCCCTCAGAGCCAACCTGGCTGAGACCATCCTAGGGACAGCAAGCACCCAGTGCTGAAGCTCTGCCTCCCACCCCACGCAGGCACCAGCACATGGAAAAAACATAGCAGGGGTCACACAGGTGACTTAACACTCAGAGAAAACATGCTGTCGCTGCTTCTCCCTTCCCTAGTTTTCACACCTCCTGTAGCAGTGGGAGTTTTCTCACCTCTCCCAGCCTGGCAAAGGTGGGATGCTGTGTGCTGCCAGTCTGCAGGCAGGGAAACCCAGTCCCAGTGTGGGGCTGGGGCAACGTTCCTGTTTGGCAGGGCTGGTGGTCATGGCATAGAATAAGGAATGGGTGGGCTCCAGGAAGGTGGGGAGCTGTGAGAATCAGGTGGGAAAACATATGGCTGAGGATGAGAGGTGGCTTGTAAACCAAAAAGCCCAGCTGTGTGGTCAAGAAAGGAAGCAATTAAAGGCTCCGTGCTTCGGCAGTGGAAAGAGAGCATCAATTATAATGGAAAATGTTTATATAGCAAAGGGAAGGTGGGTGGGGATTGGTACTGCACGGGAGATGTGAAGGGTTAATGCAAAAAGTAAGATAAAAATGCCAGGGAGAATCCACTGCTGGGAGGGCTAAAAGCAATAAGAAAGGCGTTTTTAAAATTATATTATTACAGACAAATGCTTAACAGAGACAGCAAAATTGCTAATGATGATACATAGCAGGCAGAAACACGCAGCAAATATTTCTGTTTGGTGCTCGGAAATGAGCAGGCGGCTGTATCTGCCTCCCATCTCCCGTCAGGCTGCTGGAGTGCTTTCTCCTTTGTTAATGATGTGGGCACACTAAATAGCATCCGCCCACACCCAGCGCTGCCATGGCACAGGTCGGGTCCCCAACCCAGGGTGGTGGTGGTGGGCGCTGGGCAGAGCGTGGGCTGGGGGTGCTGCTGGGAAGGGATGCCCAGGGAAATCCCCACTGCTCAGCATGGCATTAATCCACGGCAAAATGAAAGAGAAGCAAATGCGAGATTCAATTAATAAAGAATTAAAGGATAGAAATCTAATTAATGTCAATCCACGTGGTTTTGTGGGAAACAGTGCTTTGCTCTGCCATGTTTGGCATGCAGACACGGCCACTCACTGCAGCTGGGCCCCAGCTCCAAACTGGGGGTGTCCTGGTACCAGAAGCCCATGCAGTGCCCATTAGGATGGTTATCAGTGGGAAGGAAAAGGAGAGAAGAGCTGCTGTGTGTGAGTGGACAGATGGAAGAAGGCTGTAATGTGGCACTGTCCCCGTCCCTGAGACCTCCATCCCCATGGCTGCAGCCCCAGGACTGGGCACATGGAGGTAAATCTGTGCCGCACTTTTCTGTGCTTTGAGACTCAGCCCCTTCCAGCCTCACCGCAATTCCACGGCCCTGCGGCGTCTCCTGACACTGGATCATTTACAGTGCCCAGGAGGCAAACACAATGACTCATTATTATTAGTTAATGAAGCATCCAAGCACTAAACTTGAAGTCTACTGAGCAGATGAGGAGCTCGGGTTGAGCCTGATTCACCCCACAGCTCTGATTCCTCAGTAGAGCATCTGTCCCATGGCCATTCCCACTGTCACCCCATGCCCCAGTATGGCACCAGTATGACACCAGTGCCACCACTCCCAAGCCCCGGTGAAGCACACGGGGAAGGAAAAACCCTGCTCTGCATTGCCACTGCCCCAAAGTGTTGGGGGTGCAGCAGGAGGGAAGGACATGGCACGTCCTTGGCCCACAGCACTAATAACACAGACTTTCTCAGACTGCATCTCCCTTCCCAGAAGGATAAATATTTGATAACAAATTACTTTGAAGATAATCCACTTAATCCTTTGCCATGTCTCCAGGTTTCACTGTAATTAAAGTGTGATTAATTTTCTAAAGAAAAGCTAAAAACCCATCCCTCTCTTCGCCCCATCTGCCTGCGGCTGTGCGAAGCCCAGAGCCATCCTCTGTGCTGTCACGCTTGGATCCAGGGCTCAGGAGCCAGATGTTCCTCCAGCACCGTGAAGGACACACTGCAGAAGGGCACAAAGACCCCAAGAGCTGCACGAGATGCATCCCTGGACTGTGAAGGGGCTTTCAACTCCTACTCACCATACATGGGCTGCCCCTAAAGCCCCCCCTAGACCCTTTTTCCCCACCCTAACCAGCTGATAGATGCCTGTGCACTCTCTGAGTGTGGCACAGCCCTGCACCAGAGGGTTCAGGCACTCAGCCTCACCACCATCCCACCCCTCAGCTCTCTCAATGCTTTTCCACTCCCCCGGTGCCTAACCCAGGGCTGACTCAATTTATCAAAAATAGAGAGTGAAGGGAGGTGTGAAAGCCAGCTAGAAAAAAAAAATATATTAAAAGAGAAAAAGAAATGAAACCCAAGGAACCCAACTCAGGCAGTCAACAGCCTCCTCCACCTCCCCTGAGAGCCCCACACTGAGCTCTGGCACCAGCACTCGAATCATAGTACATGAGGAGGAGAGCAAAAGAGGGAAGTACAATTGTGAATCCCGGTGTGACCCATTGTCGGCTCTGCATCCCATCCTCTGCATGACAGGGAGCCATGGCATGGCTGTGCATCGCAGCCCCTCACCCTCACGCAGGGAAATTGCAGCTTCCCACAGCCCCACCTGCAGCAATACTGGCTGGAGGTGGCACTGTGCCCCTCCAGTCCTCGTGTTTCTCACTGCAACCCCACCCAGCCCAGCTCTGTCTGCAAGGCAGTGCCTTTGCTAGATATGAAGCAGCAAATGGAGCACTGGGATGTGCCGTGTCCCCACGTGTCATTGGGATTCTGGTCTCAGTTTCATGCCATGAGAAAAGATGAGATGTAAGGTGGGTTTTTTTTCAGTTCTGCATCATATTCACCTTACAATTAAGCATGATATCAAGTCATGGCTTGAACCCAGATCCATTCTTCCCCAAGGCTTGAGGCTGCTGAGTAAACTTTGCATCTCCCATGTGAAGTACGTAAAAGAAGATGCTGTCGGAATCCCATCTCGGTGATTGCTCCCAGAAGCCACGCTGCATAGTGCTGACAGCTGGAAGCTGGGCACAGGATGAAGCAACCTGACCGTGCCAAAGCCTTTGGGTTTGGTTTGGGTCCATTTGCAGTGAGACGTCTGCTCCAGCACCTGGACCAGGTGCAGAGTGATTGCAGCCCACCACAACCAGCACTCCAACTCCAACAGCTGCCTGGCAGAGCAGAGAGCCCCAAAGCCTTTCCTCTGGCAGGAGCAGCCAGGAACAGCCCCAGGATGCCCACAAGGCACACACAGGTCCACCCAACCCAACACCAGCAACTACTTTTTGCATTTAGTCCCCTTGAAAACACCTCCTTAATGTGCACTTAACATTACGCTTAAGTGACAATGAATTACACATTTTATTTAAGAGCAGACTCGAGGAACGGTGTAATTCCCTATAGACTAATGGTGTGTTTCCCCTCACAGACAGCTAATTAAATATTTAATCAGCACAATAGCCGGTTAAGTATTATATACGGGCATAAATACAACCCAATACATTTCCACGCTACATTAAGCCGAACCTTGTATACTCTTGTCTCCCCAGCATCAGACATGACAGCTCAGTCAATGCATCCTTCGAAAGCAGATTCCATTTATTTTCCATCATATTAAGTCGGCATCGTTTCGATTCTGTCCCGATCGAGTGTATTAACTCTTCAGCAGGACTGTATGAATAATCTGCATCAAACTGTGGATTAGGTGGAGATTGCTTCCTTCCTGCTCAGCGGCTCTCTGTGAGCTGACTGCAAATTTCAGTGAATAATTTCGCTTTGGATTGCATCCTGGAGCTCCAGCAGCGACTGGAGGGCCATTGTGCACAACGGTCCTCAGCTGCTTTAGAAGAGACAATCCGTGCCCGGAAGATTTAACAATTAAAGACACAAGCCAGAGAAAAGGAGAAAGAAGAGAATCCTGACTCTGCTCATTTAATGGAGAGGGCTGAGGGAAAAAGAGATCAAAAATTAGGTTTTCAGACAGAGTTTGTCCATTCGGTGCAGAGAGACATTTATTGCATTTTCGCACACCTAGGAGATGCATTCATTCTGCGGTTGTCGTATTTCGGGCTTGATTTCTATTCAGCTTTCTTTCCATCTCCACTTCCCAAGCTCTCATCGACTCGGTTATAACTGCAAGAATGAATCCATTTACGGAGCATTGTTGCAAAATGAATCAATAAACCCAGAGCAAACACAAGGCCATATCCCCAGCGGCTGGAAGGGGCGATGTGTGGTGCAGCAGCGGGCACGGGAGCACAACCCATGGTGGGATCATCGCCAGTCAGGAACACCGTGGTCACTCCTGGCACCAGGAGCAGAGCAGGATGGGGCATCCACCACCTCTCTGGGCATCCCGGGCTTTATTGAATCCTTTTTTTTTCCCCTATATCCAATTTAAATCTCCTCTCTTTTAGTTTGAAACCATTTTCCAGATCCTGAGCATCATACATCTGGGATAGCATGGCCAAAATCCTGCATCCTGCTACTGTGAAAATGGAAGTTTTCCAAGGTTTTGAGCCTTTGGAAAGTCAAATGGAGGAAGTTAGAGAAAGATCAAAATATGGGAGGGATGCAATTAGGGAGGTTTGGGTCACTGATGATGGACTCAGCAATGCTGCCTGGGTTCCTGCCTCCCAGTGACCCACAGAGGCTGGGTGAGGCCATGTGATGGGCTCCATGACCTCCAGCTTCTTTCCCCTCCGTGCATTATTTCATCCTTGGCCGGGCTGTGATGTCACATCACAGCAGGGCCGGTCACATCACCCCAGTGATGTGCAGTGAGGCTTTAAGCTGCATGAATGCCCTCCGTTACACAGCCACGGCCTTAATTGCAACCTGAATGCCACTAAAGCTAAATCTGATCATAGACAGCAAAGTGACGGGTCTGGAACCCCACCTCCAAGAACTCCCACCCGCCCCATCTGCTTCCCACCCATAAATCTCCCCCCGTCACTGAACAACACGCTGGTGCTCAGGGTGATTTCCACATTTCTCTCTCTGCTGTGTTTAGTTCAACCCCTGCAACAGCTGCCAGACATCATAAATCACCCAGCAAAATCCTGGGGCTTGGGATCGCTGTCGTGTAAAACAAATGTCTTCCAGATTTCATAGCGCCTGGTGCTGGTTACAAACCGTCAGTTGCTGGTTCTTCCTCCTCTCTTCTATTTATTTCCCAGCCCCGCATCTCTGCCACTCCTTGTCTGCTATATATCTCCCATTTATTGTTATTTCTTTCCCCCTTTTGTTTTAATAAGTCTTTTGCTGTGGATTCTTGTAAAAACAGCTGCTCTAGCTAGTAAAAAAAAAATTAAAAAAAAATAAAAGAAAATATCTGGAAACAGATGCCCTGGCATTGCTTCAGCTGTAATCTGCTAGATTTATAATTCCTCTTCAGTTCAATATTGATTCAGAATAAAGCAACTCAAAACACACTGGCAGCTCGCAGCATTTCATAGCCCCTGTCTTCCCTCCCTGCCATAACAGTTCTTTTCTCTTCATCCAGACAAAAAGCACACGGAGGAACAAAACAATGCGAGCTGATGAGAGACCCAAGTGTCCGCAGAGCAGAGGGTTTATGTCTGGGAAGGCTCAAAAGAATGCTGTCGGCTGCTTTTTTATGGCTTTAATTTCTGTCCTCCTGCCCAGCGATTGCTGCCTCCTCTCTGCATCCCCCCTCGGTCACTCTCTGACTTGCAGGGGGTTCCCAGCACCAGGACCAGGCTGGGCACTGGAGAGGAGATGCTATAGTGGCAGTGTCCTCTGTGTGTGTGACATGGGGACGGGCAGTGGGCTTCTCAGCCCCCAGACATCCCTGCTGGACGTACAGCAAGCCACTCGATACCACACTGAAATGATATAACAGCAGTTCTCTTTGGTAAAACACCTTGAGAGCTCTTAAAAAAAGAGAAAGGAGGAAAAAAAAAAGAAAAAGAAAAAAAAGATGTCAGGAAGTTTCCTTCTGGTCTAGAAACAAAAGTGCATACGTTATCAATGTACCAAACACACAGCTCAGATTCTCACCTGCAAGGGCACAACATGCACAAGTGTGTGACAGAGAATCCCTGGGTCACTGCATGCTCCATCAAACACAGCTCTGAAACCAAGTGCCCTGACAGCTCTCCAGTGAGATTTGCTACTGGGCAGGTTGGGACACAGCAGTGTTTATTTCCTTCAGGGAGGGAAAGGGGGACCTGGGCGTGCTGCTAGGGGTGGTGTCACTGTCCACATCCCTGGAGTCCACAGACTGGGAGCAGGAAGGGACGAGCTGCAGGTTGCAGGAGGAGGAGAAGGAAGGAAGTTTGGGACCCTGGGGATGAAGGCAGCACCACGCACTGAGCTCATGTGCGGCGTTTCCTGCCTTTCCCTTTTGAGAGGGAAAATGAAGCACAAAGGACCTGGCTTTCTTATGGCTCTTGAACATGAGAGCCCTCAGAGAGGACCTGCTTGAAGCAGAGAGCAGCACCTTGCTGGGAAAGAACTCAGCAGGGCCAGCTCAGCACCATGCCCTTTGGGCAGCAGCCACTTCAGCTGCCACACGCTCTGCTGGGGTCAATGGGGGGGATTTGTGCCCAGGCCACCTGCCCAGGGTGGTGACCTGTGCTCAGCCACAGGCTTGCTCCACGATGCTATCTCCCCATGGAGGACCCCATGTGCCCACCCAGCCTTGCTCCATAGGTCAGCTCCTGTGCTGATGTTTCTCCACTTGAAAGGCACTTCTTGAAGTCTGGACAGGATTCTCCTCTATTTCCATTTCACAGCTCGTGCTCTTTTCCCCAAAGTGAGCAGTAACTCAAGATGTGACGATCTGTATCATTTAAGTTTTTATGCACTTCACTTAAACTCTCTCATAACCAGCTTTACTTTTCCCATTCTCCTGCCTGTCTTCAGCATTAGAGAGTTAGTGCTGGGTTAAGCATCTTCATTCCACTTTCCCTTTGCTGTAAGGTTCTGTTTTAATGGTGAAAGCAGAGTTTCTCACACTTTGCAAATACAGAAGAACCTGAGCATGGAGGTGTTCCCAAGCTACTGCAGTTCCACTGGGAAGAAGACCTGGGACCCACACAGTGCTTCTCTCACCCAGCCTGCACCCATGGATCTAGAGTGGAGCAAACCTCTTTCCCAGGTCCGGCACAGTTCTGCACAGCTCTTCCTAGGAAACCTCACAGCTGCAAGGTTCATGGCTGCAAACCTCTCTTAGTGTCGGCTCTGCCTTGCTGTCCTGTACACACTGGAGAATCTGCTTTCAGCTCATCCTAGCTAAAGCCATGTTGGCACATTTGGAATGCTGCTACCGGTTCCATGCATGAATAGCTGTGACAGGAAACCAAGTCTAAGAAGCAAAAAGTGAGGCTGAAGGCTGCAGTGCTCAGAGCTGCCTTAATTATTAGAGCATGAGCTTCTACATCCCTTGGGAAGCATGGGAAATATTGGCCTAAAAATGCACGGCATGCTCAGAGCAGCGCAGGCAGGGAGCTGTGGGGACATCTCACTGCAGTCAGCCTTGCTGTCTCCACCAGACTTGGAACGAGTCCGATTCATTGCAGCATACCTGAACTCAGAGACAGTAGACAAGGCTCATTGCCTATGCCAGGCAGAAAACTGCAACAACAATTGTGGTTTTCTTTCTTTTGTAATAAGGTTACATGAGCAGACAGCAGCAGGAGACCCTTTCCCTCCTCATCCCCATGCCAAGATTCGTTAGCATCCTCCTGTGCTCAGAAAGTGCAGCAAAGCCACACAGCCCTCAGAGCCACACATCTGCCACACACCATACCCTGGCCTGGAAGTGGGTGAGGAATTTGGGTTGCACCTGGGAAAAAAGAACACAACAAACATGTCCCCTTGCAAAGCTGAATGTTGGTATGTTCACACAATGGTTTGCATTGTGTAGGATGAATGAGGCCCACATCCCTCTTTGCTTCACGCTCTGCTCTAGCAGCAGGCTGGCCTTGTCCCACACTGCTGCCTCTGTTCACCCAAAGCAAATGCAGCACATTTCTCTGTTGACTGTGGGGATTTGGTTCATCCAGGTGGATCCACGGGGAACGCTGGCTAGTTTGTTTTATTTCTTTTTCTGCTAGAAGCTGTGCATAGGTCCGTCCCAAGCAGATTAACCTCAAAGTCAGTTTCAACACAGAGAACTCCCATTTTGCTTCCCTAGTTTTTCCCTTACTCCACTGGTTTTGGTGATCTTTCCCCTTTCCTGCAAGGTCTGGATGCCCTCCCACGGGGCTGGGGCTCACAGCTGCTTTTAAAAATCCTGCAGTCACCCTCACCTCCCCAAACAATTCGAGCACTCCTGTAGTTTTGCAGCATCCCCAGTGCTGGTGCCCCAGGTTTGGGGGCACCCCAGCGTGTCAGAAGCAGCACCTGCTGGGCTGCAGAGCAGGGCTTGACTCCTGCCCGCAGGTGGGTTTGTTGCTGAGCACAGCACGTTGCCTTTTCTGGGGGAAAAATACAGGAAAGAGAAACAACAAATCAATTCCGTTCACGTGAGATTTGAGCTGAACTTCAACCAATAAATGCTGAAGGATAAAGCAATGCCAAAGAAAAAAAAAAAAAGTCCTGTTGTGACACGGTCATATTTGAGGTTCATTTATTATTTAGAGATTTCTTTTTTTTTTTCCCATTTCTCCTTCTGGTTAAAAACTAGATTTGAAGAAAGGAGCATTGCCAGCATACCAACACCCACCCCAGAGCCCAGCCGAAGGGTGAGCGGAGGAGCTGAGCCCTGGGTGCCACCTTACATGGGCACAGCAGGGACATGGAGCTCAGGGCCACTTTCCATCACCCGCCCCTGCAGGAACACCAAGACCAGCATCAGCCCTTACCCATTTGTGCTGCATCCTGCCTCTCAGCATCTCAGCGCACGAGCTGGAATCCAGGCGACCCAGCTTGCTAGCAAAGAGAGCTTCCAAATGGGGATTGAGCAGTGATTAATTCATCCTATATTTGTTTTGAAAAGTGCCTCAGCAAGGTACACCATTTCCCTTCCCAGCTCGAGGCTTAACATCCATAGACTTTCTTCCGTCTCAGAAACAAATCCACATTTATTTTGCATGCACCCAATTAATCCCCACAGCATTACATCCAACAGGCCAAAATGAGAGCTGTCTCCACTGAAACACTTCAGGAGAAAGAGGAAAGGGAGAAATGCTGGGCTGTTAGTGGAAGAAGTCAGTGAAGCGGTGTTACAGCAACATGCCAAAGCTGTGTGCTGGTACCACCCGTGGCTTTGGCTGAAGCTGGGTTTTCTTGGCTTGCAGGCTCTGCTTGGGGACCTGCCGGGTCCCCCAGTCCCCACTGTGACAAATTTTGGAAAGGTCCCAGCCGGAGGGCATGGGCATTGCAATGCACACTCAGCACCCACAACCTGCGCACTCACCCCATGGAACCCATCCATTTATCAGAACCCCACTGGTGGATGAAACCCCAGTGAGGATGGAACTGGATGATCATTAAAGTCCCTTCCAACAAGGGAAGTGTCATTCTATGTATGGCTGCAGGAGCTGTACATAGTTTTGCAGTCCACAATGACTTGGGAAGGAAAACCTGGGGCACTCATCTCAGGTGTGATCACTGCAACCCCTATGTGGCTCTTCACTTGGTTTCATTTTTCAGGATGCTCTCAGGCTCAGCACTGATTTACCTGCAGCATCGGACACATTCTGTTCCCTGTTAAATCTTGTGCAACTCTGCCGAAGTCAATCTACGAAGCAAACATTTAATTTAGCAAGCAGGCTCAGAATCCCAAATTTAAACATATGTCAAGCCAGCTAGTAGCTTTGTTTTAATTAACTCTCAAACTTTGTGGCTGTCATTTCTTTATATAAATGAGGATGTTCTGCCAAGGGCAGAATGTAATCCTGTGCGCATACCTACAAAACCGTCTGCTGCTTCCCCACTGCTCTTCAAAGAGCACAGAGGCAAAGGGATGGGCTGTTGTTATAAGGATCCAGATGGCAGCACAACATTCTGTGGTCTTATATCAGAGGTTGTGCAGTTCTGCAGCCTGAATCGTGGGTGGGATGCAATGGGATGGGATGGGATCAGGTCATTAAGGTTGGGAAAGACCTTTATGGTTGTCTAGTCCAACTGTCCAGCTACTGCCAATATTGCCCACGATAATGTGAGTAATGTGAGTGCAGCTTTATTGGTGCCACAGCTGAAGTCTCAGTGCTGGCTCGGGGCACTCAGCAACGAGGAATGGCACTCACTTTGCTTTTGGGGCAAGAACGGGGGAATTTGGGGGCTCTGTTGTCCCTGTTCAAGAAGGAACAATGCAAGCACTAACAGTTCCAGAAAATAAATAAGCTGGCAACAAATTCTCATCTATAGTTAATAGGAAAGAAGGAGTGGGGCTCAGAACGGATCTCCCAATTCGGTGTTTTCCCCGAAATCGGGGCTCTCTGCGCCAGACCATGCGGGCAGCCGCCACCTAGCGGGCTGAGAACTTCGGTTATACCCCAACCCGATGTGCCGGGGGGTCGTGACGTTCTCATGCACTTTCTGTTGCTGTTGTTCAAAGAAATGGAGCGTCCCCCTTGGGGCTCTCCGTTGGAAGAGGGCCGTGTTTGGGTCCCCGGCAGCCCTGCAGGGTGCTGCGGTCACAGTGTTGCTGTTCGCGCGGGGTTCGCCGCCGCTGCTGCTGCTCACCCCCAGGGCTCTTTGCCATTAGGAAATGATCCCTAATTTTGGGAAAGCGGTTTATTTAAGCCGCTTGTTTATTGAAGGGAGAAAAATAAATAAATGAATAGCCATCCCGTGGCTATCCATCATCTGGTTTATGGGCCGGCGGAAGGCAGATTAATTACCACGGAGATCTCCACCAGGGTGCTAATTGCGGAGCCGCTCCGCAGCAATTAGCGCGCCGCTCCCCGCACCGCCCCCGCGGGCCGAGCCGGGAGGGGCGGGGCTTGAGGAGGAACCGCCCCGTCCCGGCGGGGTGGGCGTGCCCTCGTTGGGCCCCGCCCCCGGCGCGGAGCGGAGCGGAAGTGCCCGAGTTGCCGCCCGCCGCCGTCGCGCGCGCTGAGCAAGTTGCGCTCCGTCAGGGCGGCTCCGCGCTCCCTCTTCCTCCCTTCCTCACGGCGGCGGCGGCTCCGATGCGGCGGAAGCAGAAGCGCTTGCTGCAGGCAGTGGGGCTGGCGCTGGCCGCCCTCGTCTTCTTGCCCAACGTGGGGCTCTGGTCCCTGTACCGCGAGCGGCAGCTGGAGGGCGGCGGGGCGAGCGGCGGGGAGGGGGCGGCCGTGGGGCCGCCGGGGGCAGCGGCCGGAGAGGCGGCGGTGAGTGGGGGCGGTGTGCTGAGAGCGAGGAGGGGGTCCTGGCGGTGTGAGGGGCTGCGTGGGGCGGGAGGTGAGCGCTGAGCTGTGGTGCGGTTTTACGTGTGTGGGGCGGGGGGGGGGACGGTGGGCTGAGCGCTCCCCTTTGCCTGAGGATGTCCGGCCGTGTGTAAATGCCCGGGGGGCTCAGCTCACCCCTCCGTGCGCGGGGAGGGACGGGGGAGGCTGCGCCCGACTGAGCGGGCTGCGCTGGTGAGCGTCGTTGCTTCCCGTGGGGAATGTGAGGGCAGCCTTTACGTAAGGTGAGGGATGAGGGTTTTGCACGGGGATGGGCTGCAGGTGGGACGCTGGTATTTCCTGTGGATCCAGAGAGCGGAGGTCTGCTTGCCTTTTGGCTGAGCGTGGCGAGGGAGTAGAGCGAGCTCTTTGCTCTAGGGAAAAAGGAAGGGTTGTCCCATCCTTAGAGTGCAAAGGATTCTGACTCCCAAAGGAGAGCCATCTGCTCCATTTCTTCTCACCTGCCTCAGGTGCAGGCAGCGATTGCCTCCTTTTACACCTGGTACCCCCAGGTCCTGTAGCGAGGACTTATGGAGCATGATGTCTGTGCCCAGCCCTCCCTGAGGACAGCTGTGTGCCTTCCTACTGTGCCCACTGCTCGCTGACACTGCAGCGAGTGGCTGCGTTCCTTTCTCGTCCCAGCAGTGTAGCTGTAGATCTAACAGACAAACCCTTCTGCTCTGTATGAGAGACAGCAGTGGTAGATCACCCAAATCAGACATTTGTAAGCTCAGCTTAGCTGTTTTACTTCTGGCAATGTAATTGCTTTATCCAATTCTTGGTTTGGCTCCGTACCATTAAGAATGATGGGGACGTGAAAGCTTGAAATGTCAGCATGTGACTGTCATCTCAGCTGCTGCTTCGCAAGACTCTCCTTCTTCAGAACCACTTAAAACTCTTGATTGTCTAAATCTTTCCCTCGGTGGAGACTTGCCATTATGACTGCACTGTAAAGGCAGCGAAACTTGTGGCACTTCCTCTTTTGGAACAAGGCATAGGCAAACTGGGATTGAGCTCTTCCTTCCCAAAGAAATGCTTTCCAGGTGTGAGCGTTTGGGGTTAAGTCCAGGTGTGACCGTTGTCATCTCCTGCTCGTGCCCCATGTTGATGGGGGAGGAGGTTGTTGAGTGCCATATAGTGATTGTGCAACTGACTCTCAAAACTGCACAGAATTCCTTTTAATGAACGCAGTGCTTGTAGCAAGGCTAACAGTACTGCCTTATACTTGGGCTTGTGTTGTGTGCAGGCAGTCTATTTTGCATGGCTGACAAAACCCAGCCCTGCAGGCCACTGCTGCACGGCTTTGCATAGTTGGTGTTTTGGCGAGGTGAAGACCAATGTAAAATCGTGGCTTTCTAGGCGTTATGAAGGCGGAAGCTGGTAATTATCCTTGTGAGGCTTCAAAGTTCCTTGCTGTGGAGGTAGCAGTTAATTTAGGTTAAATGTAGAAGAGCAGAAAAGAAGGTTACAGGCTGACTTCTTATTTTTGGTCTTCCCTGAGATGTGGGCTTTGGGTTAGAGGAGCTGTAAGCCTGGCAGTTTCTACAGTGCAGTGCATCACTGCTGATTTCAGTATGTGTTCAGTCATCTCAGAAGTAAGATATGTCGTATTGCCCGGGCTATGCAAAATGTTCATTCTATTTTTCTTTATCCTATAGCTGTTTGAAGCGTGACAGCTGTCCATAAATTTAGAGGTCTGTTTTGTTTCAAGGGTGTGTTGAACTGGGCTGGAAATATTTGTGCTGATTGCAGGAGAATTTGAAACGAAAGCTCCTGTGCTTGTGCAAACCAGAGCTGCTGGGTGCAGGATGGAGGCTCAACCTTCCCTTCTCGTTAATGTGGAGCTGTGGGCCGCAGTGGGTCTGATAGCAAAGATGTCTGTGTATCGTATGTGTGTGTTTTTCAAGGACTGGGCCCTGAAATGATAGTTGCAGTTACACTGAGCGACGGAAAACGTACCCCGAAGGACAGCTGGCTGCCACGGTGAAAATAATTTCAGATGAAGCAGAATAAAGATAAAACAAATGGTTGTTTGTTTGGTTTTTGTTTGTTTGTTTTTTTTGCTGTTGTCACAGAGTTATCTGCCAGCTGACTGCAGAGAGTTTGTCGGGCACCCTCAGTGCTGATGATTCCAATGGTCCTGACGGCCATTCGCAGTTCTGTACAGATCATCACCTTCCAGCCTGTAATGAATGCGCTGTTTGTCGGCTTGCTCGTGGAGCCCTACAGAAGGGCTGACTTCTTAACACTGAGACTAGTAAGACCATAGGAGGCTGTATCATAAAAATCAATATTCGTAGCAGTCAGAAAAGAGATTTTTTTTTTTTGTCTATTTCTGGCTTTAATTTGCCTTCTTGTGCAGGCTCGTGTCTGTATTGGAGGCATTTTAGATGTGATACAAAATGAGGTTTTCAACGAGATCTCTGTTCGTGTTCATTCTTTCTCAAATAGTGCTTGCTGTTCAGTAATGTTATCTTCCGGAGTTACAGCAAAAGGAGAGAGAAGTTTTAAGAAGCAGTTGGATTAAAATAGTAAAATTAAAAAGCAGAAGAATTCCTAGAGTCTACAGTTGCAATGCTAAGATTCGGATGTTTAAATCATGCAAAGAGTTTGTGTAGTTGTGCACCTGTGCTGCATGTTACTTTCACGAGGGCAGTGTATCCATACGGGCTATCTTTGCCTTGTTTAATCTTTGTAGTGCCTGAAACAAAGCTGCCAGAAAGTTAAGCAAACAGAAGCTGTGAAAATATATTCCTGAGAAGATTGTGGTGGGTTGTTTCTGCAGAAGTTCCTGAGCAGTTAATTGTTTCTGTAGTTACGCTTTCAGGGGAAACATTATGGTGGCTGAAATTAACAGAGTGCTTCAACACCGTGGGTCAGGTCTGGGTTCTTTCCTTCTGCCTTTGGGTTTCTTCTTCTGGAGCTTTGCTGGTTGGGTCTCGCCCTGCAGAGAAGGGATGGCTTCAAGCTGTGATGGACCTGCCCAGGTCATGCTACAGATGTCAATATTGCATTGACTTGCTTCAACTACTACTGCATGTGCAGAAGCATCCTTTATCAGAATGGTTTTATGATTGTTCATCAGGCAGTATGAAATGGAAAGTCCTTTTTTCATGGTGTGTGCAACAGCGTTGGTGAGGGTGGTGGCTTTGGATAGGAACGACAGGGTAGAGGTACTAAGATATTCTGCTGATAACAGAAGTATTGGCTTAGCTTCCTATACTGAGTATATTTCTTTCCTCACCAGTGTGCGTGTATCAGCATGCTAATGTAATAAAGATTGACTTTGGTGTATTTTCATCTTTCTCTTTTTCTTTTTGAACAGGTATTCAGTAGGTAAAAACACATGATCTGCAGGTGTGGAGGATTTCAAGAGACATCAGCCTGCTCCTTTTGTCTCTTGAATCTCAGCTCTCTGCCTCAGAGGCTTCTGGGCATTGCCAGCCCAAACATTTAATTGCTGTGTGGTCCTGCGGTGTGTAAAACACAGATGAGTTGGTCTGCGGGCTGGTGGTTTGTGCTTGGGCTGATGTGATAGCTGCATGATTCCTAATCCTCTGCAGAGATCCCCCTCAGTACCTGTCTGGCCACGCTGGAGATCCGCGCTGCGTGGTGTGTGCTGTTATGGGAACGTGGCGTCTGAACTCCAGGAGAGATTAAGCTTGAACATCTCATTCTCTGAATTGCTGGATAAAATCACTGTGGCAAATTAGCAGCCTTTCGTTTTATGCATTTCATTTGATATGATGCATGCTTTATAAAGTCACCCTGTAGCTTGTTGTAGTAGTAATTTGTGCTCTATAAAATCACTTGTGAGCATGATGGAAGTATATAAATCACAAAGCTGATTGTGTGGTGCCCTCTGCTGCCAGTTCTACCTGGCTGTTCAGGGTTGTGAATGAGACGCAGGCTTCAAATGTGATTGAAAATGTGTGAGAACGCAGCCCTTGGGCAATTTGGGGTTGTGAACTTTGGCTTTGGTGCAATTAAGTTCCAAGTGTCTGGTCTGTACTGCTGAAAAAGCAGCCCTGGTTACAATCTAAGCAGGGAGCAGCACGGTGCTGCTTCCAAAATGCTGCTGCTGCTGCTCACGTCTTCTTCACCAGAGGAAAAAGATCAGCTTTGCCATACCAACCTCAGGGCAGCTATGAAACTGTCTCTGACTGTCAGCTTCATGTTGCTGCTGGCACATGCTGCTTGGGAATGTGGTGATTCTGCAGACTTCCCCTGCTTGGAAGGCTTCCCAAGGGCTTGGGAAGAGAAGAGGAAAACCTTCCTGCTCTCTGCCAGCCAGAGGTAAGCAGAAAGCCAGCTTGTCGTGCTGCCCATGTCTTTGGCAGTGGCACGCTGGCCCTTGGTGCTGCAGCTGAACTTTTAGCTTGTCTCTCTCTGACCCCTTCTAGGCTGCCATTGTTGCTTGTGTTGGCAAGACGCTTCCCAGCTGATGCAAAAGCAAACTTAGAAAAGCTTATTTTGATAAACGCAGTGTAAAACAATTGGAATGTAAGGAATGAAATGCAAGTGCTAGAGCTAAAACGGCTATATTTTTGTGTGACTGATTTCCAGTATAGGCTACTCTGAAGTTCATTATTTCAATGTAGTTGCAAAATGAGCAGTTTTTCCTGGGCTGACTAAATGTTGTACTGCAGAGTGAGCTTAAACAAAAGTTAGGTTTCTGTCTCAGAGGGAAAGAAGACTGGGGGGATGGAGCGGAAGAGTTTTGAAGCACATGGCACATGAAGTGGTAAACCCATCTCACAGCTGTGAGGTCCAAAGTTAATCTGGGGAAAGGTGAAATTAGAGCTTTCAGTGATCTCATTATTCCTGCTGGTAGTCTGAACTGTGATGGTAACACATTAAATGAACCAACAGGCTGAGTTCTAGCTCCTCTATATTGTGTGATAATGGGGGGGGGGAGGGGAGGGGGTACTGTACTTGTATCCCACGGGGTTACCTCTGCCGTGGGGCAGATGCTTCATGGACAAGCAGTTCTGTAGCTGGCTGTTGAAACATACTCTGTATGCAGTCCTTAAACACTGCCATGATTAACTCTCCTTCTTTAAAGGAAAATTTCAGCAGGAAAATGTTCTGGCTCCTGACGTCTGTAGGTCAGCAGTGAAAGCTGTAATCACGCAGCAGTCTGCAGAGCTGTATGTTTTCCCAGTATGAGCAGGGATCAGATGGTGAGACAGCAAGATTTATGAGCAACTGTAGTTACAGATTTCCTGCCAGCTAACTGCCATGTGTTTGACCAACTGAGAGAATATTGGAAAGTTCCTTAACACTGATGGTATGTTGAAGGCAGGCAAAAAATGCATTGTACCAGACTGAGATAGTATCACCTTTCACGTAGCATCACTCTGAGTGCAGGAGTGTGTAGGCACCTATGGAGTGTACTGTAACCAGAATGTGGTGCGTGGAATTCCGTGGTGCAGTGTACATCAGGGAGGTATGGACACGTGTGAACAGAGCTGTTGTGACATTGGCTGTCAGAGGATTCTGCCTCTCTGGAGGGTCCATCGTGCTTCATGTCTTCCGTGTTATCGTCTCTGTGGAGTAACTTCAGTAAGTTGTGCTGCTTTAAATTGCTTGATACCATAAATATTGCATGGTACGGTGCAGTCACGGGGACAGGTGGCTGCAATAGCTTTGTGCATATGAAATCCTGGAAAAGTAGAGAAGCACTCTCGTGTTCAGTGACTGAAATGCACGTATAGGTCTTCTGGATTGCTTTTTTAAGAAAACTGGAAAGGAATTTTGCCATGACCGAATGGATTAAGAACTGGGTAATCTGGTGGGATACACTGGGATAGAAAGCAGATATCAATGACTGCTTAAATAATTGTTCATGTAAATGTTTTTTGAAATGTCATTTAAGCAACGCATATGTGGATGCTGTTAAAGCTGAATAGATATTAGCTTTGTATCTAGCACTTCTTACTCTGGAATCAAATCAGGAGTGACTGTTCTGCCCTAACTTTGTACTTCATCTTAATCTGAGCCCATCTCTCAGGACAGAACCACTTCAGGCTGCCCTGGTGCGGTTGGACTGCCCACGTACTCCCTTTATATGCAGTTTTACTTGGGATTCCTCTGCTTCTAGAGAGGGCTGCAAAAGAAACTTGGATTGCAGATCCCAGATTGTTTACAGAATGCTAACTGTCAGTGGATTGTTGTTTGTTTGTTTGTTTTTTGCAGTGAACAGAAGTGTGAATCTGTTTATCAGTTTTCACAGACACCTGTACAAATCCTGATGTCTAAGTCACTTCCAGGAGTGTAACAATGACTCTATTCCCTAATCCAGAAGTGAGAGCACATCCCCCTCAATTTTGTATGTCTATGCTCTCTTTTAAGACTGCCTTTTGCATTTTGTTTGCCATGAACAAACTTTCAAATTCTTTGTTATCTCCTTTGGAGTTTACCTTCAGATCTGGCGTGCTCACGCTCATGACTTCTTACAACTAGGGGAGCTAGGAAGCATTACTTGTCCTGCTTCATTCAGCACGAAGCATGACCCCTCCGTGGTAATGGTATCTCCCCTATCAGTGTAACTGACACTTGTGGTGTTACTTTGTGTTACCCTGACTGGATAATGGATAGGTAACAAGGATGAGAGTGTTTATTACACAGCTTTGTGAGGAATACAAGCAGTGCTGGGTATCAAGTTATGGCTGACTTGTCAGATTGTGCCTCTCTTGTCAAATTTAAAGGGTCTGATGAATGACTGGAGAAAGCTACCAGTCAGTGAATCAGTGTGTGGCACAAGAGGTTACCGGGCAGCCTCTTTTCTCCAAAATCTTGGGTAGAACAGGAACTTAACTGCTCCCGTGTCTGAGATCTGCTGGCAGTTCTGCGTCCAAGTCCCACATACCCCTTAAAATATAAGAAATATGTCACTTGACACTTCTGATTGTTCATAAACTTGATAAAGCTTTAAATTGCAGCTTCAAAGAAGGGAGGTCTGCCACATCTTGGTCTTTAAATTTGCTTTTCTTTCTAAATAATTAGCTCTTTTCCTTGCCCTTTTGCAGTTGCTTCATTTTTTTCTAATCTTAGCTCCGGGGTTAAAAGAGAACTCTCTGGAGCATATATCTATAATTAAGGCTTTTCAACCACGGTTATAGCGGAGTACAAGCAGTGCTCCAGTGATGCCAGTACCCAGGGAAGAAACTTGTTTCAGTGGAGGAGCTGCTGATTTTAGTAAAACTGAACTCTTCCAGCTATCCCATTTGTGGAGTTCCCTCTGATGCCATTCTGCACCTTCCCACTTCACTGAGTTGCCTTTTTAAGGCCGATGACATTTTCTGTAGCTCACAAGAGAAGTTATTTATTCTTCTTGTCACTTTTTTGGAAGCACCAACTCCTAGCTACGGCGATTAGTGTCCATCATGAGCATATTCAGAAAGCTGGGGGAAATGTCAGCCAGTTCCTTTTTAAGGTCTGACTTCTTCAGGTCTTAGAACGCCTCTCTTCAGGCATCTTAATTAAAACTGAGTTCTTGTTAACAGTACCAAAGGTGAGTGGCATTCAACTGACTTTCATCTTTTGCAAATCATTATACAAGTGCACAAATGTGTTGCCATCAAAGTGAGCCGGTGATGAAATTTGTCTTGTTGGCTGGGTGCTCTCAGAGGTCTTCCAAGTGCTGTGAACAAGGCCTGCTTGGAGGCAGCTACTAAATGGCTGCTGATGGGCTTGAGATTTGTACCGTACGAGATGTGGTTTGTGTCTATAGCCTTTGCTTTCCCATATTGTTGAATCAAACTGCAATGGCAAGCAGGTAAACATAGTAAGAGTCTCAAATGGAAAACTCATTGTAAGCAAGGTGTAACTTGTGTGGACATAGTGATTCTTTCCTTAGCAAGAAATAGAGGAAAATGGAAGGGAAGTGGAGGCAGCAAAGACTTGAATGCACAACAGCACCGAACCTTGAATTTTGCTCTTCATGTTTATTCAGTGCCCGTGTCTTCCAGGCTCAAACTCTTACTAATTGTTCAACTGTAGGATGTTTGGGTTTTTTTGTCCAATTAGCACAAGAAGTAGCAGAAAGTAACTTCTAAAAATTGTTTCTCAAAGCAGTGAATGGTGCCACCCTTCCCTGCCAAGCTGAGTGTTGCTTTTGCATTGAGGTCACCAATTTGTGTTCAGAGCTTCTCCACTCAGCACCGATGTGTATTTCTCAGCTGGTGTAGCAGTGGCTTGATGGCATGGCTTTCAAATACAAATCCGTCTGTTCTGTGTGGTTGAAGGTTCACACAGTGACTGCCAAAGTCAGAATTCCAAAAAGCATTTTGGAGTGTTTGAAATGCGCAGGAATTCTGGCTGCCTGCTTAAATAATGGCCAACCAGACATGAAGTTTCAAAGAAATCTGGAAGAGGTTGTTTTTTTTTTTTCCAGGTATGAATTGCTGAACTTCCACTTTGAACTTGCATGAACTCTTCCTGCTGCAGAGCTTGTAGTCAGTAATAAATATAAAGGAATTGCAGAACAACAGTAAATCTGTCAGCGTCCTGCGAGAACTTTCTGGATGAATGAAGTCTACCTCTCTGTGTGACTACTCTGTCCTTTGAATAACCTGATTAGAATGAAGATTTTTTTTTTCTTTGTTGGTCAAAGTCTTGCTCTGTTTTAGGGTTTTCTTGGATCTGATCTGAACGTGCTGTTAGCAGTCTCCTGCATGCAGAGCTGCTTTGCTTCTGCCCACTTGAACAGCTGCTTTTACAAAGCTGGGTTGTTATGAAAGGTTCAGCTCTGCTTTCTCTCTAAAGCCTGAAATCCTTTGCTTGCAATTGTGTGCAAACTAAGATGGCTTTCTATCATCCCCTTCTCTACCTTTGCTTATAATTATGTAAGAAGGTCTAACATTTAAAATCTTTAATAGGCAATCTTGATTTTCCTAAGTGGAAGATCATATAGGCTTGCCTTTGTGTAAGTGATTTGTTCAGATTCATTTGGGAAGTTGCCTTTTCCTCGTTTGCATCGCTATTAACAAAACAGTTTTTCTCCATGATGGAAAAGAAACACCTAACATTTCTCAGCATCTCTCAGACAAAGTCCGAAGAAGGAATTTTCTCAGGCATTAGTAAACATGAGCTGTTGCTTAATAAATAAAACAAGCGAAACAGCGTTTGAGTGTTCTTAATGCTCAGACCAAAGTTTTCAAAGATGTTGTAGGATGTGATGCTCCTTTGAAAAACTGGAGTCTTAGTGACTTTGATCTAAGGTATGATACACAAATACACATAACCAGGTCTAGCATCCCATAAGATTATTTGGGTTTTCTTTTTATTTTTTTAGAAGAAAGAGCAGTTCCTTCTCCTCAGGCTGACTTTAATCTTAACTCTGTGTCCTTGGAAGTGCTGCTCTTCTGATGCTGTACTTTCAGCTCAGATGAGTGAAATAAAAAAATCTATTCCCTCACTAAAAGAAATGAGAACCTCAAAAGGTAGGTAAATACAGGTGTTACTCTGCAAAGGGCTTTAGTTAGGTGGTAAGTTACTCGTTGTAACATTGCGAAGGAGCACTTACTTTTAGCTAACGTAACTGTCAGTTCCTGTTATCCGCTGCTTAGGAGGGTTTAGTATCTCAAAAAGAAGTAAACCCTGTGATTACCTTCTGTGGTCTCGTGTATCTTGCAGATTTTTGATGTTTAGGCTTTCGTGTGTGACAGCCAAGTAATAAGAAATAACCCTTTTATCGTTCCTGCATGTGTTAGTTTTGCTGATCCACCAAACACTGTGGGCTGCAGCTGCTTCTCACTGCTTCCCAGGCTGCAGCTTGCTGTGTTGGAAATATCTAAAACTAATGCTTACTTATTTATTGCTGTTGCATGCTGTCCAGTTTTTTGTTTTTTTTTTCTGGCTGACTTGGAATCCTGTTCAAGAAACTGATTTCATCTGCAAAAAAGAAAAAAATCTCACTTCAAGAAAACAGCATCTGTTCCCAGGTCTCCTTCACCGTGGCAAAGAAGTTGCGTTGGCACAATTAAACTGTTCAGAATGAGACTTCCCTATATTGTTTCCCTGGGTTTGCAGATGTGGAATTACACTGCAAAAACGTCTGCAGAGTATCGGAAGACTTGGGGTTTTGATGGGGAAAGTGGCAGAAGTGTATCTGGAGGGAGAAAGAGGAGAGAGACCTGAGGGCTAACTAAATGGTTATCGTTGTTAGCATTTTCCTATTGTTCCTGTTGACTGTTTGGAAATGTGGAGGGGAGATCAGCCGTTAAGGAGTAAATGGTCCCAGTAATTGCCATGTGTAGTATCTCTTCCCTCTTCCTTTAATCATTCAAACCCATCATGGTTGTTTTTGTTTTTTTTTTAATCTTAGGATGGATTGAGTAATAAACAGAGTTTCACAAAGCAGCTGAATTCCAGCACGGGCAGCTCTAGCTACAGGAAGAGGTGCTAGTGAAGCTGGCAGTGTGTGATGCTGCACTGGAAGTGAAGGTGATCAGAGCTCAGTTCTTCAGCAGGGATCTGTTTAGGTAAACTCCAGTGTTCGTGGGCTTTGCATCAATTACATTTGTCTCTTGCACTTTGCAGAAGGAGCTGTACATTTTGGCAAACATGGAATTCCTTTGGAGAAAAGCAGGAGTGGGGAACAGTGTGCTGCGCTTCGCTGAGCGTATACGTTGTGGTTAAAAATACATCTTTGTATTGAGATTTGGCCAACGCCTCCTTCGCACAGTTGGAATGTGTGAAAGCTGCATCTCCACTCCTCCAATTTGTTAAAATTTATCAAAATATCCCTGAGTGAGGTTCATTTAAGCATTAAGGGCATCTTCACTCAAATACTGCCAGAGGAACTATTCTGTCGTGACTTCTATCATTGCTGCTTATAAAACAGATGTTTTAAAATCTTATGAGGAGGAATGTCAAATATCTATACTGTTGTTGTAATTGAGCGTTAAAAAAAGAGCAAGCAATTCTATTATGAGATCCGTCTCCTATTTCAGTTCAGATTTCTCCCATTGTTTTGACAAGGTAGGCATGAGTCACTTGCTGTTCTCCTCCTGTGGCGATAGATCCAGATATTTCTTGCAGGGTGCTCTTCTCATGTTGTCTCTTGACTTCTCTGGGACCCTTCTGTGCTGTTTGAACCTGAGTGTTCTATCGTCCCATGCAAGCCTAAGTTTATCTCTTCAAGCTCTTCAGTTTATCTGCTTGTAATTTGTTTCTCCATCCATCTCAGCAGGTCAGCGCTGGGGAGAGGGTCTTTGCTGCTGAGAACTTCCTCAGTAGAGCTGCCAGATGCACATACATCTGTGCTGCTGCCTTGTGCTCTCTCAGCCAAAACAGAATACCATTGCTACATGCAATGTAATGTGATTTAATTTATTTTTTTTTTTTGCATGTAGGTGCATGCAGAAACTCGAGTTAAAGCCTCAGTAATCAATCTTAAGGCAAATCAGTTCTCCTTTTCCCATATCCTTCTAAGCAGGATGGCACATGTGCCGTCACCTAAACTAATTCTTGAATTCAGATCTAATAGAAATGTGCAATCTATAGCTGTTCTCTTCCAGTTGCGTTCTCTTAAATGACCCCGAGGAGAGGCTGTCTCATGCTGCCACAAGCTGTTTGCGATCATAGATGCGGGTTGTGCTCTGTGAATGGGGATGTGGAAGATTAGAAAAGTCTTATCTGAAACACGGAGGGTGCTACTTGAGTTGTCCTTGATTTCAATTGCTGTGGAGTGTCTGTGTGTAGAAGATAATAGATTTTCTTCCTCCGTAGTTGCATATTTTCTGCAAATACGAGCTTGGGCCATCTGATTAGAGAACAAGTGTCCTTGGCAAAGCCAATTACGTACAGACTAACAGGAAAGTGTCTCAAACTTCAATCTACGCCAAGATCCTTTTCCTTGTGTTTCAGCCAAAGCTGTTAGAGGCACAGAGTAACGCCGGTTACCAAAGGTGAAAGACTTCAGCTCTGGAAACAAATAAAGTGCTTGTGCCTTTCAGATAAGTTTTGTAATAAGAGGCTTCTCCTTGTAGAAGTGTCTGAGGAGCAGCTATAAATTGATGCACATGAGGAGGGAGCACTGGTGTTTGCAGGTAAATTAGCTGAGAATTGTCAGTCGTGCAATAAAACTTCAAATATTGGCTTAACCTGAAAATGTTATTGTTTTCAAACATCCAGAGAGAAAAAGCATAGTTTTGTATTTCATTTAGCAAGCCATCTGAAAACTTCTTGTTTTTTTTTTTAAAGAAAAAATTATCTCTAGAGGGTATGAGTTCTCAAGTGAAGTCTATTTTTATAGTCCTTGAAAACAAAACCTGACAGACCATATTTGCCAGCGTGTTCATTGCTCTGGTGACAGCACTGCTTTTTACAGCATGCCAGAGGAAACGCGCTGCGCTGGAGCATATGTCAGTGATTGGTGGGGATGCAGGATGGAATGGGAGAAGGATCGTTGTGTGTAGAAAGCACTGAATGGACTGGATGTGAGAAATGTAGTGCTTTGTTGACTACTTTTAAAGGAGGAAGCAGAAATAGATATTTTAGGGTTATCTGCATGTAACTGATGTGCTTTCTTGCAAATAGTTCACAGTTAAACAAGTGGACAGTTCATTCTTTTCTCTGTGTATTTCCTTCAATTTCTTCATTTAGGTTACCATGTTTTATATCTCTTGTGGTTTGTATGGCACTTGCATTCACACACTTGTTTTGTGCCAGGGTGAACTGAAAACCCTAGAAAGTGAGACTTTGGTGCCTAACTCCTTTGTGGATGGAGGCCTAAGTGGGTTTAAGGGCTTAGGCTGGGTGATCCTCTGAAACCAGCTGATCCTCCTCAGACCTGAAGCCCAGGTTCAGGGCTCTTACCCTGAGGTACGTGCTCAAGCTTTGCTCCTGTGCAGCTCAGGACACAGCAGCTCTTGCCTCTTCCTCATCCAAACCCAGCTGTGATCTTCAGCACCGACCCCTCGGAGGACATCAAGTTCAGAGCATGATGAGTTCTGCATGAGGCACGTGGGACTCCAGGTATCTGCATTCAAAGCCCCAGGACAGAGAGAAGAGGTCATGTACCTAAGACCTGGAAAAAACAGAGCGAAAGATCTGACCTACTCAGTTGTTTTACATGTGATTCTGAAGGCACCTCCAGCCCTCACTCAGTGCCCCAGGTCCCTCTGCAGGAATCACAGCACCACAATGTTAGCCTTTATAGTGGATTTCACTTTCAGCTTCATACGTGTGGTCACCAGTCAGTTGCTGTAAGAGACATTCCTTCCTGACCCTGTTCATACATTGTCAGCTATATTGGAGTTTGCCGAATGTGCCATATAAATGAGAGCAAAATGGGCTTGCTCTGCTCCATTTATCGCAATGGATGTTAGTGTTTTAACTTTAACAGTGCTTATGAAATCTGCTCGTTTTTCCCTCTGAAATCTTGTCAGAGAAGCTCAATACCGTTTGGATTAGGGAAGGTCAAGCGCAGTAAGAGAATCCCTGAAAGCTGGAGAGAGAATGTATCAGAAGGCTGTGTAACACTGTGCTTCCAGAGCTGGGAGCATCAAAATCAGACTGACTTATTACAGAGTAGGCATTTGGCTACTAAGATTTTATGAAATGATGCAAGAAGCAAAGTTATTTCCAGTTAAATCCAAGCTCTGAGGTTGTCCTGGCTGGAGCATTCTATGACTGTGATTTACCAGTCTTACAAATATTTGGTGTAGATTTTTTTTTCCCCCCTCATATTTCGCAGCTTCTATAAAACTATTTTAGGTCTATTTTTATTAGCTTATGAAGCTCTTGCTTTTGAGGAACTATTAAGATAATTAGAAAAACAGAATTAAATTCTCTGAGCCCATTAGGGAAAAATGATGGCTCCATGAGAACTGACTTCTATTTCTGTAGTGCACGGGAGGCCCCATCAGAAGTCTGTAAGGAAAATGTAAAACACTCAAAGGAAATATCTTTCTGAAAGTTGCATCCACTGAAAGCAAGCTTATTTTCCTTCCCTGAAGTTGTTCTGTAGAAAATGCCTTAAAAGTCGGGTTGTTTGCTGGTATTGGTAGCACAAAAAGCAGCTTCCCAGAAGTGCAGTAATTTGACTTCATGCAGTGTGACAAGTCGTCCGCAGTTTCCTGAAAGGGACAGCTGGATTTTCACTGGTGGCTGAGTCCAGTGTGAAGATCTTTGGCATTTTCAGTCTTCTGACGCGTGGTGTAATCGCTGCATCACTTTGTCTTCTGTTTCAGATGTGAGATTTGTAGATCTGATTTTTTTTTTTTTCTCTTCCCTAACTCATCAGAGCTCTGTAACTATCTGACTTCTGAGACTTGTTGTTTTTCATCTCCTTTTTAATTCCTTAAAACAAAAGATCTAAACATTTAAGAGGAGCGCTGGCTTACCTCATCTATGAGTCACAGCTTCACAATAGCATCGTGTCTTCGGCAAAATGTTTTCAAGCTCATTAAAGTTGGATTAATCAGTGATGTGTTTATGTAGGCTTTTGGCTGTGTCTGCAGCTACAGTCCTGCTCGCAGCCCTGTGTGTACATGTAGCTATTTCTTTGTTGCTATCCCTGGGCAGCAAAGGAAAGGCAATAGTTCTGATCACAAAGTCAGCAGTGAGGAACTGTATTTGTCTCTCCTTTTCTGGCAGAAGGTTGTTGAAACTGATGCGTCTCAGTCTTCGGATGTCCTGATGCTCTGTTATGGTGAATTTGTGTGTAGACTCCAGCAATGTCTTCCATTCAGAATGAGGAAAGGAACACCAAAGCTTTCTTCTATTCTAGTAATGAACTTTGTCAGCTTAACATGCATGAGTTTGGACGTGTTTCTTGCTCCTGGATTAGGCACTCTGGCTTCTGTTCTCATTTCCAAAACAAGAACATGTAACACATCACCGTTCGGTATACCTGTAAGCTGTTCATAATTATGTGTTGTGTGCAGTCAGCAAGAAAGGTTAGGACCTGGAGGAGGGACCAGTGTGTGCACCTGGGTCTTGCTGGAAATCGTTGGGTACAAAGCTTCATAAGCCTGTAAAAACTCTGGGCAGCTCCTTGGAGGAGGAACCTGGCTGATGGAAAAGACCCTGAAAGCTTCTTGGTTATAAGAGTGCTTTTAAAATTTAATGACATATAATCCAACATTCTATTTGTGTGTCTGGGTTTATAAATTTAATGATGGCTTCTAGCAATTCTGTTTACTACCTCCTGCATCAACTCCTTGTGTAAGAAGTAATCTCTCTCCAGAAGATCTTTATCTTCAGACACGGTAATACTTGAAAACACAGGAGGGAGAGGCGGCAGTTGCAAAGATATCCCCAGGTTTCTTGAAGTTCCTCAAATTTTGTATCTTTTGTGGTTCAAAACAATCTTGGCTTTAGCTTATGTTATAAAAGCTGCCTCCCTATTGGTCTGCAGAATGACTTGGACAACTTAACAGGGAGCGTGCAAGAGATTACTGTGATCTGCAGCCAAAATGGTAGAAGCATTAAACAATGCTCTTTAGCAAGAAAGCTGCAGAAGTCTTTCCAAAGGGATTTATTGTAGCTCAGCCAGTAGCTGCAAGTGCTGGCTTGTGTCCCTGGGACACTCTGTGCTTGAGAAATGACACAGTTATCAGCAGGAGTGGGTCAAGAGTTAGTTCAGGTAAATGCCTGCCACATAATGCCATGCCATTGCTTGGGTCAGCCCTGGCTGCCTTGCTCTTGGCTTCTGCTTACCAGTTCTGTCTCTTCTGAAAGGTGACAATCAGGGAACGTAAGGAATGCTGCTGAGCCTTATACCTTCTGACTGCTGCATATGAGATTACTTGTATGGGATTGAAAGGGTAAGCAGGGAAGGTTGTTTTATTCCCATTAGTCAAACTGTTCTCATTTTTCTTATGCTTTTGATGTATAGCTCTGTCCCCAGTCTGAAATGGGATGCTGCTGTAGTGATTCTTGTTCTTCACGGTGCTTTACATTCAACCTGGACCAGTCCAGTAGGAGCACTAAGGTGTGTCTTGCCAGTCACTATTCTCTGACTGCAGGAGAAGCTCTAGCTGCCCTCAGCTTCCAGCTGGGCTGCACAGCTGGATGCTGTGGGAATGGGATAGCATGCACCTCTCTGGAGCACATGGCTTCAGAGTGGAGAGGATGCAATGTCCCTTTCTTTATTCTGCCCCAAACCAAGCTGGGGCTGCACTGGGCAGAACGCTTGGCACTGCCTCACATGAAGCTGGCAGATTTGCAGATTTGAAGTACTGGACAGCTGGCATCCCCAGGACCTGACACAGCAATTAATCAGCGTTAACGGAATTGCCTGGGTGGCCTCAATTTTTCATCATGAAGTCAGCAAGGTGGATGGCTCAAGTGCACGTGACAGAGTATGTGCTCCTGAGGCACTCTCCCTGCTCAGAAGTGGGACCCTGCTGGAGCACAGCAGTTAAGCGCTGCTCCTGGGAAGTGCTTGTGCTAAAGCTGCAGTCTTGGATGTGATGGATTGTGTGTCCTCTCTGGCTTTCGCGTAACAGAACAGCTCTTTACTTCTGTGTGTATCACAGAAATTGGAAGTGTTTAAAGTGTTTTGTTATCTTGCTGTGGCGCTGGTTGGATGGGCAGCTTTCTCCAGAGGAACAGCTGATGAATTTCTGGTTGTCACTTGAGGACTATCCAGAAAGAGGAAAAGATCCCTCTGCTGTGGCTTTTTCTGCCCTGTGTCTTGCTAGTAGAAGGCCTGCAGTGTTTCAGAAGGCTGTATCTGAAAGAAGTTTCAGAACAGGACCCTGGCAGGGTATAATCTCTTCAAAAGTAATCTCTCAGGAACTGCCTGTACAGATAAACAGACACTTAAAGAAGGCATAAGGCCTAAAGAGTGAGGGAAAGTTTGTTTGTATCCAGACAAAGACCCTTTGGCTGTCTGGACTGAGCTTATACATTGCTTGCTTGCTGCTGGGTGAGGAAGTGGTGTCTGAGCTGTGGATATAAGGTGCTATGCAACATACTTTACTAGCACTTAAGCTGCCTTGACCTAATTTGCTTGCTTTTTAAAGCAACAAGGACTATCAGTGGCTTGCCAGTAAAAGTAATCAGCAGTTAATTATTATGTCCTATATGAGCTTGACTTGAGGTAACTCCTTTGTAGAAAAAGCATGGTAAGCTCATTTAATGAATGATAAAGGGGAGACGGGGTGATCGTGGTGCCAAATGCTGATGTGATGGGCACATGGCACAGTATGATGTGGGTGGTGTTGGCTGCTCGTGGCTGCTGCTGTCCTTTCCTAAGTCGTGGCTGAGCTCAGCTCTTAGCAAGAGCAAGCTCCCATGGGGCCATAGCACATTCCACAGGATTCCATATTGTTCTGAAAATGCTTTCTAAATGCTGTCTTAATTAAAGATTTCTCTAAGTCAGAATTAAGTTATTAAAATGTTCCAGGCATTTTCTAGAAGTCTTTGAAAGCAGACTGTACATTCCTTTCCAGGTTTGATCTACCCCTTGTTGCGGGTTACAAAGTAATATTGTACTGGTTGCAGATAAGTTCAAACAAATACTTTTTTTTTTCTTGCAGCAGTTTCTCATGAGCTGACACTGCCATTGAGTCACTCCTTGGGGTTTTGCGGGTTTGTATTTGTGGTCCTTCAGCAGCTATGGAAAAAATGTCTAGTCTTCCTTGGAGGGCATTTCCCTGGATGTGTCAGGTTAGGTAGTGCCTCATAAGACCATGCAACACCCAGACTAACAGCCATTCACAATGTTTTCCTGTTTTTTTTTTCCTTGTGTTTTTTTTGTTTTTTTTGCATGGCTTGCTGCTGCTGCTGCAGCACTGGGTGCTCTACACGGTAGATTCTGAGCTTTGCAGAAAAATGGCATTGTGTGGAGTTGTTGGCAGCCAACACATTTGTGCTGCAAGTATTTAATGTGCTGTTTGGGTGGTAGGAAGGCAACAAGTGCTGGAGAGCCTTACCTATAAGGACGGCTTGCCATGTCTTGGGTTTGTGCTGGAAACTGAGAAGAGGTGGGTCTGTGCCGTTATGAATAGTGGTTAAGGCCTGAATCTGTGTAGTGAGTTCTAGACATGTCTGCCCTCATGGATTGAATGCTTCTATTGGGCTGTACTGTTGGTTTGGTGCTTTAATTAGGATTTTACAAACCAATGCACAGACATGCCATTGGCAATACTGGTTTTGCTGAAACCAGTTACCAGTTGTACAGTTGGGGTGATAAAGCTTCTCAGCAATCCTTCCCAGGACATTTCAGTAGCCATATCCAGGAGCCCCAGTACAGAAGCAAGATCCACGCAGCACTTTGCTGTCAGACTGAACGCAGCCCTTGCCTGCTGCATGGTGCTGAACTTCATGCCAGGCTGCAGCGCGAGGAGCAGTTTATAGACTGAAAGCAGCTCTCGGTGCTGGAATGGAGGTGCTTGACAGATCAGCAGCAGAACTTCAGGCTTTGTAGGCTGTTACTGAAAAGGCTGTGTGTTGAAGGAACTGAATTTCGGTAACAGTAAAGCAGAGTTCTCCATTTATAAGTTGTGTGGTAAGAGCTCTTGGTCTGATGTCTTTCCAAATCAATGTTCTGCATAGATTCTGATGTGGGTTGTTATTTTATTTTTTGCATTTTAAAGGTATATTAAGAGATCAGTTGGCATCGCTAGAGTTGCTACATCTTCCTGGTGAGAGCAATTAACTTCTGTAGGAGGTGATATTCAATCTCCCCTTAGTCAACCAGCGCTAGGGAAATTTGGCTGCTGCTTCAGAGGCCCCTCTGAGCTTGCAGTTAGCCTTTGACTTTTGGCTGCTCTGTTTTATAAAGCTGCAAAAGGTTTAAAAAATAAAATCCGAACTCTGCCAATTTGTTGCCCCTTCCGGGACCTGTGAGCAGCTGGGAAACTGCTCATCAAGTTGATGTTCAACGTTTGACCGGGAACTGCAAGACTATGTCATGCCAGGGCTCAGCTCGAAAACAAATATGTGGTCGCGAAGAGAGCGCTGTTATCTTGTACATCATCTGGATCTGTGTACATATATTTGTTTTACAGTAAGTGAAATGTTAGTTTTGTTGTTATATATTTGCTTTCAACCTTCTGGTGTGTCAGCAGCCACATCTGTATCTATCCTGGTGCAAGGTTCTGCAGGAGGAATGCGTGACTCTGCCTCCATCTTTGTGGTGCCATTGCTCTTTAGGAACAGGGAAGCCTGCAGAGCGGTCAGCCAGCAGCGGTGTTCCTGGGAAACTAGTTATTGAGCACTTAAACTGAAAATGGGTTTTGAAATGTCTTTTGTGTTCTGAAAGAGAGATGGGGGCAAATCTTTATGAACTTCACTCTGAGATCAGAGACCGAGCAGTCAAAGTGGTGAAGTGAGTGCGTTAATCTGTGGGACTGAGGAAAACATTCATCTGCTCAGAGAAAAGAGTACAACCAGACTGCTTAATTATATCTCCCTTGATTTCCCAAGAGATGTGAAGCCAAAATGTTGTGTTGGAGCAGGAAAAGAGCTTCACCTTGTTTGAACAGCTTTTGGAGCCATTCATTTCAGACCTGGATGAGTTTCTCACTGGGTTAAAATCCCTGCTGTCATTTCCTTTCATTTGAAACTGTAAGCCAGCATTCATTTGAGACAGTGTAAATTTAAAAACCACAACTGAAGTTACTCGTTTTGTGTACTCATCATAGTGATACCCTGGATAAAACAATCTCAGGAGACTTATTTCTGGGTAGAACTGAAGGGAGGTATTCTGGATATTAGCCCTGCTAGGAGAATTTTTGCAGCTTATCGCTCTTACTGGCAAGATTTTGGATGTCTGACCTGTAGGATCAAAGCCAACTGGATTATGGGAATTTCAAGGTTCTTTAAAAGCATTTTTTTTTTTTTTAAAGCCCAAGAAGTCCAATTAGTAGAACTCAATTCATAGGACTTTAAAAATTAATGGTAAGTTACCTTATGAAATATAGACCATTTGAGAGTACACTAAGAGCAGGCATATGGTTTTGATTTTGTTTTTTTTTTCCTTCAAACATTGGCACAGTACTGAAGCCAGACAACTTTATTTTCTTGCTGCATTATAACCAGCTGCAGATGTTTTAGACATTATTGCTTCTAAATGTGCTTTGACAAATGTCTCCTGGAAGCCAGGAGCTCTAAATATTGCATGCAGTGTATTCTGAGGAAATGTTGAAAATAAAGTTTTAGGAATTAAGCGTTCTGTTTCTGAATCAAGAAAATTTACTTTCTGCCCTTGTCAGGGAATTTACTGGCTGCAAACATTCTTTTACAAGACATGCACAGATGTTAGTCAGTAGGGGCACACACGGAGATAGGAACAAATGTTGCCACGGATGGTCTTAGTCTGTTATTTACTGGCCCTCTGCAGCTAATACTAGAAGGTGAGCATTTGCTTGAGATGGTCCTTCAACACGTTGCTAAATGCTGGAGTGAAATGTGTGACTTCTCTAAATACATGCAACTTCTCAGCATTAAGCTGGAGTGTGTGTTGGAGCGTATGGGAGCGCTGAGTTCTGTGCACCAGTGGCAGTGGGTGGCCCTCTGCTACAGACACTGCTGTGGTACTTCAATGACTCCATTCAGGATTAAGGAAAAGGATTTCAAATAAAGAGAATTTGGTGCTTTTTTTTGTCTTTGCATAGCTTTGAATTGAATGAAGGAAGGCATCTTCATTCATTGCATTTTATATATGATGGCTGCTCCAAAAGTAATGCATCCCGTTTTACTACACCGGGCCATGACATCTGAGGCAGGTGTTGGTGGGATGGCAGTAGAGGTTGAACCTTCCCAGCAGTATTGTATCGCGTTTTGTTGCTGTGTAACAGCTCGCAACAGAGAGGCATTCTGACAGAACGGCGTCTGACATGGAAGTGTGACTGAAGCAAAGTTGGTTCACTGAATTCCTCCATGGGGAAGATATGACACCCACTGACATTCCTCAGTGCTTGTTGAATGTTTATGGAGACCGGCCAGTGGAAGTGAGCGCAGTGAGGTGGTGGTTTCAGCAGTGGTGACAGTGAGGTGAATGACAGGCCACATTCTGGATGGGCCATGCACTTTGTGTGAGTGCAGCATGCAGGCTCTTGTTCATTGCTAGTGAAAATGCACAGCTAATGATGGTGACAGTTGAGAATTTGCTCTGTCAAACAGTGTTGATGTGCTCTTTGTATCTGTTGGAGTATCCATGGAAATAAATAGGAGGCTTTAGTTTCAGAGCAGTCTATGTGTACACACACATATATTTACATATGCACTTCCGGTACCCTGTGTGTGTGTGTGTATATATATATGCACACATAGATACACATGACAAAATTTTGCTTTTGTGTTCAAATGTATGGGTTTGTGCTCGAGAAGAGCTGTGTGATTACTGACACCGGGAATTGTGCCAGGCAACCTTGATTTCCACAATTCAGGCAGCTTGACTCCCCAGTACGTAAACCAGTCAGTCGTTTCTCCATAGCCTGAGAATGGTTGGGGGGCGTATCTACGCTTTGCTGTAGATGCTTCATTAAAAAGTGATCCAGTATTCAGCACCCTGAGTTCTCAGTGGACACTGAAAGATTAATTGCTCAAAGCTAGGCAGTAGAAATGGCACTCCAGGCATTGAGGTGCTGAAGAGGCAGTCCATTTGAAATGGATGTCGTTGTGTAAATGCGGGTAGTTCTTCAATTAATGGTAGTCCTAATTCTCTGCACGTGGGGATTTCCACCAGAAATGTTTCTAGAGAATTTGAAAGGGAAATAGGAATTGCTTAAATGTTATTGCTAACTTTGGTGCAAGGTCTTTAGGGGTAAAAAATATTTCAGAACAAGTTACATCGATTCCCTTGTAGAGGTTAACATTGTATCTGGTTTATACAGTGCAGAGTAACAGTACGAGGCCTCCACTTGTGCCTGTGTTACCCCTCAGGAGCCTTCCTCCAGCTGTGGACCAGTTTAGGTATAAGCCAGCTTGTGCTCCCTGAAATCCCCAGAGCCTGCCTGGCACTGCAGAACAATTTCAAGAGGAGATTAGAGATGGCAAGCATCCATGGGTAACTGCTTGAGCAGAGGCCTACCTGCCTGCTGGAAGGAGCATGGCATGCTGCCCTGCAGCAGGAGCCGAATCAAGCAAATGCAAGTCTAATGATTTGGATTTTGCTACTTCACATTACTGTTTAAAACTGCTTAGATATAATCCTCCTAGCAAATCTCCCCATGCTTTGGGGTGGCAAACGTTCACTGCTGCACGCTGATTTTTAAGTATGATCTGGTTATGCTGAATTCTTGTGCAGCTCAACAAAGGCTCTCACTGATGCCTGGCAAAGAGGAGAAGTTTTCTTGTTTGATTCTGTTTGTATAAGATAAAATGATTCCTTGTACTGGTGGGCTACAATGAATGAAATGTTCAGGTTTTGATGCTTCCCAGGCATGTAGTGACTGGAAAATGATATATGCCAAATGTGTGAGGGGGGCAGCTCTGCTGTTGGTAAGTTGCTGTAGAGCTACTGGTTGGAGGTGCTTAGTTGGGCATATTTTCTTGTCTTACAATGTGTAATTAGGGAAGTTTAAATGTTTCTGCTCATAATGCATATCTTTTCTTTGTGGTTGCTCATCTGAACCACAAAGAAGTTTTCCCCTGTCACCCAGGGTGTTTCTGCTATCTGCAGAGTTTGCTCTGCTTTCTTAACGCCACTTCATCAGAAAATTTCAAAGATAGATGGTGCCCTCAGCTGCAGCGTCTCCTTAATATGTGCTCAGAAGTCCCCTTTCCATAATGTGCCATGGAGCCTGAAGTCCTTGCTAAGCTTCTTCTACCCATACGTTACTCTGTTTTTCTTCACCCTTACCTCATTTGGCTCTCCTTCAGCTGTTCTTCACCTGAGATTTTCTCCATCTCTTGCATAAAGTGGCACCACAATGTGCTAGGGAGAACAGTCAGCTCTCTACCGAGGTAGTTAAGCTTGCAGAACCTGACAGCAGGAAAGCTGTATGTGATTTGCCTCTTCAAGCAGCAGTGATTCTTGAATAAGTGAAGCTGTGTTTGGCCTAAAGCAAAGCAGGCTTTGAAGGCAGGTAGTTCGGTTATCCCACTGACCTGTGGATCCTCATTTGAAGGGCCCACGATTTCTACTGGTCTGCATTTGTGATGAAGAGACAAATCACGGTTCATTTTCAGAAGCATCAATCAAAAACATACCGTATGTCCAAGCAGCACTCAGAAGATTGATACGAATACTTTGAAATCTGTAGTAGCTATGAATTTTGGCTCACGTCTTTAAGGAAAAGAAAATGATCCCACCTTTAATGGAAACTAGCAAGAAGTTGGCTTCTATTTGATTTTAAGGAATTTGGCATGGTTTCTTGTCCCTGTGGTCTAACTGGAATATCTTGGCTTGTGTGAAACAACTGCTGCTTTTGAAAATGCATTTAAGAGGACTGGAGGTAAAAGTATTTGGTTGTGTTTTTTTTCCCCCCCATCACCACCATGCCCTATGGTTTCTTCATACTTTCCCTTCTTGGATGAAATGTTTGGCTTACTGTAATGAGAGCTGCTATGTAAATTATTCCAGACAGTCTGAATGCTTCTTAGTGAGTATGGAGGATTAAATGATGAAGGCTTTCAACTACATAAGCATTTTTTTGTTGTTGTTGTTTTGTGGTTCATTTTTGTTGTGGATGGTTGTTTCTTTTTCTCCTTTTAGACAATGGTCCTTCTGAAACTTCTCAAGGCTGTTTAAATAGAATAGTGTTGCTGTGGAGTTGTTTAATTGGGGTCATCTTCAGCTGTCCCTGCAGTTAACACGTTAGCATGGGCTTGATGCAATTCTGAAAACTACAGCAAATCCCCATTTAAAGTTATATATAGAGAAGGTGTTTTAAATTGCAGCAACCAGTTAAGGATGTCCAGGCACATTAAAACGAAGTGTACTGAGCAGCCAAAAATAATCCTGAATTTTGTACCTACCAGGAAGCACTTATTGACTCCCTCGGGCTGGCACTGAGGTTTCCCTTCTTTTTGACGTGAGTGGTTTTCTGCTTTGCCAGGCAAGGAATTAAAACTCCTTGGTTCAATAAGCCTGGAAGTTGGAGGTTGATACGTGTTCCTGTTTGAGGCAACGAGACGGCGTGAATCGAGTTTGCTAATGGTAGTGATAGCAAGAGTGGCAAGTGAATTACCTTAAAATAGCCTGTCTGGCTGGTAACAGTCCAGTAATCAAACAGCACATGCTAAGTAGGATTTGGAGGCACATTGTTGTCTTGTTGGCAGGGGTGCTTTGGTCTTGCCCTCACTTTGCAGATCGTGTCCTGCTCACTTGTGCTGGTACAACTCTGTATAGGGAATTCCTCTAAATTAGATCAGCTGTATTCAAAATAGGGGGGAAATAAGTATTTTAAATGAGCTTTCTCCCCAGAAAGATGAGTACAGAATAGCAATGTAATTCTGCAAGCAGGTTTTGCTGTGCTGTGTAGAGGAAAGTCTGGTCTCGCCTTTTCAGAGAATCTGCGAGGATTTACCCCAGGCCATGGGGAAAACATCTCAGAATGTATCAATCTAAGATTAGTTTTACTTGGAAGTACACAGCAGCCTTGATCCTGCTTGTTTTGCTTCGTGAATTGGAAAGTAATTTCAACAAATTGTTTGTATTAAGAATCTTTCTTCTTATCTTTGTAAGATTGACATCTCCTCTTTATAGTAAATGTTATGGTCCTTCTTCCTCCTAATGTAATTTGTGAAAATCTAGTCCTATGTAGCTCGCTTCCGAGCTGTTGCCCTAAATGGGATTGTGGAAGCACTGACATCCATCTGAGCTTTATACTTTCATAATTTATAATAGCCAACTGCTCTGCTTTGTGCTTTTGGAGATGGTGAATTTGTCTGGCCTCTTCTCAGAGCAGTAAGTTTAGGGGAAGGCATAAACATTGCCTAATCTGGAAGCGTCATAAGGAGATTTAAATTTTGAAGTCTCTTTGCTTATTACTTCAGGTTTCAAGAAATGTTCTTAGAAGTGAAGTGGACTGGTTCATTTAATGTGTGTGGCCCCTGGGGTATTTTAGAACATGAGAAAATAGGTCTGGTTGAGGGCATCTGCAAAGCAACACAGAAGTTTTCACTTTTGCTTTAAGAGAGGTGAGGAGCATTTCATTGCTCTCTGCATATGTCAGAATGGATTCAGATGTGTTTGGAAGACCACCCTGACAAGCTTTGCAGTACTGAGGCTGACTTTTTAATGTGTGTTAGATATGAATTATGAAGTGATCTGAGTCCATATTCAGTGTGCATCTCTTAATAGCATAGAATTATTCCAAGTTGAGTTGTTCCCTAGATTAGATGCCTGGCATATTTATGATTCTCTTGCCTTTCTAGCAAAGGTGGTAACTTTCACATGTAACATTTTCAGAAGTCAGCTGCTTTTTTATATTGCCTTAAATATTTTATCTTGTATCTCTCTCACATGTGCTGACGTTGAAAATTAAAATTGTATATATCTGATGGATTTAGTTTGGGATTCAGACTAACACTGGAAGGAAGAAAGCTTGCAATATAGCATAATCTTTCCTGATCTCATGGACAGTGCCTGTTTCTTGCTCACATGTGTAGGTGCAGCTGGCTTTGGTGCTATGAGCCAAATAATCTGCCTACTTCTTGCTGCTGGTTGTGGTGAAGTGTGGTATTTTTTCCCCTAAGCTTGACAACCAGACTTTCTCTTGCAGTTCCACTGCTACTTAGAAAGTCATCCTTCTTACCCCAGCCTTCATCTTCTGTGCATCCTTTTTTTTTTTTTAAAGAGTAGCACTGCAGAAATAATATTTTCCACAGTAGGTTACTTGATGGAATGTTATGACATGTTACAGCTTCTTGAAAGCAGCTGTTGTCTTTAATTTTGTGATGTCAAGTTGCTCTGTTTTAAGTAAGTGCCTGAGCACTCCAGCTCCCTTTTTTTAAAGGTCATTACATGTGATTCACCTGTAAACCTGTCATCTCGGTCTGTCCTCTGCTGTACAGAGGGGAGAACAGATGTTGCTGCCTACCGAAGGATGCTTCAGTCACTTGCTGCAGAAGATGGTCATCAGGCTGTCAAAAGCAATCTTTGCAGGCAGGCTGCTCTTTCACAAGGAGATGTGTTTACAGAGCATGAAATTAACGTTTTTGCACGGAGGCAAATAATTGCTTACAACAGAGACTCTGGTAGCAGATTTGAAGCTTGAGTGATTATTAGTAAGGTCAGATGGAGCACGTAGGGATGTCCACCTCCTAAGCAAAGTCATTCAGAACTTCGTAGCTGATTGGCTTATGCTGAAAGATTTTAAGAAGCTGCAAAGTTTGCACCTTGTTTGTCCCCCATAAGGTACTTGTAATAACCTGGAAAGAACTTGTAATAACTGGTAGTAACCTTGTATGTCTGTATCTGTGATAATGGTTCCTTTAAGAATCATTCTTGAATGGAAGACTTTCTGCAGAAGTGTCAGTGAAATAGGCCTTTGTCGTGAACAAAAAGAATCTCTGGAAGCTTTCTGTGGTCAGCAGATCAGTCTTAAAAGAGCCAGTAGGTCTTGGATGGTGTTGGCTGACCTCAGCTGCTCGGGTCTGTGCTCTCAGTCATCAGGTCAGGGCTTTTTCTTGAGCGGTGATGGAAAAACCATTTCCAAAGAGTGGTTATTGGCGAAATTAATTAGATTGATTCTTCATTTATAACACGGATCAAGTTTTGAACTTTAGTCTTTTATGGTCATAATACCAGTCCGTTATCACTAATTGACTCTCTTCAGTCCAAGTTTGTTCAGCCTGCTTACTCCCCACTCAACAGATATTCACGTCTTTCAAAATGTTTAAAAAACACTGAGCTTGAAATAGATCAACTTTTTCTAAAAGAAATTCTATCCTATTGCGTTCAACTGTGGCACAGAGTTTGGGAAGTCTGATTAATGCTACATGCAATGTCCGGTCAAGTTTCAAAGTGGAGGTGCCTGCCTCACTTGCAAATAGTGTTGAAGACTTGGAGTGCTCTGTTTTCAGAACATCCATGCTTCTGCGGGCAGAGGGGAATAAGAACGTGGTTAGTATTGCAAAAGCTGGTCTGAAATACTGTTTGGAAACCCTTCCCTGTCTTCTGCACACCGCTGAATTTGGGGTGTTTTGTTTTCCAGGTGTTGTCTTCCTTGCATTAGAGTAAGCAGTGCAAGCTTTCATTCTGAATTCTAGCTGATCTTAAGAGTAACAGAAACTGAACAATAGATACACAACAAGGTTACCAAGCCCAAACATCACCCGAATACTATCTGGAATAACTGCCCTCCTGTTCTGGGAACTCCCAAAATCCAGGGTAAAGGATATGACTCGTTCCTTGCTCCCACTGAAGGCAAACAGGAAGACTTTACAGAAGCTTAAACAGAGGTTCCCCTTGAAAATTCCTCCATGCTGGTAGTACCGAGCTCCGTGCTCTGTTCGTGTAAGCTGTGCTGTAGTACAATTTTACCAGCACTGTTTTTGCCTTGAAGTGTTATGGCATAAATTTTCAGAGGACATGAGAGAGGTCGTGCATACAATGAATTGCTCAGAGGCACCTTACCAAGACCTGTTAATAGCCTTCCCTCGTTAAAACAGTCCTAGCAGAATGGACTTATTTTTTGCCTGTTTAATAAGCCTTGGTAGAAAAAAACACCTAAGCAAATGTGAAGTATTTATATTGGCCATTCTCTGGTGTACTTACGTATGACCATGTGTTTTATTTCTTTATTGATTTTTTTGTCAATGCTTAAACAGTATTCTTTCAATATGAAGTGAGACTCATAAAAATGCTAGGTGTAACATGTTCAAGGCAGACTGGTTGCTTGATTCTAGTACAGCGAGCTACAAAATCTCTATTACAGAGAATGTCCTCATACAGCAATTTTTCTCAGTCCCATGGAGCTTCATTATGGCTAGGTCAGGCTATGTGCTGCAGAGAAGAGAATTTATATTTTGTTATAAGGCTAAGTCCTATGCTGTGGTAATGATGCTGAAGGACAATAAATGCTCCAAATAATTCAGTTTCTTTGGAATATAGTTCTGCTGTGCTGTAGATTTAGGAAAATTGAAAATATTGTGTTGTGTTTCTGTGATTCCTGCTGGATGCTCATGAGGATATTCTGTAGCTCTTACTTTAAGCTTCCAGAGACTGGTTAGTGAAGACTTCCAGAGCTGGATGTTTTCAGTTTAAACTCAAGGGAGAGATGTCCCTTAAGCTCCCTGTGGTAAAATGAGACTCCTCAAAGTCTAATTAGCTTTTGGCCTGAGATGGCACATACTAATTTCTCCTGTAGTAGAAAGGCGACTGCCATAATTCTGACTGTGCTGTGCTTTTAATCTCACATTTCCCCATTTCTTTGCCGCTGTCTGAAAGGAGGACTGTCTCTAATGCCCTTCTTTTCTAACTAGTCTTCTCTGCCCTGCTCAGTGCCCGTAATTTCATGTACTTCTGTGTATAATGTGTCTGTAAATACCTCAGGAAGAGCCCTGCTTCTCTTCCAAAAAGTGGAACAGATTCGTACAGTTGCTGGTCTGTCATCACCCAGAAATGATAAAACAGCTGCTGAAATGCTGCAGAAGAAGTGAGTCACATCTTGCATTTATGCAGTTAAAGCCTTTTTAGTCGTCCTCTGAGCGATATCCCAAATTTTTGATGCGTTCTTCTGTTTAGTCAGGGCCTGTTCTGGGTTTTAATTCTGTCTTCCACTTAGCTGGCAACATCAGATTTAACAAGCGTGCTTGTTATTCCTATATTGCAATCAATAGGTAATCTTACAGAGTCTAGAAAGATTCGGGCAAAGCTAATTTTGATACATGACTGGGATGTTTTCATCAAAACATGTAGATTTTGATTAGATTTGAGTAAATTCCAATTTGGATATTAGCAATAACGAGACCGTTGCCTACTCATGTTTGCATCACTCAGGGAAGTGATGCATCTCCTCCCTCCTGTCTGCACAGTTGTTACTCATCCCAGAAAGAAGCTGCTTGTTTCTTGATTTTTTTTATCCTGACGCTGCCATAGTTAGTACCTATTGGTTACTCTCTAAAGTGATTTGTCACCTTTTGTGTACGTGCATAGTTTTTGTATCTGTATCCTCAGCCCCTCTTGTCCTTAATTCCCCAGATGTGCTTGTATTTTACCATTTGTTGGATACCTCATCTGTCTTCCACAAGCGCTTGGAGATGATAGCCCTCAGACTGTCAACAACCTTCCTCCTAGGCCCAACCAATTTATCTTATGATTTCAAATTTGTTTCCTGCTGTACCCTAACCAGGCATACTGTACCCTCCTTGCTACCTTTCTTGGCATTTTGAACAGTCAGGTAATTTCTTGCTATATTCCAGCTTGCAGCTGTGCGTGTCAAGTGATGACCACTGCTAGAGGGCGTCTCTAAGAGGGACCAACACACCCACCCAGGATTTACCTAGCTTCTAGATTCATCTTTTCAGTATAGCTTACTTGATCCTTTCTTGGCCTTGGCTCAGCCTCTTCTCAGTCCCGGGTAGAGGTATGGAGAATAAAAGCCTTGGGACAGTGTCAAGGTGTGTGATGGTCACAATTTAACAATGTATTCAAGGAGTAAAAGCAAACCACTGGGGCAGCTTGCTAGGAGAGAAGTGGTAGACTTGGAAGATGTGACCAGATGCCATGTATGGTGTAAAGAGAATGTGGGGAATTCTGTCAGTGCCTCTGCTGTGGAGGGAGGAGTGGTGAAAGAGTGGCAGACAGTCTTGCTGGGTACACGTACTTGGCACTTCAACACTGAACTGATGAGAAGTTTATATCCATTATTCTAAACACAACTTCTAGGGTGCCTAGAACTTTCCTTGGGATAACCTTCAACAGCCAGGTCACGGTGGTATTTTAGTCCTCAGGTGTGTGATGTCTTTGGTCTTTGTGACCCATCGCTGATGACTTACCTGTGTTTCTGGAAGCTGTTTGAAGACTGAAATTGGGGCATTTGTGCTCATGGCTCTGCCTTTTCATTTAGGGTGGGATAATGCAGCTTGTGCCTGGTCTCAAGGAGTGACTTGTGCTTCCTTACAGGGAGCTATTTACATGAACGCTGTAACTGTACAGCGGTTGACCAGCCACCCCACATTGTGATATGCAGCAGTACTCCTTGCCATTGAGGGCAGTTATTCTATTTACTACCTTCTCCTCAAGGAGAACTTGGAGGTGCAAACAAAACGCAAGTATGTCAAATGAACTGACAGCACGAATGGGGAAACTGGAGGCAGGATGGCTCAAACGTTTCCGAGTAACAGAGGTGATCTCAGGAAGTCTGATTGCGAGAGGAGCATGATTAATTTTGGCATCGATCTGTGCGTTTTCTATTGCTAGGTGCAATGTTCTCCTTGTTTGAACAGCAGTTAAATAACTCCTCGGGAAGAAGAGGCGTGTAAAATGTTGCTTTTTAGTGCTGATGTTTTCAGTTTAGCATAACACTGTCAAGAAGCATCAATTCTGCCAGGAAGTTGATAGAGAATTTACTTCAAAGCTCCTAAAATATCTGAAAGGAAAACAGTGATTTTTTTCCATTGCTGAAAAACAGCAAAATAGGGCTTTGCTCCATTGCTTCTAATTAAAAAGCCAGATTGAGTCTGATGTTAGCAGTACAAACTAGGAGGTGAAACAACAGTTCATCATCACCTGAGGTAACAGTAATAAACATGTTCAGTTACAAGTAATGTTTTTTCTAAACTACAGCTGTCACAGTGAGGGTTACAGGAACTGAGGGGTACTGAGTGATGAGCACGGAAAATAAGACAGAAAAATGTGTATATTTCTCTCTGCTCTATTGGAGTTAGTTGGAACTATTTTGTTAAAGTGATGTTTAAGTGTTAAGTTAGCAAGTTATTTTTCCTGGTAGCAGAAGATAATGTGAAAAGTAGTCTCTGAAAATGTCTGCAAGCCTCTCAGTGTCTTGGGCTTGTAGTCCTGGTGGTCTTCATTCAGCAGATGTCAGTAGCAGGAAAGGTACAAGAGGTTCTGTGGCACCCATCCACCTTTTGAGGAGCAGTTTTTTCTGACTGCAGCAGTGGTCAGTGAAGAAGGATGAGTTGGTACTGGGAATTATTTCCTGTAGCACAGGTGAGCGCCCCTGGCAGATGTTAGAGATTCTCCAGTGCTGAGTCTGAGTTTTTGGCAGATTACATCACTCCTGGTCAGGTTTTGCCTCTTGCATGTTTCTGGTAGGAGAAATTTCTATAATTTACTCATCTCAGTGATGGATAAAGACTTCAGAAGAAAAGCTAAAATATAGACTTCTTTTTTTCTGTTGCCTTCCAAGGGCATCTAACTTCTGTAACATGCCCTTGAGTTTTACTTTAGTGAGTTTGAGCATAAGCCGAACTTCCACAAGGAGAGGTAACCATCTGATCTCTGCTGTTCTGAAGCCTGCAGGTCTCTTGTGCTTTTGGATACCTTGTAATGCTCTGCATTTTCTTCCAGGCAAAATCCATGTTGCTTCTTTTTATTGGTTTGAGCTATCACTCAGTGAGTTTTCAAACTGCCAAATCCAGCCTCATGTAAATATTTATAATGCATTCTCCTGTCTCAGTGGTGGCTCTTGATCTCAAAATTCAAGGTGCAGTTGTAGCATTGTTTTTGCTTTAGAAATCATCAAAGAGAGAGATCTGTGCACCGTGGTTTCACCTTGATTTATCTGCCTTATGGAACACGCTTAGACCTCTTTCTTTGGATATGCACTGCATAGATTCTGTCCTATCCTCACTTCATGACTTGTTGGAGCTTTAGCAGCCATCTCCCTTCTTTCAGAGTTTCCCAAGGTCTATCCAGAGATGTTTCAATTGCAAATTTACCCAATTTGTAAATTGCAATAGCTCTTTCATCTTCTGCTGCTACAAATGCTATAATTTTTGTAAACTGAGTTTTTTTTTGGTCATTTGTGGTCATGCATTTACCAGGCATAACTATTTGCAACACGCAGCTTACATGTAATTTTACATTTGCTGTCCAAATACTGTGAGTTTCACTTGTGTAGTATTTGTTGAGGATGGCACACTGTGATCGTTGTGGTGAATTTAATGAGATCTGAATTTCTGCTGGTGTAATGTATGGTGTGAATCTCTGCTAATATTCAGAATATTCAGAAGTTGTGTTCATCTGAGCAATCTTCAAATGGCCTCATGTTCCTGTAATCTGACCAGGAGTTTATGGTCTGGGTACAGGGGATACATGGAAATGATGGAATTAGCAGCTCTTATATCCTGCATTTTTATTAAATCTTAATGCAGATTAGCCAAGTGTTTCTGTATATGCAGCACAACCCGTGAGTCTGTGATAAGTCAGATTTCAGCAGCAGTGCTGCAAAGTATGTCCATACAGGAAATTGCTGCAGCTCGAGTGCCTTCTGCGATTAAATGGAGCATGGATGTACGCAGACATCTGGAGGATTCTGCTTCAGCTGTCCACTGATCTCCGAACCAGCTTGTTCATTCTTCTTCCTGTGAATATAAGGTTTATTGCATTTAAAACAACTTCTGTTAGCGCTGAATGCTGTGGAAAACAACATGCATCTCTGCGGACATTTTCCTTGTAGCTTCTTCCAGGAGTTGCAATCCAAAGGGCTCTTGGGGACACATGGACATAGAGCGTATGTGTTGGCTCCTTGGGAGAGCTCAGCTGGTGTGGAGTCCCCATGAAGCACACGAAGCAGAAAGCAAAAGAGAGGGGTTGAGAAGCCTTTAATCTCATTCCGACTGACGGTTCGGAGATGATTTATCCATTTCCATACCTCACAAACTCGCTGTCAGAGCAGCTCATCGTAGCAGTACCTCAGGCAATGTGACTAACAGTTGTTTCCTATCTCAATGGGAGGATAGCCCAGGGAGTAAAATTCCAAAAACAAGAGTTTACAATGTGTTGCTGTATGTTAAAGCAAGGTCAAAGAGCTGTGCCTGTCGCTTGAGGGGGAAAATGAGGTTTCTGATGCATCTCAGTGCCCCTGGGAGCTTATCCCACAACTCAGAGCAGATTCCTGAGGCATGCTGCTACGTGGGAAACAGAGCACTTCAGCAGGTACCAAGGGCTTTAAATGCTGTAGTGAACGGAAAGGATGAGAAAGAAGTTGTGGGCAAATTAAAGCAATGAGAACTGTTTTGAAGTCTAAAAATAGTTCTGCTGGGTTTTTGGCAGCCAAAAGAACGGCCCGAGGCTGAAGGTGCACTGCACTCTCAGGTGTGCTGGAACCTGGGGAGGAATTCACTGTTTTCACTGACATTGGGAAGGCTCTGTGTGTGTGTGTGCCTGGATGGAGTTAGTCAGAGAGCAGGTTTAGAACAGCAAGCACTGCAGAACCATCGCATTGCTTCTGAAGCAAAGTGAAGAACAAGGTGTGAAGTGTTTGGCAGAGATAGGTGGCTGAGCTGGATGTCATATCGCTGTCCTTAGCTGCTGTCTTCAGACTTCAATCATTTGATGAACCAGGATGCTTCTGCAGATGAAAATTGGTTTGTGCTAAAGGGTTTTCAGCAACTGACGTCAAATAAACCTTAAGTGGAGAAATGTAAAGGGGGGAGGGCTCCTTCAGATCAACGAAGTACTGTCCTAGCACTGCAAACAAAGAGCTTTTTGCGTTAATAAGCACTGAGTCAGCCAGAATGGGGTAATGCTGAAGCAGTAGGCCATCTTGTCCACCAAAGAAGGCACTGCACACCTGACCTTCTGGGAGGGAAGCATTGCTTCCCTCAATGTAATTGCATTTTGCAATTGCAAAAACTCTGCAAGCAGCTGTCAAGCATCCCTGGGTGTTTTGCAGAAAGGGCTCTGCTCCATGTCCATGTGCCCCACTTCATTCTGCTGGTTCTGCTCCAGCTTTAGTCCCGGTTCCTGACACAGGATAAGGACTGAGCCAAGGGCATGGTGCTGCATTCTTCCTGCAGGAGCTGAGCAAGTTATCTCCATACCCTGAGGTGTGACTGCCTCAAAGAACAGCCCAAGGCTGAGCATACGGATTTCCATTTTACTGGTGTTCCTGGTGGGAGAGAAGAGCGTGATGGCCAAACTGCAGGGTCTTGGCATTATGCAGGGAACCTCTGGGTCTGATTCAGACCTGCTGCTTGGATCTGAGTCACAACACAGCTGTGGAGACATACTTTTTTTTTTTGTCTTTGAAAGCATTTAATCTTTCCCCGTGATGTGCTGCCATTTAGTTCTGCGTTGCCTTTTAACGGTTCCTGAAACATTGAGCGTATGGATTATATTAATGTAGCTCTTAAATTTTTGATGAACTAAAATAGCTTCAGAAATTAACCTTTTGAAAACACTCGGGTAGAATGCAGGACAGGCTTTTAGTAGCCTTCTTTTCCTAGTAGTATGCCATCTCCTATTCCAGTAAATGAAAACTTGTGACTAATCAAGGTCGTGCTCAGCTTCCTGACCTAGAAAGCGTACCTCCAGCTGATGGTGGAGATATTTTTCTTTTTTATGGGATCTGAAAGTCTCAGTTATTTTCATGCTAGTACAGAGGATGGAGGCTGCACAGTGCTGAGGCCAGGTGTTGCTTACTCTAGCTTTGCTGGAGCACAGTCATGGCAGGCTGCACACAAGGTATATGCTCTTCTCTTGCACAATACCCTTGGAAGGATGGGGACAATCAGCCTGCTTTGCCCATGTTAATTGGAACTTGCTTCTGTAGCTTTTGCCAGCAGACATTGCTAACAGTCATGTACTGGCACTGCAAAATGCTCAGAGTGCTGAAAAGGAAAAGGTTTTTTCAGCTGTTGGTGTGAGTGGAGGAGACAGCGCTGAGGAATCTCTTAAACGTTATCCCCCTCTTCTTCCTCATGTAGTTTAGGAACAGCCTTCTGGGAAGTGAGATATTCTCTCTTCTGGCCTTTCGAAGCTAAATGTGTATCAGCAGAAGAGGTGGAAATCCCACCTTTGTTGTGTGTGTATCCTGCCAAGTGCTGGATTAAAATAACTGGCTGTTGTCAGCAGTGCTTATAGGGGTTACAGTCAAAACTGACCTCTTACAGTGAGTTTGTCTGGTCAGTATTTTCTGACCCAGCTCTAGTTAGCCCACGGGCATGTCGCTTACCTCTGCCTTTGGCTGCAGCTTTCTTTCATAAAGGAATGGTTTCCATTTGCCCTCCCTTTCCCTGTTGTTTCTCTGGAGTGTTTTCTCATCTTCAGCAGCTTGTTGTAGGATGTGACAGCAAGATTTACTCGCTGAGGTGCTGGGATAAATGAAGAGACCTGGGGTGAAAAAATACCGTCATCTCTAAAGACTTGCAACTCCTTGATTTTAAAAAATAATAATTAAACAAGCAACAAAATAAATGTTTGACCAGGGTTTGAAATCGGTACAGCGCTGTGATTAGCTGCATGCACTTCAGCAAATCTTTTTTCCTCTAGTATATAAAGCTCTTGGCTTACATCTCCATCTACTCTTCCCTTATTCTGACTGGAGCCAGGCACACTAAATAGTGATTAAAGAAAAGATTAAAATTCCATTTTTGTTTGGCGTTTGAGCACTGATCGATTCCTTTGGTGGCATGTTAAGTAACAGCATGGTAGACGACAGAAGGGGCTTATTTCCAGCAATCTGTCTAAATCCATTTCCAATGTATTGCTTAATATGCCTTTCTACTTTAATTCATTTTCACTTTTTGAAAAAACGAAGAATGAAAGCAGGCAGGAGATTAGTTTAAGATATTGCTGGAGAAGTAATCGCTGAGTGGTAAACAACTTCCAGTTTTGAAGAAGAAGTGAATGCGTTTGAGCTGAAACAGAAGTTATGGGCTTGCTGTAGGACTTAATGGATGAAATTCAATGGCCTGTGCACTTACATAGCTTTAATAGATGATTGTAATAAAGCTTTCAGGCTTTGAAATCTCCTTTTTGCTTTGCTGTTAACAACTGACCACTTCAAAAACAAACAGATTTTTGCAAAATGAGAAGCGAAGGCAGAGCAAAATGGAAAATGGCAAAGTCTATAGCCTGGCACTTCTGTTTGCTGAGCTGCTTTGTAGGGGCAGAAATGCAGATGCTTAATGTCAATTTACCTTCACCATAAATAACGGATGGTTGCAGTGTTCGAACAGCGGCCATTGAATTTCATAGTAAAAATGTAGGTAAGGAGGGGTTTGTGCTGGTGGGTTTTGGACGAAAGTGTTCTGCCTTCTGCTGTGCAATTCAAATTTGTGGGTAATGAGGATAAAAGTGAAAATTGACACAAACGTTACAGGTAAGATAAAGCTTCCCACAAATGAGCTGCTTGTTAAACAGTAAAGGCAAAAGTCTGTCCTAGAAACCTGGCTGTGTTTTGCACATTGCTTGGATATCTCAGTCTAGAGCTTCTGCTGAAAGGATATCATCAAGTTATTTCATTTGCATAAATGAGTCAAATCCCTGCAGCATCCCTGAAGAAAGCCACTAAAAAAGGAAACCTCCTGCTCTGTGTGTGCTGCGTCTGGATGTCTAGAGCTCAGACATGTAAACTAAAGCTTCCAGAATAACACCAATGTCAGCAGAGTGCCCATTGCGACTGCTGGGGGACTTAACGTGCGCGCATTCTCTGTGACAGTGGCATGCTGATTGTGCCCTTACAGCTGCTCTGTTAATAGCAGTGACATGGGCACGGCAGTTGCAGTCCAGGGGAAGGCGAATGTTTGTCATTTGCTCTTTTTTCAGTAGTCTGTTTAATTTTAGTTAGTTTTGTGTGATTTTAGCAAGAGGTGCTACGCTAACCACACTGTTCAAGTACACATTCCTTTCAAGGCTGCGCTGCTGGTGGGTGCTGGCAGGGCTATTGGAGCAAAGACATGGGCGTTCATCACCGCAGGCTTCTCAGGTCCCATGTTTTAATAGTGACTTGCCAAACCAATGTGTTAGAAGTTTGCTTACCAGTGGTACTGCTGAAAGAAATATTCTAAACCTGTAACAGCCAAGTTGTGTTGCATTTAGTGCAGCACTTCTCAATTGGATTGATTTGGATTTGGCCCAAGGTCAAAAACAGCTCCAGGACACAGCCGGTCCGCCTGACCATCTGCAGTCTGTCTGTCCTTAAATGATTAAAAGGTACTCATAGAAAGGTATGCCGATACAAAGATTGGTGTTGTTTACATGTGTGACTCTTCTGTCAGGCTTCACTTGTACAGGGCAGAAAGGCTGTATGCGCTGGAGGCAGAGGAGCAGGAGACGAGGCACACTGTGTAGATCACTTTTACTTCCCTGGTGCTGACATGGAGAACTGTCAGTCCTGTAAGCATCAGTAGGAAGAGCCCAGTAATGGGCTCTATACAGGACTTAGGGATAAATAACTCATAATCTGCCTCTCATGCAAAACAGAGGCCAAGCTCTCACGGAATGGCCGTGCACTGAGGATTATTTAGTGGGGATGAAAAATTAGAAACAGCTCTGGTGGACCAGACAAATGGATTGCTGAAGTGTTGCAGGACAGCTGCTTCATTGAGCTGAAAATTTGACATGCTTTATACCAAAAATAACCAGGCTGCCTCTCCTCCTGTCACGCTGCTCTGTCACAGCTGTCACCCAGACCTGCTCACATTTGCTAGCTTTAGCCAGCATCCCTTGCTTCTGGGAACATTGGGTTGGAGCACCTTCTTGATCTCTGAACAAGAGGCAGTGGCTTTATGTTGCACTAGGGGAGGTTCAGGTTGGACGTTAGGAAAAATTTCTTCTCCAGCAGAGTGGTGATGCAGTGGCACGAGCTGCGCAGGGAGCTGATGGAGTCACTGTGCCTGGAGGTGTTCAAGAACCGCGGAGATGTGGCACTGAGGGACGTGGTTATGGGCATGGTAGGGGTGTGTTGGGGTTGGTCTTGGTGATCTTAGTGATGTTTTCCGATCTTAGTGATTCTGTGATGAGGAGAGCTTTGCTCTCCCCTCGCTCATCGCGTGACACAAATAGAAGTTCCTTAATTGACATTGAGAAGTAGCTGAGTGACTCCTTGTTGATTGAGTGCCCCTCAGCTCTCCTGCAGGGGAAGTAAATCTGAATTGCAGACAGCAAGAAGGGAAATACTCTTGAGTTTTGGTATTAATTGATTGGTATGTGTAACGGAGTGTCTGCTTTCATGAATGAAACTTGACTTCTGCCAGGTATGCAAAATGTCTTGCCAGATAAGTTGAGCAACTGAGTATAAATCATATGATCCTATATTGAAAAAAAATCTAGATTTTAAGTCTCTTGCATGGAAAATAAAATACCAAGTAAGTTCTAATAGTTCATAGGGCATCTCTCAATCAGATCAAGCTCTGTTACTCGCAGACCTCTCATTGATTACCCTTAGTCTGATGATACCACCAGCATAGCTCATACTGTTGGTACACTTCCTCTGCTAAAGATTACCACTCATAAAGAAGTACCCAGAACAGAGCAGACACCCGTGTTCAGCCTCTGTAGTTTATGCTGACATCTTGCCTTAAACCTGTCTTCACTGGCGGTTTTGTAAGCTAACACACTGGGCACTGAGCTGGAGTGGAAAAAGTGCTAGCAAGTGTAGAAAAGGGGTGCTCCTGTGGGGATAATCCATTAAGCCTTCCTAGCAAGGCTCCTCGGAGCTCAGCAGTCAGACTGCAGTGAGGTGCGCTCTGTGTGTCTGAAGCCTTGCACCTTGAAATAGCAAGGAAAATGTCCAGACACCCTACTTTCCCACGAGAAACTTAGGCATAGGAGTAGTTTGCAGATTAACTCTTAAAGCAAATGAAGTCTGTGGATGAAATGCCAAAGACGTCTGATAGCCCTGCAAGGTTACTGTGCCAACTGCTGCTTGGTCTGGTGGTGGTTTAGTTGGGTTGATCCATTAGAGGGAGGTCTGAAGCCTCCATGCCCTCTGACCATTGCCGAGTTCTGTAGCTTTTCCTTTCTGGGAAGTCGTAGCGCGTGGAGCTTACTTTGCAGTTCCAGAGAAATTAAAAGGTTCAAAAAAATAAAATAAAATAAAATCCAACAGTTTTATGTAACTACTTCCTCAGAAAAGATGCTACAAATGACTTGTATTTGTACTTAGCAGCGTATTATAATGTAATTGAAAACCCATTCTTAGAGATGTTCTCTTAGTCTTAAAACCCTATTTAACGTGTATATATTTGGTTTGACTTGGTTTGGGGGGGGGGGGGGATGTCTGTCTAATGGAGAGATTGTGATTTTTCTTTCCACACACAACAGTCTGCTTGATTCTGAATTCACCCCATCTTTCATTTGCCGGCTCGTTCCCAAAACACCCATTGCTTTTGAATTTCAGGAACAACATCATGAAAAGAGCAGCTCTAATTGCTTTTGGCGCAGGCTCATGCCTCATGTAAAATTTGCTTTTAAGTTGAGCAGCAAGAGTCCTAATAAATGACCTTTTAAATCTTATTTTGATTTTATTCAGGTATAGTCGTGTGCTCATTAATAATGATCCTGCAATAGGTCACCCATTAAAGCTTTATTGTTAATTAAATAGGAAGTAAGATGTATTAGATGTTTTCAAAATGAAAATGGGAGCTCTTAATAGATTCTCTGATTAAGAATACTGGTCTGCATACATGATGGTGCACCAGAAAAAAACAAACAACCTACTTAACAGCTATAGATAAAGTGCTGTTCTGAGGCGTGTAAGGCTTGCTTTCTCCATCCTCCCATTTAGGTTAAAAATGATTTGCTTTGAGTCTGACCTCAAGGGAGATCCATAGTCTGCCCTTACAGGAAGGGGGAGGCTGTTAATAGAAAGGTTTCATTGGTTTTTGGGGTTTTATAATATATCCAGTCTTCTCTTTAAAAGGCACCGCACGTGAGGCAAAAGAAAGACCTTTACTTTGGTGATGGACAGAGGAAAAAGGACTGGCATAATAAGGAAGCTATAAGGAGGGACCTTGAGCGTGTGGGTATGTAAGATCACTATAAATATTTTAATACAAATCATAAATTAATTGGATTTTATTTGCTAGACTGAGCGCGGATTGGTATGTTGAATTTCAGAGTGGAGATGATGTTGGCATGATGCAGCAGTTATTGTTGGTTAATCTCAGTTAAAGCCTCCACTAACTCCAAAGTAATCATTACGAGGTGAAAGGATGTTGGTAACATCTTGGCGTTTTTAGAATAAGTGCAGAATTGATTTTTAAAAGCTTATTAAAAATCATGTGATTCCAAACCTGGGATATTCAGAAAAGAAAAGGGGTAAGAGAACTGTTGTAGATCATAACATTCAACTTTTATTCTGTAATTCCGGGTTTTATCTTCTGTCACATAAAAGGGGCCATTTTGAATGTTACGTCTTTACACTGATGTCTGCAAGGGCTCTGCCTCCTCTGTACAAGAACTAAGGTTTGTTAGAAATACATATCCATCTGTGCTGGAAAGAAAAGCAACACTGATGAGGTATTTAAACCATGTGTATTCTTCCTGCTGTGGAAGAGAAAAAATAAAGATTCTTCCTGGCGTTGCCATAGCCCCATCGTTTGTTTCTGATGACAGAAGCAAGACTTTAACCTGTATGATTTTGCACAGCTGAGGTTAACCCAGTGCTAAATATGGCATACAGCACAAAACTAATGGAGGAATTTCAAAGGGCTCTGAGATAAGTGCTGTCCTTTTGATACACGGGTTAGTCTGTGGCCTGTTAAGCACCAATTAATAGTAACAGTGCGTGTTTACTTTGTCTGTCTGTAGGAAATGGAGAACAGGGAAAACCTTACCCAATGACTGATGCAGAGCGAGTGGACCAGGCATACAGGGAAAATGGCTTTAATATCTTTGTGAGCGATAAAATTTCTCTGAATCGTTCCCTTCCAGACATCAGACATCCGAAGTGAGTATACAGTTTGCATTTCCAGAGGTGAAAGTTTACAAGCCCTAATTTACCACAAGTGCAGTGTGCTGGGCTTTTATGTAGTCTTGTTTGTCCAACACAAGTCTTTCACAGACAGCGTGCTGTTGGCACTGCTGTCTCTTTCATAAAGGACGGTGTGCAGTAATTGCAGTGGGAAATGGAGGTGACAAATCAGTTAAAAAAATAATAAAAATAAATAAAAATCACAGAATCACAGAGCTGTAGGGGTTGGAATGAATCTCTGGAGATCATCGTCTCCAACCCCCATGCAAAGCAGGCCTCTGCAGCAGGTGAAATCCCTGATAATTCCAGAATACTAAAAATTACCAAAAACTTGCAGCCTCGCACTGGAGGAACCTTGAACTTAAGAGTCATCTACTTCCATGTTCATCTCTTCTAACATGACAGCTCAGTTCCTGAGCCTCCCGACATGGCCAACAATTTTTAGCAACTAATAAGATAGAACTGTTTCTCTCTGCAGCAGAAAGTGATGTAAGTGTCTGACTTGTTAGACAAATGCCTCTAACTATAGTTAGGTGATGGCTTTGTCAGTAAACTCTGTGTGGTTCTTACATTTGCCAGTAGCTGGAAATAACCATGAAATTTTTAGGAGCAGAACAAGATCCGAATAGCTCCACTCAACTACCAGTGAAGAAAAGATGTTGATTTTTGTCATTATCTTCCTCTTAAAACTTAACCAGAGCTTGTGTAAAAAGCAGTTCCAGTTGAATGCTGACCTTTGAGATCACCTGTTTAATCCTTGTTGATGCAAAGCCAAGATGTGTTTTAAACTGTGCGCGCTTTTAAATCAGAAAGCCTCATTAGGTGTGTGGGTGAAAGCTGGTTTTGAATTCAACAACGTGAATTCAACACGTGCTTTACTCATGAAGTATCATTTCCAAAAATAAGGTTTTAAAATTTATTAGGGCATTCAAGAGATCGCCTCTTCAGCTGTCACAGTCAACCGACCAAATCCTGCAGCTTGACCTTTCTCAGTGTATACCCACAGACCAGAGGGGCAAGCATAACTCCTTAAATGCTTTATGCATGCAGCTGAAACGTTTGAACATACACACTGATCGGATAAAGATGTTTCTTGGTCAGCTAATATTCAAATTCCAGGAAATAGTTTGAGATTGCTAACCTAAGCTGTGCCTGGCTGCCATTTAAAGGGGCTGCCATGGTTCTGAGGACTTAAGCTGTAGACAATGCAGTATTTCCTCACCTGAAGATTAATAAATTACCTTCCATTCCCCAGTGCTTTACAGAGTTGCTGATTCCTCATTGCTAATTCTGCTATTAAAACTTTTTTAAAATGTAAAACTTCTGACTGTAGTCCCCAGTTAAAATTAATAAGTGAAGTGTCTGAGTCACCAACAACTTAAGCTGTGATTAATGATACTGCTGCAGCTGGTTCTGCTTGATGTTTGACACATCCTTTCCCCCAGTGTGGTGAGTTATAATTGCGGAGGTCTCAAGATGAGGATAAACAGCATGTATGTAATGGATGCTAGGATTAGCTGGGCAGGGAATGGGGTTGCATTTAATGGAGATCTGCAGTAAAGGAATTCACAGCTGAAAAGGTCTGTTTATTCCCTGCCCATTAAAAAAAGATACACTTGAAACGTTTTGTTTCATATTATTTGGGAGCTTGATGAGGGCAATTTATAATGAAGTTTAGCTGAGGTAAAGTCCATAAAGAGCACAATAGAAAGACAGGAGCTGTGCTGCAGAGCACTTATTCTACCTTCCCTTTTATGCTTGATAAGAGAAAATGGAAACTTTAAAGTTCAGAAATGTGCCTTCAGATGGAGGGGAGTGTAAGCACAAGGTGAACTGGGGCAATAATGTTTCCTTTCAGCGCCTCTGGGGTTTCTAATATTCAGTACTAATTTTGTAGGTCTTGTAAAACAATTGTGGATATGATAGCTTGGGAGAAACTCTTTAATAGTTAAACTTAATAGGTAAAGCTTCTACTTAAAGTTGGAGAATGAGAATTGCAGTTTAGGAAGGGTGAGAAGAGAACTGGGGGACCTTGTTTCATGTTGTCACAAGATTATAGCTAGCAGCTACCTCCGAAGAAGGTTGATTGCCTTGCCAAGGGCTGGATGAAAGCAGTCCATGCAGCTTTGTTTTGCATACTGGATCTGTGCATTGCAGCCGTAGCCTGCAAGCTCTTGGCAGCTCCCCAAGACAATTCATTAGACCCAGAATAAGCTACTGTCCTTTCATGCAGGCACCACAGTTGCTTCCTGTAACCACAGATTTATTGAGTTTGTATAACATAGGTGTATCCTTCTGCATTCCCTGGGAAAGGCACCCAGGAGAAAACTTCCACTGCCAGAGCTGCTTTTGTTCCTATCTGCCCTTCCTGGAATGGGGAGGGGATTACCTGTATTGATGTGCTAAAAGCCTGATCTGCAAATCAGCTGTAGTGCATGCTGTACAATAGACAGTACTGTGGCAGGGCAGGGAATAGAGCATGGCCTCCCTTCTCTGCTAGCAGAAAGAGGGCAGCCCATCATGCTAGCATTACCATTTAAGTGCTAAAAATCTCTGTTCATGCTCTCACCTCTATCTGTTGGGCACTGGACATGTGGGGGTTCTGAGAATGGAATAAATTGGTCCCCTAGTGAACAGCTGCTGGGTAATTTTAACTACAGTTGTTCATCAAATGGCCTTATACCTCACCTGTTCAGCAAAGTTCAAACTCCACTCAGAGGGCCACACCTGCAGGAAAATGAACTCTGCACTTACTACTGTTGTCTGGATGTTTTTTCATGAGGCTATCTTGAAAACACTCCCACAAGACGAGGGAGCATTACTCCTATTTCAGTCTTAAGGGAGACTAATGGTCTGGGGCAGTGCCCTTAAAGACAGGGGGTCTGTGGGGACCCCTTAGGCCTGAGTCTCTGACCCTATCCATGTTCTGCAGTGCTTTGGATTCAAAGCCCACCTTTCTTGGCTTTGATCGGCTGAACTGAGTGTCAGATTTGAACTCCTAAAACAAGACTGGCTATTTAAGAAAAATAGCATTTGAATAATTTACCCAGGATGACAAAGGAAGCCTTGTGTGGAAGTTGGAGATTGATCTATTACTGAGGGAAGTGGGTTTATTTATCGAGCAGCTCTTTTCATGTGATTATCCTGTCTCTTCCACCTGTTGTTCATAACGTCTTCAATTTCTACAGCTCTTTAGGGAAGGTGCTGTTAGACAAGTTCCTTACTTTCTTTACATTCCATTTGAAATTTTTGGATGATGGCTATATGTGTGATTAGAATTATTTACTTCTCTGAAATCTGGGATTAAGTATGCTAAACCAGTGTATTAAGAGAGCTTAAAACAGACGCATTCAACTTCTGGAATAACTTCAGAAAATCCTCTTCCTAATGATCTTTGAGGTGTGAGAACTGGAAAAAAAGTAGTATTGCAGACTGCTGTACCTTAAGCTATAATGGGAATTTCCTTTAAAAGCAGTTTCAATACCTAACAGATCCCTTTGACTTTCTGCATTGCTAAATATCACTTACTGGCCATTAACAGTTGCTGTTTTGTAAGGAATGGGTTTTTTTGGCAAGGCAAACTGGAACAGGTCAACTCTGTGTTGAAGAAGTCCTTTTTCTGGCACCTTGCATCATTTTGGGGAATAGAGGATGAATTGAGTTGCTTGATAGCAATTAATATGGAAGTGCTAGTGTTTTTTGGCACTGCCTTCTGACCTTGTTCTGTATCCAGCTGCAAGAATAAGCTGTACCTGGAGAAGCTGCCGAACACCAGTGTGATAATCCCATTCCACAATGAAGGATGGTCCTCCCTCCTCCGGACTGTGCACAGCGTTCTGAACCGCTCCCCTCCTGAGCTGATAGCAGAGATAGTGCTGGTGGATGACTTCAGCGACAGAGGTATGAGAATTTGCATGTAACATCTCCATCTATTATTATCTACCTACGCTTATCTGCCAAAGGGATCAGTGAACTTGCAAATATTTGTATAATTAAGGTGACTGAGTGACTTCTTCCTTGCCAACTGCAGAGCTCAGGTAAATCTTGCTTCAATATACCTGAAAGTCCAAAAGTAGCAAAAAAAAAAAACAAACACGTTTCAAGTTAGTTTGTACTTTAACTCCTGACATGGGCTGGCCTGCATTTTGGACAATATGAAGGAACCAGCCAATTAAAACCAAACAAGCAAAACTAGAACCAAGGGGTGAAGGGAAACAGCTTACTCCTCAGGTCTTGCATTTTCTTCTAGACTCAGAAAATGAGAGAAGCCTTGATAAAAGGTCTCTACCTTGGACTATCTATGATTGCTGGCTTTTTTTCCCCGAGTATTGCGCCCCTGGAAAGAGTAAATCTGCAGCATCCAAAGCCTTGACTGCTTTCCCTTGCTGACATACAGTGCAAAATAGGGAGAGTACTGTCAAAAAAAGAGCATTTGTTTTGGATTGGATTCAAGCATTACATGTGAATACATATGATCTCTGGCATGAGAAATTACCATAAATGGAAGAACCGTTGTTAATTGTCATAGCAATGTATACATGTGGTTGCTGAATCTGCAACAGAAAGGCAAGTTATCTTTTTTCTCTGAACCATTTATGTGCTGTGTGATTTAAAATAAGTTAATTTATATATTAAAGCAAAACACGTGCAGTGTGCACTCCTGCTAAGGTGGGGGGGAAAAAGCAATCAAACAGGAGGAAGGAATGTCTCTGTCTTCTAGACATTGCTATGCTGAGAACACATGGAATTTGGAAGCCCTGTGAAGCAGCTGGCCCTCCTGTGTTAAAGAGGGTACAGTGATTTTTAAAGAATTACGATCAGATCCAGCAACTCTGTTTTCTCCATTAAAATTACTGTGACTGTTTAGATTCTTTACAGACTGCAGAGCTTGAGTCCTGCTCCTGAGATTATCAACTAATCAAAAAGAACTCTCTGTAGGGACACTAAAGGATGCAGCTTCAAAATTCTGACACGTAGGAAATTCCAAAAATGAGCTTGGAAACAAGCTCGTGAGTATTTTGAGTTCTGACCTATATTGACTTTGGAATAAGCACTACCCGATAGCTACAGTATTTGTTCTAAAGTATGTCTCTAATTAGTTTGCAAGCAAGGCATGCTGATTTGAACAAATCAATCAGTTATATGAATTAAGTATTTCTTCAGAGGATTTTCAAACTAAGCTGGAGGAAAAATACCCTCCCAACAAGGTCTCTTTATTGCTACTTGGTCTAGAAGCAAATTAGTAAAGCTCATGCTGTAACCACAGCTGAGTTGTACAAACACGTTTCTTATGGGAGAAGTGGAAGTAATGAAATCTGTTTTCCTGTGCATCTGTTTTCCTTGTTCTCTACAAGTGCCCATCTGATCAGCTGACAGAGCACTTCTCTGGCTCTCTCGTTTCTGCTCCCCGTCAGACCGCACACGTGCTGTTTGTCCGGCTTGCCTTTGTTCTGTTCCACCTGCCTCTGCTTGCTCCTCTCCGTCAGTCATCCATCTTTCATACAAAGAAATGGCTGAGATTAATTTGTGCAGCAGCTATTTACAGATGGGTACAAAAGACTGCTGGTGTTGGACAGTGAGGTGAATTGTAAAGGGAAGAGAATGAGACACAGACAGCATGCTAATAAAAACCTTTCTGAAACCAATGTTTTCCTGCTAGCTCAGTTGATCTATCCGTGTTGGGACAATTACTGGTTAGGATGAAACATTTTTCCTTCCCTGCTGTCAGTCTGTATCTGCACTGTGGCATTTCCTGCTGGCTCCTTCTCCTTTTCCAGCAGGCAGTGTTCTCCCCTAACCGCACTGGTGTTGCTTTCCCACATCCCTCCTGGATTTGAAATAGTTCCTCAGTCTTCAAGAGGCAAGAGTGCTAAGTCCTAAATACATTACCACAATTTAAAAGGCTTCTGGTTATGACTTTGTTTTTAATTTATCCATGGTGTGTGTTTAAAAAAAAAAATAAATAATCACCTTTCTTTAACCCAGGGTCTGAGTATGGATAATTTAACTCATCAAACCAAACTGCTCCACAAGATCTTTTACTTCACATATTGTGTATTTGGGAAGGCCACGTTCTTGGATTTGGACTGTTAGACCACAGTTCTGGTTATTTATCTCCTGATTAAATTGGGCAGAGAATAAAGACCACATCTCTGAGCAGATGATGCCATCACTGCTGTGCCACAGAATCGGTGAGCAGTTATTAGTGAGGACAGATTTCTCGGTTTTCTTTGAAAATCTCAAATGGTTGATCTGCTGCATTGTCTGCAGAGTGGAATGCTGTGCTTCTCTTTCAATTGCTTTTCCCACAGATTTGTAACAGTCTTTCTTCAGAAATTATAGAACCATTGGGCACAGTGATAGCTAGGAGCCTGATGGAGATCAGAGAGGCAATAGTAAGAACAGTAAATGTCAGCTTCTTCCCCAAAGAGATCAGTAAACAGTCATAATGAACTCCAGTGAATAGTGAAAAATGAAAAGAAAAAAAACCTTAATAATTTTTTTATCAAGAGATTACCCCGACAAGATGAAATATCTGATGCTCTGTGCTGTACCTCCTGGTGGCCTTTCACTTGAGGGCTGTCTAAAAAGAACTAGCACCTTAATAACTCTTTAAAAGACTAACCCACAAAAACCTGGCTATCTCCAGCTAGGAGACTGTATTCTTCTCACTAGCATTTCTCGTGTGCTCACCTGTGTTGGGTTAAACACACTGGATTTTGCACTGGATTTTGCCCAGCTGCCCTTGAGGCCCTGCTGATGGTGTTGCTCTCCTGTCCGTCCCGCTATTGCACTGCCAGTCCATCAGCATCTTTTATCTATGCATCTGATCAGCTCTCATACATGGAGACTGTTTCACTGGAAGAGTAAAGAGGGCTTAACTAATAATAGTTAAAGAATAGATATGGAAACCTGGCTGCTAAGCACGTGATTTTGTCTGATGTTACTTTCATAAGTTTTTCATCTGTTTTCAAGTAAGAAATGTTTGGTTTTGTTATGAAGAGAGTTGAGAAGTCGGCTAACAAAGTGACAGGAGAGTGAAGATGGATTTCTGGGTTAGTTGGTGGATGCTGTGTTCTGCAGCATACCTGAGAGGCAGCTGTGCTGCTTTCATTACTGGAGCTCTTGGGCAGATGAATCATCTTCTGGAAGTGTCAACAGCCATTTATTTCTTAATTTGTTTGAGACACAACTCTGTGACCTTTAACAATAAACATTTTTCAGCCAAAAAAGATGGTCCTGATGACAGCAAATCTTAATAGCAAGCAGCAAAAGCTTAACCAATTGTATTATTGAAATATTTCCTTTGCTTTGTATTTGAGAAAGCTGAATGTGCTGGAGCAGCTTACTGTATGGAATTATTTTGGGGTGTGTGTTATACAATGCAAGTGATCAAAATCTAGTCTTATTTCAAACTTAGAGCTGAGTCCCACTTTGCTCTGGGAAGGTCTGGCTGTCTGTGGCATCAGTATAACAGTTGATGATGATCTTAAAGATCTTTTCCAACCGTAACAGTGCTGTGGTTCTGTGATTCTGATGCAGTGCTGCAGTAGCACCCAGCATGCATTGAGCAGCAGACTGTGGTGCTGCCTCCAGCAGTTCTTAAACACCTGACTCTTGTTAGGGTTAGACAGACCCTTGTCTTCCTAATCTAGGCTGGGTTGGTTCAAAAAGAAGTTGCTTTCTAGCATGTGCTAGAACAGACACAACAGAGTAAATGTTCTGGGTATATTTCTACTATTTCTTCTATTCCAATTAGTCTCTAATATGAATTTAGCATTCCCAATAAGACTGCTATAGAAGCATGTGCTTTTCTTCCACACAAACTTTGTGGGGATATAAGGAGTTCATTCTCCTGACCATAAGCATTTCAAAGCAGTGGGAAGGTTTAAATGTGGAAAAGAGTATGGGTTACGCTGAACAGAGGGAGGCACCAATTCAGTACCTATTTTTGGAGAGGAAGAATGAGCCTGCCTGACACTGTCTGCCTCTTTCTGCATCCTGCTGAGAACTGCTAAAGACCCACGGACTGACCTCAGCTGGTTCAGGGTGCTCCAAAATAAAACCCTTCTGGATAAGTAGAAATCAGAAATGCAGTACATATAAATTATGACTAGAATTCTTGATCATAAAAATGGTTAGCTGTGGCAGTCCTATGTGGATTTGTGGCTTCACATTTCATTTCTATAACCATTCTTTAGTGTTGAGCTCAGTTAAATGAAAGCTTTTCATATGCTGGCTTGCAGGGTACTAATTATATCCCTCTGAGCTTGTTGTTACCAGAATTGCCCTAAGTAAACTAAAATGCTTTTTGTATGTATATCGGCATTCTCCTGGGGACTGTCAGATGTGAAACTTGTTTGATTTTGATTATTTAATTATAATGCTGCTGAGTAGTATGTGAGTTCCATTATATCATAGCAATGGGAGGAGGGGAAGAGAAGTTGAAATGCAGGTCAGTTTGTATTGACTCTAGCCTTTTATTATTGCTGGTGGGCAATGAATACCAGGCAGGCAGTTTGTGATGCTTCAGGGGCTGCTTCAGTTCCTAGGTGAACAATTTGAATCTATGGTTGTGAGAAATCAAGCTGTTCATCTCAAGTGTCTGCCTTGTGCAAAATGGGTTGTTGATCTCCCATCTAATCCTTGCAGCTTGCAAATGTAGAGCTGCCCTTGTCTCTCACTACATGAATGAACAGCCTTCAGCAAAAAGAACAGAGGGCAGAGGCTGGCGAGTTTTCTCTTTGCAGGATGCTTGTCTAAATGTTCTCTGCTTTGCACCTGATACATATTTAGTAGCTCTCTGCTGCAGTAGAATATCAGATATTATACTACCACTGGGTGAAAGGCTGAAGTCAAACCCTCCTCTCTCGTGACTGTTTTGGAGAAGAGATGGCTCTGAGGTGGGGGCTAGACTGGGACACTTATAGAATCGCAAAGTAGTTGAGGTTGGAAACAACATCTGGAGATCGTCTCACCTGCCTCCCTGGTGCTCAGCTGCAGCAGATTGTTCAAGTTCTTACGTTTGGAAAATCTCCAGGGACAGAGGCTCCATAATCTCTCTGGGCAACTGACTGTTCAGTCAGTCTTACAGTGACTTTAAGGGGAAAAAAAACCCACCAAAAAACCACAACCATCGGGTTTGAAATCTTACTGAAGCAGTATCTGTATTTCCTGTCTTCCAATTTGTGCCCAAGGTCTCCCAGGTCTTTTTCTACGAAGCTGCTTTCCGGTCCCCTGTCAGCACGTGGGGTTACTCCTCCCCATGTGTGGGAATTGGCATTTCTGTTTGTTGAACTTCATGGGCTTGCTCTTTGCAGTTTCAGTAGGCTGTCAGAATTCCTTTGAGCGGAGCATCGGCTGTACCTCTCAAGTTTGTATCATCTGCAAAACCCCTCAGGCTTCGTGCAGTCCTTTTATTGAGGTCCTGGTTGAAGATGTTCAGAGACGTTGAATGAACTGATGGTATTTCATCCATTTGTCCACTAGGACATTTTGAAAGGCAAGGCTGAAACTGATATGCCTTTTTGATAGGTAAGAAAATCTCCAAAATGAGGGAACCCAAATGTATTGGGAGAGTAGACCGAACAGAATGGGCTGCACAAAAGCATTATATGCCCGTGTGCCTCAGCTGCCTTCTTGAGTCACCAACAGGCACAAGAGGGGAGCCTAGAATCTCTGCGAATTGATGACATTGTCTGCATTAGTATGATTATTTGGTACAAACTGGCTTTCCTTTAACATAAAACAGTCATGTTTGTACCTTCTCACCCTTTGTAGCAAATGAAAATGTTAAATTATTCGAGTCATCATAAACTGCCTGTGTGCTGGGAGGTGGTGGCAATTGCTGACTGTCATTTACAAGAAGCATCTTGCCATGTACTTGGGGTTAGCTGTGTGCAGAAGACAATCTGCACACCACACAGGTGGTTCAGAAGTGCTTTGGATGTATCCTATTTTACAGTCTAGCTTGACACAACAGCGATTGTGACTAAGTGCTTAAATTTCATATGCATCACATTCTACTGTTCGGTTATTTGCATGTTGCCTGACAGCTCGTTCTTACTCATTTTTAAGACTACTTTTGTATAAATGACAGTGTTTTAGAACAAGTGTTGTCCCTTGTTGAAGGATGAGAACCGCACATCAGTCATCTCTAAGGCGCGCATTATATGCAAAGCACTGTGTTGATACAGCAGTGAAGTTGGATGTGGCAGCACTGAAAATACTGCAGTCTCCAAACATCAGGATTGCTCTGGAAGTGTTAACTCAGCTCTGGGCTGTCTGCCTCACAGCACTATACGTGTGTACTGTGGCAATGCAGAAAGGCTTAACATCCTCCTTGCAGTAACCAGTCAAAATCTGCTCCTGGGACTGAAAGGCAGTAACAATTTCAGCTGAATTTAATGTGTGTAATGCAGAATGACAATGATGTTTTCAAAATCAACCTTCTGACTTTAGCTTTTAAAAAAAAACCCCAACAACTGTATTTTCGGAGGCAGTGCGCACATGTAGACACATTTCATTTTGAGAACGTTTTCTTTATAAGCAGGATGCATGGGATGTTATTTTCCCCTGGGAGGTCATTAGGGAGGTTCCAGGTTACAGCTTTGCCTTTCTTTCACCACTGCCCTGTTTCCTTCAGCTTTATTTTTTGAAAACTGTTTAGAAGTCCTGGACATCTTTGTTCATCCATCTTTAATTTTTTCTTGCCCCATCTGTACTTGCTTTTTGCTTAGTTATGGGTTTTATTTCAGCAGGATTTTATGCAATAAGTATTAGAACTGCAGTTTTACATTGGAAAGACACCTCGAGGTGCTGTGAGTCCAGAATGCAGCCTGTGGGCACTGCTTGGTTCTGGAAAGCAGCGTGGGATTTCTAGGGCTTCCAGTAATGAGAGTCCAAGGAGTGCTTTCTGTTAGCAGTGCCATCTGTTTTTACCTCTAGCAAAACCTTTGGCTTTGACCACCTTTTTCCGTTCTGTTTGTCCTTTCCACCTGTAGGGTTGGTCATCTTTCCCTGTTTTGCTGTCCCACACTCTTATTTAGCTTGCTTGAAAGTTTACCACTGGGAGTCTGGGAGCTTATCTGTTCCCTGAGTGCCAGAGGCAGGCACAGCCAAATCTCCTTTTTCCCTTTTACAGATAAATCCCTGTGACTTTTGAAATCTCTCCTCATATTGCAGCGCTAGTAATTCTGAGGGTAGCCACGTGGGATAATCTGAATGGAAAAACAAATGTGGGTAAGGCTACTTGGCTGAGCCGCATGCTGGTCTGAAGGGTGTAAGTCACTAAGCACAGCGTATTGAAAGGAACAGGCAAGGGGTGATTAATGTGTCATTTGGTGCAGCATCAGGTATGTAGCAAATAGAACTCTATTCCATTAACCATATCTGCCAGGCTTTAATTGAAAGAAATCATGCTCTTAGCATCTGAAATAAAGGAAAGGGTTTAAAACCTGAGTTCTTCTTGATCTTTAAATGGAACGGTAAAGGATTTATGCAGCTAAAGAGATTATCTTTTCATCTTTAGGCACATGCATTGTAAAAGTCATTTTTTTCCTCTTAAATGCACGAAAGAGCATCTGTTGAGTACATCTCTGGAATAGTGACTGTACTTAGGACAAAGCGATGACAGCTTTTCTTACCGAATTTTGAATATGATTCTTTTAAAGCTTTTAACCTTCAAGTATTGAGGGGGAGGCAGAGAACAACAAACTTTTCTTAGGCAGCTGATTTTCCCCAACCTTTCCTTAAATGTTTCTTTGAAGTTAAGTAGAAGTTGTGATTACCTGTAGTCTCAAACAACTTACAAAAGGATTGTTTTTGTAAATTAAGTTCTCGCCCTTGGCATTCATTGCAGATCATCTCAGATTTGCTTAGATTTTTTACAACAGCTTTGAAAATGGCTGTCAGTGAGAATCTCCCCTTGGGTAAGTGGTGGCAGGTTGGTCCTTGTAGGTGTAGAGGTTTGGGAGTCCGAGGAAAAACATACTTCATTCTTTCATTGGAATAAAAGGTTTATCACAAATCTTCTCAGCTTGTTGCTGCTGCTTGTTGTGTGAGTGTGGTCGCTTGTCCTGTGGTTTAACACCACTGCAGAACATCACAGTGTAAGCAGCCCTCCGACTGTGGCCAAGTTCTAAGGCTGTCACCAGTACCCATGTAGGTTTTGCAGGTAGGACGTGACTTGAGTTTGTGAATGGCACTCATTGAGGCAGTGGCACAAATATTAAAAGTGAAAGAGGATTCGGGCTCCTGAGTGGTTACAACCCACAGCATGTAATGTTTGTAACCAAAGCCCCTGTGTGAATTAGAGCTACCACTGCAGAGCATTTGTACCATTGCAGTGAGTCTGTGGACTACACAGTATTCTGTTTGATAGTGAGCACCAAGGGGAGTGGCATGAAGCCCGGTGCAGATGGCCAATTTTTGTTAATGGAAAAAAAAAAGAGTAGTTTTTATCCTCTACTTCTGTATTGTGGCTGTGGGATGCATCAGATGGGCAAAGTAACAGCTTTCTTTGGATTCATAGTGAGATGTGGATGGGATTCAGTTTTCTCATTTTTTCATATTTGGATAATCATTTTTAATATTGTTAAGCACCATTTCTCTTCTTGTGTGTCACTTCATAAAGGGCTATAAAAAAAACTCTAGTGTTCATTAAGCAATGGCTGGAGAGTATTAAAGCGTATTCTCTAGAGTTGTAAAGAACTTGAGAGCCCCTTGTAGTTGTTTCCTTGTGCTTTTTAAGTGGCAGCCTAAATTAACTAACTAGTTTACTTTTCATCTTCTCGTATTTATTGCTTTGAGATCAGTCGCTGCTGCTGAAGGATCCTTCTGGAAAGAAGATGAGGTAGATTGAAAGGGTCCAGTTGATGTGACCTCTTTGTGAGCTAATTATTGTGTAGCGAAGGATGTCTGGTAAACTGAAGTTTAGAAAAAATAATAGAGGAGCAGGCTTTCCATTACAGCTCATTAAATAAATCTAACTGCACTGCTCAGTGTTACAAAGCCCTGTGTGTGTAGTTTGCTGTTAGTGGAAGTTTGCAGGAAAACAGATTTAACGTTCTTCTCTTCACCTTGAAGTATGTCTTGAAGTGTGTGTCCTCATCTGCTGGGAGTCAGAAATATCTAGGTATGTCAGCAGCAGTGCAAATCAGCATTTTAATGCTTTACAGCTGCTTCTCTACGGGAGTTAATTAGAAATGTGATTCGAACACCCTCTGCCAGTGCTCGTATGTGATGTCTACTATTGGTAATCGTGGTTTCTGCTATTGAAGTGTGCATTTCGGGTGGTATTGACAAAGCAGGTGTTCTGATACAGGGACTTTAGTAAAAAGGGAAACTTCTGCGCTTTGAGAAAATTGGAAAAGAATGCTTTTGTAATTTAGAAATAGAAGTGGATAATCTGAGACTTGTTCCTCTTCTCTGTAGCTTCCGTTGCAGTGATGTATTTTCAGTGAAGAAACAGCGCATGCGTTCTCTCACCATCTATTTGAAAGTGTCAGGATGGCCTTATTAACAGTGAGCTAAGCATGTGCAGTGTGGTAGTTCACCACGTTGGGCAGTGCCCAAGCAGCATTCCTCCAGCTGTCAGTGCTCCCCTCTCCCGTATGTCATCCCGCTAAAATGAATACGTGAGGTTATTTTCCATGAGATGTTTTAGCTGTGGTATCAGCACAGCTGTGAAAAGCCCTGGATTTGTGCTTCAGGATTTAATAGATACACTGAGCTTTCTGGCAGATGTCAACAACTTACTCTCATAGTTGCATTTTGTGCCGATAAAGTAAACAAGAGCGTTGGAAACTGATGGAAAAGGGATCTGGAAGAAAAGAGTGAAGTGTTGAGTTTGTAGAATGTACTTCTGACATGCTGGCGGTTTGTTGCTACAAGTCAAATATTTGTGTACTTTTCCCACAGCCATATTGCTAACTTCTTTTGTTTGCCAGAGATTTCATTTGTTGTTCTCTGGCATACAGACTGCAGCGCAAACATTTCGCTTTGTCATTGTTTGTTATTAATGAGTGTTATTGTAGGAATGAAGGATTATGTTTTTCAATATTCTGTTTGGCTGCAGCCAATATTGTTGAAGTACAACATTTGTAGGTCTGTGCTGTTCATTTTAGCCTTCACTGTTACCCTTCCTCACAGAGACACCTGAGAGCAAAGCCTTTGGACTCCAAAGGAATACATTCCTACCAAATCACTTTCAAGTGGGTTGCATCTTGGACCTAATAGCATCATCTCTAACAGACAGAAGCCCAGAATAGATTTTTCTGTGAATTCTTGCACTTTCTGGAATCTTTCCTTTGTTGTTGTTTTGCACAGAGCAAATACTTTCAGGCCAAGAACTTTTTTAGATGAATGTTGCTGATAAAGGCAGAGCTGAACCTCTGAGGACCAGCTGGTTTGTTGTCTTTTGGGTTTGTGTTTTGTTTCTTTTTCCTGGCAAAACTCAGTAACTTCTAAGACTTCAACCTCACAGCTTTGATTTGTTCCAAAATGTTTCAACATGCAATGTCTTAACGCCTGCATTAAAAGCCTGCATGCATTTCTCCATCTGATGGCAATTTGCGTGGGTTATTTTGGTATTGGTCACGGGTTTTAGGCCCTAGTTATGATACCTTACTCTGTACATCACTATCCGCATTGAAAGTACACTGACAAGCTGAGCAAGTGTAGAAGCAGCTCTAGCACAGCAGTTTGCTTTCACTCATTCCCTGTACATCTCTTGTTTGCAGGACTGTGAACCAGTATGAGGTGCATCCACGAGCCTCTGCTGGGAGTGGTGATGCCAATGGTGTGATGGCCTGTCTTAGTGATTTTCCAACGTTTTCCTCTGCCCATGCAGTGTTTATCAATTTAGTGAAAGTACATTAGCACTGAGCAGGAGTGTGGACGTTCCCTTGGGTAAGCAACTAGATAAGGCCAAAGAAGTGGTTTTGATTAAGATTGAGGGCACAGATTCCCCACTTTAAAGGCAGCATTTGGGACAGTAATGCCCTGCCTGCTCGTCACCATGGCTACGTTTATCTTGAGCTGAATATTAAGTGTGCTGCAAAGAGTTCACTCCTGTTTCAGCAGCTACAAAAGCTACACAGCCCAAAAATATAGCTGTCTAGTGTGTATGTCAGCAAAATATTCTCTGATGTCAAAAGCAAACAACACAGAAATTAGAGTCACAAAATCACCTCTTTAGATCAAATATAGTCAAAAAAAGGAGGAAAAAAAAACACCTGAGTTCTTTAATTTTGATTCGTATTTAATTAAACCGGAAAGAAGAGTAAACTAATGAAAATGGCTGACTGTTTCCCCTGGGATAGATGTATTAGCAAGTGAGGTGTTACAGCTTCAGCTCTTGTTTTTTTTGCACAGAACTGTTGCCCCCAGTGCTGAGCCCCAGCACCGATGCAAGAGGGGCTGTGGAGCTACATGGCTCTGCACAGCTATCTGGCATTTAAGGCAGCCCACAACAGAACTGTAATCAGGCAAGCAACAGATATTAATTTTCTCTCTTCCCAGGCCTTTTCTTCTTTGCTTGTAAGAAGATTCTGCTCGGAAGGCTGTGATCAGCTTAATCAGTTGCTATTATTGGGACTGATTTTTCACAGTGTAATTTATTAGATGTTTATTATCCTCCCAAACTTCACTGATCAGAGGCTGAAAACATTGAAGGAAAATTAAAACCAGTGTAAGTGCTGCCTGTTTGGATAACAGCACATTTTGCTACTTAAAAGGATTACTCATCTGTACCAAAACAGGGAGAAAAGTTAATTTCAATGATGTAGAGCTTTCTATTCTGGGGGAGGCCTGGCTTGCATGTTGTGATAGATTTGGGAGGAAGTATAATTCATTCTTAAATTGTTAAACAGCACGTTAGGCCCAAGTATCTAAGAAAAGATGAATGGGCTCATTTGTAATCTTAAACGAGTGCGTCTGCCTGTAGGGGGATAGGGATGGGATAACCGGTAAACAAATGCCAGGCAAGCAGTTACACTTCTGGTGTTTGGAAGCTATCCAGAATAACCTCCAGGAAAGAAGAGTCAGCCCTGTTTGGCTAAAAGGAAGCTCTGCAGTCCATCCAATTAGTTCTCTCCTCCTGTGCCATGTGCATCCAGTCTGCACAGTGAGGGACATGCCCAGAGCTGCATACAGCTGTGGGGTTTGTGGTTGTCTGTTGGGAAGGTGAGCACCCCATACGCAATTGCTTCGAAGCAGGTGCTGTGGGTCCTGGAGTGTGATTTGAGAGGGCAAAAAGAACAGAAAAGAGGTGAAACTTCCTCTGTTAGCTGTGGCAGTACAGTGGCTTGCAGCTCTACAGAGAAATAGTTGTTTAACTTGAGGGCAAAATGGTGTTAAAAAACATAAACTTGAGGACTGTTGAATCTTTTCAGTGATGTTTGTGGGAATATAACTGTGGTCCAACACTAAGCAAGTCAAAATAAACTACAAACCTATTGGCGGTTTTGTACAAGCATCTATGAGAATGTCACATTCTCTGTCACAGCTACTGAGAAGCAAAAGCAGTGGGGGGGATCCAGGCGTGCTGCACAGAGACGGGCTGCATGGTTGAGAGGCTGCATGGTGAGAGGACCTATCAAGACATGAATCAACTTTTGCCTTGTTTGAACGGTTTAATCCTGTGGAGCCTGGGACGTCAGTGCCATTTCAGCTGGTCCTGTGCTGCAGATGCTTCAGTTGCCCTTTTACTTATGTATTTACCCCTCTAAGCTATCAAAAAGAATCCCTGGGCTCCTCTGTCCTTGACCCCCTTCTTACTGTTGAAGCTTCTTTCTTAGCACAGAGTTATATTTACAGTTCAAAATAAAGACGACAATATTTCTTGGCTGATGGTAGTTGAAGTAGTTCTTGACTGGTACTGTTAATGTATACACTGTATATCAAGTTTATTGCAAAGTGTGTTATTAAGCTATCAGCCTAGTTTTTAATCTACAGATAAACTTACTTTCATTTATGTGTTTGAGCTGTATCACTTCGCCCAGAATAGGCACAGCCATTGGATTCCATCCAGCTCACCTAACAACTTTCATTAAAGAAAATTGCTCTCGTAATAAAAATTACTCAGTGTGACAAGATGCCATAATACATTTTTTTAAAGGCTCGTAACATTTTGTAGTAGTTAATGCCGCTTGTTTGTTTTGTGAGATTTTCTTTTAAAAGCAAAAAAAAATTGACTTAATTGTGATGGTATTTGTAAAAGGATGAAACAAACATCTTCCGTCAGGGCTCGCAACGGCCAGGCTGGGAGAAGAGTGCAGGGAAAGAAATGAGGAAACCTTATGGGTTTTTTTCTTTGTTTGTGAAATTGATTGAAAGTCTGTCACACTTCACTAAGGGAAAGCAGGTACGTTCATAAGCAGATGAATATTTTCCACTGTTTCGGAGCCATGGATTTTTGTTTTTTAAGACTTTCCTGTGCCTTGTGGGTCTGGTTTAGAAAAGTACTGTGGGATCTGATCTTGCAAACGCTGCTCTGTCTGTGGTGACAGGGAGGGGAACCAGCTCAGACCCAAATCCTCTGTGTGACCGTTCCCTTCTTTTATTACAATGAACACCAGCAGCCGCTCTTATACTGAACTCATCTTGGGTGGATTTACCCTTAGCCGTACCTCATAGCTCCAGCTTCGCTGGGTTATGCGTGGAGTCAGGGCTATTTTTCTCTTTTGTGATAAGCTAACAATGGCAAAGGATGTTCTGTGATGTTAGAGAACAGTGGTGGTGGCCTTTTCTTCTTCTTTTTCTCCCCCTTTTTTTTCTTTCTGCCTTTCAAGTCTACCCACTACCTCGTGAGGAAGACAGCTGCGGTAATAATGGATCTTGTCTCTACAGAAACCTCTTATTTGACAAACCTGTAATTGAGTGGACAAAATTTCTGGTTGCTTTCAAAAATGTATTCAGAAAAGACTTGAAAATGATGAAGGAAAGGTGTGCCAGCCAGCAAAAAGTATGGCAGGCTTTACTGAGCAGGCAAACCTATGCAGATTTTGTGGGACAATTAGATTTGTCAGGCAAAACACTAAAATGCATTTGTGAGCAAAAAAAAATCCTGGGGAATTTTAAATAAAGCTTTGAAAAAGGTAAAGAGCTTGCGAGGAGAGCTCCAAAGCAGAGAAGTCGATTTGGGTTATCTTTCAGTGAAGGCAGGTGATGATTACTTCAAAGAGAATGTGCAGAACATATGGCAGGCATAGGGATTTTGCCTGTTTTCTTCCCCCAGTAGATAAAAACCTAAAGCAGAGCTCAAGACTTGGTGACGTTTATTTACCCTTTTGCTTTTTCTGAGAAGCTATTCCAGTACTGGGCTTCCCTGGCACCCTGATGAAGAGTGCTTTCACCCCTTCTGCCTTTTCAGCCCCTGCCTTTCCCTGCCTGCTTGGAAGCAGAGGAGCACTCCGTGCACATCGCATGGACAGCACACTGCACCTCAGCGCAGCTCCTGCTGTGTTTCCTGTGGTCAAGGCAAATAAACCTGTGGGGTTATTTGGATGTGAATGATAGCTTCCATTTAGTGTACGAGATTTAAGGTTGGTTAATTGCTTGGATAGAACGGACTGGCTTTTGCTGAAAGAGACTCGTCTCCTTGATCAGCATTTGATGGCAGCAGGTAGTACAATGTGATAATGAAATTCCGTGGCCATAGGGAATGGGCTTTGCTGTCAAGTAAGTCAGAACTTCAGCTGCTAAGATCCACCCATTAGCGACCAGGCCAGCATCAGCTCTGAGCCTATTTTTAGGATTTTCGTTAGTGTTTCTCTCTTTGATGTAAAGACAGCTGTGTGCCCTCAGTCTTTATGTAGACTAAGCTTTCTATTTCAGCATCTAAACAAGCTGCCCATTGTTTTGATCACTCAGTCATCTTTCTCTGCAGTCTTCCTGTTTGAATTCTTGTTATTCATGGTGACCGCAAGCGTCTGCACAATTTCAAACATGGCTCCATTCCCTATTCAGTAACATAAATATTCCCATATTTAAATGCAAATATCTCTGATAAGCATTTTCTGTAGCCATCCAAATACACAGGGAGGCTGTGCCTACCTTGCAGGGTACCTGGCTTGGCTTTTGCTGTTTTTTATTTAAGCATGAGTGGGTGGGCATGTTTTGTGCTCTGAAAAAACCAAACACAATTTAAATGCCCTGAGAACAGTTTACTCCTAAAAGTGAATTGTTCTGCATCTCTTCTAGGCTACGTTATGTTTTTCTGCAGAATGCCCGTGACTCCTTGCAGTCTGTTCTGATTGAGTTCTCCTAGAGGTCTGCTGGCTTCTTATTCCTTTTTCCCTTTCTCTGCTGCTTTCTTTTTTCACCCTGCACTCCTCCATCTTCTTCTCCCGGTTCTTCCTTGTTTGTTTATTTTTTAAACAGTTTCTAAAGTTTGAGAGCATCTTCAGAAGTCTTGATTCTGAAGTTATGTTTAAACCTCAGATTTCAACCAAAGTATTCTTATTTCTTCTTTCCTATTAGTGCATTTGTTAAGCATTCAGATCCTATTTCCAAAGGCATCCTTTTCTGGTAAAGAAGGGGACTGCACTTCTAAGAATTTATTTGTGTTTTATTTTCTCATTGTTCATACAGAACACCTGAAGAAACGCCTGGAAGATTATATGGCCCAGTTCCCAAATGTAAGAATCCTTCGAACCAAGAAGAGGGAAGGGCTGATAAGAACTCGGATGCTGGGGGCATCTGTGGCAATAGGAGATGTTATCACCTTCTTGGATTCCCATTGCGAGGCCAACGTGAACTGGCTGCCGCCTCTGTTAGGTAAGCTGGTGGTGTCGTGTTGTACATGGCTGAACTGGTGTAGAGGTGGTGACATATATTGGCGCTGAATGTATTTTATTTCCACCTGCTGCTGTCTCCTTTCGCTGAGAGTAAGTGAACAAAAAGAACATGAAGTATCTTTAAAGGAGGGGGAAAAAAAACAACAACACTTAACCACAAGACTGAAGTAAAGTGTTGGCGACTTGCAACCTTTACCACAAGATTGTTTTCTGTGCTAGGCTGTACAATGGTCCTGTGTAATAAGTTTTGATTAATTAAAGAGCAAAGATCATATTCTTCTTTTATTTCTTCACTAAATTAAACATTAAATAACTTACAGCTTGTTAGAAGAGTAAGCTGTTACGTGGTCACTCAGCAGCTTGCAGAGAGTAATTGCTTTATGCTTCAGAAAAGATCTTTATGTGCAGTTTTTAAGTAGCTTCCATTTTTTTTTTTTTCTCCTGTGAAACTGTATTCGACTTCATAGTCTATAAGCCTGTGCAAAAAGCTTCTTTTGAGTAATGGCTGCCGGTATGTATTTGTGGAAATGATCAGTCCTTCCCAAGGCAGTGCTTCATCTTTAAGGAGGCATTGCTTTTACAATGTCAGTTCTTTCCAAGCATGATTAATTGCAAGGGCAGTGCCCTCCGTGCCTCTGGCCAGCACCACCTTTAGCCAGGTGCTTCTTGAGGAGGTCTCTGTTTAAGTGGCAAGCTTCTTTGTTTTTGCAGCTCTCAGCTGGGTGGGATGATGCTATTGAGGGGTGTGTTTTCTGTGGTCTGTGCCCTCCTATAGGTTTGGTAGGATTGCTCTACCCACGTTATTTAGACTGGGTGTCTCGCAGTATCCATTTCACTTTAGCTGTCAGATACGATGCTGTATGAAAGAAGAAACTTTGTCCTACGGAGTACCAAACTCTCTACAACCCTTTTGCAAGTGACCTGTCACAGCTCTCTCTGAGGTTTAACAAAGAAGTCAGACTTGTCAGCAGGACTGTTGGATGATAATAATGTTGCTTTCGCAATAGTGTGTAAAGCATTTGCAGCTTTTTGAGCCCTAGGGAGGGAGGACAGAATTAGTTCAAATGCCATTTAAATGAGAACATGTGTGGTGTGCTATAGTTTTAAAGCGTAGTAAGGATTTCTGTTCCACGTGCATTGGAAGCTGAAACACCGTTTGTCGCCTCTGCTCTGAAAGTTAACTTCCAACAGGAGACCTACTTGGTAATAAAGTATTTAAGAAGTTCCAGATGTTTATGCAGGAATTAATCCTGTCGTCTATTATTTGGTTGGAAGAAAAGGCGGAGGGGAGGAGGTGCGTTGCATTTCTGGAGCCTGCTGAGAGCACTTATGCCATTAGTCTGGATCACTTCCTGCCAGATTCTGGCACAGCAATTAAAACGAGGTGGTACAATGGGTTATTGCCCTCCATTGGAATCAGTGCAGAAAGGGTTCACGTTGCGGTCGCTCGTTAAAATGAGGACCGCTAACTAAGTAATTACAGGGTGGTTGTTTTTTTAACCTGGTGGTTGAAGTATCTGTGGTGGTGCAGCTGCGTCTTTCTATTCTGCCTCAGGTTGATGTTCATAATAGGATGAGTGCCTGATGTTTTTATCTGAATAGTTTTAGCTTGGATATCTCAATTATCTCAGAAACACCAGATAAATTGATATAAATTGAAGTACCTGCTCAAAAGAGAATGAAGGGGAGAAAGGGAGAAAAGCTGTATCTGGACAACTGCATATTTTGATGCTCTTTTCTGTACTTTCACAGTCAAAGAACCAGCTGGTGCAGGTTTGCTAACTTGTTTCTCCAATCTTCAGATCGCATTGCCCGAAACCGCAAGACTATCGTTTGTCCCATGATTGATGTTATTGATCATGACCACTTTGGATATGAGACTCAGGCTGGAGATGCAATGCGAGGTGCTTTTGACTGGGAGATGTATTACAAGAGGATCCCTATTCCTCCTGAGTTACAGAAACTCGATCCCAGTGATCCCTTTGAGTAAGTGACTGAAATGCAGTGTGCTAAGAGCTGGCTGAACGACACAACACCCTGTTACGGGGTTGGTTTACACCTCAGCGTACTGGAAGCCAGAAGCTGATTGTGAGCTACTTGCTTTTTGGCAGCTGTTTGCTTTGCTGATTTAAAAGAAATGCATTGTGTAGTAGCTGTGAACGCTCTCCTTTTCATTGCTATTTTTTGCCACCTTAATTCCAGCAGAAGTTAACATTTCATTTGAAACTGTAATGTGTAACATTTAATGCGGTCATTTATTACTGAGATCTTTCAAACATAACTTAGTATCCCTAGTGCTCTGCCAAAAACAACAAACTGGTGGCAGCTTATATGTCATTCCCAGGTGGGGGGAGAAGAAAACCTAGCAGAATAATTACAACAATTTTGATGATTGCAGTGCATTGCAGAAGTAAATCTGTGATCAGGTTATGTTCTGCTGTTGCTGTGCTTGCCAACATTGAGACAGTTCTGCTGTCCTTTTTACTTCTGCAGCAAAAAAAAAACCCCACAAACACCTTTTGAGGCCAATCTCAATGACTCGATCGTATTACTGAGACAGAGAACACCACAAGTGCAGCATGTGGGTACCTCTGGGAGAGGTTCTGTCCTGTCACTTAATGGTGAACTCTTTCTATTTGGAGGAGAGGCATTTATTGGTTCTGAAAGGAGCCGAGTCTAGCCCTCCACTTGCAACTGGGAAATTAATAGCTAATGCAAAAACAATTGCTCGTTCCTAAAGGACTGCAAATGCACCACGAACACTGGGTGATGGAAAGAATATTTGTGAAATCTTGCTTTGTTTTTTAAATGTTTAGCTGGAGATCTGTGTCTTTGAATATGTTTGTAATATGGAGTCTGGTTTTTCCTTAAGGTCTCCTGTAATGGCTGGAGGACTGTTTGCAGTCGATAGAAAGTGGTTCTGGGAGCTGGGAGGGTATGATGCAGGTCTGGAGATATGGGGAGGAGAGCAGTATGAAATATCCTTTAAGGTGAGCTATGTTCTCTGGAAATTCCTTTTGTTTTGAAAAGTAAGAACTGTTCTGAGGCTCAGAATGTGAATGTTCTATCTTGTCCTTGCTTTTGCGTGCAACTAAAGGTGAAAGAGCTGGGAGTAAGTAAAATAGTGTGCAGAAGAGACAGCGATGATGTCACCAGTCATTTGTGAGGGTCAGTTTTGGAGCATTAGCTGGGGTGCCCCTGCTCTGTGGTCACATCTTCAGATGCTCTTCCCAGCAAGGGTAAGTCAGCTTGTGTGGAGCTATTTGTTACTGGTAGGCTTTTTGCACTCACTCTAGCAAGAAGATGAAATGCTCTCCTTGAGTGAAAGAGATCCGAGCATCTCATTGTCTGCCTGGTCCACTGCCTCCATCCTGAGGTTGAGTTCCCAGAGCTGAGAGCAGCTTACTGTCTGTAGTCAATCCATCTGACTCCTGACTGCAAGGAACGGAGCCTATTAATTACTCTGGGAGAAATCCTCAGCAATTGCAGTAATAACAGTTCTGCTGGCAACAGCTTCATATCATTATCTGTCTGCCTTAAGGACAGTTCTATTACTGATTGTCCAAACTGTTTGGTTTGAGGGCTCTGAAATAAGTTAGCCAGCTGACCAATAGTGCACACTAATGGCAGTGAGCCACTAATGACCCACAAAGACCACTGGTACCTATGTTATCTTGTAGTATGACACTCTGAAATACATGTAGGGAGCCCACTGGGATGCCCCAGATCACCAAAGGCACGTGGCTGTTCTTCTCTTCAGTGGTGGGAATCCTTCCCATAGACTGTAGAGGATTAAGTAAAGATTTCCACATTAAACTCTGTTGGGCCACTGTGTGCTTTCTCTTTCAGCGATTGAATATATAAACTTAGAAGTGTATGAATGCCACTGAACTAAGGTAGTTGGCCTTGGTATGGGGCCAGAAGGCAGGAGCAATGATAGCACAGTGTGCAGTTTAGATTCAGCAGCTGAAATTCCTCATCTCTCTCCCTGACAAACAGGCATGGGTGATCTCTAACAAAATGAGATTCTTAGATCTCAGTGCCTCTGTGCAATTCAAAGGCATATTAAATTATATTCGGCAAACCATATTACTGTGCGTATGTACCATGTATTACCATGCAGCAAAGTTTTTTCTTCCATTGTTTGCTCACAGAATTCAGTAGTAAAGCCATGGCGGAGGTCCCTTGTCCTATGTAACAGCAGCAGAAAGAGAAGAGTGACTCCCTCTTTGGGGATGTCATTACAGCTGGAGCTATTTATGCTTTGTGTTGCATGTAATGAAATAGTGTAACGATGTCATTCTCTGCAGGAGGGGTAGTGACAGTATTCAGCCTCTTTTCCTCGGCCCTTTTGGAAAATGCTGGTTTCCAAGAGTGATGACAGCGGCAGGGCAAGCCCTTTGTCTCTGGGTGCCACAGCAGACAGCCGTGCTGCTTGATCTGCAGGAAATAAGACTGCTTCATTCATCTGTTTGCTTATCCTCTCTGAAACACGCTGTGTTTTATTTCAGTCCGGAGACGGTAATTTATGGAGGGATAAATTTGCTTTGATTAATCTCTGCAAAGACCCTCTTTTTTTTTTTTTCTTCCATTGTGCAACAGAAAAATGAAGTTTTAGCTGAAAGAGGCTCAGTGTATCTTCAGAAATTAAGATAAATTGATACATTCATCTGTGGCTGATAGATTTAATAATTCTGCTGGAATTGCAAGAATAGAAGGTTTGTTCATAGAATTTATGAAGCCATGACATTTCCTGGTGAGCACGGAGCTACAGTTTTACCTTTAGAAGCAAACTGAGATTTTGTAGTTGAGGGACGTGGTCAAATAATTTAACTCTGAGTTTAGCCATGGGCTAGCCCTTTTTGCACTATTTATTATTTAATGCAAATTCAGACTTGTGCCAAACGTACAGCTCAGCTTTAACGAAGAATCCGTTCCTCTGCCTGGGAGTTGTGGGTGCAGCACTGTGTTGTGCTGTTGGTTTTTGAGCTGCTGCATCAGTTCAGTCCTCTCAAGCCTCACCAGGAGCAGATTTCTTTTTCCCTCAAATATACTTCTTTTTTCTTTTTTTTTTTTTTGGCCACACATAGACTGTATGGTTTTCTGCATTTATTTTAAAATCCAGGGCTCTGTTGCTGAGAGACTGCAAATAAACAAGTTTATTTAGGAGCTTCTTGTCTTTCTGTTTTGAGATCGTATGTATTTCTGTCATCAGCTGGCTGAGCTTCCTTCAGAGAAGAAATATTCAGGCTGAAGGCAAGCCAACACAGTAACTATGAGTCTTTTGCACCTCAGAAAACATTTAACCAGGGAATGAATCAAATTCCATTAATAAAACACCTGTTCCTTGGATTAGATGTGTGCAAAAACTTCATGAGGAAACAAAGCATACTGTTTTCTTCTGTTTGTTTTAAAGACAGCATATACTGCTTAATTCTAAGGCTCTCTGCTTCACCAAAGGGTGGCTTCTTTCCTCTTCCTCAGTCCTGCTGGCACAGCAATCAGCTTCAGACTGTCAGCTGGAGTTTTTGGTCTTGGTTCATGGTGTGTGCTTGGGTCAAGTATCAGTGTACTCTTGCACCAGCAGGAAAATGAGTGCACCCACTCCTTGTCCCCCCATGAAACGTGACTGTTGGAAAGTGCTGTCTGCTATATTACTCTATAATGGTTGAGAAGATGAGGAGGGGCTCTGCTGGTCTGTATTGTGCAAGAGATGTGCACATACGCAGATCCCAGCGCCTTTCTAGCCACCTCCATCTTTTGTAGAGGAGTCAGTCCCAGCTACAGTGGCAGCTGATGCTTGCAGTACAGAGAGTTAATGTTTTCCTGAGTTACTATTTGCCCTTGCTTTCATCCTCTCGCTTACCTTGACATGCAGAGAACCCCCTGGACTCATCCACGGTGCCCTTTTCTTCCCACCTTTCAGCATGTGCTCAGACAACCAGCCAGCTTCTCTCCATTGGTGCACCCCGTGATCTTTATTTTTGCTGTTTCTTGCAGAAGCAGCTTTCTTTTCAAGGGTTGACTCATTCTTTTGTGTGGTTTTGTTTTGTTTTATTCCTGTCTTGGGAAGCATAAACCTTGTACACCCAGATAATTTGTGTTCTCACACCAACTGTGGTATTGTATTGTGTGTTTTTGAGGAGAGGTTCAACTCTCTTATGTGACATTGTTTTCTGAAATGGCAGAACGGGAATTGGATCAGCATAACGTTCCCATGCAGAGAATAGGTGGCGTATTATCTCCTGCTTTCATAGCACACTAGCTAAGTCAAAGGCTCTTGAGTCATTCTATGAATATGGAGTTATAGCTCTCCAGGCTGCCAGGAAGACAGAAACAATATCACCTGTGCTGTTATTTTACTTCTTCTGTATATGATTTTATGATTAGGGTGAGACTGTGGCCTCAGAAAACTCTGTTGCAGTGTTCCCATCGACCTCAGCAGAGCCAGGTTTTCAGCTAATTCCAGCAGAGCTGTCAGCTGCCGGATTCCAAACTCAGAATTGTAGATTGGTAAAATTGTGCCTGAGGAGGAAGAGAAATTTCCTGTTTTCTCCTAATGAGATCTGATCAGGTCATTGTATAGAGCCCTGCCTGCCTGACCAGCTCTGATTCTTGTTCCTATGACGTTCTAGTAAATGACTGTTGGAAATTAAGTGCATCAAGTCCAGGCTCTGATGTTTACTGTCGTGTCAACTGGAGAGGTGAGTCACTCGTTCACCCCTCTATAAAACAGCACCCCCCCAAAAAAAGCTGGCTCCTTGGCCAAGGGAGAAGGCGGCAGTAAGTGACAGTCAGTGTCACTGTGAGGTGCTCCCCACAGAACAGCGCTGCTTCAGCTGTTCAGCAGTGCTGTATTTTTAGCAGTGCAAGTTCTGATGTGTCATGCCTGTGAACTGTACCCTTGTTCCAAAACATCCAAATACTGCCAACTGAGTTGGAAGTGTGCTCTCAGCACACAGCTATTTTGGGTTTGCTTCCCTTGCAGTTATTCCTTGACAGACCCTTGGATGCGATTTCTCTGACCTTTAGCTCCAACTTCCTAATGCTTTTGTTTGCAGTGTTTTACTGATGCACGTCTCGCTCTTTCCCCCTCTCCTTTCTGCCATTTTTATAGATAAGGACTGGTAATTATCTTTATGGAGGTTGTAATGAGTTCTGTCACCACACAAAGAAGCTCACTAATAAAATAAATCAAAGCAGCAATGAATGAATGGAGACTGTGCTTTTAAAATTAGATTTGTACCACAAGCATGCTGTCACTTGCAGCACGAGACAATAGTAAAGCACTGAGCTGGCAAAGTACGTTGGAAGGGTCGCTGAGGTCTGCTGGCAGGAATTGGGAAGCTTGCCACTGGCTCCATGCAGCATTGGTGCAGCATCACTGGGGAGCAAATATTTTAAATCATGATTAGAAAAACATCTGTAGAACTGATCTGAGACTTTACTTGTTCAGTAGCTTTACTTAACGTATCATTGCATGTGTTTACGTAGCATCTTATGAGAGTCAATGAAGAGCTCCTGGCCCAGTGTCTCACCATTCTGCCCAGCTTCCCATATTCCTTTATAGATGAGTACTGTCTCCGTTGCACCACAAGAGCTGCAGTGCAAGGATAGAGCTCTTCCCTCTAGCTGTGTGTTGACTGTGGAAGTCACTGTCTGCTGTTACTTAGAGCAGTTGTGTTTGCAGAGGAGGTGTGTATTTACAATGGCTCAACTAAAAGCCTTGTCTTAAGGAATTGTTTGGGCTGGCAGCAAGGACAACAAGCTGGTATTTTCATTCAGGCATGCATTATGCTAAAATGCATCTACTTTTGAACCAATAGGACTTTCTTGATGCTGAGTGCAGTGTACGGCGTAAAAATACAGGTTGTTGGGGAATGTTTCTGCTTATGCAGCTAAGTTCTAGGCTTCTTCAGCTGTTCCTGCAGATTTAATAGTTCCCAGGTTCTGGACACATATGCTGCAGCTCTTACAGCTTAGTACAGACCATTTTTGTCATAGAAGCACAGAACGTCTCCAAATTCTTGTTTTCTCATTCTGTTAATTTCCTAGCAGAAGAAATCATATCATGGCCCTTTGTAATAAAAAGCACAGCAGCTATGGAACAGGAAGCGTTTCTGATTCCACTATAATCTTCACAGAACCTGAAAGAAGTTTCTTTTTCATCTTCATCTCTTCTTTACCAGACTCTCAAGACACAGCAGGGACAAAAGGAATGAAATTCTGTAGAAGGAGTGTTTGTCAACTTCTTGTCTCTCTTTCACTGTAATGGCATGTAATTAAGTACCTTGAACTTTAGAAGTTGCCTGTGAAAAATATTCCACTAACAGAGAGCAACCAACCCCCATTAAGTTATACACAGTCAGCAAATGACTGTAATTATTAGGGCCAGTAGACAGAGCTGAAACACCAGAGGACTTTAGTGTCAGAGTTAATAATTATGCAGCAGCCTTGGCCAAATATTTCTCTTCCAAGCTAAGTATTTAATATTGTCACCATAGAATATTAATGGAATTGCCTGCTATATGTGAAGCTGTTGACTAAGCTCGTTGTACAGTGAACTGCGGTGGCTCAAATTAGCCACAGTGAATGGAGAGATCAAGAGCTCTGCATCAGCTTGCAGCACCAGCAGGCCGCCTCTAATACTGCTGCCTTGGGGGTATTAATGTAAGATCTAGGGACCAAGCGAAGGGCATGGCAATGTCATGCTTCAGGAATTCAGAAAATCATTTGTCTTGCAGAGCAAAGGATACTTTCACTATTGATAAGGTATCTCTGGGAAGCACAAAGGAATATATTTCTTGAACCTAACGAAGTAGATGAGCTGTTGCAGAAAACATCCTTTGGTTTCAGTTGCTTGGGCAAAATGACTCCATCCATGCTATAAATGAGGAATAATAGAAAGTTGTTGCAGACTGTTGGCACGTCGTGAGGTCTTCCCAGGTGGGGAAAGGGAACTTTTGGGCACGGTGTAGCCACAAGTCAAGCATCAATGTAGTCATCTTTAACTAGCAGTGTGTTTCGTCAGCTTTCTGAGGATCTTTTTAAGGGTAATTATGTTTTCACCAGGAAGAGATTTCTGCTTAATTGTAAGGCTGCAAAACCAGTGATTGCCTGTCAGCAGTAAAACCTTGTAAGTGATATCCCAGACTTTCTAGTGATAACCACAGGGTAAAGTAGCAGTCTTTTTCTGCCCTCTGACACCTAAGCAGGCTCGTGTATTCCCTGGAGCATTTTGTATATGACAGGGCTGGTACTATAGAGATGCTTCCTTTCTGTGCAGCCTACCCCTAGGATTGTATATGGCAGTCCAGTTTAACTGTTATGTCTACTGTTGCTGTTACAGCAATTTAAAGCGTGCTGTGCGCTTGGACTTTTCTTTCTGTTCTTCTCTCTAAGGAATGCAAAATTAAACTGTTTATCAGCCATTGGGCTTAATAGTACTTGCACTAAATCAAGGCTTGCATGGCTCTAAGCAGGTAGTTAAGGGGTTTGAGCCTAAAGCAAAGAGGGGGGGTTGTTTCAAAGAATGTACTGTAAGGTAAAAATAGTAATAAAGTTCTACATTAAGCTTCTTCATAACTTGAAGTCTTTTTTGTCTTTTTTTTCCTCCATATAACCAAGTGTGAATCTGTATCTCTGCTGTTTCACAGGTATGGATGTGTGGGGGTCGTATGGAGGACATCCCTTGCTCTAGAGTTGGTCATATCTACAGAAAATATGTTCCTTACAAGGTTCCAACAGGAGTCAGCCTGGCAAGAGTAAGTGGCAATGATGTTCCCCTCATCCTGCACATGATCAGACACCTGCTTCTGGGAAGGTTTTGTAAAGGAAAGTTCTTCTGTTTTCTTTACCTCTTAAGCTATGAGGGATGTCTGACCACAGTATGACCATGCCACATTTGTAGAGTCAAATTTAGGCTTGTAATGCTCAAGCTGTACTTGTACAGGGGTCAAACTGGGCAGTTTTTGCAGAAGCAGATATCTAACAAAAAAAGATGAGAGTAGGGGAGTGAAAGACTCATGGGCAGACAGCTGCCATACTTAAAATACCATCCATTACTAGATGGTGAGAGGGAGCTTTGCAGTCAGGCACATGGTATGGAATCACCAATTTAAGAAACAAGATAACATTTTTATTTGTATAATACTTCAGTCATTTCAGTTGTGTTCTCAAAGAGCAGCACGCTTCAGAGTGCTGATTGTGTTTTGGTGATTGAAAGACCTCTCTGTTTCAAGCATCACAAACCACTAAATGAGCAAGCTGTAATTCTCCACAATGCAAAATTCTGTGGCGTCTCATTTCTTAATCTAGTGTAGCCCAAAGAGAAAAAGAGCCTTTGCTTGTTGTGCACTGGCTTTGTCCAATTAATTTCTCAAATTGAGAAGGAATTGCATTGCCCTCTGGTGGGAGAAAAAAATCACAGGAGCAGGAAGGCTGCAAAGCTACAAACCACAAAAAGTACCCTGCTGCTCTGCAGTCTTAGGGCTTGCAAAGTGCCGCAATGTTTCTCAGTTTAATAGCATCACACCAGTTAGAGATTTGGATTTATTGCTCAGCCCAGAAATGACGTACCAGAAGAACAGAGCACTCTCCTGTCTGTGCCATCCCTTCAGGAAGGAGCTGTATTTCTTTTGATTCAGCATTTGACTCTTGGATACCCTCACAGTGCCAGAAGGCAGTGGTGGGCAGGTGCAGGGAAGAGGCTATGTCTTATGACTTATTAAAGTCATCTTGAGATGAACGCCCATTTTTGTCTCATGTAGGCTGCACTTGGGGCAGGGGAGCGCTGCTCATTCTTAACATCCTAGTTTCTTTTGGCAGCATCTGACCACTGCAGGGCTGACTGCCCTCAGGTAAGTTGGGTGGTGCTGTGGGGTCGTTGCAGTCATGGCTGCATGCGGCACATTGCTGTGTGGCACCAGGAGTGTACCTCATGTTGTGAGAGAGGTCCAACAGTTGACTGAGTGTCTTATGACAAGCAGTAGGGCAGGCATCTTGAGAGGGTCGTGTACATTGCTGCGCTGGAATTACACAGTGGGGTTAAGATGCTGTTTTAGCATAGAAGTGATAGATGATTTCAGCATTTGTTTTTCTCCCAAAATAAGAGATGCAAGGCTCACTGCAGAGCCAGTGCAAAGCTTGAGGTGTCATTGATTCGAACAGCTCGAGTCTGTGTTGTGTTTTTTGGTTTCTGTTGGTTTTATTTTTGTGGGGTTGTCGTGCAGAGCAGTGTGAAACAAACCACTGCCAGGAAATAAACCCTTTGCTTCTGTTCTTAAGGGTCAACTGGAAGATGCGTATTCCTGCCGTATCTCAGAGTTTCTCTTAAACAGTTTTTTAAGCCACGAAACCAGAAAATAGTGGTGAGAAAGAATGCTGTGAACTGCAGGTTTCTATCAGGGAGTGTAGTGCAAATCCAGTTCTTAGGTGAATATAAAATGTAACAGGGAAGATTTAAGAAAGAACAATTTGTCAGGGACCTTTGAATGGCCAGTGGAATTTACCAGCATCATTCTGGCTTGCTTCTTTTTTGGAAAAAAAATAACAAAACAACTTTTGATTAATGTTGTTTTCCTAAGCCACAAGGAACCAGATATAATGGCTAAGTGCCAGGATTCTTTTTTGACCTCAGCTGAAAATATCTTTCTAAAAATCCCTTGGAACTAGAGAATAATAAAAATAATCTTTGTCCTAAAGCTGGAGAGAGAGAGTGGATGTGAATGAAAATCCTTTCTGAGCTAAAACAGGAGAGCTGTGCTGAATGCTAATGCCAGTAGTTTGTGCAGAGAGTTCTCATATGTTTCTCCCCTTCGTTTTCACACATGGCAATTACCCACACAGAATCTGAAGCGGGTGGCTGAGGTGTGGATGGACGAGTATGCAGAGTACATCTACCAGCGCAGACCGGAGTACCGGCATCTTTCTGCAGGGGACGTCACAGCTCAGAAGGAACTCCGCAACAGCCTCAACTGCAAGAGCTTCAAGTGGTTCATGAGTGAGGTTGCATGGGACTTGCCCAAGTTTTACCCACCAGTGGAGCCTCCTGCAGCTGCCTGGGGAGAGGCAAGTTTGTGCTCTGAAACCTGCAGTGGGCAAACACGCTCAATTTAGGACATAAGAGTTGCCTTTGCCCTGTGCTCCAGTTCTGGTTTGTTGTAAGTGACAAGCAAGTATTTAAAGATCCTGCTTGATATATTTCAAAGACCAGAATTCCCATACTGTTACGTAGGTTTGATTGATGAAAGCAGTTAAGCAGCAGCTTCTATTAGTGCGCAAATACAAACAAAACAAAAAAGGGACTTGGCTTGGTCTGCATGCTGTGTATCTAGTCAAAGGAGGAACATGTCAATGGGTAAGTCTAGAAAGAGGGGGCAGCTGAGCAATAGTAGGAATCTTATATTTCCAAAGGGCTGTACAACTGTTCTGAGCTACTCAGCACCTTCATTTCCACATCTGTAAACCAGGAAAGACATCTTTGTTTTCAAAGAGTCACCCCAGTGGTGAGGTACTGAATTGTTACATATAACAACAGTGGGCTCTGCAGTTGTGTAGCTGATGGTTTTCGCTATGTCCTGCAGGTTATTTTACAGCTGGCTCCTGATGGGTCCCATCTGGGGTCTGTACTTTCTTCTAGCTGTTACCTGCTGGCTCAGATATGCAGTTAAGTGAGAAATCTTAAAACTGTATTCATACAAATGCTGCTGTTATTTGAAGCAGTTTAAGCCTTCTTTCCTGTTGGCTGTCACTTGATAAGAGGAGATTTAAGCAGTAATTTAATATTTCAGATACGCAACGTAGGAACTGGGCTGTGCGTGGACACTAAACATGGATCTCTGGGATCCCCGCTGAGGCTGGAAAGCTGCGTGAAGGACAGAGGAGAGGCAGCATGGAACAACGTGCAGGTAACAATCCCTCTGATCACTCATCTGCTCTTAAATAAATCTGGGGAGGAGGAGTTGCAGAAACAGGTAAATGTGAAGCAAGGCTGTTGTAGAACTGTCAGGTGAAGGGAAAGTGCTGTGCACCCCAAGGCTCGCGTGCACTTTGCATTTGATGGGCTTGGCAGCAGGATGTGACGTGCTTGCGGCAGGGTCTGCAGTCTGGCAACCTTCATGCAGAGCTTTTACCTCTGCTTTGAAGTTCTCAGGGTGAACAAAAGAAAACACAAGAAAAACAATATGCCAAAATAATAAAAGAAACCAGTAACAAGGCAGCTGTAATATGTAACAAAGTGAATATTAACTTCAAAGGTTGTACTGAAGGAAGTGATAGAGGAGCGTCATGCATATTAATGAGCCTGCAGAAGCATTCAATAACCACTTACTATCATCCTTCTGACAGGAGGCAAATGCATTATAAACACCCAACCGCTGCTGGAGAGAGATGAAACCGTCCAGGCTATAGATTCACCCTCCCAACATATAAAGCGCCAGAAACGACAGCTTTATTGTAAGAGAAGGGAGGGAAATATTAGTTTGTCTAAACTGTAGCAACTGGGCTGAGAAAAGATCAAGAAAACAATGCCTTTATTACTGAGCCATATGTAACTCCTCAGGGCAATGGCTTCAGTGGGAGATAAAGGGTTGCTGCCTATCAATTTTGATGCATGAAAACTGGAAACCAATTTACTCAGACACAGTCCAAAACTAAGCCTCTGTTGTGTCAGGAGGATCTTCTACAATTAGTGTTGGCTTATGTTTAGGAGGAGAATGTGCTTTGGACTTTTGTGTAGCCTTGAACCTCAATGATTATGGTAATTTTTCTCACAAGAGAGGTCTAAAGGGACATGGGAACAAAGCTGCTTTGTGCCGAAGTTTTTGGCCACACTACATCAAATAGTAGCACTCCACTCATTACTGGTTTATCTTAGCATTCCATGAGATCTCTCTGAGGAAAAGACTGTTCCCCTACCTGGCTCTAAAAGGAGCCCCAAAACAGACCCTTTCCAATGGGGGCCATGAGGGATTGCATGCTGGCCCATATCCGTGCAGCACCGCATAGAAGGGATATGCTGGCATCCAGCAGCTTTTGTTAAAGCTATGATTTGGCCAGGCATTGGTAGTTTATGCGTAGTTACTAGAGATAAAACCCTCTTTCTTTCCTGTAGTCTGTCCCTTTTTTTACTTCACCCCAACAAAGAGGTCTAGGAAGGCTGACAGATCAGTGCAAAGTCAATAGGGAGCACCAGGAAGCACTGCCCTGGTGTTTACCCTTCTGACAGTAAAGTGGAGTGGGCTGGGAAGCTGTAAACCTCCTGTTTTCTTGTGTCATAAGGCATGGGACGAACTATTCTCAAGGTGACCGCAGATTGTGCATTGAATATTTACTGCCAGTGTTAACTCAGAGCTCCTGTAGCTCTTCCCTGTTTTCGCTAGCTGTGAAGTGCTGTAATTGGTCAGCAGCTCACTTAATCCTTGATGTATGTCTGCAATGCAGAGACATTCAAGTCTGCCATTAGTACCCAAGCTAACTAGCATGGCAGTTTGCAGCAGCACAGACTCATTTAGCATGCTGTGTGGCAGTCCACGTGGTAGCTGTTATAGGCTCCCCTCATCAGCAGTCCCTGTCCCCAGAGGTGGAAGCAGTTTTTCTCTAGGATGGTTTTGTCCTTTCTTGAAGCAATCCCCACCCTGTGGGCGAAGAAGGGAATGTCATTCCACTGGTGAAAGGACTGTGTCTGGTACCATCCTGAGGGTCCTTTTTGTCCTAGCAGGTATTCACATTTAGCTGGAGAGAAGACATCCGTCCTGGGGATCCTCAGCACACCAAGAAGTTTTGTTTTGATGCCATTTCCCACAGCAGCCCTGTGACCCTCTATGACTGTCATGGAATGAAGGGAAACCAGCTCTGGAGATACCGAAAAGTGAGTGTGTGTGTGTGTGTGTGCATACATGCATGTATGTATAAGGTGTCAAGTTGCATATGGTCATCTAAGTCTCTTTAAAATGTCACCACCCATGTCTTAGTTGTCTCTTCATCTGTTGTCGTTGTGCCACTAATTACCCTTGATTAGAAAGAGGTTGCTGCCCTTCTTCACTGGTTAGAAATGGTAAGCAGTTCTTCTCCAGGGCTTGCTAAGCAGAAGGATGTTGTTCTTGCAGTCCTGTCTGCTGCTGGAAGTGAGATAATGTAACGCCCTTGCAAAACCTGTTTGCAGAGGTGTGCTGTGCTTATTGGTTTGTTGTAAACACTAGAAGGTCACGCCAAAAGTAGATAAGGATTTATTCATCTTCCTGCTAAGCAGTGCTTTTGTTTCCAACAGGTAAGTAAGCTCTTGATTAAATGCCATGTCTGAGTCCTTGCAGTCCATATGCACAGTGCTGCGGGGTGACTGAAACAGGATATGAGCCTGGAGACTGCAGAACCTGCCTTCAGAAATAGGTTCTGAGCTTCCTGGTGCAATTGTTAGGATTGGGCTCAATACCATTGCATGGGGTGGAAATTGCAGTAATACTTGCTAAACATTAGAGCACAGAACAATTTATTGGGATACGTTCAAGTGACGAAGTGTCTTGCCTTGGTTTTTAAGTCTCATTCCTGTTGGTTTGAAATTAGCTGTGCTTCTGTGCTTAACGACCTCACAAAATGTATCTTCTCCAGGACAAGACCCTTTACCATCCGGTAAGCAGCAGCTGTATGGACTGCAGTGAGAGCGACCGAAAGATCTTTATGAACAGCTGCAATCCTTCATCTCCAACGCAGCAGTGGATATTTGAACACACAAACTCAACCGTCTTGGAAAAATTTAACAGAAATCTTGATCTTTAAAAGACTGAGAATATATATATATATTATATATATATTTTACAATTCTAGTTTTTACTGGGGAGGGTTACAAAAAATTTTTTAAGAATACTTTTTTTTTTTTTTTTTTTTTAACAGTTAATGAAGGTAAAAGGGAGAATCTCAGGAGAAGGTAAACTAGCAAGCCAGTCTTTATTGTGAAGATGCTGCATCCTTCTCTTCTGGTAATGGTGGAGTTCTAAAGGCTTTGCCAGAGCCACTTCTGTGCTGAGATGAGAACAAAAACTCTGTTTTCAGAGGAGTCTGAATGTGATTCAAACTATTTTTTTTTTTGTCTTTTTTTTTTTTTTTACCTGCTCTATTCCCTTGTGGGTCTGGTGTTAAATGATTTTATTCTCTAGGACCCTCAGATACAGTACTTTATGTAGCTGCTGTACCACCTGCTGAAGCAGTCCCGGATATGTGCTTTATCTTCCAAATTCCATCTAAGTAAAATCTTGAACGCAAAATTTAATTCTCTGATGTCACAGACATAAAAAAGAAATAGGCCATCAAAATGTAAAATGAAAGGAGTATTTTTTTTTTTTTCCTGAAACCAAAATATATTTCAAACAGATTGACTGTTATTACTTTCCAAATGATAGCTCTGATAAAGGAAAGAGCTCTGGAGGAAGTGCAGCCGAGTGTTGGGGTTATTGCTGTAGTTATTGGCGATGAGGAATCTGGGTTTCTGGTCCATTCGTTTTGCAGTCAATTTGTCACTCGCTGTTGAATCCTCAAGGTGAAAGATCAGCGGAGTTTTTAACTGAGCACAGTTCTTACAAGATTTTTGGATACCAAACTCACTTTCTGTTCAGCATCATTTTATCATGGACACCTGTAAGGTTTCTTAGAGCTAAATGTGAAGGCAGCTTTTGTTTTTCCTTTAGAGATTAACTCACTATTGGTGTGAGCAGATTAATTCAGAATAATTAAGTCAGGGCTGGGATTAGCCATTGGTTTTTATCCATTTGTAGTTTATTCTAATCATGAGTCCTGTGGTCAGTGGTGTTCTAGGCTTGTGGGAATGCACTCACCCTTTCTTTCCCAACATCCACAGAACTGTACAGTTTCCAGTGACTGGAAACCTGCTGCTTAAGTAGAGATGTGGGATCAAGGGGCCAGTTGAGTTGATACCCTGTTCCTTGTGTAGTCAGTTAGCAGTGCAAGGTAATAACCTTCTAGTCTGGCTACAGGATCTACCAGATGCAGAACCAGAACTGTCTCATCTCTGAAGCTGGAAAAAAGTGCTGGCACTGAAGAATGAATGGAGAACCATTAGTGTGAACTCTGAGTTGAGTGTTTAAAGAAAAACAACAAAACAAACCATGCTGGTTTAAAATTGTTGCAAAAAACAAGAAATCAGCTGTCTTATTCTGAAGGCAGCAGTCGCATTTCCTGGTTAAAAAAAAAAAAAAAAAAAAGTGAATGAAGATGCTGCCTACATGAATAAAATCAGCCCTTTTGCAATGATCGTCCAGTTCCACAATTTGTCCAGCTGTGCATTTAGTGATGTTGAAGGAGGAAGCAGCGTGCAGCCAGCTGTGGGAGAGGGAAAGTCTGTGAGTATTCAGGATAGGTGCAGTGCAGCACTCTGGGACTCTTGAGAAACATGGTTAACAGACGTGACCTCCTTGTTGAGCAAGCAAAGCTCTGCTCTGGCATATCTTTCTCTTCTGTTAAGTGAGGGAACTGGCTCTCACCTTTGCAGAGCTCCAGAAGAAGCCTTTTCTCCTGTTGCCAACTGTGGGATCACTACCTGTGTTTTAGATATATTTAAGGCTGTATAGAGCTGTGTCTGTAAACTGGGAGCAGACTAGGGCAGAACTAGCTGTCTCCCTAGCTCTAATGTCTGTTATGCTAACTATGAGGTTTAAAATCATTTCCAACTCTTGTATCCTCACAACTGAGGCCATATCTGACCTGCTCTACTAATTCACCTGGTGCAGGCAGTCTCAGAGCAGGGAAAAAACTGGGCACTGCCTTGCAGCTGGGTCTGGGGTTGCCGAGTGTATTAGTGTCTAACATTTTGGGAGTGAAGAAAGGAAAGAAGATCTAGACTTCCTTGAGACAGTTCTGCAGCACTATTGCTATGGAAGTGAGTTCAGTGTCGATCAGAGTTGACACCTTATGTCCTCAGTAACTGCAATATGCCTGTCATTAGAATCTCTTTTCATTTCTATGGGAGAGAGCACCGCTTTCCAGTGCTTTGTGTCTGACTTGCTTTCCTTAAGTTATTAATGCTCTCATTAGTCTAGTAGTGCTGACTGTGGATCACTAGACGGCCTGAATAAATGTCTTTATGAATGTTTTAATACCTGTGGAACAAGAAGCTGTTTGTCCATGATCAGTGCAATTTTCATTTTTTTTAATGATTGCGACACAATCAGCAAGTGATGTACATGGACTGTAGGGCGTTCTGCTTGCAGCTTTGTGTGTTTTTGTTTTCTAACAAGAGGGTTTGTTTCTGTTTCTAAAATGCATGGCTTGCTTTGTACTTGGACTCACTTGTGGAGAGAGCTTTGGAGTCCTAGCTGCTTGCCTTACTGGACTCTTGCTTCAGAAAGAACTACAGTAATGAGCAGGTCTTTTACCACAGAGTGATCTTAATTGGGCAAGAAAGAACAGATAGTAGCAGTATGCATCAGTAGATGTGGGGATGTTGAGGCATTTTGTGTTCAACAACCAATTACAATATGTGGAAACCGGAGCTTTAGGGTGACTGGTCCCACTGGGTGCTTCTCAATATTGTTGATCTTGTTTGTTTTCTAAAGATTTGGGGTTCTGAACTTGTAAGTGCCCCACAAATTCTGTACATTTCTCACTGGCTCACTGGGCTTTGAGCTATTAATTTATTTTCATAAGTTATAAGTTTCAATACCCTGGAGGCTTTGCCGACTAATGTGAAGACTTAATACAGCCAACCATCCACTGATTGAGAAATAGAAGCTGTATTTTACCATCTGCATCTTTAATTGGGCCTTTGCTGGGAAAACTGGTTGATTATTCCGATTACTTCTGGTTATTTGTAAGCAAAATTGCTGAAGCATGAATACATAAGCAAATCTTCATATCCACGTGCAAGCCAAGACTGGAGATTAAATACCAGTGATTATCCAATGCAAAATGTTTTTCATTTTTTCTCCTTAAAATATATTCAATCAAATCCTTGCTCCATGGCTGCATGAATTCTGCTGCTTTAAAATATCAGAATCCCAGACAAGAGTGAGATCCTTGGATGTGTGTTATGACGCGTTACTATACGTTGATTTGCTCTTGAAGCTCTTGTTGTTTTATACAGGTGCTAATCTCCAAGGCCTACAGAGTAACGTTTGAGGACCTTATGTATGCAAGGTGTCCTTTTTCATGCCTCGGTGTATAACTTTGTTTTTCACATTGTAGTAGAAGGAAGAGTGAGCCTTACTGAAAGGGGAATACAGCATCCTTAAAATAAAGATGTGCCTTTTTAAATGTAAATGTACAGCAAATGCTTAAACTTGAACCATTTCCTAGTGCCTTGCTGGACAAGAGAGAAGAGGGAAAGGGGCTGGAGGGATGAGGATGTATGAGAAAGCTTGACTCATGCAGAATTTGTGTGTATGCAATTTTTTTTTTAATGTGTAAGTGCAAAATTTGTGTGGATGACAGTAATTCAGAAGCTCCTGGGTTTCCTCTGTTAAATTGATGCAGTTAATGACTTGGGGGTGAGTAGGGTGGACGCTGTCACTAATGAATGAAGTTAGACCAGAGGTTTTCTTGGTTGGCTGTTGGGTGTTCATGGGGAAGACCGATGAGTTTCAGTAGCATGTGAGGTCCTGCATTTCATGTTCTGAGTATCCAAATTGGAAATCACAAATAGTCCCAAGGGCTTATCAGGTCTGTAGCAGTGTCTTACAGAAAGTTGATACTTTCAATCACTGAGAAACTTTGGAAGGATATGTTCAAATCTAATACAGAAGTAGCAAGAAAGCAATTTCTCCCCTTAACTTTCATCCTGGTTTGTTTTTCTGTAATGTCTGTGCACAGGACTTTGCTTTCCTTTACTGGAAAGTTCCAGGCAGCAAACTTTCCTCCTCCCTGCTGCACTGAGACATCGGCGTGCTGAAGTCAAACAAGCACCACCAGCAACCAGTACTGCCAGAATATATTGTTCTTATAGTAGGATCATTGTAGTAGTTCTACTGGCTTGCATCACTGAGGGGAGATGAGGAAGATCTCTTAAAAGTTGTACTGGGCAATTGCATAACTGCTGGGTGTAAAAAGGGAGAAGCCTTTACTTAAAATTCTTTCGAGATACGAACAGACACTTGAATATTTTGACTGGAGAGAACAGACAGCCTCTAGCAGTCAGCCTGTAATGTTTTCTTTCAGTCAAAAGAGTGCTGTTAAAATTGTGTGAAACAGTCTGGCTTTGCTAGCAGGGGATCCAAGTGTGCTATCTGTTCCCAGCTGCTGTGGTTCAAGTTCATACTCACCTACTGTGTTTCCAAGCACTTGCGACAAAGGAGTCTGATGGTGCCTAAGTGGTCCTTACCTGAGAAGCAGCAAGGTAGATTTGTTTTAACAGTTATTTAGCATGACAAGCTTCTTAAATAGTTAGCAAGCTATTGTCAAGATGGTGAATAGCTTTAAGTTACTGTCAGTATCTGTGGAGACAGGTTTGAAAGGCCTTTCACAGGATGTACACAGTAAAAGGGGAACAGGACTGGGAGTCAGGAGCACTAGGAGATCCTGCTCCATTTCTCAGTGGATCAAGCAGTAGGTTTGATTCAGCTTGATTCAAGCAATAGACTTGACTCACCTAAAGCAAGGTGAGTCTGTGCTGGAATTTCCTAACCAGTGTAAGATTTAGCTTTAAGTGCTTTGTTTTTCTACCTTAGTAGGTGTTCAGTTAGCTCTTCCGTAGCATCACACTTTAACTTGGAGATCTGGGTATGAAGCTAGGCAATGATATATTACAGAAATCCTCATTAAAACCCTATGGCTATTTGTTTTTAAAACTCTGCTTCTGCTAGTTGATTATGCTTCCTGCATTTGAGCTTTCTTGATACCTCTGTATTACCCAAAGGACTTTAGTGATTCCAGCAGTCTTATTTAAAGACACAGGATCTGTGTGCTCTTGCAGCGACTAGTTCAACTCCTGGAAAAAAGTTTTAATCCTAATTAGAGAGCAAGCAAAGGAGAACGTCAACCACAAGAGAAGTTCAAGCTTCAAAAAAAAAAAAAGACCTGATCAAGCTAAAAGATGCAAGTATTTACCCCTGTGATAAAAGCAACAAATAGCTTTAGTCTGTAGGGTGGTGAAGAGAATTGGTTTTAAAAGACATTCTTCAGAATCGTGGTGATAAGATCTAAGTTTGTCTATACCTTGTACTGCATGCATTTTACCTGTAAAACTGGATGGTGCCTCTTGAATCGGTGTATATTTATTTTGTGCATATTAGGACCGACAGCCTAATATCTGGGGGTGGTAAAGGACTTGTAGCACTTTAATGTAGTAGCTTTCATAAACTGGGAATCATTGATAGAATGCCTAGTGTTTTTAAAGTTGAATGGACTTCCTTTTATAATATATTTAAAATAAATTTTTAATGTGTTTTCTGAATCTGTGTATGCAGAAATGACTGTCCCTGGCTGTTCTGCGCTGGTGATCGATTTTCCTTCTCTCTGCTTCTTAGAAGTAGCTTCATTACCTGGTCTGGTGTTTCTATACCATAGGATTCCTGCCACATGACACAGTGCTCTCTTCCAGCTCCACTGAGAAACATCCACAGGTTTCACCACCTCATTTCTTTAATGGTCTTCCCAACGCTCATTTTTTATATGCCTTCATGGGGTAAAACTGAAAAACAGTGAAATAAAATGGGGCGGGGGGGGGGGGGGGGGGGGCAGCAATATCATGTGAAAATTCAGGTGTGAAGGTATGGAGAGGCTCTTCCTTCGGGAACAGCAGGCAACTGCAAGGCAGACTCCTAGGGGAAGACTGCGCTGTGATTCTTGGCCATGGAAGTGTTTCAGTGGGCAGTACGTGCCTATAGCTGTGGGAGCACCATATGTGGAAACACAGTATGGGAGCACCATAGCGGTGCCACCTTCAACTCAGTATATGCCATCACAGAAACGGTGATCACAGAGAGTGAGAATCTGGGGCACCACTAGTGCTGTGTTTCCATGGACCTCCAGCACAGAGAAAATGGAAACAGCCTGATTTCTGACTGGAGGTGAAAAAAAGGCCATCTCAGGACATCTTTTGCAGCACATACTCTTTGGAGAATAGTATTTCTGCCTCAAGAACCGTGAACATTAAAACGGCAACTTCCAGATGACAGCTACACTGCAGACCTATCTTTAGAAGGTAGAGTTGTTCCAGGTAAGATTTAAGGGCTTGTGTAGGTTTCCTTAATTTCATTAGAGGCTGACTTGGATGAGCAGGCTATCGCTGCTTCAAAGGCACTAAAGCTGCCTCGGTGCTGATGGGTGTATGAAACATTGTTTCTCACTTCATTGCAGTTCCCACAAAGAATTATTAGATCAGGTTAGTGATAGATACCTAATAAAGAATGGCTCTGTGAAGCAGTTTATTTTACAGCAAGCTAGTTCTGGTCTAGCAGACTGTGAAATCTTCAGGTTCCCATGAGGATAAATATGCTGAAATAGACTGCAGTTGTATGAAGACCTCCACCTATTTTTTCTGAGAGACTGAAAAGATGTGTCACTGTATTACCCTGAGCTGGAGGCAGCTGGCATTGAAATAGCAAACAGAAACAAGAGAAACATTTTTTTTTCCTCTTAATAGATATTGCAAGACAACTTGGAAAAAAAAAAAAAATATATATATATATATGTATGTATATATATTTTAAAAAAATGGTTTCATCTGCATGGGATCAGAGCTTGCAGTCAGAAATGAAATGCAGTGGGATGGTAAATACCAACTTGTGCCTCTTTCTCCAGCCATTCAAGGAGCATCTGCAGCATCTCCTTGTTGCCAGGACTGGAGGAAGCCCTGGCTGTTACCATTAAGTTCTCTTTTATCCAATTGCTTGCTGCTCTCATCATCTGTCCCTGCAGTCTGTGTTGTGAGCTTCTCAAATGCTGAGGCAGTCTTGCCTGACATTTGAGTTTTATTTGTATCATTAAGATAAAAGTAGCATGCTATCAAGAAATCTAAGACCACAGATGTACTGTCATTCCTCTGTGCTTCCCATTTCCTTGGCTCTGTGTACCAGGAGCATACTGCTTCAGGCAGGCAGCTCCCAGAGCAATCAGGATGGAAGCTTTCATCAGCAGGGGCTTCTTGCTGCCCTAAGTTTCTTTCCTTTTCCCTGTCCTCTTCTTGTGCTGCAGGTGAAGCTGTTTCCACCCCTTCCCCTTGGAATGGATGGTGTCTCTGCTGTCTCCAGGAGAGTGCACTGTGGTTCTCCGGTAGCTATAGGGACAAACAAATTACTCATTGTCTGTCTGCACCAGCAATAAAAACCAAGACAAGAGACAGAGCTATTGAGGAAGTGTACTAAAACTGAACCCTGCCCTCAAGATTTATTCTGAGACACACTTGGTGATTCAAGGGCTGCCTGGAACGTGTGTATTTTAGTACTTTTTGGCTGTCCTGGGGGAAGGAGAGGCCACAAGTGTCGATGCTGCTGTCTGGGCCTTTGAAGTATTTCTTTGTATTTTTATCTTGCACTGAAGTGCGTTTTTCCTTGTATATGAGCTCAGACGTTGCAGAAATACGTTATCCTATAGCACGCTGTTTCTCTATTTGTACAAGAAGTCGTCTCCTCTGGAAGATGAGATGATTTTGCACTTCCCATGCCCACTGGCGCTAATGGTCGCTGTCTGCTGTCCTGCAGGTGACAGCACGTCCCAAGGTGACATCTTTACCACGATGCATTTCTGCATGCATGTTTCCAGTCAGCTTGCTTGGGGAACGCACTTCCAAGCTCACTCTTCTCCCTCTCTCTGTTGTGTAATTAGAAATTATGTATATTTAACGCTGTCTCCTCAAGAGCCTCAGGGTCGGCTGGTGCCTGGAGTGTGTCTGAAGGAATTCTTTACGAGGGCAGCAATGCACGTTCAGCCCCAAATTTGCTTTTTCTTGTTTTGTTTTGTATTTTTGGCGGAGTTTAATTAGCCCAGCGCCAAGGCAGGGACCAGCCTGGGGAGCCGTTAGGCTCCGTGCGCGGCCGTGAGGGACGCGGGCCCGGCTCTGAGGGGAGGCCGCTGTAGGTTTGGGGGGGGGGGGGGGGGGGGGGGGGGGGGGCACCGCGGTGCCCTGGCAACGGCGCGCGCCCCCCCTCTCCCCGGCCTTCCGGCTGGCGTGCGAGAGCGGAGGAGGGGCGGGGCCTCGCTATAGCCGCAGACAGACGGCAGCGTCTCCCAATAGGATCACAGAGCGGCGGGGCTACGCCCCGCCCCCCGTCTGACTTGCCCAGCCAGCACCGTGTCTGCAGGCGGGGGGCGGGACTTCCGCCGCCTGGGAGGCGGTTTTGTGTGTGAGTGAGAGCGGTGCGAGCGGGGTCCCGGCTTTCCCGGGGGCAGCGGCGCTTCTGAGCTCGGCGCGGCCCGGCCCGGCCTCCGCGGGCACTGCTAGGAGCGAGCGGCGGCGGGCGGTCCCTTCCGAGCCGCTTCGGGGGGTCCCCCCCGTGAGGGGGCCCCTGCAGGCGTGGGGGGCCCCCGCGGGCGGCGGGGTCCCCCCGAGGGCCGCTCGCTGAGAGGCGGCGGCGGGGCGGCGGCTCCCTCCGCGGCGGTCGGCTCCGCGCTCGGGGCCGAGGGGCGGGCGGGTGGGCGATGAATGGGTTCAGCACCGAGGAGGACAGCCGGGACGGGCCGCCCGCCGCCCCCTTTTACGGCCAGAGCTGTTGCCTCATCGACGACGGCGACCGCTGCGTGCGGCCCGCGGGCAACGCGTCCTTCAGCAAGAGGATCCAGAAGAGCATCTCGCAGAAGAAGCTAAAGCTGGACATCGACAAAAGCGTGAGTCGCGGCCTCCGGAGGTTGTAACGCCTTCCGCCTGCCCTGGAGTTCCCCAGGCGCTGCGGGGTGGGAGACGAAGCGCGTAGCCGGGCTCGGTGCTCCCACTGCCTCTGCACCGCGCTCGCCCACCTCCAGGCAGTAGGGCACGGAATGCCCTGGCGTAACGCTGCGGAGGTTGCTGGTGGCACTGAGAGACGTGATGCAGAGGGGAAGGCAGCGGGGGTTGTTTGGGGCAGGTAGACGGGCAGCTCTCTGCTTTGGAGGCTGTCCTGCTGTTTTAATCCCAGTTTCATGCTGGAACACGTTCGTGCTACTAGGTGAAATAAACGTTGTGGATTGCTATCTCAAGTTAAGTGTAACTGACTTGATTGATTAAGGAGAATGAATGAGCAGCCTGACCTCGTGGGTGGCAGCCCTGCCAGCGGGTGGGAATGAGGCGATCCTTAACGTCTCTTCCAGCCCGTGCTGTTCTACGATTCAGTGAGTGCAGTAGTGGAGCGGATTACTTAAAAATAAACCATTGCATCAAACTCCGAATGTGAGGTGCCTTTTAAATAGAGCGCTTGCACATGTGTTGGCTGGTTGGCACCGAGCAGCTTGGTTTGCTGCTGGTGCTTTGTGCCACGAAGTGACAGCTGTCAGCTCAAGATAGAAACGGGCTTGCTGGGCAGAGAATGCATAGAGCAGAGCAGTGGTGGGGACTGCAGAGGGCATTTCTCAGAAGTGAGACTGTTGCCGGAAGTCTGCTCTGCTTGCTTTTCTTATCTGATCTCAGATCGAAAGCACTGAAGAATAAAGAAGGCGAAGTTTTGAGTCCTTTGGTTTGCCAGCTTCTTCTGTTGGTTATGTCCCTTTTACACAGCCAAGATACAGAACAGTGTGGGAAGAAGGGGAGTAAATTTAAAATCTCAGGTTTTAGGAATAAAGTTTTGTTTGTGCTGGTCGCAGTGTGCAGTGGATGTGTTTGGTGGTGCAGTCATTTCATTCTAGAAAGTAAGTCTTCATTGCTACATTAAAGGTTTCAGAGATAAAAGGAGGAAATCAGATTAATGAAATGGAGAGTATAAAGTGTGCTGCATGAAGGATTTTTGAATGCAGGGCACGTGCATCGCTTGAAGATATTCTTATATCAAATAATTCTGATCATTTGTGGTCCTTTTTTGTGCATATGCTAGTTCTAGTGAGATAATTTCAGTTAAAATATGGGGTCTGTGAAAAGATAAGCTATAGCAAAGGGGTGCTTTTGCTGTTGGTTTGCCTCTTTTAATTGAGCTAATTAGCCAACTTCAGTTTTGTCTAGATTAATAATCTCATATACTGTTCAAGCCAGAAAGTTCGCAAGGCTGGAACAGAGCAACATTTTTCTTGGTAGCACCCTGGCAGTAATTCCTAAAGCAGATGCATTTCCTCCAGACAGCCCACTGTTTTTTTTCTGACATGTGATTACAACCATAAAAAAGAAATATGTTATCTGCAGAGGTTCAGCCGGAGCTCTTGAGTCCTTCATTTTCCTTGTTTTCAGTGTTTGTAGTGTAAGTAATCTTTCATGCCTGGGCTTTAAGATTAGAAATTTCTCAGTGTTAGTCACAAGGCAGTAAGCAGGTACTCTGTAATACTGCTGGTTAAGTGACTGCTGCTGGATGCCATTTTTACACTGCCTGTTTTGATTGCTCTTTGTTTTGTGTTTTTTTTTACCACTTCTGCTTTTTAGGTGAGACATCTGTATATATGTGATTTTCACAAGAATTTTATTCAAAGTGTCCGAAACAAACGGAAAAGGAAGACAAGCGATGATGGAGGGGACTCTCCAGAGCACGAGACGGACGTCCCGGAGGTCAGTAGCTACCAAGTGCTTGTAGATTCTTTACCAATTTTGAGTGTGGTGAAATTTCACTTGGATATTTTCAGCACCACCAAAACTACTGTGAAGTTGCCCTGATTTTTTAGTTCCAAGACTCAGCTGATCTGTGATATCCTGGGTTTCTTCGTCATCCCCATAGGAATTCTCTGACCATGTAAAGCTGTCTATAAAAAGAGGTATAATAGTCTAACTGCACAGCTTTGTGTACATACCATTTCCAAACAGGGAGCTGCTAGGTTACTTTACCTTTTTTAGGTAAGAAAACCTTGCTTCCTTTTTTTGAAGCTAAGCAACCCATGTATTTACAGAGGGGACTGTGGTCCTGATGTGGTTCTTTGTTAGCTAGCATGCATCATTTTGCAAAGACTCTAGAACGTCGAATCAATCTTGGTATGACTGGTGATAACCAGAGACATTAGGCTTCTGCAGACCTTTGTATGTCAAACTTCTAGCACCGCTTAAAATCGCGTTCAAGTTATGGACTGTGTTGGTAACATTCATTTGTTTTAAGGAAATAGGCATGTGTTTTTTCTGCATTACAAAATGATAGAATCACCTCTTCTTTGTCCCGCTGTATGCGGTGTTTGCTTTTTGATGATTCTGGCATTGTTAGCGCTGCATGAAGTTGTGCAGAGGTAATACTGATGGAGGTGCTGAGTTCTGGCTGTGTCAGCAGAGCCCTCTGCTGGATGTGCTACCCATGCTGGTAAAAAGCCTTTCTCCTCAGAAGAAAAGGCATTATGCCAGCAATCCACACACCTTCTGCTTGAAGCTTTGGAAGAAGCGCTGAGATTTGGTTTTGCTCTTGACCCTTTGTTGTAGCTATTTGTGCTTCTATTCCATCTGGTTTTCTGCTGCAACTTTACAATACTGACATCACATCAGTTACCATAACAGCTGGTGAAAGCCCAGCTGGCATCCAAGGATGTTAGTGCTGCAGCATACGTAGGCTGTGTGGTGTTTTAAAACCAAGGGACGCTCACTGCGTTACCAAACATGAAACACTGCAGCGTGTCAGTCTTTATGTCATTTTTTTCTATTTCTTTCTTTTGGGTAGGGGGGAAATACACAAAACTTCTGTCTCTGGAACTGGGCATTTCCCACGTGATCTTCATCTTCCTGTAGACTCCCCCTGCAACCTGCTTGTAAACAGCACGCTCCCCATTGTTGTGTTTGAATTACGTTTGATCTCTGTGCTCTGTCTTATGTCACAAGGCATTTGTTCAATGCCTGCTAAAATGATATTTCGTATGTGAGCTTTTTAAACCTTATGGGAACAAAAGGTTTCCTTTTGCTCAGGGCTTGCAGGGGTGTAATTGATAGTAGAAACTGGCCAGCAATTCTGTTGACAGCACGTGAACCAGAACAAAATTCTGTATTTCCCTGAGGCTATTTTAGTCTTTTAGCATTAACAAGTATAAAATAGATTTAGATTTGCCTGTAAGGCAAGCTGATGTGGTTCTGAATGTAAGCAAGGAGCAGCTCTGTTGATGAGGAAGTAGTTATTTTTAGATCATTCTGCATCTATGCTTCGTAGATGCTAAAGTGAGTATTCATCCCCTGTTCTCTGTTTCACCTCCAGGTTGACTTGTTCCAGCTCCAAGTGAATACTCTGCGACGTTACAAGAGACATTATAAGCTGCAGACTAGGCCTGGACTCAACAAGGCTCAGCTGGCAGAAGTAAGTGATGATGAAGTGTTAGTATTCTCTCTTGTTATTAAAATTCTTTTTTGCTCCTATGCTGGAGTGCCCGTTTCTTGGATACTAATATGTGTAGTGACTCTCTCACTAACATGTAGCATGTGCTCCATGGCAGATCTCAGGAGGTGGTGTGAACAGAAAGTCGTGTGCTTTCTTTCACCAGGGGTGGTCATGGGAATCATGGAAGCTTGTTCTTGAAAGCATGTTTTAGGAATGTGCTTTTTCCTGCTTCCTTTACTTCCATACTTACAGACACGATCTGTTACCTTTAGGAAAACAAACTTAGTTTTGACTGACCTGAGTGTTGGCTGAAGATGGCTGTTTTACCAAAATGAAAACTTCCCCATTAACAGTCACCTTAAGTGCCCCTCTTTTTTTATTTCCTTGCAGCCACCTGAACTGGTTGGAATTGCTTATTTTTTAAGGCAAAATCACTGACTGTGACTTCAGATTCCTTATTTCTCTCCCTTGTCTCGATGTCTTATGATTCTCTAGTAAGTCAGTAAAAGGGTTGTTTTTTTTCCTTAGGGATAAAAACTCTACTATTTCTTTCACACCATATTTATTGGGAAATAACTCTGCAACTGTTAGTCAGGGTAGCTGTGCTTGACATGCATCTGCTCTTCTTTCTCTCCTGACATGATCTGAAGGCATTCTCTAGGAGATGTCTTCTCTACGCTTAGAGGAACTGTAGCAGTTACTGAGCGATAATGAGGTTATTTTTGTAAGCTGGAGTTTTCACAGCTGTCTTCCCGAAGACTGAACAGTTTTGCTATTACTTTAAAGAACAGCCTAAAAAGACAGCAAAACACTTTCTTCTTCTTGCGATGTCAGCTAGGGAATGAACGTAGAGAATATACAGTGTAGTGCACATAGGAGTAGGGTGATTGTATGTCCTCATTAGTATATCAGATTTGTATGTTATAAGTAACCAGTCAGTCGGTTGCCTCCTGCCATGAAGGACTGCATACTTAAGCAATTTACCATGCATATGCCCAGGAGGGGAAAAAAAAACCAACAACAACAAAAAAACCTACTGTGCAAGCAGAAAATAACTTTAAAGAGAGCCTAACTTAAAGTTGTCACACACTTCCCAGATTTCCTGTGAAGTCTGAGCAGCTTTGACACTACGCTGGATCCTCGTCCAGCTCCCATGCTTGAATCACTGCTGCCTGAGGCTCTTAGACTCCTGCTGCTACCCCACCGTAAGGAAAACTCAAACTTCCATAAATCTTCTTGGAGTGACTTATTGCTCAGCCTGCATCGATATCCAACTCTGGAGCTGTGCTGAGTACCAAAAAGCTTCTTCTGTATGAGAAGCGGGTCTCAGCCAGCTCCAGTGTTTTCTACATTCATTTTCTGAGGGGAGAAAAAAAAAAGCAGCTGTGGTTCAGGGCTTACACTCAAATCTGAGACGGGTAGCCTTAACTGAACCCTGACATTCCCATTGCAAATCCCCAGGGATTCCTTTTGGTGAAAGCTTACCCAATGTATTTTCCTTTGGACTCTTAAGACTTTACTACATCTGGTTCACATAGCAAAGTGTTTCAGTATTTCTGACACCCGCCTTAAAATACTGGGATGCAGGAAGACTTTACTCTTCCAAATAATCTCGGCATGAAATGAGAATATGCTGCTTTGGCAGGAGGACTTTCTGGCTTTCAAACTCCACTTGTAGGTTGGCTGCAAATACTGCTGACATAGCAAGGCTGTGTTCTGCTCGTATGAACATTCCAGCTGTAAAGAGAGAGACAGAGAGAGGTAAACGAGGACTGACAGTTTGAATTGGTGCATGTTTGCCTAAAAGTATATTGTGCTCAGCGACCATAAAATCAGTTTTTGGAATACGCAGGGAACCCAGAGTTGTGGTTATTTCTACTTGTAAATTTCCAAACTTGTGTCTTTTTGCATGTTGTCCTTCTAGACTGTCAGTCGACACTTCAGGAATATTCCTGTGAACGAGAAAGAGACTCTTGCTTATTTCATCTATATGGTGAAGAACAACAAGAGCAGGCTGGACCAGAAATCAGAAAGTAGCAAGCAACTAGAATGAAGACTAACAAGATTTGGAATAGGAGCGATCTTGAAGGAACACATGGTATTGTGCTTTGTAGATATATAAAAACTGTTGAAGTATATTGTAATTTTTTTTTAATGCGGTAAATCTGGACGATGGAAAAGTATAGACAGTTCTGATCAGGAGTATTTGAGAACACGTGCACGCCATTTTTCTGAAGACTTCTCATCCTCATTTAAAAGTCGTGTTGGAATAAAGCAAGGAGAATAATAAGGAGACAGAGTAAACTTTTAGGACTGCGGAATCTGTTAACGTAGTGTTTGAAAATGTTTCTGGAAATCCACATCTCAATGCAATTTAGATCACGGATGGATTTTTTTCCCTGAATTCAGCTGTCTCACCAAACACCGTGCAGTTTGTTTTCATGCAGGACTGGAATAGCAGCAGAGATACAATGCATTGCCAAGGTGCATTGGTCAGCAGTTTGTCTGAAGCTTGCTCCCCATGTACGTGTGCTCTGTCTTGCCTTGAGGTATCACTTCAAGTCTCAAACTTCTACAAATGCTCCAGCTCACCAGCTCTACTCCACTGAGCTTCTCGACTAGTCTGACAACTGATAGTTTTTTTTTTTTCATCTTCCCTTCCCTCCTCTCCCCCCAAAATGGAAGCCAAACAACTTTCTAGAATCTCTTTTTTCCACTTTCTTTTATTTAAGAACTCACTTCTCAATTGTCTATAAGCATTTAAGGACTTCTGCAGCTCCTCAGAATGTGGTATCAAGGCAAATTTGCTGGGATTGATCACGTTGGTAGAAATGCTCTTTCACTTCACTTCTGTGTGTTTCCCTTGTATTCAAGGCTTAATGATAGTGGGTGAAACAGTGGGTTAAGATATCTGTCTCTTAATCTCTGTGCCAGATCGAGTATCAATCAGAAGCGGTGTGAATTTTATACTGACGCTGCTCTTTAGCAGGTGTCGCAAAACTGCAGTGTGTGTTAGCGTGCTCTGCTTAGCGTAAATCAGACTTAAGCACAGATGTAGCACAGTAACCAAGGTAATGAACTGGCTGGAGAGTGGTGCATTTCATCTGTCTCTGTGAGCAAGCAGAGGTATGGAAACACTTCTCTTTTTTGAGCACTACTTAGGCTTTCCTAAGAGTTCTGTGACACGGAGGGTGGATTGCTGGTGCTCACAAAGAGTGCTGTAGACAGAAATATCTCTGGTTTTGTTATGTAAAGCCAATGTGTCCTTATAAATAACACAGTAGTTATTTTGGCTAAAGCAGTTAATGAAATTGTTGGTCATGTCTGTCTGCTCTCCAGTGACCTCAGATGCTGTACAAGGGGATCTCCTGATTTAAAGCACTGCTCTGTTTTCATGCTCTCCTAACCATTGTCTCCATTCTGTCGCAAGATGCCAAGACTCCACACGGAGAGTATATTCTCAACAAGCCTTAAACACTGAACTCAACAGTTGACAACATTGGCTAGCATTTTAATAATCTGGATCTAGATGATGCTTTGTTGAAGAGCAGAACATATGGTCACAATCCCAGCTTGATACTGCATCAGATGTTTTGTAAGGCACGAGTGGAGCTCTCCCGAGGTCTCTTTAAAAAAATCAAGTCACAATTTAAAGCAAGGTGTTCACGACAGCTTTGAATTGTGTGCTAACAGTTTAAGGAGATGTTAAGTGAACTTCAGCATGTTTAAGTTCTGTGCCGTAGCCAGGAATAATCCATTCTGGTACATGCCCCAGTTGTGAAGTTTTGGGAGCGTGGTGGTTTCAGCATTTCCTTGTTCAGTTCGGTGTGAAATCGAAGAACGTCGGGCAGGAGAAATGCTCAGAGGATGAGGATAGAACATCATCTACTGGTATTTTGTGAATGTCTAAAAAATTCTGACTTATGGTGATCCTTACTGGACGGATGGAGCAATTCCCACATCAGTCAACAAGATCTGGCTTCTCATTCAGGACGGATAGCTAAAAGGGTATGTTCTCTGACTGCCGTGTTAATATTCAAAGTGCTCATGTGGTCAGAGGATGTTACTAAGGGAAAATGAGTTTGTGAGTTGAGAGTTACGCCTCAGCGTAACTTGTAGACCAAAACTGTAAAAAAATATATATATATGTAGTTTGTTTGGGTTTTTGGTTGTTTGTTTTATTTCTGGGACTAAATACATCTGTTGGGGTGTTTTAGCAGCCAGCAGCAAAATGATTCTTTTCAAGGTAATATGGTGGCAGGTTCCATCTGTTCAGGTGTATTCACTGGAATGCTTTGTGCGGAGGTGGGATCCAGGAATTTGGTTTATATATATATATATATTTTTTTTTTCCTGAAAATAGTCGATTGGTGTAAAATGTGATCCTTGGTTTCACTCTTAAAGCAATTCTACTTTTTGGAAAATAATAATAATGATGATGATGTGTGATGATGAAGCGATGTTTACCAGCCATTAGCAGTTGTTTGTTTATAAGGTGGAAAGCTTGGGGGCAAGATACCAAAAAAAAAAAAACACAAAAAAACCCACAAAAACCCAAAAGAATCTTTGGCTGTCAGACCCCATAGCCTTATAAATCCTTGCGAATGCCTTATTGCCTTGTTCTCAACTTAGCTAGAGCAAAACGCCTTGAGCAAATGAAAGCCTGTGTCTTGTTGGAAGGGTGAGCCACTTTATGGCTGCCGTGCTATAAACTGAAATCACACGTCAATTCAGTAGCAATATCCATGTTCAGGGTGCCTGTGATTCTTGAAAAGCATTTAGTGTCTAATAACCAGAAAACGCAACAATGCAATTGTCGTTCTGTATAATAGCATTCTGTGTATCTGATTCCTTATGCTGCATGCCAATTAAAACAGACTTTCCAACTCTTTTTTTTTAATTTCCAAGTAAATGTGTTTGAACCTCACACTTGCGAAGCCATGAGGTAGGACATTTTCATAGCACTTTTGGATGAGACTGGTTGGAAAGGCAGAAGACCCAGATCACTTTGGCTGGTATGATGTTTGGTGGGTTGTTTTTTTGGTTGGGGTTTTGTTTTGGGGTTGTTTTTTTTTTGCCTCTTTTACATTTTGCTTTTCACAGTTGGGCCTTAAATTCTGTCTAGCTTTGAACCATGGAGCACAAGCCTTGGGGCGTGGAGGATGACCATATGTCGTTTTCCATTTATAATACAGTGGAAGCTTATTTCTTACAAGCCTGCATAGGAGATGTTCACCCAGGGGCAGAGGAATTGGCTTTGAAGCCCTCCAGCCGTTACACAGCCTAACTCAGTTGCACAGCCTGATTCAATCCTCACTGAAGGGTTGCATCGACTTCTTTAGACCTCTGATCAGATCCAAAGCCATTAGTCTGAAATCCAAATAACGCAGGAACATCTCTATCAGAGTTAATTTTATCCTGTGTGCTGACCCTCTGCTCTTTTTAAGGGAAGAAGAAGAAATAATTACTGGTAGTTACTGGCTTGAGCTCAACTCTGGGGAGTTTGAAACGTGAAGAGTGAAGTCAGCAACAATCTGGTGGCTGGAAAGTGCCTGCATTTCCAAGGAGGCTGTGTTAGAATGCAGTTTTTGTAAGACTTTGCCTCACAAAGAAGATTGCGTATCAACCTGAAGTAAGCAATTGCATTAAAAGCTAATGTTTCTTTTGACAGGCACTTTAGATGTTCAGACTGAGAAAAGCAGAGAGGACAGGCTTGTACTGCTTGGCCCCAATACTCTGGTGTCCCAGTTTTCCTCAGAGATGTGGCTGTAAACCACCAGATACCGTGGTGTACCAAGTTTGATCTAAACATGTTGACTGACATTTTAAAGTTGATCTTACGTGTAAGAAGAGAGGGTTTGAAATCGTGAGCTAAAATAATCCATAGTAAACGTATGCTTTCAAGCGCATCATGATGGCAAGGAGGAAAAGAAACAGGACACAGCCCGTGGAGAGGCTGAGCAAAACACGCTTCCACAGTTAGCAAAGTGGGGGAAGACTCGTTCTGTGTTAACTCTAGTAATGGATGTTTTATGAGAGGGGAAGGAGGGGGAGCTGTGCACTTTACGTCTTTTGGTTGAGCCAAATGTAAATACCAATGGGAGATCTTCAGCAGTAACTGCAGTTGGAGGGAAGAGAAATGGTCTGCTGGAGGACTGTTTATTTAAATTGGCAGATCATTATACTTCCCTAGAGCACTAGCGTCACTTTGCTTCTACAGTTTAACAGAGTGGGTAATAGGAGGTGGTCTCCCTACCAGGAGTCCTTGCACTGCCCACAGCGTCGACTGAAGAGTCCTAACGGTGAAGGAATGTTATTGATGCATCACTCCTCTTGTCACTGATGTCCTTTAGCCGTCTCTAACTTACCCAGTTAGGGGAGATCTCGTTTTCCACTTTCGAAGTGCAAACGAACTGTTGCCATGTAAGATGCTCCTTGCACTTTTCACGGCTGTCCCTGGTCTCGTGTTTTTGACCTGGCTGTGAACACGTCTGTTAGAAGTGCATGAAATGATTGAAGAAAGTGTGGGGAGTGTTGGGGGGCTCCTGCCTTAAACCCAAACTTCCCTCACAAGCATCTCTGCAGGCCATGCTGTACATCTCCAGCATCTCCCAGCTGTGCCCTGGCAGGGCTGGATTGGTTCCTGTCCTGCCCAGCACTGGGGCACAAGGGAGGTGAACAGCAGGTGACTCACAGGATGGCTTGGAGTCTTTCAGTGGCTTACTGGGAGAAGAAAACTGTTCTCTCTTCTCTTTCTGGCTTCCATGTGTTGTGCTGATATTATGCCAAATGTTTTGGACACCTTGTATTCTTAACTGTGTAATATAGCTGTGTATTGTTAAAGCTACTTAGTAACTTATAGCAAAAACTGTAGAACTCATTTCTCTGAGGTGTAGGAAATGTCCCGCTTCCACTGTGTATAAGACTTTAAATCTATACTGTCTGACAAAGATAAGATGCTGAATTTCACTTTAATAAATGATCTATCTAGCAACAAGGCCGACGTTCCCTTTTGTGTTTTGCTTTTCTTCTCTCAGCGTTTTCAGCTCCAGAACCAATGGCGTTGTGCTTTGCATGGGCGTTTTGTGGCAGGTGTTTCTGATTCCCTGCCCAGCTGCTAAGGTGGGTTGCTACTCCAGAGCAACGCTAACGTGTAACGTCACAGTGTTAGATCAGTTAAGCAGAGACTGTCTTCCACGTAGAGCTCTGTTTCATTTCATTTTCCTGTATTGTTCTTCATCCTGACCATCTCCCTTGTAAGCAAAGGCACCTCCCTGTGTTTTGCTTCGGTAAGAAGTGAGTTATGGCAGAAGTTGTGGCTGGAATGCTTGTTCTCCTGAAGCCTGTCATGGCATTTCCTAAGGCTCTGCTGGTACCGTCTGAGGTATGTTTTAGCCTTGGTTTTTAGCCAGGAAAGAGGTCGTAGCGTAGCTTTTCAGACACCTGGACTATCACAGAGAAGAATGATGGAATGTTGAGAGCTTTACACTAAAAATATATTACCTGAATTTGTCAAGTGAAATGATGCTGATGTGCAGCAAAATCAGCCATCGGTAGTTGTTGGAAACTGATCTCTTAGCTAAAGGCGGACTGTAACGCAGTGGAGAGCTGGGAGGAACTGAGCTGGCACACCAGAAACGTCCTCGTGTCCTCACTGCCTGCGTTTGGGGACATCTGGAAGCCTGAGGAAAGAATCAGGAACTTTTTGCACGTGGCAGCGTGCTGCAGGAGTGCCGTCCATGTCCTGGGGAACCCACAGTTGAAGAAGACAAGTCCAGAGGTCACAAGAAGTAGGAGTAGAAACTTTGCAGGACGTCGCCTGCATGTTGCCAAGCATTTTTAGGAGGTGTCAGGGAAAGGTCTGCAGGTGAGAACAAGGGCAGCAAACCCCAATGGAAAGGGAAAAGCATTTGCATCATTTGCATTCCCAAAGCTGTGAGCGTGGATTCTGCCAGCACAGTGAGGAGCTGGTGGGGGAAAAGCAGCAGGGCTGAAGAGAGAATAACTTCAAGCAGCAGTTTTGCAGGTGCCAACTTTAGCATGCAGGGTATATTGGGATCTCCAGCGCTGGAAACAAACTGCTGATGAATCTGCAGCTTGCACAGACTTATAGATAACGCTGCTTAATCTCGTGCTGGCTCCTCACCAAGCAGCCCACAGTTTTCATGCTCCAAACCAGGGAGGAATCCGCTCAGTCTCTTTTTCATGTATTTACACTCAGAAACCGTGCAGCGAGCAGACTGAGCGCCCTGAGACCAACGTGTCTCCTCTGCTCCCAGCTGCCGTGCGAGGGCAGTGTTAGCTCACTGTGCTGGGTGCCCACGAGCTGAGGGCAGCTCCGTGTCCCCAAGGTGGCTGCTGGGCAGGAGCTGTCTGGGCTTGTCAGACAGTGGAAGTGGAGCGATGCTGCAGTGGGATGCGAAGACCATAAAAATAGTCGGTTGTTTTGGTGTTTTTTTTTCCTGCTGGAGATTGAAATTGAACGTGTCCGATGGTCTGTGTGAGCCCTCCTGCAGCCTCCTTGCTGTGCTGATGGAAACCAGGCTCCGGTTCTCCGCTCCTCAGCAGAAAGGGCAGCACAGAGGACTGGGGAAAAATGCAAATGTGCGTTTAATGGTTTTATGTTTTAGAGATGTGATTGAGCAGAGCAGGCTGAGGGTGGAGGGAGAGCCTCGGGGCTTGGGTTTGCTCTTTTTTTTTTTCTTTTCCTTTTTTTTTTTTTAATTTATTTCCCCTGTATCCAATAAGAGGTGACTGTGTGGCTCTGCCAGCGCTCAATCTCACTTTGCCAAGAGTTGGAGCCAATTTAGCATCTCTTATCCTTGCAAGCAGCATTGGCTTCTTTCCTAAGTACCTCAAAGCCCCCTGATGTGCTTTTACTTAATTGTTTTTGGAATGTTTTCCAGGATCTGCTTCCTCAGCAGAGAGCACCAAGGTGGAAGCACAGCTGCCCATGCAGGGGAAAGCAGCAACCACAAGGCAGGTGAGGAGGGAAGAGTCGGATTGGGGGGATGCTCCCCTGCCACGGCTCAGGGCAGCAAGGTCTGGGAGCACGGTGGTGGGCAGCATCACCAAGCTCACCAACCCCAGCTGTGGCCACAGAGGAGACTCTGAGCACAGGAAGTGTCTGAGTGTTGCCTGTAGCGTCTCCTCCTGGCCTTGACATCTGCGTGGGCAAATTTACCTTGTTCTCGGGGCAGGGGAGGAGCTGGGTTGCATCTCACAGTCCTGCAGTGATCTTGTTTGCAGCACAACTGGGTGTTTGGGTCTTTGCCAGCCCTGTGCTTCTGCTGAGCAGGGGAGGCTGGCAGCCATGGCCTGACAGGCTTCTCTGAGCAACCCAATCCACTCAGTTTGGTGCTTGCTGCCCAAGTTGCAGGCCCTTAGTTAGACTGAGGGCAGAAGGCACCACATCCAGCCCCGGTGCGTGGAAACATGTGGAAACAGCCCAGCACCACCCCAGCTACAGAGCCCAACCAGGATCCCACCGGCTGCAAATGGGGCCCATTCAGCTCTGCTGTATCTGGTCAGCCCTGGAAGGCTCCCTGTGGCCAAACAGGTTGATGTTTTTGATGTTTTTTGATTGATCCAAACCCACCTTCCGAACAGGAACAATTTCTTTTCCCCCCCTCTGGAATTTCTACTGTTTACTGGCCGTAAGCCCTGACCCTCGTGTAAGAAGCTGGGCTGAGGCACTTGGAACAGGGAAGGTGAACAGCTGAGGAAGCTTTTGGTTTGACACATGTTGTGTGCAGCAGCTCAGTGCATAGAGCTGCCCAGCCCTCGCTTTGGGAAGCAGCTCCCAGCCAAAGCACTCCAACCAGACTGCTCCTGCAGGCCAGCTATGGAGCATGAGAACGTTTGTCAAGGTAGCTGCAGACTGAGAAAAAAAAAATCCTTTTTCCTCTGAATTCCTCTGCTTTCAGCTGCTGCTGATGCCATAAATTCCCCTGGTTCTCTGGTTACTGGAAAGTCTTTCGGGGTGGTCAGGACCTGAATTCCTCATACAGAAGAACAAGCAGGCAAAAAGAAAAAGGGAACTTCACGAGTAAGGATGCTTGCTGTGCAGAGTGCTTACTGACCCCACCCTGAGCATGTGAGCGTTGTGAGAGCAGTAAATGTGCACTTCTCCCAGCTGCAGATGGATCCTTCATGGAGTGAAGCAATGCAGCATGGTGTTGGAGAAGTGTAGGTTATGGGACTGCGGTCTGTCCATTGTGCCAAGGATGCTCTTGGGAAGGGTGCGTTGCTTTTGGTTTTCTTCCAGCGATGTTGGCTGTATGGGGAAATGCAGCCTGGGCACATCACAGTGCTGGAGGATCCAAGTGGGGACTGTCAGAGGGGTGCAAAGCCAGAGAGCGTGGATTTATTTCAACACTCTTGCATTTATTTTTATCTGCCTTCTACCTGCAGTGTCACCCTGTGCTTGGAGGTTGTTCCTACAGCTATGGTTTGGGAACAAGTCTTCTCTTTAGGTGGGTCTCCCAGTCACGTGGCTCCGCAAGAACAGAGATTCGAGGAAAAGCATTGGGAACATTGCAGCTGAGGGGCCCTGTGCTGGACAGAATCCTTCCACCTGAGCAGTCCTTGCAGGAGACAGTCTGACCTGGGAGCTGGCAACTGGGCTCAGCGGCTCCGAGTGTTGGGAGAGGATCAAAAAGCTGCCCCGGCTGTAAATCTCTCACCTGCCATCTTCCTCACTGGAGCTTGTGGCCATTCCTCCGAGGTCGGCCCCAGGTCAGGATTTCTCCTGTCTCTTTAGCCCCCAAACCTGGAGATTTTTGTCTTATCTTTGACGCCATCTTGACACCGAAAACAAATTATGACCCAATTACCCCTCCCGAGCGGGGCTGGGGCTACCTTAAATGGCCACAACTGTCAGGCGCTTCCTTAAGAGCGGGTCATTACTGGGGGGGGGCAGCGATGGGGGGACCCTCCCCTTGGCATGGGGTCCCTTCCTTCATGGAGACACCCCATCCTGTGCCGGCCGAGCTGCATCCGACCTGCAAGCCAGGACTCACTGCTGGTGGGTGCAGGCTGCACGGCGCAGGGGCTGCCTCCAGCCCTGCCCTGTCTCACCGACCCCATCACACTGCATCTGCCCTGGCCCTGGCCGTGACCTTCGGGGGGAGCTTGAGCTGAGCTGCCGCTGGGCCTGGGGTTGGCTCTGCTGCAGCACAGGGCACTAAAGCCCTGAGTTTTTTAAAAAGTCCTTTTGCTTTTTCGGCGCTCTTAGAGGACAGCTCCGCTGCCCCGTGTGCCTCTCGCTGGAGGCTGCAGCAGCGCTGAGCTGAGTGCCAGCCTGCTGATGGTACCCACAGGTACCCCATACATCTCCCCATGCTGTGCCACTGCATCGGTGCCGCTCCCCTTCCCACACTGTGCACGGCGCCCCCTGACCTCACTGTTTTGCTCCAGGTCCCCTTTTGCTCCTGGCTGGGCTGGGTTTGGGGCTGGGTTTGGGTGTTTCTTTCCCTTTTTTTTTTTTTTTTGGCAGATTGGTATTTTATTTGGCTCCATACTGTCTACTGAGCTGTCCAGAGTAACCCTTCCCTCGCTGCTTCTGAGATAAGAGCGGGCTCCCTGGAGATCAGATAAACAGGCCCATAAATACCTACAACAACAAGGAGCGGGGTCTCGGTTTGGCAGAAGTATGCAAAAGGACGAGAGGACTCTTCCAAACCCCAGAGGTGCAGGGACGAGGTGGGAAGGACCCAACAGCGCTGCTGCTCAACTCCCATCCCCGTGTGCAGGCAGGGCCTGCTCGTCCTGCAGTGTCCCCTCCGCCATTCCCGGTGGTTGCATCCCGGTGGAGGCACTGCAGCACGTAGGGTGCTGCCCCGGGGCGTTTGCTTCTGCCCGAAGGGCCGCAGCCCCGTGCCGGGAGCTGCCGTGTCCCAGCGGCACCAAGTTCACGGCAGGGTCGAGGCGGAGGTGTGCCATCAGGTGGCCAAAAGTGCAAAGCTGACGGCCCAGCTGCCGCTCGGTACGTGATGCTGTGTGGGAAAGAGGATGCTTGAGGCACGAGCAGCACGCAGCTGCCTGCCCGCTGTCAGGACGTCCCCCAGCTGCTGCTCCCCGGCTCAGCAATCCTTGCACGCCGGGCTGCTCGCGCACACACAGCCCATCTGCAGCACAAGGGCACAGGAAACGTATAGCGTTCGTTTTTGTGATCTCACAGAAAGATCTCCTTGCCCTGGACGTGGAAACAGAGCGTTTTTACTCGGAAATCCACAGAGGAGTGAGGGAGGTGCACGTGGCAGCGATGTCCCGCACGCTGTCTGCCGGCGGGCACCGTGCACCCAACACCAGCGGTTGGGGAGCTGCACCCACCATGCTGGGCGTCCCACTGTCACAACTGGAAACCCACGGGAGAAACAGCAGCAAAGGTTTTTGGTAGAGCAGTGAGCACGGCGTCCCCAGGCTGCAGGTGACAGGAGCACAGTGCTGGGACCAGGAACACCACTGCACATCTCCTCTGCAGCACGGCTGTCCCCGCACCCATCACCCTTCCTCCCACCCCACACTATGGGGCAGCCCTGTGCGGTGCCATGCGGGTGAGGGACAGTGGCTGGAACGTGTGAACAGCAGCTCGGGCTGCACCGGTTCGTGGCACAGCGGTGTGCAGTGCCCAGAGACAGCTTGGGAACATTCCTGTATAGAGCAGCCCTGCAAGGCACGGTGAAACTCAGCCTTAAATAGGACAATAGGACACTGGCAGCCACTTTTCTGGACATTTTCTTCCTTTTTTTTTTTTTTTTTTTTTTTTTTCTTGTTTTTTACAAAGGCCCCCTTCTGGTTTAACTCGCAGAGCCGATCCCACGCGGAACTTTGTATGATGCGAATACAAAACAGCGGGCGGATGGCTGTGCTCGGGCACGGCGTGCGCCTCCCAGCACACAACCGCCGTGGGGCCGGAGCGGCCGGAGCTGCATCGCACAGCCCGGAGTTTTCCTTACACCATCCGTACCCACAGCACGGCCATACGGATCCGGGCACACGCACAAAGTGGTCCTTAAACTAGCGATCCTCAATGGAACATCTGCTATTTATAGGTGTTGCATCCTTGTTGATATATTTTCAGTGAGATGGAAGCTAGATTGCTCCCAGCTAAGCCCTCGAATTAACCATACAATGAATTTATGGCTTTCCCATCTTAGTTTTGCCCCGAGCAGCCCAAAGAGCCGTAACCGAGAGGCTGCAGTGAGGAGGTTTGGGGGTCCGTGAGCATTGGGGTGCCCGAGCCTGGATGGGGGGCTCAGCCCTGCCGTAGCGCTGCGGGGAGCTGTGCGGGGAGCTGCCTCGTGGGGAACCGCAGGGAGCGCCGTCCCGCGTAGCGCTGCGATGGATCGGACCCCGCGGTGCCGACCCGCACACAGCGCTGCGGTGCATCCCCGAACCACGCGCCGGGCGGGGGCTGCAGGACGGGGATCTGCAAAAAGTGCCCCCCGGCCCCATCCAACAACCAACGCCGCGGTTCTGAAGCCGGCGGGGAAGGAGGAGCGGGGCGGACCCGGGGTCGTTTGCATAAAGATTAAATTTTATTGTTATTATTATTTTTTTAATTATTCCGGTTTGGGGGGGGTTTGTTCGTTTGTTTTAAATACGTGGTGTGGCGCACCCGGTCCCTCGGGAAGTGGTCATGCAGAGCTGAGGTAGAACGCCCGGCCCAGGCGCGGTCCCGGAGGCACCTTAGGTAGTTTCAACGCAGTCTCTCGGCCGCGGTCGGGGTTTCTCCGCTATTCCAACAGCGAACGAACAACACCGATCTCACCCGGCCCGGCTCGGGCGGGGGCTGCGGGCGGCGAGGGGAGCGGGGACGGCTTCAAAACGGGGACGGAGCCCGGGGAGGTGGGGGGGGAACGGCGGCACCCGGCCCCGCCGTGCCCCCTCCGCTCCCCCCCGGCGGCATTGCACATGGAGCGGGGCTCAGGGGTTCAGTTCCAGAGCCCAGACCTGCTGGGGCCAACCGGTGCGGCCCTTCAGCTTCTTCTCGCCGTGAGCCAAAGGCTGCGAGTACACCTCGGGCTGCTGCGGAGAAAAGAGCGGTGAGGAGAGGAGAGCCGGGCAGAGCAAAGCGGCTCTTAGCAGCCCCGGGATGGGGAGTCTGCGCTTTTCTCCTTTTTCTTCTATTATTATTATTAAAAACATTATGATCACGGTTGTCGTTAATGTTATTACTGCCGTTACAGTTATTACTGCTATTACGGTACGATGCGATCTTTTCCTCCCGCTGCGGACGGGAGAGCCGCGGCCGCCCCAGTTCCGATCCGCCCCGGCTGATGGGGAAGGGCGGCCCGCCGCGATTTCAGCCCTCGGGCCGCTGCCCCGCGCCGTCCGCGCGAATCCCCGACCTCCTTTCTTTCCTCCACCGAAATCCCCAACGTTATTCTGTCCTTTTTCTTTTTTTTTTTCCTTTTTTTTTTTTTTTTTTTTTTTAGAGGGAAAAACAATTCCCCAGCAGAGCCGGGAAAGGTTTTCCCTCAGCCCCGCCGCTCCCGTCGGGCAGCGCAGGGGAAGGGCCGCGGCCGCCGCTTACCGTCTCCCGTTTCCTCTTGTTCTCCCGGCCGTCGGCCTTCTTCAGCTCGGCCTTGAAGCCCTCGGGCTCTCCGGGCTGGCTGTCTCTGGCCAGCACCTCCATCAGGTAGGCGATGTAGCTGGTGGCCAGGCGCAGCGTCTTGATCTTGGACAGCTTGGTGTCGGCGGGCACGTTGGGGATGCACTCGCGGAGCTCAGCGAAAGCGCTGTTGATGCTCTCCGTTCTCCTCCTCTCCTTTTTGGGACCCCCGACCCCTTTCCTTCTCCCCAGACGACCGCTGAGCGCTTCCAGCCTGCCCGCACCTCCGGAGCCGAACTCGGCGGGGCCGTACGCGGGGTTCTGCCCGTGGAGCTCCGGGGTCACCTCGGCCGGGTTCAGCACCCAGCCGGGGAAATAAGCGCGCTCCTGGTGGCAGCGAGCCGCCGGCCCGAAGAGGAAGGGCTCGTGCAGCATGTGGTGGTGGTGGTGGTGGTGGTGGTGCTGGTAGCCCCCCACCAGGTTCATGGTCCGTCGGGGCCCCGCGGGGCTCAGCACCGCGCCATGGCCGAGCTGCGCTGCGCTCCTCCGGGCTGGCGGCGGGGCCGGGGCTGCGGCGGCGGTGGTGCCTTTGGGCTTTGGGTTGTTTCGTTGTTGGCTGGGTTGGGTTTTTTTTTTTTTCGTTTTTTTTCCTTCCTTTTTTTTTTTTTTTTTTTTTTTAACCCTTTCTGGAGCCTCCCGGCTCTGCCTTTATATAGGGCCGGGGCCCCCCCGCCGAGGAACCAATGGGCAGGGGAGGATGCTCGGGGGCCCCGGGGGGAGCGGAGGGGCGTTTTATTCGGGCTCACACCTCCGCCTCTTGCTCTCCTCCCTCCCTGCTTGGAGAAAGGGGCGAACGGTGACCGAGGGGGGACCGCAGCCTTCGTGATCCTCTCTGCTTCCCTCTCCTGGGCCGGGATATCCGCACCCCCTCCCACGGAGCGCCCGTCGGGGGAATGGAGGCGGCTGCGGGGTGCGGCGGGGCTGGGTGGGCACCGAGGAGCACAGGGGGCTCTGCTTCCCCAGAGCTGCAGTCATGGGGGGACGGGGGGGGATCCGGCCCCGTGGGAGCAGTGCGGCCGGGAGTGCTGCAATGTGGGGAGGGGGGTGAGGGCACGGCAGGGAGCACCCCTGGGCTGGGTGTGTTGGGATGGCGGTGCTGGACCTTCAGGTTGTTGCATGTGAGCCCTGCATGCAGGGAGCGCATTGCACATCCACAGTCAGCACACAGATGTGTTGCACAGATGTGTGCAAGTGCACTTGGGGAAAGCACACGTATAGCACTTGCACACGAATGGGAGCACACAGAGACACTGTGTGCACTGCTCACACAACTGTGTCACATACACACTTGGCTGCAGCCATGCACACACCTGCAGTTGATGCACTGCACACACACATCGTGCCACCACAAACGTGTTACGTGGCCTGCACACACCCACCATGTGTTCTGTGCATAGATATCTGCATGCTGCACGTGCATACATGCATACATACTTATTCACACACACACGTGTATGCACACCCATGCACAGAGAACACACACCTAAGATATAAATACACAGAAATTACCCTTAACACATTTCTGACAGGGCAGTGGGCACATGGGGACATGCTCTGTGTTTCTCCATCCCAGGATGGGGGGGTCCCAGCGTTGCTCTTGCACTTCCCCCAACCCCAGGCTGAGCCCTGCTGTGGCCGTGCTGGTTCACCCCTGGGTGACGACTCCCCAGCTGACAGCTCCGGACGGCTCCGAGGCCGGCCCCAGTTTGTCCCAGCGTGGACAGCGGGGCACTGCGGCGGTGACGGCGGCAGTGGGGCAGGAAGGGGCTCGGGCCCGAGGTATGTTAGCGATTAACGGCGCTTTGCAGCGATTCATCTTGCAGCGGAGGGTGGAAACGTTGGAGGGTTGTTTGCAGGCGCTTGTATTAATCATCCGGGCTAACACACCATTAACGTCCTCCTGCATTTTAAAGATGACAAATTTTATTTGACTTCTCTCAATCACGGTTCCCGGGCGGATTCGGGAGCCACTTAAATGCCTCGGATTTTCCATCGTTAGCTGTTACAAGGCGCGCTGCGGAGGCGGGAGGCAGGGCTCTGGGCCCCCCCATTCAGCGGGGCAGGGTGCAAGGGGGTCCCCACTGCTGCCGGGCCCCAGAGATCGGGGAAGGGGGGGGCACCTCACCCCCTGCTTTGTTCTCTGACGATGCAAAGCCCCCCGCCCTTCCCCACCCGCTTTAAACAAGCGCCCTGTGCACATTTGCTAGTGATTACCCCGCCGTTAAGTCGGACCTTGGGTAGGTCACTGTGTCCCCCCCACCCCCCGATTTCCTCCCAAGTGTCGGTGTCTGGGTGGGATCCCAGAGCCCTGTGTGGGGCTGGGGGGTGCCAATGCCATCGGGTCCCACTTTGTGCTGGCACAGCATCAGCTACAGCTACAGCACCCTGCTCCCTCTGGCGATCCCCATCCCTATAACAGCTCTGATCCAGCAAATCACCAGACTGGGGTCACCCAGAAGAGCATCCCCCAAACTCCCTCAAAGCCCTGCTGTGTGCAGCTTTCTTACAGCTGAATCCCATGGGATATGGGCACTGCAGTGCTGTGTGACTCCGGACCTCCTGAGCTCAGCCTCAGCTCAGGCACTATCTTCCTTTATTCCCCTCCTGACAGCAGTCCCTGTGCACACTGGAAGGATTCAGCTGAGCAAATAATGGGACCACTGCATTGATTTTCCTTTGGAAAATCATTCTAATCTTTAGTGTTTTAATAAAATAATAAAACCGGAGCCCTTCTCACTCCGACACCTTCTAAATCAAACCAGGCTGCCTTTGTCACGGCATCCAAATTTAGCACTTCTCCAACTTTGGGTGAGTTTCTTTTAGTTTTGCATCTCCCGTTTGTGTTGGGGGGAAATGGCAAGCGGCTCAGATTAGGGGATTTATGGCTTATGTTGCAGGAGGAACTCTGCTTCTGCCCACCTGTTTTCCTTCAAATCCTGCCTGGAGAAAGGAGTCCCGCACATCGCAGCAGGGTGAGGCTATTTCTGGTCCCCAGCACCCATCACCTGCCCTGCACAGGGGCTGTGGTTTCAGCCCCCGACCCTGGGGCAGCCCCTTATCAGCTCCCGGCTCGCGGCGGCCCGGGCTGTGCTGTGACTTTGACGCCAGCTCCGCTCCCCCTCCCCTGCTCCCTTATCTAAATAGGAGCGTAAATCAGGGCCTTGGCAGATGCCCTGGCAGGACAGGGACTCCATAAAAAGGGGCTCTGCTCCAGCTCTGTTTACATTGCAGCCCCGTAAAATATTCCCCTTGTCTTCCCTGCAGCATCCCGGCACCCGGCTGCGTCCCCACCCTGGGGTGCAGCCAGGCAGGATCCCCAATGCCACCCCAGCCCCAGCAGGTTGTCCCCCCCCCCCTCCCAAGCAGGTCATACCCCAGCTGCCCCAAACCCGGCATCCAACAGAGCGGGCCTGCGCCAGCCCCCCAAGGGCAGCTGGGCTGTGTCTAAAGGTGCCCCTGGGTATTTATAGCACTCGCCTGAACCAGCGCAATAATCATCACTCAGCACCTTCCCAGCACCACTGCTGCTCCAGGCTTTGGGAAAAGCCTGGGGAAACTGAGGCACGGGCTGTTCTGTGCTTACACAGGGGGGTGCATGGGGTGCGGTGCCCCATTTTGCTGCCCCTCTGCCACACCACCCCCAGGCATTGTCACCCCAGCGATGTCCCATGGCCCCGGTGCCGCCCATCCCCTCCACACAATGCTCCCACTTCAGCCATTCCCCCTCCAGCAACCCGATCTATTTATGGCCAACCCGGCACTGCCTTGTCTGGATAAATCAAACCGAAAACAAAGCTTTATGGAAAAAAGATTATTAAATTTTCCATGTGTTCCTGCAGGGATGCGCCAGGCGCTCGCTGTTTATTTTTTTCCCCTCTCCTCCGCGCGCGCTGTAAATGACACTGTGTTTACAGAGGTTTTTATGTCATCAGAGCGGAGTCACAGCTCAGCTTCCTCTCCTGTGTATTTTATGTAGATGGATGTGTCTGCGCGGAACACTCAAACTAAACACAGCGCCGGTTTATAGGAAAATGTATTTATTTGAAAAATCGTAACTCATGATTTCGGCAAAACCGGGCTCCACATTTATTGCTGCTAATGGGGTGTGGCGGCCATAAATTAACCTGGAAAATTGCTGCGGCCGAATCAACAACGGCTCATTGTGCCAGCAGAGCGGGGCAGAGCCCCAAAGACGGCCCGTGTCACTTCGCAGTGACATTGGGATGCGAACAATAGGAGAAAGAGATGCAGCGACAGCCCCGCAGCTCTGGGCCCGAAGCCGTTCCCTCTGAGCCTCACTCAGCGCAGCGCTGCTCCCTGAAATCAGTGAGCTCGGTGGAGGGGGATGGGCCACAAAGGGATTTTCTCTTTGCGTTTCATTACCTGCCTTGGATACACAATTCAAGATGATGGAAAAATGGGTCCGTGAGCTCCGAGTCGCAGCCCAGGTGCGCAGAGAGACTCTCTGCCCTGCTCCCTTCTTCCTCTAGGAGAAACCGGAGCACTGAAGCAGGCGGCGCTTTCTTACTCTACATATTCATCTTTCTGCCCAAATTCCATGCAGAGACCCCAGAGCCTCAGGGTCGGGGCAGGGGTGGCTCTGCTGTCCCCCAGCCCTGATGTGGGACCTGCGGTGCCATCAGCAGGGAGCGGTGGCCAAAGCCACCCGCTGGTGCCGGCACTGACACAAACCAGCGCCCGCCCCTCCTCCGGACGCTTTCCACTCCTGAAGCAAATTTACAAGGGCTCTAAAATGTCATGCTCCAGGGCATAAGCCAACTGCTAATGGCTGGGGATTGGGAAAGACATTTCCTCCATGCGAGAAGGATTGCACAATCGCTTATTAAGGCAGCTCCAGGCGTCTTCGGCCAAAGCATCTGGTTTGGGGCATGGCTGGAGCTGCACTGCTGGGGTTGGGGCTGCTCCCAGTGCTCACCCTGATGTTAGAACAGGATTGGGTCAGCTCACACTCAACACACGTGGAAAAAGAAGAGGGGCTATGGCAGGGGGAGGCTGAGCCGTAGCAGTGGCTGGGCACGGGGTGCTCCTCATCTCTGGGTCGGTTTTGGGGTAGGGAAGGATGGTGAGAGCAGCACAGCCTCCAACACCAGCCAGGAGCCACACACAGCAGGTACTGGGAGTCATAGAGTCATCGAGGTTGAAGAAGTCCTCTAAGATCACCAAGAGCAGCAGCTGACCCATCCCCTCCACGCTCATTAAACCCACAGTGCCACATCTCCACAGTTCTCAAACACCTTCAGGGCCGGTGACCACCCCACCTCCCTGGGCAGCTGTGCCACTGCATCACCGCTCTGTTGGAGAGGAAATGCTTCTTACATCCAATCGGAGCAGTGCTCTGGGCAAAGCCCTCACGATGCTGCCAAGTTGCAGGAGAGCAGTGGGGTTGGTTTTCCCATGGGGTAGCCCAGCATCTCCGAGGTGTCCCAAATTCTGCTCCATGCCAAAATCTGGAGGTCAACCTCAGCTGTGTGGCTCAGCTGGATTCTCCTGCCCTAAGTTATCAGATTGCTGAAGATGGTGATATTTTGGGACCCCGTGCCTTGGTTTTGTGCACTGGTTTTATGTCTGCTCAGAGCCTGGTGCAGTTTCCCAGCGGTCAGAGCAAGAAGTGGCTCTTCCAGCTCAAACTGATGAGTTTGCCCATGGGTATCCTATATGTAAGAGCAGCTCGTGCACCTCTTTAAACACAGAGAGGGAAAAAATGCAGACGAAGCCTCGTGCATAAAGCAGAGAAAAGGCAGATGCCACACATGTACTGCAGCAGCCAGTGGGCTCCAGAGCCAGAGGCAGGAAGCTAATCCGAGCAGAGAAAAAAAAAACACAAAACCAAAGAAACTCAGTTTTTGGAGTGTTAAAAATTAACAGGCGTCTGTTAGGACTTTTTCACAACTGAGAATTATTTGGGATCTGAGGGTTTTAAATAATTTTAGTGCTTTTTTCCGCCCTCTTTTCTCATGTTATAGATGGGAGGTGGCAGAAGCAGGAGCGCAGCCTGAGCAGGACTGCGAATATTTTCCTTTTTAGGATGAAAGCTTTTTGGGGAGGAGGTGGCAGTGGAGCTGGGGGTCAGTTATTTTTGTTGTTTCCTTGAGCTTTGGTCTACGGCCAAACAAATGGGGAGAAGAAATGGAAATCTGGAGGTCTGCAGTGCGGCTGTTCCTTTGGTTATAAGAAAAAAAAAAGCAAGTTTTTGTGCAGAAAATCATTGCTGTTCACAGCTTGTACCCAAACCTCAGCCACGCCACCACTACTGTTATAAGCACAGACCTGTGCTATGTGGAGGGGAGCACTGCTTGGGGCTGTCCCAGCTGCTTGCTCCATCCTTATCCCATCCTACAGCACTGGAATGAGCTCCTGAGATACACAGTGGGAAAAGCATTGCGACTCCACGCCGTGATGTGACCCCACTGTGGGCTCTGTGTGTGGCTCTGGGTGCTGAGTGGCGCGGCGGCTTTGGGGAGTCCCACCCCGGGGATGGGCTGGAGATGGAAAAGTGAATCCAGATCTGTAGGGAGCAATGGTTTTATTGTATGCCCTCCTAAAGCACTGCAGAAAAATGGTTTGAAATCCTGCTCCTCCTGTAAAAATGCTGATTTTCCCCACCCACAATTCTCAAAAATGAAATGGAATACTTTGCTCCGGGCTGAAGACATTTCTGCTTTTGGATCCTTGCTTCCTAGAAAGTGATAATGAAGGGAGAGCAAGCCATCCCCATTAAAGTGTGCTTAATCGAAACTCCAGTTTGCTGTTAAACTTTGCTGGGAATCATTTGGGGCTGCTCCGTGCAAACCAACTTTTCCACTTGAGAAGCCCTTCAAATTCAAACCAAACCAACCAGCACGACCATTTCTGCAGGAAGCATCTTGCTGGGGTAGAAGAAAGAGGTTTGTTTGTTTGGCACTGCAAATGCCCATAACTGCACTTGGGATGTACAGAAGTTGGATGAGGAGAGAGGCACCGACGGTGCTTTGCCTGCTGCCCATGGCAGGCAGTGCTGGCAGAGGGCACAGGGAGCCCTGCGCTGGTGCAGCTGCGTTGTGGGTCAGATTAGGGCACTCCACAGTGAGCAGACAGACTTTCCCAAGGAGATGCCACCAAGATCCTTCCACTAAATGTCAGTTTTCCACTATGCTTTACCCCTAAAAAATCACAGCGATTGCTAAGGCAGCAATACACACACTGCCAAACCTGTTAGATACCACATAGATATGTAAACACAGAGCACCCTGAGTGTAGGGAGCAGTCTGCTAACTACTGCCAATGGGTCTGAGCAAACCCAATGGTTTGTAAGGGGCTGTGGGGCTGCAAAATCAGCCTTTTGGAGGGTTGTTGTTGTTTTCTCGAGCCGAAACCAAAAGAAAAATCCTTTCTGAAGATGACAGCCTTAATTTACAGTGTCATTAACCAGAGCCGAAACCCAAGCTGGGCTGGGTCTCCTGTGTGCAGCGGCCCCCCCATGCCTCGCAGCTGATCTGTCTCTGATTGTGCCAGATCTGCTGGTCCCGTCCCTGCTCCGCTCTTGTTTTTCTTCATATGGATGTTATTATTTAGCATATGGGACAAGGAGGCTGATTCTCTCCCTCTCTCACACACATCCGTACCAAACAAATGGAACTTCCCTGGCGTATTTGTGGGGGCTCAGACAGTGGAGATGGGACTCAGGGTCCAGCCGGGGGGAGTCATGCCTGCACCAGTAGGAAAAAACTCTGCAATAGGCAAAGCATCTCCTATTTGCCCCTAAGCTGCAGCTCTTCCTGTGCTGATAAGAAGCCCAGGAAGGCTCCCTTCAGTAGCGTGACACGTTTTCCCTCCTCCTGGCCTGGAGAATGGGGCTGGCTGCACGCCTCACTGGGGAAGAGCCCCAGGTGCAGACAGGGCTGGCTCCTCGCTGATCAGCCCCGCAGCCCTGCGGCCGAGGGCTTGCTGCTATCTGGGGCCATCGTGGCTCAAGATGCAGACAGAGATGCTGCAGGAGCCACGGGGCTGCAGGGCAGGGAAGGGTGTGGGGGAATCCCTAATCTGTGTGTCTGACATGGAGAGTCTGGGCACTGGCCAGTTTCTCACACTACAGTGCTGTGGATGGTCAAAACATGAGTCAACCACATGGCTGAGGCTGCTGGTGGCTGGGTGCTCTGCACTGAACTGGGAGGGGGAGCTCAGGCCCAGAGGGATGCTGTCACTGAATCATAGAGTCATTAAGGTTGGGAAGGTCCTACCTGTCTCAGCACGCACTCAGCTTCACAGCGGGGTTTTTCCCAGTTGGAGATCATAGAATCATAGGATTGGTTGAGTTGGAAAGGACCTCAAAGCCCATCAGGTTCCAAGCCACGATGTCAGGCTGCACAGGGACCCATCCAGCCTTGAACATCTCCAGGATGGGGCTCTGATCACTCCCAAAAGGCAGCGAAGGACTCAGACATCTCCTGATTGCTCTCTCTGGGTGACAAAGCAGCAGGGACCCCTTTGCTGCCCACTGCTCTGCTGTACTCTTCCCATGGGCAGGGGCATGGACAGGGACAGGAACAGGAGGCTGCTGTCACCCCGCACCACCCAGCCCAACACACCACGTCACCGAGCTGGCTGCAGGCCCGTCCTGAACTCCCTGCACCACAGCCGTTGGTGTTTTTCCTCTTCCTCTGTCAGATCCCCCATAAATTTCCCGTTGCCGGCTCCACCAGCGCCATGTTCCCATTAAACCTTCCAGCCTGATTACATCCGTCAGTGTCACCATCTGGGGCTGGAATGTGTCACCCTGCTCCAGAGGAGCCATTTATTTATATGGAGCAGAGCATTTCAGGACAAAGCACTGCGTTGGATCACATTGGGTCGTTTTTTCTGCGGTGGCGAGTGCCGATCCATCTCGCGCAGCACGAGGGAAGCGCCGCCGCTGGATTCTTTCCTATTTATTTTTCCTAAACAGAGGGCAGAGGAGAGGGAGAGCAGCCTACCAGCAGCATCCTGCGCTTCACAGAGTGCCCCGAGCTGAGGTTTTCTTTGCAAAATCCATGAATCTGGAGCAGAGATTTCTCAACGTTCAGGTATTAGATGCCATTATCAGACAGCGAGGGTTGAAGATTAAAAAGAACTCATGGATAACCGTGCCTGGAGAAACTGTGGGCACTGGGACATCCCTGTCCTGGCTGTGGTGTTTCCACTTCTGCCCCTATGTGTTTTTGTGGGCATTAGGTGCAATGGGACCAAACCATCCCATGGGACCAAACCTCCCAACCAGTGGAGGACTCTGCTGCCTTGTCCTGGGCTACCAGGCCCTTGGGTGTTGATGTATCCCTGGGAGTAGATTTCCTGTTGTTTTTGCCCAAGGTACCTGTGCTGGCTGCTGCCAGAGGCGGACTCAGATGAGCTGGAAAAAGCCTTTCCTTGGGGTGCTGCCCGCTGACCTGCATATGGTAGGGGTGGGAGAGACAGTCAGTCTGTATTGCTTTGTTTATAAGAACATATTTGCAGTGATTGATGTCCGAGCTGTGGAAGTATGCTTGCAAGTGGGACTTTAAAACATGAATCAAACAATGTTTGGAATACGTGCACTGCTCTGTCAAACATTTGGAGTCTGCATAGCCTGCGCATCCAGAGAGAGGTATCAGTGCCTGTGTGGAGGTGTCTGCTGGGGAACGTGAGTCCTGGCATGCAGACATGGGCATCCTCCTGTGCATCCCACGTGCGAGCACGGGCAGCCCCATACATCCCCTCGCATCGCCGCATCCTCCCACCCAGCGTCCCCTCTCCACACCAGCACAGGGACGCTGCTGGGGACCGGTTGGGGATGGCTATGCCAGGCAGTGCGTGCCGAGGTGTCCCGTTAAGCCCTGTCCATCACGGGACATTCCTTTTGGTGACGCTCCTTACTGCCAAATCATCCCCCGGGAGTGCCGAGGAATGAAGCAGCCCTGGAGGACAGAGCCGACTTGCAGACTTCCTTCCCCTTCAGATAACCCGCGTGCCCGTGGAGAGAAGAAAGGTCTGGAAGGGGCGGGCGGCAGCCAGATGTGCACGGTGCATGGAGAGCCTCGGCCGGAGCAGCACATGCTTCGGGTTAAGCCCCTGAGCAATCCCAGCTGCACTGCTATTAATGAAGCCCTCAGTTAAACGTGTGCTGAACGCTCTCTTTATAAGGGCGGTGATGGTTTGGAGGAGATGAGGGGTCTTCATAGCGATTGTCTGTTTGTCCCAAAGGCAGAGGATGCCCTCAGTAGTGCGTGGTGCCACTGGGTGCTGCTCCTGCCAAGAAGTGACATTTCCAGCCCCAGGCTCAGGGAGGGCATTTGGGACTGAGAGGGGTACCAGAATGGGCATCTCCCCGGTATGGGCAGAATTTCCCCCCTCCTGGCTTTCTCAGGAGCACTGCACTCACCTCCTCCTCCCGCCCATGCCTCTTATTCTTTTTTTCCCCCCCAAAAAAAGCCATCACAAATCCATTTCCAATGGGTGGAAACCAGAAAGCACTCAGTTCCCCCGCCTGAGTGCAAAGCCCCTTTCCCTATGAGCAGAGTCCCCTCTGCAGCTCTCGGCACTCGGTGCCTTTTAGCCCAGCAGAGATTTATTCACTTCACGGGTATTTTTAAAAGGTATTTTCTTTATAGCCGGGCTTCTCCTGCTTAAGAGAGATTAGGAGATCGTATTTCATGACTTCTCGTGGATTCCCTTTCCGAAGCCCTAATGAACTATGGGTGAGTGCACGCCGTAATCCAGTCTGTGCAGCAGCTTGTTAACCGCGCCGGTTCCATTCTAACAGCTGCTGCGTCCCATCGCACCGCTCCGACCCGCGGCGGCACCGCCCGTCACAGCGCCGTGGTGCTTTGCAGTGGGCGCAGTGCGAACGCGGCGGTGGTGCTGGAGGGGTCCTGAGCTGTGCCCACTGCCCTCCCTGATGGAAGCAGAAAGGAGCAGCCCCGTGAACGCCCCGGGTGAAGGAAACCAGCCGAACCCCACTGAAACGTTTCTTTGTCTCGAGAAGTGTCAGCGAAAGAGATTCCCTTTGAGGATAGGATTGTGTTTGCAAGATTCCAAACCCCTCATCTGGACAATAACAGCTTCTGTCTAAGGGAGCGGTCCCGTAAGGCACCGGCCGAGCCTGCAGCATTACTCTGCAGGAAGGTAATGAGGGCTCTGGTGCTGATAAGGCTGCAGTGCCGGGGAGATGGGTGTGTGCAGGCAGCGCGTGGCACAGCAATGGGGCACCCCGTGCTGCCCACAGCCCCCTGGGGCTCTGTGCCAGGAGGAGGAGCCTGGATGGATGCTCAGGGCACCGACGCCACCGGGGACTGCTGATGATCTCATTAGCTCACGGGAACACCAGAAAATAATTGCTCATGGCTCAATGCAGTCCATCTGTGTGGGATTTTCTCTGTCAGAAGTGCACACGGGCTGGTTTTAATGGTTTTCCACGTTTTTAAGCTAAAACATTTACTAGCGCCGGAGCGCGGGCAGAAATCAGTTCCAGCCATCGGCACATAGAGGGGATTTGGAGGCAAAGTTCTCAGGGTGACTCTGTAACAGGGTTCACACAAACCCTCCTACCCACAACACGAGGGTAATTGATGCTTTGGAACACTCCGAGGCCCTGGGAGACATTGGAAGTGTGTTTTACAGTATTCGCTGTTGCGATGCATAAAAAAGCCATGAGTCAGGCCAGCTATGCTCCTGAGACTGACTTAAAGTTATTCACACACACACACACACACACACACATACACACACCCCTTTTTAAGTGATCGCGCTGAAAGCTTTTCAGAATGTTGGGTTTTTGGTTTGTTTGTTTGTTTGTTTTAACAAAGGCTGATTTTTTTCCCATAGCCACAGAACCGCGGCAGCCCTGGCGCAAGTCCTGCACACAGCAACGCAGGGGGTGCTCGAGGCTGCAACAGAACTGCTCAGAGCAGCACTCAGTTTCTCTTATTCTGCTGGGAACTGGGGCACACAGCACCGGCACAAGCAGCTGCCCCTTGCTCACACCTGCCCTATCACCTTCTCCCATGCAGTAAACACGAACTGTGCGTTCACTGCAGCTCGCCAGGAATAAAGTGCACAGGGTGAGCACCCCAGGACTCAGCTCAGCACCCAGCTGGAAGCAAATCCAGCACCTGGGCTGGGAAATAACTCCGCTACCCCTTATCGGGTGTGTAGGCTTAATCCCTCCTCAAGTGGCACAGAGCAGCCGGCTCCTCCGCGGGGCTTTGCTCAGCCACATCCCAAAGGAATCACTGCACCCCCAGTGCGCGGGTGCTGAGACAAAGCAGACCCCGTCCCGCTTGCTCCTGGCTGCTGTTGGAAACACAGAGCCCGAACCCAGCCCAAAGCATTTCAGCTATGCCCCGCGCGGGCTGGAGCGAGGAGCCTGCCTTAAGTGGGCAAAGGATTGAGGACTCGAATGGGAGCCCGGCTGCAGGCTCTGCAGAATGCAGGCTGGGCGCTGAGCTTTGCACAGCAATGACAATCCACGTGCAGTGCGTCCCTACAAAATCATCCAGCCCCAGTGGAGCTGGCTGTGATGGGAGGGTGTGCTGGGGGTTATTTAGAGAAGGGCTTTTGCTTTGGAGGTGGGGCTGCTTTCCTTTACAGGAACCCCCAGCTGCTGAAATATTCTCAGTTTTTAGCCCCCAGAATGCTGCAGTATTCCCAGTTTTTAGCAGCCAGAGAGAGATCTGCTATCAGGAAGCTGCAGAAAAAAAGCAGTTTTGGAAAATCCAACTCTGTCACAGGCTTACAGCAGCGAAGGGCAGGCAGCCCTTGGCATTCCCTGACTGCTCTGCTGCTCCCTGCAGCACTGCTGTTTTCTGCACACCCCTGACCACGGGGCTGAGCCCGAGCTGTGCACTGCCCAGGCTGCAGCCCATCTGGGCACAGGACCCATGGATTTCCATGGCACAGGAGCCCCGGGTTATCCTTTATTGGGATCACAGGGTCCCGTGGGTTTGCAGTGGGAAACAGCAGAGAAAATACTGAGGACACTGAGGAGTGTTTTAGGTGACTCCAGCAGGTTTGAGATTTTTTGTTTTTAAGGAACTGCCTGCCAGCTTTGAACCATTTTTGATTTAACTCCTTAAATGACAGGAAGTGGCTTCATTGCAGAGAGGGAACATCTCCAGGACAGAAGGAATGAAATCACCTTTTGAAACAGCTGAAACGAAGCACTGATGCCATTGCCCCCCGTCTCCCTCCAGCCTCACCGAAGTTTGGATTCTAATTTATAAAGCACTTTGTTCAGCCCCAGGTTTACATTTTTTATAGTGAATGCAGTGACTGAGAAGGGAGTGACCCCATCAAGAGGGACTGAGCCAAGGCAGGGACGGGTGGCACATAGCAGGTGGCTCTGGGGGTGGTGGCTGGGCCCAGCACTGCTGGTTTTGGGATACTTGGGCCATTGCCAATGTGTGTCCACGTTGGGCATCGCCAACGCACAGTGGTGACGGACAGCAGGGCCACAAGCAGCACCCGCCACCGGTGCTCCGGCTCATGTCCTTTCACTGTGCATTATATAAATAATATAAATAACTCGTCCTAGGACTTCAAACATGCCACTTCAGATGTATGGCGGGAGATTACAGAGTTTGTTAAAGCTCAGGTCTTCCATCATCCGGGCAGCTCCGAAGCTACTCACGAAAATACAGATCAATGCTTCAATTTTATGGGAGGCCTGTCCCATGTGACCAGACCCAAATCCCTTATTTTATGGCTTGCTTATACATTCCTGGTGAAAAACGGTTTACATTTTGGGCCCCGGGAGCTCTCCTAAATCAGCTGCCAGGTTTTTGCAGCTGGTAGCAAAGGGAAGCGCTGTCATCGGGCTGCCCGGAGGTGAACAAACGAGCCGCCAGGCGCGGGGCTGACATCTCGCCCTGCTCCCCGGGATGCTGCATGTGAGGACTGCGGTGCCGTGAGGGGACACCCGCAAGAGACCCCAAAGCTTCAGGGCTGAAAGGGTTAACAAGGGGCTGGAGAGTTGGGAAGGAGTGCGGCTAATCCTCCGGCTCTGGCCCTGCTAATTATTTGCTGATTCAGCTGCCGAGCTGAGCCCAGCCCCAACGCGGGTCTCTGCTATCAGCACTGGGATGTGCTGGGCTCTGCGCGTGGCTTTGCCTGGTTTCTCTTGAGAGCCCGAGCGCAATGCCCTGAGCTATTGCACTGGCTTGCAGGGAAACTGAGGCATGGGTATGGCTGTCTTGGTGCTGGGGCAGAGACGTAGGAGTGCATTACATCCCCTCCCATCTGCCTGCAGAGCTCTGTCCTTCCCCTTCACTGCTGAGTGGATCCATGGGAAACAGCCAGGGTGCCGTTGGTAATGGGGTACCTGATGCCACCCCCAGGGCAGCCCCAGTGGCACAGGGAGCTGGGGATATTCCTTTAGGTACAGGGAGATGCTGCCTTCATAAACCGCATCATTTTATAGTATTGCAGAATCATTAAGGCTGGACAAGACCTCCAAGATCAACGAGTCCAACCCCAATGCACCCCCACTATGTCCAGTGCCCACATCCCTCAGTGCTACATCTCCACGGTTCTGGAACACCTGCAAGGACGGTGACCCCACCACCTCCCTGTGCAGCTGTGCCACTGCAGCACCACTGTTTCAGAGAATAAACTTTTTGCTTCCCTCCATAACGAGCAGAACGAGCTTCCCGCCCGTTCTATACTGTGCAGCAAGTGATGTCCCCTGGGGTCACCACTAAATCCGCTCCAAATTCCATAAACCTCCCCGTGTAGATTTAGCACTTGGGGACACAGTTCAGTAGGCATGGTGGTGATGGACTGGCAGTTTGTCTTAGACGGTCTTAGAGGTCTCTTCCATCCTTAATGATTCTATGATGTGATGCAGTTTGTGAAGGCGGCAGCTCTCTGTACCTAACTGCTCCCTGCCCCGAGCAGCCCCAGTAGAGCTCAGCTGACAGGAGCACAGCAAATGAGGTGCAAACCTGAGGGGATGCTTGGACACGGCACAGTGACTACACATCATTCCCCCCAGCCCCTGCTGCGGGCTCAGAGAGCAGGGAACCCCATTCTCCTTCACACAGCACTTGTCTCCCATGGGGCTGTTGCAGGATTCCCCCTGGGGTGATCATTCCCCTGCTGAAAGCAGCCCCAGGAAGAGGAGATGGAAGCACTGCCTGCTATCCAAACATATAACGGGCATCAGAACAAGGCAGGTCGCTTGTGTCATATTGCATCACATTCACATCCAAACCCAAAGGCCAAGACCTGCAGCTGTGCTGTCCTGCACTGCCCACAGGCAAAGCAAGGCCTGCAGTGAGATGCCAGGAACACTGCTGGCAATGCAGAACTTCTGTCTCGGGGAAAGCAGACAGCATCCTCCTGCTTCTGGAGACTCAGAGGTTGGCTCGTTTTTTTCTTTCGCAAATGGGTAACTTCATTTGGGGAAAAAAAAGAAAAAAAATAAGAAAAAAAAAAAAAAAGCCACATTCATCTTGCTTTGAAAAGGCTGTAAATAAATCAATTCACTCCCAGGGATAAGCTCTCCCTTCTCTTTGCGGTTGACTCCTGCCAGTGCTAATTGGAGCCAATAGGCACATCAGGAGGGGAGCAGCCCCCTTTACAGGCAACACTTCAGCCTGGAGAGCATGTTTACAGCCTCATTTCAAAGCTGTAAGGAGGAGGGATCTGTCATAAACCCTGGCAGCTTTCGCTGAGCGAATGGTGCTGCTAGAATGTTTAAAACCCATCATTTGGGTGGAAAATATAGAAAACACATGTGTTTCCAGGCGAGCTCTGCTCAGCTCCCAGCCTGGTTTGTGGAAACACAGCCAGTGCAGTGCTTTGGCACAGGGAGACCTGGGTGTGGGGTGGGGACACTGATGGGGTTGATGACCACATACAGCCTCACCTGTGACTCCCACCCTGCCCATGGGTGGGATCCTTATAAGATCAGTGCCCAGGTGCTACACCTGGTTCTGCCTCCTTGGTAGATCCTGACCTCTCTGCAGCTTTTCCACAGGCTCCTTGCCCCACCACAAACCTTGGTGGAAGCCCTTCAAGTAAGTTATGCTGCACCCTGGGACTTCAAGCTTTACCTGGTAGGTCGTGGGGGAGAAGTTTCTATGAGGACTCCAGGGTTTCTTATGCTTCTTGGTGGTATTGTTTTTTTTTTTTTGAGGAGACTTATTGTCCATACTCTGCTTATCCCATCCCTGTGGGTTTTCAAGAAAAAGATGAGTGTGGGACTTGCCCACGTGGGCATGATTGGAGTGGGTTGGTGGTTGGGCTGCACAACTCTACCGATAATGACTCTATGACTTTTGAGGTTCTTGAAGGCATTGATATAGAAGATACCCTTCCAAATTAAGAAAACAGTTCAGTATTTACTTCTCCAAAACAAATACATGTAATGATGAAACTCCATAATTTAGTATAGTCACTTATAGGATTACTTTTATCAGAAGAAAATAAGACATTTCCTGCCCTAAGGATGCCAGTAAGGTATATATGGAAATGTATTGCGTGTTGTTGGATTACTGCTGCCACCAGCTCAGGGTGAAGGATCCATGCTCTGCTTTTGGGCGGAGGAAGGGGTGAGCAGATCCCCTGGGACTGGAGGAGCAGCAGGACCAGGACAGTCCCAGGGATATGGATGGATGGATGGATGGAGTTCCAACCTGCCTGGTCCAACCGAATCATCTTTAGCTCTCAAGGATAAAACGAGTACAAATTATCAACAATAAATGGGGTCTTCATTGCACAGACCCCCACAGTGGTGCCTTTTGCCAAACCCTTTCACGTAGGAGCTACCAGAGCAACTGCCCGCTCCGTGGGGTTGGGACCTCTGTCCCAGTGCAGGAGGGAGCAATGAGCTGGCAGGGCCCCAGCAGGGACACGGCCCTGCCATGCATCGCCCCACGAAGACGGATGGCTGCCAGCCTCCCTAATCCAGCCACTTCGGAGAGATTGTTTGTTCTCATCCTGTTTGAAATGGCTTCAAAGTGGCTCCAGTCTAGACTGTGCCAAGATAAATTACAAACCCGAAGCGCTGATATAAACCATAGGGGAAGGAGTCATTTGCTCTAATGTAATTAAAACAAGATATCATAATGTATGTAAGTATGTATATGTGCAGGCATGCTCTCTCCTGGCGGGAAGCAGCAAGACACTGCTCCAGTTCCTCTATGGTGGGGGGGAGGGGGCTCCTGCCCACCTTTAAAAGGTGCTGAGTAGGGAAGCCGTGCCCCCAACCTATCAGGTTGTGGTAGGAGTGGTGATATCAACAGTGTAGGTAAAAAAGTGGGGAGGTCACTGTCCTTGGGGGTGTTCCGGAACTGTGGAGATGTGGCACTGAGGGATGGTGGGGATAGGCTGGGGTTGGACTTGGGGATCTTAAGGATCTTAGTGGTCTTTTCTAACCTTATTATTGATTCAGTGATTCTAAGTGCTCTTGCACCTTAATTATTAAAAAAAAAACTCAAAATGAGGAGGGAGAAATGAAATAGACTTCTAATTCAATTAAATTCCCTGCCACCAAATCTAAGCTAACAATTCTAATTTGGAGTAATCTCGTTAACAAATGAACACAAGAGCCTCTGATGAACAGTGCTCATATAATTGTTTCAAATGAGTTTAATGAAAAAGAAGCTCATGATCATTCATTTTTCAACATGTCTTCACATCCAAACGCAGCTCAACAAAGTGAAGTTCCTTGAAGAGGTGGAGGCAATTATCAGCTCAGGTGTGTGTGGATCTGTTTCAGTGGTGGTGTTATGCTTGATAATTAGATGTGTAAACAGCTGAAAGTTATTGTGCGTAAACTGAGGCAATTATTCTTCCTGTTACTCCTGAAATGCTTTGTCCTGGCTGATGCAGGCAGGGTGATGCTCAAATGGATTCTTAGTGGTGGATGGAGCACAGTTGTGTCTGGGCTCTTATTTTCATAGCTGTTGGTAGGGACCCTTAAAGGGCATCTGGTCCAACTCCTGTGCAATGAACAGGGACACCCACAGCTGCATCAGGTGCTCAGAGACTCTCCAGCCTGATATCCATCCCCTCTTTAGGGATGGAGAATCTGCTACCTCTCTGGGCAAACTGTGCCAGTGCTTCACTGCCTTTATTCTAAACTTTTTTTCCCCTGTATCCAGTCTAAATCTCTCCTCTTTTAGCTTTAAACCATTTCCCCTTGTTCTATCACAACAGACCATGCTAAGGAGTCTGTCCCATTCTTTTCTATAGCCACCCTTTAGATACTGAATGGTTGCTCTCAAATCTCTGCAGAGTCTGCCCTCCTCCAGGCTGTACAGCCCCAGCTCTCAGCCTGCCCTCATATGGGATGTGTTCTGTCCCTTAGATTTTCCTTGGGACCAGCCCCAATTCTGCCACCTGGCAGCTCATGAACTGGTTGCTAAAGCTCCTTGATGGGATGGTTGCATGTGGAAAGCAAATGGCCTTTATCATTGCTGGCATATCACTTGGAAGAAATGTTCGTGGGCGGTTTGGGAGCCTGGAGAGGTAGGCAGCCAGGGATGCTGTCATGCACAGCCACGGGGCTTTTTCCTGCCTGGAACAGGGCTGGTGCTTTTATTGGGTTGTGCCCACTGCAGGGTGATGTGCTCAGTTCCTTGCCAACATCATAATTACACCCGCAGAGCTCATTGGAGCCACACGCACAAACTGTGGCATCACATTCTGCCTGCATCCTCCCCTGGGGGTGGTCCAACCTCCTGGTGCCCGCCTGGGCTCAGCGGATGCATAAATCCCAGCACGATGCTTTGAAGCCCTTGTGGAGAGCAGTTGTTGTTTGTGTTGTGGCTTATCGCTCCACTCTTGCACCACGTGGCCCTGCTGCCAGGGACCAGCAGGGCTGATAAGGGTGATGGATGGGGATGGTGCTGGCTCCACTGTGGCCCCACCACTTCCTGGGAGCTGGGGTAGCCCAGTGCTCTTCAAGGAATGTGGGACTGAGGCATAGGGAGCTCCCGATGCTGGGGAGAGTGTAAGTGGCTCCATGCCCAGCTGAGACCCTTGATTATGGATTTTAGCACTGCTCAAGTGTTGGCCTGTTCTATATCCCTGTGTCCATGGTGTAGGGGGGTGGTGCAGACCTAAGCCTGCAGCCTGGTTGGTGTGAGGGGGCAATACTACAGCCTGCTTCAGTTGAGCTCTGCAACATGCTCTGGTCCCCACTGTGGGGTGAAGAGGTTGCCCTGAGAGGTAGTGGATGCCCCCATCCCTGGAGGCACACAAGGTCAGGCTGGATGAGCACCTGATTGAGCTGTAGCTGTCCCTGTTTGTTGTGGGGGATTTGGACCAGATAGTCTGTAAGAGTCCTTTCCAACTCAAATGACTCTATGATCCTATGAGCAAAGGGGTGATGGGTAGGACATTATAATAAATAGGTGGGGTGGAACAAGCATTTGGTCCTCTCTGGGCAAGCCAGGGCAGTGATTTGGTTTAAGTGATGTTTCCTGGGGCTGCAGCAGGACTCTGCACACTCAGCTCCATTTTGTGTGCCATGGTGGCTCCAGCACTGATATGTCCCTGGGTTTAGGGCATCCTGGCAGGGAAATGAGGCTGCATCCCACCACTTCATACCAGGGTGTCCCTGACCTTTAGAGAAGCTCTTTGCAGCAATTTTCAGAGCCAAGCAGCTCTGAACTCCCTTTGCAGGTCAGCTTGTGTTCCTGGCTCAGTGCAACCCAAGAGAAACATTTTTGTGCAGCTACCACAAGGACTGCAGAGCAGTTTCTCAGTGATGCCATTCTGGCTTCTGTCCCACACTGATTTTATTTTTTTTAATTTTTTCCCCCCCTTTCCCTCCACTTGACCCAACCCTCCCACCCTCCTGTATTTCATTCCTATCTCCTCTCTCCTGGACTGTGCCATGGAGGACTCAGTGCCTCTGCTCTGACCACTCAAAGCAGCAATACCCAACCCCTTCCCATGGCAGGTTTCTGGTTTCGGTCCCATCTAATGGGCAGGTTTGTGTGCTGCCATGAGTCCATTTCCCAGTGCATCACTCATAGGTTTGTGCAAAAAGTGAATGTGGGACAAAGCTCACTAATTGCAGCACCTCAGTCAGCCAAAGGAAAAGTGGGATGCCTCTCCGCACCAGCCTCGTTATGAGGGCTTCATAAAAGGAGGCTGTGCTTGTAATTAAATAGCCATACCTTGGCTCCCAAAGACAGGAGGAAAAGGCAGTTTGGGAATGTATGAAAATGGGTTTTGGCAGGTCTCCTGGATTTAGAATAATACGTGGATTTGGGTTGTTCCATTTCAAATACGTCAGGTTGCTTTTAATGGAATTAAATAAAGATATGCATGATGAGGACGGCAGCCCTTTCCTGGATGCCTTTCCCTCTCTGGCTAACTCTGGGTAACTCCGGGCTCCCAGCACATGTTTAGTAGCACTGTGTTTGCTGCGCTGCAATCTGTGGCTGACTCTGCTGATAAGTCCCATTAATGTCAAATTTCCCAAAGTTTTCCAGTCCAGCTCCTGGTTTTACACGCACCTCCTTCACTCCCCATCGTGCACACGTTCCAGCTGTGGCTGCTTGGAATGGACACACAGCTCCTCTCCAGCTGCCTTTTCTGCACTGGTGCTGTGTTATAAATGGTCTAAAGGTTTTTCTTCTTTAAAAGCAAAAAAAAAAAAAGGGTTCCATAGGTGTTGTGCTGTCACTCCCACCCTCCTGCCTGGCATGCAGAATGGGGAGTTGTATAACAGCTGTATTACTTGTGTCCACAGGGAGAAGCACACGTTTGAGGAGGATGGGAAAATCCGACACCACTTTTACTCCAGAAAAACAAACAACAAAACTTAATTGCTTTGCGGACAGCAGCTCTCGTGCTGAGGAGGTTTATCCCTGCAATAGCAATCGAGGCCCCTGCTTGGTCATGGACAGCAGCTGGGGGGCAGCCAGCGGTGTTCCAAAATGTCTCCTGGTGTCAGTGGGCAGCTGAGAGTGGACAGGAGATGTGCAAGCAGAAGAATTACAGGAGGATGGTTGGGGAAAGCAGCAGTTTGAATGCAGCCCAACTCCTTCTCTGCAAGAGCTTGACATAAGCATTTAAGCCTTTGGTTGGGATCTGGTGATAGCAGAGGGCTGGAAAGCGCACTGCTTTTGTGGTTAAAGGTCCTTTTGTCGGTCCATAAATCCCGAGGGAGCTCTGTTTATTCTGTTTACTGCAGTTACCTAACCCGTGAGCTGCTGTGTAAATCATGGCACGCTGTGATTTAGAGTGGAGCTGCTCTGCCTGTGGCGTGCGCAGTGCATCCCTGGCCAGACCCCCACGCAGGCGTCCCACTCCTCCAGAAGCCAGCAGATAAGGGCAATAAAAGCCACAGCTCTCTTGCAGCACCACTACTGCTTAATTATTTTTGGCAGGATCGAGCATTGCTACTAAGGGATGGAAAAAGGAAACTGAGCCTTACATTTATTTATTTATTTATTTTTAAGGAAGCAGCAGCCGTATCCCCAGGCTCCTCAGTTCAGTGTCTCATTTCCACCCCGTCACTTCCTGGGGACCTCAGGGCACTGCTATCTGATGGGGCTCCTCCATACTCCCCATGGGGTAGCGGCTGGCTGAACCTCCTCACCTGAGAGCTGCTCCTGTTTTGATGCAGGGAGCTAGATAAAGGGGAGAGGTGCAGATAACAGCACCGGCTGCTCCCTGCCAGCCCCTGGGGATAGCAGCTGTCAGTGGGAAGTGGGGAGGAAGAAGAGGCAATTGATTGCAGGGGGTAAATCGGTTTTGATAGCACAATGCTTGCACTCTAGGCTTGGATCTGTAGGTTTGGTGATGAAGGAGGGATGATCCAGAGCTGCCAGCCTACGGCACAGGGCGGTCCCTGCTTCTCAGCCCCAAGTCCTCTCAGTCCTCTCTCTTCCCACCATGCTGAGGCAGCCTCAGGATCCCCTTGGCCTTCCCTGTTCCGGCATTACTGGCAGGTTTGATGCAAAACATTGTGCTTCCCTGAGCCCTCCCTCCATGAGCTCCAGCCATCTGCCTGCATGAGGCTCCACTCCCCAGGGAGCAGGACAGGGGCTTGGCCGGGGTCCTTGCTGTTTAGTCTACCTATCAGGTTGGTGACGAGGAGTCTAGCAGCTGGCTGATAGTGCTTTTCTAATTGCCATGATGGCGGCTTCGAGCTGTTCACCCAGTGGCTCTTTAAATCATAAAGAAGCAGGGAGGGTGATTGGCAGGGGGCTGGGTGAACAAAATTGCATCTCTGGTGCTGAAGTTTCAGTAGGTGGAGAAAACTCTCTTGCTGACCTCAGATTTGGGGCACTGAGCACTGGGGAAAATAAAATTAAGGTGCAGATGGGCAAGGGACAGCATCTTCCTGGTAAGGTGGGTTGCCTTGAGACTCCATGTCCAAAAATCTGAATGTATAGGGATTCCTCTGAGCATGAAGATGTGCAGATCTGGTGGCCTTGGGAGTGGCTGTGGTCAAACCACTGGTGAGGAACATCTTCTATAGGGTGAGGGTCCACACCCAAGGACTGTGCACTCTGCATGGCCAAGGAAAATCTAAACAGAGATGAGACTGAGAGATGCTCAGATGGACCCAAATTACCCAAAATGCATAAGCAAACCAAGAAATGTTCTTCAGGGCATTGGGTTTCCTTCCTTTCATGGTGGCACCAACTCCATTGTGGGATCCCACGATTCTCAGGGCTTGGAGGAGCCAGCAGGGTTGATAGAGTGAATGACTTGACCTCACTAAAGGGATAGGATTTATCTTCTCTAGAAGCACAGCAGCAGAGGGGCAGACATGATAAGAGCCTCCCCAAACCTTGGAGATGACAGTGATCAATTGCTCCCTGGGTCTGCTGGAGTGGAGCCAAATTGTAATCAACTTAATTTGCAAAAAGAAAACTCAAAAGGTTAGATATTAAGACAGATGTTCCATGTGTTGCAGGAGGATGGTGAAGCCTGGCCCTGGTTATGTGAAGGTTACTCCAAGCAAGCTGGGCAATGCAGGGTGAAAAGCAGTCGGGTGTGCTTGTGGGGTTTGGAGGGAGTTGGGACACTGGGCAATATGTTTTAATGGGCATGCTGGTGATGGGCTGATGGCTGGACTAGATGATCCTGGTGACGATTTTATGATTCTGTAATTCTATGCTCGTCCTGTATCCCTATTCCTATAGCTCAGTCTCTCTTTGTATTGGCCCTCAAAATTGACCCAAGCTATCTACCTCTCTGGGGCACCCCTGTCATGGTAAAGCCTGGATCTTACCGTGCAGCATTTGCCCCATGGTGGGACAGGGACTTACAGGACATCCCTCACCCCAGTGCACCACTCTGAAGGTGGCATTTCTGAGCCTGGGAGAGGGAAACTGGGAGGTTTCAGACACTTACAAGCTGTTTTATTGGAATTGTCAAAGCCTTGTTTTGGGCTGGTGCCTTTTGGCATTTGAAGGAGAAAAATTACAAGGAGGCTGAGGTTCGTTAAAACCCCAAACCTGACCACTCCTGCAAAAACAAGCCTGCTTGTTCCATGCTGGGTTTTATGGCTGTTGTGCGTTTGTGGTAAAAAAAAACTTCCTGGGCAGCGTTAGAGCAGTGAGGCCATTGCATATCCCAAACTGTGTGTTCACGGGTGTGTTACTGATTTGCTGAAGCTCTGACTTTAGAAAGTTTTCATTCAAACAAAGAGGATGGGAGAGGTTTTCGTTTGATATTTTCATGGCTCTTTCCAAGTGAAGTTGGACCTCCGGTTAATCAGCAGAATGAATGAAGATATTCAAGAGAAAAGCACTTTTTCTCCCCTTTTGGAGCTCCCGAGAACAAACCGATGGCTCCGATGTGCTACGGTGGCCCAGGAGAACCCGGTGGGGTTTGCACTCCGGCAGCCCCTCTGGGGGCAGCACGGTCCGGGTTTCCCTGCCTTCCCCCCCCCCCCCCGTCCCAATGCCCCGACCCAGCGCTCCCTGGATCAGGTGCGGAGAGCGCGGGGATGCGGCGGGGCTGTAGCACCATCTGTTGGCAGCAGGGGAAGCAGCCGGCACCAATGGAGGGCTGGGAGAGCTCAGCTGTGCAGCGCAGTGAAATGCAACGCAGTGCAATCCAGCGTCATTCAGTGCAACGCAATTTAATGCCGTGCAAATCACTGCAATTCACTGCATGGCGTGCGATGCGTTTCACTGCGATACACTGCAATGGAACGCAGTTCAGTGCAAATTCAATGCAAGGCAGTCTCTTCTGGATCCAGAGGGGTTCCTGGGACTTGGCAGCTTTTAGGAGCCAACGGGAGCAGAAGGCGTGCTGGTGAGGAGCAAGGTGGGGTGGCTGGGATTGTCAGAGGAGGTGTCAGGGGACTGCAAGGCTCAGGGCAGGTGGGATCTGGGGAAGATCTGTCACACACTCCTTGGCTCCCAGGTGGAGGACAAGGGACGGTGCTATAATCCTTTCCCCCATGTCTGGGGTGGTTTGTGAGGCTGCCTCAGGACCTGCCCTCCAGCCTCCTCTGCCTCACTTTCTGACTCAGTACATGGCTTCCCCTCCATATGGTTTCCATCCTGTGGGCTAGCACTTATCGTTGCTGACCCTTTTGAAGTTTTTTCCCAGCCACCAGATTTTCTCATTTCTCTGAAGCTGTGATTTATGCCCTGTATGCATCCTCCTATCCCAGGGCAGTGAGTAGGGCAGAGGATCTGCCAGCAGTGTTTGTGCAGACTACCCCACCACTCACATCACTGCATTGGGGTGGACAGGTCACTGCTGGGCACAGCCTGGTAGCATCCTGCTCAGAGACACAGAGGATGAGCTGCAGGCTGATGGCATATTGCTGGTAACAGCCCTTTCCTGGCTAGAGGATTTATTATGGGGAAAAGTCCTGCCTTTAAAACCATGTTTCCTAATGAGAGGTTTCCATCTCTGCCCTGTCCTGAGCCATCCTATGGGAAGCTTCCTGGCATGGGTGCTCTGAACTGAGGTCAGAGCCACCAAACTCAACTGCTGGACATGAGACCTCCCTGGATGTGGACAGGACGTCATCTTCTGACACCAAAACCAGCAGCAGAAGTGAAGGCAGAGATGAGGTCTGTGGGGAGAGGGGATGGCTGCAGGGGTGAAAAGCATCCCTGGGCCCCACCGCCCTGCACAGTGTGGTTTGGTGCCAGGTGGGGAGTGAGGAGCTGAGACTTGGGGAAATGAGGGGAAGGAGTCAGTGCTCACCTGCCTTGAGAGCAGAGGACATGGAAATAAACCACCCCATTTCGTGGGAACCCACTGAAAATGGGATTTATACATATTTCTGGGACGACGCCAGGCTGGAGGCTCTCCGCAAGTGGCTGCTTCTCAAGCGAACCCCCAGTTCCCGCAGGTAAAACATCGACACTTCCCTGGGGAAGCCAGGAAAACGGCTTCTGTTAGGCGCTGCGGCTCAAAGGAACGATCTCAGATGAGCAGATCGGCGCTCCGGGTGTTCGGGACCGGCGGCAGATGGCAGCAGAGCCGGGCTCAGGCTGTGCCTGCCTTGCTCCAGGCTCCCAGATTCCCTACTCGCTCGGCCGGGAGCCAGCAGCGGCATTGCTGTCACGCCGGAGCGTCCTTGCAGGGAGAGAGACCTTCACCGGCTTCTGCCCGCCCCGGCTGTTTTCTCGGCAGCAACCCATCCCTGGGCAGTTAAACCCGCTTGGGGCTGCTCCCTGTCCCGCATCACGAGTGATCCCGAAGTGACCACATGTCAGGTTTGAGGGGGTTCTGCGGGATGCAGTGAGGCACAGCCTCAGAGCCCCCCTCCTTTCCTTATCCCCGGGGTCACTTCACTCTTCTGAAAGGATTAAACCATTCCCACCACCCTCCTGGCACTTTTGCTGTTGGTATTTGGTCACTCTCCATAGAAAGCTCTGGGGACCTGTACCCCCAAACCATTCTCTGGGGTATAAAGAAGAGTAAAGCACCAGGCCATGGTGATGTAAATGGACTTAAAGTGTATTTTTTTCTGGGGCATCTGCCCCCAGCCAGAGCCACAAGTCCTTCACATGGTACCCAGGGATGGTGGAATTGAGGAGTTGCCCTTGGAGCTGCCTTGTTGACAGGAGGGGGATTTTGTTGAGTCATGGTTTGAAGCTGGCAAACCTCCAGCACTTCACAACCAGCTGGGAGGAAGCTTGGGGCCGTGCCACCCTAAAGGAAACAGCAGAAGAACAAGCTGCAGACCTGGGAGCAAGCTGGGAGCATCTTTGCCTGGCTCCTGCAGCCCCCTGCCAGGTTAAAACAAAATGGGGAGGGGGCAAAGCCTGCTGTGTGAGCTGCCAGGGGGGTGGGCATGAGACAGGATTGGACTGTGCCCTGAGAGATGGGGTGGCTGCAGAGCAGGGGACAGGCCCTGGCCATAGGAACATGCAAAGGCTGTATCTGAGGCATTCTTTGTCTGCACCAGCACCTGCCTCTGTGGGAAATTCCCCCTGATTAGATGCACTCCCCCTTTCTAGCCAGCTTTGCCTCCTGGGGCACAAGTTATCTCTGGTGCTTGGGTCCCAGGTGCCGGCATCACCCCACCCAGCCTGGCTGGCCCCAGATGCAGCTGAGAGCTGGGGCTGCCCTCTCCTGATTACAGCCTCATGAGGCTGCTTTTATCATGGGCAAAGCGCTGCTGGCTCATTCATTCCCTCCAGTTGTCCCTCTGCTGCCTGGAGCCCTGTGCTCAGACCCCACTGTGCTATCTCCCCTCTTCATGTGAGCTGCTCTATTTGCAGCCTGCCTATCTGCAAAGCAACACTGAGCAGGACGGAGGCCCTGGCCTCTGCTCAAGGGTAGGTGACATTTGCCACTGCCTGGGGAAATGGCTTTTCCAGGCGAGGATGGATTCTGATTGCTCCCATGCTTCTGGGGTGGGAACCCCATGCCCCATCCAACCCCAGGGATTTAGATTAGATGTTGGAAGGGAATTCTTTATTCAGAGGGTGATGAGGCCCTGTCACTGCTGCCCAGAACTATAGGTTAGAACTGGATGGTCTGCAAGGTCTCTTCCAACCCAACCGTTATGATTCCACGAAATGTGAACATCTGGCCTTACTGCAATTTCTTTGGGAGTATTTCCAGAGAGCAGCTTCACTGAGCAAAGCATCCAAAGCAGCAACAGAGGGCAAGACCCACAGAAACACCTCACACTGAATTGGTGACACCCCAAGCAGACCCTGGGGCCCCTGCATCGTTCAGCAAAGCCCCGTATAGAAAAGGGAGGGTGCAGAACTCTTTGGTACTCTGGTTCCTCAAAGAGCTTGGGGTGGAGATTGCTGTTGGAAGCTCGGAGAGGGGAGGTTTATGTGGCTGTGTCTGTAGATCAATCAGAAGCTGTGCCCAGGTGCCCTGGAGTCAGCAGGAGCAGCAGCAGCTCGATGTCCGGCTCCTGCTAACATTATCGGCTTTCACAGCACATTGTCACCACGCACTGAAGAACAGGAGGCACCTTAATGATCCTCTCTAAAGTAAATTATTAAATGAACTGATAAGGCAGTGCAGCTTCAGGAATGGCACAGGAGCTGCAGCACTGCATGGAACTCAGAGCTCACTCAGCACAGCCGGGGAAGGACCGGGAGGACCCTACGATCTGCTCATCCCCACCAACCCCAGCTGCTCTCAGGCTGCAGCCCTGGTGTAGTTCTCAGTGCAAATGTTGGCTTTGTTTTGTGCTGCACCAGCTGCAAGCAGCCCCTGCTGCTCCATGAGCTCTGGCTGCCATCCCACGCCGGGCTCAGATAAACTGCGGGGCTGTTTTGGTTTGGCACAGGCACTGGGTTTGCATCTTTAGGGGAGGAATTACAAAACAAGGAGATAAGCCTGGCGATTGGGAACAAGCTCCAGAAAAGCTGTCTCGAGAGTAAAGAAGCCTTCACTGCTCTGCAGACAGCTGTGGTGATCCTGGTTTGGTGCCAGAAATTCCTACAGAGGGTTTCTGAAATTCTGGAGAGCACCCAGCATTGCCCCACAGCAGAACTGCTGAGCCCAGGCTGGTTGTGCTGAAGCAGAGAGATGATTCTGCTGTGGAAACATGGAATCAGAGTCACAGAGGTTGGAAAAGACCTCTCCAAGTCCAAACCCAGCCCACCCCCACCATGCCCACTGATGATGTCCCTCCGTGTCATATCTTTCCTTTACCTTGAACACCCACGGGGATGGTAACCCCACCACCACCCTGGGCAGCCTATGCCAATGCATCACTACTCTTTCTGAGAAATTTTTCCTTGTATCCAACTTGAAAGCCGCAGCTTGCAGAGGTGGAGAGGGGAACTGTGGGCTTTCCCCCTGTGTTTCGTTCGTTTGTTGGTCATTGGTTTACTTCAGACAGAACAGTGTCCCCATGTGAAGGGGACGTGTGTAGTAGCACTGCTCGCTGTGTCTCTACTCTGAAGTTCTGTTTGCGTGCTGGAGGATGAAATGTGCAGGAACCAAAGGGGTTAGCTGAGAAGCATGCAAATCAGACAAACTGACACACAACAAGAACTCTTGGCTCAGGCTGCACACAGCTTCACGTTGCATTCATTTTGCTCATGATTTAACATCAAAGCCTAACAAACACCCTGGCAGGAGGTAGGACTCTTACTAGTCAGCACCTCTACCCATGCCAGATGGTGAAAAGCTTCAGGTCACCACAAGACCTGGCAGCCAATGGATAACAAAACCCACCTGCAAATTCTGCTCTTCTGGACCTAAAAAGCAGGCAAAAATCTTGTGCTGGTGCAAGGCAGTAAGGTGACACCCAGAGGTGGCCATAACCCACAGCCTCCATCACATGGAAGAGGAGAGATCATAGAGCCAGAGATTCATTAAGGTTGGAAAAGACCTCTGAGATCATCCTAGTAAACTAATGTATCCTAATTCACAGCATCTAGATCAGGGACATTCCTCCAGCTGCATTTCAGAGCTTACACAGAGGAGATCAGCTGGATGGACCCACTTTACAGAACAGGAAAGTGAGGACAGCACCCATCCCATGCTGAATGTCAGCTCCCCAGTGCTGTCTCTGCTCTCAGGGATGGAACCTTGCTGTCAGGAACCACTGGTCCTTGGGAAGCACAGGGTTAGCAGAGGTGAGGGCAAGAGTGAAGTCATAAAGTGCAGCCTCTCAGTCTGGATTTATAGTGCCTTCCCTGTGCCTATGCTGGCTCTCTGTGGGCGGTAGATTCAGGATCCTCCTGGATGACTTGCAGGAGCACATCCATGAGTACGCCATAGTCTTTCTGCCCCCTGAAGCTGTAAAGGAGCCATGCTCTTTTCTGAGGTTAATCGGGACTATTTCAGTTCACACCTTTGCAGCCATTGATCTTGACAAGCCAACAGCTTGGGGCTGACAGCAGTGATATTCCTGAACCACTGAACAACTCCCTTATCCCATCTTCAGGGCCTGCTCTTCGGTCCTCCCAGGCCCTCCATGCAGCCAGGGGTTCCCTACCATCTCCCAGGGTGCAGCCCAATCTTACACCCGCACCACCCACCCCATCACTGCCTCCCCAGCCCAGCCATCCCCAGGGCTGACACGGCGCTCGTTCCCATCCCTGCTGACCTCCCTGAGGACAGAAGGCCCTGGTAGCCGTCCTGTTTGTATACACTGGTCTGCTCTGGACCCAGATCCTTTAATCCCCCTCTCTGTCCCACGGACTGCGCTGGTACAATGGGAGCCAAGGCTGGGTGCTGGCACTGCACTTTGCTGAAGCCCTTTTCCCCCTGACTGGTTTATCAGCTGCTGACAGGGTGCTACCAGGGGGCTCAGCATCCTGGCAAAGGGGATTGTCCCCAGCTCAACTCAGTGGCACCAGGAGGAGCGGACAGGGAAGGACCTTTCAACTGTCATTGAACACCTGGAGCCCGAGCTCTGAACACAATGCACAGAATAATGGGGGAATTTTAACTTTGCACTTCAGCCCAGCAGCGATGTCATTACATAGTGGTTCGGGGTGAGATCTGAATGGCAAGGCCCAAGGCTTTGCTTTGACTGCAGAGGGGTAAAACAATATTTAAACAACTGCCAGGCTCTGCCAGCAGCAGGGCTCCCATGGGAAAAGAGAGACTTTGCGGACACGAACTGCTGATGGTTTTGTCATGAACATCCAACCAGCAAAAGGAGAGAACGAAGCTGCTGGGAACTGCCTCCAATTTCATGTTTCCTAACACCGGTGGTTGACTCTGAGCTGTTAATTATCCTTAGGTGCTTAGGGAAAAACAACCCAGAAATCCCATTCGTTAATCTTATTGATCCTCACCTTGAGGCTCCGGGTGCTTTTAGGGCACCCACAGGAGCTGCCAACGCTTGAATGAATTGAGCTCCATGGACTGGCTGCTGGCTGGAACCTCCCTGCACAGAGGGCAGTGATGTGTGTGTCCCCTGCCAGCTCCAGCACACAGAGCTGATGGCAGAGAAATGCAGAGCCCTGAGGCTCACAGCCCATTTCCACCATGCTTCACTTCTCAATGGGAATGGCATGTCCTGGGAGGGAGCAGAATGTCTCATCTGAAGCACAGATCTGAAAGCATTCTGAAAAATGATATATAGAAAACCATTTCTATGGGAGGCAAATATCCATCACATGGAATAGGCTCAGTGGTTGGCTTGCACCATGTTTCCAAAAGTATGTGGAAATAAAAACTAGGGGGTGAGTTAGGCAGCCTCAGGCTGATATATGTACAGCAAAATATACAAGGTGGGAAACTCCTGTCCAGAGGTGTTGCTTTCTACAGCCAATGTCATCCATAACTGGGAAGTGCACAATTTGTCTCAAGTAAAAGAGGTTACTGATCATCTTGAGAGAACACTGCAAGAGCTCCAACTTTTGGAAGAAACAGTTGTGAGGATAAAAGTGGCTACAAGACATTAGATTCATTTTATCCCCCCAGTTCTTAATACTTCAGATCAAGCTTCAAACTTTAAATTTTGGGCTATTGACTTACTTACACCTCACTCTTTAACACCAAGAAGATACACACAAAGCCTTCTTGACTCAAGCACATTTGCTGCATGCTTTCCAGTGCAGAGATGTGCATAAGCAGTGATGGAAGAGGGGCTCAGCGGAGCCCATACAGACCAGCATTGGGATGCATGGCCAGGCAGCACCATGTGGTGAGGCTGAGCTGCTGGGGCTCTGGGCTGTGTGGTCCTGCTAAGTAAAAGCATTTTCTAATGGGAATGTAATGGAACTCGTTAGCATCTGCCATTTTATTATGTGGGTTGAAAATTACTTCTTAGTGTGGATGTGCTCAGTCTTCATGCTGATCGTTCATATGTTTTGCTGGAAGGATATGAGCACACATCTCGGAGCCAGGGAGAGCCTTCTACCTCTATGAAGGCGAGGACTCGGTGTGCTCTGATTCCCTTGCCCTGGCAGCAGGATGGAGAGATTGCTGTCTCGCTTCCTTGCATGCTGTGTCTGCATGAGAGAGCTGAACTCCTGCTAACCCGCCCAGCGGGACTGCAGAGCGCAGCAGGAAGCTGCAGCCCCATCCCTTTGCCACACACTGGCTCCTGCCCTCCTCGTGCCACCAGGGCTGCTCTGTCCCCACAATTTCTGAGAATCCTTAGGGCAAGTTCGTTGGTTTCCCATGGGGAACCGCCAAGTTTGCTATAATAGAAAATTCCTAGCTGGATCTCAGCACCACCACTAGTGGCACAAAGACTTGAGTGTGGTCTCTGCACTGATGTGCCACAATGTCAGGTTTCTTTTTCACAGATAGGACCTGGGTGTCCTTTGAAAGATTTTCCTCTGTGGATGTCAGAGGTAGTCCTGCAATTCAATCAATTGTGCTGAATTTGCAAGTCACTGGGGAGCAGAGCAGATATGGCAAATATCTGGGACAACTGAATTAGCCCAAAAGCAGCAGTGGGAAGGAGTGCTGCTGAATTTGCATAACCTTGAGGGTGCCGTCCTGCACAGCGTCCCTGCCCAGCAGAATTCACAGACCAGTAACAACGACGTAAAGAATTCAAAGCGTATGACTCAGGATGGGAAGTTTGGGTTTTTCTTGGCAAAATCCCCTTTCTCTTTTTGAAAGCATTACAGGTGCCTGATCCCTAACGTGCTGCTGTTCATGCTTAAAGCACAAGTTTGCATCTGACCTCCTCAGCAGACAGAGCAATCATCACTCCCTGGTAGCAAACAAGTGGTGTGAAGATGCCCAGGAATGGACAGTTTGGACCCAAAGTGGTCCAAACAACCAGCAAAGCTAGCACACCTTTGGGATGTGAGGCAAAATGTTGTGATCCAGGGCATGCCCAGCACATTGCAGCTGCTTGTGGGCAATGGAGTTCATGTTACAGCTAAAGGAAAACTCCACAAAATGCAAGCGACCTTGATCTTCCTTCTCCAGCACCTGTCAAGCTCTGTTACTTGTAGCAGCAGTTGTTTCACATCCTGCACTGTCTAGCTGGGCTAAGAGCCGGTTTTCTTTTTTGCAATGTTAGTTCTTTACAAAAACACACTCCTGATTTGGCCACAAGGAGCTCAGGGATATTGATATCACCTTAAATCCCAGTCAGTCCAGAAACAGTTATCATAAAGGTATTCGTTGAAAGTGCATTAGCTAAAAGGTTCGATGCATCAGCAGCTCGGTTTAAAACACCAGGCACCGCTGGCTTGTTAGTATCCTGCTCTGGGTTTTATGAGGGTTGGGGGAAAAATGAACGGAGCTGGAGGGGAGCAGAGCTGAATTAAAGCTGTTCCCAAATCGAAGGTCACTCCCCCAGGCCGTCGGCCTGGAAAGCACCTTTAAACCCACAGGCCAGAGCCAAAGCAGCCAGGCGGCTGCAATAAATATGCAAGCCATGCTTCATTCAGGGAGAAAGAAGTGAGCTGTTGTGTGCAGGGCGAGGGAGGTTGGGAGCTCCTGCCCAAAGCTGGCTCCGCAGCTGCTGATGCCAGCAGAGGAATTTCCCCAGAGGCTGCATGCTCGAAGGCTGCACCACGGCTGATGAAAAGCACAGGGATGGGAGAAAGCTGGAAGGCACGGGGACGCAGCTGGGGTGAAGGGCCAGCCCCAGAGGCAGGCTTGGGGAGATGGTGAGGTGCTTTTATTGCATTTGGGGAAAGCAGAGCTGGATTTGTTCCCGGTAAATTGTGCCGCAGAAACACTGCGACTTCTTGGCTGCTTCTCAGCATGTCCCCAGAGCCTGGGAACAGAATATTCCAGCTACCAACACAGCGTGTGCTGCCTGTCGGGCAGAGCGGGGGAGATGGGCTGGCAGAGGTGAGGACACCAGGAACACTGTGGTGCGTGGAGGCTGTTAGGCACTGCCCATGTGCTTACACTAACTCGAGCCTGCGTGCACTAAGCACAGTTCACTTGCAGAGCTTCCCTTTACAGAGAGCATCCATGTTTGCGTGGTAGCCAGCCAAGGGCAGCGAGGCAATTTGTCCTCTTGGCTGATGCATAAAGGCCGTGCATAAGCTCGACTGCTTGCACGAACAATTCTCTTTCTTCCTCCTTGGCCATTAATTTATTTTTTTTTTTTAGTATTTAAAACTATGACACGGTTCAGTCCGGCTGCCCACAGAGTAAGCGTGGAGCAGAGCCTCACCCAGCTCGCTCCGCCCTGCAGCCACTTTGGCTCTCACCCACTGTGGGCTCTTCCTGCTCACGTGGCAGAGCTGGGCAGCCCAGGCTGGCATCTGCCACCCAGCTGAGGCTGGCACTGCGTGTCCCAAAGCCTCACAGAGGGTAAATATGTGAGCCCTGCTGGAGGGGAATAAACATGAGTTGCGTAGTCCCCAAAGTGTGCTTATGAGCGCATAGAGACCCCCTTGGAAATATGGGACTGGGCTGACAGGAGTACAGGACATATTTCTGTTATTGCAGCTCAGATATGAGAGCATCTGCTCTGGATATTCAGCCAGGCAGCAAGGCCAGTGCTATCTCTTCTAGAGTCACAAGCAAATCATACAAATTTCCTTTCATAATTGTACTGGGCAGATTCTTAAATATTTCTGGGACATGTGGCAAACTCTGGTGATCCCTGGGCTGTGGCACATAGTGACATTGCACCACATGAATGTGCTCACTGATTTTGGGGTAGCCAAGAGGATCCTGAGGGAGAAGAACATTTTTTAAAGCCTGGATGGGAATGGAAGTTCCCTCAGGCTTCATTCTGCTTTCAAGGCTGGAAACACAAACTCCACTGGCTGTAGTAAGAACTAGGCAATAAGCACATATATCTTGGGTTGGGTATCAAGGGACATATGGGGCCAAAATAGCCTCAGTGGAGAATCCCTGTTAACCTAAATCTCCGTCCAGGGACCAGTCAGACATCTGACTGTTACCCTTCTGAGCGAGATGCCTCCTCTTCTAACAGTTTGGCTGTGCAATCAGCTTTCCATTCTCCTCCATGCATTAGCTCAGAGCTTTGTTTTCAGTGCCTTGTCACTTTGCTAGTGTTTCTGCAGGGTCTGCATAGGTCTCTCCATATTAAACACTGGGGTTTTTTTAGGTGAACGTTTCTGGGTACAAATGGGGCAGTGTGCTCATTGAAGGGAACAGGTCGGTGTGAGGCTTATTATTAATGCTGGTTTTATTTATAAAGAGCCACTTTGAATTAGAAAAGTCTTGTTAAGTGATAACAATAGTGCAGGTTTAGCATTATGCATTGCTTTTCGTATATGTATAATTTGTGCATAACTACACACAGGATTTGGACACTGGCTGGCCTGCTGCATTTGGGGACAAGGACTGAAGGCATAAGAGACAGTCATGACCCAGCGACATTCCATTAGCTAGGGGTTAATCAAGTATTTTAACCTCCTCAAATGAAAGTGTGCAGGTTTTGCTGGGCTACAAAAGCTATTCCTTTAATCTCTTTCCATGAAACACACTGCATTCTCCAATCATCTTTGTAGTCCTTACTCCATTTCATCATCCTCAAATGCGGATAACCACAATTACACACACTGCTCTGGAGGAAGGCTCATCAGTGCCTTCAGTAATGGGATAAAGAGCTTCTGATGCATTTGAGGTTCACACTTGCCTTTTTCATGTTTTTTTTTTTTTTTGACGTCGTGGTGTAGTCACCCTATGACAGCGACCAAGCCACCTCTCCTGGTTGTGGTCACTAATCAGCCTTCTGATGGCTCCTTATTTGCCCTTCTGGGCCGTGAGCCATCCTCCCAACCCTCCTGCCTTTAACCTTCACCAAAGGCACTGAACATCCTGAGTTGGAAGGGACCCACGGGGATTACCGAGTCCAACTCTGGGCTCCACACAGCACCATCCAAATCAGATCCCTACATTTGAGAGCCAACACTCCTTGAGCTCCGGCAGCTCAGAGCTGTACCTGCTGCCCTGAGCAGCCCATTCCATGCCCACAGCTTACTGGTGCAGAGCCTCTCCCTTACCCCTGCCTGACCCTCCCCAACGCAGCTCCATGCTGTGCCATAGACACAACCTGCGCTCATCGGACACCTGACTTTGTGTCCCCCTGATGGAGAAGAGAATCTGCTGCGGAACCACAGGTGTCCCTTTTCTCTGTTCAGTTAGAATCACAGAACAACTTGAGCTGGAAGGGACTCATAAGGATCACTGAATCCAACTCCTGGCTCCGCACAGAACCACCCAAAAATCAGACCGTATGACTGAGACGGTCTGAGACGGACTGAGACGTTGTCCAGACGCCTCCTGGACTCTGGCAAACTCGGTGCCATGGCCGCTGCCCTAAGGGCACCATTCTAACACTCGACCACCCGCTGGTGAAGAACCGCGAAGTCCCCTCCCATCTCAGCCCCCAGGATCAGTTCAGCAGCGGCACTCGCACCCCATCCTACAGCCGGACAATGACCAGCGCCCCACAACACCACTACACGCTACCCAGTCCTCCACTGGAGCTACCCTTCCTGCACTACCCAGCCACCCCGCCGGGAGCTGCGAGGAGGACCGGAGCAGATCACAGAACTCCCCCTCCACGCGCCGCCTCAGGAGCCCCCGCGGCCCCTTTAAGCGCCCCCACGCGCGGCCGGGCGTTGCATCAGGCACGTGCGCGCCGCCGGCCGGCCGGCCGGGGGCGCGCCCCGCCCCTCCTTTCCCCCTTCCCCTCCCCTTAGGCCGGGTGTGCGCGCGCGCGGCCGGGGCGGCGCTGCGCGGCGCGCGCCCCCGCGGCTAGTCGCGTGGTCCCCGCGCGTCTCCATATTGCTGCGGCGGCGGCCGCTGAGGGGGGGGCGGGGGGAACGCCGCGTGCGCGTGTGAGTGCGCTGAGGGGGCGCTTCCCCCCGTGCGGGGCGGGGGCGCGCAGATGGCGACGCAGGTGGAGGCGCTGCTGCCCGGCGCCCCGCTGCTGCCCGCCGAGGAGCGCGCCCTGGTGCTGAAACCGCCGCAGGACGGCGGCCGGGAGAAGGGCGAACCGCCCATGGGCCCCGACGGCGGCCCCGCGGCTCCGCGGCCGCCCAGCGCCAAGCAGCAGAAAGAGGAGAGCAATAACCAGGAGAAGGAGAGCCTGCTGCGGGCGGGCGGCGAGGCGGAGGAGAGCGGCGAGGCGGGCGGCGGCGGCGGCGGAGCGGGGCGAAGGGAGTTCATCGAGGCTCCGCCGCCCAAGGTGAACCCCTGGACGAAGAACGCGGCCGCGCTGGCGGTCAACGGGCAGTCGCCTCCAGGTGGGTGCGGGGGGCGGAGGAGAGGGGTGAGGAGGGATACGGGGGTGCGGTCGCGGCGGCGGCGACCGCGCCCCGGCCGGCAGCGCCATGCGGCACGGCGTGCGGCCTGAGGGAACGCGGCGGGGAGGGGGGAACCGGCCGGGCCGCGAGCGGGGAGAGGGAGAGGGGGAGGGGAGCGGCCGGGCCGGGGCCATGCGGCTGAGGGAGGCCCGAAGCGGGCGGAGGGCGCGGTGCGGGCCGCGCTCGTTGGGCCGGGGCCGGGCGGGCGGGCAGGAGGAGGCCTCCCCTTCCCAGCATTCCGCCGCCGCCGCGCAGGCAACGTGGTGGCTTCCCCGGCCCAGCATGTGATTTCCCCCTAGAGCTCGGCCTCCTCCTCCGCGGGCCCACGTGCGCGGCTCCGAGTTCGGCCCGGAGCGGCCTGAGGGCAGCGGGAGGCCCAGGGGCGCCGTGCGGAGGCCTCGTGCGCTCTGTGGAGGCCCTGCGGGGCCCGGGGGCCGTGTGTGCTCTGCGCGGAGGCCCGGGCGCCAGTCGTATGGCTGAGCCGAAATGGCTGAGCGCCGTTTCTTCACCTCTTCGGGTTTCTTTCTTTTTGTTGTTATGTTTATTTATTTGGTAGGAGATACAGTGATATTAGGATGAACTTCTTCTCAAGAAGAGTGGTGGGGTGCTGGAATGGGCTGCCCGGGGAGGTGGTGGAGTTCCCAGCCCTGGAAGTGGTCAAGAAATGTGTATGTGGTGCTGAGAGACGTGGCTTAGTGGGCAGTGTTGGTGGTACATATACAGTTGGGCTAGATGACCTCAGAGGTCTTTTCTAGCCCTAATAATTCCATGATTCTGTGTTTGGGAGCGGATTGCTGCTCGGCTGGTGTTTTAATTCCTAATATTTTTGGCCTGTCTCTGCGAGCTCCGCAGTCACGCTGCCAGGTATGACATCAGGTTCCTTGTTACTGTACTGTGTTTTGCAAGAAGCGTTGCAGGCTTGGTGGGATGATTCACCAAAGGTACTATTGATCTTTGAAAGATGGACACCTCTGCAATTTCCACCTGGATAGCTGTCGTCTTAATGGTAGTGTAGAGGAGAAGGTCGGTGTGCCAGGTAAAAGTCTGCGCCCAGATGGTTTGGTGGTTTGTCATTGTGCGTGCAGTGCACAACGAAATCCAGGACTGTGCTGCTGTCTGCGTTTTTCTCTTGCACGCAGAGTGACATCCAGCTGCTCACACTGCTCCTTTGTGTGAGAGCTGGGCTCTGTCATGCTGCCTTCTTAGGCAACACTCCCTAGGGATCAACCAAAAGGTGCAAAGATACGAGATGTTCCCCCAGTGTTCCTGTTGGAGGCCTTGCAGCACATCCGAAGCATGCTAAAGTGGGGGCTCAGGAGCCTGAGCAGGCACTGTGTGGTGGAAGAGGGGGATCTGCAATGCCTGATATGATTTTGAGGGAATAGCATAATAGTGGGCAATAAGCATGCAACATCCAGCGTGGTGTTGGGCCTGGCCCAATTGTCCCAGTATTCCTGGAGGAGTTGAAATAATGGAATTGGTTTTTGCAGTGCCCCAGACGCTGCTACTTGGCTCCCTTGCACTTGGGGCATTGTTTCTTTTGCTGCCTGGTTCGTTAGCAGAAGAGAAAACGTGTAAAACAAACACGGCTGGCGAACTCCCACGAGAGGCAGGCTGGTGGCTGGCCTTGTATAGCGGCCCTTTGCCTGAGTGCCTTCTCGTGGGCTTCACAGGCTCCTGCTATATCTTTGCTGCTTTGAGTGGAGGATTTCTTCCAGCAGATGTTTCTGAAAAGAGATTTTGAAGTGTGAGGATGTGTGAAAGTTGTGCTGTGGTGCAGAAGATGAGCTGTGGTGTTGCAGTGACCTCCAGGAGTTCATCAGAGAAAAGTGGCTTCTCTATACGTTTGAAACACATTGAGCACATGTGAACTCTGGAATGGCATTACTGAATGTTTTTAGGTTTTTAGCATAGGAACTGTGGTCGGCAGTTGAGCTGTGCTCTCAGCACGGTGTTTGTGTGCTGATCTACTGAATGTTTCCAGCCCTGATCCTGCTATAGAGGAGGTAGTGAGGAGGACTAGGAGCCATTGAACATCAGGACAGCTCTCTAAAGATACGGGGATCCCTCTATGACTTGTTTTACAGGCTTTCAAAGCCCTAATTTTTTATAATGATTGTATTAATTATAGGCCTGAAGAGCAGATTTAATGGACAAGACATGCTCCTTAAGGTGTTCACGCATTCTGTAGTGATCTGTGCTTACAAAAGTAAAGGAATTGAGCTCAAACTCAGGGAAAAACAGAACCGTGCTCAAGATTTTTGTGAGTTTTCACTCTCTATGTCTGATTACGGATGTGGAAGAGCCCGGCAAATCCCCCTCTGCGTGTTTTGAACTCCTTGACTTCTGCAGCTGAACGTCACCTGGGAAGGGTGAACACGTGGAGGCCTGATGCGGATGCCAAATAACAGGGTCTGGTTTGGGGGGAATTAGGGTTTATTTCCAGAAGCAAATGTTTTTGGGGTACGCTGAAGTTTGGGAGCAAGGTCAGTATTGGGAAGTTTGAGTAAATGTTGCTGCTTATTCAGGAAGGCAGGCTGAAGCAAAGCCTCTCCTTGCTGCTAAACCCCTCCTCCCGAAAGCATAACTGCGTGGCATTAAGGGTAGGAACCATTAGGTTGAGTTAGACAGCAGCGATGCTGCTGGTGCTGTAAGCAGAGGATCGGGCACTGGTGGAGAGGTGCACCCAGCAATCTGTTGTGGTGCTTGTTACAACGTGCACTATATTTCTGTTTCTGTGCATTTCAGAGTTGGGGTGCAGGTGGGAAGGAGGGGGTGGTCCTTTAAGCTGTGAAATGACACATACGCATGTCAAATATGGCAAGGGTTGTGTTAGTACTTACTGCTCATGAGGGACGCTGTCAAGGCTGGTAATGACACCTCATTTTTGCTCTCTCATCAAATAGCAAGGTCTGTGTGACAGTCCCCTCGTTACATGCAAGTTGCTGTATGTTCTCTTCTTATCATGTAAATAAATGCAGCCAGCAGCCTGACTCGTGAAGGCACAATGGTAGGGAATATGTGTGCAGGAGAGAAGGAAACATTTTCTGACAAAAACAGCTTTGCACTTCTGGCTATAAACCAAATTTGAAACATTTTTTGGTAATTCTTCAATAAAGAAGTGTGGCTTCAGTTAAGAGAACTCGACCTTCTGGAACATTTTGTATTCCTCCATTGTGCCCTGCACCAGTGCTAGCAATGATGCAAGCGTTGGTGCGGACAGGTGTTAACAGCACCCCATTTTGAAAACCTGCTGGATTTATTTCAAGAAATGTTGCATCAAGGCACTTGGCACTTGTTAATTTTTAAAGCCATTTACATCTTGGAAATAAGAACCTGCAAATTTTAATGACTGGCAGTGCCATTGCCAAGCACTAACTTCTATGCCGTCTCTCCTCCTGGTTGCAAATTCAGTATTTCCTAGTGGAGATGCAGGAGGTGCTTTAGTTTCTCGAGCAGAGTTTCTTGCCTGCCATTTGGCAGATGCACTGGGGGAGGATAAGCAAGCAGCGCTTTCCAGAAGGCACACCTTAGTTCTTAGCAGCAAGCACTGGAAGTTGGCTGCCTATTGTTCAGAGATGGCAGCGCGCAGGCTGGGCTGGCTACTGGTGCTGAGGAGAAGGCAGGGAAAGATAGATTAATGAGCTTCTCACTCCTCAGTGACTAAGTCCCCAAAGGGCTTTCCTTGAAGCCAGCCTCCAGTACAGAAGATAAGCTGTATGGGAAGCTTGTTTTACCTTTGGCATTTCTTTGTATTTAGAAGAGATGCACACATCTGCCTGCTGGAGTATCTAGCGTGGTAGAACTGCACACACCTATTTCCAAAGCGTTGGGCAATTCTTGCTTTGTCGTGGCATGTAATTGTGGAGCTCTTTTGGCTGTTGGTTGCAACAGAGCTGCTATCGCAGCACAGTCCTCCCCCCATCACCCCAAGTTTCCTCTCTGAAATACGGTTTTGTTCCAATCCCACAACTCACATTTGAGTAACGCTTCCCATTTTACTGGAGAGCACGAGGGTAACTGGAACTGCTGCTCCCCAAATGTGCAGGGTGGTGTTATTCCTCCCCCACATACCTTTGCCCTTCAGCTTTGTGCTGGACCTTTGCCCTGCCGTGTGCTGTTTGTTTCGGGAAGGCGGGGGAGCGCAGCTCCATGGAGCTGACTCATGGGCCTCAGCTGCTGGGATTCGGTGCCTTCTTCCACCTCAACCTCCAGTTCCAGGCTGCCAGCCACGAGGTATCACTGGATGATCCTCACCAACAGTTTCTTTCACCTTTATGACTCTTCTTTGAAGCATTTTATTGCCTGTGGTACCACGGGGAGGATTGTGTTGGGATCATTGGACAGACGGGGGGGGGGGCTTTGTTCTGCTGGGAGGGCAAAATAGAGTGCAAAAACAGCTAGGAATTGAGGTGCTGGGTGCAGTGCTGGGTGCTTGCTTCTAAATTATGACACCTAATCGTTTCACTGTGCTCAAATAGTGTGAAATTATTCTCAGGGGAATGCCAAATGCCAACCTGGGTAGCATGAGGTTTCTCCTTGCACACTTGCAGCTACTTCTTTTGGCTAAATAGGGAGCATGCATTTTAGTAGAAAGTTGTACTGCTGGACCAGGTTGGGCATTTTAATCCTTACAGTTACTAGCTGCAAACAGCAAGGGTTAAAAATATGATCACCTTAATGAAAACTTAAATACACTTGCATGCTGCCAGAGGATTGCAGTCTTTTGTGACCATGCAGCTCTTGGAGGAGCTCTGTTCTTATCGCAGTAACTGGGCAGACCAAGGTACAGTGCCTTGCTATGGATCATGTAAGTAGCAGAGCTGGGAGGGGTTTTTGCTCTCCTTTTACTGGGAGTCTGATGGGAGTGGTGAGCTTTGTTCCTTCCCAGCTGTGATGTGCATCTACGTTTTGGCCTTTAAAAATGTTATCTGCTGGTCATTTTGGCGCTGGACCCTTTGCTAATGTACTAGCAGGGGCTGAAGGCTGTGTGCTGCATGGTTTCTGATGTGGCCAGCTCTGCTTTTGCAGCTGTCTTGAGACCACGCTTCAGTTCCAAACTCATTATTGTAGGGGTAGGGCCTATTTAGTGATCCATGAGTGGATTTAGGAGACTTCATTCCTTGCTCTGAAGTAACTGACTAATCTGAAAATCTGTCAGCAAATGGTACAGGTATGTGACTAAAGCAGGTGAGAGGAGAGGTAAAGAAGAAACTTCTAAGAAATTAATACAGAGTTACAAGAACGTAAGGCAACTGTTTGTGTATTTAGGCAACAATAATTGGTGACCAGAACAAATAGGAACTGAATTTGGCCTCGGTTAAATCAATTCTTAGAGTTTTTTGTGGGAGGAGTCCCAGTTCAGGGTCAGGCAGGATTGGCTGGGAGGAGGAGTGGGTGCACATGAGGGTGCTGCTGCTGAAGAGTGAAAACTGGCACAAGGCACTGGAAAAATTAGGTGTGATGGCAGTTCTAATACTGCACAAAATGTATGTTTTTGAGGGGGAGGAAGGGCTGTAGAACTGTGGTCAAATACAGTGTCAACATGTTTCCAAACATAGATTCATCCTGTAATTGCATGTTCCCAGAAAATCCCCCTAACTGAACTTTTCTGTATTAGAGCATATATTCGTACAACAGCCTGGGGGCTCTGGGGCAGGGAGTATTGCCGTTTCTGAGCAAATCAGTGTGTGGCACGTGGCAGCTCTGCCAGTTACAGGACAGCAGCAGGCTACTGATGGGGATCAAACTGCAGAAGCCATCCTTAGCAAGTCAGCTGGCCCCACTTAGGTGTGAAGCTCACCATGGATTTTGCTAGAGTCAACCATTAATGCCTCATGTATTTGAGGATATTCTGCTGTGACATGCAAGGAGAAAGGGGAACGGCTGTGAATTGATTGGGCTAATGCCTGCGTTACCAGTGGTTTACCTTCGGTGTCCTTCTGGAGCAAAGCTGACTTAGGAGCAGCAGCTTGCCTCAACGTTTTCTTTTGTTGCAGTGCTGCGTGGGAACACGTGGTAGGCAGTACTTGGTGGTGGTTGTGATTTCTGGGGGGGCTTTGACTCATCTTATTTCTTTCCATGGTCACAGGTCAGAAGGGCAGGTGGAGATCTGTGCTGCAGATAGCCTCGAACTGGAGCGTGTGGGAGATGACCAGTGCAGCCCTGGCTGGGAGTGAGTGCTTTGTGTCAGACAGAAGCTGATGTTTATTTCAGAAGTGGATAAGACCTAACAGAGCTGTCTGTGGCTGAGGTTTATCATTACGGCTCAGTCTGGTATTGGTGGTACTTGGAGGTGACACAGGCGCCCTTTGTTTGGAGAAAATGGCACTCTGGTTCCCTCTGAGCGTGCCCTGATGTGTGTTCCTGAGGAAGTGTGCTTGCTTCCTGCCCAACACCCCTGGAGGTGGCTGGATGCAGGCTGTAACCTGCTGCTTTTAGTAGGGCTGGCCTGGGACCAGCAGACCCGCGGCTGCCTTTCTGTGATCCCGACTCACTCCCCAAAGTGGCCCCGGCTTCTGAGAAGTCGCAGGAGTGGTATCACTGCCCCGGGAGGATGGGCATGCAGGAAAAGCATCTCTGGTGCTCTTCATTGTTGGCTTTTTGGCTTCCGCCCCATAGCCTCACAGGGCAGCGAGCTCATGCTCCATGCTGGCCCCACATCCCCTGCCCTGGTTTGTCCTCTGCTGCAGTATGGTGCTGCAGCCCCGGGGGTCAAAGGGAAGGAAGGAAGCAGCATTTGTCCCCAACACACCATAGAGTGCATCTCCAGCTGAGCGGCAGCGTGCCTGCAGTGACTCTGCAGTCTGCAAGGCATGGCCGTGCGCTGGGGGGGGGGGTCAGCCCATCTGCTGAGTGGGAGGGCACAGGGGGTGGCTCGCCCCTTCTCCTCCCTTCCCAACAGTCCTCTGAGTTTTCCGAGTCACATGTTGGATGATATGTGGAGAGAGCAGGGCGGTTTCAGGGCTAGATTCGTTAGATACTGAGTCTGAAACGCTGAGAAAAGAGGTGAGTTTTTCCTGACTAAATATGTGGGGAAACAAGAATCTGATTGTAAAAGCCACAGAAAGAGGAAAGGATAGAGTTTTATTGGTGAGAAAGGTGTGTTGTGGGGAGGAGTTTGGGTGGGGGTGTCATTCCTGCTCGTTAACTCAAAGATGCTGCTGGATTGTGGGTGCGTTGCTAGATACCTAGCACTGCCTCTAACCAGATAATTTGCAACACCTTCTCAGCCTTCACACTGAATTCACCGTGCTTCCTCTCCCCCATTGTAACCGTGCTTTTGGAAGCATCTGGTCAGCGCTGCAAATGAGTAATTATTAATTTACCAAACGTTAGTTACCAGGCTATCCGATTTGCACACTTACAGATGAAAGAAGCTAGTGAACAAATGAAATAGAAATTATAATTAAGTAAGATTTAAATGTTTGATAGGCCACCATTTGCTTCAAACTACAGGAAATTAGTTTCTTCGGATTCTTCAAGGTCGAATTGCCTTTTTTTCGTGTGTGTGTGTGGAATGTTGCAGAAGGAACACTGAATGTATTCCTGCAAGGCACTTAAGATTCTCATTACAAAGATTCTGTGCATTTACTGTTGCCCTTCCAGATAGTTACATAGCTCAGGAACAATGTCTGTTTATGCCAACCCCCCTGAACCCACAAAAGGAGCCTACTGAAAATAAGGACCATGCTATCGAGTTTCCACATGCCTGTAGGTAGCGATACTCTTCGCCCAGCACAAAAGAATGTAATGGAGTGATGGAAGCTCTTTACCCTGTCTGTGTTCAGGCCACGTTGGCAAAGTCTGCTGCAGAGCTGTGCAGGGGTGGAGGTAAAGGGTAAACTGAGCAAAGAATGAAGTGCATTGAATGATACCAGTACACATTAATGAAATGTTGTCACTGTAGCAGCAGGTACTGAAATGTGGAGAAATGCATCTGAAAAACATCATTAGGATGTTTAAATCTGGCTGGAAAAGAGGCAATAGGATATTTGTACTTGAGATCCCACCCAACAAGACAGGAAGCAAATCACAGAGATGTCGCTGCCATGTGCTCAGATGACAAAGCATGAGATGCTCCTGACTGTAATCATATTAAATTTCTGTTTCCAACTCCCAGCTGAACCTTGAAAGCTCAGGGGAATACCTAACACCATCTAGTGCATCTCCTGAGCACACAGAAATCCACAACAGAGAGAGTGTTGCACTGAGCTGAGCAAAAAGGGGACTGGTTTGTTTGGCTTCTCAGTCACAGGTGAACTTTATATGTCTTTTTTTTTTTTTCTCCTTAAAACAGAGAATGCTGTATATGACATTTGCACTCTGTACAGGGAGGAATTTGATACAAGGGACCCTCATCTTTAAAACATAAAATGAAACCTGTAAGTATGGCCTTGAAGAAGATTTGGAGGAGACATGTGAGATTACAGGCAGGCTACTCTCTTACTTGACTTGGGGTTGACATCTGAGTTGATCTCATTAACGGCAGAGAAGTGGAACCAAGCAAGGACAAAACTTGGAGGGTGATTGGAAAAGCTGTGTGTTTGATTAAAGTCACAGTGCCCAGAGTGGGAAATGTCTCACACAGGCTGCAAGTCTGAAGATTTGTAATTCAGTTAAGAGATTTAATTATCTTGTATTTGCTGTGCTGCCCCCATATCCTATAGACTCCCTGCTTGGCCCTCTATCCTCAACAGTAAGATGGAGAGAGCCTTGAATTTGAGATCAGGGGTTTTCATGGGGATTTGTGACATCCCTGCCTGGTGTTGCAGGCACATACGTGCCTATGTACATGTAGCAGGGCAGTATGCAATAAGCCTGTCATAGGGAAACCCCATCCTGTGTCAGTTTCTGTGGGGTTGGGATCCAGTTAGCTTCCAGGCTGCTCCAGAATTGTTCCTGCCTTTCAACAGGATTCTCTTCTGGCACTTCAGTTTTGCCTGGTGATGCCTGAGACTTTATTGCCTGTTCAATACCCAGTAGTTTCAAGAACAGTTTGGGGGCGGTGGCTGAGGTTGTGCTGGGCTCAGGCTGTTGTAGGGTCTGTCTGTGCTGACCTCCTGAAGACTGGAGGCTTATTTGTGATTAAGGAGCATGAGACACAGCTGGGTCAGCTGCCACTTTGTGACATCAGACTTTTCTCTCGCTCCTTCCTTTAAGGTGCTGTGTGCGGTCTCTGGCTTTTTGTTTGGTGTTACGGCTTGTGGTTTGAGCAACAGCATTTTGGGGTGAGCCGAGAAGGGGTTAATGTGAGAGAACATCCAGTGTTTGTTCTCTCCAATACAAGCACTGATAAGTGGATGGGAGAAAAAACAGCCATGACCTTACAGTTATGTTTCGTGTGTCTGTGCATATGTGAGTGCAGGATTCATGGGATTGTTTGGAGCGCTCGTTTTCTCTGGTCAAGCTGACCAGCTGCATTCCTCAGAACATCTCTGACATCTCTGATGCCTGGAGAAGGGACTTCTTCCAAGCAAATCCCTGGAAGATGCTTCTGCAAAGCACCATGCTGATCCCACTGGTGGCTGTGTACTCAGTTATGTGCCAGTCACAACCTTGCTTAGGCAGCTCCTCTTCCTTGCATGAAGTCTTAGGCTTGGTATCAGCATTGAGGTACTAATTCACTGTAGTGTGTAGTGCGAGTTTAAAGCTAGGGAGCTTTTCCAGATAATAATGTTCTTCTTATGCAATTGGTAATTTTTTTTCAGGATGTGTTTCCCTTACAGCTTGGTGAGGCCACAGATCTTCATCCCTTTTCAAGTGCATGAAGTTAGCTGGGGCACAGGTTTTCTGCAGCAGAAACTCATTGCAAGAATTGTTTCCACATGGTTTGTGGGAAATCTCTGCCAGAGCTCATGCAGGCTGCAACTCCTCAGCCTCTTAGCACAGGTGTACGGGGTGTCCCCAGATAATGGTCTGCCTGTGTGAGAAGGAGCTGATCCTCTGCTCTGGATGGAGACCAGAAAACCACTTACAAAGATGTAACGGCTTGCTCCAGCACTTCTGGAGAAATGGATCTGAAAACTGATCAGTGCTTCTGCAGTTGTTTTTCTTTAACCTTTTTCTTGAACAGGTTTTGTGGCGTCTTAATGCCTAAACCAACGTTGGTGAGCAAGGTCTATTTATCTGGATTGGATCTTTCACCCATCTCAAGCCTCAGCTTCCCTTTGCTGGGGTGAGGAGACTTAGCACAACAGCCAGGGTACTGGAGGTGTCTGTCTGGAGCTGATGGTTGAGGAGGGCTGGGAAGATCTGGGTGGCTGAGGGCTGGACCCTCCCTGAGCCTGCTTGGCAGGAAAGGAAGGAGGGGAGCAGGAAGCAAGCAAGATCCGCGGGAGGGACCTAATTGGCCATGCTAATCTCTGGGATTCGGGTTTCTTGCTTTGCTACTTCTTCCTAGCAGACCTCGCCCCCTTCTCTGCTGAGGGCTGCTTTGAAGAGGCCGCTGTCTGAGGAACCTGTGCAGGCACTATCTGGGCCTCTCAGGGGAAGGCAGGTGATACAGATTTGAGCTGAGAAGTTGCCTGGGGATGGAGAAGGGATTCAAGTAACACTGGTCTCTTTGCAGCAGAAACTGGACTCTGTAAACTGGGACCTTATCCCTACCTATGCTGTTTGCATTGTGAGGATTGTTCCCATAGCTATGTTTCCATAGGGAAGCAATGAATGTGGTGTGCTCAGCTGCTCATGTTGAGGCAGCAGGAGTGTGGGTGGGTACAGACTTCCTGTGAAGGTGCTTGGATTTGGCACTGGGGAGATGTGGGCTCTTAAACTGAGGAGTCTGCTTGGCGCTGTCCCAGATATCTGATATATAGCAGCGGTGGGCAAATAGCTCCTGGAGAGGGGATTTTGTGTGTGGATGCAGCAGCTTTTCTCTGTAAATGCCCCAGTTAAACATACGGTCTCCTCCTCTGTTTAAAAATACCATCAAGCAAAAATTGTGATTCCGTATCCCAGTCACCCATCCCCCTCTCACCCACACCTAAAATTGGAAGGACTGTCCTCAATTTAGCTGTTTCCTGGGCTCTTAGCATTACAGCTCTGGGTATTGGTGTTCGCAGCCAGCACCCCTGTAACACATCCACACTCTCATGTGACGGTCTTGAAAGGGATGCTTGGCGCGTCCCAAACATCCTGCTGCTGCGGCGTGCATCCTTGACCTCTTCCTGCTCTCTCCTTTCCTCCACTCCTTGCGCTGATAACAGGGAGATGCATGGAACGTGGTTCCCACTGAGCTGTGGGCTGCATGGATAACGCACAGAGCTGAGTAGGTTGTGAACGTGCTTGAGAAATACCTGGCTCTGCAGAGATTGCCACTGCACCTCATCATAATAATCCTTCTGTTCAGATATCGGCTCTAAATCTTCCTGGCTTTTGAGCCCAGGGTGAGAAACAGAAGACCCTGCACATGAGAAAGGGAAGGAAATGTGAGGCCATGGGGCCCAAATTTCTTGGGGCTCCCTCACTCACACTGCAACATTGACACTGTCTTGCCCTTTCCTTTTGATTGCCTGGGGTTGATGATGTGTGGATTGGGTGTAGCAGGGAGGTGTGGAGCAGACAGGGGTGAAGCTGTTGCTCTGTATGGGGAGCAGCTTCCCTGCAGCATCTGGCCCATGTTAGGGTACCTGGCTTTGGGTGCCTGGAATTGAGGCAGGTGGGAAACTGCATTTGTGTGGTGGGAGAAATCCTTGGGCTGGTTTCCTTTCAGTACTGGGGCTTTGTGTAAGCAGAATCTTAGCGCTGTCTCTATGATTGGGACTTCTGTGTTTGATTTTTAACCTTAACAGTGTTGAGGAGGACTGAAACATGTTAAATGGGCCCCTTGGAGCACAGCCCTAACGCTTCTTCACTGGCTGCACATGTTTCAGCCTCCTTTCCACTGTGGCTTTCTTGAGAGAAGAAAGAGCTGCCCAATTTAGGCTTCTTTTGGGCACACCAGGTGTTGTCCTTAATTGGTGAGCTAATCTCTAATCTAGTCACTCTTGCTTGGAGAGTAGGAGGCATCCCGAAGGGACATCGTACCTCAGTCTCTGCCTAGCCTTGTTTTGTATCCATCCTCTGTGTTTCAGAAGAGCATGTCCTGCAGGTTGCTTGCACAGTGCTCCTTCTCTGCAGAGGAAGAAGTCGCTTGCCCACCCAATGCTCTGAATCTCTGCTTGGATTCTATTATGCTGTGGTTATAGGAATGAGGAATTGGACAGGCTCAGCCTCCTGGACAAGAGGGCTAAGGCTTAGCGGATAGACAAATGCCATTCCTCAGTGGCAGTCATGGTGGCAGCAGACTTCCTGGCGGTGAATGTGAGTTGTGTCTGCCCCTGGCTAGCACTGAGGAGATTCCACTACATCATGTTTAGCAGCACATCTGCTCTAAAATTATAATGGCTCAGCTCAAGAGAAGCCAAGTGAGCCTTGTGGTGCATCTCTGAGGCCCAGCAGGGCTTTGGGGGATTTGGCTGTGAGCTGGGCATAGAGGCCTCGAGGGAATGCCAGCTTTGTGTTGCGACAGTGGTGTGACGGGTAGGAAGCATCCCTGAGGGGTCACCTGCAGCTTCTGCCTGATGTAGTGGTGGTTGTGGCTGCCGGAAGGGGCTGCCCTTGGCCTCTGTAGGTGGCTGGCTGTGCAGGTGGCTGTCCAGGCTGGGGCATTAAGCGGAGAGTTGGTTGGGCAGGCTGGAGAGCTGCACCTGGCAGGGTTGCAGCAAGAATGGTTGCCAAGGCCTGCAGGTCTTCTCTGGCTGGCACAGAGAAATTCCCCTTCTCAGCCATTGTTTTTTACTATTATTTTTTTCATCTGTTAATTTTGGTTTTGGTTGTAGTCAGTACAGCTAGCTGATCCAAACAAGTGGGGTCTGCATTAACTAGTGCTTCCACCTTGTTCCTCTGCAAAGACGTTGGCTGGGAGCTGCCCAAGCAGGGAAATAAGGAAACTGCCTCTTGTTTGGGACCTGTTAGATCAAGTACAGGGTGTTCCTATTCATTGTTGTTGGGAGCCTGACCTCATCAGTTACCATCGCGGAAATGCAAGGTGTTCAGATGTGTCTGGTGATGTGTTGGTGGAGGGCTGCAGTAGAACACACAGTCTGCAAAGGATCAAGACTGGTGCCTGGAGGCTTTTCTGGACACCCTAACTTTTCCCTGAGATCATGCCTTCAGTGTGGCTGCAAACTATGAGCGTGCATAATGGCAGAGGGAGTTCTGAGTGTTTTCTCACTGTGTCAGCTGCAGAGAAGCATCCCTGCCTGAGGATGCCTTGTACACAGTGTGCTGTCAAAGGCAGAGAAATAGTAGCTTTTTAGTAGAGGCATGTTTTTGCTGTTTTTGTGTTGGTTGAGCACTGTCTGAAAAGCATTGCCCGGGCCAAGGGGTAGTCCTTGCTGCAACTTTTGTTACTTTCCATCTGAATGTGTGTTTTGGGCAGCTGATAAGCTGGAGCCAGGGGCCTGCCCCTGTCCTAGGAGGACCTTGGCTTGCTGGCAGCCTCCCTTCCCCCTATTCTTCCAAGTTCCTCGAAGAAAATGTAGTATATTGCTCTCTAAAATACACTGTTTCCATAGCATCTTAGGGAAGCATTCATCAAAATCAACAGGGTTTCTCCACTCATAGTCTCCTGTATGCTTCTCCAAAGAATGGAACCATCAGGAAAAGCTCATCTGATTTTTCACTTTGCTTCCCCTGGCTGGACGCTGTGTTAGGTGCTCTGCACAGGTCTTCATTTGGTGACCCTGCTCGGGGGAGTGTGGAGGTGTCAACAGCTGGCTCCTGGATTGTGACTTCGTACATTTTGCAGTTGTTTTGTTCTTTGTCTGTTAGAAGCCAATGTAGAAGGTTATTAATGAGAGCAGTACATTCAAGTATTCAGGCACTAACTCCATCAAAATCTTTCTCGCAACCAGCGGTTGAGTTGGGGTGGGTATCCAGCTAGATTGATATTTAACTTGGGATACTAGGAAAATACTTGCTCTGTTTAGCTAAAGCAAACAAATCAAGAGGGGAGGAACCTTTTAAATATGATTTGCACTCCAGCTGCAACTAATACTGATTTGTTTCTTTTTTCTTTTGCAGATATATTTCCCGCTGATGGCCAGTCTGGTATGTATTAATTAAAAATGGAGTCCTTCACATCTCACTCCCCCATGTCTTTCCTGCACTTCTCTTTTTACGGAGTCAGCACTAACCGAATTTAGAAGACTGGTGCAGAAACGTGCAACAGGCATTTAAAAAAAAAAAAGACCCTCTAATATTTTGTTATTGTTCCTCTGTGACAGTCAGTCCTGTATAACAGGCACCTTTATGCTTTCGTGTAGTGATAATCACAACTGGTAGAAGGTTGCTTTCCTCCCAGAATGTCGCAGCATAGGATTTGGTTGTCCACAGTGGAAGAATCTGGGAACTTAGTGTTTCGTTCTGTGTAACTGATGTCTCAAGATGCAAATGTAGCTTAGAATTTTGCTGTTAGTGTATGTGTGTTAGTTATCAGCAGCTTGATGTGTCCATAAACCTGTAGGTGTGTACCGGAATTTGTAATACTTTAAGTAGATTCATATTTCCCCTTTGAGTGGTTTGGTATGTGTGCTGTTACTGTGTATCTCTGTTAAGGGCTATGGTGTGGTTTACGCCTGTTTGCTGTCAGTGTAGGACCCGTGTTGGCTTCTTGGACCCCAGAATGCATAGAGCCTAAGGATGGACCCTGCATAAAAGGATTGGGCTCGTCAGCTGGGAGGGGAAGGCTGTTCTGAGTGGGGGGCCTGAATCCAGTAGCTTTTAAATTCTTCTTGATTCTTGCTTCTCCCAGACTGCCATGGGCTCTTCCAGGTTGACACTGTTGGAGAGCTCATGTTAAAGGAGAGGCTTATGTTTCACACAGTGATACCAAGAGCACTTGGGAACATCCTGTTACCCCAGGAGCTAGAGTGCCTTTCGGATGACCTGTAGCAAAGGCACTGGCAATATGGGGCTGTACTTTATGTGGCCTTGGGCAGCCTTGGTCACATCGCTGTGTCTACCTCCTGTCTGCATTTTTTGGCTTTGCAATAGGATTACGTTTCCCCAGTTCACAGCAATGGTGTGAGGATAAATTGCTGTTGATAGTGAAGCATTGCACGATTGAGATTTGGAAGCATGAAAATCAGTTCCATTATCTTAAAGCTGGTTTCAGTAAAAAGTAAATCACTATTTTTTAAGAGGTATGATGCGACATTGGAGACAGCAGTTTGGCTTCATGAATTGAGCAGGCAGTTGGAAGTTGTGTGTGTATGTTTGTTTCCAGAGCTCTAGCCAGCTAACATGATATACAGCCAGATATTCCCCTAGCGTTGCAGAAGTTGCTTCTCTAGGTTTTACAAAAGTAAACCAACTGTTTGTAAGCCTTTCATTTTTTTTTTATTACTTTCATAACATGCATGGAAGTGACGTATTAAGGCTGGTTTTGGAGGAGCAGAGGTGTACTCCTGTGCATTGAGTACAGCCTGTGTGAAGCCAGGATGGAGTAATGACTGCGCACGAAAAATTCTGTAACTTAAAGGGATCTTCTTCCCTCTTCTTGTAAGAGGCTTCTCTGCCCCACTGAAGGTCTGCCTTCATCGGGTGTTGTATTTGTCTGCTTGTGCTGCATATGCAGAGATGTCCTCTGGTTGGCACCACTCCATCCTCTGTGCTCCAGCTGGTTATGGACTTTTACAGCTGGCTCTGGGGTGGGGCATAAGTGTGCATCTGCAGCAGATGATAGTGTGTGCTTCAGTAAGGGCATGTTACATGCCAGTGGTGTTGCAGAAAATGTTGCCCACAGGGCTGGGGGATTTTTGCAGTTCTGTATTTTTAAGTACATAAATGAAAGCTTAAACAGGGTTCTTCTTAATGATAGCGGCCTCTTGACACTGATCGTTGCCATGCCTTCTCCAGAAAAGCCTTCAAACTGTGCTTTTTCTTCCTTATACACCAAAGCTCACTCAGAAGGCCTGATACCCCCTGCACACAGCACAGTGTGGATGTGGTTGGCAAGGGCAGGGAAGCGCTGCCAGCAGGGTGCTCCTAGCATGGCAGCAGCTCTGCACTTCTGAGGCTGCTGTTTTTGACTTCCTCACCTCCCTTCCCTTGCTAACAAGTTAATTTGCTACACTCTATTCTTGCAGGTCACCCAGACTCCAATAAGCTATGTCAGTGTCTATTTTGTAAGGTTGATCTTACAAGGTCAGATGCGTCTTTATGGCTAGTTTCCCTTCTTGATGAAGTCTGTTGTCCTTTTGCCCAAGGAAGCATTTGGCACAGCGACTGAGAATGCTGAGTTGTGGCAACAGAGCTGGGACTTGGACAGGTGAGGAGCCTGAGCTGAAGCACCAGCCATTTTGTAGGCACGGCCACTGTGACATGCCCCAGAGCATGCACCTGCTTGTTTGTATGGGGTGCTGGAGGTGTTCTGCCCTCAGCGGAGTGTCATGTGCTGGTGCCATGAAGGTGGAAGGGAAGCAGTGCTTGCATCCTGCCTACCTAACAGCCTTTGGGAATAAAGCTGCTCTGTCCAGGAGACTGCTGATTTACCCACATTTGGTGCAATGGATCTCAGTCCTCTCCTTGCTCACTTTGGGCGACTGGAGATAAGATATAGGCTGCTTTTCAGAAGAAGCCACTTCAAACCTTGTGGTCTGGAGTTCAAGAGAGAACCTGAGAGATCTCAACATCCCTGGAAAATGTGTGCTAGGCTCATTTGTATGTTGGCAGAGCAGAAGGAAAGGCTTTTTCCCTCTCTCCACTCCTGCTGTTGGATGAGGACAGTGAGGATATCACCACTGGGACCTCTGTGGATATGTCAGCTGTGAATCCTCTGCAAAGCTGCCCATGCAGTCCACCACTCAGGACTTACTGCCATAGGGCTTGCTGAAGTTTGTTGCCTGCTGCTTGAAGAAGTTCTTTGCTTGCTTTAAGTGGATCTTCTACCAGTTTCATGCAGTGCTCCTGATTCCAGTTTGTCAGGCAGTGCCCTCCTGACATCATACACCACGGTCAGCCCATCTCCCTTGGCAGTGGAAAACCCCAGCCTTTTTAGTCAGACCTCCAAAAGGGCTGCCTCTGGTCTTTCTGATTGATTTTTCTCCATATTTCTCTAACTGCTGTGTTGTTGTTGGGATGCAGAGACCAGACTTGACTTCAGGACTCAGCTGTGGATGCACCAGTTTTTCCTACTGCAGCAAACGATGCTCTTTGTCATGGTCACACTACTCCTGAGGATTTTTCTTTTTGTATTCTTCATCCTGAGCTGATCATTGGAAAACTGTCAGCAGCGACTTAGATACCTTTTTTTGAGTTACAGATGCCTCTTTGAATTGAACACTTGAAGCTCTTTCATAAGGAGATGTGGGTGATGCTCACACTGTACAGAAGCAGTTTCTAATTTTTAGACTTTTATAAAGAAAAGGAGAGGAGGTGTGTCTTTAAATTAGGAGAGATGGTGGTGTTGTTGCACTTCCTTCTGTATCTGGCTGCTCTCAGCTTCCTTTGGGAAGGCTTGCTCTGATTAGGGTCTTTTTAATGCTTCTGTGGTGTGTGTTGAGAAAGGGGAAGCAACCACCCGCCTGGATGGGTAAGCATGCTTGGTATAGGAGGATCTGCCTGTTTGTGTGCTCTGGAAGGAGGTTGGCAGTGTGTGTTACTTCAAAGTTATTTAAAAAAAATCTTGAATTTTACTGTCATTGACTTGAGATACGGGGCTTGTGAGGACTTTTTTTCCCGTGCTAGGAGAATGTACCCTGACATCAGGAATCAGCAGGGAAGAATTGGCTGATGCTATTTGAATTCCCTCACAGTTCCTGTCTAGAAATCGAGTCTCTGGATCTCCTCTTTGAGATGACAGCTTCTTCAGAGGTGTTTGTGCTTGTATTCAGTTTGCACCTTTTCCTTGCATGACCCCTTACTCCCTTTGCTGGTGCCTGTTGTGGGAAGTGTGCATTCCCCTCCTGGCAGATGGGAGGCACAGAGCTGAAGGGGCTTGTGGCAGTGCTTGGCTCTCGATTCCTGTCTGTTGTTAAATATTTACAGTGAGATGTACCAGATGCTTCTGTAGAAGGGTTTTTGTCCTCTTCCAAGTCCCCAGTTGCAGCTGCAAAAGAGCCTGACGGCCATTAAAGGGATTGCATCTGTGTGGAGCCTTGGGCTTGGCTGCGACACAGTGACCTCTCCCTACTGCGCTGCGGGCTCCGCTGGTTGTGCTGTCTCATCGGCTGCAGCGGGATGCAGGCGGAGAATACCCCTCTGCCAGTGACAAGAGATTAATGATGTCTGGTCCTCAGGCTGTTTCTTTTGAAGCTCTTCCACTGAGGTGGGAGGGGGGGAGCGGATGATGTTCACGCAGGACTGGGCTTTTGTCACCACACACCTTTTTTCTGGGGCCCTCTCTGCTTGGTGACAACACATGCGTGACCTCTGCACAGCTGCTTCTGCTCCCTTTCTGTTCTCAGTACAGTCATGTCTGCTTCCTTGGCTGAGCTACGCTACAGGAAGAGGAGCAGGGCTGGTCCCTGCCCTGGTCCTGCCATCACCAGGTTTGAGCATCACCTCCCTCCTGTTATCCATGGCTGAATTTGGCAGTGGAGCTCCACTCTTCACTCCTAGCCCTGGGTAAGAGACCAGCAACTGGTGCCTTTCTGCCGAGTGCCACCCCTGTGGTAGTCACACCAGTGAAGTTCCCAGCATACCTCCTGCTTCCAAGATAAGGTCCAGGGCCTTGGGCTGGGCCGTGTTTGTTGCTCTTGGTGCTTATCAGTTTTTGTCACTGACAAGGTGACCTGCAGTGCCAAGGATCAAGAGGGAAGGAAGGTCTCCCCAGCCTGTGCTGTGTTCTGGGGCATCCTGTGGGATGACTGGTGCATATGCACGCACACGCATGTGCATGCACGCCATGCATCACTTGTGTGCTGGGTGTCCTGGTCTCAACCCTGTAGCTTGGCTCAAAGCTGAGATTCCCGTGCACATCAGAGATCCACTCCTCAGAGGGGCCGGGCACAGGAAGGGGCGGTCCTGCTAGGTCATCGTTTTTCAAACTAAATATAGTTGCCTGTGCTTTCATAAGGCTGGGATTTTTGCATCACGTGACTGTCTTATCCCTCCTGGACGACAGTCAGTCAGTGTAGGGGATCGTGTGTCTGAATGGGTAATAATTAACTGTTAACTGGCTTTTCATTAGAGCCGGGCAGAACAGGCAGAGCGGTGCTGCAGAGGTAAGCAGGAGTGGAGGAAACTGCTCCAGGTCTGTCTTGGAGGGTGGAGGCCAGTCCTGATAGGACGCATAGAACACCTCCTTTAATTTGCAAATCAGTAGCCCCCAAAGGTGAGTTGGTTTTTCTTCTGCATTTCTATGAGGAGCTGTGAGTCCTGTTTTGTCCTGTGTGTCTGTCCTTGCCGTCCTGTACTTCCTGATCATGTTGCTCCTCCCTTTGCCTTGCTGCTGATTTTCAGGTCATGAACTATCAGCTGGTCTTGGAGCCAGCTTGGAGGAGAGCCTGACCCTCAGACTCCATGACTTGGCTCATCCGCTTGCTGGAATTCTCTCCAGGCCCTTGCAGTTTTGCTTTAGTGCTGAGCATAGACTGCCCAGGCTCCAAGCAGAAGTATTTTCCCCTGGTGTCCTCCTCTCTCTGGCATGTAGATGTCCTTGCTTTGCCTCGTTGCCCTGAGCAGCAGCTGAAGCAACTTGCACCTTTTCTCAGGACTCAGTATCTGCAACCACAGCTCATTCCTGATGGACGTCCACAGGTTTGGGACCGCCATGCCTTCTTGATGCCTGGGAGTTGTGAGCATGGCTGGCTTTTCCAGCCCTCTCCATTAACTCTTTAATCTGCCAGGGAGTGTTTGCAGATGTTTTTGGAGGCATTAGAATGGTTGGCATTGCTCTCCTGAGTGATGACAGGGGAGTTGCTGGCTCAGTGCTATGCTGGCCAGACATTTGTGTGCACCACGAAAGCTGGGCTAAGGCTGAAGTGATGCTGCAGTGTGGGCACAGCTGTCCTTCCCTGGTGACTGTGAGGTGGCCTGGAACTGTTGGGGACAGAGCCAGCCCAGCTTCCTGGTTATGACAGTGCCTGGGTCTTCTTAACTGTGCATGCTTAGCCACATCCCCACTGAGGTGCCTCCTGTGGTCTAGAAGCCACCAGCTCTCCCAGCAAAAACTTTTGCTTTAGACTCTATGGGAGAAGTCAGTTTTACTTCCAGAGCTGGAGGAGTTCTTGTCATCCCTTCTGTGTGAGCCTGGTGTCCCACACACAGTGCAGTGTGCGTGTGTATCATCTGTGTTGAAAGTTTCCTAGAAATTCTCTTCAGGAAAGGATGTTGCTTGAAAAGTAGGTGGAAAGATGTCACTTGCCCTTAAGGTAGAGGTAGCAAATGAACTAATTGTAGTCATCTATGCCAGGAAGACTGGGTGGTTGCCTTCACTGATGTTGTTAATGCTAGAAACGTCTGTTGGTGTTTCTTTACTTGCTTTTTCCTGGTGGTAGCTCGGCTGCGAGTTGAAGGATTTTGTCTCAAGCTGGAAGGCTGCTGAGCTGGGGACGCAGCCCAGGTGTTGGCACTGCCAGCCCAGGACTCTCTCTGGCTCCATCACATTGCCTTCAGCTGCCTGTACCCTCAGTGTCTTGCATTTTCCCAGGGCGAGCCCCTGTTCTACCCTCCCAGATCTTGCTTTAGGACACCCAGGTGGGAGGAGTGTTCCCATGCTCTTTGCAGAGCTGTCAGATGCCCTTTTTGAAGTTATTTTTAGCAAGTGATCTTTGCAGGCATTGCAGAGCTTACATTGCATAGAAGTGTAGGCAGCTCCTTGCTTCCTTTGCTGTTAGAGTAGGGCTTGTAAGGTGGAGCTGTCTGCTGAGGAGTTGCAGAAAATTCCTTGGAAGGCTTTGAGCCGTGGAGCTTGTAGCTTGTCTTGCTCTTGCTGAATGGACTGACCACATGCTGTGCTGGATCCTGCTCTGCTTTGCAGCTGGAGATCTTTTGCTTGCTCCTCTCCTTGCCCATTCCACAACAGTTTTTCTCGTGCCTGCCAGGAAATTCTAGCATTGCAGAGGTGTCGAAAGTATCCCTCTTACCTCTGTGGGTAGGGCCGGGTGCTGTGCTGCCAGCTGGAACTCTGGAGACTGTGTGCTGCAGACAGCAGGGTCCAGGCAGCTAGTCACAGGTGGTTCCCGCAGTCCCAGGAGCAGGAGATGTCAGCTGGTTAGTGCCACATTCATTACATTATACAATACATTGTATTCTGGTGTCACCTCTTCCAAAACACCCACGAATCCTCAGGTAGGCACATATCTCCAGCTCACCCAAATCACTACCTTGCCCCCACTCTCCTCTGGAGTCATAAGCCAGTTCTTGTGATCACAACTGTGGTGGAGTCTCTGCAGGTTGGCCCCGGTTTGTTGTCCTGTTGGAACTGTTCTGCAGGTCAGTGCTGTGCTCGTAGGTTTGTCCTGTGTATTGCACCCCAGATGGATTCTCACCATGCTCTGCAAACTGAAGGAGGAAACTACCTCTGGAGGAAGCTGTTGGTACCCAGGCTGACTTTCTGTGTCTTGAAAATGAGTCTTTATTCAAAAATAGTGTGATCAGGTAGTAGTATTCTCAGCTGTAAGTTGTTGGATGGTTTCTGTCTCTGCTCTTTTCAGTGGTTGTCATAACTGGTATCTCTAGGTTTCTAAGGGGGATAAAGCAATGCCTTCTCCTTAGCTTAGCCTAGGCAGTTTCTTCTCTCCCTTGCAAGTTGCTCAGACACGTTTATTGCTCAGCTCCCCTTGCTCAAGCTGCTCTTACTCACCTGAAGTCCTCACAGCCATACTGTGAGAGCTGCTGTCCCGTAAGGAAAGGGATGGGCTGCAGTACCTGGCTGGTATGCACAGCAGCATCCTGCATAACATGGGAAGGAGGGAGGGCAGTCTGGAAGCTCATCCCTGCAAAGCAGTTGCACGGATCCTGTTAGACCATGAGGCATGTGGGCTGATCATCCTGCACTCGGGAATCTGTGGCTTCCAGCTTGTCTCTTGCCCCAGCAGGATCTGCAGCACAGAGCCTCTGCCTCTCCCGCACAAAGTCCAAGCTCTTGGCTGAAAAACCAACTTCATCAGCAGTTTTTCCTAGATGCCAGGCTATGGACTAGCAGGGCTCAGGAGCAGAAGTGCTTCCTTCTGTTGACTTGGATCCCAGGGAAAGGAGGAATGTGTGCTGTTTTATGGCTGGAGCACATGCAAAGCCCTGAAGGACTCTGAATTCCTGCTGGGAGCCGCAAGTGTTGTCTGTCCTTCCAGAGGCTGTCCCAGCTGTAGTGTCCATGCTGCACCTGGGTGGTGTGCCAGGAGCAGGCACTGTAGTTTACTTGCTAGAGGAGCAGATATTTCTTCTGCATAATCCCTGGTCCCAGCCCAGCCCTGCAGATTTTTTTCAGCCTCATCTGTGTTCTCTAAAAATCCATTACAAGCTGCGGTTGCTATAAGGAGCAGCAGGGAGCTGGGTTGGCTGGTGTAGGGTTTGATTTCCCCAGGTAAGGCAGTAAGTATGTCTCTGGGTGTGCGCAGCAATCCCTCCCTGGGGGAAGCGCGTGTGGCTGCAGAGCTGCTGTTGGTGCTGCTGCCTGCTCATTGTGCAGCAGCTGTTGAGCTTCCAGATACAAGGTCTTTGCTCATCTGGTTGCCCCCTTCTTGCCCTGATGCCTGTGGAGAGGGCTGCTTTGCTTTAGCAGCTGTGGTCTGGAAGGAAAACACAAGTGTTCTCACAGCCCTACCCATTGTGGTGTTCATCAGGTGCTTCAGACAGTGTTAGACAACTCTTTGGCCTTAGGAGGATTTTGACAGCAATGCCATCATGACCCTAGTGCTCCTGTTGAAGTCATACTGCTGGGATGAGAGTGAGAGGAAAGAAGGCAGAAGGCTGCAGATAGTGTTTGGGATCAAAGCTTGCTATTCCTGGCTGTGTTAGCATCTGCTCTCTGACCTCAGGCAAACCACTGTTTCCTTCCTTGGCCTCTGTCCCCTTGCCAGGCTTGCACAGCTCACACAGTGGCTGTCCCTGCTGCTGTCCTGGCCGTTCCATAGGATAAGGGAGCCTGGTTTGGGTTTTCAGGCAGGGCTAATGCAATTGAATGTTTTTTACTGCAATCAAATAAGTGCAAAATGAGATTTGTGAAGTGGATCAATCTCGTGCTAATATTTACATCAAAAAGCCAAAGCCTGCAGGCTCTGCATGCCCTTTGAAGTGGTGGGGGAGGATGGTTTGCTTTGTTCTGGGGTTCCCTTGGATGCTCAGTTAGTTTTCAGCAGAGCCACTGATTACACTCAGTCTCCCTGCTCTGCCCAGCTCAGCAAAAAGCCACTGTGCTGTCACCTCCATGGGACGGGGGTGCCCCCACCCCAGCCTGGCCTCCAGGGCAGTCTGTCGGTGCCTGCAGGACGTGTGGCAGGGCTGCTAGGTCACCCCTCATTCTCCCTCTGTATCTTTGCTACCCTGCCCACCTGTGCTCCTCAGCATCATTGCTGTGCTGCATGAGGACAGAGCGTGGCCCTGCAGGGATGCTCCCCTCACGCTTTACATGGCCCCAAGAACCAAAATGAAAATGTCTTTTTAAAAAAAAAGCCATAACCAAAAAGAAGTTACCGTAGTTTTCTCATTTTTAATTTGATGTAAAGGAGTGTCACTGTAGCGTATGAGTTGGGTTGGAGGTGAGGCCCTGGGTTAGGTTGACTCACCCTGGAGGAGGCTGAGCACGCACAGCCTCTGCTTAGCATGGCTCTGGCTCTGCAGATGGTGTGTCTGTCTGCTCCCACCCCCCTGCTCTCCTGCCTTCATTTGGGCAGCCCTCATCTCCAGCAGAGCTCTCGATGGGTCTCAGCTCCCTTCACACTGGCGGGAGCAGCCGCAGCCTCTGCTGTATACTGGGCTGGCTGTGTGCCCAGGATCAATCTCCCGCCAGGCTGCAGTGCCCATGCTGCTGCAGTGCTCTGCCGGGCGTGTTTTGTCTTCCACTGCGCTCTGCAAATGCTAATTAGTCTTCTCAGCACCTTGGCCAGATAAGGGATCCCTGTTCCTATCTTGCCGATAAGGAAACTAGCAGAACTTGTTTTAAATCATCTACTCCTTCACCCGTAAAGATGATAGAGGCTGCAGCACCCACTCCTCCTCTGGCACCCCTGCACTGCCCTCATGTTTTCGGGGGAGGTGCAGAGGGCCTCCCTTTACTTACCCTCTCCCAAAAGTGCATAGAAGCCTCTCTTCCTCTGATGCTCTGGAGAGCAGCTGTAGAAAAGAGCAGGATGCCATCTGTGTCACCTCTGGGCTGCAGCAAGGTGGGAGCAGGCAACCAGCTGGGGCCTGTGCACTGGGACCAGGAGCTCTGCTCCAGCCAAGTGATCTGTGCACAGCCAGGCTGCCAAGTGAGCTCAGTTATGACTTCTTTTGGCGGTGCCAGGTATGTTGGTGCTGTCAGAGCAGGCTGGTGCTCCCTACCTGTGAAAACCGGGCTAGCTGCAGGCTTGTGCTGTAGCATTTGGAAGCTATATTTAGTTAGTGACACCTGTGGGTGTTGAGTGGAAGATTTTTAGGGACTGTTTTGAAAGCGCTCTTTCTTCCTACACTGCTTTAAGGAAGGGAAGTTTAAAAGCCTTGTGGCAAGCTTTGTGCTGTGGAGTCAGGATTCTCAATGAGATGCACGTGGAATGAATAAGACACATATGGGATTGCCACTATTCAGTGGTTGGAGCAGTGCAGGCAGGCTGAGAAACTCCTGGGGGAAAAGGGGAAGGATCTGGGGGCATGGCTGAGAGCTTGGGCTCTCCCTGGGGTGAAATCCCCATGTGGGAGCCTTATGAAAGGGAGCTGGGGTGGGGGAGTGCAGATGGCTCCATTCTGCCATGTCTGGCTCTGCTTTATTGACACTTCAAAGTCTCCAGCTCAGAGCAAGGCTGGGCCAGCAGGATGAATCATAAGTTTTGAGGCAAGGAGGGGTACCGGTTTTGATCATCTAGGCAAAGTCGACCTGTCTTCTGCAACAGATCAAAGCCAACTTTGAATGGAGTTAGGTAGGCTATTCATGGTGGTTCCCAGGGTGTCCCCACATAGCCCATGCAATTCCTTGGGGCTCTTCTCTTCACCTTCCTCCCTACCCCAGTGTGGAAGGTTTTGTTTCCAGCGAAGTTAGTGGAGTTGGTGCCGGAGGGACTGCCCCAGTGGTGAGCCCAGCATGGCTGCTTGGCAGTGCACAGCAGTGGGCTCTGCTGTACTGCAGAGCCTACAGCAGCCAGCATGCCCTGCAAGGCAGGTGTTGAAGCCCTGCACCAAAATCCTGCAAGGCTGCAGAGGCTGAACCTTGTTCCAGCCTTCCTTGGGACTGCAGCCTGACCCCACATTGCTGTTTTGGCAGGGTCAGTTTTGACAGCTCTTTATCCAGGCAGTGCTCAAGGTATTGAACCTTAAGTTCCCGAGAGACACTCAGTTATTTAGACACTCTTGGCTGCAGCGGGGTTTAAGCCCTTCCTAGATCTGGCTCCATCTCTCTGTGTTCCTTCTTGTGAGCTTGCTGCCCCTTGCTGGGATGCACCAGAGATCAAAGCAAGGCACGAGATGAGCAGTGTCCATGTGGTGCAGGCTGGGCCATGTGGGTACACGTCCACAGCCTTCAGCTGTATGGAGCCAACTGTGTTGGTATGGAGAGCTGCCTCGCCTCTTCAAGGGCATGTTTGTTTTGCTGTGTAACAGCTGATTGAGTTCTGTATGGGACCTCATGGAGCAAGCTGAACTCTTTACCACCCTTCCTCCTTGACTGGCAAGGCCAAGAGAGGAGGGCTGAGCTAGGTGCAGGAGTGCCTTCATGCAGAGGGACAGAGTTCAGGACCCATCTTCTTGGGGCATCAGTCACCTGTATTAATCTGGAGTGGCAGGTTTAAGTATGTGGTTTTACCCTATATCTGCACACAGTGCTGCAGTAGGGCTCTGTTCAGCGCACCTCCACTTCATCTTGATGGGCCTCTGCAAAACCCAGGTCCGAAGCTGGCTCTCTTTTCTTCTCACCTTTCCCTTGTAGGCTTGCTGTGATGAATGGGGAGGTGGCTTGCTTCCTGCTTCCCCAACTGTCAGCTGTGTGTAAGTTTTATTTTCCTCCTTTTGCAGAAAACACAACTCCTGCTAAAGTGGTGAGGGCTGCCAACCCGAGACAGCGGAAGGGAAGCAAGGTAAGTCCATGCCTGCTGTGCCCCTCACTGGCCTATGGCTTCTGATTCAGATATCAATGCTGTCCGAGTACCTTGAGGGTCTGGTGAGGAGACAACTTCCTTTGCAAGTCTGGTGGTGGAGGGATTGATGTACTGAACTGGCTGTCAGCAAAGAGCGTGCAGGAGAATGTCCTCATTTTTCTCTTAAGCATTTTGACATTTTCATGCTCTGGGGACTGGTTCCTGCCCAGTTGGGCTGGGGAGACCTGGTTCACCTCCCTGCCTGAAGGGATCATTCACAACGTAGTGCTGGATGTTGAAAGCTTGTATTTGCAGGTTTCTTTCTTCCCTCACCAGCGTGTTCTTTACACAGAGAGCAAGGGTAATTGACTTCAAACAAAGCAACTTCTTGGGAAGAACCAGGGCAATCTGCTCCAGGGAATCAACCTGTGATGGAGAGACAGTTGTTTCTGAGGATGTTGGATGCAGCTGGAGCACAGCTAGGAGTGTGGTTATTGGTGTTGGCTCCCAGCAGCCTCTGAAGACACATTTGAAACTTGATATGACTTCCTTGTCTGTCCCGTCTCAAGGAGAGGAGGGTTTTGGGTATGGAAGGTGCTTCTGTCTGTGAAACAGGCGTGGCTGTATGCTGCAAGTGGCTTTCCCAGGAAACTTACCTCCTAGGGAGAGAAGCATGGCACCTGAATGTAGAGACCTGATCTTATGGGCAACTTGGTGGCTACGAATTAACTTAGGAATAATAGTCCCCTCAAGGGCAAGGAAGAGTTTCTGTGCTCAGGTCATTGTAAATTCAATGACCAGACATGATTCATTGTATGCCCAAGCAGCTGGTTTTTGGGTTCTTTCCTTGCATGCCTGCTCTGAAAGCTGGAAGAGGTGGAAATGATTATAGTGGCCAGGTCACTTCTTGAGTGGAAGAGATTGGTGGTCCTCCCATGTGGCAGCGGGTTTTCTGGAGCAGAGCTCCTATCACCACCAGATAGCTGCTTATTGCTACTTTTTTTCTGTTCACCAATTCTACTACACGATCCATTTGCTTTGTTTTTTCCAACACTGGCAATTAGGCCCATAAGTGAAACTAAACCTGGATGTAACTTAGCAGTAGGCGAAGGCGGCTTCTTTGACAGTATGTGGTTGCTTTAAGTGACTTAAGTGTGCAGAAAGTTTCATTCTTTACTTGTCCAAGGGATGAAGACTATTATGAGTTACCTCAGGCAGCTTTGTGCCATACATTCTGCTGAGTGGGAGCTGGCAGCTTACAGGGCTGCTGGCAGCTTCATAACAATCTCTGATGGATGTAAATTCACCTGCAGTTATTGAGGATTAATTCAGAGGCCCTGCTAGAGTGGGGAGAAAGGCTCTACGTGTGGTTTGGGTGTCATACCCAAGCCTCCTGGGAACAGCTGTGCAGGACACCAGTGGATAATAGCAGTGACAGTGTAGCTGGGAGTGTTTCTGACTGCTGATCCAGAAAATGGCACCCATAGTTTGTGCACTAATGGGACTTTTCTCTTTGTATGCAAGGTTGGTGACTTTGGTGATGCTACAAATTGGCCAACACCCGGAGAAATAGCCCACAAGAGTGTCCAGGTGAGAAGACAAAATCCTCAGACACTGCATCTGGTTGAGCTGCAGTAATTTCCTTCCATTGTAGTGTGCCCAGAGAGGCTGTGTGGTTGGCAGACAATTGCATGCTCTCTTGCTCCCAGGTTAACAGCCTTAGGGGCTAGCTTGGATGAGCAGGCCCTTGCAGACCTCCCTGTTCCTCTGTGTCACCGGAAGCTCTGGCTGAGCCAGGCCATTTGGGGTGCTAAGTGCCAGCGTGAGGGCAGCCAAGAATAGCATGCAGGGTGCAGGGGTTTGCCTTTTAGGGCTGCCCTGCACATTGGGCTCCCTCCCTGCATGCTATTCTGGGAGCCTGGAGCCTAGTCTAAAGCCCTGGGCTTGGTGGAGCAGGTATGGCAGCTCCCAGACCTGCTGTCTTCAGGGCTGTATAGTGCAATAAAAGGGACCTGAGCAGCAGCCAAGACTTTCACTAGGGACGCTGAAATTGTGTGTGAGAAAGGGCTTAAGGCATGGGGGAATGGCCATTCTTTTCTGCTCCAGACATGGATGTTGTTGAAACCTTTCTGTTCTGGGATACTGCTTCGCCAACTCCTGGCTGGCTGTCAGGGCACTAGACTCACTCGCCCTCTTGCTCCTGTGACAGTCTGGTCCCTTATAGAACCCCACCACACACATACCTATCCAGGAGCGTCAGGCCTCCTGGCAGTCCCTCTGCATTATGTCTGTGCCAGGGACTTGTGCCTTAGCTTGAGCATTTCCCAGCATCTGTGGAGCTCCTTGCCCTGGTCAAACACAAGTCTGTCCCCAGGAACCGGGCAGCTCTGAGCAGTGTGAAGCAGTGATGCCTCCAGCCTAGGGCCAGGGGCCAGGTCCTCTTGTTCCTGCTCCCATCAGGATTGCTGGGCTCTGCCTCCAGCTCTTCAGTTTCTCGTGACCCTCACGACTTTCCTGCATTGTGTCTCCAGCAGCCACACAAAGCACCATCCCTCCGGAAACTGCCTATCAAGAAAGACATGAAAGAACAGGAGAAAGGGGATGGGAGTGATGGCAAAGAGAGCCTGAAAACCAAATCAGATGAGTCTGGGGAGGAGAAGAACGGTGACGATGACAACCAGAAGTCAGCCCAGAAGAAGAAAGGTGAGTCAGGACATGGCAGACTCCTGGAGGGGGCAGTCTCCCAGGCTCAGCCTGTCTTCCTTTCAGTGACACATAGCTAGGTGGAAGTGTCCCAAAGTTTTGCCTGTGGGGCCAGCTGCAGTCTCAGCACGCTCACAGCTGCAGTGAAAAGGTGTGTGCAGGCTTCAACAGAGCAAAGTGTCATTTTGGTAACCGGAGAGGCTCAGGCAGATGCTGAGGGCTTGGATAGCACTTGGGGCGTTTGTAAGGGCCCGGTCTGGAGTGGCCTTGCCCTGTTCAGCAACATCTTGCAATATGTAGGAGAGCACGTGAAGCAGGGCCTAGGTATGGGCATCTGTGTGTCTGTCCAGGGAGTGTGGCAGCAGTCTGCCTTCTTAAATGTGCTCCATGGTGACACAGAAGAGCCCCTGGCTGTGGGTTGCATCAGCATGGGCTTGCTTTAGCCTGAGCCTTGGGGGGAAGGAAGGACAAGTGCATGAAGCCACAGTGGAGTTTTGTATCATGCTTATACATGCTTAAGGGTCTCAGTTGGAGCCTTTCAGCATTCTTGTTATGCCCCTTACAGAGTTTTGGTGACAGCAAGGCCCCAGGAAGGGTTTGGTCCAAACAGCCCTACTGCTTCCCTCACAGTGCGTGGGATGCGTGGAGGGAAGAGGCTGCAGGATGGAAGCGCCTGCTCTCTGAACCTGTGTCACACTCAAATCCTGTCCTTTTGCAGGCAACAAACACAAGTGGGTCCCTTTGCAGATAGACATGAAGTCAGAGGTGCCTCGAGACAAAACAGCCTCTCGGAACAACCGGCAAAATGAGCAGCACAGGCACCTCTCCAACAACCGTGGCGAACTGAAAGGTGGGGGCTCAGAATGGGACTCTGCTCTCCTTCCTTGATCGCGGGGCAGCTGGGGAGTGCAGTGGGAATGCTTTGTGCAGTTGAAGAGCTCCGAGGGCAGTGGGCTTGCTCTGGGGAAGTTCCTTCATCCTGTAATGCTCCTTCTGCCTCTGTTTGCTGCAGGCTGGCACCCGGACAACAAGCACGAGCGCCCCTGGCAGGACCATGATGAGACCTCCAGTGTGAAGAGCGAGGGGGGAGCTGTACGAGGAGCCTTCCGGGGCCGAGGCAGGGGCCGTGGCAGGGGCCGGGGCCGCGGCAGAGGAGGTACTTGCTGTTTGTATTGTCTTATGGCAGAAACAGAGAACAGGGCACGTGCCAGAGTGCAGGACTGTGTGTGTGTGACATGAGGTTCTGAAGCAGACTGGGCAGGGCAGAGTGCCGCAGGGAGACAGTGAAGTATGGCAGGTCATCCCAGCTGGGGAGTGTGAGCTGCCAAAGAGGACTCTTCATTTGAGATCCTCTGTGAGGAGCTATGTACTGCTCTGGAGGTGGCATCCAGCTGAGCTGATTTTAATAACAGCAGATTATTCTTGTTAGTATTTTAATAAGGGTGAATGTCTTTGTTATTCAGGCCAAGCTCTTCTACCTGTTTTCTGCCCCTTGCAACACAAAAGTGGGCTGAGAAATGGGTCAGCAATGCCCTGTTCTGTGCTGTCATGGCGACCCCCAAGGGCAGTGCTGAGAGAGCTGTTAGTGCTGGTGCCCAGCCCCACATGGCAACGCAGGCTGTCTGGCAGATCTTGAGGCTCTGTGTTAACCAGGATGTTCCCTTTGTTGCTGTCTTGCAGGGCACTTTGACTACCAGTATGGATACCGGAAATTTGAGGGCTCAGATGGCTCCCGCACCCAGAAGTATGCTAGCAACATCACTTACTACTTTGACAACATTAGCAGCACCGAGCTCTATAGCGTGGACCAGGAACTGCTCAAGGACTACATAAAGCGACAGATGTAAGCACCACCTCTTCTCGGTTGGATGTTCACCAGTGTCCTCCCTGTAGATTACGTAGCTAATCTCTGGGGCAGGGTTAGAGCCAAGGCATGTTTACTGTGTGCTGTGCATTGTGCAGCACCAGTTTGCCACTTCTCTGAGTTGCTTCTGGTCAGCCTCATAAGAGCAGAAGCAGGGGGGATTGTTTCCACGGGGGGTATCCTGAGGAAGGTGGCTGGACCTGTCTCTCACTGGCGTGTTATCCACACAGAGAATATTACTTCAGTGTGGACAACCTGGAGCGAGACTTCTTCCTGCGTCGCAAGATGGACTCAGATGGCTTCCTTCCCATCACCCTGATCGCCAGTTTCCACCGGGTGCAGGCACTGACTACTGACATCAGTCTTATCATCAAGGTGGGGGCCAGGAAGACTGAACCTCCTCTCTTGTCTGGCTTCTTGCTTTCTTTGCCTGTTTTCTAGCTAGGTCATGGGTGAAATGCAAGTGACACCTTCCCTTGTCCTTGACTTGCTCCCTTCTTCTCTTGAATCACACAGGGAGGAAGGGCTGAAGCTGAGCCCCTCAGTGTGCCAAAGCAGGGCCTTGAGCTAACCTGATTTTGCTTGGTTCTAGGCTTTAAAGGACAGCAAGGTGGTGGAAATCGTGGACCAGAAGATCAGAAGAAAAGAGCAGCCAGAAAAATGGGCTCTGCCTGGCCCTCCTATGGCAGACTACACGCAGACTGACTTTTCACAGTTCATCAACTGCCCTGAGTTTGTGCCCCGGCAAAGCTTCCAGAAGGAGACAGGTTAGTGTCTGGGGATTGTGGAGGGAATTTTGAGAGACCCGTCATTGGTATCACAGCAGGTCTGAACCCCTGGGAGTTATGAATGTTTCCCAGGACAGGGTTCTGCCTTCTGATTTGTAGGCCTGAGCTTGAGTAGCTAAGTAGGGGATCTGATCGGTGCTTTTGTAAGAGTTTAGGCAGAAGAACATCTGTTCTCACTGGCTCTAGGCTGCCATGGGAAAGTTTCTCCCAGAGCAACAAAATCACCACCTGCTTTAGGGCTCTCTACATATCTGGGAAACCCACACCTGCAAAGCTCTGTGGTCACCACCAGCATCATGGCCTTAACCAGAGATTTTTTTTTCAGCACTCTGGGGCAATATGCTGGCAAGCAGGAATGTTCCTGCCTTAGTCATTGCCTGCTCATGTGTCCCACGAGCTCTGCTGCCAAAATAATTTCCTCTAAATTGCGTGCTTTATGTTCGCTACCACTCAAGCCTCCCACTAAAGCATTTGTGGCTCTTGTTGGCTCCAGAGTCTGCTCCTGGCTCCCCACGTCCCACCAGCCCAGTCCCCACAAAAACAGAGGAAGTCAGTAACCTGAAGACAATGCCCAAGGGCCTGTCCACAAGCCTGCCCGACCTGGATTCAGAGACATGGATTGAAGTGAAGAAGAGGCCTCGGCCCTCTCCAGCCAGGCCCAAGGTATGTAGCAGTGTGGGTACTATTGGGGTGGAGGTCTACTGGTTGCTTGAGGGGCTGGAACCCTAAGTGAGCAGCAGGTTTCAGACCACATAAGGTCTGTTTGTCATGAGTGATGCCCCCATCCACTTTGGGGTTGCTCCTCAGTGTCTGAGGTATAAATAAGGTGTTATCCCCAAAGAGACAGCTTCTGGCTGTCGTAAAGGAACAAAGGGCAAGAGCTGGGTCTCCCAGCAGTAGGTCTGTGGTGCTGTGTGCTCTTTGTGCTGCATCACCATTGCTCCCTCTACCTGTAGAAACCAGAGGAGTCAAAGACCCCACAGCAGCAGAAGCAAAAGGACCAAGATGAACCTGAGGAGTTGGACTTCCTCTTTGATGAGGAGATGGAGCAGATGGATGGCCGCAAGAACACGTTCACTGACTGGTCGGACGAGGATTCAGATTACGAAATTGATGATCGGGATGTGAACAAGATCCTCATTGTGACTCAGACACCTCCTTACCTACGCCGGCATCCTGGTGGAGACCGGACAGGCAACCACACATCCAGGGCTAAAATGAGTTCAGAGCTGGCCAAGGTGATAAATGATGGGCTGTACTACTACGAGCAAGACCTGTGGACAGAGCAGTTTGAGCCAGAGTACTCGCAAATCAAGGTGAGAGAGGCTGATCTGGGGAGGAGAATTCACAAGGGGCACATGGCTCCTCCCAGGGAGGTATGGTGGGTTGGCCATGGTGATGATTTGTGTTTGGTGCAGCAGTTCCTGACCCATGACTGGGGTGTAGCTCAGCTGGGATTAATCTTCCTGCAGAGCTCAGGATTTGTGATTCCCAGTGTCATGCTGTGCTGTGTGGGATAAATACAGCTCTGTAACATGCTGTAAGGCTGCAGCCAGTTGACTGAGGTTCTGGTAACCAGGTGACCTGGAAAATGTGAATCCACTGATCTGCTTTCTGCCAGGGTCTTGGCTGTTCTAGACTGTAGTAGCATATAGACAGTGCCAGATGACTTGAGGGAACCAGCTGTCTGCACTGCCTGTAGTGCCTAGTGCTTAATGGCACAGTCCATTGAGACCTCCGTTACTGGGCATGAGTTCATTGATGACTGGGACGCTCTTGGCCTGTTCTGTTCTCCATTTTTCTGCCAGTTTGCATAGGCTGGTGTTTTGTTTTTTTTAATAGAAAACTCACCTGCCTCTCTGAGTTTTGAGTCCCAGGTTGGTGACTTGCGGTCAGGAACTTGCCCCAGGCTCTTGCAGTGACTGAAGCTGTATCCTGTGCTCAGCATTGTGGCTGTTGCACAAGTGGAGTGGTGGTCACAGTGAGCTTTTGAGATGAGGGGAGAAGAGGGTGTTTGGTTGCTTCATCGTCTTCCTCTTCCAATACAGCAAGAGGTGGAGAACTTCAAGAAAGTGAATATGATCAGCAGGGAGCAGTTTGATACTCTGACCCCAGAGCCCCCCGTGGATCCAAACCAGGAGGTCCCTCCTGGCCCCCCCAGGTTCCAGCAAGGTAAGAGACAATGAGGACAGGAATGGGTAGGACTGAATTTGTCCCTTTTCCTCTTGATGAGTGGTCCTCAGGGGTTCAGAAATAGCTAGAGGGAAGCAAGTGGAGCCACAGCTGGTTATCTTTCCCAGTTGGGTATTGTTCTCCCAGCAAAACAATTTGGAGATCCAAACGAGGAGGCCCAAAAGCAGGAGTGTCTTTACAGAGTGAGGAAGTTCGGGCAGACTTCCATGAATATGACTTTCCTCTTGGACTGACACTTCCATTGCAGTGTCTCTTGCTGAGTACTTAAAAGGCAGTTACCTGCTGGGCCTTGCTTGCCTGTTGGTGGGATCTGATGCCCAGGCAGAGCGCTGGTCTGATCTTCCCCTAGAAAGCAGGTACTTCATAGGGTCCTTTAAAGTGTCTGCTTTCCTGCTGCTAGGCTTTGGGTTCTCTGGTCACAGACTGGCTTTGCAGTTGTCTGTCTCAGGAGGACTGGGATGTGTCCAAGAGTTCCTAACCCAGGGGGTGCCCTTTGGCTGTGGTGATGCTCTTGTACTCAGAGCTCAGTTTGACCTAGCTTTGGGGGCTTTATCTCTGCAGTACCTACAGATGCTTTGGCTAACAAGTTGTTTGGAGTACCTGAACCTTCAACCATCGCCCGATCTTTGCCTACAACTGTACCAGAATCACCCAACTACCGCAATGCCAGGACCCCCCGGACCCCTCGCACACCTCAGCTGAAGGACCCAACGCAGACACCCCGGTTCTACCCAGTGGTGAAGGAGGGCAGGACGATAGATGCCAAGGTAGGACCGGGGCTGGGGCATGGGTGGGAGACCGGTACTTCCCACCTGGGAGGTGGAGAGGAAGCAAACATGTTCCTGATGCACTGTGTCTTACAGACCCCACGGAAGAGGAAGACGAGGCACAGTTCAAACCCCCCAATGGAGTGCCACGTGGGCTGGGTGATGGACTCCCGGGAGCACAGACCCCGAACTGCCTCCATCAGGTACTGGAGATGGGAGAATGGGGTCACGAAGGGGACAGAAACAGGGAAAGGGAAGGGAGCAAGAGAGGGAAGGGCAGCGTTTGATCTCATAGGGCAGGTCACCTCTTAGGTGGCTGCAGAAAGAGCTGGGACCTGTCTCATCGTAAAGGGAGCGGTGAAATTCTGAAGTTTTGAAATAATGAGATACAATTGGTTTCCTTTCTAGTACGATGCTCTGTAGGTCAGGTCCCAAACTTGGAGTGGATGCAGTCACGGGGAGCTGGTGGGACAAACAAATGAGTGTTGCAGGGTGGAGCATGACTCCAGTGTGTTGTTTGTTGGCTGGTTACAAAGGAATGGGGTTGATGAGGCTTTCTTGTGTGCAGCTCCAGCCCCTCTGAGGGAACTCCAGCTGTCGGAAGCTACGGCTGCACCCCACAATCCCTGCCCAAGTTTCAGCATCCTTCACATGAGCTGCTCAAGGAGAACGGCTTCACGCAACACGTCTACCACAAGTACCGTCGGCGCTGCCTTAACGGTAGGCATGTGGGGGAGGGCTGCCTACCACTGGATGTGGAGCAGGGTGCTTGTGATCTATTGTGTAGGGGCATAGGGTATGGTAGCAGAGCCCATGCGCAGAGGTAAATGGGGTCCTGTAGGACGAGCTTACTGGTAGCTGATAATTCCTCGTGGTCCAGAAGGTTAACGGTGTCCAATAATATGTATAAAATAAGAGATATATAGATAGAGATCTTATTTTTTATATATAAGACCTTCCTCTGTGAGATCCCCTATGTAGGGCTGGTTCCCTGGGAGAAGGCATGTCTTGTAACCAGCCATTCTTTCCCAAACAGAGCGAAAGCGGCTGGGCATTGGTCAGTCCCAGGAGATGAACACGCTCTTCCGGTTCTGGTCCTTCTTCCTACGAGATCACTTCAATAAGAAAATGTATGAGGAGTTCAAGCAGCTGGCTGTGGAGGATGGGAAAGAGGGATACAGGTAAGAGAGGAGGAACAGAGTGGCCTTTTTAAAGAGGGGATTGTGGGAAGGGTGTTTAGTTTTTGAGGGCTTGAAAGTAGAACCAGGACCACCCTGGATCACATTCTTTTTCTGAGATGCAGCAGGGTTCTTGCCTAGGCGTTGCATGCGCCAGTGTCTGAGCACCACATACTCTTCTGTTCCCAGGTACGGTCTGGAGTGCCTTTTCCGATACTACAGCTATGGGCTGGAGAAGAAATTCCGGCCAGACATATTTAAAGACTTTCAAGAAGAGACCATCAAGGATTACGAAGCTGGTAAGTGTCTCCTTTGCCTTCACCTGAGCTTAGCAGTGACGTTGCCCAGACAAATGTGTGCCCCTGTGCCTCCTTTTGTGACCTGGGGGAAGCCGTGTAATTCTGTGTCTGACAGTGACAGGCTCTGACATCCTTGAGCCCTTCTGTCCTGCAGGTAAGAAATGCTCCTGCACAGAGCAGAGCTGCTTGCTTTGCAGGAGAGGGTGGGGTGAATACTCACTGGCTTGAAGGCTGCTGGGGATATGGAGCTAGACTGTAGAAAGTCACAGCTTTCCCACCACCCATTGTGGTCACCAGCCCAGTCACAGAACCTGGAGCCATTTCCTATCAATGGGGCTACCCTACACCTTTCCTCCAGGTTCCTTGTATTTTGTCAGCGCCAACCAGTAGGATACATGTGGGCCCATGGGACAGGTGGTGAGGAAGCCTTGAGGAAAGACTTTCTGACTCCTGGTTTGATTTTCTTCCCCCTCTAGGCCAGCTGTATGGGCTGGAAAAGTTCTGGGCCTTCTTAAAATATTCCAAAGCCAAAAATCTGGACATCAACAGCAAACTGCAAGAATACCTCAGCAAGTTCAAGCGCCTCGAGGACTTCCGAGTGGATGTAAGTAGAAACAGTGCCCCACACACCACGGTGAAGGACCCCCACAACTGCTCCAAGGCCTTTCCAAGGGCAGAGGGTTTCAGGATGGGGTTGCTGAGCAGTGTAGCTGGGGGAGTCAGTGACACCTAGTGTCGTAGTCCATCATTGCAGTTGGGCCAAGAAACAAGCAGCCTCAGCACTTCAAAGTCATCCTTGAGCAGCTGCATCGCTGAGACAGCAAAAGCTCAGAGGCCAGTCAGGGCTGAAATTTATTAGGAAGCCCTGTGTGGTTTCCTTTCCCTGGGAAGTACACACCATTCTCTGTACCTTAGCTGGGCAGTGAGTGGGGCTGGATATGGCAGGATTGTACGGATGTTGCTGCCAGCTCATCAGGTACTGTTCAGGAGCTGAGGAGCTAAGGCTTACACACCATCCTTGGAGCACAGGGATATGAGCAGAGATGAGTGATGGTTGGGAGGTTTGGCTCAGATGGATATGATGAAGGCAGATAAACCATTGAGTGGGGGAAAGAGAATGTCTGTTGGTTTGGATGGAGCAGCAGAGCTGCATGCACTGCCCATGCAGACACATGCTAGGTCTTTTCTTACTTCTTGGGTCTTTCATATACTGTCTGAGCCATCAGTCATACTTCCAGTTACTGCTGACTTTGTATCTCTAAAGCAGAGCAGGTGCTGCAAGGTTTGAATATTGTATATCAGCTTCGGGGCAGCTCTCTGGAAGAATGGATGAGTGCCTCTTCCCTGATGATCTGGAGGGTGAGGAGAAAAATAGGAGGAAAGTGAGTCTTAATGGCTTGAGTGGAGCTGGCCTTGTGTAGCTTTGTCTCCCAGACTTCTGGATGCTGTCCCTCTTGGGAGGAAGGAGATGCCTTAAGCACAGGATGACAGCTTGGTCTTTCCTGGGAGACTGTCAGCAATTCTGGCAGTGGTGGATTTGGAGAGGAGAGCAGCTGTCCTATTACTGTGTGACTTAGGCAGGTATATGTGTTCCCCATGGGTCAGAGGGGCTGCAGTCAGAAGCCTGCAGCAGGGATGCTTTCTGATCCAGGGGAGAGAACGTGCATTTGACAGAGGCTGTGCTGATGCTGGGGTGCTTCTGTTACAGCCACCCATGGGAGAGGAAGGTGGACACAAGAGATACCCAACGACGTCAGGGGGAGATGGCAGGAAGCGCTACCCATCCCAGTCTTCCAGCAAAACGGTCAACCAGTGCCCATCCAGCCAAGCCCACGCCTCATCCGGTCAGCCTGCACAAGAGGATGCCAAAAACCTGAGCCAGCAAGTCCCTGCTGCAGAGTCGCAGACAGTGGGGAAGTAGAAGAGGATTCAGCTTCTTCCCACCAGGAGACAGGATGGGTTGGTGGGGGACTGGCCTAGAGAAGTGGATGAGGGGTGGGATGGGAATTGGAATGTGGATGCCCAGGAATAGCCTGCTGGGAGAAACTTCAACGCACATGATTTTTTTTTTTTCTCTTGTGGCTGGAAAGCAAAGACGATCCGCATCTAAAACACCGTTTTGCTATTACAAACCTGACCAGAGCCAGACCCCCCCCCCCCTCCCCACCAGACCCACCCTTTGCTTTTCCTTCTCATCCCTCCCCTCCTGTGCACACGCTCATGTCTTAGTGTATCTTCAAAAAAATATTCTGGCTGGGTTGGAAAGGGGAGATTTTTTTATTATTATATATATATATATCAAGTTTTAAATTATTGCTAGAAGTTTGTCCAGATCTACCAAAACAAGTCCGCTCTGTGCAGCCCTGGTGACTCCTTTTGTGTCCCCACCCCTTGGATCGCTGGGCAGCCCGGCCAGGAAGCTCGGAGGAGTGAGGTTCCTTAGCAGGGGCCGAAGCCACAGCATTGCAGTGCTGCGGAGCCTCCGATCTCCATGACCTGGCTGACATTTCCCATCCCACGTCTGGCAGTGCTGCTTCGACACCAACCGTCGCTAAAGGCACCCAGCCCTGTTGGTCTTCCCGGTCCGTCCTCCCCAGCGTCTTCATTTCCAACCTTCCTGTGGGTCTGGCTCTCCCTCCACCCACCTCTTCACCCTTCCATCACGGACAATTTGGAAGTCAACCAAAGGACCTTTGCCAAGGATAGGTTTGTTTTGACTCCTTCCTGCGATAGCAGCTGGGAGGCTGGCAGGCACCTGGACTTGAATCTGCGTGGATGCTGCAGCCGTCTGCCCAGGGCCCATTGCATGCAAAGACAGGACTTTGCTGAAGGAGCCTTTCTCTTCCTTTTCACTTGGAAAAATGAAACAAACAACAACAACAAAAAAAACCCACAATACCCCCTGAAACAGCAACAACAAAAACTCTAGAAAGACATCTCCCTTTGCTTTCTTCCTTGGATATATTAATTGAAGAAGAAAAAAAAAAACCACAAAAAAAAAAAAATACAAAAAAAAAAGTTGCCTTATGGTGGAGCTGGAATGGGGAGGCTTGCTGGCCTCTCGTGCCCCAGGGCGTGCTGGGCGCTTGGCCCACACCCACAGACTCCTCCCGGCACTGCTGCCGAGCCCACCTGCCCCGCAGCCCCCTCCAACCCGCAGCTCCCTGGGACGCTCCTGCAGGGAAGGCACCGAGGGCAGTCATTTTCCAGACTTGTGCTCGCCAAGTAGTTGAAGTCCTATGTTGTGTACATACCACTGTAGCATCCTCCCTGCAACGGTGACTGTGCGCTTGTGGCATCGCTTGGCCTTCTCTGGGCAGCCTAGGTTGTGCCTGGGAGGTGGGCAGCATCTATCAAGGCAGCTGGAGGGACTTCAGTGCTGGGAGGGCAGGCAAGGCCCTCATGCAACCCAATGCTGTTATCTGACACACAATGCAACGCCTGCTGCTGCCAGCCAGTGAATCTTGCGCAGTGTCCCAGTAGGGACTTGCTTGTTGGAGGAGGGCTGTTGCCTGGGTAGCTACACGGGGGGCCGTGATGATGTCCTGAAGGCTGCGCTGTGCAGCACTGGCTGGGCTGTGGCCAGCAAATCCTCCCCAGGTCCATGTTGGTTGTATCCCTCATGAACATGTGGCTGTGTGTGGGGGCATGGTCCAGGAGTGAGATCTGTGCCCCAGGCCCAGAGCTGCTCTTGAGCAAGAGCTGCTTACCCTGCTGCTCTGCTCTGTGCCCTGCGTCAGGACCTGTGCTTTACAGCTGGCTTGGTTGAGACTCTGGCACGCTGTCCTCGTGTGCTGTGAGCATGCTGTGTGCATGGTGCGGAGCGGGCACTTGGTGGGCTGTGGAAAGATGCAGCTGATTGCATTGTCCTCTGTAAAATCAAAAGCTGGTAACAAACATTGCTCTGAAGTATCTCAGAGTCAATACAGCACTGTGTCTTGTAGCTGCAGGAAGGAGCCATCTCCTTAGGCTGTGTCTGTATGGCTGTGAGGCTTGCAGGTGGGAACAGCCAGGTGCTGAGCAGAACTCAAGGTGCTGAGATGGGCAAGGGGCTGGAGGTTGGAGTGGCTGCAGCTGCTTGCTGGACCCTGGCTGATGTTGCCTTCCCAAACTGACACTGCATCAAAGTCCTGCTTTATAGGTGAGGGAGAGGTACTGGTCTACAGGGCAGCTTTGTGAACCTGGGATTGAGAGCATAGCCAGGGGTTGAGTGAGACTGGGCAGCTGCTGCTTCACTGTTTCCTCATGGTGTGATCTTGTTCTGGTCTGTCTGCTGCTATCACAACGTTCTGCGGCTCAGTACCACTTGGAGGCCAAGTTTGGGGATGCTGTGTCCGGGTCATCACCCTGCTCTGGGTCTCCCAGCATACATAGGCTGGGCTGGCAAGTAGCTTTGGTGTAACTGCAGCTTCGACTGTTATGTCTGCATTTCTCTTCTCCTGTGAGCTGAGTCGGATCTCTGATACTATGGATGTGGCAGGGCTTGGCCCTGCTTTGGGAAGGAAAAGCCTTGGAGCCTGGACTTGGGGTTGACCAAGGCCGTTAGAGAAGTTTTGATGGCTGTATGCAAGTGGCAGCGGGTCTGAACATGCTGCAGGTGGTCCTTGCTGCGTTCCCTATGTTCCTCTCATTGGTGCGTGTTCTTTGGGTGCCAATGATCCGCTTTTGAGCAGCGGACGAAATAGGAAACTAGGAGAAACAAACTCCTGCTGTGGAGATGTTCCTTGTGGAGCAGACTGTGGAATTGGTCGGGTGGTAGAAGAGGCTAAGAAATGTCCATAGAATTTTCCAAAACTTGAACTGATGTGAAATTATCCCTCTAATTGCTGAGGCTAAGGCTCTGTCTGGTCTTGGCATGGAAGAGTTTTCCCCTCTGAGTCAGTGCTGTGTCGCATTGGTGTGGCTGAGGGCAGCTTTTGCAGGAGGTCAGAGGAGAGATCCCAGCCATGGCGGTCTCTTGTTAGGGGACAGCGGGCTGCTGTGTGCCTTGCAGCATCTCCATCAGACAGCAGCGTCTCCGGAGAGTAAAGGGAAGATGGAAACAAACAGCCTGCTCAGCTGGTGCTTGCTGCTTGGGCAGGAGGCAGCTGCTGTGTGCTGCAGGGCAGGTGATGACATCTGCAGGCACAGTGGAACTGCTCGGGGGCTGAGCTCTGCAAGGCTGCCTCATGTCCTACAGCAGGCATGGGGACGGGGCTGCAGTGCTCCCCCTCTTGTGTGCACACCCTGCTGGTGCTGTGCAGCCATGTGCATCAGGCACTGCGCATCAGGCATTGCACGTGGCTTGTTCCACCCCCAGGGAAAGAGGACAGATGTCCAAGAGCGGGGTTTTGCTTGGATCCCTCTTGTCCTCCTGCTGAGGAAGGAGTTCAGCCTTGCTTTTAGTTTGGATGCTTCATCACGGATCACATGTAATGATTTTAAAATTGTCATTATAACGATCTGAGCAATCAGGTGCTCTTATCCCTGTGACTGCAACGCCACTCGCCGACCCCTGCATGGCTGCAGGCGCTTGCAGCAGCTCCGAACCTCTGGTAGGGGGGTCAGCAGTGGAGGTGGACGGTGTGTTTCAGAGGAGACTTTGTTGCTAAATGTGTTCATTTGGGGGGGGGGGCGAAAAAAAAACACAAGGAAAAAAAAAGAATAATAATAATAATAATAATAGTACTGCTGCTCCATTTGCCTGTCTGTCCCTCTCCCTGCTGCACACCCCGTCAGCAGCTTTTTGCTGTAGCCCGTGGGTTCCCTCGAGGTTTGGCAACTGCTCACATTGCTTCAGACTGGTGACTGCTGTGAGGATGATTCGTGAACCTCAGCACGCTGCCATGCGTTCAGCACGGTGGTGCAGAGGGGGCCTGTAGCTGTTAATGCCTTTCCAGTTATTTTATCTAAAGGAAAAAAAAAAAAAAGAAAAAAAGAAAAAGAGGAAAAAAAAAAAAAGGAAAACTGTAAATGTAGCAAGCTGTGTTTGCAATGCTTATTTTCTCCTGTTTCCTCTGAGACTGGTTATGTCACTGTCACTGTTTAGGAATGGATGCTAGGCTCTTTGAAGGGAGGGTTGCTGCACTCGATGTTAAATGCCTCACTGACTCTTCTTTTGTTTTTGTTTTTTTTTAAAGTTTCCAATACAGGTAGAATGACTTTTTTAAAAAAAACAACAAGTTTTCATCTCAGTGGCACAGAGTGGGTGCCTGGAGGGCAGCATTTCAATGAGTAGTTTACAGCTTCAACTTTCTGCAGACACTTGAACATAGGACCGACGTATCTGTGACAAGCACATCCCCTCGGTGGGGAGCTCCAGAAGAGCATGGACTGGCCCAGGTACCGCCGCCCCTTTGCAGCACTCGGGGTCACCCAAGGCCTTTGCTGCCCTCCTGTCCCCATCTCCCAGTGGCGGTCGTGTGGGTGGGCTGGGGATGGTGACAGCCGTTACGGGAGGGGTGCTTGCAGCACTTGGTCCCTGAGCCTCCCTGGTGCAGATGTGTGCCCGCAGGGAAGGCAGCCCGCCCTGCTCCCCCCTTCCTCTCCCAGCTTGGTCCACTCCTGCTGGGGTTGGAAATCCTTGGATCTCACAAACTATCACTGAGTCGTGCCCAGGGGAGGCTCAGCCTGCTCAGGTCACATGGATGAGACCTCAGCCTCGGTGGCTGGAACAACAGGGTGATGGTTCGATGTGCTGGCCCTTCTCACACTGGCTATGTCCCAACCTCAGCCTTCTGTTCCCCAGACTAGAAAGTGTGTGCAACCTTCTTCAGCCGCATTTATCGTAGAGACAAACTTAAAATGACTCATCACAGACCATTTATCAGTTGGGAGGAAAATCTTGTTAATACGGCCCGCTGTACATGATCCATCTTCTGTCGATAGTACATAATCTTTGACCCACGTGCTAGGATCATCATCGCATATAAAAGGAAAAGAGAAAAATGTAAAATACTTGAATGAGAGCTTGTATTATAACATTAATATTATTCAGAGTATCTGCTTTCTAGGCTGATGTGATTCATTATTCTAGTAATGCTTTAGTCCTTTGTAATTTGTGGTAATTATGCTTTTTCCTTTTTAATACAAAAAAAAAATGTATAAAAATAAAAACTTCAAAAGACAGCGCGGTTTGGGTTTTCTGTTCTGCTAACCGTTGTGTTTTCCCCAGAGGGCTGCAGGCTCTGTGGATGGGCTGGGCTGGTGCAGGGTGGTTGGAGGAACTGGAGGGCAGTGCAGGAAGAGCTGCTGCAGTGGGCTGACAGCCGCGAGGCTCGCCAGTAGGAGCTGATGTAGCAGGGCTTGTGATAAAACTCCAGGCTGAAGGGACTTCCCTTCTTGTGGGGACAGTGACTGGGAGGGCTCTTGTTTCCTCCCATATAAATTTAACAGGAAAAACATATCAGCTCCCAACTGTCCTTACCTTTCCTGTGCCAGAAACTCTACGCTTGCACAGGTTGGTGTGTGGAGTATTGATGAGGATGAACAGTCCTGAAATCAGACCTGCATCTTACAGAGTGGAAAACCTGCTGAGGGAAAAAGCAGGCCTGTTATGTGCATGAAGGGGATGTCTGAAGCCATGTGGGTTTGATTCCTGTGGTATGTAGTTACAGTGACCTTACTGGTATTGTTTGTTAGAGAATGCTGCTGGAAGTGGCTATGGTCTATGAAAAGTTGTTATGACCTTAACAATGAGAATTCAGCAACTCCCACAGCCACGTAGCCTAGAATGCATCTTACATGCAGGCAGCTGGAACCAAGAGGCACTGCAATGGCTTAGAAATAACTTTCTAGAGTTGTTTTTTCATGCTTTAGGTGGCAAATAACAGGCAGTACGTGCAGTCATCTCAAGTATCGTCTTTAAGTTCAGTGTTGAGATTCGTTACTTGTGAATAATAACTTGTTTCCCAAGTAGAATACTAGTTAGTGTACATCATTGTCTCTTCCTCTCCTTGTCCCTGGGGTCTGCAGGAATCGCAGGCTGGAGGGCTCACCCTGCCCTCTTGGGTGTATCAGGGATGCTCTTGGAGAGTGGTGTGAGGCTGAGGAGGACCCTGTGTCTCTCGTAGGCTTTGCTTTGTCTGAACACATCATCTGTTCCGTGCAGATAATCCAGCACTCCCAGGACTCCATAACACTGGTTGAACCTGGAAGTCAAACAGAATAAACACCACTGGAAGGTATTGAAGTCACCTCACCCTTCCTATTCCCATCTCCTTTCAGAGCTCTGATAAGCCATTCACCTGATTGCTGCTGCTGTACCTGTCTGCCTTGCAGCTCTGATGAACCCCTCAGAACATCGCTATCCAGGAACAGTGACACTGAACAACTGCCCTGAACCACTGCCCAGCAGCTCTGAGCTGTGGGAGCAGCTGGGCACCTACCTTGCCGTGTTCTTGAGACCAGGCTGCCCCAGAGATGTGGAGCTGCTGTGCACTCAGCACTGCAGATGCTGGCACAGCCATTCTGCCCAGACAGCACCTGAGCTGCAGATGAAATGGTTGGTAACAAGAACTGGACCCATGTTCTGGGTGTTGCCTTGCACTTAGGTTGCATTAGAACTACCACATCTTCTGTTTCTGCAGGAGAAACAAACTGCTTCAGGAACTGTTTGTATGAATTTAATGCACAGCAGGGAGATGGAAACTATTTTTCCGCTATTTTGGTAAGTATCCCTGAACACTGTACTGAAAGTTTGCTCTCTCCAGTGTAAAAGGGAGCTGGGAACCTTCGCCAAGAAGGGTTAATTGAGGCTGTTTGGCCAAGGCGTTATCTATCACCATCACTAATCTCAGTGTATAGGAAAGAGGCAGGGAGACTGCTGCTGCAGATTTATTGTGCCATGCGATTTGCCCTTGCTCTGTTTTGATTCTAGATCACATGCAGTATATTCTGAACTTCCAGGAATAGCCTTGCAGGGAACTGTCTTTGTGTTTGTTTGACGTTCAGGTGATAGCTGCTACTTTTAGACGCTCCATGCTTTCCTCCCGTGTCACCTTAGGACACTTGAAACACTTGGACTTGGCTGCTGTGTTTGTGCTTTAGATAAGCTCTCCGAGTCAGCTGACAGAGGGTAGATGTCAGGGAGGTGGATGGCAGTTGTGTGGGAAGGCAGCTTGGTTTGGAAACCAAAGCTCTGTTGAACTGCTCCAAGACTTGACAGCATTCTGGTCTGCTGTCACACAAACCAGATAGGTTTCTCCGCTTGTACGAGAATGATGCAGAATCACTTGGCTCTCAAAAAGGAGTTTTGTCTGCCGGCAGTGACAGGGCACAGGAAGGAGGAGAAAGGGAAGCTGGGACGTACTTGAGGTGATGGAAGTCGTGGAATTCTGGCGATGGTAGGAAGGGCAGGTGGTAACCACAGTGCGAAATGCTTGTTGTTACAAGAGCAAGGGAGAACCACGCTGCGATTGAAACCACGTGAGACCCCATGAGCATCGGGCCAGTCATGACAGGCAGCATGTTGGAGAGCTAGAAAAGAGAAGTAAACCACCTCATTAATGGGACCACAATGAGCAGGCTGTCCTCTAGGAACTGAACTGTTTCACCTGGGTCTATTAGTTCTGTGCAAGCAGCATAAAGGGTGGATCCCTCTGAAAACACCAAAAATACGTAATCATCAAAGATATAATTTTACTCTGAGCCAACTCAGGTTTACTCGCTGTGGAATACAGTCAGTGCCCCAGATCCCTAAACTTGTAATAAAAGAGATGAGATCAAACCAGGGCTACAAGGGCAGCAGGATTCCAGCTGCTCACCCTGGAGTCAGAGGGGAGAACTTCAGCATTACCTTGGAATACTGCTGAAACTGCGCTTGGGAAAGCAAGCTGTAAAAAGGTTCTAAGTTCACGTGATGGTGTGGATACGTGCAATGATGTGATGATCCCAGCTGCGTCACTTCATTGCTTCCTACCAGTGGCACAAACAGCTGTCAGTGCCCAGATCACAAGCTTACCGCACCAAAAAGTCATTCTTATAGCCGAAGTCTGCCAGAGGGAGACTCACAGAGCCAAGGCCTCTTATTAACAGGAGATGGTATTTAGAAGTGGAAGCCCTATGCTCAAGGAAACAGCATTCAGACTTTTCCTTATCTACCGGAGGCCCTCGGATTTGTGCTCTTAAAACTAGAGGAGTGCAGTACAAACAGGCACTGCAGCACTTCTGCAGCTAGGCTTCCTGGAAATGCAGCTTAGCTTCCTCTTCTAAGAAAGAAGATTACAAGGAAGCATTTGCTTTGCTTCTCTTACCACCGCTCCTCATCCCATGGAGACCACACTCCATGCAGGAAGTGGAAGGTGACCATGGGAGAATCCACTTACTATGTGCTCTAATGGGTGAGCATAAATGGAGACCACGCCGATGGGGGCCGTCCATTCGTGGTGCTTCTTGTGGATGTGCTTGTACAGGAGTGGGAGATGAACAAGCCTAAGTAGAGAAAACAAAGAAATGTAGTTTTGCACCCTGTAAGAAAAGGAACATAGAGGAACAGAACATCCCCCAGGGATTTGCTTGTGCCCATCTAAGACAGATCTTAGAGAGGGAATGGCAGTGCAGGATCCGTGGTTTCCTCTCGTTAGCACTCAGCTCTCATCATATGGTTTCACTGTCTGTTGGTTGGTGTTAAACTTAAGTTCTGATACATCCCATAAAAGCAAGTCTATCACAGACTGATTTGCTCAGGCTTGGGCGTACGTTTCAGTCAAAGACTCGCTTCGTATTTTCACTATTCTGACTTTTCTGACTGGTAACGATTAGGGACAGGATTTTAGGTTTCCTGGGCCCTTAGTAAGAAATGGCCTCTTGTGCTTTCTGTTTCCCATTGCCCAGAAGGGAAATCTGTGTATTTCTGAGACTTTTTTCTTCCTTGCTTCAATGTTATCCTCCACTGCTGGAGTCACTGCTCAGAAAGCCTGCAGTGTTGGGAGCTAGGCCGTGTTGTGTAGGTGCTGTTCAGGTGAAGAGGACATCAGTCACCAAATTCCTCAGCTTTTTTTCTTTCAGGATAGTCCCATTTTCCTCCTTTCAAAGAAAAAAAGCTGTTTTTCTCTTCCTAAGCTGCCACTTCTGTAGTTTTTACCCACTTTTGCTCACTGTAGTTCCTAGCAGCACTGCAGCAGCTAAGCCTCAAGCAGTAAGGATGAGTTAAATACAGGACTGATGGAAGAGGGTGGACCAGGGCCATTGCTGTTAGAAGAAATGGGTATAAGCTTAACGGCATCGGGGCAAACCTGAGTCCTGGTCTGTGCTCAGCTCACCTGTGTGAATAATAGAAGAGGATCTCCTCTATGAAGGTAAAGATGCTCAGCTCCACAAGAAACCACTGGAAAGTGGGTAATTCCTTGCTGAAGGTGTTGCCCCACCATTTCATTACGTAGAACATGGGCACGAGCATGGGAAAGGAGACAAAGAACTGATTAAACAGCGCTGTGTAGATGGCTTGTCGCAATTTCTGTGTGTCCACCTGCAAAAAAGAAGTCAGGATTCCAGGCTATATCAGAAGCACTGTGGCTTTGAGTTGGAAGGACAAAGGGCTTTAGGATTTGTTGGCTGCTTTCATTAGGTTGCTGTAGGATCAACTTGTTAACAAGCGGGCAATCAAGATCTGATCAGCAGCCTAATTACAAGAACTGCCTTCCTCTGCAGTAGACATACAATACTTAGCTTGATTCCTCTTGGATCCTATCTGGTTGGAAGAGAAAAGCGTAAGTGGTTCTTCTCCCCTTTCCTAACAGACTGCAAGAAGTATTTAGCTAGCAGAAGCAGCACACAGAATTACTTACAGGATCGTTCTTGCCCAGCTGAATGCGATACTGAGTAATGAAAGTTGGCTTTCCTGTTACATCAGCCACCATAAGGATTCCATTGAAGCACCAAAAAGCAAGGCTAGGAACCAAAGCAGCCCCTGTGATGTGAGGAGGAGACAGATACTTAAATACCTTGGGAGCTTTGGACAGATGATAAAAAAAATACAATGGAGTAGAATCCAGAGGACTTTATTAGGAGCTACATGTGCTGGGTCCCCTGCACTGTGATGCTTGAGAATAGAATATGAGTAGGTTCTGAAACCCAGTTGAGACTCAGGGAATGGTGAGGAGGTTAAATTGCATAAGTGCCCCATAGGCTAGAGTTTGCCAGAACTGTGGGCTTTTCTGGGAGGCTTGGGAACTACCTCACGGTTGATATTTAAATACACATTGGATAAGGCTGAGTTGATCTTTGGGACCTTGCAACATCCCTGCCGAGCCTGTTCACCAACAGTGAATTACAGCTGGAGAAGGGTTGTGTATGTACTACAGCAAGTGTAAAATTCACTAATTTAACTTCCAGAAATTAGTTCTACTGAGTCATTCATTTCTCACAGGAGCAAAGAGCACATCTACATAGGGAAGCGATTTCTGTGCCTTCAGCAGCAGCACAAGATACATTTTTAACCTGTGCGATGGGTCTAATGAGGAACCACTCCAAAGGCAGCATGGCTGTGCTGGCAGCTGTAGCTGCCATGAAGGCTAAGTGTGTTTTCAGTGCAGGAAGTAGTGGGTTGAGGATGGCACATCCGTGTTCCATTTGAGATGCACGGCATGGATGGTTCCTTGTACAGCAAAGGGTTGTTAACCTGAGGAACTCACCAAAGAGGAAAAGTGACCATTCCCTTCCCTCTAACAGGTAGTAAAGCTTCAGCCATGTTGTCTGCCAGAAGTAGCCCGAAGTATCCCAGATCTTTTGCACACACCTGTGGGAATAAATGTTCTCAGTCACTCATCTCTTCACAGTCCGCTTACCCCCTCTCCACAAAAACACTTTTCCTCAAGCCCCTTTTATCTGAGCAATCTTACCAAGAAACAGAGTTCATTAAGGCAGTGAATATGAGCAGGGCTGAGCCAAGGACAAGGGCAGACATCTTCACAGCAACCCAGAGCTTCTCTTCCTGGGCACAAGCAACAAGAGTTAAGTGCATGCTGCTGCCTATACTAGAGCTTTTGTATTTGAAACATATGTGGCACAGGTGGTCTTACATCAGCCTGTATTGTTTTACACTCTGAAGAACACAGTAACAAAGCTGTTAAGGACCACTGAATTTTTCCTCCCCGTTTTTATTGGATAGATTTCTCAGTACCTGAAGAACTGTGCTACAAAGGGCTTCTGGACAACAAAGAACAGTAGGAATGGAAGACAGTGGGGTAAGGAATGGTGCTCCATCACAGCACCTCCCCCACCCCACCAGTCTGTTCTCCATCCTGGTACGCAATGGGCTCTCCCCCTGCAGTCATGAAGAACTGCTCTGCTCAGGTGATCTGGAGCTACTTGTCTCAGCTCCCTTTTCAGCTTTGAAGACTGATTCTAAAGACAGACTCATGCTCAGAAGCTTATCCTTTCCCCCATAAGAGAGGTCTAATACAGGACATTACGTTGCCTCATGCTGTGCCTTTAGCCCATCACAGATAAAACTCAATTCTAGTACTGGGGGCACAGCTCGTCTGGAAGGCACCACATGCCGTCTGTACAGAACAACTGCATGACAACAAGGAGTTAAAACACCCAGCTTCTTAAAAGTACAGCATTCTCTAAATCCTTGCTCTTAGTCGTGGAAATGTTATCTGCTGAAGGAATCTTCCCGTGTACAGTGTGAGAGCACTGCCATGTGAACACGATTCTTTTAGCACAGCGGGGACTTGAACTTCACAAAGCAACTGCAAAACAATCAGAAAACTGTCGGAGTCCTTTTGGTCCTAGGAATATTCAAAAAGCAGCATTGAATGTATTTGAACATGTAAATATTTATAAACGTTTATCAAATGTAGGACAAATACATAACTAACGATTTGTCTTCTAGCATGGCCCCAGCTGGAACTGACTCCAGAGTTCAGAAGTCCTAGTTTGAGCTTTCTCAGGTGAGCATGCGTTGTATTTACCTGCAGGATGACTAAAAAACAAACGCAACTCGAAAACAATATAGTGTAATAACCAGGTAGTGTCTTGTGCATTACTCTGTCCTTCCTGTTTTTTATTGGTGTGTTGTGCTGCAAAAACAGACTGGAGTAAAAACAGCATGATTCATAGCTGCTGTCCTGGTCCTCTCCTGGCAGAGAGGACGAACAAGAGAGGCAGCTCAGGAGTAGCTGTTGAATGCAGGCGTGTTTGGGGTAATGCAATACGGAGGAACCCCCTCAACACAGCTTTCAGCATTGGGAGCTCTTTCGAGTTCTGTAACAGCTACAGAATATTAAACATTGCCCAGAACTTGTCAGCAGTATTTATCTGTCCCGGGACAGAACTTTGCTCATTAACACTGAAACTTTCCTCACTGAAACAAACATTTGTTCCTATCGTCTCAGTTTTTGTCAAGTTGGCAACTGAGGAGAAAGTAATTTCCTGGACTCTTGCCCTACAGCTTCATGTCAGTGAGCCCCATTGGCTTACACTAAAAGCAATACGATCAGTTGCCAGCATTATCAGTGGGTGACTCCGCTATGAATGCAAGGCTGACAGAAGTCACCTGTCCCAGCTGCACAGCAGTACGTGCTGGGTTTGGGGCTGGACATTTGCTCTCACAGGTCACAACGCTTCCAGTTGTATCCACGTTGTCCGTGTTACACTAATGTATGCTGATAGCAGATAAGGATTTCTTAATCTTTAAAGCCTGGAGCACCATCTGGGTCTTCAAAGTATAGAAAGCTATAAAATACTTTGAGTCTTTTAACAGAACTCTTATCCTACAAATCCTTCTTTCTCCTGAGATGACAGACACACCGAGTTTTAGAGAGTTGGAATTCTTAGTTAGACCAAGTGGGATTTGATTCCTTAGTGTCCTCCAGCTGAAGATCTCAAAGATTCACAAAAATGAACGACTCCTGATCCACCTCAGAGTCCTGCTTTGAGGCAGGACGGGGAGCAGCCACAGTTCAGCACTTCAGCTATTTTCAAAGCCTTCTGATAGAAACTGTCCTGTGCGGAGGCTGTGCTTTTACCACACGTGAGGAAGTGATTACACGAATGAATCCCATGTGCTATAATTACACGAATGGCAGGGACAGAGAAGTTCACATTGAAAAAAAATCCTGTTTGTCAAGTCCAAGTGCTAACACCCTGTTTCTCTTCATGCAAACAACACCTGCGGAGAGGTTTCCAAACTCTGATCCACTGATCACCCAAGATCTTGTCCTTAAAGGCCTTGTACAATTTCCTAAATAGCTGAAGTGCCAATTGGAGTTCCTACCTGCAAGGTAAAGAGACTGAGGCACATCAGCTGGGAAACAGATTGTTTAGCAGCACTTTGAGCGCTGGGCCCAGTCGGGCGGCACAGCTTCTGGCTATGCGGAGTATTATGGTATCTTGCCATGCAAGCAACAGTAAGAGGCCTTTCGCCACTCAGTGCTACAGCTACAGTCCACTGGGAGGGAAAAAATGCTGGGAAAATGTTTCAATATGACAAGTGATGACCTCCTAATTGTGCTAAAGTGGTCAGAGAGTTGATACGTGTGTCGCTGCTCTTAGAAGGTTATTCAGCTCATCCGGCTTTCCAAGGCACCTGCTCAACACTTCCTTTAAAAGATGGACTTTGAGTCCTTACCTGCTCCTGATGTGCAGCCATGGCGGAACACCCAGAGTCTCTCTTCATCTGAAATAAGAAGTGATCTGAGTGAGTTTTGCACAGCTGCAGGGTGGAAGAATGCACCGCTAACAACAGCAAACTGCAAGTTCAGTTGCAAAACTACGGTATTTACTCTCTGTGCCCTGTCCATCCTTCATTATTGTACAAGAAACAAAGCTCTAAAGAAAGCCTTACAAAAGTTCCCTTATTTCCTGATGCGTGTTAGTATTTTCCCGTAACGCTGATGGGGACGTAAGGGTAGCAAACTAAAAAGGAAGAACAGCCCAAACCAAAGCTGGTGTGCTGTGCTACAACCCTCTCCCTTGATCTGTCCCAGAAATACACTGCACTCAGTAGGAACAGCCCTGCATGGACTGCCAAGCAGACGATGACATGAGATGTGTGCTCCACCATAACGCAGCCATGCTGCTAAACACCAGTGAAAACAAAAAAAACCTGACTACTATCACGCGAGCTCGTGCCATGAGGTATTAACGCAGCAGAGCGCCGTGCAGCCCTCACCCACGTGGCAGAGGAACTGTAAGTTACGGTCTGAGAGCATGGTGAGAAAATCATCACTGCTTTAGGTCCAGCCGTGGTTGATAATGACAGAAATAGCTGTGAGCATCAGGATTAAAACCCAAAGGGCAGGTGGCTGCCCCATCATAGACCTCCTTGTGTTTGGCTCTGACTGGACTGTTTGTTGCCAGCTCTGAATTTAAAAAAGAAAAAAAGGAAAGAATCGAGCACAAGGTTGAAGCAGCTGCTGGGTCTGAATTGCTCTCCTTGGCCACAGAAAGCCCTGTTCCAGGAGGTGCGCTGTGCCTGCCATAGGGATGATTGCGTAGCTGTTTTCATATTGCCGCACTCTTATCATAAACTGTAATTAGCAAAAGCTAAGAGAACATTCCTTAAGGTTTTATTGGTTTCACACAGACGTTAAAAAAAAAAAAAAAAGCACATGAATTCTAATAATATGAATGACAGATTTACTGAGTATGGCACAATTTGATCTGCTTGGCTTTTCATACTTGGAACAATAGTCAAGCACAGGCAAACCGTGTTACCTAAGGTAACAAAGGAAGGCACAAAGAAGATTCCAAGGCACCTGTCTAAGGCACAAACGGTTAGAAAATGGTTCATTAGAGAGATGATGTTCTGTTACCTTTGTGATGATTGCGGGTGCCTTGGGAGTACTCCTCTTGCAGTGTTTCAGAAAGGAGGAATACACTGCCAAAAAGAAACCGTCACGTTATCCAGGAGGCTGGATGACAGCTTTCTGGGTACAGCCTCACAAATGCGACTCCATCTATTCAAGTGTTTCCAGCTCTGTTTCCCTACAACAGATTAGTCTGCAAATCAATGGGCAGCAGAGAGAAAAACTGGATTCCTTCCTCCTACTTGCATCCCTGCTTTCTTGAGGACAGAAAAAGATGAGGCCAGTCCACCAAACTACTGAAATGAAACAGTTCTGGGAAGAAAAAAGAAATCAGACAAAAAGAGACCTGACATGTGGAACCACAAGCCCTAACTCCCAACCCCATATTTCAACACTAGAGTTGTAAATATTCCAATGGGAAGATGAGAAGACAGCTCCTCACTATGAGTCTTTCCAAGCTAACAGAACTACTCTATGAGAACTTCTTGCTTTCTTTCCCCTCTGTGTCAAATTTGCCAACCAGAACCTCATTGGTAAAATATATTGGGACTATAATATACCTGACGGAGAACACTATCTCCTAGGAGTTACAATAACAAATAACATGCTAGTCTGAAGAGAACAACATAAATAACTTGCCATGGGACAAACTGATCTTATCTTCACTGCAAAGATCTTGATGAAGGAGTTTATGTTATGCAATAAATAGTATGCTCCCATCTTGTCACACAGGTCCTCTCAGTGCAGGAGTGCCGATTATCTCTATGAAAACACCACTAAGGTTGAAACACGTCAAATGAATAACCCATTCATGTCTTGGTGCTTTGCTCCATTCCAGTCTCAGTTCCAACACTTTCCTTACTCTTTAAGGATGTTTTACTTCACTACATAAAATAACAACCTAATTTCACTTGGAAGAGACTTGGTCCAACCTCTTGCTCAGTATGGAACCAACTACAAAGTCAGATCAGGTTGCTGAGAGCCTTGGGTTGAGCTCTGAGCATCTACATGGAGGGAGACTCCACAGCTTCTCTGTGAAATCTGTTCTGGTGTTGGACTCCCTCTCCTGTACTTTTTTCCTAATATCTAGTCAGAATGTCCCTTGTTATAACTCCTGTCCCTTGCCCTTTTGCTGTATGCCTCACCATCTTCTCTACAACCACCCAGCAGGGACAGAAAACAGCACAATGAAATTATACTGCTGTGACAGTACAGTAAATAGTGCTGGCCGTAGTGACTGTGGTAAGAGATTATTCCACTCCAAGGCGATCCTGTAATAGACAGCACTAGATGTGAGAGGGGCAGATGTCTCAGTTACCATTAGCAGCTCCATACAGCAGTGCTGTATCTTTGCAAGCAAAGGGTGCAAATGGAGAATGCACCTCTGCTTGGAGTTGCTAGGAAGAGAAAGAGCCGTTGCTTGGCTGAGCCTCACATTCTATGAGTCTGCAGAAGAGTTTCCATTTCTCCTATTTTTTAAAAGAATCAGATCATCACAGGAGCCTTTCTTGAGCAAAACCTATTTTGAAACAGTACTGCCACGTCTGTTTACTCTCCCTCTCCCCAAAATCCCAGTATTCTTCCTTTATTGTCACATGCAGAGAACAAAACTTCATGCTGTTTCCTTTAAAACAAGATCCATTTTGATGGATTGTGCTTTTCCCCATTGCTCTCTTTCTGTTGAATAATATCTTCTGTGATTCAGAATGCACCAGGTATGTTAACAGAAGCATTCATGTAACCATGACTGTTTCAGCAAACAAAAAGTCCTTCCAACTGCTTGGCACTGATCTCTTTTGGCACATTATACAGCCCCGAAGCAACCAGTGAAGACCTCAGCTGTCTGCAGCTATTTGCAAGCATTATAGAGAACCAATGCTGTTTAAAACAGAAGTTCCTTTGAGGTTATCTCTAACTAGTTAAGACAAAATTTGATCCAAACGAAATTGTAAATCAATGCTTTTCTGGCTTTAGGCAGTAAAGAATTCCAATACAAACTATTTCTTTTATTTCCACGTACTTCATCATTTCTGCAACAACTAAGTATGAGATGTGCTTTGTCTTTTACATTTCAGCTATCAGAAAATACTAGTATGTCCAGGCTACGTTTTAAAATGCTTAACATCAGCTGAAAAAAAAAAAAAAACAAACCACCAAAAACCCCAAAACAACCACCAAGCTGTTAGAAAGCTTTGATAAAAAAGACTACGCATATTTTTTACATTAAAAATTTACATTATTATTATTCATGCCCCCCTACATTTCTTGTTGCCCAGACAGTCCCATGCTGAGACTGCACAAGTGCCCACTTCCCCTTGTACTGCACCCAGTATTGTGTTCCTGCTGCTGGCAGGAATAACTGGACATGTCTGCAGTGATGGACTGGCTGCCAGTCCAGCTGCTTGGGACTCCTTTTTGCCTCTTGCTTGAATCTTCTATTTTAGAACTTCACTGGAATCAGCCTTTATAGTGCACAGGCAGTGACAAAGCACCTTGTCTTTCACTCTCTGTGAAAGGTCAACACCTACAGAAAGAAAATTTAAGGATAACCTACCTGCTCTCCACAAAAGCTGCACGTCAGCCGCACTGTACAGTCAGACACAGGGCTAGATGTTGTGTCTGGTGGGTCTCCTATCGTGCCAAGCTCTGCATAGCTCAGAAGGCAATTACAGTTCCTAGAAAAGCTTACAATTGTATTTTAAACATACAGATGACATTGCCTTTTGGTTATTTCTTCGGTTTCAATCAGGTATTTTCAAGCCACGATACCTTTGAGCTCTGTCTCTTTGCTCACCTCCTGCTGATTGTAGCCTAAGAGAGGTCCTTTGTGCCTGCTCAGAGCCCGGAGTACAACTCCTCACCTTTCACTACTGCTGTGGAAACTTTATGAGGGTTTAGGCACCGGCGCCAGGGTGTTTCCAAGCAGGAGTTGGCTGTCCCCTCCCAGACAAGTCATGTGAAGCCAGTACCATGTCACTGTTAGTGCTGGCACTGCTCCCTGTGCATGTGCACATGCTGTCACTCAGTCAAGTGCTCAGAATACATCTCTGCAGGTAAGAGTTTTTCATCAAGAGTGAATGGCTGTACCTGAGAATAAAAAAGACAGCTAGACCTTAAAGATAAGTAGTTTCTACCAGGCACTAACTCATGTTTTCAGCACAAAGTAGCTGATGCCAATGCAAGTGAATGGGTCAAAGGTGTATTTGTGAAATGCATGCGAGTTACAGGGGAGTTTGGCAAAACCCAGCAGTCCAGCTTTCATCATGTCTCACTAAATCTATGAACTGCACCAGCTGTCGCTGCATCAAACGGTTACAGCTACTGGTCCTATCTGTGAGGATGAAATGCAAATGGGTTAGAATGTGGTTGGGCTCAGTTGTGTTTAAATGTGCTTACCGACCATAAAGTCTGTAATTACAGTATTGCAAGATGTAACTTGCAGGAGCGTTGCCTTTATTATGCAGATGTGGCCCCAATCTATACCACTTACCCAATATACGGTATCCTATTATAAACTAAGCTCTGAGAAATGAGGGTGTTACTTGACATAACTTACCGTGTTTATTTGTCCATGCAAGGAAAATTAAGGACCACTTCCTCTCACAGTTAGCATCATACGGCCACTGATGGGTGAAGCAATATATGCTGCTGTTTTGTAAGCAGCATCTCAAGCAAGCAGCAGTTAGAACTGCAGTGATCTGCAAGCACGAGTAATGGCGGTGCCTTCTTGTCCGCCTGATTTTTTTTGTACCTACCATTTTATTTTTATCAAGCAACCTTTTCTGGAAGGAACATTCCTAATTCCCCTCCCAGCCTCCAGCGCTTTCATCTCTTTTGCTGTTGCTTCATATCTACATTTAAGACCGTGCTACTGTTTCCACTGACACTTTCTCTTGACTAATGCAAACTGTCTCCTAGTGGGGAAAGGGTTTTTAATTCTCAGCTGTTGCTGCTAATTGTTATTTATCACGGACTTAATATGGAGCAACGCGATTCCTCTGAGCTATTTAGGTATGTGCAAAGGAGGAAGTGGAAACTGGCATGTCGAGAGAATAAAGGTTGCCCAGCGTATTATTTGGACTTGGTCTTGCTCTGGTAGCACTGTTAATCTAATACGCTAAAGCAGGTGATAAGAGTGAACTGCACAGATGTCAGCGTTTCTCTTTAACCTCTGTTCAATTCAGATGCGGGTTCTATCTGAAGGATTTACAGCCTCTAAGATTAGCGTAAAGGATGTCTTCGTTTGCTTTCTGCCGCAGGTTGGGTCACAGGACAGCTCTAAACACGCAGCTGTTCGTTGGCCGGGCTGTGCCCCGAGCTGTACGTCCATCAGAAACACTCCAGTGTGAGGCAATGTTTGCCAAGGCTCAGCTCCGAGCAGTGCAAGAACGGGATTTTCTCTCTGCCAAAGGTGACGGACACCTGTCTGCAAATCCAGCATGCGGCATACGTTACGGAGCTGCAGGGACTGCAGATCCGAGCACGCAAAGCACCAACTATCGATTGCGGAGGTAAACTGCGAATCAAAATGAACTTCAGAAGACGCTGACAGCACCGAGGTTAACTGACAGAGAGCAGCGTTCAGCAAAGCGGCGCTTTCAGAGCTGCTTCTGCTGAGGTGCGAGCGCTAAACCCGAGATGCTGAACGATGCCAGAAGTGCAAGAGCCGCCAAGCCGTTTTCCTAGGTACTTTTATGGAAACGGTAAGCAGGCAGCTGAGGCCACGCGAGGAAATGAACCCAACGGTGCGCGGACAACAACTCTGAAGCAGCAACAGAAATGCGGTGTAACAGCTGCAACGCTGCGAGCAGTCACACAGCGGTTCTTAAGCGCAGAGAAGCAGCACCTCCCGGACTACCGAGCGAGCAGCACGCTACACACAACGCGCGCCGCCACGTCGCACAACTCACGCCGCGGCCGGGCGGACGCACAAGGACAACGGCTTTGCGCATGCGCGCCGCAGGCAGAACCCCGCGCGGCGCTCCGCCCTCCCCGTCCCCTCCGCGGGAGCGCGCGCCAGGCGCGAGCCGCAACGTACCGCACCGCGCGCCGCTGCGGCTTTGCCATAACTCTCGCGAGAGCGAGGGGGCAACCCGGAAATCCCGCCTCAGCCGGAGGCGTCATCGCGCCTGCGCGGAGGCGAGAGGCCCGGCCCCAGCTTCCGGGCAGGTAGCGCTTGGGGGAGGGGAAGGCGATGGGAAGCGGCGGAGCGGACGAGCGGTGGGGGACGGGCGGGGCTCGGGAGGCCCGCGGGAGGCGGCGCGGCGGGGCCCGGCGGGTTCCAGCAGGTGCGGGGCCCCTCGCGGCGCGGCGGCGGCGGCCGGGTGGGCCCCTGCCCTGAGGCGGCGCGGCTCGTGGGGGCCCGCGGGCAGCGGGGCGGGGCGCGCACCCGCCGAGGCCGGGCCTGGGGTGGCGCTGGGGCCGTTGTTTGTTGCCGGCTTCCTCGGGGCGGCCGTTGGTGGAGGCTCTCGAGCTCCGCGTACGTGGGGCTGCGGTGATGCCGTGGACGCGTGCCGTACTGTGGCTGGCTCGTTCTTTTTTTGTAGCTCTTTTTTTTTTTCACGCAGAGCGCCGTTCTGTCTGTTTGTTGCAGCACGCTGATTAGATCGCACGGCTTGTGGTTGTACGCTGCCATCTGAAGGCGGGGGGAGCTGGCTGTGCCCTGGGCCCGGCAGGATGCCAGCAGCCCTGGCGGAGAACAGCCAGGTGATCTGTGAGGTGTGGGCCAACAACCTGGAGGAAGAGATGAGGAAAATCCGAGAGATTGTGTTAAGTTACAGCTACATTGCAATGGTAAACGCTTGACCTGTTTGTCTTACTCAAGGAATAGGGGCATATGATACTTGGACCAAGAGATCTTTTCCAGCATCAATGATTCTGTGGTGGTTCTTGAGCAAGAAGTGATTTCCCTTGTCCCTTATCAAACAAAGGTAGCAGTTAACTGATGAAATATTAGGAAACTCATCACTAGAGAAACGTTCCAGAACCTTGCATGTCTTCTCTTTGTTTTGGATTGATGGAAAGGTGGCAAAGAGAGAGGCCACCTTTAAGAAGGGAATTAATTGAATATCAAGCTATTCAGCATGTATTAGTTTATACAGTAGCAGGTGGAAGGGCCAGGTGTACAAATCTTTAGATTCCCCAGTGTTTTTGTCCTGCAAATTTCTTGCCTGTTATGGCTGTGGAAACTGGCATGAAACTGTAGGAGAAGAAACCCCCAAGTGACAACTTGTTAGCAGAGGTGGCTCCTTTTTAGTGCGCTCACATGTTGATTCTTCCACAAGCAAAATATTCTGGCTGTAGATATGACAGCGTGTTTCAGGAAGTTTTATTTCGGAACAGCAGAATATCTTCCAGATGGGAACAATCTCTTTCTGCTCTTTAAGCCTGTATCTGCTTGACAGGAGCCAGGCACTCACATAGCTAACTGGTGTGAGTTATGATACCCTTCAGTTATGACAGCTTTGACTGGGGATGCTAAACTCAAAGACAGGAGAGAATTCTGTAATAAAAGCATGGCATAAAAATATGCGTGGCTTCAGAGTGCATAGAATTCAGTGCAGAACAAAGTTGTGTAAGTAAACAGTAAATATCTATATCTATATATATATATAGATATATATTTTTTTAATTGTATGTTGATTGGAAATGAACTGCCTTGCTTCAGTATGCTTTCATCTCATTCTGGCCTGTTCTCCTGTTGTAATTGCTGTGCTGAAAGAGTGGGTACGGGAAGATGTGCAAGGGAGAAATTCTCTCACGTACTGGATCCTCTGTGGAAGTTTGTGTGTGTGCTGTAGTCAATGGATGTCACGTGACTTGAGAGCAGAAACTGCATGGTTGCTTTGTCATTAAGGTCTGTCTTGATTTGCAGCCATTTCCATCAGTGTAGGTATTGGTTATTTATTTAGTAACTACGACGTTTACCATGATCTGTACTGGTGAGAGTGCTAAATTTAACTTGCATTTAGAACTTCAAAGAACACAATATATATGATTTGTTTAAGAAATCATTTTCAGTAGATGTAGGAAAAACAAGAGGGTTAGTCCTGTGTGAGTAAGAGATGCTTAAACGGTGCAGTAGCTCATAGTGGGTGATTTTATGACATCTTTGTTTTGGAAAGAAACAAAGCTACAGGAAAGGTTACCTGTGAGAAGTGAATGAGTGCGATCAGCTGACAAATGACGTAGATTTTATTTTAGTTCTGACTTGTAGCAGTTTGAAGTCCATGCTAGAATATGAAACAGGATTAAAAATAAGCATTTTTAATAGAAGAACTCGCACGTTGCAGTACTGAGACCTGCAGGTGTGGAACTGAGTATGCTGCCGGAATACGGGATAACATTTCCTCTTCTTTTCTAGGACACCGAGTTTCCTGGGGTTGTTGTAAGGCCAATTGGTGAATTCCGCAGTTCCATCGACTATCAGTATCAGCTTCTTCGGTGTAATGTTGACCTGCTGAAAATTATCCAGCTGGGCCTGACTTTCACGAATGAGAAAGGAGAATATCCTTCTGGGATCAACACCTGGCAGTTTAACTTCAAATTCAACCTCACGTGAGTTTTCTGTGCTAGGGAGCAATACCAGAACAGATTATGTGAGGCTCAGTGTCGGCATGACAGGAATTGCAGTGTTTCTGGAATAATGTTACGATCTGAAACTTTACATGAGCTTTATACATTTTCATATATTTTATGTAATCGATGAAATGCATGTATAAACATGTAAATCTATGTCTTTCTGCTAAATAAAAGTGGATGTGCCATTCTCAGCAGAAAGGAAAATGCCCCTTTACAGAGCTTTGCTGAAGTGCAAACTGGCATCTAAAGGAAAAAATGGTTTTGGAATTATCACACGTGTTCGGGAGAAATAATCTTGTTGAAATGAGTGTGGCATTTGTTCTTGACTTCCACGCTGTGATTTCCTGGGCTACAGTTGGTGCAAGTTTCATTATCTCTTCCTGTGTAATTATAAAGAGAAGTTCAGCATCTGTGCCACGAAAGCTGCCTGCAAATAGAGAAAGCTTCTCTGGCAAAAGCGCATTCTTTGGGAATTGGTGTTACTGTGAAACAGAACGTCACCAAAAAACTTCATATAAGCTGATCGTACTGTTCTTGTAAACAGAAGTTGCAGCGTTTACTTCCACAACTCTGTCAGCCTCTTAAAAGCATTGAAGTCATAACAGAGAGACACCGTGAACGTTATTTGACTCAAAATTGTCATGCTCGGTATGAGTTTTGTTGACTTCCCTTTTCTCTCCCATCATCTGTGGTACTTCTGTTACCTCAGCGTTACTTCTCAGAATGTCAGTTCTGTGGAGGTTTTATGGCATTCATCAGATTTGGCAGCAGCGACAGAATTAATATTTGGTTAAGATTGCAGAACATCTTGTTAAATGTGTAGGAGTAATGGTATTAAAAGTGGTTTGAGCTTTTTGGAGACACAAACGTGGAGCTCAGAGATGGACACCCTGCAGGTCACTCTGATATTCCAAAATGCGACGTGTGAGGAATCTTTTGGAAATGAGCCTCGTTAGCATCCTGACTGCAAAGCTCTGCTTTTCTCCTTCAGGGAGGATATGTACTCTCAGGATTCCATAGACCTCCTTGCAAGCTCTGGGCTGCAGTTCCAGAAGCATGAAGAAGAAGGGATTGATACCCTGCATTTTGCTGAGTTGCTCATGACTTCGGGGGTCGTCCTTAGTGACAGCGTGAAATGGCTGTCGTTTCACAGGTAGGTCTGAGGCGATCACTGGTGTTACAGAGCAAGATGCCTCTTTTGGGCTTAAATACTGCTGCTTTGGACCATGGAGACTGACACAGATTTTAAGGAGATGGATTTTAGCAGCTATGCAGTTCTTAATGTAAGTTTTAAATTGTAAAGGCGAACTTTAAGCACACTTGGTACTTCATTTTATATCAGCCCCTACTGTGATCTGTATTTTGTGCATGTGTTGCTTGCAAATTCTTTGGCTGTTTCAGTCTTCCTCTATGGAAAATAAGGTTGTAAGTATAGAAAAACACCCTCCTGAGACAAATGTAACACTGATACCAGCTGAGGACAGGTGTTGTTTATCAGGTTTCTTTATGTTTGTTTTCAGTGGTTATGACTTCGGCTACATGGTGAAGCTGTTGACAGATTCCAGGTTACCTGAAGAGGAACATGAATTTTTCCATATCTTGAACCTTTTCTTCCCATCTATCTATGATGTAAAATACTTAATGAAGAGCTGCAAAAACCTCAAGGTACTTTCACCTTCGTTGCAAACAAGGGGTGGATGGACAACATCCCTGCACATAGGCAGGAAGCCAAGTGACAGAATTGTTGTCTCTCAAAATTGGAGTATGAAATCCAGTAGTCACACACAGACACTTAAGGCTAAGTTTGTATCTAATAGCTACTACCTCCCCAGTTACAAGCTTGTCAATATGTTTGTTATATAGGGAATGTTGACATAACCACGTGTATCTTTTTTTTTTTTTTTCCCTGCACAAAGTGGAAGATTTTTGTCTTACATGAACTGTTCCATGACTTGATTAATTGCTAGGCACTCAGAGGGTTGAAAATTATTTATGTGCTGAATCACAGCCTTGGTTCAGGAAAGGGTGGGAAAGGTGCAGCATTTGTAACCTGTGAATGTACCCGCAGTCATCTCACGCATCTGCAACGGGAAAGCAAGGTACCTAAATTTGAGTAGAGTATTCCTGCATTCTTGAACAGTATTTATCATTGTATTTCACTCGTAGCTGGCGTGTGTATATTGCTGGAATCTGCATACAGTATTAAACAGTTGTGTTCTGGAGAAGCGTGGCACTTAGGGTAAGACATAGATGTTTATTTTCTAAACTTGTCTGTTTTCACTGCAGGGCGGCCTTCAAGAAGTGGCAGATCAACTGGATTTGCAGCGAATTGGAAGACAACACCAGGCAGGCTCAGACTCTCTTCTCACAGGAATGGCATTCTTCAGAATGAAAGAGGTAACGCGATGTTCTTTTTGGTCCTCCTTTCTCTCATCTCTATCCATCAGCATCAATACAAACCATGTGGTTTTGGTGCTGGTTTTCTTTTTGAGCCACGTGAGTATCACACTTCAAAATGGTCAGCAATAGGAATTGTTTACATTGACATAGAATCGTCCCCTTTATTCTTCCTTCCAGTCTTTGTCTTACTGCCTATGCTGAATCCTAGCGGTGGCTGACTTCAGATGAGCTCTTTAATTAAGGTTAGGTGCTTTCCAGTTTAGAGGAACAGTTAAATAATTTCTCTTCCTTTTTTTTTCCTCCCCTCTGCAGTTGTTTTTTGAGGATACAATTGATGACGCAAAGTATTGTGGGCGGCTGTATGGCCTTGGCACAGGAGTGGCTCAGAAACAAAATGAAGATGTGGACTCAGCCCAGGAGAAAATGAGCATTTTGGCTATTATCAACAACATGCAGCCGTGATAGGTGGTAGCCCTCAGCAGAATATGGTTACTATATTGGCAGCTGCTGTCTTCACCTGTTTTCCCTAGTGGTGTCACAGAAGGCACAGTACACAATCTCTGGAAGGCCTGCAGTTTTGCTGAAGAGCTGCATCTTCATTTGAAACCCTGGACAGAGTTGACTAAATTCCTAATGCCAGCATTTGTGATTTGCCATCTTTTTAATACGAAGGGCAAAAGACAGAAACTACTGTGTATACCTCTGTTTTTTTCCTCTTTATACTGTACAGAATCTGCAAGGAAGACTTAACAGTGTAATAATATTCCTTTAAGACAAGGACCTGGAAATCCAGTGAAGTCAGACACAGACGTGCACATGAACTTGTAAATTGTGCTTTAGAAAGCTTATTTTAAAACTTCTGCATGTTGTGAGGGTGACAGCTTCACCTCATCTTTTGCTTATTTTATCTTTGTGTAGTCTGTGGAAAATATGCTCCCTTTGATCACTGCAGAGGTTTGGGAAAGGACAACATTAAAAACGATCCTTGCAGCTAAAACTATTTGGAGATTTGCTTTAACAACAGTGGGAATGGATATTATTCGAGTCTCGAGTTGATTTGGTCAGCTTCATAGTTTCTGTTTCTCTATGGTACAGGCTTGATCCATACTGAGCCTGGGCTTAGTTCTTACAGGCGTTAAACTGTTCTAGATAGAGATTAAGAGGGCCTAGAAATTAACTTTTGCTTGAGAACCTCTTGACGGGACCAATATTCTGACTTCAGTCTTCTTCAACTTGACCTACAAATTTTAGTCTCATTTTGACACAGCTAATTCAGAAAATGGATAAACTTGTTCTTCTTCTCCCCGCTTTTTACGCTTAACAACTTCCAAACCAGCTCTCCTTCTTTTCCTTAAAAACATCTGAATCAGAGCTAGAGAATGGATGAACGATGTGGGATTCTGACTTCTAAAAATCAAGTCATTCTATAACATGTTTTCTTCCCCAGCAGCTCTGTAATGACATTATTGAACAAAAAAAAAACCCCACAGAAGTTTTGGACGTGGCAAACTTAACATTTTGACTTGGTCATGCATTTTACACAAGCTTCAACAATTCATTATTAGGAACGAGGCTTTAGAGCTGGTATCTGAAATGCTTGTAAATAGTACCTGTTTTTAATTTTTGTAAAATAAATTTTTTTAAACAAGGCCTTGTTTGGGAATTTTAGTACTTGATGGAACTCAGCCTTTGGAATCTGAACTCAAGAGATACCTGCATGCAAGAAAGGGAAGATGCTGAAGTTTCTCTCTTTTACTACTTACTTACGATATACGACTGATAGTTTTTAAAATGTGCTTTTATCAGCTGTTCTTCAATAAGCTTGAGCTTAAAATCTCTTTGGACTTAGATTCTCTTTCTGACCTTCTGTCAGCTCAGCAAGCAGCTTAGCCTCTTAAAACAACAAATCTATTTTGCTGATGGGTCCTGCGTGACATTTTCCTGCTTCAGCTTTACCATACGGATTCGTGCTTAATAGGAGAGCTGTTTGGTTAAGCAGTAGCTCCCCCTCCTGGTTCAAGCAATTCCAAGTTAGTGGGAACAACTCAACGGGTTAATACATCTTTTGATGCAACTCCCTCCTTTTACCTGCTGCTATTTGAATCGTTTTGCTTCTAGAAGTTGCTGAGGCTCTTTGTAGCCTTGCTCTTTCAGAAAGAAGTTTTTATGTTAAGAAGGAAAAAAGCTCTAGGAAGCTGTAAGAATGGCCAGAACAGTGCACGTTCAGGACTGCAGGATCTAGGATCACTTTTGACACTTGAAGAGAGAACTTGTTACTACCTCAAATTTACGCTCACTATATTTAAAGGCTAACAAACAAAACCACAAAGCTAAGTCACGGTATGCAACAAATACCTGCTTTACCCAGCATGTTCAATTTCTATTGTATTAGCAATGAGAAAAGTAATTACTTTTAATGACATCTAATTAAATGCCCATTCCTGCTTGTAGAAGACTTTATTTAAAGAAGAAAATAAAGTCACGCTTTTCTTAAGTAAGTACAATGCTGGTTTAAAGGTCAGACTACTTGAAGGAACCATTATCTTCTTCAGAGGGCAGCTGGTGCTCTTCTGCTGGAAGACAGCTGCTAAAAACTATTTTGCATGTAAATTCCAAGACATTTCCTTAGCATAACTTCCAGCAAATAAAGGACATACATACAAAACTCCTGTATAGAGTTTCAAGGCTGCAATCTTACTACTTTTCAATTTCCTAATGCAATCTCATTAAGTAGCAGTTGATGACTGTGAATGTATGTATATAAACCTGATTTGTTTGTAATATTATCCAAAACAGTAGTCATCAGTAACTATATCCGTAGAAACAAGCCTTCACTTTGAAGAAAGGACAGTCTTGGTGTTAACTGGTGCTAAGTGATTGCGAGCAGCTCAAAGGAGGTATGTCTGGTCTCAAAATGTCACGTCAAGAACTTCCTGACAGCCTTTTCATAAACGTCAGCACTACCATGCTTCCTAAGGAGATCCAATGCCTGTTGGTGTAATTCAGGAGGACACTGGGCTCCAATGTGAAGGAGTACAAGGCAGCACTCCAGCACATCAGGGAATGGAAAGACCTGCACGCAAAAAAAGAACAGAGTGAGTCCACTCTTTCAGTTAGAATTGTTTTACTACAACACATTCAAGCAGCTGCATCTAGAAACACAGCTTTACAATATCTGTCTGGGAGAGATGGGTTTTTTCCTCTTCTTCCAGGACATGAGCACACATGTAACCAAGTTGGCTCCCTTGTGCACTATCACCGTAAATACAGACTAGACAAGAGAAGGGATGATACAGCCTAGAGATGTGGTTTTCAATCTCATAATGTGTTGTTTGACCAGTTTCTAATTCACATAGGCCATTTCATACCTGACATTCATGACTTCATTATCAAAACTGTTTCTATATATGAAGTTACTGTACATAGCAAAGGATTGCTCCTCGAATACATGCAAAAGATTCATAGAAGATATTCCATTGAGTTGCCTCATGCAGAAACTTCATCTACGTGCTCCAACTGCACGGAGAAAGTAATGCTTGAAGCAAGAATCCAACCCTGATGCCAGGTATTAATTCTCTCAAAATTGCTGTGGGATTAGTTCAGGGAAAAGGAGGGTGATTTTGCCCACCTATGTCAGCCAGCTTATATTTATGTTACTAGCACCTTTATCTTACAAATCTAGAGCACAGCTGTGGCACAGAGAAAGTCAACTGCTCCTTCTGTATTAAAAAAAAAAAAAAAAGGGAGTATATGACTGCAGCAGAAATGCTGAGTCCCAGCCTGAAGCAGTGGTGGAGCACCTGATGGAAGGCAGGGCCAGCCCAGGGGAGCTCAGGTGCATGCAATGCTCCTGAGTGATTGGAAGGGGTGGAGCCAGGATCCATCCCTTCCCAAACCCTTAAATGAGGATTTAAGGGTTGGCAGTGTAAACAAGGAGATCTTGCTGGAGATTTCTGCATACTTGTAGCCTTCCAAAGTAAGTGATTTCCCCCCCCCCCCCCCCCTTTGTTTCTGTATCCACAGCTGCTGTGTTTGGGCTTCCCATTTGCTGCAGCCTAGGGCTTTGCAACCCCACCATGACTGCTGTACTTTCCATCAAGTTATAGCATTACAATGACTTACAAAAAGGCTGTCTTCTTTCAGAATTATACTACCTGTTCTGAAAACTTACCTTTAAGCTGTCCGGAAATTCTGCTAGTTTCTGCTTTGCTTCCAAGAGTTGCTTTGTTAGTTCAGGGAGGGTAATTGTTTCTTTTACTTCATCTTTACTGTTAAGAAAAGAGCACGTGTTATGAGTAACTGTTTTGTTTAAATGACTGTGTAGCCTCCCTGCTATAATCAAACCCCTCATCAAAAAGTCATTCAGCTGCAATAGGTAAGTTCACACACACAGTAATGCTTTAGGGAAATGAAAGACTTCTTAGGCCTACGTTCAGTGTCCCAGAGCGATCAGCATGAGATTAGAGGTTATCTGAGCTAAGAAAGAAATTCACTGCGCAAACATAAACTAGAGAGCAGCACTTTTCAATCCATCTCATGTTCTAAAGCTTACCGCTTGATCTGGCTGCTGTCAGAGTGTGGTTCGTCTGGTTCATTCTCTGAACTCTCCTGCACATTGTTCTCATGAATGCTTCCATTTGTGCTTTCCTGGAGATTATTCCTCTGCTGCTGATGCTGGTGGATCATGTCTGCTAAAATGTTCTGGACCTCAGCTATATCTCTCTGTGTGCTCTGTAAAGCAGCAATTGCTTCTGAAAGAAGCACTTTACAGCCATTCAGTTTTGTCTGTCTGTCTGCAAAACTGACTGAGTTAGTTTCTGCGTCACTTTCTGTCTTGCATCTGTTACATTCAATTGTACTGCTGAGGTTTTCATCCATCTCAACTGCAGTTTGATCAGGGGTTTCTTCAGGAGAGGAGTGATCAGGAGTGCAACTCTGCTCAAGAGCTGTCTGCTCAGTGAGACACAACACAGGATCCAAACCAGCCTTTTGCATGGCAGGAGAATCTTTGGGTGGGTTCCACCACAGATCATACAGCAGTCCGTAAGCCACAAAGCCCTCTAAACTTCTGCAAGCATCTATGCTTTGAGAATTTGTGCTGTCCAGTTTGCCTCTCAGGTTCTCACATCCTAATAAGAAAAAATTATAAATATATTATAAGGAGTTCCAAATAAAAAAGACCAGATCTAATAACTGAATGGCTATCCAGGAGACTCACAGCAGACATTTGCTCAGATGCCAGCAGAGTGATGCTGGAAGCAGAAGAGCAGAACCAGATATCTTTGGCATCTTTTTAAATACAGTACTCTCGTCTAGCTAGCATGAGACTGCATGTTCTTATTATCTATAGCAAACTCCCTTGTGTCCTAAATCACTAATTAGGATATTCACATGATCAAGAGCTACAGGTGAATGCACTGCATAGTCTGGAGAACAAAGAGAAGAACAACAATGGATGTAATGGATACATAGCTCTGCTTACAAGGAAGATTCTTTTATTTGTCACTGCCAGGAGATGTACAAGAAGACACTTACCTTCAGGAAGGAAGATACTGCAAATTTCTTGCATCAGAGTAAAATTGCCAGCATCATTACTACGGGCCACAGCACCAAGAATACTTTTCACTGCCTCATCCCAGGCAGCAGCCTGATAGCTTAGTGCTGCGAGGGTCAGGTCATGGGAGATATAGAAAAGCACCTAGGGGGAAGCAGCAGAGAGCACAGTTAATAGTTATACTGCTAAGTATGAAGGACTTGCTGGTTAAAAGTATTACAGAAAAGTCCAGAAGCACATAGCAACCAAGAGAAATTTTAACAATGATGGAGCTTACATAGTTTCCTTTATATAGGAGATCAGAGTATCTTTACGTGACTTGTCACTGTAATTATCAGCAACTGTGCTTGCCTCTGTCCTCTTAAGTGGCTGAGAAGTACACCAATGGTCAGTGACTTAATAAGGTCAGAGAGAAGAGCTGCAGGAGCATCAGTCTATGACCAGACCTGGACTCTGATATTTTTAACAAGCATCCTGGCCTCTCCTGACAGTTCTAAACAAAATCTTGTTGGGGGAAGCTGCCCCAGTTGTCTTATTAACTCTCCCAGACTGAAACCTCATCCTGTAGCAGAAAGCAGTCTCCTGGAAACAGCTCACAGGACACCACAAAGTGGCTGTGTGGCTGCACATGCCATAGGGAGGCTTGGTGTGTGTACAGACTTGATTACCTGCTTTGGGTGAGTGTTGCTGGTAGAAGGAGGATGCTCAATACTGCGCAGTTGCTCCCATGCACACATGGCTTTTTCAGTGGTGTCCATGCCCAGTACCTTCTGCCATACTTCTATCACCATGTCGAAAAAGGGGGCATCTCTGTTCAGCTCCCAGCTGTGGTAACAGGGAGGCACAGGGCTCCTTCGGTTACAGGGATTTCTTTCACTAAGGCACTTACAAAGCAGTTCGTTGAGGCAGAAAACAAGTCTTTGCCCCTTTAACAAGAGAAGAAAAAAAGAGCATTGAGCTGAAAAATAATCTCTTGCTGACTACGCCAAGTGGCCAAATCAAAAACATGGCTAGTAGCAGATTGCTGGTGATAGCATACTTCACTACTGCAGCTCCAAAGGAAAATACTGACAGAGGTCAGAAGGAAACATCAAAACAGGCTAAGGTAACATTCTGCTTCTCAGCCTGTGCTATAAGAAATTCTTGGGCTAAGCCTTGGATGGAGATAAATATTCATTCATTTAATGTAAACAACAAACACTCTTTTACCTTTCTTATGATCAGTATTATGTACTAAAAAAGAAATCTGCACTATATAATTAACAAAAAAAAAACCCCACAACACACTAAACCAAAGCAAAAACAAGCAGAAAAACCTTCTGAACTGCTTCTCTTATGGATGTAACATGCATAGAGCCTACATGCCTCCTTATCGTAGGTCCTTTGTGAAGACACATGGTTTTTTGAAGTGTCATTGCAATTATCTTCTAGCAAAATATTCTGAGGCAAAACAAGCTCAGGGTTACCAGTGGATTGTTAACACACAGGAAGAGGTGTAAAGTTAATCAAGTTAATCTGGAGAGAGAGTGCAGAAATGAAAGAACAAGACTCACAAATAACGTTTTCTGTTGCTGAAGGACTTCCTGTGCTCCAACCCAGTTCCTGGATAACAGCATTTCTTGGGCACATCTGAAAGACAAACTTGCTGACAATTCCTCCTCTCCGGATATCAGAGCAAGCTCAGCAGCAGTTTTAAGGGATGCCGCATCCCCCTTCTTTGCCAGCACTTTAACTGCATCATAGGGTGAGGAAGCACCCAGATAACTGAAAAGAGAAAAAAGCAAATTGACTCTGGGTCACAAAGCCTAGCAGTATGGAATGAAACTTCAGGTGGTACGTACATCATGCATGGCTTAGAAGAGTAATACAAATAAATAGATTCAAGAGACAAAAATCAGTGCCTCTGCCTGGATTTCAGCTGAATCCTTTTCAGAAGCGTGAAAACTCCAAAAATGCCTGAGCCAAAATCATCATCAAGCAAAGCCAGTATGCTATTCCAGACCAAAATCTTCCAAATATTATTAGTAACTCTGGTAATCACAGATGCGAAGCTCTCAATTCTGTCTTCTTACTAGTAACACTTACCATTTGGCAGCCATGGAATAATGACCATCTTTCTCTAACACAGCTGCCCAGCTGGTGTAGAGATCCTTCAGAATGGGATCTTCTGGACGCAACCTGGCCTTAGCAATTACAATTGCTTCCCTAATGCACATGAGAGAAACCAGACAGAAGATTGATTGTATTTAAAATACAGAAATACCTTCTTTCATAAAGGAATCATCTCATATTTAAAAAGAAGCTACATCAAGTATTTTATGGGGGGGAAAAAAAAAGTCTGAACAAATATGCAACAACCTGTAAAAATTATTCACTTTCAGGAGCTCGACAGCTTCGTACACTTTATGAATGGACAGGAGATGGGAGGCAGCTTTCACATATTGCTCCTGGAAACACAGCTGCTTTGCAAAGGCTTCTACTGTCCAAACCCAAGCCTGATATCCAACTGCAAAAGAGAAACCAATACAATTATAGGCAAAAAATTTAAAACAGCAACAATTCCTGGTTTCTTCAAGAATTCATTGGTTTCTTCAACATGCACTTCTTCTCTGCCCCCACTTAGGTACTTCTTTCATCTCTCTAACGCAAGCTACTTGAGGCAATAAAACAGGACAAAGCTTGGACTTGAACGCAACTGTAGGACTTCACTAGCAGTAAAATAACTTAGAAGTACATATAAACCAACAGCAAGCCAGGACTGCTACATATTACAAAGCACCATCTTTGCCCTTGGAAGTATGGCTTGCTTCTCTGAAAAGTCCCAAAGGAAATCACTTTCTTTTCTGCTGGACTAATCTAAGGGTGCTTGTGGGAACATCCAGGCTTTGTCATAAATAGGATTTGTTTTGTGTTTGATTTTTGTCATCATACTGTTAAAGCAACCACTTTCCAATCCAGAAGTCATGAGTTTCCAAGCTAGAACAACGGGGTGAAATTTGGCAGCTAATTCCACCTGCTTATGTGTTACACGAGCAAACATACCCATGGGTGAGATCGCAACCAGCTGGTCTGTCAGTTCTCCCCTCTCAGCAGCTGCCTGGAGTACACCCTTCATGTCACCTTTCCACAACATAAGCTGCTGAAAGAGCTCTGGATGTCCATTCTCCAAGTGGTATTTTCCTGTTTGAAGTAAAGAAGCTTCCTAGTTATCTATCAGCAAGAGTGCGCAAGCATTATTTGACACAGCAAAATACCTTGAGAGCAATGAGCTTGTTCAGGCTTAAAGCATTTTACGTTTGTATTTGAAAGATGTAAAATCTGTTTGGGAAAAGTAAGCCTTCTGCTCTCTTCAAACAGACTTTTATTCTTAATCCTGCACTTAAATATGCAGTAGAAGTTTTCTCGTTGAATATCACAGCGACAATGGATGTACTGCCAAACCGGGCTCCTTATTCTACTTACCTTCCACATCAATCATGTTGTGCAGAGAAGCTCTGTCTGTGAACAGCCCCAAGTGGATGCGATTCTGGAGGTCAGGGGACATGTCTTCATTATGATCTAACACAGATAAAGAGAATGAATGTTTAGGATTTGGTACAACATGGGAAATGAGGATGTGCCATGTCAGTATACTGCTCTACTACACTCAGCTATTGCAAATGTTTCTGTCTTCCACTTTCTTTACAGCAGACTTAAGAAGCTTGCACATTTGCAGATTGTCACTCAGAACTTCCAACTAAGGTTGAATAGAAGAACTGTGTGTGTGCAGGACATTTGCTCCAAATCAAACATAGGAAATTGCCTTGGAATGCTCTGAATCTAAGGAAAAATACTGTGATGATAAAAACATCTTCCTGATGACTTATTTTCCCTTTCACCTTCTGAAGGTGGAAAAAAAAAAACCCGAGCAATACAATTTTACCCTATCATCTCTATAATTCAGAATCCTAAACAAAACCTGTCTGGAGTGTCTACAGAGTGCCACAGCACTACAAGAGAAGTTAGACAGTAGATCACCATTTCCAAAACTTAATGCCAAGTTGTCCAGATCAAGGCCTTGGATTCATGATAGGCTTCTGAATACTTCAGAGCACCTTCCCTCTAAGATTTTTACCTAGCTGATTAGAGAGGGGAAGCTGCAGTTTAAGACTCATACCTTTGGTTTTCAGACACGTAGCCAGCCTCAAGCAATCCTGATGCAATTCATCTTTTGATCTGTGATCCATGGATGTGCTGAAGGGTAGAAGAGAGCGAGGTTTCCTCTTCTTCAGGGAGGCATCAAGAGCTGAAAAATCAATACATTTAGTCACTGTGGCACAGAGAGAGCAGAACTCTGATATATGCAAAAAGAAAAACAAAGACCAACCTACCTGTTCTTCACAGAGTAAAATAAAAAACATACTCAACTACCTGCATCCCTATTATGACAGTGCTAACTTTCAAATACCGATCGCTTTGCTTGTTTTTCTGCCCAGCCTGCCTGGACTAAAACTTGCAAGTAGAAGGCGCTATCTCTGCCCACATTAAACAACTTTCAGTTGACCTGGCAAGCAGGGCAAATAAGAGACTCAAAACATTGAAGAGATTTGAAGAGCACGCTCTTCTCTTTTTCCACCACTCATTAATAAGGGAAGATGCAGCCAAGCCTGAACCAAGAATGAAGAACTCTCTTTTGATACAGGACTGGTGCAAGTATCTGAAACATAACCAACCTGGTTTCTCTTTAGGTGGATCCTTTTTCATAGGAGTGGCTTTCAGGGTTACAAAAGGCTTTGATGAGCTGAATGAAGAGTAATCATATGCAGATAAAGATGTATCCTTGGACACTGCAGTTAAGCAATTAAGAAGTGATTAAGAAAGAATAAACAATACGTGGAAAAGCCCACAGCAAAATAACTGACATTAATATTCTGCAGCAGTAACTTCAAATTATACAGAAAGCAAGCTTTGCTTTGTCATATAACTTAATAGCTTTTTAGAGAAAGGAAGGAGTAAGAAAACATTACTGAACTGTCAAAAAACTACCTAAGATAGTGGAAGACATTAATGACAGTCTATCAGTATATTAAGATTTATCACCACAAATCAACAGTGACATAAAATGACGCTGTTTCAAGGCAAACAGTTAACTTTGTCAGTCCAGAATCTCTTATTTAAAGACAACTACTTCCAAACCAGTTTATAAAGTTATGAAAGGTGTTTTGGAATCGTACTTCCTTCAAGCGGACTATTTCAATAAAATTGTGTTAGAAGAAAATCCTGCATGAAGATGTTAGGCTTGCTGATGGTCTGAAGGCTAAGCAGTCTGGGAGCCACTAAACTAAGTCAAATTATTACCAGCCATGGAATCTTTATCGGACAATTCTGTCTCCTGAGCTGCTTTTTCTCCTTCGTGGTCAGACACTCCGTTTTCCTCCAGCAATGTATCCTTCATGCTCTCATCCCCATTCATGGCATCGCTTAGATCCTGCTTGGCGGGACTCTTTCCTACAGGCTTTTTCTTCTTCTTGGCTTTTACTTTTGGTTGGATACTTCTTTTTTTCTCCAATTCTATACTTTTTTTGCCTATGAAAGGTCACAAAAAAGTTACTCTGATATTCCCTGTAGAGATTTTTGGGGTGTAAGCTGTTTGCCTCTCAAGATCAACACTGAGTTTGCAAATAAAAATACAACTGAATTTAAACCTAGACAACATTTATCCCTAAAGGGGAAGCAGGCAGAATTGAATTCAGCATAAAAGCTTTAATGTCATTTCAACATGGCTACCCTGTATTTCCCAGCTCCCAAATCACCTTCAGGAAAGGATCATTGAATATACTTACCTTGAGGGGGCCGTGTATGCTCCTGCTTTGAGATGAGCCACTTGTGAACAGAGAAATCATCAGCTCCAGTATAAACAGAATCTGAGTCCACCGGTGACCACTGGACACACAGCAGCCGGCCCTGGTGCCCTCGGTAGTTGCAGAGTGGCTCTTCCTTCATAACATCCCATACCTTATGACCAAGAAAGAAGCTTTATTACTTAGCCTCCTCCAGCCATGAAACTCTATGCTTCCTATTTAGCAATTTACATTTGTAGGAGCTTGTCTTCTAGTGAGTTTGCAGAGGTATTTCAATAACCAGCAAGCAAATAGAGAAAACTCAGAAAGCTTTCTTTCTTTGTACCAATATGCCTGCTTAATGTCTTTCTTAAGAATCCAAAAATGCTACTGGACTTACAGATCAAATTGTAAGGCACAAAACCATACCTACTGCTCAGCTTTTCTCTGTTCATTCCCATAGGCCTGGATTAAAAGCCTTCTTTGCAATATTCTCATTTGTGCAGTGTGTTAGAAAAGCAGGAATAAGCCAAAAGGAGAAAAGTATACCTCTGTATCAGGTATCCAGAATGAGATTGTTGCCAAGGGTAGATATGCAGTAGTTAAGCAGCTGAACTCAGAAAAGCTTTGCTGTTCAATCAGCTTGCTTTTAAAATACTGCAGAAAGGATGATTTGAAATTAAAAGATACACTTCTGAGTGGTTGTAGAGAAGTACCTGTGCAGTGCCATCATAGCAAGCTGATACCAATCTTCCCTCGTGGTGGGGGCTCCAAGAAAGACTTGTGACTTTTGCTGTGTGTCCCACCAGAGTTCGAAAAGGCTCTGTTATTGTCAAAGGACTTTCTGAAGTGCTCTCTGAAAGAAGAAATAAAAGGATAAGCTACGGCTAGCAATACAAACCAAGAAGGAAACAAAACAAGATGCCAAGACATGGGATAGAATCTGCAAACCATTACCTATGACACTCTTTAGATTATGCACGTAGATAATGGCATTGACTGAGCCTGAAGCTATCAAGTAACTCAACTCTGGATCGCTCCCATGCTCATGATGCCACCGAATAGCGTTAATCAATTTGTGATGCTGCTGGATAGTGCAGAGCAACTTCAAGCTCGGAGCCTGAAATATTTCAATTGACCTGAAATGCAAGAATAACAGTGTGAGAAATCCTCCAGTCAGTGAAAAAGTGATTTTGTTTTGTTCATCCTGAATGATGGTCTATGAAACTAAATGAGATTTTCTGTTCTGGATCCAAGTCACACTCCAATTTAGTGCATCAAGAAAGTGTGTTTCAGTCATGAGTAGATGCTTGAAAAATGATGTAACATGATGTTGTAGATCCTCCATGCCACGAGCAACTAAATGAAATACCAGCAAGAATGCTGTATTATCATAATACATAGGCAATGAAAGAGCCAAACTGGGACAACGAAAGTACTTTTGCTTCATAACAGTGACTCCTGAAGGTTAAGGTTGCATATGCGCCAATCCTGACAAGTGAAACATACCCATCTTCATTGCCAAGGGCCAAGAGTTTACCATCTGGTTTCCAGCTGATCTCTGTACGTGCAGGCAGTTTGTGCTGCAGAGAGAAGACACAGCTATTACCAGCCATCACACAAACTCCTAGGTCTCTCTTGCATACATCAACAGTACACAACTGGCAACTAGACAGAATTACAATTGGTCTGCAAAACAAAAGCCGCACAAGTGTCTGCTGCATTTTGTAGTAGTGACATGAGTTTGGGCAACTGAGGACTGAATGAACTGCAAGATGATGCAAAAAATCAGTGGCTATTTTTATCAGAGCAATGGAATGTGTCAAATGAAATCTGTCTGGATTCCAAAAGGACCTTGATGCTCCACCTCCTTATGCTCCTTAGAAAGTTCTGTGTGTTCCAAGAAAATTCAAAAGCCTACAACTACAGGGCTACAGCAACTATAACCACAAATCCATAGAAAGAGGCAAAAAATCATACTCACTTTGATTGAATTAGTGTCTCTGATGGTTTTGTTGATGTCATTTGCCTCTCCACTAAGCTTCCAAGGGTTGTGTTGAAAAACGATACCTTCTCCAGCACAACTATATAAAGTTACAGAGGGATGTTCACCTTCTTCTCCTATTCAACAGAGAAAAAAAATAAGTATACTATGCTCTTTGTCAGTCTTAGGAAAAGCAATTATTCTTACCATAAATCAAAACAGTATTTTAAAAAGCTATATGTATGCTTTGATTCTCTGTGATCTGGCAGCAAGATATTCTCAAAATACAATTCTTTAAAAGGACCCCTCGTTCATTCTCCATAGCACAATTGCTGCACACAAAGTGCTAACAAAGGGAGTTAAAACTCCCTTTAAATCCTGGCCAATAAACCCCCCCAAGGTTGCATAAGATGACAAATGGAGCAGTTCTGTTTAGTTTTAGTGATAGAAACACACAGAGCTAAAGAATCTGTATTGGATCCTAGCTAGTTATTGTGGAGAGCCTATATAGGTATTTCAGTGCATTGCAAACATGTAACTATGTGGTGTTGTGCTCTACTCCCACCTACTTCCTGAAGCTACTAGACTTCAAAATACAGAACAGATTATTTTGCTCCCTTGCAAAACTATTAACAATTTCTCAGGTAGAACACATCCTTAGTGGATAGAAAGGACACCTACCAAGCAGATGGAGCTCACATCCTTAATGAAGGGAAGCATGCCAACTTTGTGGCATCTGTGTGCTCTGTATGGATTTCTACTTTGTAACAAGATGTCATAACACTCACCAGAAGATAGAGGAAGAGTTGGAGGTCCCCAGGCTAAGGTGTATACAGTCCTCTTGTGGTAAGTACTGGAGATCTGAGGTGGCTTATTCTTAGCACTGTGCAGGAAGGTAAGGAAGCAGGAGTAGTCAGATTTCAGCAAAGGGAAATACAGAATAAAATACACAACAAAACAAAACAAGCGAAAAACCCCCCAAAAATCAAAGTAATGTATTTCCAGTGGTTGAAACAGACAACAGGTGCTTTAATATACTAAAGCAATGGCTCAGCCAAGCCTGGATGCTTCTTGCAGAACACTACTAAAATCAGAACAAAACTGTCCTAATGAACTGCACCTGCATGTTGCTCATTTTATGAAACTTTTTCTGGCCTAAGTCTTCCTTGACTGATGACTTCCACAGGTGACTGTTACACAATTTGAGTAAGGTTACCTTAGGAGCTGCCAGTCACAATGAACAGGTGAAAAGATACACTTAAAATCCATCTGACTACTTTAATTTTAACTATTAACAAATAGCAGATGTAAACCTCAGGAAAGACCACGTCATCTATGCATGCTGCCATACCAGCAAGATCTGACACTAATGACTTTGAAAACTACTTTCTTACCTGCTGGATAAGGTGTCAAATATGCCAACTTTTCCATCATCTGTTCCAAAAGCCAAGCAACCTTCTTTAGTTGGATGCCACGCTAACTGCAAGAAAAGTAGAAAGAGCCTCATAACGACAAAAGGAATGGGCAATTTATTTTTAAATAATAAACAAAAAGTTAAGCACTGAAACCAAAAACCACTGTCCCTTATATTCACCCTGCCAACTACAGCAACTCAATTTAACCACTTTGTGATATGAATCAAGGACTCTTCCCTTAACAGTTATTGGGACAAGATGAAAGGAACTGAAATCACTGAAATACTACCTGACGGCTACATTACAACATAGAAATAGAGAATCGTGCTTTTGGCATCATCAACTAACATGTTTTAATGCTGCCATCTTTTAACAGATGTCAGCCTTTAGCCAATTGCTGGTCAAACCCAAACTGAAGGCATCAATGCCAGTTTTTGTATGTTAAACTTCCTAGCAGACTAAAGTAAAACTGTGGATGACACAAGGAAAGATCACAGTGTTGTACAAAGCCGAAGTGATACAATAACCACCTGAAATTCAGCTGATTTTCACTATGTGTAATGTAAATGCCTAGTGTTCTAAAAACGTCTAAAACGCTGTTCAATTCTAAAATTTAGATCATGCAAATTGTGAGCAGAAGTAACAACTTGGCATTATAGTACTTAGTTGGGGAAAAACCTTCAGTGTGAGAGAAAAACATTCCTCAAAGAGAAAAATGGACTGAGAAAAGAGACAAAAAAAAAAAAGGGAATCAAAAGCACACTTACTGCTGTAACCTTGGATTTTATGCTTTGCCAGTACGTTTTAACATCATAGATATTGCTCATAGACAAAGTATTCCATACGCGGATCATGCTGTCTCCAACACCAATGGCAAGACAGCCTGGGTCCACAGGGGAGAAGGCAAGACTGTAGACGAATCCCCCAAGTGAAGGCATTGTCCAGCTACAATCTAGAGTTGATAGGTCCCAACACTTTACCTAAGAAATATTTAAGGAACGATGAATAATAAAGTGACTGGGATGATAGGGGGGAAAAAAAACCAAAGCACAAGTGAGAGGAGGACTCAGAGTATGCACGTGCCAGCACGTGTCAAAGACAGAGCTGTAATAACTGCAAGACTGTGATGGAACAGGCAAAAAGACTATGGTTTAATTATATGGTCCTCTTCTGAATTCAAAATAGGAGGCTCTCTGCTGCCTGGAAAAGGCAAAACAAAACCAAATCAAACAATAACAACTCTTCCCTCCTTAGCTCCACCCCGCCCCCCCCCCCACCCCCCCCCCCCCCCAAAGAAAAAAGGCAGCTATTAAACGTTTAATTTTCAAGTCCAGAGGGCATAACCATTCTGTCCACCACGGTAAAAGCTTGAGCTTACAAGCTAACAAAGAAATGCGCAACTTGTGCTCAGAAGGAATGTTGAGCCATGATGTCATAAAAGGCAGGGATAAGCCTGCTGTGGGAGAAAATAGGGCGGTCATCAAAGCGCTAGTTTCACTCTGTCAAGCTGAACTGCCACTGCTATTTTGATGTTAATTTTAAAATTGGTTCTTACATCTCTGTCCATTGAAATGGAAAGAAGCAGCTCTTTGTCTTGATGTTTCAGGGAACACAGATTGAACACAATACGGGAGTGATTTTGCCCTTCTGAAGATCCCAGAAGTGTCCACTTGCGTTTTCCAGGTTGGGTCAAATCCCAGTGTAGCAGTTCTCCTCTGTGAAATTTAAAGTGTGTATATTTCATTCTTCACTTCAAAAAAAATCAATCAGTGCTAATGCACATACTGCAAGTGTAAGAGTAATACAGATAGACACACACACACTACATGTCCCTCTACAGAGATAGAACTACCCTACAGATATCCATTTTTAATCACACTGGAAGTGGACATGTCATCTGCTTCCATTAAATGGGCAAAACCACAATTAGTACCATTAGCAGTCAGTACTCAGATTATCAGATGAACTGTAGGGCAAATAACAGCCTTTCTAGAAGACTGAACTCCCACTACAACTCTTGGCCTGTTCTCTATCTCGCTATACTAGGAAGGAAGGAGGATGGGGCTGTCAGTGTTTCCTGCCAGTTGTTCTTTAAATATCAATGAATTAATTAACAATTACCGTCTGCACCTAACTTGCTTTGTCTCCTACTTACCCAAAAGAGCTGGATACAATTTCTGTGGGACGACCACAAGGCCAGTGAACAGTGAGCCAGATACGCTCTTTAACAGCAGGATCAACAGCTCCACCTCTTCTCTTTGTGGGTGGCAACTTCAGAGTCATTACACCTTTGGAAAAGAAAGGAATCATCTTGACTTGTACATCCAAATTCTCATAAAAAAAGACCCGAGAATCTGAAACTTTAAGTAGGCTCCCCGCTCTTTAAACTATTGAGTTAGCAAATGAAACCCACAGTTAGAACAGGAGCACTTCACCCATGTTGCTGTCTCACTCAAATTATTAATCTTACTTACTTCTGCCTCTGGTACAACTCCATATTCGTATGGTCTGATCTTTGCTTCCCGAAGCCAAGTAACAACTTTTCTTCATGGCTGTATCTTGTTTCAGCTCCCCGTTTGGAACATCACCTTCTTCTGAAGGAAACACCATTGAAGTCTGTTATTATACTTTAGAATTCAAAGCTCTAAACATTAATTGAAAATCTATTGCTCTGGATCAGAAAATATTTCACCTGAACTCATCAGTTACCTCTGATTAGCTACTTACTGACTTTACAGGGATAAGGAATTCAGTTCTCCACAGGGACATTTTCCTGAGCTAAATATCACTTCACAAACTATGTATCACTTCTATGTACCTTGGAGCTCATCTTGCCAAGCAGGTAACCTTCCTTCACCAGGTACAGGACACCAGGCCAGGCAATGAATTTCATCGTCGTGACCTCTTAGCCGATGAAGAACTTCTTTTTTCCTGCTGATATCAATTATAACCACCATGCCATCCTTGTAGCTAAAAACAGAGATTTCAGTTAATGATAGATTGTTAGACTCTCGTGGAATAAGAACTAATCTGATTTCCAAGCTATTACTGAGGATCAGTATCTCCACGTTACAGAGAAGCCCAATCACAAGTGGCAATGAGACCAGTCAACTGGAGCTCAAGTGTAGCACTAACATAAACACAGCTGCCTTCTGTTTGAGAAGTGCAACCAGACAGTATATTTGGCTCCAAGAATAACACCAATTAATCAGCAATACAATTTTCAGAGTCTTATAAAATAACAGTGGCTTTTATAAGAGCAATGCTTTTCCCTTTTCCACAAATAACTTTCATTCTTTCCCGTCTCTTCCGTTTGTTCTCTCTTAAGATAGAGAACAAATCTGAAAGGCTTTCACGTTCCTGCTTTGTTCAGTATAGTCTTGGGTGTCCAAAGGACTGAAATAGCAACCGTTGACAAAGAGCTAATAAAACTATGAAACTCTCTTCAGATGAGGTAACCTGTAATGTGAGGAACATTAATGAAATCCAATTAAAAAATACCTGTTTTAAGTAACTTCAGAGTTTAACCCAAACTCATTTCTGTAAATGGTTATAGAACTGTACACCGTGCACGTCTATCAAAATATTATTTCTGAATTCCTGTATACAATTTGGAATACAATGAAAAAATAGCCACCAAAACTTCTTAAAAGTAACCTTACAACTGTGCAGCAAAAAATCCAAACAAGACACTTTCAGATGAAGAACGGAAAGTAAAATGTAACGCTTACCCAACAGCCACCAGGTTTTCATGATGAGGAGAACAAGTGAGACAAAAAATTGTCCGAGGCTCTGGGAAGAATTGCTGGCTGTCGCTTTTGCTATGCCAGTAACAAACAATTACTCCTTTTTCATCACCGGATACAATCAAATCTTTCACAAGGGGTGACCAGTGTAACGCTGTGATTGCATTCTGAAGAAAGGCAATTGAATACATGTAAAGCCATTGAGCATGCTTGGCCACTAAATTCATTTTGTAGGTTCTTTAAAGAACTAAAGCACAAAATAAAGCAAAGTGCATTTAGCAGTAGGCTCTTTTGTGATGGAAAACTGAATGTTGCTCTAACAGCCTGCTTTCATTGGCTGCCTAGAGATCATCCTCAGAGGGAGGTGAGGCCCTGGTGCTGCTGCCCAGAAGCCAGGGCTGCCCCATTGCTGAAGGTGCTCAAGGTCATGGATGATGGCTGATCTGGTGGGAGGTGTTCCTGCCCACGGCAGCGGGTTGGAACCAGTCGGGCTTTGAGGTCCCTTCCAACTCCACCATTCTGTGACTGGATAGCACAGGATAACAAGCAGAAACTAATCTGCAAGTGCTCCGTGTTCTGAACAGTTTGAGTTGCCATTTATCTGCCAGTGTCCTGAGCCGCAGTAACTGCCACATGCCCTGCTAAGACGCCAGGAGGCTGCAAAGCAAGCTGGGTGCGGCAGCAAGGAGGTGCTAACAGCGACCAACAGCCCGTTAAGATGTTGTAACGGCAGCATACACCTAAGGCTAAGGGAACAAGCCGCCCAGCAGCACCCAGCACCTCAAGCTCCACCCGTTGCAGCATCGCTCCGAACAAAAGCGCACGGCCCGGCTCCCACCTGGTGCAGGCCGTGCTCTCCCCGCAGGGCCAGCCCCGCCGCGTCCCACAGCCGCACGCTGCCGTCGTCCGAGCCGCTGGCGCACAGAGCGCTGTGCTCGCGGTGCGGGCAGAAGGCGAAGGCGGCGATGCGCTCCGTGTGCCCGATGAGCTCCCCTGCACCGAGAGAAGCGCTGTGAGAACGCGGTTTCCCCACACCCAATAGGAGCTCAGCCGCTCCTATAAAACACGGCGCGCAGCGTGAGGAGGGGGTCGCGACCGTACCGTGAAACGTCGGCGTAGCGGTGCTGACATCCAGCAGGCTGATGCGGTGCCTGGCGGCGAAGCCGAAGAGCCGCCCGTCGCCGCTGGTGTCGCTGCAGCGGCTGCAGTACCAGTTGGGTGAGGCGGGCAACACCCGCACGGCTGCCGCCATGGCCCCGCGCCGCGCCGCCGCCACACGCTCGCACCGGGTGCTCCCGCCGAGCAAAGCGTCGCAAACTGTCGCAAAACCGCCCGCCCGCCTCGCTACACATGCGCAGGGAGCGGCCGCCGTAAAGCGAGGCGGGGAAGATGGCGGCGCGGTGCGCGGGCGGTGCGGGTGAGCGTAAGGGGACGAGCGCGGTGTTCCGCGAGTTTCGCTCGCTCTCACCCGGGCTCACCTCGTTTCTTCCTTTGCAGGTAGCGCCTGGGTGCGGGGGCTTCTCGGCTGGGCGCGGCCGGAGAGGTGAGTCCGGGGCTCTGCCGTCCTGCAGCAGGCCCGGGTGGGGGCTTGTGTGCGTTGTGCCGCTCCCTGTCCCTGTCCTCCTGTGCGCTCGGGCTCTGTGGCGCGGTGCGGGGCCCGCATTTGGCCCCATTCTATCCAGCACATGCATTTTTTTCTCAGGTTGCTTGGTTCAGAGCGCAGTAAGATCGCATCTCTTGCACCCCTCTGTACTCTCCTCAGTCACTGCTCTCCTGCAGTGGCCAATCCTTTGCTCTGGAGGAGCAGCATGTTGGGGAGTGCTGGTCGTTGCCCGCTGCATCCCCAGTTCCAGAAGAAAAGTTGAGTGTGTGGTGCTCAAAGTGCAGAGCTTTGGTCTCTGCTGGAGCCCGTGAAAGTCAATCAGAGGTGTGTCGCTGAAGAAAATGAAATAAAGGCATATGTTCTTGTGTTACTGTCCTTCAGCTCAGCTGAATCGCTTTCCCTGATGAGTTCTTCTATACTGTGTGTTCCACCTGTTGTTTATGTATGCTTCTTCCTGTAAAGTTCAATAGTATAAAACTTATGTAAAAGAACCTCTTGGTTGTAAAATACAAGAACTTTTGTTGCTTATCACTTTGTTTTTCTTGCAATGTGTTTGTGTGCTTTTTTCCCGCTTGGAACTATGGTAAATGCAGTTGTTCTGGATTGCCTTAAGTTATAGAATGTAAGGCTTCTCAGTCTGTTAGGGCTTACATGTTCTGCTGATGCCCGGAAGGTAATGCTTATTTCACTGTTAGTTAGGCTGTGAAACTGCAGAGTGATATTTGTGTGATGGTCGAATATTGTCCTGTATTAATTGATGCTATTATGTCTGGTGATGGTAGTCTGTTGTTTTGGTAAATAGCAGGGAAAAAATGTGCCTAACGCATTTATTTAGCATACTGCTCCCTATTGACACTGTGAACACTTTCTAAGGTGTACGGTGCTTTTGTGAAGTTGTTCAGTGTGTTTTGTTTGCTAGACATTTTAAAACGTTTTGCACAATGTGGCAGCTCACACCGAGCTGTTAGAGCCTCGTTAAAGCTCCAAGTGTTTCATGTGGAACTTGTCGATTTCTTGCCATTGTGAGCGGCTGCCTCGTACTGCTCTGCCAGGTCAGCAGGGGGCAAAATGCAGCTCAGTCTTTGTGAATCTGAGTGAGCGAACTGTCCGGAAGCCGTAAAAAGTTTTATATTTGCTGTCATCTGTCTTGCATTGGTTTCCTTGTGTTTTGAAAGTTGAGATTATTTTCCCTTTCAAATTTCAGACACAGTAAGTGCTTACACGCTTTTGATGCTTTTTTTCTTCACTCTCAGTTCTTTAAAAAGCTACGAATTATTGCCGTTAAAAGGTTTGCTGTTGAAAGCTAAATGAGTATTGCTTAGGCTTGGCAAAATTACAAGAAATGAATTCCTTATGCAGGTGATGAACCACGTCAAAGAAGAGAGGAGTAATGGTGTCTGTGTGATGATCAGTGGACACCGTGGAGTCTGATGCTATACGAATGTAACTTGAGCTACATGGCATGCCTTAGAAAGCCTAAAGCTTTTTGTTAAATTAAAAAGCCCTTCAATGTAAACTGTAAAGGACTTTAACAGAGTTACTTTAAAAGTAGTCAAATGTGTCAGTTCTCTTTATGAAGGCAAGCAAGTTCACAATTTTTTTGGATAGTCTGGACAGGGGCAGAGAACTTCTATGTTCGACAGCAGTAACTGTGGTGTTGTCTTTCAGGTGGTTTGCAGCTGGTAGTGTTTTCCCGCTGTCATGCATCCACACAAGTACATCCCTGCAGAAACTTGGGAAGTGGGAGAGAAAGAACAGGATTGTGTACCCTCCTCAGCTGCCTGGGGAACCTCGCAGACCAGCTGTAAGCGCACACCTGCACGTTTCTTTACATGTTTGTGTTTAGCAATTTCAAAACAGGTTGTCTCTGGATGACTCCCCAAGGCACGAGTCTGGTTGCTTTCTTGTTGATTATTTAAGATTTTATTCTGTTTCACATATTGAAATTGTAGGAGTTAACATCACTTTGATTGTTCTCCGTTTCTAACTGAATTGGAACTCGAAGCTGCTGTGCAGCTCAATGTTTCACAAACTGCAAAGATGCCATCCTCTGCTTGTCGAATTTTCTCAGCTATGAAGAGATGAAAGTTACCAAGAATGTGTCCTTATACACTCGTGCTGTTCATGCAGCAGTAGGTAGCTAGCAGAGAAGACAGCTGGATTGTTTCTTCTGCATAGAACTATAAATTAACTTTGGTTTAGCAGTGGAAATAATGGTGCCTATTAAAAAAGCATACTCTATTTAAATTTCTTGATTTTTCTGCTTTATAGGAGTCTCTGAGGTCTCATACTCTTGCTGTGGCCTCCCTCTTAATGGGGCTGTTTATAGGTTGTCTACTCTCATAATGGTTGCTTCATTTGTTTGACATGTGTGAGAGATTGTAAAGTTGTGTGGGGACAAAGATGGGAGTCAGGTAAGGAGTGTGATGGCAGAAGTCTCCTTTCCTTAAAAAATCATTTTGTAAACACCGTGCAGTGGAATTGTTCTTCGGTCTGTTGCACAGTAACTTGTGTTTACTAAACCATAAATTGAAGCAAAGAGCCTAAAATGACTGAAGGCCTGATAGCCATTCAAGATGATCTTTGCAGAAGTCAATTTGAGTAACATGGTTGGTTTTAAAAGGTAGTCATAAAAGGTGATCTTAGTTTTTGATGACAGCAAGTTCATGCATGCTTCTCCCTGCCCCCTCTTCTTGATCATTTTGTAACTGGGAAGTACAGATAAGTGGGGAATAGAAGCAAGTTTTTTAATTTGAGTCGTTTGTGGAAAGTTAAGTGCTGTCCTTGGTCACTGAAGGGAGTAATCAATACCATTTTCTCTACATCTTAACCTGAGAAAATTTCAGGTGAATTTTCCAATATTTCCTCATTGAAAACTGGTGTCTTGGATATTCATTGTTTTTAATTGTACTTGGGAAGTGATGTTTCGTGTCCTCTGTTAGAGGTGCTGCTCAGGAAAGTAAATTATTTGCATCTCACAAGAATCATTTTTATTTTTTTCCTCACATGCTTTTCTGAGCCATCAGCATCAATCATCTCTATCAATATTGTGGCCTAGAATTAGAAATACATGCTGTGTAGTGTGCTGACATGTGCAATATATACATGAAAATAGAGTTACCAACCAGCTCCCTTTAAATCAATTCTTTTCCTGTGTGTAAAAGATTCTGCGTCCTTCAAATTTGTATCGATGTTAAATTTTACTAGCAGCTTTTGCTCTCTTGGTGCAGTAATAATGTTAAATGGCCCTTTGGAGGCACCTCGTCATGTCAGTCAAACTCAAAACCCTCCTCAATCCTGAAGAGCTAATTAAATTCATTGGTGTTGAGTTGCTATCCCAGCAAGATGGTGTGACAGCACAGTAATACTTTTAAGACTGAATGGGCACATGAGTCTTTAGACTGCTTCAAAAGGTGGGGAGGATGGAAAAGATAATGAAAAAAAGTAGACTAAGGTTTTCAGGATCTCTGTTTGTAAACTAATTTAATTCTCATGAGATTGTATTAAGGTTTACTGTTACTATACAGTATTGAAGTTTACAGTTTAAAATGGCAACAGTGTGCGTGACTTGGTGTGCTCAAGGTATGAGTAGTTGGAAGAGCTGTTCTTTTATTCCTTGAAAGAATGTGCGTTGCAGAGCAGTCGTGTGCTTCATTTTGTTCTCACAGCAAAATTACTTATCCTCTCTTTTATGCACCTAGGAAATATATCATTGTCGGAGGGAAATAAAATACAGCAAAGATAAGATGTGGTATCTGGCAAAACTGGTAAGCAAAAGTGCTTATTTGTTCTGAATTTTAGAGGAAAATTTAATTCTTGTGTTTGCTTTAACAATTCAGTTCAACCAGAGTGTAGTCGGTACCTTTATGATAGAGGACTGAGGATGCAGTTGTGCAGCAGGCAGTTATTTGTAGTTTGATTTAGCCACTTAATCTTAGTATGCTCTCAAATGTGTACCCGGGGATCTTTGGAGCAGAGTTATGTGCTGTTTTCTTGCTCTGAGAAAAAAGGTTTAAAACAAAGTTGAATAATGGATCATTCAGCATTTAGCCGAGAAGAACTGTATGTGTGATATTGCACTGAAGGAATGTCAGTTAAGGAAGCTGAAGTCTTCCAATTTGTTCTTTGTAACAACAAAATAATTTAAAGACTGTCTTCTGAATAAGTGGAGTATTCGTAATTATACAAGTTAACTTTAATACTTTAATTGCAGATTAAAGGAATGTCCATTGATCAAGCTCTTGCTCAGTTGGAATTTAACGATAAAAAGGGAGCAAAGGTGATCAAAGAGGTATGCAGAAGCATTCCCTAACAAACCCAGTTTCAAGAAAGCTTTCCAAATGTCTGCTGATGTTGGTTTTAAATGTTTCTGGTGAGCCTGTGAGAACCCATTCAGACCACGTTCTTGTAGCAGTCATGTAACGTTGTGATTTAAGGATACACAGAAGTAGTGTGTGCTGAATGTTCTAAATTTTTGATGATAACAAACAACGTGGGTACCTTCGCTGTAACAATCTTTGGATTTAAGATCGTGGTAAATAACGCAGAATCTGTCATAAATAGCTGCTCTGTCAATGTGCTTCATTTCTTCAAAATCATAAATGATGAGGAATATCATCGGGGAGGGGGATTGAGCTCTGTTAAAGCACAGAAATTTTTCATACACAGTAGGTGTTGGGAGTATCAAATTATTTGCTTGGCCAAAGCATTGGTTTCTGGCATAATTATGACTGAGTAGTATTAAGTTTTAGCTCAAAAATATTAAATGGCATAAGTTGATTTTTACCCATGCCTGTTTCTAGTGTGATATCAAACCAATTGAAGGTCCTGACAGCTGCTGGTGGGAGCCATCTAGCCCAAAAATGTAATGAGGTTGACCTGAAGTTTCTCAGTTTGTGTGCAGAGAACATAATTGTATAAGACATAAGTCTGTTTTTAACAATTGTGATGTCTCTGAGATACTTTTCTGTAATTGACTTAAACTTGCAAATTTCTTCATCTTATCCAGAGATACGAAATGACATTGCTTCAATTCCTGCTCAGTGCTTCCATCTCTTTTTGTAACAGGTTCTCTTAGAGGCTCAGGAAATGGCAGTAAGAAAACACAACGTGGAATTCAAATCAAATTTATATATAGGTAATTTATTATTTTTTTTATTTTAGCACAGAAAAATGTCATCCTACTCCCTGCAAAGTTTATCCTTAGTCAGACTTGTTTGCCTAAGGATAAACTTTGACTTGTTTGTTGCCTCAAATTGGCAGAAATGGATGAAATACAATTCCTCGTGAATATCTTCAGCAAAACATTAAAGATATGCTTCCTACTTGCATCACAACTGACATTAATTATCTTCATGTGTATACTTTCTCAATTCACCTTTTTGGTGCTTCTGAAGTGTTAGTTCAACTCCAGGGTTTCCTCTGTAGCAGTAATCTGCTGAATGTAGCAGAAGATGAAGAAGGGAATCATTAATTGAATTAACTTTTCAGTTGCAATCATGGAAAAATCCACTGGTAAGACTGTGTTCCAGCTGCAGATATATAGCAGTTTATTCTGAGATTGACTGGTCTTTTCTCCTCCCCACCTTTTTTTCTTCAGCTGAGTCCCTGGCAGGCAAAGGCCACTATACAAAACGGATCCGTTACCACGGGAAAGGCATGTTTGGCATCATGAAAATCGTCAAGTGCCACTACTTTGTGAAGTTGGTGGAAGGTCCTCCTCCTCTTCCAGAGCCACAAAAGACTGGTTTTGACCAAGCAAAAGAATACGTGCAACAGCTGCGCAATAGAACCCTTGTTCATACACTGTGATGGACTTTTGTGACTGTGTAGGTACTACTTGTTCGGCAAAGTAGTTATGTAAAATAATAAAAACATTTTAAGTTTATTTTTGTTGCTGCTGGAGCTGGATGGTGCAAGAATGATTACAGATTTATTTGTCAAGCCTAAGGTGTGCAAGAATGTTGGAAGAGCAGTAACAGATGCTACTTCTTGAGTTACTTGGACTAAAGCTTTCAACCTCTCTGGGCCATCGAATCTAGAGGAAAGAGTGCACTTAAAACTTGTTGGGAATTTTGTCATGCAGTTCATGCAGCTCTCTTTGTTACGTACGTTCAGGTCCTTTATTGTACAAAAGTACATTTGGCAGTCAGGTTTCAGGGTCAGGAGTTGGAGGAAATTTACCAAAATAGGACGTGTGAATAAGTAGATACAACAGAACAACATAACTAGCATCAATCTTGGATTATCAGGCATCAATTAATGATTTCTTTATCTGGGTTGTAATGCCACCTCCTTACTGTCTCTGTTGTGCGCAGTAGGCACTTTGTCTGGGGGCAGGGAGTGAAAAATTCTTGGTTCAAATTGTGGCAGTGTCAGTAGGTGGCATTGTTTAGTTTGTCAGGGAGGGACCTGGTAGTGAAAGCTTGCAGCACATTGAAACCGTTCTTAATTCTGACCATGGCATTAATAGTCTGATATGTGTGTGGAGTTCACACTGTTCTATGTGGAAACTCAATATGAGTAGTAAAGAGTGAACTAATTACACTGTCTGGGAACAAATTGCTTTTGTAGTGTTGAGGGAAGTAAAATGCTGTATGGATTTTATGTGGAATGGCTTGTTGCATGCATGAACCAGACTCTCAGTTCTCTGAGAAAAATATATCCTATTTTTATTATTACTTTAATGAAGAAAAAAAGCAGTGAAAAGGTCCTCACCCTGTCATGTTTTCATCCAGGTGGCCAGAGGTCATACACATTGGCATGAAAAGAATTACAGTTGCTGGTTTATGAAGATGTCTGATGTTTAGACCCTTCCATTCTGAGAGCATTAGAATGGATAGATTGCTTACCTCATTTGGGTCTTTTTACCACGCTGACTGAAAAGTGACAACTTTTTTTGACTTCAATTTCATCAGTGCTTAAATGATGAAAATGGGACACTTTGTAGGGAAACAAATTATCTTTGCTGTCCTAATGGAAGTGGCATACAGCTGTTTCTTTTGACTCCCGAAGAAACAGTCTTAGAATCCTAGAGTGTTAGGGGATTGTGAAGTTACACAAGTACATACATGGCTCCTGTCACTAATGGTGCTTATTTGCCCTCTGTTCTTCCATGGTGTGCTTGCAGATGCAGTACTTGTTCTGATGGAGGGTTGTCAGTGATCTGGGGGAAAGATTAACGAATTGCAAGATAGTCCATATTTAACAGCACTCATGATTTAAGCATGTAAAACCTGACTTCCAGATAACTTATCCCAGTACCACTTTCAGGAGAAAGCTGTAGATTTCCCTTCAGATCCCCTTTGGACCTCCAGACAAGATTGTATTATTGCTCTTGTTTTCTCTGAAAACTGGAAGAGAAGTGAGAATGTGGCTGATGTCTTTTCCACCTTCATGATACAGCTGGTGGCCCTGGCACTTCTTTAAATGGCCTTCAATCAAAAGGCAAGATGCCTGTGTTCCGTGGTTGTTGCTTGTCATTCCTATCATCTTCCTCAAAACAAAAAATAGCAAGACTCTTTTTGGCCCTGCTTTACAGTCCTCATCTAACCTGCTTCTTCCTTCTTACCGATGTATAACATGTAGTGGATCCTTATGGTATTGGCCAAGGAAGATCCTTGGCTGTAACAGTACATTGGGAGGTCTGGTGAGATACGGAACTTGAACTGACTTGATTCCTCCCGTTTGCGTATAGGAGGGTAGAAGTGTCTGAAGTGATTTATGGAGCCTGCCTGGATCTTGATCTCAGTACAATCCTAGTGATAAAGCTTTATACTGTCAAGTTCTAAATATAAAATAAAACTGTTTTTTATTTATTCTACTGTGCTTTCTTGCTAATTAGTACATCTACACTTGTGAGATGGATTCAGAAGGAAAGTACTGTTAATTGCAACAAGTCTTTTGTGGAAGATGATTGTTTATTCCTGCGACCTCCAATAAAAGAACACTCTTAAATGAGCTGTTACCAGGAGGGGAGAGGCACCCAGGCCTCTACTTGATGCTAATTTTATTAATAGCATCTGGGGCGCTGTAAACTCACCACTTGTGTACCTGTGTGCTGATGTTACAGAAACTGCAGAAGGAGCAAGTATGCGTGAAGGTGTAGTAAGGCTTCAGGGAAATCTGAAGAGAGCAGAATTGTGGGCTGTGCTCAGCAATGTGAGATTTAATTGATGAAAGCTTGAAAACCTGCTGTTGGGCTTGTTCATAAACATTTTGAGGTACTCACTGAGAAAGTCAAAGTACTTCTGCCAATTCGATGTCTTGCTGGATGTGTTGTGAATTTGTTTGTTTTTCCTTTTTAGAACTCCATGGCAATTACTGAGAATATTAATGAATCTTTCTTAAGTCTACCTTTGGATGTAGTGTTCATGAGCTTTCTGAGAAACATGGGAGATGAATCTTAAATGTGATTAAATAATGACATGTAGTGGCTGGGATGGTACATGGCACAGAGCAGCCCGGTGCTTCAGCTGTGCTGCAGTACCTGGAATAAACTTGACTGGACCAAGGTCATACAGCATAAAGCTTCTGATTAACTCTGCTTGCACAAATATGGGAGCTGTGTAAGAGTACCGCCTCCTCAGCATCCAGATGCTTGGGAAGTTCTTCACTCGACTGGAGCAAATAAGTAATAGGTATTGTTCTTTGCTTTCTGTCAGTCCCCATGAAAACCCACTGATGGGATGCTGGAAGGTCATTTGCAAACAGAGTTCTCCTCTAAATAGGAATAAGGTTACTCCTAATGTCTTCAGTGAACCATGTAAACAAAGTGTGACAACCTTCGTCGTATGATCTATAGTTCTCTTGAAAATGCCCCTATTTGTAACTTTCTAAAGAATGAGTCTTTATTGCTGAATGACAGCTATCCAGCTGCACCTCGGCCATGTAATTTAAAATAATTACTAATTAAACAAAATAAGAGACTGTAGCGGTGCTAATAATCACGAGTTACTGTTTGCTGGAGCCTCACCTGGGGAAAATAACTTGAAAGGAGGGGAAACTTGCAGGAACTGTTGTCAGGAACTGACTTTTGAGTACTTAGACTGAAGTAAGGAACAAGGTATCTCTCGGGAGTAGACAGCAAATGCAGAGCTAATTTTGTATTTGCTCTATCAACTCTCGTTTCAAGGAAGTTCTGTGCTAGTACAGAGGGCAGCCTGCCATTGAACAGAACAAGCCAAGGAGAGAGTAACTTTACATCAGGCAAATTATGCATCCATCTCAGATTATTAACAGAGGAAATGAATCTGGAAGTATGTAATATGCTTGAAGAGCTGAGTGTTCTTGCACCTAAAGACAAAACGTGGGTCAGAGCATCTGCTTTACTACCATAAATAGGTTATATTTCTGTGTATTGCTTAATTATACGACCATCAAGTTTTGTATGGTAGAGTTAATTTTGTCATATATGAAACTAAATTCATTTCCTTTTTTTCTTCTTTCACCAAAAATAATGAATTACAGCCTTAAGCAACATCTTCATGTAATGTTTTTATTTTAAATTAATTTGGAGTGGGACCATTTTTGACACTGCATTGGGTCTCCAATGTCTTTGTCTAATAATCATCTGAAATCTGCAAAGGCTGAAATCCAGCCACTTCTCTGGGAGCCTGTACTAATACTGGGCTGCTCTCTCCTTGCAAACTTCTTGCAAAGCTCAGCCCCGAATCATACTCTGTTGCTCTAATCCTATGTTCTATGGTGTGGTGCTATGGAGAAATGGTTGATTATCATGTTGTAGCTGTTGCTATCAGATCACCCTGTGGAGCTTCTTTGTGGCAGGATGAACAAGCCCAACCTCACCCTTTTTTTTACAAATCCAGTTCTCCAGGCCTTGTGCTGTACACTTGCTAGTTTTTTCCCCTCTCCGTTGCTCCGGGGAACCTGAAACCAAATTTGATGTTCCAGGTGCACCTCTGCCAGCGCTGACTGGAGGGGAATATCTCCCTTCTGTCTGCTGGCCACGCTTCTAATAGAGCCAAGTATGCAGGTTGTTGTATCTGTGAGAGTGTTGCTGGCTCGCTTTCAGCCTGATGCTCATGCAACTCCCTGGTCCTTTTTAGATTGCTCGTCAAAATTGCAGCAGCTACCTTTGACACTTGTGTTCCAGCTCTCATTGCTTTTCTATATACTCTAGTGCAGACTTCTTCACCACCAAGAAATTATTCTGCTGTGTGGGTGATGATCTTTCTTTCTTTCCCAATAGGAGAGCTGTAGAACTGTGTTCTGGCTTCTGTTATTAATCAAACTCCTAGGCAAACTAAAAGTGGAATAAAAGCATTTATACGTGTTGTTGTGGTTGAACTCCATCAGTGTATGCAGCTCGGAGGCAATGAAATGTGTCTTCATCTCTCCTGTCGATTATCTTCTTAAGAGGAAGACAAACATAGGACCTTACTGTATGCTGGCCATGTAAATTAAAGCTTTAATTAAAAGAAAACAGAGTGGACTGTGAGGTGTGCTGCACTGGGCCATTAAAAGATTGCTGTTCAGGGCTAGCTCTTCTAAATGTCCCCAGCACCTTGCCTTAGTTTTCCCTGCTTAAAATTCCCAATGGTGCATTAAGATGAACTCAGTAGTTAGTAAATTTTCCCCTGTGTGGTTTACAAGCTCAAGGTTATGGGCTAGAACAAGTAGTGTCATGCTATAAATCAGATGTAATGGAACAGCTTGAGAGTGAGCACAGAAGTCCTGTTTCCCCTTGTGCAGTGTGTGTCCTAAAATTCCAAAGGTAGAGTTGGCACAAACCCAGAAACCCCCCAAATGGCTAATTATATTATTAATAACGAGCCTCATCCTACTGCCCTCTCTGTTCTGAACTGAAGAGTACTGGAAAGCTCTTACAAGGCTGCAAATCAGAAATGAAGCTTTCCGGGAAAGGAGGAGGCAGCTGAACTCCACTGCGGTGCAGCATGGGTGATGGGACCTCTGCCTCTCAGTAGGTCTCCTTCCAGCAAATAAATGTTTTTGGTCAACGTGCTTTGTCATAACGTACACGGCTTTAGTTTTCAGCTCTTTCTTATGGTTCCCATTATTAAAACATCCCTTTTCTGTTTCTTTTATTTTTCAGGCCTGGAATGTGTCCCTAGTTCAGTGAATCCGGGTGTTGATCTGTCTTTAAACAAGAACCTGCCTGCACAGTGGGGAAAGCAGCCTTGAGTTAGGCAGCCCTTCAGCAGGACTGGGCTCAGGGCTTGGCTCAGGTCCGTGTTGTGTCTAAAGGCCTTCTGGATGGGTTCATATTCCATCAGCTCAGAGCACGAGCTGCAGCAACCTGTGACCCTCGGTGCCATGACAGAGGCACAGTGAACCTATAGCACAGTTATTGCAAGAAAAAGACAAACTGTAAATATTGAACCTTGAGCTGGAATGGTTCGGTCACTGGGGATGATCTCAACATAGTGCTTGGATAACAGCAGCAGCAGAACTGTATTGTAATGGTAGAACTGTACCTACGCTGGAGCCATGTTCTGTCTGCCCTGTCCACTGGGGAAGCACTTGCTAAGTTTTTATCCTGCCTGTGGCCATTGGTGTTAGATGAATGTAGAACTGAGGATGAAGACAAATGGCACATTCTTGACTGAGGGATGTGCGTGTGAAACAGCAGGAATTGGAGTGTGGTGCAGTTACATCTCTTACATACAAAACTACATAGAAACTTCTATTGGAGATCATAGCAATACTATGTAAACTATTGGCTAAATAGATACAAACATCTGCATTTGTCTCTAGTATGCTGCATTTCAAAGCAGAGAATCCCATCCGTTCTCATCAAGCAGTAGATTTTTCAAAGATGCTCTTAATTTTTATTTTCCTTTTATTACCTGTCTCTTTTGCTGTGCTCACTACTTTTGTGGGGATAGGTGCTTGGAAAGCAATTCCTATTCATCCTTCCACCTGTTCTCGTTCTGGCTATGTCTGTTGTTTTAAGGGTTTTCAGAGTCTGTACTGGGAATGCATTTCTTTTCCTTGTATTTTGAGAGATTTATATTTTTTAATGGGTATTTATTTTATCTATCACATGGTGGATTTATTAATTTGATGATCTGTCAGTAATGCAGGCAGTCGTTTCCGGTCCTGATCTAGCATGCAGGGATTTTGTTCATTTAACAGTTTGGCTTTTGGATCAGATAGCCATTGGAGGTAAATCCTGCAGTGTTCTGAGTGCTCTGAACACCACTGCAACGGGGATCATTGGTAACTTGGAGGGAGCCTGCAGCATCCTTAAGGACTGTGCTCTTAGCAGCTTTCTTTACACGTGGAGCGTATGAATAAGTTACTGTGCAGTGCACGTCTTTCCTTGCTAGACCATATCCTTTAATATGATTTCTCTCTGATAAGTGAGACTTCTTGATGAAATTTTTGCAATGACTGCTTATGCTCATTTAACCCCTTTTGGGTTTCTTGCTAGTTCTTTTCCGTGCTCATCTCCTTTCATGTGAAACAAAAGCGTTCTTCCTTCTTCAAGGGCTGCTGCATTAAATTTGGTTGGAAAATAGGGTGTGCATAATAAATGCTTTCATAAAGAGACACTTCTTAAAAGTAGTTTTGAGATGTTATGTTTGGGGCCAAAACTCTAGGTTTCAGATGGCTGATAATACATTTTCCCTATGTGTTGCCTGGCTTAGCAGGGGAGTAGAGATGCTGATCCAGTGGTGCATCATACACCTACAAGGTGAAATGCAGCAGCAGCCCCAGCAGTACGTAGTTCCTTGGCACAGCCATGGCTTTGGCAGGCCAGCACTCATGGCACTGATGTCTTGTGACAACTGTGCAAAGCAGACGGCTGATTATTTTTCTAATGATTGCTTCTCAGTGCTCTCCTCCTTCATCTGCCCTAGAGAGGAAAACTTTCCCCCCTGCATCCTATCCTGTTGGATAACAGCACAAAAGGATTCTTGCTGTAGAAATGTGGGGGTAACACCACAGTATGGGTTGTGTGCGACTACATTTCTTCTCTAAGTTCCCTCCTTCTCTAGACTTTAATTGTAGACCCTGTCTGTGATCTTCAAATATGGTCTTTCTCCGTCAGTTTTAAAAGGGAGAAGACTAATTGAAGGCTATCCTCTAACTCACCACTGTTGTCAGCTATGGAATCCAATATAGCACTTTCATCTACTGACAGTGATGTAGTGGTTATTAAATGCAATAGAAATCATTCAGACCCCTTTTCATTAAAACTTCACTCATATCTGGCTTTCTGTGTTCTTGGAAAAGAGCTGGGTGGAAATACAGAACTAGAGAATTGCAACCCTGAATTGTTTTCTGAGGGAGAGGGCATTCAAGTACAAGGAATAGGCATTTGCATTTGAAGCAAAGGATCGATGTGTTGCCTTTTTCCTGAGGCACTGGGGAGCTGCTCCTCCCCAGCTTGGCACAGGGCTAATGAGCAACGACTCTAATGGATTAAACTATGTAGAAATGTCATCTTTTGGGTCCCCATCGTGGAATAAAGCACCAAACATTTGAGAGATTAACCATTGCTTCAGATTTAAGATGTGCCAGAAAAAGTATGGAAAAAGTGTCGGAGCCCTCCTATAAGCCAGCTTGTTTGAATACAAACATAAAATATTAATTTAAACCAACTAAAAGGCATTCTAAACTTGATGTTCTCTCTTTGCCCCAGAAGTAGTCTGCTGATAAGAAACAAATTAAGAATGCGGAGCTTTTGAATAGCAAAAATGCTGCGTATTTCAAATGAAGTTTGTGTTTTATGTGTAACATTTTGGACTAAAAAAAATAATATTAACTGCACATAAAAATGATTACTGTAAATGGCGAGGACATCAAAGTTTGGCATCAAAGTTAAATGAAAGCACTTGAAAGTCTGTTTGTTTGATCTGTACATTAAAAAGCTTAAAAAGAAGCCAGTGCTTTTTGGTCATTTTTTTTTCAGCTGGAACTGGGTAGCCAGTTCAGATTCCGCCGCATCCTAGGGATTCCCAAACTAGGTTAGATCCAAGCAGACTCGTTATTTCTGTTGGTGATTTCTTTTTCTTCTTTTCCTTTTGCATTTTCCTGGTACGGTTTTATGCCAGTACGCCAGGGAAAGTGAGTTGGAAGAAGCAATGTGCCACGGGTTCCTGTGAGTGCCTTCAAGTTAATCTGAAGAGTGGACACGCTCTGTGATACTGAAATAAAAGTCTCTTTCCTCTTCTAGATCTGGAACAAGGTCTACCAAAATCAAAGGGAATTGAATTCTTTGCAACAAACACCTTTGAGAAGGTTAACTGTAGTAATCTTGATGGTGTTTTACCACCAAAGATCCACTTCTGGCTTGGAAAGAATGGGAGAATGAGTTGGAGCTATGTTAATTTATGTCAGCTAAGCATCTGCTAAAGAACTGAGACCTATTAATGCTCAATTAATTTCCGTTCTCTTTTAGGGAAGAAAATAACAACAACAATGACATCAAAAGCTTGAAATGTGGAATCCGTAAGAAGAAATTGCACTGTGCTTCTTCAGGGCCTTTCACCACAGACCTCTCCATGCTTTACCAGCGATTAACTCTTAGAAGAAAACTGCATGGCACAGAGGAATTACTCTGGACTCTAGGAGCTCTTTTGGTATTGTGCAAATGTGAGGCCTTCAACTACAGAGAGCCAAACTTCGGCTCATTTAGTTTGGGAGCTGAAAGTTGTAAGCAACAAGAAATAAAACTTTGAATAGAACACCTTGGCCTCTGAGACCTCTGCTTAGTGGCCCAAAACTTTTGGGATCAACAAACTTTGAAGGCTTAAGGGTGTGTGATAGTAGATGTGTTTATTGTAGATGCTACTTAACAATGTCTGGTTTATTTTAGTTTTGCATAGGCTACTGTATTCTCCATTGTTTCCACTTGGTGACAAATTGAACTTCATGTGGGTCTTAAAGCGTCCCAACAGAGGGCTAAAGAAATAGGCTCCTCTACAAGTGCAACGAAACTGTTTTCCTATGAATCCAAGAGAGCTCTTGAAATAATCTAATTTCAGTCCCTCCTGTTACTTTCCATGGATTCTGGGATGAGCTGGTTGCTCTGTACAGCTTTTTTTTACATACAGATTTTGGTTTGAACCCAATTAAAAGCAGAATCTTTGCTAAAACAAAGGCGAGGGGAGCAGCGGGGAAGGCTTTGATGCACATGAACCAAACAACGAAACCAGGAGGGCTGAATGTTTGTTATTCATACATATTCTTAGAGACAATTATTGTTATTTCATTCCTAAAAACTGCCCATTCTAAGAGGAAATGATTGTGTTCTAATAAGTACTGTTTATTAAACTTCTGGGAACTGAAGTTGAATATGAATTATTAAAATGTCTTTGAGGTGCAGATTTGTTTTTCTTTTGGAAGGTGTCTGTGGAGAAACAGAAACAACAGGAGAACATGCGGCATAGGAGGAGAAGCAAAGGGTAAGGAAAGAACTGGATCAAAGCCCCCAATCCTGTGTAATGTGTAGGGTGGGCCTTGTCCTGGGGTCTGAAAAAGGATCTGGACTGCCCAGAGAACCAGGCTGACTGTTTTTCATCAACTGGTGGAAGGCTGTGACAACTTTCCCTTGAGAAAGAAAGGGATACTTGGGAGGGAAGGAGAATGCCAGGAGGGCAAAAGCAATGGCAAGTACATAGTCTACTCCATGACTTGAAAGTACTGAAGGGATTTTGGCAGGGAAGTACGAGCTGAGCAGGGGAGGTCAGGAGAACCTGATAGATTTGGTATTGTTAAAGGTTAATGGTTTATCCCTAGAAATGTTACAGAAAATGCAAGGATGTTTAGGTGATGGCTTTCTGGCAGAAAGTGCAAGTGAAGATTTTCCCCCTATTTTGCTCTAAGCTTTTGACTTTACTCTGTCACTGTGGGAAATTCACTGTAAAGAAAGAGAGAAGGAAAGAGAGGATGTGAAGTTCTGTTGTAAACTGTTTGTTCAGCATGGTTTACTACAGAAAGGAAGAGTGAAATTTCTAGAAATTCAGTGATAAGGAGAGCAGAGATCCTATAAGCCCCTGAAAAAGTTGTGGTGAGGTCCAGAAAAGAGACTTTGTCATGGACCTGTTCCAGGAAAACTTTTAGCCGGAGTTCATCTTCTGCTACAGCGTGGTCTCCATCAGTCACTCCATACAAACCAATAGGAAATCAAACTACATTTTTTTCTTGTAATGATGTAGGTGAATTCTGGACGACTATCAGACCTAAACATCCTGAATGGGTGACCCAGCTGATTTCAGTGGGACATCCTGTGCTATGAAGAAGTTCACCTCATTTGCACAGCACCCATGGAACTGCATTCTTTATTTCCCTCTGATTCCTGGGAGTTTGTACAGTTTTATCCAAGAGAACTATAAGTCAAACAACATTTCTTTAAACACAACCAGCTGCTAGGTACAGCCACATATATATTTTTCATTGCTGGATATTTGTGTAAGGTGGCTTACGTATCTGTGCCATTTTAACTGAGCTCCCTGCTGCGCTGTCTTGCTTTTGTCGGTCTCTCCATAGAGAAACGTGTTTTGCCCGAGTGATGTCTGCACGTTACTGTTTTCTTCATTGCACTCATATTCTTAACATTTATAATTTAAACGTCTTCAAAAAGAATTGACAGTTGCCTTCTCCAAAGTAAAGGACAAAATGACTCGTGTTAATTATTCTTTCTCACTTACTCGCTTACCAGGGCATATATTATTCCGAGGCTTTTAGTGCCTTGAGCCAAAAAGGGTCATTACAGCAAGCAGCATAATGACCTGACCAAAAAATATAAGAGGGAGTGAATGAGTCCTTCTCTGTTGAACTCTCTGAAGTCATTAATGGATGCCTTGGGAATTCTATGGAGCAACAGCTCAGAAAATAAACAGAATTGTTCAGTGTTGGATATCACTCTTGTGACATCTATGCTATTACAAAGATTTACAGCTGGAATAATTCGATCTAGGTTTTTCTCTTTCCCCCATTGACTCACATTTTGGAAGGCAGTCAGACCCTGAGAGTTGAGTTTTGCATAATTGAAGCACCAGAACATATTAAATGGAACGACTAATGGGGATGAAGCTTTCCCCTTCCTTCCAGTCTGGGTTATCAATTATGAATTAGCAGCAATCTGAGATCAAAGGGGTTCCATTTTTGCAGCTGAATTTGAAGATTTTGGAACTGAACAGATGAAATAAAGTTAATGACTCATTCCAGGAATGCAGAGACAGGAGTTAACTGACAAGGGTGGAGTTAAGCATTTGCTTTAATGCCATTCTGAACATGGGAATATTCTCAAATGTAAAACGGGACACAGATCAAGTTCCTCATGTAACAGAGTGCTGTTAGGACCCTGTGCCCTTTTTGGGGCATAACAGATGCTAATCTGATCTGTGATGTTCATCCTGCTACTGTACATGACCTAGATATTGAGATGTACCGTGGAAGTGCATTAGGGTTACCACTGTATTAGTTGCACGGCTTTTTTGCCTTAACATGAGTTCGTTGCTGCAGAGAAAATGCATCTCTCCAGCAATTTGACACATGCTTAACATGAAAGACCTAGAGAGTTTTAACTTACAAACTGCTATGGCTTCACAGGGGGAAATTCAAAAGAACAGTCCAAGGCAGGACGTAGCTACATGCTCCCTGTATGGGAACTGTTGAGTCACGGCCTGAACCACTGATTGAGCACCTGGGGAAAGGACCCGGTCAGCCCTAGGGGCACAGGTGAAGGCAATTCAGCTGTGCTACCAGAAGGGGTGGAGCCTGGCTGCAGCTCTCTTAGACCGCATTTAAGGGCTGACTGCCCCAGGGAAGGATCTCTTTCTGGAGATCCCCTCTTGGTGAAGCTTTTCCCCGTGAACCTGGAATCTTCTCATACAGGTGAGCAATCTTCTTCCCTTCCTTTGCAGCACCTTTCTATTGCAGTGCTCCTTCTGTCATCGTACCTTTGTTGTAACATCTTTCCCACTGATTTGTCCAATTGCTACACTCCTCCAAGCAGCAAACAATAAAGCACTTTATGATTTAAGATCGTAGATGGTGCCACAAAGATCTCAGAAGCCCAAGGGAACAAATAACAGCCTTAGACCTGCTATGCTTTCTGCACTTTCTGCAAGTGCATAAATACTCACCAAAGCAGGTGTGTGCCAATTGTTTAAAGGCTTTTTTCGCTGAAACACTCTGGTGTTGTATAATGGGTACCCATGTTGAACCCACCCAGGTGCTTGTAATTAGGGGCTGAGGCGTTGGGTTAGCTCAGCAGAGTGGGGGCATTGGGAAGAACGGGTGGTGCTTGTGATCGCATGGGGAGGATGCAGGTGTGTGTTGGGGCTCACAGGGAGAAGAGGGCAGGCATGGAGCTTCTTTGCAGTTAGGGGGAAGGAATTTCTTCACCCTGAAGCTCGAAGGCATCGGGAGTCCTGGCTGCAGTGATAATAGCGAGTGACTGGTGTGGTAACGGCCTGAGGAGAGTATTCAAGGGGCAGACAGGTTGGATGAGGGTGGGCTAGGACCAGCCTTGGGGGACTGCAGAGGCCATGGAGGGGGGTGCTGGGTTCATTGCCTGCCATCTCCCTGGCCTCTCTGATCTGGCACTGTGGCTCATTGGTTGCTTCTGCTGGAAGAACACAGCAGAAAAATTCTGCCTTTTTCTTGTACTTCTAATGTATTTTTTTTTTCTTTTGGCCTCAAAGTCATCATTTTTAATAGGATTTTAGATAAATTTCATGGTTTGTATTACTTATTTTGCTTGTGTAATGGCTTGTAAGTAGGATTTTAGATTAATTTAATTCTAATTGTTTCTTATTTTGTTTGGATAATGCCTTGTAGTAAGACTTCTGAAATTAATGTGAACCTATTACTAAATTATAATGCAGTAATTATGAAAATAATGAATTTATTATCACAATTATTGTGGGAATAAGTAAGAAGGAGATTCTAATGACCTGAGTTTCCCTTGCCTTTGCCGATATATCAAAAGAAAACATGGCCTGGAGTATTATATCTTATATTCAAACAGTTTAACATTTGGGGCAAGTCGTTAGAAGCTCACACTCACCTGGAATGTCAGGAATATTTCTGTTATGGAACAAAACCTCTATTGTAACCAGGCTGAGTGCAGAGGCCAAACACAACCAGCTCTGGTTCAGGAGTTGTTGTTGGTTTTCTTTTGCCTTGGTGACTTCAAACACTTTCTGGAGGTTTCATAGTTCAGTATGCTTTTTTAAATGTTGCTTGCATTTGATCAGGTTCTCATTTTTGGGAAGCATGGGAACGTGTGTCCTGTTGCTCTGAGTTGCACAAAGCTTTACTTATTTTTTTCAAGCTGTTCTTGTAATGATAAACACCTGGGGTTGAGATTATTGCCCTCTACAAAGCAGAAGGAATCTCTTTAAGATACTGTTTCAGAGTGGTTTGGCTTTTTTTTTTTTTTTTTTTTGCTTGGGTTGGTATGGATTTGTTCCTAAGCTGTTGCTGGTGTTTCTCAGAGATTCTCTAATTCCTAATGGTATTTTTATTTGGGTAAACCTGAGAATGTTTGAGAGATACATGAGAAGGCATCATAGAATCATAGCGTGGTTGTGTTGAAGGGATCTAAAAGCCCATACAGTCCCAAACCCTGCCATGTGCAGGAACAATTCCCACTAGCTCAGGCTGCATAGAGCCCCAACCATGGCTGGGACACCCCCCACCTCTGGGCAGCAGTGCCAGCATCTCACCACCCTCTGAGTAAAGAATTTCCTCTTAACATCTCACCTAAATCTCCTCTCTTTCAGTTTAAAGTTGTTCCCCTTTGTCCTGTCACAGCAATCCTTAATGGAAGCCCTCCCCAGGTTTCTTGTAGGCTTACTTTATGTACTGGAAAGATAGAAACCTAAGTTGACCTTGATGTGGTCTGTCAGGAAATAAATACTATTACAGGGAAAATACATGGATGAAAGACTGCATCCTTGTTTAAAATTCTGGGATAAATTTGTCCTAATGACTGCTTTCAAATCATAGTGTGAGGTTCCTTTCTCTAAAGGCTTTTCTTGTGGATCCAGAGCTACTCCTGAAGGATTCAATATTCTGTCTGGAAAGGGATGCTAACTGGTGCACTGAACACGACAATAATATCTCTTGTGTTGACATGTTGTTATCTGATGGTTTTTGTGCTCCAGAAGTGGGTAGCCCTGACTTCTTGCCTCATGTGGAAGAAGTTCAGTTCTTTTTGACTTGAATCAATGTGAGGAGTTGTGCATCCTGCAGGCACAGGTGTTGGGAGTAGCTCAGGAGAATGTGTCCCTGCAAAGCACTGAGCTGGGCTGTCATGTCTGTTAGTTTGGGGAGCTGAAGCCCATTCTGTCTCTCTGCCATCTCTAAGGCTCTGGGCTCTCCCCTTGTGCTGTCAGACCACATGGTGATGCCATTCCCTGGAGCATGCCAGCGATGTGAGCAGATCTCATCCCCTGTGCTTGCTGTTTGTTTTATTTGGTGTGTTGTTAACCTTTACTTGCTGCACTTATTTACTTTGGGTTTTAATAGTGTGATAAGGTCACAACAAATTTAGTGGGAGGCATTTTAAGCACTTAGGGTAATAAATCACAGTGTACATCACCCTTATGCATTTTATCCAGAACCAACGAAATCCGATTTGGTCCATAATATGAAGGCCAAATAAAGCTAGGTATCACAGTGAGAAAGCTTTGACGTATTGCTCTGAAAGAACCTATGCGCTTCTCCTCTATAAATTAGTGGATATTTTGCAGAGCTGGTAAGTGACAAGTAGCTGATATTCTTGGATCTGGTCCTATTTTGTGACTTTTTTCCCTCTTTCCCTTCTTCCATTCCAGCCTTCTGAAAATCCAAAGGAGGGGGGGATGGAGGGAAGCAGACTCTTTTCTAGTGTGGATTTCAAAGCACTGGAGGTGTGGACAGATCTTGCAAGTACAATGAACTTGCTGGTAGTGCATAAAACCCTGAAACCTTGGGGACTTGTCTCTGCGGGAGTAAGTTCTTATCTATGCCTTTATACACCAAATGCTTTTTCTTAGACAAGGCGATCTTTGCAGGTGTAGGATCAAACCAGCCTGCAGGTCACCTAAAGAGCTGCAGAATCCTAGTGACCAGAATGAATGGCTCTGAGCTCCAGTCAGGACCTGTAGATAAAGCACAAGGGAATGTGTCATGGGCCACTAAACTGCGCTGGGCAGGAAATGGGCTCGATAACCTGGCATATATATCCTGCTTTAATTCTGGTTGGTTTATGGCCCCTGCAGTATCCCAGGAGCCCTGTCGGCTGCATGACCTTACCCCTGCCTTTAGTCCAGCAAAATTGAAAGGGTGTTTGAGAGGGGAGCGAGGAGGGGGAGGAATGCATTACTGCAAGCAGTGCTGTTGGACTCTTGAGCTCTTTAAGTGACCCAAAAGAAGACAGATTTTGCTGATGTGTAAAGCCTGGCAATCAGCTGGGTTCTGCCAGGCAGGGCTGTGCCGTGCTCTGTTGGATGCTCACTGAAAGAGGCTTCTCAAGGGAGACGGTGAGAAGCAGCAAGAGCTCATCAGAATCAGGATACGTCTTTTTTTAAGGTAAATAAAATGTTTCTATGGAGGAATAGAGGGGCTGCATGAATTTGCATGGGCTGTGGACAAGGTGGACTTTGCTTTCACCACCGTGGGGGTGTTGTGGGTTCACATAACCATGGCTTATTCTACTGTTTTACCTTTGACTCTTCAACTTTCTGATGACTGTAGCAGCTAGAAATATTTGTTTGCTTGTAAAGGCCTGGGCCTCCTTCCTTCATCTGCATGGCTGGATTGGGAGTACGTCATTGTCAGGCTGAGGGGAAACCCAAACTCTTCTTTTATCATGACTTATCCCAGGATTTACACTTAAGTAGTGCAGCTTTAGATTACTGGGACTGAGACCGCCCAAGAGATGCACAACTGATGCACAGGCCCTGGGCAGGCAGAGGGAGGACCTGATAGCAGAATCTATGAGAGCAGCCAGTCCCTGCTGTGACCCCTGGGAAATGAATGGTGGAGGTGTGAACAGGCTGGATGTGCAATGGCTGCAGGTGGGAAATCCAAAGCAACAGAGTCCTGGGGAAAAGGAGCACTTCTCTCTAAGCAGTGCCTCCACCTGAGGCCTTGCAGCCACCCTTATGTGTCACTGACAGAAGGTGGCAGCTCCAGAGCACGCTGCATGCAGAACAGTCTCAGTCGGTCATCACTGCCCAACTATTCTGATCATCCTCTTCGATTGTCTTGCTAACTGCATCCCTAACTCTTGCTGTAGTGAAAACCCGCTAATTAATGCACAGCCGTGTCGTAAAGCGGAGCTACAGTTCCAACATGCCTAATCCTAAAAGAGGCATTTGTTCAAAAAAAAAAAAGGTCCTTTTCCCTGGGAAATGTGCTTTGATTTGCGAAACAGAAAATGTATTCATTGAACTGAGCTATTCGTGTGACAGGTCACTATTTCACCCTTTTTGTGTAGTAAAAATTTATTTTTTTAATAGGTTTACTGCTTTTTGGTTATTCACCTCCAAAGGACTGACTTGAGTGCTGCAGCTCTGATCTGGAGTGCAGAAAATTAATTCTTTTTATGGTAGTCTATTCCTTTCACAAGTCCTCATTTTAAGTGCAGCTCAACTGTATTGCAAATAACAGTATGTGGTCCTAGAGGGAGTAGCAAGGCTCTAATTTAATCGTGTACTGGTAGGCCTTATAATGTCAGCACAGCGGAGTGCAGCTCTTCTCTTTGAGCCCTCTGTGCCTCAGTGGGAGTTGAGGGGATGGCAGCGAGGTGCTAGGAATAAGGCAGTGTTCTCCCAAATGGTAGCCCACTGTTGGCTCTCCCCTTGACAGAAGGCCTCCCCTTCAAGGTGACTTTAATAATTGCAGCCATTATCATCTCTTAATTGTGGGGATAGTGAGAAGTTATTGGCAACTGTGTGGCCCTGGTTACATGAGAATCAGGCAGCCACCATCTGTGAAATTAAGTACATTCCATCAAAAAATTAATTTAATTAGCCCTGATTCCATAAGTAATACACATAGAGCTCCCCGGTGCCTCCCAGGAGAAGCTTGTTCTAAGTTGAGTGTACCGGGAGACTGTATTTGGAAGTGAGTCAATTATTAGTTTAATTCAGTCATTAATTTAATTTTAGAGAAGCAGAAATGCCGACCAGTAGGGAGGTGGCCATGGTCTGCAGCATGCGTGGGCTCTGGCTCCAGTGGCACGAGGACATGCAGACCATAACGGCCATGACTGGACCACCCTAAGCTGAAAGTCACCCTTGCTCTGTTCTCCCCCATGCTTTTCCAGATGTGTTCTGTTTTATTCTGCCCTCAGCACAGGAGCATTCGAGGGCTGCATCTTCCTGTGCTGTAGCCTGAGCTCGGATAGCATGGAGAGACTGGGGCCAGGCATTGGCCAGAGCTCCTAGGCTGCAGCTTGCTAATCAGCCACGGAAGAGAAGCAGTCGTGACGCTTGAATTAGAGTCTGATAGTAGATAGTTTGACTACAGCCCTAAGCACTGCCATGAAATGCATTAAGTGACCTGTCACATGTGGTTTGCTGTTTTGCTCATCCTCTGCCCTGCAGAGATCTGTGTGCACACTGACTTCCTTGCAGCAATGGGAATTCTTAAAACAACCATACACCCATCTCTGCTGGAGCAGGCAAACTGAGATGTAGAGATGGATGCTTTGTACACCATGGATACTTCATTCATGGTCCTAGTTGGTTATGCACATCTCTGCAGTACAGCAACAGCCTGACAGGCGAAAAAAGGTATCTAATTGTTTGATACCAATATAAGTATTTTAACCCATGAAGTACGAGAAGAAGAGGAGGCCTTGTTCTGTGTAATTGTCAAATGCTTGTGCTGAGAGGTTCTCCTCCATGATCAGTGTCCCTGGGTTTACTGGTGATTCTCATAGCGAAAGCCTGTACTGTTCTGCTTAGAGACTTTTTGGTAGGTACGGAAACTTTGAAGTGAGTAACCTCTGTGGGCCAGCACCTCAGTGTGGGCTTGAAGTGGAATAAAGCGGGAGCACACGGAGGTAAATATTCAGTGCTGTGTGCAGGGAGTTCAGCCACCCATGGTTGCTGCTAATAGTAATAGCAGTCATGAGTGTATATCCTCATACATCAGGTTGCAAAATCAGCCCCTTGGTGCCACTGGAGAGTCTCTTAAGGCTCCCTCTTCCCTTCCTGCCATCAGCCAGAGCAGCTGCCTCTCTTCCAGAGCCCACCATGGGATCTGCTTTGCCACTCTTATGTAGCAGGTCTCATTATCCAGGGTATTCTGTTAGGATTTACCTTAGAGAGGATCTAAATAACTCTGCCAAGGCACAGTAATATAGAATTAGAGTACTTTAAAACAAATAAGAAAATGCTCCATCTTTTAAGACAATTCTTATTTCTCTGGTACCCAATATGCAGAGTGAGGCCCTGCTGAATTTGTTTATGACATCTGTGTGTGTCCTAAATGACCACTTCTGCAACTGCAGGAGCAGTTCCTGCTGATTATTTGGTTCCCTATGTGTGGTTTGGTCACTTCAACAGCAGGAACTGTTGAGCGCTGCCAGGTTAAGCTGGCATCTGCTTAATTAGAAACACAAGCGATGTCTATCAAATGGTCTGCTACAGCCAGGGCTGCCTGGGACATCTCCAGCAGCATCATCCGGACTTTCCCCTCTTGTGGCTGATTGGCTTGGTTGAGGTGCCCTCTGTTTCCTCCAGGTCCTGTTGTCACCTTTGGATGAAGAGATCAGCAGGGGAGTTCATGGGCCTACCTGGGTTGGGGTGACCAAGTGCATACAGCCATGACATACATGCTGGGTTATGTTGCAGTTGCTGCTCGTTGAGGTCATAGCCCTTTAATTCCAAATAACTTCTTGCAGACCCTGGGTTTTGCTCTGGTTTTTAGGCCTGTTAGGGTAGTGCAAAGAGCTCATGGTTTGTCTTCTGGGAAATTCCAGAATTGGGCAAATAGCCCCCTGCCAACCTTGAAAAGGGCTGTGTAAAATGAGTTGTGTGCTGCTTCTGCATGATGCTGGGCTCAGCGTGATCTCTTTTCTCAATCTGTTGAGCTTCACCATCTGAATCTGGATGGCTTCATGTCTCTGCCAACTATCTGTTATCATTCATAGCTCATTCATACCATTACTCACTGTGCCCATGTAATGTCAACCAGTGGCACTCTTGCCCGAGAGCGAGTGATTGTTGTGCAGGGAAGGATGCTGAACTGAGTATGGATGGTAGAAGAGCCTACCTTCAAGTTATGCTTTAACTGTGCTGGGAAATCACAGGTATGACTGAATCTGGAGTCTGGACCACAGGCACGATCCAGTTTATTCAGAGAGCTTTTGTTGCTGGTGTGTCATTCAGTTTGGCTCCAGATATGCTGGGGCAGCTCAAGAAGTGACACCTTCACATAAGGGCTTATGGCAGTGGGGAGGGATTTCTGCTGTTGGGACATCCAGGCCAGCTTCACAGCAATGGGAGTAAATCCTCTCAGGTGCAATCTGCTCAGTGCATCGGTGATGCACCAGGAAGGGATCTGACCCGGGCTGCAGTTTTCTTGCCCACTTAAGCATGTTTACTTCTCTTTGCCAAAAAGATGGTGCGTGAAAATTGCTTTTATTATCAGAAAAAGAAGTTTGCAGTGCAACCTGTCTCCTTGGGTGCGTTAATTCTATTTTACAAAGAAAGAACATATTGTTTTAATTAATCATATGAAAGCAAAATTAACATGATTATGTGAAAGGTGCTGTAAATCATTCTGATTCACATCGTTGAACAAAGAGTGCTTCGTTATTCCAGAGTTGTTAAAGATTTTATCTACCCAAGTGAAAATTCAATTAGCACAACCCAGCCTCGTATAAAAGTAAGGATTCTGACTGCGGGAAAAACTTTGTGTGTGAATGCTACCTTGTGCCACTTTGATAAATTACTGTAATTAACTGTATCCCACGCAAGCTAAACAAAACTTACAGCAGTGCTGTTGTACAGAAGGAAGATCTCCTCTCTTGCTCTTAGGTAGGAACTCAAATAGTCTCCACAATATTGTTTTGAACATCCCATTCTATGTCAAGGTAGGGGGGGGAAAAAAAAATGCAGACAGCTCTGAGACTCGCTTCTCCCCTTCCTGCTGCGTTAGAAACAGGCGCCGCACTTCACATGTTTCAATTAAGCAACTTGAATTCAATTAGTTAACTCAAGACATTAATAGTGATAGGCAAAGTAAGAAATGAGATTGCTGGGGGAGGGCTCTGGTCGTGCTGCCAGACCTGGGAGAGAAACTTGCAGAGGTGTTTAAAAAACACCCAGTCTTGGACTGGGGAAGCTCCGTGTCTGTTTACAGCACCTTGCCAGACTTGTGGGGTCTTCTGCTTTTTGGAGTGAAAAAACTGAATGTAAGTAAGGTTTGAGTTAGGAAGTGGACCAGATGTGTCCCTGGAATTTTTACCTTGACACGAGACTTCATGGCAGCTCTTGGCGTGTATATTAATTGGAAGGGTACGCTTGTTGGATAAGATCCCTTTGTGCCATTGTATTGATTGAGAGAGAATAAAATTTAGGAACAGCAGAATTGCTGACTTTGCTTTCTGTAGCACCTGGAAACATCTTGGAAGTCTCCCAGGTTTGTAATGTCCTGGTCTGATCCTACTACTATTACAGCTCAAGCACTGGAAGTCGTGGGGTCAGATTCTCAGCTGGAATAAATGAGCACTGCTCTGATTCAGGTCAGAAATTTCTGCTGGTTAGCATCAGCTAGGGATCTAGCTTCCAAAGTGTTTTATAAAGGAAGATGTGGGCAGATATATCTGGTAAGAAATGAGGTACAAATGACTGTGGGTTTAGGCAAAGGAAAGAGTGTGGCAGGGGGAGAAGGTGGCGGTGAGCATCGGGAGCAGCTGTCATTGCAGTTAGGATGAAGTGCGAACAGCTGGCTGTGTGGTTTGTCACACTGTGGCACATTCCCTGGGAGGTGAACGTCGGAGGATTGGATCAAACACCCAAACCCCAGTGCTGGTGGGGGGGGTGGCTGGGATCTGCTGCTGCGCCCCCACGCAACTCGCCTGACCTGCAGCAGCTCCGCGCATCCCCCCCGTGCAAACTGCTGTTTCTCAGCAGCTCGCTTTCTTTGCCAGCTTAATTTCAAGTCTGTTGGATTTCAGGATTTCTCCTTTTAATCCCCCACTTACTTCTTTCAACAGAAACGGTCAACAGTTTTGGGTCGAGGTGGATTAGTGTGGGCGGTGAGTGCGCTAGCAGCAAGCGCTCTCGGCGTGGGGAAGCCTGCAGCGCGTTCCCTCTCAGCGCCAGATTAGCTCCGCCGCTCCCCGCTGTGCAAGGAAATGGGTCGTTGCTGATGCTTAATTTTGTTACCCGAGGTGCGCTGCGCTGCCGTGCAGTGCCAGTGCGTGTGGTTTGCTGCTCTTGAGCCCCTGTGCCTTTCCGGGATGATGTGACGGGGCTGGTGCTCACACAGGGCTGCAGTGGGTGAGTGGTGGAGCCTTCTGGTTTAGCCCTTCTCAGATGTTATTCTGCATTCCTTATGGAGACGAAGTTCGTTTTATCCAAGTCAGACTTGCTGGGTGGTAAAGCTGATCTGTTATCCCTGCACTTCCTAAAGCCTGCAGTTGTACTTCGTGAAACAGGAGTTGTGTAACTGCCTACCTTAAACCCTCAGGGCAAGGCTCAGAGCTGCCCCTTAGTGATGTCCATTCCCTTTGCTGACCCAGACCCGATGTTTTCTCTACATGAGAAGAGATGGGGCTGGAATTTTGGTTTGGGGCAGGCAAGGTTCCTGCTATGTCTCTTTGATTTCCAAAGAAATATTCCAAAAAAGCAACCAGTCTGAATATTTATATATTTGAATTATTTATATATATTTTTTGCTTCAACTTAAGTACACTCTATGACTTCCTGAAGGGAGGCCGTGATGAGGAGGGCTTTGGCCTCTTCTCCCAGGCAACAAACAGGACCTGAGGAAACGGCCACAAGCTGTACCAGAGGAGGTTTAGATTAGATATAAGGAAAAACTTTTTCTCTCAGAGAGTGGTCAGGCGCTGGAATGGCTGCCCAGGGAGGTGGTGGAATCGCCATCCCTGGTGGTGTTCAAAAGGTATCACGATGAGGTGCTATGAGATACCGTTTAGTAGCTCAGTGAGTAGTAATGGTGATAGGAGGACTGTTGGATTTAGGTGATCTTGTAGGTCCTTTCCAACCTTGTGATTCTGTGATTCTATACTTTGCAAATAGGTTACTGCTGGTATAATTCTAGGAAACCCATGCTGTGTGTGTGTGCCTGCATGCTCACACGTGTGGGTGGCTGTGGGTGCCAGAGGTGTGACTGACCTTTGTTGCTGGCACTGCTGACCTCTGGTTTGCCACAGGACAGGATGCTCCTGGTGAGACCAACTGATTCCTGTGCCATGGGTGACTGAGATCTGGGGTTCCAAGTGTTGTGCAAACCCATGCAGTTGGTTGTCTTCCTTGTCCAATGCAAAGCTGTGACAGCAGCTAGGGCTGCCCTCCCTATCTCTTGAGCTGATTTAAAAGCCAGTTGTTGGCTGAATACTTTATTAATCCTTCACTCGTTTCTCCCCTTTGTGCTTTCGTGGTCTGTTTTCTAAACAAACGTTAACTCATAATTTTACTGGCTGTCAAGCTGTGGTGGAGTTTATTTGGCTAGTCACTTTTTGTTTTGCAAAATTAATTTGCTAAGGTTGGTTTTAAGTGACTGTGGAAGTCATTAATGAAACCTTACGTTCTCGTTAGCCAGAATAATACAGTTGCTCTATTGTAATCCACAGAACCTCTGCGGAGCAAATGAGATGGATGCTGGTGACCTTTCTCTGCAGGTTGGTGGGATGGTTGTTTGCCATCAATATGCCTCCTTCAGAAAGGGCATCCTTCCTGGGGAGAGCTGTGGAGCATGGCCAGGAGGCTGCTCCTGGTGGTCAGCAGCACAGTCAGCACTTTGGGAGCATCTCCATGACAATTTCTACTTGCCCCTCCCATTGCTGAAGGGTTCCCTTCCCAGCCCAACACTGCGGGTTCTCTGCTGGATAAGGGTTACCTGGGGTTTGTTGAATTACAAAAGAGTGCTTCAGCTGCACAAAAAGATACGGCAGCTGCTGCTGGTAACTGTGTGCTTGTGCCTGGTGATGGAGCAGCTCTTCTCTCAAACACAGGAGCAAGCTGGGTTTGGGGCACAGGTATGAATTTCTGTAGGAAGGAAAGTTAATTTTGGAGTTGTTTCCAGGGAAGGACAGTTGGAGGCTGACGCTGCAGGGGTGTGTGGGCAGCAGCTGTGCTAGGGAGAAGGCAGAAATACCCTCTTTTGAGGGCAGGCAGAAGAGAAAGAAAAATTTGTTCCTTTCCTTTAAAAATAAAGAGGAATGGAGGACAAAGGAAAAGGAAGAGGTAACGAAATACTGAATGGGACAGAAGAAAAAAAAACTTTGGCCTATAGAGCATAGTGGGATTGTGCCTTTGTTTGAGGGGTTGCTGCAGTGATGGTTTTTTTTTTGAGCTGTTGTATTTTGTTGTCACAAATGCGACTACACTAAAAAATAATCATTCTTTCTGTTGGGACAAATAAAAAGCCCAACTGTGTTTTAGAGGGAAGTAGGATTTTGGTGTTGTGCTGGGCTCAGAGGTTCATCTTTAGCAAATTAGAGTTCTTCGCTCTATTTGGAGACCGGATGGGAATCTTATATTTAGGGGGATCAAGCTCTGCTGCTGCAGAGAGGATGAGCTGTTGTGAATGCAGAGCTGCAGCCCGCAAGCAGAAAGGTGATTGAATTCCTGGGAGACAAAGCCTGAGCTGTACTGACATACAGCCGGGGATGTGGTTTTGGGGTAGATGAGTCCTTCTATAAATAATTGCCAAGGAATACAGTGTGGGATACAAAGGACAGAAACCAGCATGAAGGGCAAAAATGCACAACTAGGGAATACATAGAGTGGGAAGAATCATACAGGGAAAAAAAAACCAAACCAGAACAGGGGGAAGTTGTGGGGTTACAGCAAGTAATGACGCTTCTCTCCTGTAGAGCGCTTTGAATGAAAAGCACTTGGTGAAAGTGGCTTGTAAACTGTACACTGGATTGAATTCCTTCTGAAGCTCATGGAATTGCTTCAATTTATTTTTCTTTAATGAGTAGATTTGGGCCTTGAGAGCCACGTTTTGATCCCTTGTGCTTTGTGAATGTTCTCTTAGCCTTCTGGGCAAATGCATCAATTGATTTCAGTTGGAAAGTTTGAGCACTAAGACTGCTAATTGTGAGCTGGAATTCTCCTGTTGTTGCCCAGGATTGTCAGCTGTCACGGGATCAAGAGCCTTTTTCCGTACCAGAGTTTTAAAAAGGACTTCTGGTACCAGCACAGATAAATTCTAAGTGCAATGCTGGGTAGGGTTATGGCTGGGGAAACATTACTTGAAGGAAAGATGGAGAGCTGAGCAGGTTGAACCTACTTGCAAACCTGGGCAGAACTCAGAAGATGTTTTCAAAGGAGGAATCTAGGGGCAGAACTGGCTTGTCAGAGCAAGACTCCCCAGTGTTTTGCTTCAAAACTGCATGAGGAATTCACCTCGGTTAATGCTGCGTGGGTCACGTATCTTCTTGTATCTGCTAATCAGCGAGTTTGTCAGATGTTTGTAGCTGACTCAGATTTTTACATGTTTTAGCCTCAAAACTGAAAAGACCACGTTGCCCTCATCTGGGGGAAGACAGCCATCTCACAGTAGCAGAAGTCTGAGGCAGCAGAACAGCCTTAACTGAGAACATGCAGAGGTCTGGCTTAGATCACCATTTCCAAAGTGCTGCTGAATCTTTAAATCTTGGAAGATTTCCGCCCCCATCCCAGAGGTAAGGCAGTGCTGGGATATTGTCACCTGCAAGGCTTGGAGGATGATATTGCATAGTGCAGTACTGACATCTCTGCTTAACCTCTTCAGATTTTCCTTCTTCCCCTCTAAATTAGTAACCTCCTCTCTCTCTCTTTGTTTTAAGGTTTACTGTGTCTGTGTACCACGTAATTGCAGTTCGGGGTGTAAATCAGGGAAAGGAACCCAGGGCCTGACGTTTATTATCAATAAATAATCAGAACAATCTGGGAGCTGTAGCACGATGAGGAACATCATTGGACTAAAGGGGGCAGGACACTGCAAATGCAGTGAAGCAGGAGAGTGGAGAGAAAAATAACTAATGCTTATTGAATAAAACCATTCTGCTCTTGATCAGTAAGAATTAGATTTAGGAGGAATTAGATTTTGCAGAGAGTCAAGCAAACTGATTTGGTGATGCGAGTTTTGTTGTAGTGCTGGGGTCTGCCTTGTTTTCAGAGGCATGGACGCTGAGGTTGTGTTTTTGAACTGTGTGTGGTTGGATAGGAATAATAATGAAAGACGTTCTTGGTGTCTTTGAACTGCTGGGCACAAAGCACAACGAAGTGGTGGTTGCGATGGAAAGATGGGATGAAACTTTTCAGCTGGGCAGAGCTTGGTACCACACCATCCCTCAGCTGCTGAAAATCACCCTGTAAGAAAGTGCTAAAAGCGAGCAGGATGGGCTTGTATTGGGAGGACTGTACTGCAGCATGTCAGGCAAGTCTTGTGTGGTGTTTGGGGTGATGGCTGGAGAAGTGGTAAGGCAGCAGAAGAGAACATGGGAATGCTGAGTGGCACTGTTTAGAGGGCATGGTGGTGATGGGCTGATGGTTGGACTAGATGATCTTAGTGCTTTTTTCCAACCTTAATGATTCTGTGACCAGAGATGTTTCCCTGCCCATTGGTATGGGCTGAATTCTCCTCTCCTGTACAACTGGCAGAACAGAGGCCTGCTGATTAGTGAGCTGGAGAGGCAACAGGAAGTGTCTGGGAGGTTTAGCTGTGTTTTTTCTTCCCTGTGGCCTCCTGCAATTTGCAGTCCATCCTGGTCACTTCTTTACCCTTCCACATTGCCTTCCTCCTGCCGGTGACTCCCTCTGTGTTATCTAGGAGGGGTGCTGGCAGAGAGGGCTGTGACTCCTGACGATTGACAAAACGAAGGGCATTTGTCCTTTTGTCTACCAGTGTGATAAGCAAATCCAGTGCCAGTCATTTGCATGCAGGGAGGACCGTTTCATTAAGAATTTCATTAAGATGGTAATGTTTAATGTTTCCTGGAAAAAATGAGTTTTTGGGTTGTTCAATTATATAATTAAAGTCAGAGAATTAGGGAAGATTGCAAGCTGCTTGCATAATGTGGGCAAGTTTAATGGTAAAACTTGTAAATAAGTTCAAAGGAAATGAGCTTTCTTTGTTAGTTGCCTTGAATGGAGTTTGTCTCCCGCAAGGGTGAAGGATGTAGAGGAGGGCAGATGGGGAGTTAACGGGCTTTGATACAGCAGTGTTTGAGGAGCAGCTCTTGCTTGTTCTCTGAGTTTAGGCAGCAGGAGGCAGGTGATCCAGTACAGCACAGCCAGCCTGCTGAGAGAACCATACCCAAGGGCTCTATGGGAATCGTTCCTTGTGCAGGCTGAGACTTAAGAGCATTTCTTTTGCTTTGTTTTGCACTGGGTCATGTTGGCATTGGCCTAGTATTTTGCAGACTTGATTCCTGACAATTATATCTGCTCTGACATGATATCTGTTCCTGCCATGAGTAAGGCTGAAATGCATAGCTGTCTGCTTCCCCTGTGTGTGCACGGGAGAATAATCCAATGCTGACCTGACTGAAGGTCAAGGGCAGGTGTATATCCAGGCTAGTTAGGTGGAATTTGGTATGTGAGATGTGTAAACGTGTATGTCTGAGAAGAACAAATTCAGACACAGCAGTGCTAATTCTGTAAACCAGCAGAATGTGTCATGTTTGCTTTGCTCTGGAATAAGTTTCCTCCAGGACAAAAGCAAGGCAATATGTGTGAGTTAAGAGGGATTCTTTCCCCCTCTGGGTACAGGCTCTGATGATGACTGTGCCCAAAACAACCCTGCAGCAGGTTGATATCCTTGTGCCTCCCCAGTTTTCCCAAATCCTGCCGCTAGGAGGGACTCTCCCTATCACACCTCGGGTGTTCCAGAGCACTACAGGAGCTGAATCTGGAGTCTTTTTAGCATCCAGATGGCTTATTAAACTCCCTGACAAATGTCTAGCACCAGCACTAGTTATCATTCAAGTGGGGCATGTGACAGGGAGCTGCTGTGCTCCTTTCTACTGGGGGTTACCAGATCCAAGCAGTTATTCCAGAAGCTTTCTGAATCTTTTAATAGCATCCTTTAAATGATTGTCCTGAAGAAGGAACATAAAAAGGGGGATTTATTAGGGAGAATTCCCTACAGAAGCTCAAGCAATATAACACCTTAAAAAGAAAATGGTGACCTGACAACACTGCAACAATAAGTCATGTATTATGTCCTTCTCTTTCTAGTGCTTTATGTACTTTAAGGAGATGACCGTTTTGGATGCACCATTATTCTTTATAAAGAAGATCTATATTTGAGTGATTGAAAATAACAACTGTTCCCTGCTTTAGTTTCTTTCAGTGTTCCAATTCAGTTCATGGTGGGCCTTTATTTTGATTTGCGACGTTTGAAAGTTGGCCAGCACATTAATATTTCATATAGAAAAATCATTTATACTGATTAATTTATTCAGTACTCTCTTCCTCGTTCAGCTTCTGAAAGATCTGCAGAGGTATCCTGAAATTTCTTCAACCCTATTTTTTTCTTTTTTAAACCAGAATACTTCCTAAATATTTTGCAGCTATACCTTGGGTTGTGGGATAATTTGGAGCACATCATTTGGAATATACGGTGGTGACACTATGTTTTTGAGATGTGACATCAGGCCGTGTATTGGCTAGTACTAATAGTCTGGTTTTTGCGGCCATGTGCCAATACCCATTGGTCGTAAGCCTATGCATCACTATCCATTCACTTTTTCCTGCAGATTTTAACACTTTCGACTTTTTTCCCCCTGACCTCTGAGCATTCAGCAAATCTTTTCAGCACATTGACAAGAATGATGCATAGATCTTTCATTATTATTTATCTGTATTGTATTATGAGTCAATGAATCACGTATTTGCCTTCTGCCTGATAAATACTTGACTGCAGGGAAAAATATATCCAGTCATTTCTAGTAAAATAATGGTAAGTCCCGTGAGTTTACTACTGGGTCAATAAAAATGTGTCCAGGCATTACGCTGATCAAAGGGGGATTACTGGGTTATTGAATGGGAGGTAAGTTGTTATAGATTAAAGAATTTGATTTTGAGATAGCTTTGAATAAAAACATACCACGCGTGTTGCCGCTTGCCGACCTTTTTAGTTCTCTGTGATGAAAGGAGCAGTTCTATTATGTTGCCTGTTAACAGTGATGTTATTCACCTGTCAAGTTTTGTTGTGGGAACTGCCATAACGTTTCAGGATCGGTTTGTTGGTCACCTCTTAGTTCTTCCCAATGAAACTGCCCACATTCTGGGATTCATGAGATCCAGTGTGGGCTGCAGAGATTTGCCCATCACCTGTGGGACCAACGGGAGCCAGCCCTTGTCCTACAGCTCCATCTGGTAATGACACAGTGATCTGGAGCATTTCTCTGCTTTATAGCATCCTCTCCCATTTAACATTTCTATAGCTACTGTCATCATAGTGTTGAGAAGAGTGGGAATATATTTTGCTTCCCAAATTCCCTGAAGGAGCTGGCTCCTTTTCTGTAAAGTAGTTGAGAATGCTGCGTGGATGGGGAAGATTGATGAGCAGTAAGTAAAATATTTAAAGATGTGTGTAAGACAAGCTTTGCATGGTAACCATTTATCATCTTGAGTGGATTTCATCTCCAAGCCGAGTTCAGACTTTTAAAGGAGAAAACAAGAGCTTTTGCTCTTGGAGCAGCAGTTTCAGAGAACCTGAAGGAGCAGCAGCCATCACAAAATTAGTTTCTCTCTGTCTGGGTCCTTATTAAACTACTGGCGGTTACACTTTTATTGCTGCAAAGACTTGGTTGCTGCTGATGGCAAGAGGGACACAATCAGACATTTCAACAGTGTAATTACTCTGGTGTGGAGGCGAGAAAGTTGTTCCAAGGTCATGTTGTCACATCATAGCAGGCTGTTTCCTGCATCTCATTTTTATGCCCACACACAAAGAGACACTTTTCTGGCTGATATTTATAGAGAAGTCCTACAGTCATTTTAATTATGCACAACATACTGATGCCTGCTTCACTGATCATAATTGCAGCTCTGACCTGTTTTATTTTGTGATTTAGATGCCTTCTCTTTTAAGCATTGCTCTGGGGTATGATTTACAGTGGCAGGTACTGGAAGTGAGAAGGTGGGCATTCAATAAGAGCTTCGTCTGGTGGAGGCTGAAAGATGCTTGTGGACTGCCTTGAAGGATCCTGTGTGATGTTGAGGAATGCATTGCCTTGTTTCAAATGGTCAGGAAGGGACAGAGTGGGACCTGCCTGTCCCATGTTGGTGAGGCGTTGGAACAGGCTGCCCAGGGAGGTGGTGAAGTCACCACCCCTGGAGGCCTTCAAGAAAAGGGTAGATGAGTGGTATGGTCAGGAATGGTCACAGGCAAGGGCTGTTTGTTGGACTTAATGGTCTTTCCAACCTTACTTGATTCTATGATTCTGCTTGGGTGGCTGTCTGGCCCACCCCCTCCAATTCTGTTTCCCTTCCTAGCACTTCCCAGCATAAAAGGCCTGCATGCCAAAGATTGCAGCCCATTCCTTCTGAAACTTTTATTTATTGATTTGATTTGAGTGACTGGTTGTGCAGAGGCAGGCCCAAGAGCAATGTGAGCACTCTTCCATAAGCAGCCCTTGCTACATACCTCCTATGGCAGGGTGCTGTCGAAGAGAAGCACTCCAGCACCGCTGCCTTGTCCCCTCCTTTTGTCACATTAAAGATTCACTAACCAGTGAAATCCATTTATTGTAAAACAAGGAAGTGTGGGAACGTGGCAGCTCAAGCAGCAGCGCTGCCAGCCTGCATATCATAGCAGGAGCACCCCCAGGGAGTGTCTGGGAAGACTTAATTTTTTAAATCCCTTGTCATGTTGTTATGTCACTCTTTCGTTTACCAGCGGAGATGTCAGAAGACATGTCCCGTGGGGCTTCTGTGGTGTTTGACAACAAAGCATTTGTCACCTAATGCATTTAAGTGGTTACTCAGGGCAGGGGAGGCATGAGCGTTTGGGAGAGAAGACGTGTTCATTTCAAACATTCTGCTTGGTGGGTATTCCCGCTGATGGAAGGAGGCTGGCGAATGGGGGGATCTTTGGAGTGCCACCTGCAGGGCCTTGTTTTGGTCACTTTAGCTCTGTCAGCCAGTCAGTGCTTGCATCTGCTCCTTCTCTGCAGTGATGTGTTGCTGTGTTCCGAAGTGCCATAACCTGCACTGTAGGATGTGGTCCATCTTCATGCAGGCACTACGGTGGTTCTCGCAAGCTGAATCTGGAATCCAGAGCCCTTAAAATGAGTGATGCTCTATCATGGGGCGATAAGTAAGGCTCTTCCAGCTTCACTAAGGGCTCAGGCTATTCCACAGTCTGAAAGCATCTGAGTTACTGTGTCATAGAAATGCGCTAGGCATCCCCTTGTCAATGGGCAGATACAGGGCAGGGTTTGGTTTCTGCAAATGTCCCCTTGAATGGTGTTATTTGGGTTCTTGCTATGTGTTTTATTTCTTTTTTTAACAGATTTAAAACAAGAAATCTGATCAGTAAGGAACGAGGAAGACAGCTCACTGCTTGCTTTGATTCTCTGCTGGGATCACTCTGATTGCATTCCTTTCTGTGGCTATAGACTTTTTTTTTTTTTGTATGGCTTCCCCTTGTATTTTAAGGAAATATGACATTGTAGAGCTATCAAAACAAAATTTTAGAAGGAATGTTCAGCAATATAGCACTTTAATTGCTGTGGAAGCATTGAGCGTGGGGTACCTAACAGCCTGCTGCAGTGGTCTGGATGGCTCCTCTCACCTTTAGGTTAATGGCTTGTGTGTTTAGCTGCTCTGAAATAGGTTTACTGCCAAATGCTGAGTCCAGTTTGGTGAAGCAGCTACAGGAAAGATTAATTGTTGAGATGTTCCATGTGTTTTGCTTCTTTTTTCTCCCAAGATAGGAAAAGAAATGCAGAATGTATGGACGATATTCTATAGCATTCCCAGGCTATTTCTGCTAATGTTTTCAGCAGGAGTGAAATAATTACTTAGCAATATAACTTTATCCCAGATTCACTATCCTGGTAGGAAGGAGATGGGAGCAGCCATTCACTATACTCTGACCTAACGTGTAAAATTCATTTTATTGAAGTTGAGTTGCTGTTATTGTTCCCTTACTGCATGACAGCAAACAACGTTGAACCTTCTGTGTCCCATCATCTTCTCCAGTTGTATCATCACCGCCCATTTTGACCTACCCCAAAGCCTGTGCAGGTCTGTAGCTTCTAAAAAGGGCTTCAGTGTTAGCACAGACCTCATGTTGTTGTTTCATCCAGGCTTTGGGTTTGCAGACCTGACTGCTCCTTGACCTGGTCGCTGTCTTGGCAGCATGGCTGGCTCTCCCTTGGTGGATGAGGGTGTAAAATAAAGACAATGTCCTCCATCCCACCTGCTTTCTTTTTCATTCAGTTCTTTCTCTACTGAGGATGCAGTTTCCAAAAGTTTGTAACTCAGTCTGACAGATCAAACAATGGCACAAGTGGCAGATCCTTAAAGCAATTATGACAGCTATGATAGGGCATATCACTCTGCTGTTGCCATCAGGACCCAGTGTGACAGTCTTAGCGCTTGTGGGGCTGGCAATAGGCAGAAGGGCCCCTCAGAACTTCTGGACACAAAGCAGCTTCTGAATGATCGATGATCAGCCCACGAGCGCTGCAGGAGGGGCTCCATGCAGGGCTGACTGAATCCAGCATCTGCCACTCACCCTGCTGGATGCTACAGGGAGGTCAGCGCAGCTGGTGAGCTGAAGGGGGCTTCTGCCACTTGACTTTGCAGGAGGGGGTTGTGGGATCCTGTTTTGGAGCTTAAATCTACGCCCTGGATAACAGCATGACTGTGTCATGTCTGGACAGATTGGATCTGAAGCATGCCAAGGAGATGAAGGCTCTGTCCAGCTGTTCTTGCTGGTGAGAGCCATCACAGGTGGGTTCTCCACTGGGTGCTTGTGCCATCCCCAGAGCACTGCTGGTAGAAATAACCATATGCAGTGTTAAACTTGAACAAGTAGAATATATAGGTAGTGAGTAATAATCCATCCAAAGGACTTAAAGTTTGAAAGGCTTTCAGGGTTCATAATTTGAAGTCCAACATGTCCCTACTGCCTTGCTGGGGTAGCTGGGAGTTGCTTGGAAGTTACAAGATGATTACTTAGTTGATCTTGTGCAAGAAGTTTTAATTGCCCTCCAGCTTGCCTTTACAAACTCAGATTCCTTTGGATTGTCCTCTTCTGTCCCTCTATACAAGGGAAAGAAGTCTGACAGTTTGGATAGATGTCCCTTGTTATCACGTGCAGGTATGAAATGAGATAAGAAGCATCTGATGAAACCTTAGACCTTTTCCATTGCTTTATTGTGCATCTGTGGGGATGCCTTATAGCATTTCTTACATTTTTCCAAAGAATATTTCTCCTTAATTCTTAACTTTCTATCCTAGCAGACCAAATAAAGTTGGCAGGGTACAAGCAGACAGCAACCAATGACATCTGTTCATAAAAGCACCGCAGACCCATTCTGTATAAAGGAAGGTTCTGCTGCAGGCTCCAGCTTGGTACTGATTCAAATCCACCTGAGCCCTATGTTTTGTGAGTATAAAGCTTGTAGGCATACAGAGCAAGCCTTCAGCTAGCAAAATCTCACCTTCCCTTCCTGTCTTTAATGTATCATCAGCTGAAAGCCAAGAGCTGTTATTATTACACACTGTCATTAACCAGCACATGCTGAATGTTGGAGGCATTGCAGTCAAGAATAAAAATCTGGCTTTAGACTCCTGGGACTGATTTTCCGTGGAGGTGAAAGCAAACCTGTGACAGTCAACAAATTAGGAAATTCCTGATGTGTCACACGCTCCTGTGTGCAGGAGCTCTCGGGGCTGTGATGCAGAAATATGGCCCATTAGCAGAGCTCATAAGGTGCTGATGTTCTTGTGAGCAATACAGGGCGTAAAACCAGCCAGGCAATACAACAAACCACAAGCTTAGTGCCTTGAGAAAGTTCCTCTTGCAGAAGCCCTCAGGAAGGGCTGTCGTCATTTGAACATGCAGTTCAAATGGGGTGCAACAATCTGGGGCCCGAATGCAGCATGGGCAGCAGTGATTTGGTAAGAGCCAGCTCTGCAGGTGGAGGAGAGTGGAACAGAACTGCAGCAGGTAAATCCTTGCCGTGTTGGTGCCACGGCTGTGTGCCCCTGTGTGGGCTGACCCTAACCCCAGGGTGAGCACAGTGCTGTGGGAGCAAGACAGGAGGAGAGGCTGTGGGTGGATTTCTGCACCTTTGTCAGCAAATCTGGTGCACAGCTCTTGAGGCATTAGAGCATGCTTGCTCTACTGCAAGCACACATACCCTTTTGCTGGCACAAATGCCTTTGGGTTGGTCTTTGGGTGGTTTTTCTTATCAAAAGAGGTGAAATACGTGCAGCTTGGGATGCTTGGTGGTTGCTGAGGCTGTCGGTGCTGCTCATAATCTAAAGCCACTCTGTAGCACTGCAATCAGCAAGGAAACATGCCAGTATGGGCAGGTGTTAGAGCGGCTTACTAATTTTTATCAGACGATAAATGTTTTCATTTATTCTCCCTCGCAGAAGAAGCCTTGGTTACTCTTCGGGAAAATTGAACAGAGATAATAGGTTTCCACTAATGCTCCTCTTCTATCTTGCTTACTCAGAGCCAGTCCCATCTCTTCAATAGGAAGACCAGCTTGTCTGTTGAACGTATCACTGCCAAAGCAAACTGTGGAAATCTAATGATATTGCGTATTGCTCTCAAAGATGGAGAAAACATTTGTAATGCTCCGGCTTATCACTAAGCTGCCCAGTCACGAAAGAGGTAGCAAGCTGATGCATTCAAATAATAGCAGGAAAAATAACAGAAGAGGAGAAAAATGTTTCAAGAAATCTCTGCTTGGTGCTAACTTATCAAAATGACCAATGCTTTGGCTAGATCAGTATGGTTGTAATGGAACTTCTGAGGTGTGATTTGATGTGATATTCATGGTGGTATTGTTTGGTAATCTTATTCTACTTTTTTTCTACCCATCTCCTTCCCTGGTCTGTAGTTACAGTGAAAAAATAGTAATTGAGAGTGCATATAATGCCTAAGTTTTTATTCATAGCAGCTATCCACTGGTGAGCTTTAGTAACAATTATCTTCTTCCCAAAGTGTAGGACTGCACAGCGAGAGATTAGATTGGTTTTGTGACTTTGGAACCAACTTTCTTTCTAACCTTGGGCAAACCTTTTTGATCACAATTATGTCCCAGTACTCGGTGTTATTAAATTTAATAACGTAATTTAAAACAAATACTGTGATGTTAATGGGGACTTTGATGTAAGCCCATCTCCCCCCACACCTCCTAGAAGATCTCAACTCAGAGCCTTTGCTGACCTTAGGGGCAGGTCACCTATTGTTGCGCTTTTTGTCTTGAACCATCTGTTGCCTTTCTCTATTTTTCTGAACCATGCATGAGCCTTTGTGTGGCCATGGCTCAGGTGCAGTGCTTGGGGCCCAGGGAGCCCAGCACAGAGCTTCTGCCTGCAGCAAATGCTTCATTGCTGTTAGAGTTGTGCATGGTGGGTGGTGGGCTTTGCGGGCAACCACTTATGACTGCAGCCCCTTTTGCTCACTTACACCTAGAGTTGTTCCCTGTCATGTCAGCGTGTTGCTCAGCTTTTTTTTTTTTTGCTTTCCCCCCCCCCCCCCCCCCGATATTTAAGAATTAATTCAAGAGCCTCACTCTATGTGTGGCTCTCAGCCAGGGTGGTTTTGCAATGTCTCTGTTGATGGACTTGTTGCCTTTAGCCAGATTGACTTGGTATCTTCTGAGAATAGAAAAAAAAACCCCAACACAAAGACTTCTAGGGTGCCCAATGTGTTTGATAAGAAGATCAGAATGAGCAGAAATAATTGCTGCATGCCTAGTTTGTCTCCTCTTTGGCTGTTGCTGTCTCCTTAGTACAACGATATCCAGATAAAGCTGTCTAATTGTCAGGAAAATCTCCTGTCCAGCTTCTCTCCCAAGTCTGCTAATGAACCTGCCATGAATGTGCAATTGGTAACTTGTGCAAGGTATATAAGGGATGTAGCCTTGCTCTGCCTCTTCATGTTGCCAGATTCATGCTTTATGAGGGGACCTTAGAGCTCAAAGGAGTCCCAGAAATGGTCAATCAACATGGTGAATCCTGTCACTTCCTCCCCATCGCTCACTGCAAGGGGACACCGCATATAGATATTGAACTTAATTGCTTTCTGAATGGCAATACGTTAGGTTTAATTACCCATAAAATTGAAGTACAGATACTTTAGGTCCAAAATAATTTTCCAGCTCAGTAATCTATATGTGGCCAACCTCTAAGCATTGTCTTATTTTTCCAAAGGCATTTCAGGGTGCAACAGTTAAACATGTATCCATGAAAACATTTTTATCTGGAATAACTCCTTTTTATTTGGCAGCTTTTTTTGGTTACAACCAAAAAGCAGAGAGTTGGATAGATTGCAACTGTAATGATCTCTAGGATTGTTAAGTAGATGTAAAACGCTGCTGGGTCAGAACAGTAGCATTAGCTTTTGGCTGATTGCTCCTGTGAGAAGTGAAATGACTGCTGCTTCAGGGGGATAAGACCTAACAGTTTTGAGCATGCTGCCTGTGAACAGGCCACACTACGGAGAACCAGTAGCAGTGCTTCTGGTATCTTTATCAATTCACTATGCAGTAATTCCTTGTTAGAAGGAAAGGAATAGATTCTGGTGTTACCCTGTTAGCTGTTCCCATCTCTTCCCCTGTGTGTGGGAACAGATGCAACGCAGACTATTAGTTGTGATGACCCGGGATTCAAGGAGTTAAATAGGATAGGTACAGGCTGGGGGAGCTCAAGCATGGAAGTACGTTACTATTTCCGTGGTGGTGGCTGAGATCCTACCTTCCTGGGAGCCGCATCTTTGCTTATGCCTACTCTGTCTCTCAAAAACATCCAGTGTTTTCCCGTTGCTTTCCATCTAAATCATTCTTTGTCGAGTAAACTGCATACTTCACTGAGCAAATGCTAAACATTCCCTCCTTAATCTGGAGTATGTATTATTCTGCTAATGCTTGTATGGCTACTTTTTATTTTTTTCAAGGTCATTAGTCACTCACCACAATGGTAAAACGTGATGAATAACACTATGAAAAATTCAATGAAATGAAAAACTAGCTTTAAACAATTTCATGGGGGGAAAAATGGCACAAGTTAACTGGTCGGTGTTTTTCATGCAGATGAATTTTGTACAATTAACCTTGCAAGGCTGAAATTCAGTGCTCTTTGTTGTTCTTTAGGTTTCTTCACAAGGAGATCACGCTAATTATCAAGAATATGTTATTTTATTCTGGTACTCCTTAGTTTCTTAGGTGAGACATGAATGCAGTTCTACCAGAACTGTAAACGAGTAGTGACTTCAGTGTTGCCTTTTTTTTCCCCTATGATTATATTCTAAATCTTATAATATTTCATTTTATCTATAAAGACCCCCAGGAGGGCATTTCAAAACATTCATTTATATTGAACAAAATTGCTTCTGCCATTCACAGCTATACAGAAAGTCCTGAGAGAACGATCAGTCTCCCAAAAGGTCAAAGCTCAGAGAACAAGGAGACCTAAATTTCTGTTGGTTGCGTCTGAAGCTGCTGTAACTTTTAGAATATGGTTTGTTTGAATGTTTATTGATGGCAATTGCTATGATGTTTGCATTCGTTTCCAGTTAATGCACTGTGCAAAGGTAGAAAGGGTTCTGAGGAATTTTGCTAAACTGTTTTCAACAGAGTCGTAGGGGAAGTGTATTCTGGTCACTGAGGGGGACCTCCTTGGAGCTGGACAGGGGTTTTTGAGTTGGGGATGCCTGGAACAGGCACCATGTGACTAAGTATCATCTCCTTTTGAGTCCCCCTCTATTCTCAAGATGTTATTTATGCAAAAATGTAGCCATGTAAGTAAGTGAAGGATAAAACTCCTCAAATCAGTGGAGCCAATTCGTTAGAACAGCAATATTTTGGGGATGACATCTCCCAGCCTTGAAGTGATCAATGCTGGGCAGGGCCAAAGGAGCTCCTTTGTGGGCAGGCCTGGCAAAGTAATACTTCTATCTATTCCTACTGCAGTTCCAAGTGGCTTGAGTTTTCTAAAGATGGCTGCTTGTTGTCCAATTACTGGTTATTATACTCTTGTTGAAATGCTAGGCTGAATATCTCAAGTGCCACTCGAGTTGTAACAACAGATTTGTTGGCAAGGGATGGAGACAGTGAGAGAATACAATGCTCACCCAGGGAGAGGTTGAAACTGTCACTTTGCTCTTTAACGGAGACAGGGAAGGTAATTAACAACTAGTGTTGTGTACAGATTTGTATTTCATGGGGAATGTGAGTCATTTTGGTTCTGATCAAGTATCAAAATGAAATTAAACCAGTGCCTGGTGTCAAGCCAGCGACTTAACATTTCAAAACATATTTCCCCTCTGTGTCCTGATGCAAACTCCTGGTATTTTCAAAATCAGTACATGCTTTCTGGGAGCAGGGTTTTCCATGCTTTTGGTGTCACTGAAATATATGCATATAGCTTTTATTTTCCTACTTGCATCCAAATTAATTATTTTGGTAACCTCGCTGTGTGTTAGCTGTATGGCTTTTATGTGGATTGGCCTATTTCCATAGAAATCTTGAAGCAGTACTTGCTCAGAGTTGGATTTACTCAGGGCAGTCAAGGAGTTCTGGGAAGAGTGTGTTGGGTGTACACTGAACACGATACTCAGAGAGACTGCAAATATTCCTTCCATTGGGGTCCCATGAGTCTATCCTAGTGGCAAAGTATTTCCAGGAGAACAATACACAAATGGTTGCTACCCTGCTTCCTCTGTGGTCTCTTCCCACCACCTGGGGCTTCTGAACTCGGGGAAGCCACTCAGGTGGCTCTTATATAATATTGAATTTACTAAAATTTACAGATGGAGACTGGAGCTCATGTGAAAGTTTGTCCTTGAGCACCTGCACAACTCAAGGAAAGGTTGACAGCAAGGACTGTTATGTCTATGAAGAATGAGTAAGGCAGTTCTGTCTCTTCATTCTGCAAACGCTTTTTGTCCTCTCGGAACAATAAATTTCCATACACCAGCCTCCTGTAGGGTAGCTGGATATCATCACCAATCTGTGGAGGCACTCTAGGTCATTACCCACATCTACCTTGGCTAATGGTCAGTGAGGAGTCTTTGTAGTCAGTGAGGTGAAAGAGCAAGAGGGTCACCTTTATCCTCAAAGAGGCAATTTCCTAAATACTGTGTGTCATGGTAGATAGATAGAAGGGGATATGGTCCTGAATGTGCCAGGCACGTGTTTAGAGGTGGGGACAAACAGCAGCAGTTAGCCAAAGACAGGACTGCTCCCTGCTAAATGCAACAGTCACAGGACCCTGTCTCTGTTCTGTACAGTTTCCCCACAGTCTCTTGTATGAACATTCAACCAAGCTTTAAATAAATGAGCTGCAATTCCAGCATGCTTACATACAGTTGTAAAGGACTACCAGCGCCCAAAGTAACGGACAACCAGGAATCAGATGTATTTTAATATATTCCAAAGTTATCTTTGCACTGAGCTCCTTGTAAAAGGTGGTAGAGACCTTGATCTGTTGGGGGGGGGGAGAGGGAAATCCACAAATAAACATCTGCTGATGGACTGATGCATTATCTCCTCCCCCACCCATTTCCAAAATAACAACCTAAATCCAACCCCCTACAGCTTTACCACAGCAGGAATAGAATTCAGATAATGAGGGCATGAGGAAAAGGTTACCAAACAAAGCTACAAGAGTTAAATTTAGAGAAGGAAGAGCTAACAGGTGGCCAGAGAAAAGGAAGGGAGGAAGACTTTGGAGAGACAGTGAATAGAAATGTGATTGCATTCGTTACGAGGTTTTTATATTAGGGAAAATTTTGGGAGTGAAATAAACCCTATACAGAACTATTTAAAAATGTATTGTTTGCAGAAAACTGTAATCAATCTAACTGACAGTCAGAAAGGTCTATTTAAATTGCAGGGTTTTTCTGCTTTAAACTCTTACGAAAATCATGTTCAGATTGGGAGAAGCGCAGAGGCCAATAGTGAACTCATCCACTGACATGTGGAACCATTTCCAAGTCTTAACTGCATTTTTTGTGGGTTTTTTTTTTGGCTGTTATTGCCTCTCTTTCCTTAATTTTACAGCATGGTTGTGGTCCGGGTTTATCTTGGGATGTTAACATCAAGATTCGAGTGTTTTCCAAACCTGTGCTTGCCTGTGCATCTTCAGAGCGAGCTGTTCCTTTGCCTCAAAGCCAAGCTGGATCAAAGAACCCGTGAAAGACATCTAACACACAGTCATCTACCTACTCCCTTCACTTGGCAAAGACAGCTTTGACTGCAACTGTGTGCCATGGACTGTCTCCTAAAACAAAGTAATACTTCATGTCGGAGAGGTATCTAAAGAAAGAAACAGAAAGTTGGCCCAAAGTGTTGCATGCAGTGCCCTTGATTCTTGTGAAGCTGGAGGATGTTTCCTAAAAGCATTGTGTGACGAGAGAAACTTTGTGAATAACTCAGTGCTCTGTCTTTGTGAAGTGACACTGAGGCTTTCTCAGCTTTTTAGTTTATATGAAATTTGAAGAAAAGCCTGTATCTTGGCCGCAGAGCTTCCAGTTTTTTTAGGCTGGAAAAATGGGATTGATCTTAAGCATTAGTCATGTGCAGTGCTCCTTTTCTCCATCCGTCAGTCCTGGAATAAAAGGGATTTCCCTTCAGAAGTATCTAGATCTTCATATGTGGACTTCAAAAGAATTTTCATACGTAAATACGCATATTGTCGGTATCTGACATTGAACAAATGTATCCCACGTGAAGTGCTCACTGTACTGAACTGAAATCTGGGAGTTTGTCACGTTACATTTTAGAGATCTTTGCTAGTATAGCAGTATTAAGCCCTTGGGTAATATATTACTGTTTAAATTAGTGCAAATCCTCTAAGGATTGCTTTCTTTCTTCTTGTAGAATTTGACTAGATTAAGGAGGCGTATTATGACAGTGCTGTATTGCGACTTGGTTTTATCTGAAGGAATGACTTACATTTCTACTGTCCCTGAACTATGAACAGTTGTGCATTGATACGGCCGGGTGCCTTTGTGTTACTATTGTGTAGCCTGTGGTCAGAATTTCAGAACACAGCATTACCCTAAAGATGACATTTCCATCTCTTTTTACAATTCGGGGACAACCTCTTGAATTTCTTCTTCAGTGTGATAGATGCTGACTCCATTTTCAGAAATATTGATTCTGAGCAGGGGCATTTAGATGGTGGCAGAGCCTTTGTTACAAGGACAATAACAAGGGTTTTCTTTCCCCTTCTTTTATTAATCCCAGAAAGACACAGCCCTGGCTTCTTCAGGTGGCTTTAAAAAGGAAAATGTAGCTTACAGCCTCTGTTCTTTACTTGGTAGAACTGCTTTTATTTTGGGCATCCTTTTTGTTCAGAGGATTGGCCCAGCCTCAGATGGCCTTTCATTCTCATTCCGCCCTGACACTGATGGATGCTATTTCTCTATTTGGGGATTGACTAATTAACGCTACCCTATCTGAAATCAGTTTGCTTTGTTTGTTATTTTTTTTTCCCAATGGCAATTTTGAGTTTGAAATGAAGCAAGATGCCCTATCGCGCAACTTCTTTAAAGTGTTTTCTTTACCAGTGCTAAAAGCAAATCAGATTAAAACTCTTCTGCTTAACTTTTGAGTGTTTCCTGATCCAATCTACCTGTCCTTATTTAACCAAATCCCCCTGTTTCAAATTACTGTGTTGCTAATTATAGTATCGATTGCCCCTTCCTCTCATTCATTATTTTTGCAGGCTTGTTAACCAGTAGCTTGAAATTCTGTAAGGTGAGTTTGCATAGCATATCCTTGAAATTACACTTGGAAGCTATTACTTGGACAGTTACTTTAGAGGCATTCCTGGAGGTCATTACAGTTTTTGTCAAGAACAGTTTAATTCTCTGCCATTTTCCACTTTTGTTATTATTGTGGATCGTCATGGGAGCAGGTTAATTTGGTCCAATTTCCTCATCATGTTCTGTCCCTCATCTTGTGAATGCAAACACGTGAAGGCTGGACTCTGCTGAAGATTAAACTTGTGGTGACAAGTAATTCTTGTGACAGAGGCTTTAATGAGAAGAGGAAAAGACCTTAAAATATCTTCTTACACTTAATAAGGATAACCTAAAAAGTTGTATGGAACTCATTGGAGGACAGCTCTGACTGGTCTGCTGGTCACACTGTGAGCTGGCCACGCTGAGCTGGCCTTGGCCATGGGTGTGCAGGAAGGTGATTCCATGGGCAGGCACTATCAGAGCGCCTCTCTTTGAAAAGCACAGAAAGCTCCTCAGCAGTGATCTAGGAGAAAACAAGTCGATGGCCCTGCTGTCTGGAGGCCAGCGCTGTGTGTGTGGGGGGCTGAGTCCTGCCATCTTGCCTTGAAGAGTTCTGGCTCTGTCCTGTCCTCTTTCCCAGCTTGCTGCTAGAGACAATATGGGCACAGCATCACCACCTCAGGACAAACTCTGTGAGAAAGATGTGAGAAATAAACGCATGCTGTACCTGCTTCAGATAAACCTTTCCAGGTTTTTGCAACTGCTGGTTTAAAGGCTTTCAAGCCAGTGCTGGCATCATCATGCTAAGGTACTAAGTCTTCATGACTTTGTCTAGTCCCCTGTTAAATCCTTTTAAAATCCTTTGTCTTCTGCAACAGCTTGTCAAGGAGTTCCATAAATCAGCTGTGTAAAAGAACACTTTATTTAATTTGTGTTAGACGTGCTGCCTGCCTGATCATTTCATCAAATTCCACCCCTCACCCCCATTTATTCAGCAGTGAGCAGTTGCCCACTTGCTATCTCCCCACTCCTGGCTTTACAGACCTTCTCCTTGCCCTCAGCCCCTCTCTCACCGTACTCCAGAGAGCCCTTAGGGAAACAAGGGCCCCTATGGAGCAGTGCTGTGGACCTCAAAGGGAGATCTCTAATAACGGAGGTGGAAATTTTACCTGTTGTATTGAATGATGCTCTTTGCAGTAAAAGGTGCTTAGCACAGTCTCACCTTTCACACACATGCAAATATGCGTGCATGTGTAAGCATGCATTTTAGGGTAACTTTCTTGCAGCAGGATCAGAGAGTTTGTCATCACTTGTCAGAAAGTCTTGTCCATCGCTCTAGGGAGGTGATTGATAGCAGGGCTCTGTTTGGTATAATTCCACCTCTGGGCTTCTCTAAAGACTTGTCCCTTGTTGGCTCACTCCTTAACTGTTCCCTAAACCTTGACACCTTTTAACTTAAGAAGCAGAGGAAGCAGGATAAGAAACAGATGTCATATTTCAGTGACATTACCTGGAATGTTGATTAGATGTACGTGTCAGCTTAGCTCAGTGGGTCAGCTGAGCATGACTTTGACCGTTCGTCCTGTGCATGCTTCTCATTGACTTAAGTAACTGCCAAGTTGATATAGAATGTGTGTTCATGATTTCTCCCTGCTTCAGGATGAGAGCTTTGTGGGTGGCTTGGCAGTAACCCCGTGCACTGGGAGGTGGAGATCTTCCTGGTTCTTCCCTGCTGTATGAGTACTGGTATAGCACAGACCCATTCTCTGCTTCCAGGTTCCCTCTTTGTGAGTTGGAATGATAGATGTTCAGCCTCCTTGAAATCTATGGTGAAACATCTCTGGATAAGTTATAGGCATTGCTGAAAGGCTGTCAAGGCAGCAGCTAGGAGATTACAACCTAGTATCTGAGAGGCTTTTGTTGTTGGAAAACGGCTCATTATACATGAAAAAATCAGAATTTTTATAAGCAGAATGTTCTTTTTTCTTTTTTTTTTCCCCAGGTCTGGATGTTCCCAGAAGCAAGATCATTTCCATCAGGTATTAAAATCTGTTTTCAGTGGCAGGCAAGGACGTGTGTTATTACTGTACTTGGACAGAATGTCACTCAGGATAATACAGAGCTGCAGACAAGCATCGCTTTAAAAGCAGGCCCTTGTCTCTCTGTATTTCCTCGGCACACTGAATGTTTGGCAAAGCTCCAGGAGCTTTCCAAACACAAACAAGCATTTATGTATTAAGCCTTTTTATCAAGCTATGCTCTGTCTGAGCTGGGATGTGGGCAGCCTTTCTAATAAGGCATATGCAGAATTGTTAATGGCTTTTCCCATCAATATATGCAACAAAAATATAAAACTTCTAGATATTACAGCACTAAGTTTTGTCAAAGTAAATCACTGCCTTCCACTAAACGCTATTAGAAGAATGAGCTAATTATGGGTTCGGTAGAAGCATCTACCAGGTACTTTGTCTCCAGATTGAAGGTTTCTGAGAGCTTTGTGGGAAAGACCTTTTCGGGAGAGCGGCTGTCACGGAAATGGTTGCATATGCTGGATGAATGTAGCTTTGAGGATTAGTCTTTGATACACCACCCTGTGTCTGGAAAAATCAAATATTTGGGTTCAACCACAATTTGCTTTTAAACCCCTAAAGGATACTGGAATTCATCTTGTCTCTTTCCTTCCAGGAGTATTTTTTTTTTCTTTCACCCTTATTTCTTGCTGGACGCTGTTAGCATGCAGCTGTCCTTGTATCTAGAGATCAAAAAACTGTATATATGACAGGGCTATTGAAAGTAGAAAAGGGATAAAAGACAGATAGCTGGAAACAAAGCCAGCCTTGTGGTTTCTCAGAAAGCGCCCTTCTGAAGTGTGAGTGCTTAGGAAAAGAGACCAGATGTTGTGAAAGCTATATTAAAAATACATACACAGACAAGAGGGAAGCGATGAAGATGTCTAATTCTGGAAGAGGGGGTCTGGGGCACATAGGAAAGGATGGTGAGCTGAAGACCAAATGCCTCCCCTTTGTACTTCCCCTTGTCTAGGAAGGGGAGGAATGCTTTGGTTGATTGGTTCTTGGGCTAGAGCAGCTATGACAAGAAGACAATAGATTCTTTAAAGAACAAGTTTCTTTAAACACTCACAGCATCCTGTGCACCCCTGGGGTCTTCTCCTCACAGGCTGCAGACCCACAGCCTCTTCCTTCTCTCCCTCCCATTGCTGCAGGGCAGTGGCTCTCAGATTCCCCACTTTTCTAATCAACTCAAATTGCAAAATGGAGCTGTTAATGCCAGTGTAGCCTGGTAGGCATAGGGGACAAGGAGCCACTGTGCTTCTTGTGTCATACTGCTGCTCTGCCCAATTTCAGGTGATTTGGGTCTCCTTTTTTGTGTTGTTCATTTCCGTGTGGTAGAAGAGAGAAGGAGCAGGAATCTCCTGGAACACCAAGGAGACACCAGAGGACCATGGGCCATCCTGGGGCATATGAACAACCTCAGAGTTGTTTGTGGGTGTATTGTTAAGGAAATGTTTCTAGGTAATAGCTCTGCTGCATTTTTCTCTGTGTAGAAAGATTACTTAAGCATGATTTTTCCCAGGACGGTTAGTGCTTTTCTTTTCTTTGGACAAGCATAGAAGGATGAAATGGATCCATCCACAAAAGCCCCCAAAGCTGCTTCTTTCACCAGTAGAGCTGCCTGTCACCTGGGATGGCCAGGAGCATCACTCATGGAGCATCTCAGTAATTGGACTTTGCCAAGAAAGAAGTAAATAAAAGGCACCCAGTGAGGATTGCTCCAATAGCATGGATTTCACAAATTGAAAACATATTAGCTGCTGACAGCTCTGTTCTTCTATAGACAAAACAACCGCATTCCCAAGAGCTATGTGCTGAAAGTTTTAAACCTTTTCCCTTCCGGTGAATTCTTGCTGCATCTGAAGATGTCACCCAGAGCCTGATTTTTACACTGTTTTGCACCTTCGTTTATCATTCACACCAGTGCCAGGCATGCTCAAAATGTTCCTTTGCATCTGATTTGGCAGTACTTCGCATCCACTTGGCACTGGGGCATGTGTTTATGTCTCTTGCTCCGCTGGGTATCAGGCAGTCAGAAATTTGGCCTTCTAGATGCTTCTGACAGTTGAACCCAGGGTCAAGTCAATCCTCTGGGATTCAGCAAGATTTCAGTTTTTCTTCTCTGCTCATCCTGTCTCTACTCTGATGATAAAACCAGAAAGGAAGCCTTTCTGAAGAATTTTGAAAACCAGAGAAAGAAGTGGATCTTAGAAACAGTTCACAGCTGTTCTATCCTTCAAGCCTGTGCACGGTGTATTCTAGGCTGGAGAAAGGTTGAGGAGAAGGAGATCTGTGCTGCTGCACAGTATTTCATAACAGCCCTTTCTCAGGATGGTGGGGAGAAATCTCAGTGCTTTGCACCACACTGCCAATATAGAGTTGAGTCAGTAGGTGCTTTTTTTTTTTTCTCTCTCTCCACATGGATGGATTTGGCTTGTGGATTTTCCAGTAAATCACTGGAAAACTATGACTTGGCCTTCTTTGTATGACTTCTGCCTTGACTGCCAGCTAAACCAGATACAAAAACTGGCAGCGGGGCAGATCTGTACTCTTTATGTCAGTATAAATTGGGGCTGTTCTTTGCCTAGCAATGGGTTGCAGCCATCTCCTCTCAACATCTATGAGTAGCTGAGGTAGGGGCAAAGTCATCCTGTTAGCTAGCAGAGAGGAGTGGAGCATGAAAGCCTCTCTCAAATCAGGAGGCACACATGATAATCTGCTGGATGTAGGTAGGCAGCTTTGGGGCAAGCTGTCTCTCCTCAGTGTACAACTTGGTGAGCTCCTGGATGGAGTGAAAGTGGGGCTTATGCTGCAGGCTGAGTGCTGGCCCATGGGGATGCTGGCAGTACTGAAGGCAGGAGCTGTCTTTAATGGGAAAGCTGAATTGGTGTTGGCTTCTGTAAAAAGCGTGGAGCAATTCTGACACCTCTTGCTGTCTGGAAGGAAAAATTTTATGGTGCACAAACTAATAAACAATCAGTTCCCTCTGTCCATTTTCTAATGACAGCGCTCAACCCTCGACACTTCAGAGCTGCTTAATTGCTGCTGAAGCTATTGTGTTTGCCTGCAGTACAACTTCACAAAGCCCTGTGTTGATCTGTGCTGTAAGGATGGTGGTCTGCACAGTGAAGGTGGCTCTGGAGGGATGACATTGAACTCGGTGGTCTGTGTATTGTCCTTGTGGCTTGGCGCGTGCTCAGGCTGTTGCTGGTGGTCTGTATGTAAATGCAGCAGCTCATCCCTGCTCTGAGGTAACCAGGAGTGCTTTTTCCTAGACTTGCTGGGAAGCTGCGGTGCTGCTCTCAGGGCATTTGTGTGTGTGTGTGTTCCCTGAAAACATCCTAGCCTTGCATAAATCCTATTTAGCCTTCAATGATCAGACTTGCGTCTCATGAAACGCACCGCAGAGAGGAGCAAGGGAATTAATTTGTATTGTGTATTTCCAGACACTGCTAGTTGGCTCTGAAAAGTTCGGCTTAGAATTATTTTTGATTCTGTCAATGTTTATTTGCTACTGTGTGTTCTATGGGCCAGATGGTACAATGGTTGTTACCTGCATTGCAGATGCAATTTGGCCCAAATGATGGTGCAAGTCACCCCCAAGTGTCTCTGTGATGTCAGAATTAAATATTTGCTTTTGTGAGTATTATTTCTTTTCCTCCTAGAGCTGAAACAGTGCAAAATAGATATGGTGAAAGGAAAAAAGTAACTAACCAGTGCAGCTAATACAAAGCTAATCCTTGCTGCAGCTTTGGGCTTTTGCAGCACAAATTAGAGAGCAGCCTTCAGACTTCACTAGTCATCCCCAAAGAACTGGTCCTTGTCACCCACGGCAGGATTAGAAGAGTACAGAAGCACGGAGCCTCTGCCAGTTTTGCAATCCTTTCTATCCCTATGAGCTGTTCTGCGCAAAGATATCCTGTAGACAGGGCTGTGCAGAGAGGAAAGGTTGAGGACAGCAGGAAATGTTGTATTGCACAAAATGCAAAGCTCCCCGGTCCTTCTTAAAGGATTCAGTATGGTCACTTTGAAAATAGGCATCTGGATTGATTTAGCAGCCATTGTAATTGTGTGATGCCTAATATAGTTGACATCTGGTGGATGAAAGGGAAAAGAACAAAATCAGGGAGGCAGGATGGAATGACTGTAATCACAGCTGCTAACAGTCGTGATTTTATCAAATGTCTTGGGGTATCTGGTAATGCTCATGAGAGTCCTGTGACTGTGCAAGAATGTGCCTATGCAAAGGGGGGGGGGGGGGGGGGAGTTGGGGAGGGAACAATGAACAAAACAAAAGCTATTTCAAGAGCAAAGCATTGTGCTGTAGTCATTAAGATTCAGACAATGGGGAACAAAAAGAACACCACGTGTAATTTTTGTTTTAAAAATGCATGCAAAGTACAACAACTTCATGGTCCAGAAAATCAGGAGTTTACACGACCTCTTGGAGTCAGTCATTGCAGACCGCTAGCAAAAAGTGCAATAAGAATTCAGTGCTGTGTGTATTTTTCAGCATTTAGTGTTTCCAAAGCTGTAGTTCACAGAAAAGCGTGTGGACACCCTTTGCCTGCCACAGGCTTAGGCTGTGAGCTTTACAGGAATCTAAAGCTGTTTCTGGCTTTATCACAGAAGTCTGGGTTACCTCTCTTGAGAATCAACTGGATTGTGTATTGTAACGGCAGCTCATGTAGAGAAAAGGAGAGACTGCCCTGGAAAGCAGTGTAAAGCCTTTAGTCCTTTCCCTGCGTTTTGCTGTTCTCTCCCAGGTGCTGTGACTACCTTGGGAAGCCAGGAACAGCTTTTAGAACAAACAAGACAAACAGTGAAGTAAAGATCAAGGATGCTTTAAATGAAGTGTAACATCCTCACGCTCCTGCCTTTAATGTGCTGGAAAATAAGTGCAAAAAGAAAAAATACGAAGTGCAATGAATTTTGACTCTTTCAATACTTGCTTAAAGGGACCAACTTTCTTGCTGGAACCTGGATGTCAGGAGGCATTGCCATGTCAATACTGCAGCACTATCTGCATTGCCTCTGTTCCCCTCTCACAGTGTGATGGTTGTATTGCTGTGGCCAGCTGCATTCCCTCTTTCTGAAATCACTTTTCTTCCCCTGCAAAAAGAGTGTTGAATTCAAGATTTGGAAAAACAAATCAGTAAACAGCAACAAAAAAATCAGCATACAAGCAGCTCTGATATCATCAAGCTTTTTCTTCTTTGGCAGGTGGTTCTTCGGAGCTGGAGCACTGCTGAGAATATGTTCTTTGCTTGGTTTCTAGTAACTCATGTAGGCAAAGAACCCACTGGCACCGAGGTCAGAAGAGCTTTGGGACGGGTCTGGGCTTGGGAGTAGGCTGCTGGAGACTGTGCCCATCTTTACTGAGGTTCTAGAGAAAAACCAACATAATGAGCAGATTGATGCATGAAGAATTGAGGTGGTAGCCCCACATGCTAAGGTCAGGCAGAAGTGTGACTCAGTTCTGTGGGTGAGACCAAAGCTGTGCTTCTGAAGCTTCCACACTACGCCTGCTCCTTTCCTGGTAAGCTCTGCGTTCCAGCAGTGGCCTGTGATATCTCTGATGACACATTCAGGTTTAGGCTGAGCCTTTCAAAAGCAACAGCTGGAAATTAGGCACCCGCATCCTACAGGCACTCGCTGGGGTTTGGCTGTGCTGCAGAGTGCAGCTTTGGGGATGAATCACAGAATCGTAGAGGTTGGAAGGGACCTCCAGAGATCATTGAGTCCAACCCCCTTGCCAGAGCAGGTTCCCTCCACCAGGTGCCCCACCAGGTTAGGGCTTTCCCAGTCTCTGAAGAGCATGGGACATGCCTCGCCATTTATGCTTACTACCTGCAATAAAATTTGGTTTATGATTGCACAGTTTTTATTCCCAGAGAAAGCACATATGACAAGATCATGTCTCATGAGATGAACCAAACAATTTGGTGTCTTCTTGGTACCTCCCAACATTTTGGGATTATGGTTGTACCGAGCACATACACATAAATGGGTGCAGTTCCCACAGTCAAATGAGCTCAATTCCTGAATTGAAATGCCCTGAAGTCTGTTGGCTTTCCATAGTGCTGCTTCTGCATTTCTCCAGCCTCTTCAAAAGAAGTCAGCAGTTGCTAAATGTTTTTCTTTTGCCTAAATGTTTTCCTTCTGTGTAGCTCGCATTTACCTTGTGCACCAAATCCATCCTGAAAAAAAAATGTTTCTCAATTATTTAGGCTGCCACAAAGTTCCCATACCTTACACAAAACAGCTAAATGCTCTTGTATTTTCTATCTACTGTGGAGAGTTGTTATACCCCTCATAATGAATTGCTTACATTTATGGCTGCAAGTTGCTACTGTAAATAACGCAAATGGATGCTTGTCAAGTAGAGTATATTATATTTTAAAGAAACATCATGAAGAGTGTGGCAGGAAGGTGCTTTTGGTTGGCTTGTGGCACACAATAACAGCTTAGTAACGAGTGTCAGTAAGTCTGTAGACCCACCGCTCTCCTTGTATTCATAACATTTGCCTTACGTACTGCTTCCGTTCCAAAATGGCGGTCTGGTGTTACCTTGGCTTCTCTGCTAGAAAGGAGAATGTTTTAAAACTAGATTTCATTTCAGAATTTGTGGCAGGAAAATGAGAAACGTACTGTATAAATTCTTGGCAGGTACCGTAGGAAGAAATGTTTTCCACAGAATACAAAGTGCAGGGCTGGATTTGAAATCAGTGAAGCAACAAAGTTGATTCCTAATACCAAGAACACTGTAAATACGTAATGTAGAGATTTATCATTACTTAAAGTAAAAATAAATATGTATTTGATTTTTTGATTTTTTTATTTTTTTAATATTTGGCAGCTGCACCTAAGAACTGCATCCTTAATTGTAAGTACCCGAAGAGTCGGATATGCTTGCATAATTTTTTGCAAGGCTTGGCTTATATCCTCCTGTAGCCAGCAAAAACCTGCTGTTGCCTTTAGAAATAAGAAACACATAAAAGAAGGTCTGAAGATATCAGACAAAAAAAAAAAAATAAATGAATAAAAATTCTGGCCTGACATTGGTAGGATTTGTCACGTGCTTCCTATTTTTCTCTGAAATGTTTTAAGTTGCAGCTCAGGCAGCAATATTTTGTGTAATGGGAATCTAAACGCTTTCATTCTAGCTTTATTCTCTAATAACTGCGGTGGGGATGATTGTATTCCTTATTATGTGTAAAATTTCAATTTTTTAATTTTTTTTTTTTCCAGGAAAGGTACGTATGTTAAAAGCTTTAAGAAAAAAAAAGAAAAAAAATTATCCTTGCTTTTTATGGCACTGCATTTTTCTCCCCCATTTCTTTTATTCTTCACTCCCAGTTCTGCCTGCTTGGCTCGGTCACTGGGAGTTCATCAAAATAAAGAATGTTTTGTTTGAGACATGTGAACATCAGCTGTGAAATGATTACATGGAAACGGCAGTGAAAAACAGATCCTTGATCATCATCAACTATTGAGGATTTTTTTTGTGTGTGTGTGTGTGTGTTTTAAACTGACCATTGGGTCTGTATGCTACAAGCAGACCCTGCAGCTCTGGGACTGACCCATGTCAGTGTGAGGTATGGGGAGCAGCAAGGCTAGTGCTGGGCTTTGGGAACCCATGCAGCATGGAGAAGTAAGCCATGCCTCTGCAGTCACTTCAATCTAGATTGAGCCCGTGACAGTATGCCTTCCCACATCTGGCTCCGTTGATGTATGTGGTATCTAGCATGCAGTGAAGTGCTAGGTTTCTCAGACGAAGCCAATTGACAGCTGTGGGGCCCTGCTAAGGATGTGTTTGGGGCTGCTGCTGTGTCACAGCAATAGGTGCAGTGCCACTTCTTGCAGGAGAGGACGTGTTTGGGGACGTTTTATCTTCTGCTCTGTGCATTGGGCCTGCCGGGGGGCGAGCTTGATAAGCGCGATTTTTCAGATGATGATGATGGAAGAAAAAGGCTGCCATGGAATCACAACAAGGATCTTCTCCCCCCTCTTTGCCTTGCACTCTGCCTTCATTTATCTCGGAAGGCTTGAATTGCAATCCTGTTGCTATTAACCTTTCGGCTGCTGGCACTTTACCCAGAACGCTCGGCTCCAGCTGGCAGCGGACAGGAGAGGATTTGAGCAACTGTGTGGTGACGAATTGGCGCTGATGCTTCACTTAGCGGCCACTCTCCAGAACACAGAAAATACACTTTGCAGCTCTGCAGCCTTAATGCTGTGCCTGTGAAGGCAGCCACCTCCAAAAGGCAAAATCCTGGGGCAAGCTTTGCTCTCTGCTGCAGGGCAGTTGCTGGAGGGAAGCACCGTGTACCTCTCCTGTAGGTTGGCCCCTTCTATCTCAGTTCTGGCACCCAGCTCTAGAAATGAGCTGATGTCCAGTCCTTGCTACTGGATTTTGAGGTGTTGATCATAGTGCTGGCTCTTTCTGGCCTGTCAGTGCCGCAAGAGGTGCCAGAGTGCATGGAGGTGGGATGAAGTCTTGTGCTGCTTGGCAGGGGAAGGTGGCTGCTGTCCATGGGTCTGTTCCCTGTGAGCTGCTGGCAGATCTACCTGCAGCAACACCTAGACTCTGGTGTGGTTGTTGTTCTGCTCTGGAGACTCGCTCCAGATAGATGTCAACAAACAGCTTGGTCTGCAGAGATGCTTTAGTTTTAAAGAGCCAACTGTCCATCTCTTCTGTATAAGAATTGCTTTTTTTCCCTTTCCTTCGTTCTTCTAGCAATGTGGCAGAATTTACTGAATTGCAAGTACTGTGGGCGGCATCTATTATTTAGCTTTCATTACCATTAATATGAATTAAATTGATGGTGTTTCTTGGGGTGTGTTGCAGCACAGATGCCATAGGGAATTGCTTTTGAAAGAGGAGAACTTGAGGAAAAGTTAGTTTAGTAGCTGGAAGGAAAGTACTCTGGAGAGTTGAATTTAGTTTACAGAATGGAGAACTGAATCTAGTTCTCTGTTCAACCTCACGTAAATATTGCAAGACCAGAGTTTCTTAAACTCGTCTCCTATTCTTGCAGCTTCCTGAAGTGCCTGAGCAGTTCTGGTAACCTGAGTGAGATAAGAGTTTAATGATCTTGTGTTCTGCACAGGAGCAAATGTGAAAATACAAGGACTGATGGCAGGTGAAATACATGTAATTGGAAGGATGCAACCAGTAAGCATTGGCTCTGTCTTATGCCTGCTGTAATATCAATTGTGCAGTGATGTAACCGGAATTTCTTAGTCTTATCAGAGTAAAAGATGTCACGCAGAAATAAACATGTCTGGTGAAATCAAATACATGATTTTTGAGTGTGAGGGTTGCAGTCATATTCTCAGCTTCTGGAAGGATCATATGGTGTTGCTGCCTAAACAGGCTGGTAGTTTAGAAGTTGAGTGACCTGCATCCAATTGGTTGGTCCTCTGTTGCTCTTATCGGTAGAAAGGTGAGGAGGAAACGAGTTTCAATTTAAAGCTATGGAGGTTCTGCAGTAGGAACCATTTCCCTTCCCTGCTGGCTCTGCAGATGTGGCCCTGCCCCTGGGGACACTGGCCAGCCAGTGTGTCTGGTAGTGCCTACTCCCTTCATTATTTGGTGTTTGAGTGGGCTTGGTGGATTGTGGTCCAGGCAGGAGACTCTTGATCCTGTTTATGTTTCAGTTCTTAAAAGCAGTTTCAGAATAATAACCTCTTTTTCAGCTCGTTTAAAGAAATAGGAGGAAAAAGGGAAGAAAACCCACATTTCAATGCCTGACATCCCAGTCACTAACATTATACGTGACCCGGGCTGATGTGAGTGACTCAGGATGAGGCAGACTAATTTGTTATCTGGTTATAGTAGTGCAGAGGCTACCACAAGTGAGACAGAGCTGACATCCTTTCCTCTTGTTTATCTTCTAGTGTTTATTTTATTTGCTGGACAGTAAGTTCTCTTCTAAGGGAAGAATTGGCTTGCACAACAGTCAGTATGAAAATGAGCCTCTACAAATATGCAGGTATTGATACCAGGCTAAAGAGTAAGATCTAGTTATTGCAAGTTCTGCCTGAACCACTAGTTTTATTTTCAAAGCAGTGTAGAGACTGACAAACACGTGAAGGCTTCACCTTCTTTTGCATCAAGTGTGAAATAGGAACGACTTTCTGAACTCTCTTGGGCCAGGCCAGGGCTGAACTGGTAAGGAAGGAACTTCCTGTCTCATTGCCAATCCCTGGACTCCTACTGCTGCATTTTTAATATCTACTGCAAAAAACCTTTGTGGCTATGGACCACATCTTCCTGATCCCCGCGTGCCTCTGAGGGAGTGTTCGCATTAAAAATTCAAAGCTTCTGGCCGCCACTTTGTTCATAAATTCTGTCCACGTCCAGTAACAGTTTCTGTAAACGTTGGGACAGAAGAGTAGTTAAAGCTTCAGTTTATTTCAGCACAAAACATGGACAGGAACTCATCTGAGGAGCAAACTCCCCAGGCTGTAATCTCTTACAGTATATGCTGAAAGGTCACCAGCTTGTCAAAATTTTACAGCATTGGTTTTTTCACGTCATTTCTCATTCCAGGATGAACTCCGGGCCACTGCAGGGTTTTTTTTTGTTTGTTAGTTCGTTTGTTTTTTCTTCATAATTCCTAAACGGTAACATTGGTCTTTCTTCATTCCTTTGCATCTAGGCCCATCAGCAAGATTTGAGAGAGGCTATTACTGTTTCATCTTCTGGGGTATGAGGTGAGAAAAGGAGACCTTTACCTTGGCTTGCTTGCCAAGGCAAGACATCACCTTTTCTCAGAGGGCCTGGAACAAGTGCAGTACGTCAGGCTAGAGGGGTCTGGGAAGCCATGAAGAAATATCCATGCTGTCTGAGTCTTTGTGCGTATCTTGTGAGTGTTCTGGCCAGAGCTGTGGGTTCTAGAGTTCTCCCTCTGGGTCTGAACCTCTGCAACTTCACCACACGTATTGTGCTGAAGAAGCAAAGATAGTCGTTGCTTTCAGATGTGGGTGAAGTTCAGCCATTCCTACAGGACAGATGGAGTCTACCGCAGAATAGGTGGCAATGAGCACTTGTGTGAGAGGAAGGGGGTCAGAGTGGGAACTTAACTCACACTGCTTGCATCCCATGCAAACACCTTTCTTTTAGATCAAGGAATTTTAACATTACGTTGGTGCAGAACAATTAACAACTTGTTAATTCCTTTGAAATTCTTGTTAGACTACCCAAGGACCTGAATTTCCTGTCCCCACATTACTGATAATGTCCACAGAACGAGGTGAGCTCTCTCACTGTATGTACCCATGTGAGAAACATAATACTGGTTCATACTGTTTAAGTTAATGCCTATCTGAGGAAACTTTTCACTGAACTTCTGTTCTTTGCAAAGCAACAACCATGGGGATGCTGGGTGCGTTGTAACCTGGTATAGCATCCAGTGGATAATTTGTTCTGACAATTTTTATGAGCAAGAAAAAAAATCCTCATCAAATGTGTGTCATGCTTTTTGACCCTTCTCTGTGGTTCATTTACCTCCTGGAAGAACCACCTGCTTTCTGCTTTGATGCTCTGTCTGCAGAAGTTGAGGGAGGAATGATTGCAGTGGCATGCAGCCACTGGTTAACTTCTCTCCAGATGTGTGCTCCAGATGGCTATCCTGAGAATCCACCACAGACCCAGATTTCCTATTTAACACCAACAATCTTGATTCAAACTGAAACAATCTTCTGTTGTACTTTGCGGATGCTACCAGTTAGAAAGAACAAATGTGGTGTGAGCCAAGCATAGTCCATTGAAAGCTTCACTATATCTGTTGTTGCACGGCTTCTCTTGATCTACACAAATGGCTACAATCTGCTGTATTTCATGAAGATCAGAGCTGGTCCTCTGAAACTCGCTGTGTTGGCACTGGATGAACGGCTTGGGTGAATGCGAGTGCTGTGTGTGGGGGTGGTGGTGTGTTTGGGGTGGTTTTTTTCTGTCTGTTTTTAAGCATTCACCAGGTTTGTACAGAATAATAGATTCTCTCCTTGTTGCCTCTCTCACGTTTTCAGTTTCATCTCTCTGAACAATGGGACTGGCCTCTTTTTTTCTTCCTGAGCTCTCTCAGGATGTTATTTGTTTATCATCTTTCTATAGTAGCAACCAGTGTAGCAGAGTGATATAATTTAGCTTTGTGAAGTCCCCACCACAGTGGAATGCAAAGTGGCTCCTCTCATTCCTCTGTTGTTCAGGAAAGCTGCAAGGAGAGGAAGAAAGCAACTCGTGTTCTCTTCATATGCTCACTTCTCTCTCTGCCCGCTTCCTAACAAAGCTCTTCTATTTATTTCTTTTACCATAGAATAATTGTTTTCTGGGTTGTTTTCCCCTCAAGTTCAGTTGATCATCTCAGGGTACACAGCAGAGCTATGCTGAATGTTTTCTTCTCAAGTCACGTCCCTGCATGTGCGACGCAAGGTATAAGAAAGCACACGAGATCACTGTGTTTCAGTATTGGTGCTCTTGACTTGGTGTCAAGAAATCTCTGGGAATAAACTGAATCCTCTGTATGAGGGCATCTCTTCTGTGGTATCAGAATACAGCACATGTCACAAGTTTCAAGACTATTTAGTTCAAATAAATTGTTCAGATTCATTTAGAGTTAACTTGCTGTTTTCTCTTTGTTAGTTTGAAACAGCTTTAACTTCTTCTATGTTATCTTGCAAACCCATCATGCAGCCTACTCCACCCTGCTGTAGTCCTGGACATCCCTTGACCATATCACCAAACACAACTTGCAGCTGTCTCTGGATAGTACTGTGACAAGCAACAAGGTGTAGGAGTTGTTTGGAGGATGTGAAATCTGATCAATGCCACAAGAAGACTGGGATCCCCAAATCCTGTCTGTTTGGGGACAGGTTGTACCAAAGAGATGAACCCTGGGGTCAGCTGGAGTCACTGAATGGAAACAGACTTGGGGAGTGCGTGGCGGTTGAAGGGTCCTTCTGCACATGATGCAATGGAAGGGTAGCAGCAGGACTTTCTGCTCCAATGTACTTCTTCCCATCAAGTTTTTGGGAGTGCTTTCAACACTTCATTCCAGGAAATACACCAAGAAAGGGCAAATATGCTGGTTGTTTATAGGCCTTCTTATGGTTTTCCTTATTACTGCCTGTAGTCCATCAAGGTAGGCATTTCGGTACCTTCTGTACCATTTTCTGACCTCTTCTGCCAGCTGAGAGACCAAAGATCCTCTGGTTTCCAGTGACCTTCCAGTGCACTCCTTCTTGGGAAGACAAAGTCCCCAAGGAGCCACAAAGGAAGATTTTTCTCATTAGAACATCTAGCGTAAGCATTCAAAATTGGCAAAGAAAGGGGTTTTGTAGGCAAAACCTTTTTTGTTTTTGTCACCTCAGCTTGAGAAGGGAGGAATAATGTTTATTTGTGTGAAGCCACCGTTGAAAATGTTTCCAATATCTCCTATGAACAGAAGTAAAACTTCCGCAGCAAAGACACCATTAATCTTTGCTGCCCTGATCTAGATTGACTTATTCAGTGCATGAACTAGATCATTAGCGACATCAGGGATTTTCTTCATCCTTAGGTGGAGACATCAGTGGAAATAATAAAGAAATGTGAGTGAATGGGCAGGCTGATTAGTGTACACATTTTTTTTTCATGCTTAGAGACCTTTCTAATATCTCTCTTGGCTTTAGGTGCCACTTATTGGCTCTTGCGTGGCAAAATGTCAGTGGTGCTCCGACTCCCCAGGGCCTTATCATAGCTAGTATTTCTGCTTGACTAAACTTCAAACAACTTTGACCTTTTACTTATTTATTTATTTATTTTTAATAGTTGTGCAATTTATATATTTATATGAAGGACTGGGAGACAAAGAACTCTTCTTCTAGGCTTTCCAAGACTTACCCAGGGAGCTGCTTTGAGGGAGCTGTTTTTTATATATATATTTATTTTATTGAGAAGGCCAGATTATGTCCTTCTAGACACGATTTCTCTGAAAATAGAATAATTTTAAACCCAATATTCTTACTTAAAAACTTGGAATGTCTTGTGGGTGGGCGAGGGAGGTGCAGATGTTTTCAGATGCTTGAGAACTGTTCACTGGTTAGTCTAAAATATTTAGCTATTTGCATACTTCATTTTGAGGTATGTAAAATAAATGAAATCATAAATCACTCCTTAAATATTCTGTTTGTTGCCGGGTGACTGGAAATAACAGATGGATTCTTACAGGCGGGATTTAATTTTGCTCTAAGTTAGTGAGGGGTTAGAAACCAGTACACCAAATCTCAGCCCCCTAAAGCTTTGGATCTATTTGCATCTGTCTTGGGAACACTGCAAGGCGCATGACTTGCATTAAACTGGTACCAGCTGTGCCTTGGATCAGAGTCATCTTCAGCACTGGGACAGGCTGTGTCCAGATATGGGGGACTGCTCCTAACTTTCTGCTTAAAGCTGCCAGGGGAGTGCAGAGGTATTTAAATAGCATGTGTGGGGCTATGAGTTCTGCATTTTCCAGAAGCTCATTGAAAAGAATATATCTGGGGAACAGGAGGAACCAGATGCTTGCATGATGCACTCAGTGTATGTCCGACAGCTGTGCTGATGCTTTCTCCTCTTCTTGCAAGGAGAGGAGAGAGGGGGAAGAGGTGGTGTACAGGGCTGCACAGGCATACAGAGCTCCAGCAATGACCAGTGAGAAGCGCATTCCTTTTGAACATTGTCCTCATGTTTTCTTGCACCCACTGTGTGCAAAACTTGGAACCAGTTTATCAGATTCATTTCAGCAGACTTTGGCTAGTATATCTAGGTACTGGACAGACCTCAGACACTTTTCCATTCCCTTATCTGCTCTTTTTTCTAATATTGGGATTTTTTGGTAACAGTAAAGTTGAGAAAACTGCAAATGGTTTAACAGCAGATGTGGCTTCTGTTTCCATTTTCCAAATCAGTGCCTAGTTCAGTGCAAACATTACATTTTTCTTGTAGCTGGAGGCAGAAGGGGCTCCAGCAGTAATCTCTCAGAGCCCAGTGTACACACTTCATCTTCCATGCAGGGCCCATAAGGCTGGCTCAGTGATATTTGGCTCAGAGAACTCTTTCTGAGTACATTTAAAGTTCAGCCTCGGCTGGGAGGATTCTCCATCACAACAGCATCTTCATTACCACCAACTTGAGGAAAGGGGAGTGAAGCAAAGATGCTATTGAGGTCAATCTGCAGGCACAGTGCTCTTGGCATGCTGAATAAACTAAGTTTCAAGATGGTGCTGATGATTTTGCTTGCATCCACCAGAGAAAGGTTATTGAGCATTCAGTAAATCTCCTGGGGATCAGTTATAAAGAATGGTATTTACAGGAGGGTAAGCCATAAATCTTTATGACCTTCTTGCAGTTAGCAGCATTTAAAGTTGCATTATTCTTTTTCTTTTCCTGCAGACAAGGCTTTGATAAAACTATCTGTCAGTTAACTTAAATAATCCACGGACAAATGGGGTCTTTGCTGGAGAAGAGGAGAAATGACTTAGTTGAATTTCAACATGTTTGTTTATTTTACTTCTTACCATTTTTTTTTTTTTCCCAAGAGATTAAAGAAGAATTTAATGTTTTGAGGGATTCTCTCAGGCACATTTACCTTGACAGGAGGTGAAACAGGGGCCCCTCAGGTCACCGTTGTCTTCCTTTCTGATCTTCTTGTCAGATAGGTGATGACAGGTCTGTGGAGAGTTGAACAGGGGAATCTCTGTCATTCGGATTGTCACGTTTGATTCCTGCTGTCAGGTTTTCATGAATTTCACATGTACAATGTGTGTCTCCACTTGTAACAAATTAGTGCCTGGTTATCTTTCGAGCTACCTAGGACTGCTTCCCTCTTATATAACTGAGAGTTACGTTATTTTGATTAACTTCTTCAGTGATGAGTTTTTGTCCTCGCTGTTTAATTTACTTAAGAAATGTTAAAATAACTTCTCCTTGTTCTTCCATTAGCCTCAGCTAATGCCGTAATTTCTCCTCCATTTATTTTTCCTGGCTTTTTAACACTTATTGAACAAATCCCTTATCTTATTTATATGCTTCTAGTCCTTTTGCTTCTGTTGAAGCCATACAAAATCGTCTGGCATGGCTGCTTTTGTTCTGTGCCTTTATTTGGGCCCCACGTTTATAAACAAGCTTTCAAAAACCAAATAAACTACAGTGATGCTTTCTGTGGTGTAGAGGCAATTAGACAGGTGAGAAGGAGCTTGTACTATTCTAATTCACTTATATTCCTGTATGGGAATATTTGTGCTGTTCCAAAACACCTTTATGCTAGTAAAAACACATTCACGTTTGCTAAGCTGGTGTAATTATGTCAGAGCAGGTGCAATGAGTCAGAGCACAGCAAGAAGGGGTACTTGTAGGCAAACCTTCAGGCACCACTGAGGCCGACTGCCCAAACAATATTAGCTGCAGGAGCTGTAGAAGTCTCTCAAGGATGTGCACACCTTGTTTCCAGCTGGTGCATCCACAGTAGGTGCAATTATATAAGTATGGCACCTAGGTCCCTGGGCAAGATCTAAGCTGTTCAAACCTCCCTGAAGGACAGCATTTTGACATTAGGAGAGTCACATTTTTATATCTAGATTGTTAATCCCTGCAAGTTTCAAGAAAAGGGTAGGTGTGGCACTGAGGGATGTGGTTTAGTGGGCGTGGTGGGGATGGGTTGATGGCTGGACTAGATGATCTTAGTGGTCTTTTCCAACCTTAATGATCTAATGATTCACAGCCTTACCCACTGGATGTAGTAACAGGGCTTTTGCATCACCAGAACGTGGCTGCCAAAAAATTTTTCAGCAAAGTTGGTCAGCTTGAGTGCAGAGGAAATGGGGGTATCAGGTGGGAGTCTGGCATTGCTCTATTGCTCTTTTTCATATGTTTCTTTTTTTCTTTCTTTTTTTCAGAAGTAAATGCTAATGCAGGAAACCTGCCAGATCACTCTTTGTCTTTCTAATACAGTAGTTTAAAGCTGCTGGTGCTTGAGGACAGAGCACCCATGTACAAAGTCAGGTGTGATTCCCTACCAAAGGAGGTATTAGTATTCTAACAGGAAGAGTGAGCCCGTGTCTGACAAGCTGCTAACTTAGTTATGTCCTTTGTAAGCTATGCAAAGCAAAACTTTTCATAAATAACTGGTGATACATAAGCATTTACTGTCTGGAGCAAGGTTAATGTATGTATTTGTTTGAAAGAAGTGTATGTAGTGCTCCAATGGTCTGGTTTGTGGAGCATTTAAGTAGTTGCTTATGTCTCACGGACACCAAAAAGATGCTGTAAGTACAGATGGAGCCAGCTTTTCCTATCAACTTCTGCTCAGGTATGATTTGCAAATGAAGTATTTTGGCTTGGGGGAACATTTTCTCTGGAGAAGAGAGCAATGACACATGGTACAGTCATTTGTGGCTCTCAGGCATCATATGGGAAAGTATCACATCACAGCAATAGGGAAATTAACTGATGCTGACAACTGAGTAATTGGGAAGGTATGGCACAGCATGGATGTAGCTGGTAGAGCCTCAAAGTTCTTTGTGCCCTTTGCTTTAAAATTAAGAAACAGATGGCCTGCTGGAGCTTCTTGCTTCCCCTTCCCTCCTCAGGTGCTCGTTCTATGCTAAAGGCAGCCATCTGCTTGGAGCTGTGACTTATACCTGTGCAAAATAAATACCAAATGGGTTTCATTCTACTGTAAGTGACTTCTAAGCGCAGATCATCATACTGAAGTACTGCCGTGCTCCTATTTGTGCGTGTTTCTGCTGTGATACTGCACTGTGTATTTAACATCCTGCTTGTGTGTGGTTGGTGAGAACTTGTTCGGCAGCACTGGTGCCTGACATATGTTTCCGTTCTGTACAGGGGAGTGTAATACTCTCTAATGGGTATCTCACTGTGCTCCTTTGTACAGTGCAGCTGGACTCCTCTTTATTTACTCTCTTTCTCCCACAATTATCTCCTCCTGCTCCTTTTACCAGTGACCCTCTGCATGCAGAGGGAGTTTCCTAAAAGCTCCTACTGAACATGGATGGAGGTGCCATTTTACATTTTATCTGCAGTTTGCTCATTTAGGAAAATATACCATTTTCAGGCTCCAAAGCAAATATCTCACTGTTTCCTTTAGTCTTCTATGTCCCCGAGGATCTTCTCTCTGCCTTTGCCGCTGTCCTGTGTGATGGATGCCAGAATGCTGGTCCAACAGGTCTAACTACTCTTTTCATTGCTAATTTGCTTCCAGCTCAAGAACACACCAAAGTTGCTTTTTCAACCCTACGATGCAGTGGGAACAGCGATATCCCAGTGTCACACATCTCCATAAGGCTTTGTGTTGCAATTCGTCCTCAGGCTCCTGCCCTGCTGGGCTCTGTGCCAGTGGCTGTGATCCCTGTTTGGTACACACGGGTGCAGCTCGTGCTTTGGAGCACAGGTTGAAATATGGTGGCACAAGGCGAATTCAAACAGATGTACAGAATAAAGCTCAGGTCTTTAGAAACTGGCTCAAAACCTCCCTGAAAATGTCAATGAGGTGTGTACCAGGTGTAAAATTGTGGTCTTATATTTGCTGCTGCTTTAACCCAATTGCAGTGGCTGTCTGATATGCTTAGAGATGATTCTGGAGCAGAAATCACGGGTGTAGGTTAGGAACATCCATCTGCTTACATTAACAGATCCATGACCTAATGTTTTTGTATGGATGTAGGTGTCTATATAAGGAGATCATTCCCAATCTTCTTACACAATTAAATACTGAAGATTTTAGTAACAGGTTCTGGCTCAGACTGAAAAATTCCTTTGCCACCACCACACTTGCCTTCATAAATGGTGCAGCTTCTCCAAATGGAGGGCAGCTGTGAAATAATGAGCACTGCTGTCCATCAGCTCCTAGCAGCAGGTCAGCAGGGAGGTGAGATTCGTGCAGTCGGCTAAAAACTTTACTGAGGAAAATCATAATGAGGGTGAAGTGCAATAAATAAAAAATGAAGGCAGCCAACACAACATGAAAGGAACATGACCAAAGAGAGGAGAAGAGCAGAATTTGAGTGGTAAACAGATTAACGAAATCATGTTGGAATGGGCTGATTTTGGAGGTAAGAGGTGCTCATTACTTGTGTGTCAGAACAGCGTTTTGGTTCTTTTCTTCTTTGTGCAGCTCTGTGACCTCAGGATTAAGAAACTCTCCTCAGATGAGCATAGTTAATCCTTGCTTGACTACTTAATGTTTTACCCTGTTGATTTTTGTGTAGATAGGCTTCTAAGAAAGATATGGCAACTGATACTTGTAACAGAATTTGTGTAAGCTTGGTGTTTGGACATGTTTTCTCTGGAAATTTGCCTCAGCGATGTGTTTCCCGGCTGACCTTGATATTAGCTCAGGAAATTGCAATCAGTGTGTCTGGAGGTGCTGGGCAGCGTCTGGGACTGGAGAATGGCAGATCGTAGGGGAACTGTTAGGTCAGGGCTTTACGTGGTGATGGAGCAGCTGGTGAAGGGCTGTGGCTGGCCCAGGGAGCACAGGCAAATTGTTTGCACCTGTGCCCCCCAGCCCACCAGAAGAGGTGGACCAAGGGTGGAGGCATACTGAGCTCATATCAGGGCCAGCCACTGAAGGGAAAGCATCTCTTGGATCTGGGCTCCTTGTCTAGAGGAAGTGCTGCGCAGCCAGAGAGCCCCTTCACCAGGTGGTTGAGTGGTCGAGTTCAGCTGTTCCTTCTGTGTATGACTATTGGCCTATCTGTAAATCCATTGTCTGGTATCACCGAGAATCTGTCAGAAGCAATTTGTGAGCAGAATGGGTGTGGAGGTCAGTGAAACTCGATCTGTTGTTTGATTTCTACTTCAACATGAGGTCTGTTTCAGGGGGTGCCTGCTTCGCGGTGTTTGTACTGTGTGATCTCTTACCTGATCCTTGATTAACAAACAAACAACAAAGTCCCAACAACAAAAAACCCTGCAGAACAATGCAGGCTTTTATTGTGTGTCTTATTAGCAATGAAAAGAGAACAAACTGCTGGTTCCAGTGGGATTGCTTTTGTCTTGATGATTTCTTAATAGCTTTTGTTTTATTCAAAGGTTAATCTCCTTCAGCTGCCCCGTGAGATCTGGCCCCTTTCCATACACACCTGCTTTTCTCAACAGGGTCTTCAGGAGTGACCTTTTAACTCTGTAGACAAACATGATCATTGTTGATCTGTCAAATCCAATATCCCTTTGCTTAAATGTTAGGTGGATTTATGTTATTGCTTTGGGAGGCAATAACCCAGAAGGGAATTCATTTTACAGAGAGGTCTTCTGCCTCACTGAAGGACTTTTGGTTGGATGAATCACCTGCCCAGTGCCATCCCAGTTGGTTTCCTTCTTCATTTGTTCATACATCTATTTGTTTCTTGCACATAGGTAAAGAAGCAAAGTCTGATCCTTCCATCTGAGATTTGGTAATCCTTGCTTGCAGCCAACAGAGCAGTGTCTCTGACACAGTGCTGTATTTGCATGCGTAACGCTTTGCTGTATGATGCTGTTGCAGAGAGGAGATAGCAGATGAATGCTGGTTATCATTTGGATCCTGTAGCTGCTTTGGTTGCTTACAGCAGGACTTTTGGAAGCAAGCAAAATGAACATTAGGGACAGCAAATAAGAGCTAGCCTAGCCAAAAGCCACAAAACCAACTGCAACCAGCTGTGCTACAGGCTTAGGAAACCAATGAGTATGTACAACAGTGATCTCTGCTGCTCCGACCTCAAGAGCAGTGCCAGAAATGCACATTAATGGCCACTCTACTGAACGTTATCTTGTGCACTTCTTCCTAGGGGTGTGTAGAGTACACTGAGCTTAATGGAATAAAAATCTATTGCGACAAAGTGTGAATGAAATTAAATTTGTTAATGGAGTGACATTCAATGATATATTACGTGGTTGATTAGTTGGGAAAAGCGTTTCCCATCTGGCTGTTGGTTTGTTGTAACTAGAAGAGGAATACACACGCATCCACGGCTCGTGAGCGCTTATGTGAGTGATAGTGTGCTCTGCAGCACCTGGGCTGCACGGGCATATCTCAGGCTATTGTTTCTACATCTGGTTATGGGCTATAACTGTAAATAAATCAAGATCACCAGCACTTTAAGCACAGGCTGTTTCCTTCCTCCATGAGGAGGCCAGCAAGCTCAATGCAACCCAGCTCCACAATGGAGCTGCTGCTTGGTGCAGGAATATAAATATTAATGAATGCAAAAAGCTTTCAAAGGGTGCTAGAAAACTAAAGGTAGCCTGAGGTAAGGTTACTTAATTTTACTGCAGACTTGTGAAGAGATGCAGGGACCCAAGAAAACTGATGTGCTAATTATTTTTCAAAAGTGTTTACCGCTTTGGGTTATTTGTCTTGTAAAACTTCAGGATAACATTGCCTTTGTATATAACTATTTATTTGACATGTTGCTTTGCATGAACCTTGTCTATTCATGGATTATGTGCCCAGATTGAGCCCAGATGAGATGTGTTGCAATTTTTTTTGAAATGGTATAAAAACAAAAAGGTCACATTAAGGGCATATATGCATTTATTTCCTTAGAAGCTGATCTATTGCGAGATGGATGTTTGTCTTATCAAGGCAGAAGCACGGTGAGCACTGGGTGTTCTGTGATGTCTGAATACAGCTGGGCCTGTACATGTGAAAGTTTCCATGGACCAATCTGCATTTGCGACAGTAGCAATAGGAGATGTGCGTGCTGCTGTGCTGCTGGGAGTAAATCTCAAGTGTGAATGGACACAACTATTCTTTTCTATTGTCTGGCTTCTGCTTCTTGTTCTGCCAAGAAAAGGGAAATTGCTGGAAGCTGCTGTCTACCAAAATGCAAATTACTAAAGACATCCAGTGGTCATTTAGCTGTCCATTCTTTTTTGTGTTTCAGATATAAAAGTCAGATCCCATTGCAACTGATGGCAAGTTCTTGCCTGTGGGGAGAAGGTTTTATTCTGTAGTACTCTGAAGTTTCTTGAAATGCTTTCATTCTAATGCTATTTGTGCACTTCCTCTAGGCTGTCTGTTACCTCCAGGCAAATTTCTGTTGTATTTTTTGCTGGTGGTCATTTTAGTATTTTTGCTGGTGGTTATTTTGCCTCCCCTGACCTGATTAACAAGATAACTTTAACGCAGTTATCTGCTAGAGATGGGACTCTTCACATATCAGACAGATTAGGGGCCTGAATTGACCTGGAAAACAATTTGTTGTGCATTCCCCGAAGGATTGTTAAAATTTCAGTAGTGAAAGATTGTTCTCTGCTCACCTCTGCAAGTTGTAAGTCATTAGGGAAAGCTTCATTTCTTTTTTTTTTTTTTTTTTTAAGGAAAGTTTTCCGCTGTTAAAAATTCATCCTGCTAAATGTTGCAAAATAAAATACACTGGTAAACTTGGAGCTCCTCAGCAGCCACAGGGATTCATCTTTTTCTGACTTCACACTACATGCATACCACAGAGGGTAGGATGTATTTTCCGTCTCTGTTTAGGTCCCTCTTGTCATGGGCGGCTTGGCTCTTGGGGCAGTTAAAGTTGCCATATTAATGGCAGCAGAACTTGGACCAACGATTTTCTGAACGTTCTGTAAAAGAAGCTACGTGCTGCCTAAGACCAGTTGGTCTCCATGCCCCATAAAATAACCCAGGTTTGTGAGGTAGCCAAGAGGTTGCTTTCCTGTCTTCAGCTGGAAAGGCAAAGCTGTGCCAGCACTGTGGGAACATCCTACTCGGAACCTCAGTTACCTCCTAGCATGTCTTTGTGCCCATCTCATGGGGGTTGTACCAGGTGCAGCACCAAACATAGAGAGCCTTTGTCTTGTTGTCCAAAATAAACACATCAATTGGCATATAAACTGCAGCAAATGACATTTATCCCATTATAATTTTCAGTTCCTAGCAGTGCAGCTGTACACAAAGCCAATGACGCCCTCAACATTTGCTGCATTTTCTGTAGAGAAGCGCCAGAAGCATTTCCAATATTGAAGGGGATTTCTGATTCATTCCTTTAACTGAAATTTTTAAATAATCTCTTTGGATGCTGCATCCAGTTTTGAAAGTGATTGATATGGTACTGCAGAACGTGCTGGAGTGAAGTCTGTAATGCTGCATGCTACAGTACTGGAGAGATACCGGAGAAATAAATAACAGGAATGGAGGTAAGTACAACAGGGAGGAGTCAGAGAAATAGAGGTGTTTGAAAAAGACTTGTTTTTTTTCTTTTTCCCCATTAAAATGGAGCAGTAGCTCTGAGTAAGGACAGCCTGGTGCAGTCACTCAAAGGGCAGTTTGGCTGAGGCTGGCACCTGTGATGGGTGCTGCAGTCAGGAAAGGTGGGAGTCCTGCACTGAGAATCCCTAAGAATTAGAAATTGTGATTTTGGTTCACCTGTTTGGCAGATCTCAGTGGAAAGCCTGGTCTTTCTTTCTTCTGGGGGTGTCATATGTAACACATGAAGGCAGTGCACTTCTGGAGCATGCATGCAGTCCTTCTGGATGTCTCTTCCCAATCTATGTTGCTGGCTGACCATCGCAGGTCTCCCAGTGTTGATTAAGGGCTTTCAATGAGCAGAGACCCATTTTAACACCTCCTTCCCCTTACTGTGAAGTATTTTGCATGCTGACGTGGAAAACCTGGCCAAGTGAGAAGGTGTGACAGGAATTGGAGAGGAGCATCAATTCTGGGTAGAGAATAGCACAGAGAGCAGGTTAGGGCTGCCAGGGCAGGGCCAGGCATCTGTGCTCCCTTCTTCCCAAACCTGATGTGCTCTACTCCCCACATCACTTGGTTTGGTGAGATTTCTTTACAGGGAGTGTGGGATTTAAAGCCCTGATCCCTCTGGAGGGCTCTGCTGAGCACAGGTAGACCTGGAGCTAGGACGGGGCTGAGCTCAGAGCGCTCCTGGGGCTGGGCACCGACAGCCAGGCTGTTGAGGACAGGAAAGATTTTGAGTAACAGGGAGGCAGAACAGCAGCTGCTGGCTTTATGGATGGTGTTTCCTCCTTCTTGACCCTCCCAGACCATTTCTGTGTGCACCTCCTGCCTGTTTTCCCATCTCTGCTCCTGAAATGTGTTGTTATCACTTTGGAAGAGCACTTTTCATGAGTGTTAAGCAAGTCTTTGGTTTTCACAAGAAAGGAATTATTTCAAAGGTCGGATGAGTGCTGGTCTCATGTGCTGCCTTGCTCCTGGCCCTGCTCAGCCCACGGCAGCAACAGGCACCATCTGCCTGGGATATCTCCTTTTTTTTGGCTGCGGGGTATCCTGGGAATCATTGCTTTTATTTCAAATTCCTTGAGTTTTGATTTGAGTTACTTGAAATATAAATACAATTAGAGTTAGCAGAATACCTCTGACTTCGATTTTTGCCCTCTTGCTTATCCTCCAGGCATTGTGCTTTAGGCAGCAGCTAAAATGGGATCTAAACTATTAAAAAAACCAAAAACCCACAGGTCCCAATTCAGAACTGTGTTTTATGTTGAAAGGGAAACGTCGAGTTATCAGCACTTTGTAGTGGTGCCTACTCAGCAGGGATGGCACGCTGGAACTTGCAGTAGGTTTGGAGCCTGGTTGTATCTGCAGAGAAAGCAAAAGAATTCAGCTCCAGTTTGAACTGAATGAGTGACTCTGTGGAATGCATAATAAACTGTACCTGGAGACCTAAGAGGACCCTTTATATATTTTTTTTCTCCACAACTTCAAAAACCAGCACTTGTCTATTAGAATTTATTTCTAGTTTTTATGTGCAGTTGTAGAGCTTTGCATATGTAAGCATTTTGTGTAATTTGGGGCCTGTGATGTCTCTAGATAGAAATTAACTTATGAAAGCATAGAACAAGTTCCTGGAAGGAAGGCTCCTGCTCTTCCATGCTGTGCTGTCTGTCTGTCTGTTTCCATGATATTTGCAAACCACAGTTTAAGCAGGGGACATCTCATTTTCAGTCGTTCAGCCATTGCTGTTTTTACAGTCATATGATTTGGGGTATAATTTTCTTATTCAGTCCAATTTGCATTGCTGCTATCTCTTTTTACAGCCATCTATTTCAAGCTATGCCCACTCACTGCATTAGTCTGTAAATGCAGACATCAGCTACTGGAACTTCCTAGAGATTGATTTTATGGAACTTAACTGGAAATAAAATGATACCAATAAAATCTTTTGCTTGCCTCGCCTTGACAAACAGCAGGCAGAGTCTGCCATGCATCTTATGATAAGTTCTCCTATAGTCTGTGAGTAGTCCTGTTTTTCTAGGGAAAGGGGAAGTGCTGAGCACTGCTCACAGTGTGTAGCAGAATCTGTAGCCCCGTAAATAAGGGGGCCGGAGCTCTTAACTGGAGTCATAAATGCTTCCACTTTTTTTTCCCAGTTACCAGCAATGTTGTCATTTAAAAGGTGGTAGCAGTGCCCTGGCTGAATGAAATTGTTTGAAAAAATGAGAGAGAAAATAATTTTTTCTTCTATCTCTTATTCCTAGCGGGAAGGGATGAAAAAGAATCAGCATCCAGCTCTGCTGAGCGCTGGAGCTCTTTGACCTTGGCAGAGTCGGTATTTGAACTCACAGTCCCTGTAAGCTTTGTAGGAATTAGTTACAGAGGAAATAGGTAGGGAGAGGATATGAAAGATATTATCTGATGAAAATGAGTCTTACGAATATGAGCGATTGGAAACATTCCCTTTTAATGGGGAATGCTGCAATCTGGATACAAGATAGTAAATGGAAGCAATGCCTCTGAGCGTGGTAGGTGTTTGGAGAGGTGGTAGAATGAATATGTTTGAGTGGACTGCGTAGTGCTGGCAGAACAGACTGATTTGGGCTTTTGGACTCTTCATGAATGGAAAGCTGTTTGTGTAATAACACCTCTCTCATGTGCTCTTATATCAGCTGATTATCCACCTTTCTTTTGGGCAGAGGTTTTATTTGTTTTATCTCAGACCGAATATGATTCCCCCCCCCCTAATCTTCTCTTTCAGACCGAATGACCAAAATACATTTACTTGTCCTTGAGAGACAGTATTATTGTTATTTATATAGCAGTGTTCACGGGAGTAATGAAATATCAGCAAAGTTCCAATTTGCTGAAGTAGAGAAACCTGACACATAGGAAGACAATAAAAATGGAAGAAAACACATGGCAATGGGTTTGGCTTTAGTTCTTGATTTCCAGTGATTTTTCCTTTGCAGGGTTTCCCGTGTTGTTCCTATATTAAAATATTTCCTTTTGTTGTCATTTCCTAAAAATATGGAAGTAGTTGGACCATCAGTGTGGTTGAGAACACTGATATCCCTGATGCAGCTGAACTGTTGGAAGTTCAGTGCTGGTTATCTGCCCCGTTGCTCTGGGGAAACTGTTCATTCTGCTTGGCACATTGCATTTTGTGAACACTGCTACCCATCACCCTCCCACTACAGGAGTAGATATGAGAAAACAAAGGCAGGAGCTTTAGAACTAATTCAAACATCAGTGGAAATTCCTCACTGAACTCAAAGGCTAAGGCATGTTCCCTGCAGTTTCTGAGCATACCTGGTGGATGCCCACATGGGAGATGCCCTGCGCATCCCCAACCCTAGGGTGCTGCTGGTGTCCATGGCTATGTCATTGCTGTCATGTATGTTTACTTTGTCAAGATCCTTTCCTTTTACATATATATGTGTGTATATATATATATATATATACATATATATATAATTTAAATACAAGTAGCTCAAAACGTAATACATGGACTTCCAATCTGAACTGCTGGATCTGCCTTTGTGAGCATCTGGCTTCTGTCTTGGTGTTGCAGGTCTCTGAGTAGGCTTGTGCCTTTCAGCAGAGAACGCGTCAATGGAGTGAGAATATCCACTGATTAATCTGATGTCTCTTCCAAAATTGGCTGCTTCTATTACAGCCCACTTGTGCCTGCCACCAAGTACATGAAAATAGTCTCATTAGACACATGAGAGGGCCTGTGTAAGTAATGCACTAAATTTATCTTTTAGTAGGACAATGAAATATGTGATATTCTTGAGATCAGCACTGTTTGTGTCCTGCTGCTCCATCATTCCTGGAGTCCTGGATTTGGCTAATGAATCCCAAATAAAGTGCATGCAGGAACATCGTGGTGGAGGGAGGGAGGGAGGGGAGAGAGAGGAAGGAAAGTGTTGAGAATCCTCTTTTCTGAATGTATCATGAAAACTGATGGTTTTAGACAGCAAAGTTTAAAAGCAAGATGGTACAGTGGTATATATTGGTCAAAGTGATCCTAATGTCAGAAATTGACTCTTAGTTATTTACTGGGGAGATCCTTACACCTCACCCTCCCTGCTTGCTATCTACTGAGGGATTGTGGTCCTCACAGAGGATATGGCCTCTCAGAGCTTGTGGTGGAGGTTCCAAAATTGTGTGAAGAAGTCTCAAGTTCTGCCTGCTTCTTTAGTACCTTGGCATGGTTGGGCAGCCCACAGAAATGCCAAAGCAACAAACAATACAGGTTAATAAGATCAACTGTAAAGCTACAATCTTTAAGACTGATTTGATTAGTGGTTGTAATAACTCATCAGCAACTATTGCAGGTGCATCCAGTTGTAACAGAGGCTATTTCATTCAGGACTGTTTTATTAGGTCTGTTTGGGTCATGTGTAGTGAAATACATGATCCTGAAAATGAAATCAATGCCAGGCTATTGACAGCTTCTGGCTCAGTGGCAGCATAGGTGCACACTGAGTGACTGCAGGGACAGCATGGCTGTGACAGACACTCTGCTGTGCCTTCAAAGAAAGGAATGTTCTTGAAAGATAGTCTCTAATATCCAATAGGGTGCACAGAGGGCACTGTGCTTGAACTGGATTCAGCAGACTGTCATCCAGAATGCCCTTATCAGGATTGCATACTACCAAAAAAACACAATTATTTTGCCACAGCTTATACTTGCTTACATGATATCTTTGTGGGCTGTGCCTCTGAACAGTGGTGATGTCTCAAAGAGCTGAATTATTATTTACTTAGGATGCATAAGTAGCCATTTCTACTTAATGTGAAACCAAAGCTCAGGGAAAATGCTTCTGATTGTGGCATGTGCCATGTAACAGCCCTCAGCTGCCCATGTGGAGAGAAACAGTATTTAATGGGTTCCAAAAACACTCTACAGGAAGAAACCTGCTGGTGGAAAGAAGTTAGTCTAGATAGAGCTACAGCCCACCCTTGCTTGCAGCTCCCCTACCTTCACAATAATAATAAAAAAGCCCAAATCAGAGCTGGTGACATTCCAAATTGCTCGGTTGTGTTTAGGTGATCGCTGTTCACATTAGCTCATCTCCTTTCTTCTCTTTTTTGCTCCATCCTTGCACAGGTACTGTTGGAAGGCTCATACCCAATGCCTGTGTCTGTTCCCACTCTAGAATAAATAGAGAGCAGTTCCAGTGAGCAAAAGGCACTTGTACTTGAGGAAAAACAGAAAAGGGTCTGACTGTTTGCTCTCCTTTTCTCTGAGAGCAAAACTATTCTGAGTTGGTCTCTGCTTCAGTTTAGTGCTTGTGCCCCCTTTCTGTCCCATCAGTTAGCAGTTCAGCGCCTCCAAGAGTTAGCCTGAAATGCCTGTAAAGAAAAGGCAACAATGGCAGGTCAAAGGGCAGTCTGAGAATACACAGGTATTTGTGCCTTCCTTTTGTCTGGTTCCAGTGGCTTGTTACAGCCCTGCTCCATGGTCAATATTTTCTTCCATTTTTCTGTACAAACTCTTCATCCTTCAGCTTTGGTGCCAGTACCTGGGGCAGACAGCTGAGATTAGGAGAAGGACGCTAGTGGATGATTTTTATGTTGACTGTATGAAGGAGATGATATATTCATTGCCAGGCCAGCAGTAATGCTTGGGTAGTTGTCTAGCACTGTAGACTGACAGAATGGTCCTTCTTAGTCCTCCAGCCTGGTAGGCAGGGAAGGTGCAGCATCTTGTTTTTCCAGATGTCTGCTCCCAGGGCAGAAGGATCTGCTCCCAGCTGTGTTTGGCTTCCATCAGCTTGCAAAGGCTGAGCCAGGAGGCTGCTGCTTCCCTCGGAGGAACGTGCACCTTCCAGGCTGACCCATAAACACACGCACTGCCTCAACCCTCCAAGGAAGCAATGAATGAAAATGGCAATAGAATACATTAATAAGCCAAGTGTTGGCCAAGTTACTAGGGCATGTATTGGCAGAGCTGTAAAATGGAGAATGAAGTTCAAAAACGCTTGCAGATATTTACAAGCTTTACATTGTTTTACAGAATAAATGACTTCATGGTGTTTTTATATAGAAAAGGAGACAGCTCATCGACTGTCTTCCCTCAGACACCCTGAACATTGTCCAGCTTTCCTTCAGGGTCCTAAATAGCAAATGAGACATGGGTGAAGGTAGGATCCCCAGTAAGGAAACAGCTTCAAAGACGCTCTCCTCTTTCTTGAATTTAAAACAAATGTATCTGGCCAAAATTGCAGTATTTTACCCAGTTGTTTTATTTTAAATTTTGATATTGTATAGAATGTCCTTAATTATTCCCGGAAATGTCAAACTTGTGTTGAACAGCCTCAGCCTAGTGCTGACGTTGGCCCATTCTGCCTCAAACATTGAGTGCAGCTTGAACTTGTACCCCTTCCGCGTGAGGCAAAGCCCTCTTTCAGGGGGAAGGTTGGAAACATGTGCAGCTGGTTTTTAATGCTTTCCTGAGCCGCCAATCTGAAACACGTTTTCTGATTAATAAACAATCTCAGAAATCCTCCCCCACCATCATAAGTCATTTTTTTTCTCCCACGAGACTCACATTTGGTGCTACCCCACAGCATTAAATTCTCCTGTCCTGTGGCATTTTTACCCATTGCTTTTTTGTTACCAGATGCATGTCTCTGATTGACAGAATTACTAATCCATTATAATCATATTTTCATAATTAGTCCCACTGAGCCTCCTATGCCTGCATGCAAGCAAAGGTAAACTACAGCCTGCCACAGTATGTTTTTACTTACTGACAGCTCAGTGTGAAGGAAATGCTTGTCTAGTTCCTGCAACAGTTATTAGAGTTGCCTTTTGTTTTCCCTTTCACTCTTTCTTTCTCATGCTTGCTCTTTATTTTCCTCTCATGTCTCTACTAATGTGGACTCTTTGTTGATTGTACGTCACCATTTTCAACTTCTAATCCTTCAGAATATCAGGAAATATTGGAGATTGAAAATTCAAAGTCACGTTTGAATGAAAACACATGCAAATACATCAATTATTCACCAGGTAAAGCCTGACCAGACATAGATGCCAATACCTGTTTGTTTGCCTGATAGAGGAAAGATTGCCAAAGCTTTCAGATTTGTCTTGTTGCATCTTTCACATCATGCCTGTGTGCCACGTGCCATGAGATCTTGCATCCTATCCAGACTTTTCTCAGGGCTGGATGGCTTTGAGCTACTTGCTCATCACTTAGTGCCTTGTTCTGCCATTGGGAATAGCACGGACAAATTCCCAGGAAGCATTTAGGAACAGTGTAGCAGAACCCATCTGAAGGGCTCTTGTTGCAGCAAGCAGAATCCTGCGCACAGCTCCATGGGCTTCCTCCATTCCTGGCCCCTGCTTTGACTTGAACATGGATTCAATGACACTGAAATTGCTTTTCCTGACACACTTAGGGTAAGACTTGGATGCTTCTTCAGGTATCACCTCACCTCTAGTTCGGAAGATCAAACAAAGTCTTTCATATCCACCACTCAACAAAAGCAAACGATCTGCTTAAGGGTGATTTTTGTTTGGCCAAAGGTATAATTCCTCAGAATACTCCCTCAATATTTTTTTAAACAAACAAAAGCTTGAGGTTCACCTCACTTCAGCCTGATGTTCTACTCCCTAGATAAAGCCTTATTCCTGACAGTTTAGTTTCAGACACTGAATCCAAGCATGGTATCTGCCCTACAAGTCCTTGGTTAGGATTGAGAGCTGTGCTTCTCTGCTCCCAGGCAGCAAGGAGAAGTGAAGCATCCTGTGCCTTCACTGATGGAAAGATTAATCACTGCTGCAGGGATCATAAGGAGTTACCTGACTGCAGGAGATGCTGAGGTCCAGAGAGGAGCAGCAAGGGCTTTACAGGTGAGAACCATCCACCTTCTTAATTACTGCCATCATTAGTCATCTGCACATGCTGTACGATTTATTCTGGTTGCGCAGTAGGTAAGTAGGGCAGACAGAGAGAAACTAGCAGGGCTGGTGCCTGGCTTGATGTGTTAATGGACAGACAGCTCTGCTGATGAGAACTGCAGATATTGCTTCCTGCTACTTCTGTAATCTTTAGGCTGGTGTAAGGAGAAGATTCGTTTCTCCTCCCCCTCCCCCCCCCCCCCCCCCCCCCCCCCCCATTGTTTCCCTGATATTCACAACTGTTGGGGCACACTGAGTCTTCTCTGAAACTCCTCCAGCCATTGCTTAAATATTTACCTTTCTGCTCTCCCTGGTGCACCTAGTGTCTCTCTCGGGGCTGGCTAAGATGTTTAAAAAGGTACTGAAACAACAGGAAAGTATCTTGGTTTTCCAATAAAACATCTTGTCTTAGAAAAGTTTGCAGGTGAGTACTGGTTAACAAAGCCTGTTCTGGTGTTTGATGGAAAACTCAGGCCTTGAAGTGTTTCATGAATAAATTAATTAGCAAACCCTTTAAAAAGGTCTAACTCGATTTTCCTTCTCATTACCTACAAAATGAAGTCTAGCACAAAGCTAGTTAAGAGGAGAACTGAGGGCAAAATCTTACTGGAACCTAACAGTAGCTTTTCTTCTTGGTCTGAAGAGAGGTGAAGCTGTGTGTGTGTTGGAGGTGGCTGCATCCTGGTATCTCTCTGCTTTCAGATTCAGACCTGCTTGAGGAAAGGCTGCTGTACTGGTGCTGTCCCTAGCACCTGTAATGAAGTTGCACCACGAGTGAAGGTGTGAGCTGGTAGTGTTCCTTCTGCTCTCTCCTTGATAGGATGAAGTATTTTACCAGTAGTGATGTATTAGTGGTGAAATAAATTCTTTGGGTTAGTGTTTTCACTGGCACATAGCAAGTATTTTCATATAGAGTAGACCAACTCAGTTTGACTTCCAGGAGACAGATCCCTTATCAGTGTCCCAATTAGGACAGTACAGAGGATTGCTATGGGGGATTCTTCATGGAGCAGAAATTGCCCCCTCCCTTTTATTATTTTAGTAAACATTTCCATGCACCATGTGGACACACAGGGTTAGATATTTCCTTCTGCTTCCCCAGGGATGTTGCAGTAAGTCTCTCCACCTGCTGTGGGAAAGCCATGGATGGCTGATCTTGTGAGGAGCGCTCAGCTCAGCCTTGTATCAGTAGATCTGTTAGATACTGAATAATGTATCCTGGCAGCGATGTTTCAGCCAGTGACACAAATGTGACATTTGCCTGCATCATGTCTTTTCTCATCTGCCTGCCTTAGATCAAGAAGGCTGAAAATCTCTGGTGCTTTTGGAAGACTGGTCATCTATGGAAAGAGGGCTGCTTGAAGGTGAAATGACTGAGACAGTCACATCAAAACAACCTCAGAGGAATAAACGGATCCCAATGGGAAACATGGCTCCTCTCCCCAACACGCTGTATATGATGTACAGCATTGAAATGAAGCGTACCAAGAAATAAAAGTGATGTGGAGTGACGCACACAGATGCTTGTCAGAGGTCTTTGAGGATCACCTGCCTGTTAGGGACATCCGCTTCTCTGAAGCTCCTTAGGATGTATAGGTTTAATGAAGTTAGATTTATAACTCAAGTGCCATACTTGGAATAATTCTTACGATCAATTAAAAAACAAACTTTTTGCAAAACAAACTTCTTGGGGTGGCTGATAACTAAGGTTTGTTCTGAGGTAGCCAAATGGATCAAGATGAGAAATAAGTACAGCCAAAACACTATGATTCCACGTATCTGTAACTTAATTAAATTCAGTGCTTGGCAGTCCCTGGAAGTATTTTTAATTTTCTCTTCTCTTGATGCAGGTAATGTAGGCAGTAATGTTTCTGTATGGGAGACAATGAAGTGTGTTCTTGGTGAAACTTGGTCGGTATCTGGGTCGTGTATGGTTCCACTCATGGTCTCCTGGTGAAACTTCAGTAAAATTGGCTTTCCCAAACTTGTCTTTGGGGCAGTTGGCTTCTGCTGGTCTTACTGTTCTTTGGCAGAGAAAGAAAATAGGATCACTGCCCTATGAGCAAAAGAAAGCTTGGTCCTCACAGATCTTTACATCGTAGCCCTGAGGCAGCCTACCCCAACTGCTGGCCTCGGGAGAAGCCTCCTGAAAGCTTCTTCCTTCCTTCTTCTAATGCTGTAAATTCATCCTTTCCACCCGTCTATCTGCAATACTGATTTCCTAGTGCTGTTCCCACCACTTTTTGTAGAAAGTGCATCTAGGCACTGTTTTGGAAAGACAGATCATAGCTTGAAAAGGCGACTGGCAAGTGAGGAAGGGCTTGTGTTAGCCTGAGAACACAAGAAGCCTCTGGCTTCTGCATGTGGAACCTTCTTTGTGAGAAACTGCTCTGTAGCTGTCTCTTTGCTTTCTGTGGATGACCTTGGCTATACTGATCTGTGGTGCGTTATTGTCCCCTGCTGTTATATAGATGGCCACAGTGCTAAGGAGACAGATGCTATACCAGCCAGCTGTCACCAGTACCAAGAGCTTGGTAGAGACTGACTGGCTGGCTGCCCCTGGTAATGGGGAGCACCTCTCTGTAAAACTGATGAGTGCTAACTTGTGCTACCCATGGGATCGGTAAACCTTAGCAAAGTGCTGCTGCTTTTGCATTACAGGCCCTAAGAGACCTGAAAGGAAGAGTTCAGTGAACTGCTTTCACTGATGGTGATTTCTGGCTGTCTTCCAGATGGGGCCCACGTCTCAGAAAGTATTATCCGTGCAGGGATATTCAGGCAGTGATTTGGTAAGCACTATGGGAGGGTATATTGTGCGATTCTTTTCCTAATTGCTGCGTGCAACAGAAAAGTGTTGGACTGTTCCGTTCCTTGCAGGGATGAGAAGAAAATGGACAGAAAAACCAAGTGAAGTTAATTTGATCAAATGAAAGGTACTGCAAATAAACTCCCCCAAGTGAAGAATCTCTGTGTCTTTATCTCACCCTCAATGCCACGCTGTCCAAGAGTGAAGTACTGCGGTGGTTGCTTCAATTTACTCATGTTATCATGCAGGAGAGGATGGGGATGGAAAAGATGGTGTTTGCACCTGCATTGAAGTAAAGAAGCTAGAGAAGCAGTGGAGTGCACTGAGCAGTTCCTAGCACTGCAGACTTGGTGGGATCATTGTTTAAAAAAAAAAAAAAAAAAAAAGCAATGCCAGAAGTGTTGCAGAAAGTCTAATTGTAATAAATTGGCCAAGAAACCTAAAACTTTAGTTGTGCATTGCAGCAGAATACAAATTAATTCCTGGGAGCTGACAAGGCCCCAGGTTGGCAGAAGGCTAATGTAATTGGCTCTGGGTGTGCTCAGACAGCACTGGCATTTCAGTGCCTTGGCATTTGAGAGGGTAACAAAGGCATGTGAGCCTGCCCTGCCAGCTACTGTGCTAGAACTGATTTGATTTGGTGCATGCTAAAGCAGCAGCCATCCTACTGTGCGGCCTCCCGATGATCACAGAACAATGAACAAATGCAGATAATCTCGCACAGGAAGAGCCATGGCAAAGGAAAGGCCAAAGAGACCCCAAGCAGGGAGGATGAGAGTAGAGCCAAGACCCAGGAAACGGCACTGCTGGCTGAGTGCTGGGACTCTACATGGACTGGGAGGATTGCAGGCATTAGGCTTTGTCTTGTTCAGCTCTTGCTGGAATAGATTAATGAGAAGCCAGAGCATGTGCTGGACATGCTTTAATTCTTTCTTTCTTTATTGTAATTTTTAACTATCCTGCCATGATAGAAAGAGGTCTATAAATGCTGGAATGAGGAAAGTGGAGATATCAGCCACAGTTCGCTGAAAGATCTGATAGTTAAGGAAGCCAGCATCAATTTACTGCTGGGGAGGGTGGTCTGGGTTAATCCACATTGATTCATTTAAAACAATTTCCTCCTTTGGCTCTGCCTGGGTTGTGATGAAGACATGATGCAATGTGGGTTTTTCTATGCTTTACAAGCCCTGAAATAAATAGACCTTGAAACCATCTACATGGAAATAAAGACCAGTAGACTGAATGTGAGATTTCAAATTTGCTAGTAGAGGAAAAGTGTGCTACTGCAGTCTGGCCCTGAGGGTCCCAGTGCCATTTTTGCATCTTCTGAACCCCTCACGTTGGGGTAGACCCTCCTGTGGTAAATGGAAGCTTTCAGATCTGCCTTTTTGTCTTTGCCAATATGCATAAGAGCTGGTGAGCTGACTAGCAATGGGATATAGTTGTTTTTGCAACCTTTCATATCTAGTTAGCTAGAAAATTGTAATAAATCTTTACCCTGTTATTTCCATTGGCCTACCTTTCGTAGATCTGTGGCTCTCTGAACCTTGCTTTGGTTTGTTATGAATCACTTGTTGCCCAGGGTTTGAAATAGCAGAAGGATAGTTCTGCCTTACCCGTGCTGGCTGCCTGTGGCCTACAAAGCACTGCGCTCATAGGATGCTGAGTGCACCCAGAGCAATGCCACGCTTGCAGTGAGAACTGTGCTGGGAGCAGACGCAAGTGTGCCATGCAGGTTTTCATTTCATTTATATCTGTAAAGCAAAAGCTAGTTATTCCATTTGAACTAGTGCGTGGAGCATGATTTAGGGGAGATTCCTCACAATGACCAACATTGCTTTCTGTCTCAATTTTCCTGCCCACGTGGTCTCTCCAGAGGATGGAGCTCTGTCCTTGTCCCAGGCAGCCTCATACTTGATAGCAGCTTTGAGCTGGGAGGAGTGTTCCTACTCTGCAGGTTCTTCCTGCAGTACTGGATGCTGCTTCTAGAGAGCTGTACCCATGCAGCTAATGCAAGGAATCCAACAGCTCTTACCTTTGTTTTTTCCTTTCATCCTGCTACCGCAGAGCTAACAGACTGGTGCACTAATCTGGTATGTGGATGTCTGTGCTGCCTGAGAAGCGCTTTGCACCTTCGGTTGCTCACAGATGCCTTTTGTAGTAAGATGTGTGACAAACTGTTATCATCAGAGGGTTTTTGGGTGGTCCTGTGTGGAGCCACTCAATGATCCTTATGAGCCCCTACCAGCTTGGAAATACTAAATTCTATGGTTCTTTTCAATTAGAGGAAAATACACGTATCAGGTATTTTTTTGTTTTTTGTTTTAAGTATTTTGTAGTCCAATAACTTTCCAGACTACTTCAGTGGGATGAGATTACCACCACAAATTCTTCTGTTCAGAAAACAGTAGGAGCTTCTCTGTTATCACTATATTTACAACGCACTTCTCCTGAGTAGTTGTTAAATGCACGAACACTACACTGGCATTTCCTCTTTAAATATAGTCATTTTATTACTTTATCTATCTAGAGGAGAGTGGAAATTATCCTTTAATTACAAAGAATTTAATGGTACCAGCTATGCAGCATTTTAGTTCACACACAGCATGATAAAGCTTAGACTTTAGCATAGTCCTATCACGCATCACTGATTCATTGCTCCATCCTGGAGTGCTGAGTCTTTCCCAAGCCTCTGCTAAAAACAGGTAAGAGATTGTAAGCTGGGGATGTTTGGACTGCCTGAGGTATTGGCACAGGCTGCCCAGGGAGGTGGGGGAGTCGCTGTGCCTGGAGACATTCAAGAACAGGGTGGATGTCATGTTAAGTGACACGATAAGTGGGCATGGTGGGGGTGGGTTGATGGTTGGACAGATGCTTTTAGTGGCCTTTTCCAACCTTAATGACTCTATGAAAAAGAATGGAAATGGGAACTACAGGGAGGTATGGACATGTTCGTTTGTGTTGGTGCTTTGCTATGCTGCTCTTCAGATAGCAGAGGAAAGCATGGGAATAAAGAGCCTATCATTATCAAACACAAAACACAACACTACAGCGTGAAGAGGTGGAGTAATTTATCTTTAAGTAACAGGCTGACCTATTCAGAACTGTAATTTTAATGTAAGGCTAACCTTTGAAAATAGATCAAGTGATATAAATTATTAAGGAGCAGACATTCGTCAGATAGATGGTCTCTATTAGTAATTTTATGCATGAATGGTTATCTTCAAAGGTAGCATTGCTGTCTGCTGAGAAAGAAAGTGCAAAAGCAGGTTACCGTAAGCTGATGTGTAAGGCTGACTTTTAATCAGCATTTTTCCAATCCAATTGAAAAAAAGACTGAAGCAGTGTCTTCTCTCTTGCAACCCAGCCAGTGTTACTCCTGAATTGTTTTACTAGCGGGGGATCGCTTGGGAAACTCCTGGTAATGTTGCTGAGGTTCTTAAAATACTTTCCAGTAGTTTTAGGGCTCAAATAAGTCAACATGTGCTCCCATTTGATAATGAGATGTCCCAGCTGCTGGGCAAAGAACTGGAACCCCAAGACCCCAGATGGGATGGGACGATGAACAGCAGTGCCCGCTCTGAATGACTGCTGCCTTGGAGTTCTGCGTTTGAATCCTTTTGGGAGAGGAAAGTTGTGGGTCCATTTTCTCTTGCAGTTCTTCAAGGGGGATGTCTTATAAAGTTGTAGCATCTGTCACTCTAATGCTGTTTGGGCCATGTTTTGAACTTGGAATGGGAGAAGGAAAAGAGAGAGATTGAGATATTTGTGAAAGCTATTTTTCTCCCATTTTATCACGCTGCCTTTTCTTATTATTATTTGCAATTTCCTCCTTTCATGAGTTTCCTGTGTTTTCTTTGCTTGTTTATATTTTATGTAAACAACCTCCGTGCCCTTGTGAACTTTCGATCAAAGTACTGCAGTGCACTTAATGGAAAACTAAATTTGAATCCTTTTGAGAAGCTGTTGGTGGGAGACTGTGGTCATAAACTTAATTTTCCCCATCCTCCTGTCTTTGCATATGTATGGCACAGAAATGTAGGAAAGCAAAGGTAACCTTAAGCTTTATATTCCCATCTTATTTGCTGCCGTAAAAAGAAGCAACTTCAGTCTTTTTTCTTAATTATTGTTTTATCTGAAACTTTTGGTATGTTTCATCTTTCACTGATGCTGTGATCCCTAAGCTTTTGAATAGGATGTGCATGGAGGGTCTTTTTGCCCTATCTCTGTCTTTTAGCCACAGTGAAGCCTGTTGTATTTCTAGAGAAGTTGTGTGTATGCTGAAGAATGTCCCTATTGAATGGAGTTGTATCCAGCAGGTGATATTTCATGTTGCCCCTGCACTGCTTATTTGGCACGGTGACTCTTAGCCTTTGTGGATCAAGGGCTGTTACCTCTCCAGGATAATACAATGTACTTGATCCCTCCTTGCGTTTTTGTTCTCTAAATAGATGAAAGGGGAATGACCTGCAATGTTTGGTGCCTACAACTTCTTCTACATCCTGATAGGAAGCATAAGCAATCATTTCAGGGAGTACAGGACTCTCTCTGACCACCTCCACTTCCAAAGGACTCTGGGAGCTGCCCGCTGGTTTATGAGCATCTCTTCTCAGTAGGAATCCTCTTTTTCAAAGGTTTCTAAGGGAACTGGAATTTATGACCCTTTTGACAATATCTGGGAAATTGACTTTCTGAATTCTGTTTTCTCTAACCCTACTTGAGCAATTGGCACGGACAAAGCCTGGAAATATAAACCATTACTCCAGTGTGTTGGAATCTTACTGGCTTCTCTCATTTCCTCCTTTTCTCCTCCATGCAGCTCATTGCTGTGCCAGGATGAATGGCTCATGGTTACAGCACTGGAGTGGAATGCAAATGATGTGAGTTTAAATCTCTAGCTATGTCAGAGGCTTCTCTATGACAGTGTTTCACAGTTCTGTGATTCCTGCCTGTACTTTTGGATACAAGCAGTATCTAAAAATATGACCTTCTCTCACATTCTTTTTGTCTGTTTAGACAGTCATAATGCAGCCTCTCTGGATATTTGAAACCCTTTCACTTTGTTTGCTTGAACAAAGTGCCTCCTGTTTGTGTTGAAGTGATACAGGTTAACACTTCGAACAAGAAAAGAAGATAAGCATTTGGTGTACTAATTTCAGGAGCAACTGTTTTCAGTAGCCTGGAACCCTTCTGCAGTATATTGATGTTTCAATTTGCACAGAGCAGCAGCTGCCCTTAATGATAAAGAAAAGAGACTGCTCTGCTCTGCTCCGTGATGATTTGACGTGGCAGCAGTAGACTTGCAGAATGTGACAAGACAACTTGAAAGAATGATATGTAGACACGGTGCCACAGACATGTCATGAAATAACATAAATTTCTGAAAATGATAGGAAGAGAAAACATCTTCAGAGCAAAAATATTGAGACAAAAAGTTGTCACTTAACACATTTGAGCTTGAGGGGAATGTGCCAGTGAAAGTGATTCCTTCTAGAATCAGTTTAGTTTAATTGGTGTTTTTTAATTGGACTTTTTGAAATTAATGCCACCATCAGTAGATTCTAACTTGTCAGATATGAAAGTAAATGATTTTTTAGCACCTGCAAAGTCTTTCATAAGAAATTTTTTCTGGGACTGGAGATGTCAGAAGCCATGCTCCAGAGGTCATGGAGGTTATGTCTGCATAGTACACCTCAACAGGACCACATCTATAGAGCAAAATGGTTCTAAAGGTCCAGCCCCAACAATATACACGTTTCAGGGGCTTTTATTTCAGGTAGCTGTAACCTGGCCCCATGATTTTTGGGTCACCAGTTGGAGGGAGAACATTAGGTAAAATCCTGGAATGCATTTTCCAAGCTAATTTTATCCCAAGTTAAGACTGAGTTCTCCAAGCACAGGCTGTTGTGATGAGAACCACAGCCCAGCGAGTGGAGACAAGCAGGAGTGTGTCTTCAGAAGCACTCACTTGATCCAGAATAAAGCACTGATGCACTCGGGTCCAAAGACATCCATGCTTTTTGAGTGCTCCCAACAGATGAGCAAAATTGTTTACTCAAACAATCAGATTAATCCTGCTGGAAGTAAGAGCATTACCATCACGATGATTAGAACTGGATCAGTGGATGATCCTTTTATGCAGGAGCTTCCTTTATCCTTCAGGGCTTCACTGGTTCAAAGAAAATGAAAATTGTTTCTGAATCTTCTCTGATGTTGAGTAAAGGAAGAACCAAAGCCTAACTTCTTTGAATTATTTCCATTACAGATAATGTCATTGTGGCTCCTCAGACACTGCTGGACAAACATTTGTATTAGTCTCTCTCTGAACTTCTATCGCCCTTCTTACTGCTCTCTTCAGCCTTCTCTTTGGGTAAGGGAAGAGACTATGCTTCATTCTTCTATGTAGGCTTCTGCTGAACAAAAGCAATTGACTCTGAAAGTCGTACTCTGACATCAAACCCTTGGACTGTTCAAAGCGTTGCTCCAGGTTTTAGATGTGAGGCTGCTACTGAATTTAATTGGAGCTGTGCCACTGCACCAAAGCTTTCAAGATACACACCCTGAAATATTCATGTTGCCTTTCTCTTCCCTTTCTCTTAGCCACATTTGTTAAAGCTTAAAGAAAATGGCTTCCTCTTATTGTAGGTGCAAATTTGTGCTTGCATAGTCTATGAAGACATTAGCATTTAGACATCGAACAACCTTGATTTGTATGCACTAGTCACTTGGTAAACAGCTGAAGTGGTTGCATATATGCTGTCAGTTAATTCTGTCTCCAAAAATGGATTCCATTTTTATTTATTTTTTTTTCTTTTCCCAAATCAAGCCCAATCATCTATCTTCTGCTCTGTTACTTGCACATAAAATGCTTTCAGCTCTGGCATTTCAGCACTTCCCTTGTCCAGTTAGAAATTTTCCATTGCAGGTGTGTTTGCTCTCAGTTTGCAGAATCCCAAGGTTATTCAAAGCTGCTTTCCTTTCAGCAGGGTAACATAACACAAGACAGGAGTGTGGCACTAAAATACGGACACATTGCCTGAGTTTGTGGAAAGTCTGGGGGGAGATGAGTTATCCAGCGTCTGAGAGGAAAGGTATGTGAATGTTAGCCACAAGGGGACTATAATGTAACACAATTTGATATAGTAAAGATGATATCATAGAATCATTAAGGTTGGAAAAGACTGCTAAAATCATCTAGTCCAGCCATCAACCCATCCCCACCATGCCTACTAACACGTGTCACTTGGTGTGACATCGACCTTTTCTTGAACACCTCCAGGGTTGGTGATTCCCCACCTCCCTGGGCAGTCTGTGCCAACTCATCACTGCTCTTTCTGAGAAGAAATTGTTCTCCCAGTTTAGGAGCCAGACTGCAGCCTTCTGGTTTCCATCTCTCTGCTGATGTGCTGCCTGGCCTTGATTCAGTAACGTGCTGTTGTCTCATTCTGCCCATCAGTAAAATGAATATAAGATTAAAAGTAAGAATAATGTAGAATAACTGGTCAGTGGCCAAAAAAAGAGACTTTTTCATGCCATTCACCATTCTACAGAGCTGCTGAGCTTGATGCTAAATGTACCTATGTTACTGTACTTTATAATTTCCTGCTTGTTAGCTGTACTGGATTAACTGACCACATGCATAGCCCTAATCTGTTGCAAATACAAAGTAAATTTCATTATCTTAAAATACCATGAAAGCAAGCTGGCTGATGAGAAGAAAATCAGAAGGATCTGATTACTCCTTTGTTTGTAATTGCTGGTCCACACCCATAATTAATGTTTCTGGGCTGATCTGAGGAGAAGCAAAGCACATTAAGGAAACTTGTACTTTAGTTTGTTGTTGTCCAGTGTTGTAAAACCCTTTGCATGAACAGACTTCAGAAATACCATTTTATCCTTCAGCCCAGCAAAGATTTGCCTCATCAGCAAGGTGCTGCTATTTTAGCTGCCTCTCCTTCTAATTGAATTTGGGATATAACAGAATCATCACTAGCAGCATTGCAAACCTTTCCCCGTTTGCTTTGGATAATTTTGTCTCGTGCTGCAGGGTTTTTTTGCATACTTTTGGGAATACCCGGGGAAAAATGCAAATTGTGACATAGAATTGCTTAGCTCTCCATAACAACTGACAAGATCTGAGTACATTCCCCGTGTCTATCTCTGGCTGCTTCTGATTTCGCTTGTCATGTGTTTAGATTGGCAATTCTTTTGTATAGATAGACCTGTAGTGTTAATATCCTGCTTTGATGATGTTACTCCTTGGGAATATTAATGAGTGGCTTCTGTATGTAGCGTATCTAAAACCTTGTATTGCTGGGGGTTTTTTGTTTGTTTTTTTGGTGGGGTGTTTTTTGGTTTTTTTTTACTGTTGAAAGAGCACTGCTGAAGGCCCCTTGGGTAAAAAGTGTTTAATGTAGACCATGCATTTTAATTAGCAAATAAATACATAGATAAGGATGAAACATTTGTTTTGCTCAAGCAAACCATGAGAACATCAGGCCCGTAGGTAGCTTAGTTTAACTCCAGAGAGATTACATTCATATCTCCTGGTCTAAATCTTGGAAATGCCTTTCTGATACAAGCAGTACAAATTAAGGCAAGATAGAGGTGTCTTCTCTGCTGGAGGTTTAATGTCCTTTGTGCTGCATCGTATTAAGGTGTCCTATACAATAGGGGAAGAAAAAGCAGAACTAAAGGAAGTGCAGGATGATCTATGGTACGCAGCATATTTATATGGTTTAATAATCAAAAATCAATTTTCTGTCTGACCTTCTGGGTATTAGAAGATATTCTTCCTGCAGTATACTTGGCATTCCCCGATGCCAGGGCTGAAAGTGGCTTTTGGAGTTATATTGGTTTTTAGCTCATTGAAAAGTGGAGAGCTTTATAATATTCCTCTTCTCTGTGAGGCACAAGTGAGTTCTGCAGCAGGCACCTCTCTTCATCCAGAGGCATGCTCCTGTCACACAGAGAAAATGTATTTGGGAATAAAGAACTTCAATCTTTGGAAGGTGTCACAGCTCCAGGTCAACCAGAGCAGAGCTGGGAGTTGAGGTCTCCTCAGTGAGGAGGGAGACTTGGAAATAGTGGATATTCAAAACTGCTGCCAGAAGGTGGACCTCTGGCACTTGCTATATAGCCAAAGGCTGGTCGACTGACCTTGCTTTTAATTTACATAATATAGAGCTCCTGTGGCACACAGCAGGTGTGTTTGAGGCTGTAGGTAAGCAACGACCCTTAGAAGGTGGGGTTGTTTTCTGAACCTGTAGCAGTCTGGTTACTTGAGCTTTAAGGTGGAGTTGTCACTGCTTCTCAGGAGGAGTAAGTAACTCGGAGATGGGAAGATATTAAGGCGGTATGTGGCTCACAGGACATATCTTCTGCTGCACGTTGTTTTCTTAGTTGCTGCAGTGTTCTCTCTCTGCAGTCCTCTCTGAAGCCTGGGTTATGGAAATCGCTGTGTTCAGAGGTGAACAAGGTTTGTTTTTTGAGAATGTCAGGGCGGCAGGGGGAAGGTGCTGCTCATGCAGAGCTCCTTGTAGAGTTCCCACTCATTTCCACGGTTTTCCAGTTTTCTATCAAGGTCATCAGCTAAGGAACAAGGAAATCTGTGTGATTTGTTTGAGATCAAATGGAAGGGATAAAAACTAATTGGAGGTTCCCAGTAAGAAGGCTAAGTCAAGGATGCTGCTACAGCCTCTTCCTTTCATCTTTAAGAAGCAGCTGGACTTGCTTGTGCCAAAGCAGAGTGAGTGAATGACAGAGAGATATAGTGAGATTTTTCTAAATTTCTGCCTGAGACCATTGTCTGCACAGCTTGCTTAAAGCTGTTTGTTAGGTGGGAAATAAAGGAACCCAGTGCAGTGCCCATCCTGTAGGACCTGGTCTTGAGCTGTGACAAATAGCGTACAGACCCAACACCGCCCACTGTTTTGCTCCAAGAGGAGGCTTAATATGACACAAAACTTGACTGGGATCCTCTGCTATCAGAATAAACTCATGTAGATTTATTGTGTTACAGCATTCAGTGAAGCAAAACAGTTCTGAAAGGCGTTGTCTCCAACTGAATGCAAGATTAATTCAATTTCCAGACCTAAGACAGATCCTTTAGTATTATGAAGACCCAAATGAGAGAAGGATGGTGTCTGCTCTCTAGGTTGTGCACTGATCTGGGTAGCCTCTGGACTGCTCTAATAAATCTCTCCCCTACTTTGCAGTATTTAAAGCAAAACAGGCAGGCTTGCAGTCCAAACCATTAAGTAGGTCTGTTCCAGATGAGGATCCCACATGCTGTGAGGTCTGGAGCTCTCCTGTCAGCTCTGCCTCCCAAACCAACGGCTGTGCTGATGCCACCACAGAAAAGAAACTTTACTTGAGAAGCTTTGAAAAGCAAGTGCAGGTGACCATCAAGTGACCAGCATCACATGCAATTATGGCACGTTATGGGCAGATTTGTTAAAGCGAACATAAGGTAGAACAGTTTCCCACTTCCTAAGGAGGAAGACTTTAGTAGAGGCTTCAACCGTTCACTGATCTTTTCAGAAATAAGTCAGTGCTGTCTCCAACCTAATTACTAGTGTAAAAGACAATTTATCACTTACTGAAGCTTTGATTGCTTTTTCAGCCTTGCATGGCCTCTTGGTTGGTAGATGGAATTGTGTACGAGATTTTATTTTTAAAGGGAGTGTTAAAGGAAAAAAAGAGAAGGGCTAAAAATTCAACTCCCAATTCTATGCCTGAGTGTCTGTCCAATGTTTTTACTGTTTCCTAAAATGTAATCTCAAAGCAGTTCCCCTTCAGGAATCAAGGAAAGTAAAATCTCATTTAAGAAGTCCATCTTTGGGCTCATATTTTTTAAAAGATACTGCCCCAGAGAGCGAAGATGCAGATTCGCATAGCCTGAAATGCAAGAGTCAGCAGGAGAAATCATTCACTTGAAAAATATCTGAGATTTACTTTTTAATTAAGGTGCACACACGAAAAAAATAATATTTGGTGTGCAAAGTTCTGTGGCTTTTTCTCATTTTTATCACTGTTTTCCTCTTCTTCCGGGCTTTAGATACAAGTCTGAACAAGCCATCTTGTATTTTTGCAGATTTAATAATCAGAAGATAACAGGTCATGTGTTTTGATAGAAATGACATTGAAAAGAAATGTTTAGACTGCTATAGCTGTACTCGCATTTGATTACAGGGAATTAAGTTTCTTCAAAGCAAATGGCTTTCTTTAACTCCTCAGTGTTTCTCATGTAATTAGTGAATTGGCTGCATTAACTTGGTTGACAGACGATATTACTGATATTATCAACTTTCACTCGCGTATACAAGGCTCTATTAATTCCTTGTTTGCTTATGAACCGTTCTGTCAACAAAGAAGTTGGTGGGCAAATGTGGAACATGCGTGTCATGGCTGTGTTGTTTGCTTTGCTTATCAGTAAGTAACAAACTTATGGCAAATGAATAGGAGCAACAAGGGAGCAGGTAGGTCTTAAGGGTTTCTTTTGCCACCGTTGGCACGTTGTTATGTTGCTAAGTTACAGGAGCTTCTGGCTTCTACTTTAGAGAGTAGAAGTTATTTTTAAATGTATAATGAACACCGAACCAGGGACTCCCAAAGCTGTTTTGGAAGTGGCTGTAATACAGGGGGATTGTGAACGTGTTCTGAGGCTGACAGTGCAAAGTGCTTGTCTGGTACAAAACCGCTCCCTGCTGCTGCATTACAATTATAAAGATGTGTGTGTGTTACTTGTTTTTTTATAAAATACTGCAAAAATAGCAGGCAGCGCTAATTAACAGCTGTATTGGATGGTACGTGCCTGAGGAACTGGTTACATGCTGAGTGTGCTTGTTTCTCTGAGAATGTAAGGATGATCGTGGCTGCCCGTATAACTTTCAGTATTCCAAGGAAAATATTTCCTTACTGGAAACGCAGTTCTTTGCATCACTAGTCAAGTATTTTTATTCTTCATAGAATCATGTCAGAATCACAGCATGGTTTGCGCTGGAAGGGACCTTTAAGGCAATCCAGCTGCAACCCCCCCTGTATAGGCAGGGACGCCTCCCTCTAGGTCTGCTTGCTCACAACCCCATCCAGCCTGGCCTTAAGTGCTTCCAGTGAGGGGGCAACCACAACCTCACTGGGCAACGTGTTCCATTGTCTCACCACCGTCACAGTAAATAACTTGTTAATATCTAGTCTAAATCTGTCTTCTTCCAGTTTAAAACTGTTGCAACAGTGCTTTTGTTATCCCGGAACAGCAACTTTCCAAAGTAAGAATTTTGAATGAGAAGTCACTCAGCATCATCTGGTACTTCAGAAAAGGAAGCAGCAAAGAAGGAGAACAGGGTGGTATGACTTGGGGTTCGGCTGCTCCAGCATCATGACAAAGACTGTGGTTTTGGAGTGAAAAATGGAATCAACGTTCGTAGTAGAACTAGAAAAATTGAGCAGATTTCTATCAACATTCCAGTTGGTGAGAGGAAAACATCATTTTCATGCTGGTTAGAAGTTATACGCTGCCATCTGTTGCTGGGCAGTACAAGCCCTTTACAAGGGCTGGAGTTCAGCTCTGCTTGGCCTCAGGTACCACCATTCCTTTAGTAGAGGTATCCAGGTGTCTCGTGGAGGGAGCATATGACTCAGAGCTGCTGGGAGACACTGGGGGGTGGCCTGAGTCCAGGGAGCTGAGCATGAGGTAGCTCAGTGCACCAAATTGTTAAGTAACATGTCTTGGCAGTGAGTGGTCTGTATGAGAGCCATGATGAGCCAGGGAAGGGCTGCCCAGTGCAAGCTGCTGCCCAGGACTGAAACTCAAAGGGAGATGCAGTGAGTTTATGGAAAATGGGATTTTCTGTCCTTTAGCTTCTAGTTTATATTAGCTAACAATTTCCAGGTGTGAAGATTAGCCAACTCTGGCAAGCAGTGTATTAAGTTAGCATTGGTAGGTCCCAGCACAGCAGGAGGTGAGACTTCCACAGTATGTTCTCTGGGTCTCACTTCTGCTGCCAGAAGTCAAGTTATTCTTCTCCTTTTCCAGCTGAAATGCATTCTGTAGGAGACTTTTAAAAGAAGTTATATGTATTTTAAAAAGTTCATAAAGTTGTTTCAGCCTTGCTCCCGATGGAATCCATAGGTATCCCATTACTGCTGAAGATATTTCCACACGAGTATAAGGAATGCTGTAGTTCATGCAAGTGAAATGCTCTTCTCTAATGGTTGGAAAGCTGATAAAAGACTTCCATTGTTATTTCTGGATACCTCAGTTTTCTATCACACTCAATTGTCTAAATTCTAGATTCTTATGTATAGGAGAAGAAAGTATGCGAAGCCTCAGAGACCCAGCTAGGGAGAAGCAGCAAGCCCTGGGACACCTGTCTGAGGGAAAAACAAGAATAGCTGTAAGGATGACATCAGTACGAAGCGTTTCTTTTGCAGCTGGTACAGGCATGGACTGACTCGCACACAGACTACCTGCGGCACTTCTCCCTTTGTGCCCTGGGAGCCTGCTGGGATGCCTGATTCATCCCTGCGAGCTGCGACAGAACCATCAGGCTCTGAAAAACGGATTTGAAAGGGGTTTCAGTCGTTGTCACAGCATGGCACCCTTCAGGACTGCTAGCCCTCTGCAGAAATTGTCATAATTGTGCCTTGGCTTCTGAAAGGAGGCTGTGCTGAGTTTCCAGCCTCCCCTGGGATCTGGGTTCCTTATGCGTGACATGGCCCCGGAGACCTCCTTTCTTCTTAGAACAGATGAAGTCAACAGGGGCTCTGCAGAAACAGGCTTTTGAAGGAGCTGAAGAATGTAATGGGGAGCAGGAAACTTTCAGCATGTTTTAAAACCTGCTCCTCTGCTGTGAGAGGGTTACATTCACTCTCAAAACTTATAGGGAAGATTCCAAAGTGCACAGTGAGGGTCTGGTCAAGTCTCTGTCATTCTCAGCTCATCATAGCCAGGGTTGTTACAAATCAAACTAAGAGTGGCAAGATGCAGTGGTGTTGCCATGAATGAAACGCAGGGAGAGCCAGACCTATCTCTCTCTATATATGTATATTTTTAAATTCTTTATTGTTGTTATTTGCGTAGAACAGAGAAAAATTTCTGCAGGTCTGGCCATGGAGGCTTGTTAAATGTGAGCCATGTCTCCGTGTTCCCAGCGATTCTCAGAGCCCCTGCCATCTGTACCCAGGCAGGGCTGTGGTGGGCAGTGAGGCGCAGAGGCTCCAGCAGCCAGCTGGAAAGCTGTGAGTGCTGGGGAAGCAGTGCAAGGGAATGATTATTCACTGGTTTTCACAATGAGGGAATTAGGGAGCATCTGAATCACACAGCAGGTTAAAAACTCAGAAGCAGCATTATTTCCATGTAGTACAGAACTAAACTGTGATTTGGTGGGGATAAAAGGTTTGGATGGCTTCCAAAACCCGTTGAGAAACGTTACAGAAGGAAAGGGCTCTGACTAGTGAGCACAGCAATGAAGAATTTTCTGTGACTGGTAACTTCTCCTGCTTCCTAGCCATGGAAGGATCGGCGTAGACCTTTTCTCTGTGCATCTGTAGCTGATGACTGTCAGGTACTTGGTTAGGTACTTGGTACTTGGTTACTGCATGTAACCAGCAAGACAAAGTAAAACACATCAGCCTCAACCTAATGGAAGAGGTTAAGATAAACAAATCTTCATCTTTGTTACGAGTTAAATCGTGCACATGAGCAGTGTCTGCCAGTCAACCAATGTGTGGTAGCTCGTGACTCTGCAATAGCTTGATTGTACTTTTGAGCCCTTGGGTTACTCAGTTTACTGCAGGGATCTTTGGTGCTGAGCTTGTACCTCCTCTTTGTTTTTCAGCAAGTACTTCCACTGGGAGTTTATGTTCTTCCTTCACCTACAATTCCTTTGACATTTGTTTGAATGACACCTCAAATCCAGTGTCAAGGCACAGAAATGAGTACATCTTGTAGTTCTTGACCTTTTTTGGAACCTCTCAGGGAACGGCCTTGGAGCTGTTTCCCCTGAAGTATGCTGACCTGTTTGTATCTGTGCCAGATGCCTAGGAGGTGCCAAGACTCAGGTTTTGCACCTTAGGAAGAAGCAAAGGTCTGTGCTCATGGAGGGTTAATTATTGTTTTGCTTAAAGAAGCATTCGGCTGCCCTTAGGTGTAGGAATTTATTTAAGCCTTATCTGCATAATTATCATGTTTATTGCTCAACACAGCTGGATGGATATGAAGAGTATGCAGTTTTTGATACACGCTTTATGTCAGAACCATTACAAGGCAAAATGATCGTCTCTTACAGCCCCTGCAAAGAGGCTGGAAGTAATAGTTAGGTTTCTGACTTTAAAAACAGATCCTAGGAACAAATTTATTGGGTATATTTACATATTTTTGATGCTAAAGCTTTTCTGTCCTTTATGAAAATGTGCGCTGCTGTGATGAACAGCCAGGGTTTTGAAGGGTGATTGGTGACCCAAGGTGCTTGGCTTAATAGACTCAAATTACGGAGAGGAGGGGACTGCGTGCTGTGAAAGGCATTCACCTCTGTCAGGGACTGCTGTCGAGCACCTGAAATCCCCACTTGTCTTCAGCAGTGTTTGCCATTTCTAACATCATTGTTGTACTGAGATTTATCATAGGAATCGTGGAGCAGCCAGAAAAATGTAAATAGTAGTCTGATTTTTGAAATCCCTTTGCAAGATGACTGTTGCCCTATTTGAAAGCATAGCATGTTGTGTCTTTTCCAGGCAAACTTTGATGAGGCAACGGTGGGTATTTCTGTTTTTATAATACAGCGCAAGCATCTGAATGTTTCAACTTTGACTCATTCATTAGAGAGTGCTTACTATTCCAAAAAATTCGTATTACTGCAGTAAGCAGCATACTGCAGTCTGAAGGCTTCCCAGTCCTGCCTGCAGTGCACAGAAGCCCTGCAAGTACCTGCATCGCACAACCCTGGGGCAGCAGCTGCCTCACACTGCTGTGTCTGCGATCTGGAATAGCACCTGAAAATGAATACAAGATGCACACAAGTGCAAGCGAAGGCAGGGCAGGGATCTGATGCATCATCGGACCCCTAAAAGCCCATGTTCAGTCAGAAGTGTTAATGGGGTGCTGATGCTATTGTCAGATGGTGTCTGATCTCAGCAACTGGTTTATGGAATGAGAAGATGCACAAGAAATAGCTTTTCAGTTACTGACATCTCCATCAGAAATGAGAGCTGTTTAATTTTAAATCCTCACTGAGTGTGGTGAGAGTAGATACCAGTCAGTCTGTTGTCTTTAGCTGAAGCGTTAGCTACTTCTATTCTCTGTTTGTTTGTTCATTATACAAACGTATGCTGTCATTGAGAAGATGAACACCGGTGAGGTGATGGGATGGAACTTTTGCATGAAAGCCAAAATAGGAAGGAAGGAGGTGAATACCCATCGGCTATGACTTTTCTCCTTCGCTCTGGTAATCGCATTGTGTTCTATAGATGATAAATTACCTGCTGCCATTTTTCAGTGGGAGACATCTCTTCCCATACTAACATCCTGCCCCTGCTCCTCAGTTGCCCAGCTATCTTCTTCCTTTGGGTCTGATCAATATCTCTAGTCAGACAAATTGCTTTTGACTTGCTTGCTCTGAAGAAAAGCATGTGTGTAACTTTCAACTACGTGAGCTGTTCTTGTAAAAGTTGTATTATTTCCACATGCAAACATTGTCTGGGGATCAACGGTGTCCCTACAAAATAGCAGCATCGTTATGAACTGATGATGGTGGTACAAAGTACTCATCAAACTAAAAGGCTGTTTAGCAGGAGGTAACTCCTGAAACTCCTGCATGTCTATAAATCCCTTTGGAAATGAAAATAAATCCTGGGCAACAGCACAGAAACTGACTTGCCCTTTATCTTACAGCTTGTAAAATCTGGGAGATGAATATAGAAAGTATTTGATTATTGTTATCCCTCCAGAATGCGTTTCCAACTCAAAGCTGTTTCAGAGCTGAGTTGTTTAATCTCCTTTCTCATTTTTGCTTTACAGATTTACAGATCAGCACAAAGTGTGAATAAAGTGTCAGGTAGGCTAGGAGATCAGTGTCAAAATCAGGAGTTCTGAGTATGAGCTGTGAACTTTGGAGCTGAAGGGTACGGCACTCAAATGAAATGAGAATGAAAGGCTTTTAGTTGCCCCTGGTCACTGCCAGCTTCTGGCCACAGCCAGGTGGGTTCTCTGGGTTTGCACATGGGGAGCAGAGGGCTGCAGGCCTTCTGAGGTGCCCATGTTTGTTTGCTGCAAAAGTGGCAAATCAGAGTTCTCAGAAGTAGTTTATATATCTGACGTGGAACTTGAACAAGGTCTGCAAACACATGAGCAAGCCTATTATTTGAAGATTTTTCTGAATTTTTTTTTGCATGATTTTTTTTCAGTCTTACACCCCCCCCCCCAGTCTGAACCACAGATTTGCTTGCTGTTATTACAATTCCAAAGTTTTGAGAACTGAAGAAAGTGAGATGGTTCCATTATTTGTAGCAGACCAATCATATTACAAAGAATAATTAAGGGTACATTAAGAGACTTTACTCAGTGTTTAACAAAACTATTATTTCAGCTCACTTGTTAAATTACCAACACTGTGCCTCTGAGATATTGACCAGCTTAAAGGAATCTCCAGTTTCTTAAAGAGTATTCCTCCCTTCTGCGGCTATACTCTCCTGCATTTACTCACCACAGATTGAACAACCCTTTCTGTAGCTGATCTACTCAGTGTATGACCCCAAATAGGAAACAGTGAGACTTGGCCCATTCCCTTGTTCAGCAGTGGCTTATGAGATCTCATTGGAATGAAAGGAACCCTGGGGAGTGATCTGGAGGAGCTCCTCCTTAGGTTGCTTTCATTTCATTTCTTAATATGCACTTTGCCTTGTATTCTGAAGAACAGTGAGCTGTGGAGGCTCTCACTTAGGAGCCTTCTCTGTCCGGAATGCCTGTTGCATTTTAGTGCCCCAGATGGGAAACTCCATTAAAGTGTGTCATTTGAACCTCTCGTACTCTGGACCCTGATGATAGGTTCTTCAATTCCTGTGGGAAGGTCATGGATCTGGGTGAAAGAAGGATAAGAGTATTTGGCTAGGTCAGAGTGTAAGAGAAATATGGAAGACAGGAAAAGTTCACAAAAATTCCATCTAGACAGTGTGAAGTCTGGTTTCCTGGGGGGTATTGAGGGATAAATTACTGATACCCTTAAGGCATGCTCCTCGGTAACTACATTCACAGATAGATCTTCCTGCTTCCCTTTAAAGCCTAGCACATTGTAGTGCTAGTCTCTGACAGCTTGCATTACATTCAGCAAGACCATGTAGTATTACATCATGTCATGTTTTCTTTTTTTTCCCCACTGCCTGCTGCTAACTAGAGGTGACATTACATGAGTGAGCTAATGTAGCTAAAGTAGCTGTGACGGTGTGGGCTATCAGCTGAACTGATGTTGAGAGGGTGAAAAAGACTAAAGAAAAGAGAAAAGCATCTTCTCTGGAAAGTGCAGAAAGTTTGCAAGCATGGACAAAGCTCAGAATTCAAAGTAGTCGTTGCTGAGTTATTAACTGAGATTTCAGCTTTTATTTTTTGGGTGGAAAACTTATCACAAATTATTTCTGGCTTTTCAGGATTTATTATCAGAAAGTGTTTGGCAGTGGCTTATAGAGCATTCTTAGTATTCGGTTTATTTGCTCTTTGTGGTGGTTAGTCACTGAAGGCATGTGTTATCATTTCTGCACCTTGGTCAGCTAAAAATGAACAATAAATAAATGTGGGACTTGGGGATATTTTTGCTAATTGCAAGCTTCCTATTAAGGAAGCACTTATGACCTGTGGTGGTTGAATCTAACAGAAAAAGGCCCTCAGGAAGAATTTGCTGGTGCTGTTATCAAAAATAACTTGAAATTTTGTGTGTGTGTGTGTGTGTGTGTGTGTGTGTGTTAATTCCAATAGCTTTTGGGGGAGACAGCAGCACAACAGGTTCTTCAGCATAGCAATCTACTAACTTCTCATTCGGGAGCAATATCTCCCCATTCATACAACTCCAGGTGCAGCAGCCCCAAGCACTGGGGCCCTGTCTGATGCTGGAGTTTTGTAGTCAGTCTGGTGGATGCTAACCTGCACTTGGGTGCCCCAGGCCTTGCTCCAGAATAACCAAGAGTCCAATTGCTCTCGTCTGCTTGATGCAGAACAGAGAATCTGAATGTCTCCTTGACTGAACAGTGTGTTGGGATATGTTACGTTCCTCTGCTGGATGAAGGAATATTTGTTTATATTAAATCATAAAATCAATCTGTTAGGAGTCAGATGTATATCTGCAGGGAGGTAGTGTAAATCTCGGCTCATTTAATGGAGTGCTGATGTGGAAAACCAGCATTCGGTCATTTTGGAGTGGCTGAATCTGTATTATTTGACCACAGTATCTCTATTAGACATGAGAAATCTTTCTTACTTAAGGGCTCGTCTAAGCTGATGTGATCCAAAATTTCTTGGAGATATAGAGTCTTCTAATAAAAAGCCCATGGTGCTTTGATACTGAAAAATAAATTTCCTTAGACCTCCCTTTATTCTGAATTCATATTGCTTTTTGCCTTTTATTGCTCTCCACTACTTATGCACTGTTACATGGAGAACACCTTCAATTTCAGACATCTCGCTCTGTGTTGGTTAATACCTTCCTGGTGAAGAACAACAAAATAGATATGACTCCAAATAATTATGCAGAAAAATTAAGACTGTTGTGTAGTATATGAGTAATGAACAATTATTCAATAGGAGAAAGTGAAGGAGGTCTTAAAAGTCCCTACAAAATACAAACAGTTGGGAAGAAATAATTATTTACAGATAGAAAGTATAAGGGAGAATAACGTCATGAAACAAAAGGCAACTTGGTTCAGCCATCAGCCAGACTTCTGGCGGTGAGATGTACTGCGTTAGGAGATCTCCCTGGGCATGTGGCAGTACTTCAGTGTCTGTTGTAAAACAAATGCTTGATTTGCCAATGGATTAAGGGGATGTTCAGTGCTTCCATGGGTTTTTGAGTTGTTTGTCCCTATGAAGGTGGAGTGGAGCATTCCTCACTCGCTGGACAGGAGTCCCATGTGGCATCTCGCAGCCAACCCAAGTGGGGCACAGAGGTGCAGAGCTGGGAGCAGCCAGATATGTTGGCTCTGGTGGCTGAAGTGCTTTAGTGAGGAAATGGAGAACAGCAAAGTACAGTAGCCTGTCAATCTTCAGGATGTATGAATAGGTGATTTCTCAGGAAACTGCTAAACTCAGCCTTCAGCTTTTGTATTTTCCACCACCTTCCTCCTGTAAGAGGACTTGTTTGGCAGTATGGCTCATGACATATGAGAGACCTGAGTGACTTGCCTGAGGTTGTACTGAGTTTGCAGCTTGGGCAGGATACAAACCCTGACCTTGTGTCCTGGTTCTTCTGCTTGAACTCTGATCTGGTGGCTGGAATTTCCCTGTTCATTGTAGAGGAATTGAATTAGATGATCTTTAAGGGTCCCCTCCAACTTATATTCTTTGAATTTGAATAATTCCTTGAATTTGCTGAACCTGAGGCCAGTGGTAAATTTCTTCTTGCATCCACTGAATGGCACAATGGGAATGGCTTGCTCCAGGCTCACCCCATAGCTGAAAACCAGCTGTTACCATGAGCTGTGTTCCATCCTCATAACTCTTGCGGCAGTGCTGTGACCATGGTATGGCCCTGCTGTGGAGATCTGCACTGTAGCTCAATGCCACAGGCAGTAGCATTGATGGATTGCTGTGGTCCTGCTCCTCTCCACTGTCCTGCTCCAAATTCCCTTGTGCCTCCTGGCTCCCATTTCTTCTCTGTCCTGCCCTCTCTAAACCCCTTCTCCTAATAGAATCTATGGAAGACATTAAAATGCTCACTGAAGAGCTGTATGGTCTTCTCTCTGCCATCCAGTTGCTCAGTAACTATGGTTTAAATTATTTATTTCTGGCTGCAGGGTCATTAAAATGGATTGGGGATCAGGATATGCCCATCCCTCCCACCCCCCTTTTTATTTTTCTTCTCTCTTTCACCCAATCTGGAGAGGAATTCATGTTGTGTCACTTAAAGGGAATGTCTCCAGCACCCTGCTAGGTCAGCAAGAGCTGGGAGAGACTTGATGGCAAGTTGGGTGCTATCTGGTCCCATCCTGCTGCCACACCAGTCAAACACAGCTGCCACTCTCATGGCTGATGTATCGTTTCAGGCAAAGGTTATTGAGTCAGCGCAGTATTTTGTTGAATGTAAATGCTGCGACTTAACCTTATTTTAACCTTTGCATGACTGTGGAGAGTGGCTGGTTTGAAGAGATCCCAGGGGGGCGTTAAAACAGTCCATGTGGGAGAGTTCATTTTATAAACATAAACTGTACAGACAGTTTGCTAGGAAACTGTGTAAATTATTCAGCAATAAACGGCGCTTGTGATTTTAGGAGAGCGCTGCAGATTGATCAGCTGACTTTGGAAAGGTCAGCAGCCATGTCTTAATTGCTGAAGGGCCCACGCTAATGACCTCCCTGGTGCACACAGTTCTGCAGCATGTGTATGGGCAGGAGCAGCATCCCCCTGAAGCAGCCGTGCTATTGCTGTTAGAACAAGCTACCTGAGGTTTGATTCTCAAATCTGGCTACCCAACAGCCCTGTAGTTGTCATTTGAATCTAAAAGAGACTCAAAGACCTCACGTGCAGGCCCTGTAAATCGCAACTCCAGGCTATAGAGAGAACTTCGGAAACTCTTTGGTTTTAATTTGAGATTTGGACAAACACCTTTAGGGTTTGTGAAGGGTTTTAGGTGTGACTTTCGCCATGTTTAGCAATAAGTTTTGAGAGATGATGATTAGAAAGTGATAGGCTCTTGAGGAGGCTGTACAGTTCAGTAATTTCCGAAGTTGTGACTTGGTCGTTTCCATGTTGCTGACTCTCAGATTTGAGTTTTGCTGAGTGGCGAGTTCTGATTTTGCCAAGTGGTGACCTACAAAATCAGAGTTGTGTTATAACTTGCTGAGAGCTGGAGATATGTGAAGTGCTTGGGTTTCTCAGAGACAGCAATAAAGAGCTTCTGTTGACACTCTTAAACTTGCTTCCAACACCAGCCTCAGCTCGTTATGTTAACAAAAAGAGAATTTATATCGCCTCCAGATAGGTGAGGAACCATCTTAACTCTTTTTAGGAGAGTAGCTCTTGCTGGAGAGCTCTGTCCTCAGCTACTAATGAGAAAGGAAATACCCGCAATGATTCCAAGGGATACTGGCTTGGGCTTCATAGGAATCTTCTGTGTTTTGTATGCTTTGAGTCCGACCTGCTAATTAGGAGGTAGCTACCTGAGTTTCAGACCATTTACCGCTCAAGGCCTTATGACAAGCCATATCTAATGCAAGCAAATCTTTAACGTTGCTCCAGAATTTCTCTTGAAAAGATCCGTTTTGAGAACACAGGTGAGCAGGGAGCATCCAGGGATAAAGAGCAACGAAGTTCATAAACGGTCCTGATGTCAGGCAAATGAAGTGGATCATCCAATTATTTTCAATTACAATTCCAATCCTTTCTTTAATGTTTTCCTACACTGATATCTGTGTTAGTAATGTAGCCAGCTCTGGCTTTATGATCTCCCTTGTTTCAACGTGCTGTGCTTAATTATTTCGCCTCCATAACAAACAGACATTCTGAACAATTAGACAATAATATGAAAGCAGGATAGGAAAATAGCTCAAGATACTTTCATTTTAATTATGCTGATAGTGCACCCCACGGTTTTGAATCAATGCTGGAATAATGTTCTTTTGATAGTCTTCAATAATTTTAAACGAGACCTAATAAATTTGTATTTTTTATGTGAAAATTAGAAGGAAAAATCCCTTGTTGTTGATTTTATTTTCAATTGAAAATCACAACTCCCATGATTTGTACACTTGTGTTCTAATTGGATGTCCACCCCCATTGAATGAATCACTTAAACACCTTAATTGCTATACCAGAAGGGAACATACTTTGAGCGTATATTTAGTGCTTTCCTGAGTTACTGCTCTGCTGAAGAAAGCAGCCCTTTTGCATTTTAGAAACTGATGAAAGCTGAAGAATTTAGTTTATTTTCCTATAAACGACTTCAAATTTCTCTGTGTAACTTTTTAAAAACACAAATAAGCTGGCAATAAGCAGGGTGGACTCTCTGCAAGTGGGAAGGAAGGACAGTGTCATAAGTGGAATGTCAGCCTGCTTTGTTCATTCAAAATGTATGAAGCCAATTTTGGAAAGGCTGCTCCGGAGCCATGCTGACACTAACATACCACTTTGTCGTATTGTGCTAAAAGGCCACAGGTGCACATTTAGACTGCTAAATCTTCACCAATGTCACAATGGTAAAAGAAACAACTATCAAACAGCTAGTTTTCCAAGGTGATATGGGGATCAGACAGATTGGTTCCTTTAATAACAGGATTGATATGGAATTACTATAATTTTTAAAACAGTGAACTTCGAAAGCTTTCCTAACATGGATGAACATCCATGGCATGTGGAAAGACTCTGTGAGCTGCACACACAATCTTCTTTCTTTCTTTCTTGAAAAAAGCAAGCAGGGCATTTTAAAGCTCCGAGGATGTGATGGGAAATCCGTTTCCATTGTTGGGAAATGTTCAAGGTATTTATGGAGATACCTCGGTAGCTGTGTTTTGTTCCTAATGAACTCAGTGAGAATCACGCCAGCATACTGCTAAGCTAAGGTTGATTTCACACAGCTTCAACTCCCAGCCTTGTAGAGAAGTGCCTGGAAGCCTCTGCTGCTTCTCTGTCCAAATTCAGCTTTGCAAAATTCAGCACCTCTTGTCCCAGTTTATAAAACCGAGGGCAGAATCTGTCTTTGAAGACCTCAGATCATGATGAGCGCTCTTGGGAATAGCTGTTTTGTTAAGGTTTTTGTGCTGGTAAATCTAGTTCTGAAAGCTCGAACTTAAATTTGCAAGGCAGTGTAGAAAAGAAAAGTCTGCATAAGCTCCTGGTGCCTATGGGGTGCAGTGTGGTTGGCCAGGTTTGAGCTCATGCAGCATCCTCCTGCCAGCTGGTTATGCAGCGTGAGCCGAGTCTGAACAAGCCATCTATCAGTTTCTGTAAGGAGCCAGAAAAATTAATTTTAGTGGGTTCAAATTATTACAGAATGGATCTGGCTTTAAAAGAAAAAGAAAATATTCTTTGCTCATTGGGTGATTAATACTTTGAAATTCTTGTTTTCATTTGAGTGTCTAAATGAAGCTTGGCTTGTTGTGCCTCTTGCAAGTGCAGGGTGCAAACTTAATTTGAGATTTTTAAAAGGAAGCGAATGATGCAGCCTTTGAAAAATAGTCTCAGGAGAGCATAGAATCATTAAGGTTGGAAAAGACCTCTAAGATCATCAAGTCCAACCATCAACCCACCCCCACCATGCCCACTGCCCGTGTCCCTCAGTGCCATATACACACGATTCTTGAACACCTCTAGAGATGGTGACCCCACCTCTTCCCTGGGCAGCCTGTACGGTGCATCAGCACTCTTTTGGAGAAGAAATTTCTCCTGATATCCAAGCTGAAATGTGACATTGGATATGAAATAAAGGCGGCTCCAAAATTATTACTCACTCTGGCTGTGCACGCTGAAGCACTCACTGTGCTAGATCAGACGAAACCCAACAGGATTATTTTTATTGCTGCTCAGCACTGTGGTTTGAACTCACTTCTCCAAAATTTAGTGTAACAATGCTGGTGACTGGATAGATGTAGCTTGTCAAATGGTTTTACAAACATTAATGAATCGTTTGGTGAACGTAGATGTCAGAAATTCCAGCTGTAGTGTTCTGCTGTAATCCTTAGACTGACTTCTCAACCATTCCCTTTGAAGAAAACTTTTGGAAGAAAAAACAAGGGTCTGCTTAGTTTACAGTGATCGGTTAGATGAGTGCTTCTGCTTTCCAGACTGAATCCTGTTTTCTGCTAAGCAGCAGATAGAGCTATCACTGGGGAAAATTATTTGATATTGCTCAAGTTCCTCGACCAAAGCATAAGTGAATTGCTTCCCGTAATAGGGAATGTTCATGGATAATATTTGTAGAGTAATTGCAGTGCAATCACTACTCCAAAGATTTGAGTCAGTTTTTATGAGTTTTGCAGTAAAAACCCCACTGGGGGTAGTGCAATGAAATTATGACAAGTGTTTGGGAGAATGATGTGAGGTCAGTTGGTTTGATTTGACTTGATGTGGGCATTCAATATGCTGTACTGTCTGGTACCAGAGAGTTTTCATTTCCAATTTGAAAAGAGGGAAGCCTCTCAGATGGAAAAATTAGTGGGAAGTTGGAACTCAATTACCAGCACTCATGGTTATCTGGAAAGAAACAAGAATCTGTTGTCCTTTGGATGACTCTGTGTGTCATGCTCTTCCAGGAAAGAAATAATGACCCATGTCTGGGTCATTTTTTCATGCTGCATAGTGTATTTTTGACAAGCAGTCATGTTCTGTTCTCGAAAAATCCAGCCTTATCTTTTTACTCGTGGAAAATAGGTTCCTGATGGCAAATACAACTGAATTTTTCTTTGAACATTTCTGTCTAATAGTAGATACATTTTATTTAATCAAAATCCAGTGTCTAGCATCTAATATTGATTTTCCTTATCTAATATTGAACAGTGGCTGATTGTATTTCATTTCAGTTCTGAGAATTAGTTGCTTTCTTCTGCTTAAGGAAACTCTTTACTGTGGAAGATCACTGGTCTGTCCTTACGTCAGTGCCCTGTCCCCACAGGATACCTCTTTGTCATAATTTTTAGCACACGTAGTCCAACTTCTCTGACCACTTTCACTTGAAAGCAGTGAGAAAATGCATCAATCGTCAGCTTCCCTTATGACTTCTGGAAAGCTGAGCTGGGTGTGGTTTCCTTGCTGTTCGGCAAGCTGTGCGCTTTCATCAGTCCCTTGTGTTGAGTCACCAAGAGTGGGATCTCATCACATAGCTTTTGTTGTCTACCTTACTGAGCTACATGGTAGTCTCTTTCACTCCCTCAACTGAGCTGTCAGAGTAGCAAGCTGCTTATTTCTTGTTAAGGCTCTGCAAAAGGTTCAGCTGTGTTTGTAGGAATTTGCAGTAAGATGTCTGCAATTTTCCCCAACTTTTGATTTAAGCTGTTTGTTTGGTGTTTTGATTTTTTGTTTGTTTGTTTGTTTGTTTTCCCACCAAGGTTCTCAAAGTCAACAGAAGAAATATTCTTACAGAGCCAATTAACCTGAGGAAATGCCTCAGTGAAACAAGGGTGTAAGTTAGGTGAGGAACTTCTGAAGCGGAGGAAATTCAGTGGAGGAGAAGCCATGCAGTAGAGGTTGGCGTGTGCAGAACAGGTTTGGGCATTTTGAGCTGGGTTCCATAGCAAGGTGTCTCCTTTATCGTGTTGCTACATCCAGTGCCTGCCCTTGAGTTCTATGCCGAGCAACCAAAGCTGAAGCGCTCAAGGAAGAAAAATTTGCCCTCTGGGGGGGAAGGGTGGGAGGGCCTTGTTCCCCAATGACCTGGCAACATTCCTTTTGCTACTATTTTCCTTCAGAATAATTGTTTCTGGAGCCTTATATTCTGGTGTCTAACCTTGCCTAGGAATTAGAAGGATCAATTTTTGTATTAGTGGTGATAGCTCTTCTGTAAGCTGATGTTCTTCCCTTAACCTTGGTAGAATTCCAGTGGGAATTTGTCTATTACATCTTGGGGGACTGCTTGCTTTTTCTCTTCACTGATCTGTTTTTCTTATCAGCATTTGCCATGCTCCAGCAGTGTTATATTTGTTCTTTCTGCAGAACACCAAGCTCAGTTCTGAAATGTATGTATTTTATGCTCCACTGAGGTAAGGAATGGATTTCCTCTTGTTGTATAGCAGGGATCTATACAAATACCCTCTCCCTAGCAATTGGAGGAATCTGATAGCTTAAGCACTTCATTAGCAGACTACCACAGTTTCTGCTGTTCTCTGAGGGCAGAACGTGAACTAGAATAAATATTAAGCATTTGTTTCACCCTTTTCTTTTTGTACATCCACAGAAACAAGCCCATATTCAGCTTTTTCCAGCACTATGCTGGAAAGGTTGGCTTAAAAAAAAAAAAGAAAAGAAAAAAACCAACAAAACCCAACAGGAATGTACTTTTGCATTCAGTGGTTGCAGAATTCAGTGAGATAAATTGTGTAACGTGAATCAATTCTGCAGTTGAAGAAGAATCGATGACCCCAAGCAGAACTAAAAATAAGAGCAGCGCTCTGCGCAGTGTTTGCACTGTCACTTTGGAGTAGGTGTGAGTACAGGGCAAGTTGGGTACTGCTTGCTCATACCACCACACAGTGCTGACAGTAATGAACTTTCATACATGCGCAAAGATTCCTGTAGGTTTAGGCAGATTTGTAGGCTTGGTCACTACGTTAGCAAAAATTGTCTGGAAAAATATAATATCTTATAGCTGATTAGCACCGGAGCACATGATATTAGAGCCAAGTCGTTTGTGGTATCTTTTGAAAACAAATTAGTTTAAATTTTATTGAAAGTTATTGATTTTCATGGTCAGGGGTTAACGAGGTTTGTCTTTCATTTATCTTCCCTCCTCTTGGGAAAATAATGAAAGTGCCCGAAGATACGGACTGTGCAATTAAAATCAACAGATGAGTCAAACATACATTAGGGTGTTTTTTGTCCTCTATAATTTTTTTGTGCGTGCTTTTTGCCACTTTGAGCTTTTGAAGAAGTGTGTGAGGGGTTGGTTTTAAAACACAACATCTATCTGTTTGTTTCCTGTATGTATGAGCCTCTGATAGGAATGCACCCTAAAGACAAAATTATGTGTACTTGGCAGATCAAGATTGATTAGATAAGTGTGCTGGTGAAAGGGGATGCATATAGAGGAGAGCAAAGCAGAAAGGAAACATCAGAAGACAACAGGGATTTTCTTGTATTTGAGGTTGGAACTAGATGATCTTTGAGGTCCCTTCCAACCCAAGCCATTCTATCATTTATTAAGAATTTCAAGTACAGTACAAGAAGCATGTCTTCCACTGACCCAGTTTTACAGGTACAAGTGTACTGGCTGACCTTGTCTCACAGGTATCTGGCCCTTTCCTGCCCTCTTCTACTTATCCCTGTTTCCATGTCTCTGTTTTCTCCTTTGCCTGAAAAAGAGGAGTGACCACTCAGCTTGGTGAGATGCTTCTGAGGGCCAGATCAGACGACTTTTGTTTTTGCAGTATTTTGACCTTTGGCATAAGGAAGTAGTGAAGTGCCAAACAACTCCAACCTGGGTTTTGTCCTCTCTGAGAGCATAAAAGGCTGCAGGAAAACCTTTAAATATAAGTATATATATATATATAGGACATAAAATTCCACTATTGTAGGGTTCCAGAAGCTGTCCGCTAACCAGTAAGGAAGCTCTGAGTCCAAATCACACTGGAGTGGTTGGTGTTTTGCTTTCCTTCAGGCTGATGACATGGATAAAATCTGTGTTTCTAGTCTGGTCTCTAAGCTTATAGTCATGAAGGAAATCTTTGGGCCGTGGGACAAACTAGGGTCACATCAGGGACGTGCAGACCCACACACCCAGCTGGAGTGAGGGCTCTTGTTGGTGCTGTGGAGCTGACTACTAATAGCAGATTGTTGATCAGCAATGATGCCTATCAAATGGAGGATCTTTATGACAACCTGCATCTGTTGCAAATTAGTTTTTGGAAGCGGTGTCTGTTTTAGTACACGTGATTCCTGTCAACTGCTTCTTATTATGGAGGGTGAGATTTTTTTAATGTGAAACAAAATATTTGCCATCTCTCAGGTTGAAATCTTTCCTAGTTCAAAGTAGGACATATCCTTCACCTTTGAGAGCTGCTAAAAATGGCTCGAATTCCAATGGCAAAAAAGGACGGACAAGGTTTTTGGTGACATTTTAAGTCAACATGCTGCTATTTGATGATATTGGCAAAGAAAATTTTTATTTTATGCATTTTCGTTGTTGTGCTCAGCTCCAGCAGCTCTGATGTGGTCCAAAAGATGGATTTCCATAGATATCTTGTACAGCCACTCCCCTCCCCTGACTAATCATGAGCTACAGGGAAACTAAATTTAATCAGTCTCTCAGAAACATCAAAAGCTGAGGCTGTTTTTCAAACAGATTTCATTCCTAGGGTGTCCATAGCAGCATAACATTTCAGAAAAATCATCATTCACGCTCTAGCCGTCAATACTTACCCTATGTGAACATCATGGATCTGTTTCATCATCACAAACATTAACTAAATGAAATAGAAAGGTCAAATACTAAGAACAATTAAATAAGTATTTCCATCCACTGGGGGGAAAAAAAAAAATCAATCAAGAATGAAATTTGGTTTTCCACTTCCCATAACCTCAGACATTGAATGTGCATCTCTGACATGCTGAAAAAACAAACTACTCATGTCCCACTTGTCCCAGTAAAACACAGTTTGGGATAAAGGGAGAAATAGTGGCTTTATTTAAGAACTGCTAAGCACTGGCACCTCACACTCAATTCAAAATGGGTATCTTGATGTCTTTAAACTGTAGACCACCAGCAGATTTCTGCTTTCTGGGTGTAGCTGAAATATTGTGAAGTTTCTCTCATTCTGTGATATTGACCGTATCTGTGGGAGGAGAGTCCATGTGGCCTCTCTCAACAGGGAAGAGAGTAACAAGAACAGTTGCTTGGGAAAGGAACAGAGTGAACAGCAGGGCAAGTATAGAGAGGACTTCTCCCATCTTCTAGTGCTTAGAGCCCAAACTTGGTGCTTTCAGATCATGTTTTTGGTCCTGCTAGACCTCTTATTTCCAACAGCACTTGAGCCCCTTTGGAAACTGTTGTTGTTTGCCTTACCCAGATGCACTACATGAGTTTTACATTGTGCTGAGAGGAGGCCGTTTTCCCTCTGAGTCTACCTGACTTCTTTTCTAGCTATTTTGATTACTGTTGAGAACAGACCTGAGTTTTGCTGAGAACCAACCAAAGGCTCCAGTATCTCTAGCTTGAATGGCAATGGCTATTGTAAAGCACGTTGTTATGCACGTGTGGAGATATTTATCCCAGTGTGCAGTGCTTCCCTTTAATGAAACTGGATTTCATCTGGTGTTTTTTTTTTTCATACAGCTGCTTAGTATTGCAAATTCCTTATGCAATAATTCACAGACTGCTTTAGATTTGATTATCTTGAATGATTTTGTATTGCCTGTAAATTTTATCTTTTCACTATTCATCTCTTTTTCCACATCATTTATGAACAGAAGTGTACATTTTCAAGTCCTTAATGATCTACCTTCAGAAGCATTGATTTCTGCCACTGAAATTTGCCTTTTGAAAAAGCATTACAGAATTCAATAAGAATCGGCAACTTTCATAAAGTGCTTTATTGTTCCATTTCATGAAATACATATTTTCAGTAGCAAAAACCATCAAATACCACCACTTCTGAGAGACTGCACTATAATTTTTTGGATGGGGTAGAAACATATGTATGGAGGAGGCTGATATTGAATGGGTTCAGTGGTGAATAAAAATGACTACATAAATGTATCAAGATGTCTTTTTCCTCCCCTTTTTTTTTTCCTCGCTGATAATAGGGAAAAGGCCAGAAACTGAGAATCACAAACCTTTCCATCTGCATGTTTATTTTCTTTAGGTTTGAGGGACTTTTTTTTTTTTTTTTTTTTGTATTCTCTTTGACAGACCGGCGCTCTCTCTCAAAACAGTGAAACTTTTGTACCTAAGCTTAGCAGAAATGAGCAATCTGGCTTTACCGGGCTGTCTAGCTTTGTGAGAACAAACTTTCTAATTGCATAGTTTTGAGCATAAGGTGCAAAATTTCCAAGCAAATTAGTTATTTCTTTAGAAATAAAGTTGTTCTGAGTTTCTTTTCTTGCACGTGAGCCTATTGGTTCCAGAGAAGATGTAGTCATTTGCTTGCTTTCTTTCTGTACACTGCTATTCAATTCCAAGCCACCAAGTCAGGGTCGATCATTGAAAGTCCTTAATTACCTGCATATGTGGTCTGCTCCAGAAGTAAAGCCTCCTATTTTATCAGGTTGGCCCACACCTTCAGAGGTGGATGTTGGTGGGATGGCAGTAGAGATTGAACCTTCCCACCAGTATTCCATCATGTTTTGTTGCTATGCAATGGCTGGCAGCAGAGGGGCAGTCTGACACAATGGTGTCTGATATGGAAGTGTGGATGAAGCAAAAGCATGGAATCAAATCCCTCTGTGAAGAAAAATGGCACCCACTGACATGCATCAATGCTTGCTGAATGTTTATGGAGAGCAAACAGTGGATATGAGCACAGTGAAGCAATGGATGGTGCTTTTCAGCAGTGGTAACGGTGCTAGTTGTCACCCCCAGTAGTGCAGATCTTACTAGTGCAGCATGCAGGCTCTTGTTCATCACTGGTGAAAATGCACAGCTAGTGGTGGTGGCTGTGCTGTAAAATAGTGCTTTGTAGCTGGGAATTTACAATATCAAATAGTGTTGTTATTGTGCTCTTTGCATCTGTTGCAGTTTCCATGGAAATAAATAGGAGGCATTACTTATGGAGAGACCTATGTATGTTTGCTATTAGGGGTAGCCACCCTGAATTGTGATCTACCTTCACTGTGATTTAAAAAAACCCAAGCAACAGGGTGGGGGTGGAAACAAGGACTAAAAAATCTGATGGAACAGTCCTGAAAGTCCCCTGGAGTTAAATATCTGCAAAACAACAAATCCTTTCCTTGTGCTGATAAACTACACACCTGCTTCCCTCTTTGTTATCAGTGGAAAGAAAAGCTGAGTTCTGGTGTTACTCAGCCAATAATTGGGTGATGATCATATTAATGCCATCTCTCTTTCAAGTACGTCAAGGTCACTTGTCTGGAGAGCGCCATAATAAACCTTCTTTGACAAGATTAAGCCATACTCAATCCCTATTACAAAACAGTGCAATTTGATACAGACACAGTCTATTTTGACAAGGCACCCAGATCTTAAATTTATTTTTGTAATTTATGGAATTAGTTCAAAGGACTGGAAATATAAAAATGGTGCATCAGCATTTCCTGGTGATTTAGCTATCTGCTATTGTGGTTTAAAATAGTTTGTTAAAATCTTCCTTGCACTGTTCCTCAAATAGATGAGCAACAGTAGTTATTATGCAAGTTTTACAGCTCAAATAATCCCAAGCCAGCAGTAACTTGGCACAAACAACTTCACCTTTCACGAAGCTAATTATTTTGGTGCATGTCAGGTATTCAAAAACACTATGATTCTGGACTAGCAGGTAATTGCATGCTGACGATGAAACATTAGCACTTCTATACAGTGCATTATATAAAATAACGGAATAGTGAATGTTGAAGTCATAGCTGCCTCACAGAAACCGGTTGCAGCTGTTGCACTGACAGCTGTTAAGTTGGAATTTGACCCTATGAGTTTAACACTGTGGTCGTGTGCTGTCATTAACACCTTGACTCTATAACTGAGAGTGAATCAATTGGGCATTAGCACTTTCCTAGGCTCAGAACAGCTTTCACTGGAGTCACAGTCCCAGAGAAGCAAGCTCCAGGCTGAATCAGATTACCTCCCGCATGCGAGTTCATCCACCAGAACAGTAATTCCACCGCAGTGATTTTGCCTTGCCTCTAATCCTGTTTTCCGTGCTGTAACTCGGCTAGCATTTTTGTGGTTATTTCTGATTTAATTTGCTATGCTTATTGCTTCCCGTTCCTCTGTCCTGAGTGGGCAGAGCTATTGTTCTTTATGGGAGAAGTAGAAACGGGAGCTAGAGAGGTGAGCTGGCATTTCTTGTTTTCTGTCTAGAAATTTGCAAAATGATCCATGATGCTTTGCTGTTTTGGCTGCACAGCTCTTTAGTGAAGAGCACCCAGCTCCAGTGTAAGACCAAAGGACTGTAGGATCATGTATGTTGGAAAAGGTGACTAAGATCATCTAGCGCAACCCCAGCCCACCCCCACCATGCCCACTGATCATGTCCTGCAGTGCCACATCTCCACGGTTCTCAAACACTTCCAGGGATGGTGACCCCACCTCCCTGGGCAGCCTGTGACCATGATAAAGAAGTCTGAGTGCTTCATAGAGGGAGCATTGGGAATTATGGTGGTACCATGGGACTTTGATAAGACCCGCTCAGAAAAGGAGTAGCAAGCATGTTGCAATGGCAAATGATGTCCTTACATATGTGCCAACCCGAGGTGACAGCCCTTTGGCTGTAAGACAAGGATATCAGCGCCATCTAGTTAGCTAGGGAGTTTGGTGCAAAATCGTTTTAAGCAAAGGTGACACTTCTGGCATTAATTGTGACAGCTGACCTTTCTTTAGATCATTGCACTCCTAATGGATCTCTTAACATAAATGGCACTGACACATGACAGAAGTCCTTAAGCATTCAGGCACTCTGCACCAGTCCATTAGATGTTACAGTCTACTGTCAGCTACAGTCAAATCCTGCAGCTGCTGCTGGGGAAGCAGGGCATTTCTGCAGGTGATGGCAAGAATATGTCACCAAGTGAGCCGGCTGCACGGTTGGTGTGGCTGGCAACTCTGTCAAGTGCGCTCAGCTGGAGAAACCTGCCTTTCTGGATAGGAAGGGACAAGTGTGTGAGAGCAGCTGAGGCAGAGCTGGAGTTATTCTTTTCTTTGTGTCTCGGAGACCGAGTTAACTTTTCTGGTTATGCTGTTCCGCTTTTCAGACAGCCTGAGCACACATGCCTAGGCTGAAAGATCATGGTATAGGGCTTGACTTCTCTTAGCTCAGTAAGCGTGTGGCAGGAGTATGACTGAATGGATGCTAATGCTGTCAGAGTGTGCTTAGAGGATTGGCTTGGGATATGGCATTACGCTGGGCTGTACAGAGCTCACCTGCAGAATTATTTGCATGAATAAAAGTGAAAAAAAAATAATTGCTATATTTCATCTCTTTTTACCTCACTGCTCTGGTGCAAATGTTGACAGTGAAATGATTCCTCCTTGCAAGGGGACGTCTTGGCTTTTGTTTCTCTGGGAAGTTGATGCAGGAGCCCCTACTCTTGCCTGCATTGCGGTATTTCCTGCTGATCTCAAGCCCAGCACGATGAACTGCTCTAACGTTGGCTCATTAGTGATGGTGAGTGACTCTTCTGGGTTTTCTTGAAAATGTGTGGAATAGTCCTGGAATAATTAAGGTTGGGAAATACAACTAAGATCATTTAGTTCAACCATCAACCCATCACCCCTAAGTTGTGAACTTACATTGTATGAATGCAGTTATTTTGCTCAGTTTGGATTGCACTGTAGTGGTTTAAGGAATGGGAGAGTGAAGGTGTGGTTTCTCTAGCACTTCCAGAATCATTCTGTTGATGGGCCAGCTTCACATGTTTGCTGTGAGCAGGGCTGGGGACAGTCATTGAATGAAATCTTTTGACGCCTATCTGGAAACTGTTGTCTGCATTAGTGAAATTTGAAAACTGAGGATCCAGAGATCTGGACCCTGTGTAACCAATCCAGTTAATCCATTAGTTGTTGTATATTTAATCTCTCTGCATTGAGCGGCCAGTACTGTCATGGGCTATTCAAGTTAAGGAGTGCTTTTCATGCTACAGCTTTCCTCAGGCTGCAGTCAGAGCTCAGTGGGCATTTTAAGAATCCTATTTGTGAATCTTAAATATTTATTTGTGTCAACAATAAAAGAATTCTTTCAGTACCTGTCAAGTTTCTGCTTAAAAGCACTGATGAGAAATGAGTCCAGTTACTGAATCACAGAAATTGGAAAAGGCTGAAATTGTGATTGATTGAAATTCAAACTATCATTCACAAATGCACTCTTGAAAGTTTCAGGCTATGCATACAACACATGTACTTTCTCTTGGAAATACTTGGAATAGAGTATATGTAATTTCAGTCTCATGCTTGTGAATTTGAGTTTCTCAGAAGATAGCAATTAAAGAGTATCTTCCTCTTCATGCTGACAAGCATGTATTTCTTCCCCCTTTTTCTATACCTTTTACGTCTGTGCAGTCTCACAGTGAGTTGTGTCTGTCTGTTGACCTAACTAAAAGTGAGTTCTGCAAAAGAAGTGTTGCTTTCAATCAGAGCAGCACACTGATTCAGTTCAGTGGGCAGCTGGCCCTGCAGAGGTGAAGGGCGGGAGCTGTTAATGAGAGGCCATGGGAGGGAGGCAGGGCAGCCGCTTCTGGTGGGGAGCTTGGAGATAGATCAGCCGGAAAGCTTCACCTTGAGTTCAAGGATATATTTGGAGGTTCTTGGAGAAATATAGGTCACTTCCCTTGAAGTTTAGGGACTTGTTTTGAAGGTGTTTTTTTTTAAGGAAAATGTCAGCTTCTGTTGTGTAGTGTACTGCTGTCCTCACAAACAGAGCAATTCCTCCCACTTGTGAAAGTAAGAAGAGCCATCTCATATTCTGGAACAGCACATAAAACCTTCAGGAGAGTTTGGTTTTGGCTCTTTGAAGTGGAAGTTGTTTGACCCTACATTGCAAAGAGTTGACTTAATACCTGGTGTAGTTGCATGCATTTAGTGGCATGTGTACCTCTGCAGCTCATAAGGTGATGCTTTCCATAATAGTTTGAAAGCAATGTAGGTAGTTCACGCTGTATTTCCACCTGTTCTAATAAATCTGGATCAGATGCTAAGAAATAATGCAAATACCTATCTACTCCTCAGGAGTCTAAAGGCATTAATGCATTTCTCTGAATGAAATATGTTCCCTTCATATCATATTATGATGCATCATGTTGTAAAACAACATGACAGCATGTCAGGATGTGACAAACAACTGGTGCAGTGCATTAAGAAATTTAAATGAAAATTAGTTCAGACCATTTTTCTTCCCATCAGCTGGAAGAACAAGGGTTTGATCTGACATTTGTAGATCAGTTAAGTAACAGAGAGGAGCTGCCTGGTTTTATCCTTCATCAGTTCCTAGGAGGTAGTCTATGGATGTGGGCATCTTTGGACATGCTTAATTGACAGTAATGATTGGATTCTTTATTTATGTAGCATGTAATTGGGGGGAAAAATATGATCAGTTATTACTATCTACCAATGCTTTATGAGATGGATTTCAGTGGTTTCAAAGAAAATATTTACATACACACCAAAATTATTCTAAGTCACCATGACTCTGACATACAGAATGTATATTTCTCTACACAGGAGTTCCCAAGTTAGAACTTCTCTTGCTTGACCTTCCACTGGGCTGTTTGTATTAAATTTTATTTATTATTTTGTGAGTAAACATAATTCTTTAAAAATGATCTCCCATTATTATGGTAAACATGGAACAAAATCTTCTCTATAAAACAGTTTAATCGAGGAACTAAATCCAGCCAATTATTAGAGATGATCGAACAACACCTGTTAATATTATGCTAGAATGAGAAATGCCCATTTCCTAAAATCTTACTCTTTAGTTTATTATTCCAAACTCATTTCTGTTTCTATAACTATAGCTGTAGAGTTTATAGCTGCTTGCTTTCATTAATGAAGTCTTATGAAACACTTTGGGAAGGGCTTTAAAAAAGTTGAAGTTTATGGTAAAGATGGTTTTCAAGGCTTTGCTGACCCTTTAGAAGAATTCCAGGCTTCATTTCTTCATTTTCCTTTATAGACTTGTGCTGATATCCATTATATGATTCTCATCTAGATGCTTTATAATTCGATTTTTAATTGACTTTGAATTAAGTATCCATTTTTTCATTCAAAATCACTCTCTTATCAAAAACTCCTTAGCCCGTCTAGATGGCACATAATTTACCATTTCAGCAGCTTCTTGCAAGAGTGATATTACATAAAATGATTTCAAATGTTAATATTTTCTAAGCTTGAGGGGAAAGGGACTGAAAAAAGAACTCTGAGAAACAACTTACAGTGCTTGTTTCAAAAGTTACTGTAAGGAGACGGACAAAGAACATGATCGCACAAGCCATGTTTCTTTAGGAAAGCATGCTGAAGGTAGGAGGTTTCAAAACAGCTGGATATTTAGTAAACTTTTGGTTTGATACGGAAGAAGCTGGGAGCTAGGGAATGTATTTTTACATCAAGCATTTCAGAAGGACCCAAAGCAAAATACTCATTTATTTATAATTTCTTGGTTCTTTAACCTTAGATATAGACATAACTTTAGGCAATGTTCTCTATCACAAAGAAAGAGAAGAAAGAAGAACAAGATAGATTGTGCTCTGTTCTTTATTATTAATTTAAATGGAATCAAGATCTGACAAGTGGTCCTGAACTTTCTCCCAGTTTAGTGGATGACTTGGCCAGTAAACTTAACTCTGGAGAAATCCTTGAAGGAAGAAAATTCTCAAGGGAAGCTTTGTCTGTCTGAAAACAGCAAATGGGAATGTGATTAGAGTTGCTGAAGGAGGTAATAATCACAGGAGTTGGGATAGCGTGTCCTTCCCCTGGGAATACAAAAACCTGTGCTGTAAATGATGTTGCTGGCTCCTTGGAATCTGTAGGATTGAGATTACAGCATTTCAATGTTTTCTTCTGCAAGTACGCTCTATTTTTGTGGATAAACATTTTACCTGCATTGGTAAAGGCAAATCTAGACTGACTTGTTGAAGCATTGAGTTAGCATTCAGTCCTTTGGAAAACATGCACTTTTATGTGCTTATGTGCCTAGAAATGACCGTTTTCTAGTGCTGCTAGAGCTAAATTTAACGTACTAGCCATAAAAGAAATGCTCATTGAGGTAATGTGTGGCATCAGATACTTTCTGGAGATTATAAAAGGAGATTATTTTAGCCTCTGTGTGGTTTTTTTCTCAGTTGGTAAATAAGAGACAATGCAATAGATCTGGGAAGGACCAGGGCAAAGGACCCTGCAAATAAGAGAGCAGTGACAAAGGAGCTCAGCCATGGTCTGCTTGCCTTAGATGTCCTATCGCTAGGCTTAGCAAAAATGAGGCAGTCATAGTTCTCTGGGTTGTGCATGAAATTTCTCAAACTGATTTCCCATCCCACCTCTCCTAGCAGGACAGCCATGTTTCTGAAGCACGTTTACCTTGCGCTGGATTGTCTCCTAAGGCTGCTACTGATCTCTGCAAGGAAGTATTTTCCCATGATCACAGGACAGTGAGGTTGCATTGGCTGTTCCCCCCATTTATTTATTTATTTATTTGTTTATTTATTTATTTTGGAAAAAGAAATGCCTCAGTAAAAATCACCCTTGCAAAGTTCTGGATGATATTTGGAATAGATGGAGTAACTTGATTGCGACATTGTAAAGGTTCTCCCTTTTTCTCTTTGTCATTATGAGTGCTATCATGCGGAGTACTTCAGTCCCTGTTGAAGACAGTCCCTAAATGTCAAACCTGAATAGATACAGTTCTTTAATTAGCAGGGCCATTTTATTCCGTAGATGCTCCTTTAAAGCTTCCCTAGACCCTATAATTTCTGCTCTGATAGATTGAGATTTTTTTTATTGTTCTCTTCTAAATGTCTTTGTTTCTTTTGTAATGAATTAAATGAAGTTTTAACAAGGCTTATGGTTAGATTCCTCTTCATTAAAATAACAAATGTTGAAAAGCTGCCTTCTGTCTTACCGAAATCTAACAGCATTAGTGGACCATAATCCAGCTGGTAACTGATTGCTGAACAACTGCAAAACCTTTCATACTTTGAGATACTATCAGTACATAAAATATGTTTTCATGAAGTTTATTGAGCAGCTTATTAGAGGAAGTTAAGGCAATGGAGCTTCACAAATTCCATTTAGCATTCAAGAATATTTTATCTGAGAGTTTCAGATTTTTCAGGTTTAATTGGGTTTCTTTTATCTAGTCTGGATGTGTCGAAGTAATATTCCCTGAAAGATTTGCAACTATTCCATTTCTAGCTAGGTGGATGTTCTCGGTCCTAACCAGACCTTGAGGAGTTGTGGATGTGCACTACCTCCCAGGATGGACCGATTTGTTCTGCTCATATTATAAGGTTCTTTTTCACTGGGAGGAATTGTCTGGTCTCTTACTGGAGCTTGAGCAGACCTCTGAAATGCTGTCAAGGTTGGCCAAGTTACTCTGTTACCATTTTACAACTTTCCTTAAAATTGTCCCCAGCGGATGTGCACCATGAAAATTGACTTGCCCACGTTCTCCATTGCATTGCACCTTGTTAATGGCATTCCTGTAACACAAAGCTGATACACTGCTAGGATTTCCTTGGGCCAAGGGGAAGCACGGGGTGATGCAGGGCTATGTGTTCTCCCTCCTTCCCCGATGCAGAAGAAGGAAAGGACACAGCCGTAGGAAAAGCACACACTCGCACATCCTCCTGCCATTTCTGCCTGCTCTTACAGTTTCTTGGGCTTATGGGCACCCAAGCACAAACTGAAGTTGTCCTGAGGCTATGCTTGTTCAAATCACAGATCAGCAAGAAAAAGTGCTTCAACTTGCTGCATCTGAGGGACAGAGGTGGAGCGAAGCACTGGGAAGCATGACCTTTGCTATCTCCCTCTACTTCTGACAGCCAGAGCCCCTCCATTAGCTGGAAGCAATCAGCTGCAGCTCCTGCTCAGTCCATCTGTCTGTCTGGATCCTTTGATTGTGAGAACTGCAGTCTGTGCAGCCCCTTTTAATCCACCCCCTTTTACACAAATCAAAGCCCTTCTTCTTGCTACCATTACAATCTCATCCAAATTTCTTTCCAGAGAGCGCCAGCCTGTTCTCTAGTTTAATCTAGTGATCAGGCCTTTTGTAGTGTGTTAGCAACAGCATAAAGCATTTTTTGACACATCTTATGCCTTCTGGACACCGAGTGCTTGACAGCAAGTTTTATGGATTGTTGGCAATGAAACTTATGAGTGCTCAGTTCACAGCTGAAGGATGGCACCACACGATTTCCTCCTGGAATTGCAATTTTCCTTTGTTTTCTTTAATACTGGTGAGGAAGTTGTGTCCTGCTGACGTGCTTTGTATGCCAAAGGAAAAGCAGTGAAGGGGAATTTCGTTGTTGTTTTTAACCTTGTCAGGACATAGGGTCTGCCTTTCAACTTACTGGATCCAGCACTGCCTTGCTGGGACTGAAATTTCCGAGACCACTTTTCATCTTTTTTTTCTCACTTATATTTGCATCCTGGGTACACACAGAGAAATACCCCGGGGCTGTGTAGGAATTTCCAAATTCTCTTTTGAGCTTCATGGTCCTCAGACTATAACTTTTGGAGTTAATGATGCATTCCTGCTACAGAAAGAAGGTATGGTGTCAGAACCCAGTCTAAGGTGTTAGCAGTTCAGTGGAACTAAATAGTTTGCACTCTTCCTTAAACATGGAAAAATTCAGTGTTACAGCTCTCTAAATTTCTGCTATAAATGTCCTTGAATTTTCATAATTATTCTTTGTTTCTTAGATAAGCAGTGACCTGTACAGATGATTAAAATATTTTCACTGCATTCTGGCTAGCAGAACCAGAGACATAAATGTGGAGGAATTTTTACCTTCTGGGATTTATATTTGAAGCAATTTCATTAATATGACGTTAGAAACTATAAATGCCCTATTAAATTTTAATTGAAAGACTGCTTGAAAACCTGTAACCATTGGATATTACCCCGTCTAAGTGTCTTTCTGATATGGCAATGGTAGATCACAAAACTACAGAAAAATGAACTTTTGGTTTTCTCAAGAAGTGCTTTGCAAGAGCTCTGTGTAGGTGAGCTCCAAGGTCAGTGCAGTGCTGTTTTGGAACACCTTTAAAAATGTGACTGGCAAGAGGTCCTCCAAAATTAAAAGTCTCTACACAGATAAAATATGACAGCCCTGTCTGCTGTGATTACTTCAGTCCTGAAGGGTCATCACTCATTACAGCTCTTCCCTTTGGCTCTTGGAGCTGGGCTTTTCTTCCCTGCTGCCTTCCAACCCTCAGGCAGTGCTGGGAGAAGAAGGTCCCAGTTCAACGTCTTGGTCTTAGCTCTCCTCTCTTTTGTTTCTCCCTTGGCCTTCCCATCTCCCCCGGATAAAATCTTTGACTTCTGTCTGTCTTCTTCCACTACATCTCGAAATGCAAATATGCTCAGCCCAACGGGATAAGGTCTCAGAGAGAAAAAAGGGAGTATCATCTCTGCCCTTCAGCTCGTGAAAGGATCTGTGAGCTGTACCAGGCTGGGAGAGGTACCCTTGTAGGTATTTATGATGCTCAGGCATAAAGATTTGAAGTTCTCTCTGTATGGTTCTGTTGCTTTTCAGTTGTGTGTGAATTTAATGCTGGTGAAAGGGGCAAGGTGTCCATGCATGGTACAGAATTGTGTTGTTGGGGCGGGGTAGGTTTATCTTGTGTACATTCCCACGTGCCTTAACCTATTGGAAAATCATCACCAGGCAAAGAGAAAAGTTCTTATCAAGTTTCTTACGAAAAAGTTCTTTTCCAAGCTCTAGGTGCTCTGCAATGTGTGTGCTTGCATTTTGTGTAGGGAAAGAAGATGGGAGGAGATTTCAAGAAATTCTGAATGGTCCTCTGCTCATGTTGGATCTGTTGTACAGTGGATCCTCTGCTGCTGGGATGCTTTACCCAGAGAGCTGTCAGCAGAACAGGTGGCAATACACATCTGAGTCTGCAAGCTGCCTGCTTTATGTAGGTGATGTCTGAAGGAGCACTATGGCACATCACAAGGCTGCTGGACTTGGGGGATTTCTCCTTTCTTCTGGTGTGCCCCAGTGATAGTCTTTGAATGTTAAGGAGAAGTGATTAGTTACAACTCATTAAATAAACTTGGATTCTATCATTCAAGGCCAGGGTGCCATCCAGCATCTGCTGTGCTGTGAGTCTTTGTGCAGTGGGTGATTTCTGAGTGGCAGGAGGTGGCTGACTATGTCCAGAGAAGAGAAAAAGGGGATTTTGGATGTTTATGTCCTTCCTGAAGTAATTCTAAGCTGCTGGTGATTTGTGTGCTAAACAGTAGGCTGTAGAATATTAAAAATTAGGAAGACATGTAAACATCCATTTACCACCTCATTATAGGGGCTGGGGGGAATGGAGAGAGGTCAAGGGATGAGGGAAAGACAGCTAGGAAATAAAGGATTAGTGTTTAGCATTAGTCATTGTGCAAGCAGCAGAGATACCAGGGTGGCCTCAAATGCATCCAACCCTGAGAAAGTACAACTAAGTCCTTAGCTGACCTGCTTTTGGGAAAAGGGGAGGGAGAAAGAAAGGAGACAACCTTAACTGCATCTCCTCTGTGCTATTGGCAATCTCTTGGAAGCAAAAATGGCCAGAGACCTGGCTGAGACGTGACAGCTGCCCTGTCTGCAGTCACTGGCCTAAGGCTAGACTTGTGGCAAGAAGAAGGAAGAAAGACTGCTGACCTATTAAATGGAAGTGTGCTTGTAGATTAAATTTAGAAACCATACACGGTGTTGTAGAAATTACACCAGCAGGAGAAAGGGCCTGCTAGAGCAGAGGGTCTCTACATCCTGTGATAAGAGAATTGATAAAGGCATTGTTTCTCCTTTGGCACTTGTTATTGCACTGAATTCACATTGCTGGGAACTGATGAAGGATTGCTGTATTAATGAGGATAATTCATAGAGAGGCTTTGTGCTGTTGAGAATTATTAGTGCCTGAAGTACAACGGGTCTGTTCCAAAGTGGGTGGAAAGCACCTACCAATGAACTTCCAAGTGTGTACGTCTGGGGCTTAGCATATAGAAACTCCTAATAGCGTTAGTGACTCAGGAACACCATTTCAAGCCTGCTTCTAGATGCTGCTGCTGTAATTGAGCATGCTCGTTATTTACAGGCTTCCAAATTAAGCATTCATTTATGCTGTGTTTGGAATAAATGGAATCAACAACATGCCTTTTGGTGAAAGAGCCGCAGATGCAAACAGAAGCATGCACAGCTTTCAAGTCTTGTGTTTGTTTACGTCAGTGAATGTGGATTGTTAGAACAACTTCCACTGCTGATTATTTTCAATTAAAGCTTCAGGGATTTTAAGAGGAAACTGTCACAATGCTGTGATCAGGGATATTATTGCCTCTGGATGCAAATCAGCTACCAAACTTTAAAACAACAGATTTACAGGATCTGTTTCAAATTAATTGCCAACTGGCCGTAAGCACCTCCAGCTCTCGAAGTCTGCCTCCGCGGCTGATGGGAATGGTGCTGTGAATTTGCCCAAGCTGTTGGGCTGTAGGTGGTAATTTGCCTGGGAGGAGAAAGTGACGTGAATGAGTTTCTGAAGTGTCCTTCAAGAACCTTTTCCAGCAGAGTCTTCTCACTGCAAACTGTAGAGGCAAACCCAGCTTCTGGACCAGCCCTTAAGGCATCTCTTTCCCTAACAACCTCCTTCTGAGCAGCTCCCAACCATTGCAGTAACCAGGCAGGTTAAGATTACATGAAGTTGTTCCAGGCAGGATCAAAGCACAGTGATATGTATGGCATTGAAACAGAGAAGACTGATGGTATTTAGGACTGAAGTACCATAACATGGATGCAAAGAAAACGTACATCTTTCCTTTTTGCACTGGACACTCTGTAAGCATTTAACCGTTGTGTAAGAGTACAACTAAGAGAAAATATGATCTTTAATGTTCCTTTGAGACATACACATGATTTCTTAGATTTCTTTCTAGTGCATGGCCAGCAGAGAGGAATAATTTTTCATTCTTTTGCCTGTTAGATTTCACATGATGGCACAGAAATTTCAGGTATTTAACAGTTCGTGCATTTATTTTAAAGGCCATAAACCAGAGTAATTTATTCCTAAGCGAAATCCTAGTAAATTTTGTCAGTGTTTTCATTCCTAATACACATTATTTATTACTATTTCTTAGGGGAATCAAAGTCATTTGCCTACTTAATGTTATCTTTAGTAAATCAAAATAAAAGGAACTTGAGTAAGATCTCCTGTGGCTCTGGTAGATTTATGCTTTCTTGTGTCACAGTTGTGGAACACAGGCATGAAGTTGGTAGGGAATATTTTATTTCTCTTATGCTCTGAGAGGAAAGAGTACAATACGCACAATGTTTACTGACACAGTCTGCTGCTTAAATTCAGCATGGCTTTAAAGGCCATCAGGAGCAGCCCTTGGTAAATATATAGTGCTCATACATCATCTCAGGTAGAAATATGCAGGGAATGAGTTGTGTTCGCTTTGGTGCCAGATCTGAGACCAGAATAATTTGAGTCCAGCACAGTAGTTGCTGCTAATTTGAAAGAATTGGTAAATGCGGTTAGTGCAGTGGCCATGACACAAAATGCAAATGGATGCAAATCAGTAACACATTGCCAACAGAAGAAATAAGCAGTATGCAAGCATATGAATACCTAGGTATTTTCCTGAAATAAGGGAGACGTTCAGTAGAAGATACAGGTCATCTCTTTGCATGTTCTGGTTGGCTGTTCCGTCAGGCTGGAATCATGGAAAGTCTCTGCGCCAGGATTTCATTCTTCAAATGGGAGCATGTGGGAAGAGGAGAACGTTGAATAAGTAGCACCTGTTGCAGTGGTGAATCATAAGGCTTAGCATGAACAGCTTTATGAAAAGCTTCATCTTTCATTGGGCTGTTTGGCACTGTGACAGTATGCAAGAACGACGTACGATCAAACTCTTGGCTTGTGTGTTGCTTCATGCTTAAAAAAGAGCATGAAGGGTCGAAAGAAGAGCCTTGAGGGAACACTAAACAACTAAAACAAGCTCTTGGGCAGGTCCTAGATGTGCCAGCTCTGTGCATTTTACATGGCACTTAGAACCCAGGGATAAAAGAGCGGTGCATGGGGTGAGCACTAGCACATTTAGTGAAAGCAGAACCGAGAAGTGCTGGAGGTTTGCACTACCCACCACAAAGTTTCTTTTCAGCTCAACTGTAGCTCTGAGTTTCCCTTCATTATAAGTGAGAATAGATTAATTTCTCCAACTGTGTAGATTGCAGAGCAATACCAGAAGCTTTATGTTCAGGTTTAATACAGCCATCAGTCTTTTAGGGGATGATCGGCAATGAACAGCAAGCTGTATTTGAAGTCAGATGCCCTACCATGACCTGCAGTAGGGTAGCTGTGGCAGAGTAGCCAAAATGTTGTTAAAATGCTTAATGTTTAATTAAAAAGTTACGAAAGGCATTATGCTATCTGGTGATTAACATTGTCCCCACTGAGACAAACTACGTTAATAGACATACATAATTTCTTCAGGCCTCTTGTATTTTAAAAGAGATTAGAGAAATAAATATTTTTTTGCAAGAATGTACAAGTCTAAATTAAGCTGGGAGCAACATCTTACGCTACCACTGTGACCCTGTGTTAATTTCGTATGTGAGACAGCTACAAAGAGCCTCAGCTCCATATTAGAGCAGCATACAGTGAATTGAAAGCATCATTTCACATCTGTCTGAAATCAGCAGTCAATTTTGATTCAGCTGTCATTGGGTTTTGTGTTTGTTTTCTGTAAATGTTTCTGTGGTCAAGCTTTACTAATGAAATGATATCCTGAAGGTAAATATTTTCTGAAAGCATTCCCAAAATCAAAATGTGAAATCCATATTCGTTCTTGGCAGTCCGTTCTGCTGTGTCCATGACACTCCAAGCTCCGTGCTGGAAGTCCAAGGGAGTCATACAACATTTATATGGATTACAGCACCAATGAGGAATTGTGAAAAATTGATTGCAATATATGTTATTCAATTAATCTGCCAGCTCAGATTGCTCACTGCTGACAGGCGCAAGCGGATAAATCAGGGTGACACAGTGGGATGTTTCAGGTTGGATATTAGGAATAACTTCTCCAAAAGAGTGGTTGGGCACTGGAACTGCTGCCCAGGGAGGTGGTGGAGGCACTGTCCCTGGAGGTGTTCCAAAACATGGAGATGTGGCACTGAGGGACGTGGTTTAGCGGGCAGTGTTGGTTGTAGGTGGGCAGTTGGAAGAGATGATATTATAGAGGTCTTTTCCAAACTTAATGATTGTGTGTTTCCATAGACGGCCATTGTGTGGAATAGCCAAAGGAAGGTTGGTTTTTTGGAGAGTTCAGATAATGCCTGTGCAACCTTCTTTAGTGACCAGTGAAACAGAAATGCAAAATGTAAAATCATAGCAAAAAATGCAACCTTTCGTCCTTAAATAGTTATTTTAATTTTTCATTCTAGCAGGAGCTATTACATTCAGCTATTTCTACCAGCTGTAAAACACAAGCCATATAACTTATTGTACACAGCGTTTGGAACGAGCTTCTGGCTTCGGAATAAAAACATATTTGAGAAAGGCATCCACTCCCCATTCAAATTCAAACAAACTGCTGTTCTCTTTTTAGTGGAGAGATGGGGCTTTTGGATCCTGCTCCAGCGATGTAAGAGCTCTGCTCTTTTGTACCTGTGTGAAGTCTGTGCCATACGTTATCTACCTGGGAAAGATGCAGATCAATGGGATCCGCACTGCAGCCACGAGGCACACTTAGCTTGGAATAATATTTTTAGGAAAACCGAATAAAATACTGTTTTTAATTTTTTTGTGGGGAAGCTTTTGAAAGAAAACTTACAATGTTCTCTAAGTGATAAAGTACAATCGCTGCATAAGAAACACCCGGTGAAAAAGCATAAGGAGGAGAAAACTTGGCAGAAGCACCAGTCCATAATTTAGAAATGATTCTGCCTTATCACATTCTGCAAATATCATGCATAGTGGGAAGTTAAATTGCTGCCTGCTGAACATGCAGGCAGAGAGAGCACTGTAACGGCCCAGCAGAGGTCTTGCTCTCAGACATCTGTGTAAAAGGCAGAAGCCAGCTCTAACCTTGAGCACAGCAAAATGCACGTGTGCATCCAGGTTTGTTCCTGCATCAGCCCCATTGCCACACTTGTAGGTAGGCAGTCTTTATACCAGAAGCAGAGCAAACCTGGTTGGAGAGAAGCCCCAGCTGTGTCTGTTTGAAGATTTCAAACACAGCTTAATTTTCAGGGGTAAGGGACAGAAAAATGTTCCCGTTAAGAGTGTTTCTTAATTAACTACATCTGAGTAAATAATTCACAGTGAATACTTAACTGATGATTTAGCCTGTCTCTTTCTCTCTATTTCTTTTTTTTTCCTTCCCTTCCTGTGCACCAAATGTCCTTGAGCAGGTTGCAGGTTTCCTAATTTATCCTGCTACAGGAGCGTACCAGATATTTTATCTGCCATTTTTTATTGGGTTCTTTGAAACTAGCTTGTTCCCTGCTTGGTTTAGTGAAACTTTTAGAGGCAGAAATTGTGGAATAGAAATAGTGCTCTCTGCAGGGCAATTTAAGGACCCATGCTAGGGGAAAAGCATTAAGGAATTTATAAAATTCAAACACTTTCATGTTATGGGTAAAGTTCCCTTCAAGGTGTTAATTTTATGCCCTTACATAGCAGATAATGGTGTTTCCTTTGGTGAAGTCCTTTGGTTTGGGCTTGTCTTATAGGAACTGATTGCAGTGTTGTACTGTGGAGGTAAGCAGTTCACAAGGAGTGAAACAGCTGTATTCCGAACCTGAAATTTATTCCTTTTGATTTTCACAGGCCTTTTTCTATCTGAAATCTCCTGGTAGAATGAAGCCCATTGCTAAACAAAGTACCTCACCGTGTGCAGAGGCAATGCCATTAGTCACTCTAAAATTGCCCTGCAGGATGGTGTTACTGCAGGAACTGCGTGCTGAGCGGGCAGCGAGCTGAGTCTCGGCAGGTTATTCCATTGAGAGGCTCTGGGCTCGTCTTGTGGTTGGGAAATCATCACTTTTTGGGATTAGATACTCGCTGCTGGCTCAACCCATCTGTCTTTGTGTTGTTGCTTTTGCAGCAGTGTTTTCCAAATGTAGCAACGCTGCTTGCAGACAGACAGATGCAGCACATCTACCTCCTGCCTAAATTAGCATAACGTTTTGCATAAATCTCTTTGGGGCTCATCACTGTGATTGGGCCCTGCAGCCTGACCCAGTTGACTGGCACTTCTGTAGGACTTTATTGACACTGTGGTTTCACTTGTTGCTATGGGAAATAAAAGAGGACAATGTGTTGCACATCTCTGGGTTAATGTACGAATGGGGCAGAAAGGTGGGAGGTTGAAGTGGGCAGCTGGAGTGGCATCCCTTTAGGCTGAGGATTGAGGGTGCTGCATTCTCAATGGGAAACATTCCCATGCCTTGCAGTGGGGCTGCAGCACTGCTTCAGTGGGAGAGATCATCCTGGCTTTGAGCTCTGACAGTGCCAGACCTACAACAAGATGGGGAAAAATATCCCAAGCTTTAGATGTTCCTTGTTGAATTAGTGTAATGTGGGGTTAAAATAAAGTAGGGCATCTGCGGCTGCTTTGTACTCTGTAAGTGGGGCAGGGTACTTCAGCATCCTGCTGGAGATATTAGCCTCATAGTGTCCTGTAGCTACTAAGAGAAAAGGCTCAGCAATAGCAGTTAATGAACGTTGTTTCTCACTCAGGAAAACCAACAGAGAACAGCATATGGACTCTGTGACAGGAGCAACTGTAGGGTGCTGGACTCCACTGACTTGATAGTTTTCCTTACATCCTGCTTAGCCATAAAAGTCTAATAAAGAGGAAAGAGGCCATTATATTAATGGCATTATGGAGATTGCAGCATGATCTCTAGGACCCATGGGGGTTTCTCTGATGTCCAGAATAAATGCTCTTCTATTCTAATGACCATAAATGACCTCTCTCCAAACCTGATATCGATGAAATAGCTTTAATGTTTCAACATCAATACTCTAAGCTTTGCTGAACAGTGACATTAATCTGATATTGCATAGCATACGGGGAAGAATAGGAAAAAAAAAATGTTATGCAGCTTTCTAGCGTGACAACAGCCTTCATGCTATTTTCCCACCAAGTGGAAAGAAGTTGTGGGATACAAAACAGAGACATTTTCCCTCAGAACCTGGTGCAAGGAAATCAGAGGTGGTTTGAAACAGCTCGTAATTTCAAGGAGTACAGAGTAAACATAGGAAGATTTTGGAAAAGTTGCTCTGCCACGCTCTCCTGTTTGCTCCTGCCAGGTTACAATCTATTCTCTTTTTCCTTGCAAACATTTTTGATTACTTAGCGTATCTTAATTAATATGCAAACACAGACATGGATTCTTGCAGCATAAAAACTGAAGCATTGGCTGATTTATGATTTTAATCAGGTCAGCCTTGCCTGATATGCAGTAAGAAATAATTAGCTGGTTGTTTGTACACAGAATTGCATTGTACCCAACTTGTAGGAGACAGTTTTTCCTGACACTTCAACCCCCTGCTGGCTTTGTTTTCTAGCTTTCCTTCTGGTCTCAAAAAGGAGTGTATTTTACACCTCTAACACGTTGCCCTCTGTTCTTCACCAAGGGTAGGTAGGCCATTTGCAGTCTTTAGGAATTAGTTTGGTACACAGTAGGCTAAAATACTGAAAAATTAATTAGACTAATATTGCAGTGGTCAAATGACATTGTCTGTGAAAATTTCCTTGGGAGTATCTAGTAGCAGCTCTTGCTCTCTACCTTACTGTTTCTGACATTTCTATTGCACTTAAAGTACATCTCTGAGTTTCTGAAATAGCCCAGCTGTCAGATAGACTGGACAGTTGGGACGTGTTGGTGTTGACTGGTCTCAGTGTTTCATGCCACGTTCTGCTATCTGTGAGGGTAAAGGTGGTTTGTGCTTGGCTCTTTCTCATTGCCTCTGTGTCAACACTGAGTGCCCAAACTTGTCTTGAATCTTTAGAACTGTGCCATGTTTCACTAACACTTTGTGAAAACCCATAAACCCCTCCTTGCATTGGAGACCAGACCAACAACGTGGTTTCTAATGTTCCTCCGCAAACTAATTGATGCATCTGGCACTGACCAGCAGACACCAAAGGAATTGTGTAGATCTGAGTTACTGGGGGAGTTGATCTAGATGAGGTAATTGCTTCCCCTTTGGCTTGATGTCACTGGTTGCCAAGTTGGGTAATGTTTTAACCTTGAATTCTGGAGGCACAGTGGCTTCTCAAGACCTTGTAACAGGGAGCCATCTAGCAAGCTGACATGAAAGCACCTTGTCAAACTGAGTCTTCTGCCTGTGAATCTGGTCACGTAGCGGTTAATGCTGATGCACTTGCATTAATTCTGCTTCTGTTCATACATCTTAATTCACCCCAAGAGCACCACTAAGTTCTTTTGTTAATAATTTTCTATCTCCACCCATGAAGTTCGTTCTGTGCCCAACGCCAGTGCAGCCAGGTTAATAACTATCGATGTCATTGTGCTAATAATGACCTTGTAGTTGGAGCCTCCCCCCCAGCGAGATGGTGGACAGGACCCACTTAATCATCGCATCTCCCTGTTCACAGATCTCAGATCGCTCTGCAAAATTTTCATCATTCCGACCAGCTAATCACGATAATTTCTCACTGTTCAAGGATGTGAATTCACCCTATGAACAGCTCTGATGTGCTTGTTCATCATTGTAACCTCTTACTGCTCTCAAATTGCAAAACACAGTGATGTACGTGCCAGTGGGGGCTGGACATGCACTGTAAGGGTTGCTCAGGGCTCTTCGTTCTCCTTCTGCCTCCGATTCTGCAGCCATTGCAAATCCCGTCCTCCAGCAGCAGTGCTTTCCTGGCAGCTGTCTACATGCAGCCAGCTGTGTGCAACCCCTCCAGAGTGGCATGCTGCAATAATGGAGTTTCTGCACGCAGAGTAAGCCCAGCTCTGCTGGTTGCATGGAGCGTTCCTGAAAGGTGAACTCAGAGCAAAGAGATAAGCATTAACTCAACGAGACGTTTTGGTTCATTCTGCTGAGTCTCACCATTGTCCTGGGTCAATCTGATATCACTGTAAAACTAAATAGGTGTTGATGCGGTGCTGCACGCTGTTCCTTATGTTGGCTTCAGCATGGGGCTCAGAGCTTTTAATGAGCGCTTACAGCTGTTAATGCCTCAGCCTGTAACATCCTGAATCATTGCTGGAATCTAATGGACAATGAGAGGGAAAATCAATCACTGTTTTAGGGAGTTGTAAAGTCCCACCATGTTTTCCACTCTCAGCCTGGGGAGTGGGGCCCAGGTGGATGCATGGAAAGACATAAGCAAGTTCGCTGAAGCCACAGAAATTCCAGAAGTTTTGCAAACTCACATCCATGTCTTTATTGCAGGCACATGAATTGCAGTGGAGGCTGCAAAACTGCATTTAATATTTGAAAAAGGAACTTTGCTTGTTTTAAGAACATTTCTCCCCCATGCCCTGTGCTGCCTTCCTAGGCTTGCTCCAAGTTTTGTCCCTCCAAAAACCAGGCTGCCTCCACCTGCAAGTAGAAACGACAGACAGCTTTAGAAGAAGGATTGGATGGCACAGTCAAATTTTTGTGATTTTATTTTTTGTTTTATTTTTATTTTCCTCCCTCTCATCTTTAGATCGGTTTGTGAGTTTAGATGAATAAACAGAGAAGCAGTTAGTTTGGTTGGAAGTGGCATATGTGCTGCTGTGGCAGAGGCAGACTCGGGTGTCTGTATTGTGAGAATAGCAAAACTTTTACTCTTGGATACAAGGGTAAATAACATTTATTGAAATGATGGAATAACTTTCATGCAGATGTTTTTGTGCCTTCTAGGCAGAGAAGACTGGAAATCCCCTCCCAAAAATAAAGGAAGTTGAGGAGAGGGCAATTTATACCAACTTGATCCTGGCAGGTGTTAGGGAAGCAACATTTTTTAAAGGAGTTCAGGAACCAGAATCCAATTTCTAAGGATAACTTCAGCCATGTCTGCACCACAATATAGCCCAAGACTGGGAGCTGTTTTTATATGCACTGTAAATCTTGGAGTGCAAGCTTTTACAGGTTTTTTAACCTGGCCAAGAAGCTTTCACCAAGCCAAGAGCAGAGCACATTGGCTGTATTTACCGCATGTAACTCATTCTAAGTAGTGACAAACATACTTATCTTGGGAAACATGAAAGGTGGAAAAAAGACAAGGCAGCAGGGATGCAAAAAATGAACTACTGCAGCTTCTCTCTCAAGTGCAGCCCTATGGGAAATAGGAATATTTAGGTTTCCAGTTTGAGCACGGTATTCTGGATAACCCCCCTGGTTTCAGACAGAGATCAACTGCAAGCAGACTGGTGTCAGCATCAAGAGAGAGAGATAAAGTGATCTTATTAGTGCCATTAGAATACATTTTGTGGAATGAACAATAATCATTCACTGTCATATGTCATATATGTCACAATTTGTACCTTGTGCTGTTGAATTTATGTCACATAGCCCTAACAGCAAAGGCAAATTAAGCAGGGTGTAAAGTTTATTGATTTTTTTTAAATGTCAACAGATCTGTGTGTTCAGGTATGTGATGCTCATGGCGTGTGTATGTCAGGCTTGGCATTTATCAGCGCACCTTCCGACTGTGCATCACGATCTGTTCCTGCTTCCTAACTTTACTCTGATGGTTACAGTTCTGTGAAAAACAAGGGGATGGAGGTTTCCCCACTTGGATGCCCACTGTGTGACTACAGCAGTGACACACGTGTCCCCTTCTAGCCCCCTCCCATGAGCAGAATGGAAAACGGAGCTTCATCAAAATGAAGCAATTAGCCTAAGACTGCAAAATCAGGAGCCAGGATGGGGCAGAACCAAGGTCTCTGTAAGTCAGTGGAGTGCCCCTGAACATCATAAGATAAACAACATGTTTATCTTAGCTGGTAAATTAAATTATTGCAACCCTGTGATGGCATCCACTCGTTCACACTGAAGGATGACCTGAGACTCTAGGGGAGCTGGGATCGTGGTGGGACTCAACTGCATTTTGGGTCTTGTGTCTCCAGAACTTGTCTGCAACAAATGCCAGCTGACAAATCCCACATTCAGCACTTGGAATGCACATGGCAGGATGGAAATTGTGAGAAGAGGAGATTTTCTCTTCGGTGGCATTAATTACAGGCTGATCTTCTTTCATTCTGCATGCTGTGCGTGGAGGTAAGTGTCTGCAGTCCCCAGTGCTGGTTCGATGAGGTTTTTCTGGTAGAGTCTGCAGCAGGACCTTCCGGTGTGGTAATTCAGATACAATAATTTCTCCTCCCCTGATGGGGCTGACTTGTGAAATCCATTAAGCCATGTGGTTCTGGCTGTGTTCCTGGACTCCTGAAGATAAAGGCTTTTTAGTTTTTTGCTTGAAGTAAATGTTTATTTGTTATCAACAATTTAGAGTCAGCAATTATCAGCATTTTGAACCTGCAGATAGTTCTGACTGGAAAACATCCGTAAGTTGATCGTCTAATACTCATGGTTTAAGTGGAAAAGCCAAGTGCGGTACTTAATCCAGCCCCTACAATTTCCTCCACCTGAAACCCTGAACCAGCTCAAAATCAAGGGGTAAAAATATAGCAGAGGATCTTCTGACTTAAGGGATCGGAAGGATTTTCTCAGAGTATGAGAGCTTCCTGACACCACTTCAGGATTTGGTTCCACAATACCCTCCCTGTTCCCGTCTCTGCTTAATACAAAGAGTTCCCAAGTTATTAATACTGCCCTTCAGTCTCCCCTTGCCCTCTGCCTGGAGAGCTCTGTAGATATGTGTTCACTGGACATCTGCTCCAGGGGATAACTTCCAGTGAATCCATTACTTCTGGGTGCCATCCCATCTCCAGCACATCCCAGTTGCAGGCTTCTGCATCCTCACGAGTGTTTCCCAGAACTCTCTCTCTACGATGAACGGGCTAAAATAATGAGGAAAAATTCATTTTCAAGGGGTAGCCACTGTCTGTTTTCCAGATAGACTTCTACAGGAGTAAAGGAGAAGGAAAAAAAAAGCAAAATAATAGAATAGGAAATAACCACCAACTAGGTTATACATAAGAAATATGTTTAGGGGTTTGGCTCAAATGAAAATGAGGAGCCTTCTGGGAAAACTACAGATTTCATTTTGATTTTATATTGAAACCCCCATAGTTAGTGGAAATGTGCCTAGATTTGCACAGGCTTCTGCTAAATTACTTTGAAAGAAAATATCATTTCCAAGCCAAATTATGTGCTGGGAGGAATAATTTTCCTGATTTTGAATGGATTTTTTCCAGGAGAAAATCTGGCCGATCTTGCTTAACTAAATCACAACTTGGACCATAGGCCCAGAATCAGGATCCATTTGGATGTTTTAACCCCCAGTGAATAGCGAATAGAATATGCTGATGTTATGCAGTGCAAAATAAAACAATATGTGTAATGAGCTGATTTAAAATTCAGCTTAAAAAAAAAAAAAATCACGTTCCTTTTTCTCACAGTCTGTCAGGGCATCAGCGGGTCTTTCATTGCTCCAGTGTGTTGTTATTAATAGTGCAGACAAATGCAAATTGTAGGCTTGGGGTTCCATACATTTCCTACAGCTACTTCAGGAAAACTAAATGTCAGTTGAATATGTAGTAGCAAAAGGGAACAGAAACCAAGGTGGGCAGCATGCAGAGTAGTGTGGCACACTGATGAGCCTTGGCTACGTGGAGATGCTCAGGCTTTGTCCAAAACAGTTTAAACTATGAATCAAATAAATCCAGTAAAGCCTCATGTGAATTTCCTAGTTCATATTTGTAAGTGGCTTTGAATGAATTTGGTATAATTCGCCTCTGAAGAGTAGAAGATTCCAGTTTGGCTGTTCTCAATCAGAACTTAAGCTGGCCATGTTTCTACTTACTACCGTAAATGAATTAATTTCAAAAGTTAATTTGGGTTTGTCCTCCTGAGGCTCCCTGTGTGCATAAAGCCTAATGCTGGTCACTATATCCACATGACCTTAAAAAGATCCAATGTTTTCCTCGCTGTTTATATTTCTTACTGGCATTTGGTAAATGTCATACCTACTAGTCCATCCTCACGCCAGTGCAAACCTCCACCTTGTGAGCTCAGTGGGTTTCAATTCTGAATGTTGAGCACTGTTCTAAATTTGCTACCCCCAAAAAATCAACAGAAGATTTTTCTTTTGTTCCTGATGTCAGATCTTATTTGCTTTTGAATCATAGCAACTACGTACACAATGGAGATGGGGCATTATGACTTTGAGGTCTCTGCTGATTACTAACCTATTTATAATGAGTAGCAGAGACTGCAGGAGTATTTCATAACCTTTAAGAAGATGTTTCTCTGAATGGGTCAATTTAAGATCTCTATTAAAGAAAGTTCATGATTTCCTTCGGATTCTGGTTGTTTCTGCCAGCTAACAAGGCATGAGAACATAGCTACACTTTACAATACTAATGATGGGCTGTAAAAACCTAGCATAACATTTTTATAACCCTATAACAAATCTTTTTATTATCAGGTTTTAAAGATTTCCATCAAATATGTGTATCATCTATAATTAACTTTTACAAGTAGATGGTATGGAAAACTGTTGCAAGCTGATTCAGTTTATAAATATATGGCTTTGTTTGAAATATGTGGTATCTTAGAGGAACGATGTAAAAGCTGTGCTTGCAGGCAGTGCTGCATATCTAACTTTACATGGTGTTGTATCTCAGTTTGCAGATGGAAGCAGAGTTGTGTTTTGAATCACAGTTTTGCCTGTGGTGTTTGCTTGGAGCATAAACTTGGTTGCTGGTGTGGTAAACAGAACTGATCAGTCACTTGACCCATGTATAGAGCTTAAATTCACCAGTGCTGGATCTTCAAGGGATATAGTGGTGCTTTGAACACCTGAACCTACTTCTGGAGGTGCTACATCATCACAGTCCTCTGGAAATGTTCCTTCTACACAAATTAAGAAGGAAGGGGGGAGAGGGGAAGGAGAAAAAACTGGAAAAGCTCTCTGGGCTTGGGGATGCTTGAGGTAAGATTAAAGACTATTTCAAGCTGCTCACAAAGCATCCCCCGGTCAGGAAGTTGCACAGACTGTGAATTCTTGTCCCCTCCGGGTGTACATTTAAAGGGGATCATGAGACGGTGAAGGGACCTTCTCTGTATCCTGATTGAGGCATGGTTGTTCTGTGCTGCAAAACTCTGCTGGTCCCACTGCCCACGCAGACTGAAATAGCTCCTGCAGAGCTGGTGTGGCCAGGTGTGCTTGAAATATTTGCCTAGAACTGCTCTAATTGTCCTAGCAGCGGCTCTGAGATACGAGACCTTTTTGTGTATGTGTGCATGAACTTGAACTACTTGAAAGTATTGCAATGATTTTGTCCTCTGTATATTGACCTTAAATGTATCGGTGCAGATTTCTGGAGAGAAAAACAGGGTATTCTGGATATTCCTGACTTTTTTGTGTGTTTTCAGCTGTTTAGAGCCAGTGGTGCAAAGCTGTGATCTGGCTGCCCAGCTGTGCAGCATCCTGGTAGCAAAGGTAGAAGGGAGAAACCTGGCTGACTTGAGAGACACCACAAATTGTGGCTTAATTACAACATGTTGAAGAAATGCAGGAAAAGCTCAAATGATGATGATTTCTGGGCTTTCAAACCAAAAGGGGGACTCGCTGCAGTAATTTCAGTTCATTACAGATATTTTAAACCTGCCTTGTTTAAGTGGGTTTAATTTTTTTCACCTGCCATTTATCTGCTTTTGAGAAGCATAATTGCAGCGCAACAGTGCCGAGCTGTAGGCCCCTGAAATTGGAAGAGGATGTTTTTTTTTTTTTTTCCTAAGCAAACATTAAAAAACAAAGGGGAAAAGGAAAGTCTTTTTTTGAGACTGGCTTTGCCATACACACGTGCCTATGCAGAGATGTATGGCCTCTTTTAGGCTTCCTTGTTTTATTTTAGTATCTTTAAAATACACAAGTGGCTTGGGGGGTGGGGGGTGCTTAATAAGCAGCAGCAAGCTGAGGCAAAGATTTTGGGAGGAAAAAGAAGTCAGGGGACCTGTGCTGTAGTGGTTCAAGCAGTGAAAAAGAGGACACAGCTGTGCATATCAGAAGCCCACAGCTGGGGAAGTGGAAGGAATAATTCCCACATCTGCCCTTATAAATCATCTCTCACCTTTCAGATCCTTTCATTTTCTGTTGTGTTGAATAATTTCGTATAGAGGGAGAGGTATTTGCATTTTTCTCCTTCTGCTCTCTGTGATATCTAGGTCAGTTCTAGCAACCAAAGCACCAGGAAAACACGGTGGATTTCTCTCGTGTCCTTTGTAGCAGGGGCGTTTTTCTTACCCTTCAACACCAAGGATTAGCCAGCAAAAGAACAAGGGAGGCCTTAGCAGAGGGCATATAAACCAGTATACAGACAGAGCCAAGGGGATGAGACTGCGCCAGCTCTGCCCCTGCTCTGGAATGAGCTGCGACCAGAATGAGCAGTAGAAAATAGCCAGATTGAAAGGTTTTGTGTAAATTTTCCACAGAGCTCTGCAAACAGTACTGATACAGTAGGTAAACAAATGCTCAAATGTTGCACATTTTAGGTTCGTGTTCAAATTGGGTGTGGATGTGGAGGCTTTCCTTGTTCATGCATGCCTGGGATTTGATTCAGAATAACAGCTCATAAAATCTGGAAGGGGCTGGTCTACATCTGCAAAATAACAGGTAGCAAAACTCACACGTTAGTAATTATCCTCCAGCATCGAAGCTTAGCAATGGCTTAAATGATAGTGGGAAATAGAGAGTTTTGCTGGTTCTGGCTAAAATGTTTGCAGATGAAGTGATGTACTGAGGCACCTGTTGCTTGAATAACACAGTCTATCCTAAAGCATAATGAAGAAGTTTGGGATATGTCATTGTTACAGGAGTATACTTATCTTGTTCCAAACCGAAGGGACTTAGTATGCGCTTTCATATTGCACAGCTGGGATGAAGGCAATCCCTGACATAATATCAGCAATGTTATGCCAAGGATAAACTGCGTTCAAGAAGTCTGTAGATAATGTGGGAGACTAAAGTGTGGGCAAAGAGAATCAGCCATGTGAGAGAAGTGCTGCTGCTCTTGCACCTCCTGTGCACGTGTTCCACTGAGTAAGGGAGTTTGCTTCCTCAGAGGTGGTTAGAAGTCCTGTATGCCATCAAAGCAAAAACAACTAAAAAGAAAGAGAAAAAAAAGAGAGTGAAGGTAAAAACTCACAGTTTATTTCAGAGATTTATTGGAATATTAATGAGAAAAATTAGATTGTTTTATTTTTTCTGACAGCTCCATAGGAAAATGAGTGAAAAACTATAACTTTTCTACTTAATTCTTTTTAATGCTTAACTTGAAAAAAAAAAAAAAAATCTGAAAAAAGGCAGATTAGGTCTTGGCTTTGTAGATATAAACACCCTGAAGACATTAGATACCAATTTATAGCAACCAACCATTCCACTTTCTGAAAGAAGCCCCTTCCGAGAAAATATTTTTAGCTCTTCAAGTCAATGTTTTTCAACAAGCGAATTCACTGCAGGAAAACATTTTAAAATACAACCAGAAAGTGAAAATCAAAGTAATCTGAACTCGCTTCTCCTGAATCTTTAAGATTGTATTCAGTGCAAGGTGGGCTAAAGCAGAGGGAAACATAATTGTTACTGCACGGAATAACAGAGTATTGACACTCTGTCATTGGATCAATCAGTGCCATTCTGTAGGTTGAGTTAATGAACTGCTGTGTTAAAATATGATTTCTCTTTATAAAACACATCTATTTTCTCTCTCATCATTGGTTTCAATAACTTCACATACCAAGGACTTGTTTGCTCCTGCCTTTCGCGACATGGCACGTAGACCACCTTGCAGAAGGCCATTTTAAAGGGATGCTTTAGTGTCTGTGTGCCCTTAGGTGATGAGAGAAGAGTGGCAGAACAGTCTGAAATTTGTGGCAGTTTGCCTTACAGCAGCCTAATTATCTCATGTCTGGGTGCATATCTACAGTAATCTAGACAAGTTTCTAATTTGTTTTTCAGTACTGTAGGATTAGTCAATTTAATTCTAATTAAACATCATCCATTGCATGATGTGGCCAGAGAGCCAGACGAGATCATAGTTTGACATAATTACTGATCGTGGCAAGGCTGCTTTGCTTACGGGTGCAGTGTAGGTCCAACACAGCTATGGTGTGCAGTAATGATTGGGGCAGATATTATTTTGTGAAGCTTAGGAAAACAAACATTTTGTCAGGGTATATGGAAAACCACGGTGATGTTATGGATATTATTTCCTCAGTCTAAATGATGCGGTTCAAAGTTCTGTTCTCATTCATGCAAGGACTCAGATCTGTGAATTTACATTTTCCTATCTATGTAACAGCCACCTTATTGAAGCTCACTTGAGGTAGGTAGTGCCTAGTCTTATCGCAGCTGAGTAACCACACAATGGAATGTAATGTTTCTGAATCTCTCGTCCCAATGGTAGAAATAGCTAGTGGTGTTCATGTCACCATATTTTCTGCCCTTTCCTATGCTCAGCGATAAGGCATTCCAATTTATTGCTCCCTCCTGTAAGGGATCGAGTGACTAACTGAGTGATGGGAGGGCATAGATCTGCCTGCTGGCTGATGGATATGCCCCACTTCCAGAAGTCACAGTTGGGCTGACCCTTTCCCTTTGCACTCGCTGACCGCAGACATGCCACCACAGAGCGCACGTCATCTTCCTCCAGTCTGGTTCCTGAGATCATTTTTCTGCACAAACCAACCTCCATGCTATTTCTCTTTCTCCTTTGCATATTCTTTTCCCCACTTGCTCTCTTTCCAGCACTTTCCTGGCCCCAGTATATCACTCTTCCATTCCCGTATGACTCCCACTAATTGCAGAGCTATCTTGCTGTTTAATGCTACCACCTCTTTTTTACTTAGTTCTTTAGAAAGGCCGTTAGCTAGAAATACATCATCCTTCAGCTCTGAACCCACAGTCCACTTGGTAAGCATTTTATACAGTCTTAATAAATGAGAAGAGAGAGAGAAAACAGCAGAGGAATACAAACATGGTCCCCTGGGAGTAAGGTTGTCAGAAAGTCATGGCTACTTCATAACTCTGAGCATTACTCATTTTTCTTACCATGGGTGGTCCCATCATAGGCTGAATTTTGAAAGGTTTTTCTTGCTGCTCAGCAAAGACGTGACATTGCAGAGCATGGGAGGAAAGGTGAGGCCCTCAGGGGTGCCAAGGATGAGTCCTTCCCACATACTTGAGGGCTTATTTGTTCATGTGGCTGCTTTTGCACTTAGTGGAAGCCCTGGTCCTGCTGGGAGGGGAGCATCACAGCTGTGTCACAGCAGGGTGAATAATAAGCTTTGCGTACAATGGGTGCATCAAATGCATTTTGCTTGAGGAGGGAATGGGTCTCAGCCCTTTGCAGCTACCAGAATGTGTTATATGTAATACACACATATATATATGTCTATATATATTGTAGCTATTTTCTTAGCAGTGGATTTGTGCTGTGCCATTTCCTTGTGTTCATTGCCAACATGCAGTGTCAGTTTTTCAAATTCCTGTGAAGGATCAGAACAATTTGTTCTGTTGGATACCGACTTCTCACTTGTGTCCAAGCTTGGTTTCTTGGCTGTTTCCAGTCTCAGTGACCCGAAAGGACAATTGACCACTGAGACAATTCTCAAGGTAGAAAAAGGCAAATTATGTGGTCTGACTAGATGGTAATTCAGATGAATGAAGTACGAGGAGCATCAGAGCTGCTGGGGATGTTAGATAAAGAAGTCTTCATTGCTCCAGAGCAGGGAAGAAGATGATTTTTTTTTTTTTTTTAAATAATATTTAAAACCTATTGAGATGAGTGGTTACAGTGAAATTCAGATGCATTACTCCTTCCTACTTTGTATTATATATAATTATATATAATATATATATATTATATATAGGTTATAAGGGAGCATTACCTTCATTTTTCACCACTCCTTCTGTCCAACTGAGCATCACGTGTGAATTCTTGTCCCATAAAAGCTGAAGGCTGCTGCCAGCTCTCCTATGCTGTGACGTTGATGGCTGTGAAGCCCATCGCAGGACAGAAAATCTGTTCCTCTTGCTCTTATGTGTCCAGGTACCACACTGGTCCCAAATTGCTGTATCTGTGTCCCTCCTCAATTTAAATTAGGCCCACAAGCAGTACCATCCATTGACTGAAGCTCATTACAATGAAATGGGAAATACACATATTTCAAAAGTATTTTATTTGGAATGCTAATCTTATTTTAGAATTCATATTAAGCTGTTGAATCCCTAGCAACTAAATGAAAACACACTGAATCATAATGAAATACAGTGCTACTGTATTCCATTATACTCTGTGCCAGCATTCCAGCAGCTTCTTCTCTTGTTGAAAATAGGATTGCTTACATTGTATTTTTATTTATTCTAGAGAAACAGGTAAGAAAGCATTTAATAATAAAATCCATCCATTGGCTCATGTCTGATTGCATGTACCAGCTACTGTGGAAAAAGGAGAGGGGAACTGATGGCTGCACAAACTCTAGCAAGTATCTCACTGCCTGGTATTGCTATTCCGGGCAGTCTGGACCTCAGTTTGTGCTGCAGTGAGTCAAACGGCACAGAACAGCATTGCAAGTGCTGTGCTGGGGTTGTTACATACAGCACATCAGCCAGAGAAGTGATCCAAGATACTGTATATCATAATAACGCTGTAGGTAAAGAATACTGTGGTGATATAGGGGAATAATACATGTCTGACACAACTTTATGGCAAACAGTTGCTGTGCAGTCATATATTACACTGCAGGAGTCCACACACCGCAGACTTCATCCTCTGCCCTCTTGTGGAAACCAGCAGCTGTGGAACGAGGATTACTGAGCACACAAATCTGTGTGAAGCTCTTCTTATCCCTTTCCCTGGCAGGTGTGAGGTTGTGGCTGAAGAACCGAGGCTCGGTTGCTTTGGGAACTACAATTCAGAGGTACTGAAGGAGAAGAGAAGAAATATATAGCACCCTGAGTAGGCTGAATCATCTCAGTTGTTTCCCTCCCTTTTCTGCTGAAACACTTTATTTTTAACAAACAGTCTGAGAAGCAGAGATTTAAGGCCCAATAATAGCGTGACACGGCTGAGTTAGTCTAGCACAGCCAGAGATTGCCTGGGAAATGCACTGCACTCACCATGGTAATTAGTAATTTTAAGAAAGTAGATTATGCCAACTGCCCAGTGTTTTTCCTTTTCTTTTTTTCATTGGGAGCGACTCTTGTGTGGGATACAACAGAGAAGCTATCTGGCTTTAAGAATCGGGGAAGAATGTAAAGAGCAGAAGGACAGGAACAAATAAAACATGGGGTGCTTGATTTGTGCTGTGTCTCCAACCAGTTCCAAGCTGTGTGTAAGCTGTGTACTCCATTGCTCATACATGGCCAAAGAGTGATTCAGTAGGAAAATTCAAGGACAAGGTGTAAAATATTTTCTCTTGTCTCCTGCCAGAGATCTCAGTCATGAGTTAATTTTCCTCTGGACTTCACTCTTCCTTCCCCTCTTCTTGTTGGGTCCTTCCTTCTCGCTAAGCATCTGCAATATTCCCTTGTTCCGTCTCCTTCCTCTGCTTCATTAAAGAAGTGCAGAAGCAGGAGGTGCTACACAGATGAAATAGGAATTAAAAGAGTGGAAGGGACCTTGGGATATCATCTAATCCATCTCTCTGCCTCAGAGGAGGTGAACATGTAATTAACTGCTCCTAGTGGCTGGCTGTCTGATCTGTTCTTCAAAGCTTTGTGCACGGGGATTTCCATCACCGATGAGTTTAGCCCAGCGTTTCTCTAGTTTCATGCTAGAGAGCTGTCCTTAATCTCTAACTAAAATCTCCTTTGCTTTTATTTAAGCCCCCTGAGTCTGATTCTCATGCTTTTCTCATGTTTTTAGAGAACTTCGGTGATTCTTGTGGTTCTCTGCTGGACTTTTTCTCATTGGCCTGTAAACTTTCATCACATACTCAAGCTAAATCTGAGCGTATTGCTCTCAGTGCTGGGAAGATGAGAAGTATTTTTTTTTTCATGTGTCATTTCCGGGCGTTGGCTGAATCTGTAACTTAGGCACTCGGTTCTCCCTCTGCACTCTGGTCACTAAGCACTGCATTTCAGATAATTTCCCTGAATAGTGCACTTAGATGTTCAGTTTTCCCATTTGGAAAAGCAATACTTGGAGAATTTTTCTTCAGTTTTGACTTTAATTTCAATAAAATCAACTGATGTCGATTCACTTGTAACAAAATTATTTTTTATAAGAAAGATTCCTATCTGACTTTATGGCCCCCTGAAGCTAAGTATTAAGCATCTTGTTTACTCAGTGTCTATGTAGCAAAAAAAGTGTTTTGATAACCACAACCAAGATTTGAGGCCCACTGTAATAAGTAGCGTTTGTTTTACTATCTCCATCTGGAACATTAAACCCTTCCTATTACTGAGCTTTCCGAAAGCCTTTCTGTGACTACAATTTTGGTATCATTCACATCTCCAAAAACACTGAACAGGTTTCTCTTCATATCATATCACATATAACAGTGACTCATCTTGTTTTTCATCTCTGTCTTCAAAGAAAAGACAATTATTATTCTGAAGATAGAATGATTGGTTTATCTGAAGTGTCCTGAAGAGATACTGGCTTTTTTAACACCAATTCTATCAGCTCTTTAATTAATTGGAATTTTGTCATGCAATCTGTGAAGTACATGAGTACGCATGATGGAGAAGATTTTGACTTTCCCTCAGGCTGCTAAAATAAAGGAGTTTTGCACAGAATGATGATTTACTGCTGTGATCCCAAACCCCAGGGTCTATTGCACTCAATCTGAGCTTTCCCAAGGCACTACAAGGATCTTAGCGCCAGTGGAAATATCCAGCTGCAGACCCGTATGCCTTTGCCATTGCTGTTGCTTCTTGATCCTCTGCAGTACATCAGCACTGAACCCCAGACTGCTGTGTGCTCAGAAGGCTTTGTTCTGCCCAAATGTGCACCTGAAAGAGCTTCAGCATCTTTATGTACTTTCTTCATTGACTTTACTTTTAACCTTGCCATTCTCTCTGTGCTCATTTCCCCCATCCCCCTCGGTGTGTATTTTGTGGTGAGGACCAGTCCTTGCATTTTAAGCCAGACAGCTCCAGTAGAGATTGTCCCTTGCTGGCATAGAAGAGCCAATTTATCAGCCTTATCTAACTAGCTAGTGTCTAATATTAATGTACCTGGAGAGCCATGTTGTTGTTTATTGGAGACAAAGCTCCCATCTGAAGCCCGTGGATGATTTTGCCTAAATAAATGCTGTGTGGTAACTGCAGATAAAAGTAATTGTCTGCCTAGTTAAAGTTGAAGAATTTAGCAGGAGTTTTGTAGCTTTTTGAACTAAAAAGCAAGGCTGAACTTACTTGTGTTCAACCTTGACCTTGTCATGTGTTTCCGTTCAACCAACCTGATCCAATTTGTTCAAAATTGTGAGTTCTTCTGCATGGAAACAACCTCTAGATGCTCTTTGTCACCCTTGTCTGATAATTCTGTGCAGACAGCCAAGTCTGAGATCAGCACAGATCTGAACACCATAGTGAGAACCACAGCTCCTAAGCAAGGCAGCTCTGCTGTGCAGGGCCCTTCAGCTAGTTTGTTTGCCCAGATTGGTACCGTGCCTGTGAATACCAGCTGGTGTTGGCATTGGCTTGTGTTCATTTTCTTTTACATGCATTTTAATGATGAAAAGATGAAATGTTGGTGTGTGTTCATCTCTGTGCGTGTTATTAGTATAGTGTCACTAGTATGCCCCTCAGCCTTCCTCCCACCTTACCCTTCAGTGCAGCAGACCTGTCTGCTTCTCTCTGAAACCTCTTGCAGTAGCAAGTCCAGAAGACCCCATGAAAAAGATTCTTCTTTTAATGTTTAGATGCTAGTTTTGCCTGTGCAGGTGTACCGTTTCCTGTATTTCATGACTATGGGAAAAACTATTGAAATCATACAAGCCACAAAGCAATGAAGAGTTGTGCACTGAGTATCTGGGTGGGGGAGGCAAGCTGATGTCAAAGCAGTGAATAAAATAGAGCGAAGACAGCTCCTAGTCCTTTGTTGTAATCACTGACACTAGACAGGAGCGTGACCAGAGGTCCGGATCCAATTTATTTAAATAATTTCATACCCATACAAAGAAACTCTTGAAGTCCTCAGCTTCAGTCTCAGCTGTGGCAGTAACAGATAAAGAAAGAAAAAGTCAATTACAAAATCAGACCCTTAGACTGTGAATATGGGCTCAGATGTCCCAAGGCTTTGAGTGTCTGAATTTCCAGTGACTTCTCTGAGAATTTGGCCTTCAAACACAGAGAGCCACTAGCTCTTCTTTACAGATCTGAAGGTTGGGGGGCAGAGCTCAGTCTCACGCAGCACTTGGTGTACGACGTAGGCGCATGCGATCTCTTAGAAGAAAAAGGGTAGCAAAAGTGCTGATCAAAGCAACTCAAATACTGGAGCCATTCGGCCCTTCCAAGAGACCCACTCTCGCCCCTCCATGCACTAGAAGGTAGAGCATTAGGACAGAAATCCAACCAATCTTTACTTTTTCACTGGTTTCCCAGAGGTTTTCTAGTCCCTGTGCTCACCCAGCACGCTCGGGCTGGAGTGACATGAGAAGGGACAGGAAGATCTCTGATGAGAATGAGAACGGTTGCCCTGTCAGGTGTGATTAACACCAACATGGTTAAATATCTTACCAGTGAAAACCTGCAGGATGTGCATGAAATTTTAATAGCCCGTTCTCTTTGCAGTCATGCCCTCTTGGTAAATTGCAATTTTGGTAAATTAGAAGATGCTAATGAAAAATTTAACGTGGTAGAATCTGGGAATTCTGACAGCGAAGTCTACAACGACCTTTGAAAAAGTCTTCCTTTGGATATCATGCCACAGCTATGCAACATGGCCACGTTCCTCCCACAGTAGGCTGCGTGTTGGATGTTGGTGTTTACAATTACAACTAAACGGTTCTCAAAAAATCACAACAAAGGCAGATTTACTCAGTGTTATCTTTTTCTTGTGGAAATCCCCCTGCGAGGGAGTTCACTCATCATAATGAAACTGCAGGCTGCTCCCTGGTCTGGCGTGCTCTGTAGAGCTGGTGACAAGCTGAGCTGTGAGCAAGGCAGCCTGCACTGTGTGCCGTGAGCGGCACGGTACGGAACCACATCACTAATAGCAGAGTCAGGGCTCTCAAGCTGTCATGTACAAATCTTGTTATAATGAGAAGAGCATTAGTAATAGAGGCTGAAATTTTCAAGCTGCCTAAGGGATTTAGATGCTCAGTTCCCATTAAATTTAATGGGATGCGTGCATCAAAATCCCACCCACTATAAATTTTTACCAGACGTTTTTCATGCAGGGGAAGGAGAAGGGGGAGAAAAATAGTGAGGGATGGAGTGAATTAGGTACAAGAGTGGTTCTGATTGGGACTGGAGGCCAACTGGGTGTTGTTAAACGGGGTCCAGAAGGGAACTGGAATGATATACTGCATGGAGGTCTTTTTTAATGCTCAGGTAATTTGGGTCTGGACTCTGATCCAGCCTGCCCTGTGAGGTGGATGGGAACATAATGCCCTCTGTGCTTTGAGACATCTATTTCTGGACTGCAGACCTACTTGCAGTCATTAAAGCACATTTTAAAATGAAAATTAGGTAGAGAGACGTGGATGGGATAGTTGTGGTCTTTGGAGATACATAGGAAGAGGATGAAAGGAAGCTGTGAGGTGAGTAAGCCTCACATTACACCAGTTCTCTAATTAGGTCTGGTTACATTTCCGTCTTCAACCAGATTTATCTGTATTTACAGCAGGTACATTCTTTTCAGTGTCAAAAATACTGAAGATGAACACGTCTTCCTCATAAGCATGGATTTCATTACTTTGCTTCCAGCAAGATACCAGCTCTTAGGCTGGGCACCAAGCTATCCAAGTTCAGCATCCAGACTGGATGAGTGTCTCACCAGGTTTCCTCCATTAATTAGGAGCAAGGAGAGGTGGAGAGTGACCGGCTGATGGTCCAGCTCTTGTGCCAGGGGTGAGGGAGCTCTGTCTAGCTGTACCCACCCACACGCCAGGCATCAGCCCTTAGCTCTTTGCCTCAGCCTTCACAGACAGTCAAGTCCTTACAATAGGAAATTCTTCTACCTGATGCTGGGCTTCAGGTGCGTTGATAGATACACTGAGAGAATCCCACAGTAGAGTAGTCCTGGCTCAGATGAATGCCATCAGTTAGTTGGGATGAACCCGTGGCCAAATATTCAGTTAAAAGTTAATGCTTTTGGGCTTCAGTTGCACGTGTTTTATCATCATAATTACAGTTGCTTATAATCAGGGTTTCCCTCATGCCCGTACTGATCTTCTCTTTTTACTGCCTCCCAGAGCAGGTTAATACTAGGAGGTGTGAATTTTTCCAAATTTCAACCCAGCCAAGTGACTTGTATTTCCCTTTTTTGTTTTCCTTTTCCAAAAGAAGAGTCTGTCTTCAAGGTGGTTGGAGTTTACTGTAATTTTTTAAATATTTTTTTGTTGTTTATTGGATCTTTGCATGCCTTGATTTTCCATCTGTAAATTAATAAGGATAAAATACTTTCTCCGCCCTGTGCTTGCCCTGCCTATTGAGCTGAGTGATGTGGAGGCGGGTAGGAGGGATTCCAGGCAGCCTGCTGCAATGTGGCATCTGGAGACATAAACTTGGCGGGATTCCCAGGAAGGGAATATAACATTTGGCAAGGAAAGAAGGAGCTTAGATGAGAGAGGGCTCTGAGGTTTTCCCCTCTTCTGTCCCAGTCCTGTTGCTTATTTCTGAATATTTGTTTTATTCCCTAGCCATATTAGAAGTGTAAATTACACAGATGAGCTAATGAGATCACCTCTGTGAATTCCATTTGGGGAAGAGGAAAATAAGGAGTCTCTTTCTCCTTTCTGTCCTTTCTAACAAGTTACCTTTATTTAGAGACTGAAGATGCTCATATTGTGCATACAGCTCTGCACTCCTGGGATTGATCTTATGGCATTTCTTCTGTGATATGATGTGTATGTTGCATTTACGTGGCCTGCTCTTCACCCCTTTTAGAGCCTTGTTGTGCCGTATGTATGGGATGGAGTTCTGATCTACAGAAGTTTTAGTTTTTATAGGTATAGGACCTGGATTTTACCAATGCAGAGCTTTAGGTTCTGTAAATACAATGAATCACTGTAAGGACAAAGGTGTTCGTAGCATTCTCCTTGTTCTTTTTGTCCCTAGATTCTGTTGAACAGTGTTCATAGGCAGCTCTGGGTAAATGCTCAGCTGGCATAAACATAGGCACCTTCACTGCAGCCTCGCTGATTTATTGAGATGTGACCCTATGTTTGTAATTAAGATTATGTCCATAGTACAGATGGGTCAGAGTGATGCATTTGCCTTTACAAGGCACTGAATCAGTTTCACCACAATTGATCATTCATTTTGCAAATTGGTGCCATGCTGTTTTAAATAGTAGTAGTGCGAGGGAGGAAATTCCTGCAGCAGTTGACAACTTTCAGACTTCAATACACGACATTGCTTTTCTTTCTTAATATTTATTTGCACAGAAGGGAAGCAAGACTGTAAAAATTTATTATTATCTTGCTGAGATTGCAATTCTGTTTTTAAACTGAGTGTGAAAGATGCTCAGCTAGTAAAATACTTTTTTTCATGGGAGGGTAGGCAGTTCTTCATTCAGAAACTGTACAGTTTGGTTGTGAGTCCTTCTATAGAGACTCTTCCATTGTTCTCCTCATTCTTACTAGTTGTCTCAAATGTAAATCCTCAGGAATGCACAAACTCAAACTTTCCCCAATAGGAAACTTCCTGAATTGCTCAGCTGAAGCAGGGACATCATTACTTGTGTGTTCTGACATGGAGGGATGTGAAGTAAGAGGTAAAGCATGAGAAATTTCCACAGGACATTGGGATTCTGCCGTGTTCCCCACTACTTGCTGCTGCTTTATGAGCTTTCCTGGTCAGCAGAAGATGCTTCTGCTTAGGCTGGACTTGGTGATGCCTGTGTCTGTCCTTTGAAACCCCAGTAGCAGAGCCTTGGATTTCATTATGATGTCTTTGCATTTTTTTCCTTGGAGTCCTTTGGCAAACACTTTTATGGTGTACTTTAATTTCTGGCTTCAATCTGCATTTCTGTTTGAATGCTTCCTTTATGACAATACAGAGATCAAAACTGAGGAATGCAGAGCTTAAACTGGATAATCCCACAGTTGCCGTAGGCACAGCTTCTGTGTCTCCTCACACACTTGGTCCAAGATATTGCTAAAATTGTAAGCAGGAAATCAGCAGAATGCTCCTTCCTTCTCAACAGAAGGTGGGCATCTTCTCACTGTGGCTTCTAAGTCCTGGGCAAGCAGATGTTAAGACAGAAGTAATGCCAGGAAGGCATAGCTGTGCTGCCTGGTCAAGTCCTGAGAAGAAAAGCCCTGCTCCTTTTGCTGCCTCGGTGGTCTTTCTCAACCAACCCAACCAAGTTTTAACTCGGTCTTCCATTTCATTGGGGAAATTCAGGCATGGCATGGATGGGTAGTAAGAGCTCAAACTAAGGGTTCTTCTCTTGATTGGAAGTGCAGTGGGATTTTTTTCTGTTTGCATAGGAGCCCTCTGAATTCAAAATGCTTAAACTGTGGCAGAAATAATTTAGGTCTGAACACATTAATCACGCCAGGTCAAGGTAACTGTTGTGGTTTTGCATGGATCGTTTCAGAGTATTTTCTGTGCGTGTTTGTAGCAAGCAAATCATAGGATGCAGTTGTTGCTATAGCAATGAACTTCCTTTTGTGAATAAGGTAGGCTTGCCCCCTCAGACAGACCCTCGTACTCCCACCAATTATCACTGCAATGTAGGGACCTGACACAATTTACTTAGCAAGGATGTAATAGGTATTGATAAACCCTGAATTCCAGGATCAAAATGGATCTCATGGGATTTATATATTTCTGAAGACTCTGCTTTGCTTGAGGTCTGAGTCACCAGAGAATCTGAAATTTGCTGGCTGTAATTGCATTAATTAATGTTTTCTTTTTTTCTTTTTTTTTTTTCAGTTGTTTATGATCTTTGTACGGGATATGTAATTTAAGTTTGTGATATGTTACATTTGGAGCAGCCTCTGTGATAGCTCTGCAAAGAGGTTGGACCAGCAATGGCAGTAGAAATAACACAACTAAATACAGCCTTAATTCTGATGGAAAAGATTCAGTAAAATCTAATCTAAATCTTTCCTTCTTTAGTTTAAAACCATTCCCCCTTGTCCCATCACTACCTACCTGTGTAAAAAGTTGAAATATTTCATCTAAAAAAGAAAAAGCATAAGAAAGACTATGATAATTACTTTCTCCTGGCATCAGTGTTGTTTATCAGTCATATAACTGTTGTGGCATGTGGACTTCAGGGAATGAACATCTTTTTTTGTAAGCAGTCTGTGCTCAGCAGGTCATGCAGGCAAGGCTGCCAGCATACACACAGTGCGAGAGCTCTCATCCTGACTTCTGCCTTGTGAGACAGTGGGTCTTGTCCAAGTCCCATAGAAGTCGATGAATGATATTCTTGGGTCCTTTGGAAGGATCTTTTGGATTGTGATTTGAGGCTTGACCGTCAAGCCCTGCATCCAAACTTGCTCCCTGAGTTAGTGAAGTGATTCTGAACTTATGCTGATATGAATGGGAGAATTGGTCTTTTCTCTCTAAAGTTATAATGAAATTAGGAATTACCAGTTCAGTTCACTTCACCGTTTCCTGTATTTGTTCCCTGTCCTCTCCCTTGTGCTTCTCACATACTCACGACAGATATGAAAAACAGACCCCTTCAGATAGCTCCCACCTAATTTATGGTGATGATGGGCTACTGGCTGTAGGAGACATAGAATGAAAGAGAAAGCAGTTGTAAAATAGCTGCTTTTTGAGGGCTGTTTGCACTTGTCTGTAAGTATTTATTATCCTAGATGGCAATCTAACTGATTCTCCTTGACACACTCCAACACTAATAAAGGAATTTTGCAGTATTATTATAGCAATTTTAAATCAATTCACTCGGTGAACGCTGTTGTGCTCGGAAGTCAATTATAGATATCACTTAAAAAAAAATAGATACCGAAACACAGACCTGTGTTTTCATCACTATGTAGATAGCAAAATAAAATTACAGCAAGGGAAATGCACATTGGAAAGCTGTAGGCATTGTAAAGGGAGAGGACTAGAGAGAAAGGTGATATTTCTGCTGCAAGGTTTTCTCCAGGCTTCGGAGCACTACTGACACTCTGCCACCTGCTTTGCTTTCCCCTCCAGCTCCCAAGTGGCCTTCAGGCAGAAACATTGCATCTTGTCACGGCTTTGCATCCTAGAATGGGTCTTGCTGAAGATTGTTGTGAAAGCACGTAGAAGCGATGCTTGGACCTCAGGTGAATTAAAAGATATTGCCCCAAATTAGTGATGGGGTTCATCATTTGAGGCCAACAAAAACCAGAACCTGAGAAATATAAAGCATGTTTGCTATATGACTTAGACGCCTACTGTAATATTATATTTAGTTCCCTATGCATTGAAGGTCCATATTATTTTCAATTCCTTCTATTGCTATATCCTTCAGAAAAGTGTTTTTTTTTTTTTCTTGCTGTCAGGTCTTCTGGGGGCACTGAAAGGACTTTGTTATTGCCACTGGGTGCAGTGGCTGGATTGCCGTTCTGAACCCCACTTTTCCTTGAAGCTTTGGACAATTCCTGGGAATCATCTTGGGTTTAATGCAGAAGGGTTCCTAGAAATGGGGAATGGACATAATGTGTAATTGTTTATGACTCCAGGAATTGAACACTGTTTATTCAATACAAACATTCCCAAAAGCAACAAATGTAGCAAACAAGAGCTGGTAAGAGATCTGTACAAAATAAATATAATGCTGCTTTTTTTTTTTTTTTTTTTTTTTTTTTTTTTTTTTCTTCCTAGAAAGGTTTTTCTTTAGGCAAAATCCTACTTTATCTATAAAAATGTGGTTCGGATGCCTATTAATTTCCACATCTCTGGGCAGGTGGAGTTTGAAATTTCAAGGCAGATAATACATGCCAACACTATGATAAACAGCCAAGCAACTGTGCGCTATCCTTGGTAAAAGATAAGCTGGAATAAGGAGAGTGATTAAGAGTTGTGTTCAAGATTTATCTAATCAACTTGGAGATCAGGTCAATGTGTTGTCTTGATGGAATAGTTAAGGTAAAGTTGCGAGTTCGAGCAGGTTTGACCTCGTCGTACTTGTGCAGCCATTGCATCTCTTCATTATTCCTTGTGAAGGTTTGGAGGATAATGAAATGAATACGGAGGGGAAGGTGGGAAGGGCATCAGTCAGAACTGCAGAACGAAAGTATTTTATACCATTTCCAAGGAACTGTGTTCTCTTCTTGCTCCACTTTGAAGCCCTCTGTGTATCCCAGGCTAGGTAAAAACTTTGCAACAGTCTTGGTTCGCCTGCGCCAAGGGAAATAGCTCAGGCAGCCTTGGGGCAGAGTCTGTAGAGCTGCTGTCACATCTCACCCACTGAAATTGGCTCCGTTATTTATCACGGATGGAGATGCATACAATGGAGAGAAGGGGAGAATTATTGTATATAAATGTGGCAATATAGACCATTCCCACTTAGAATTGATTTTTCCCGTGTGAAATATGCTGCCTCATTGAAGGAGGGAGAAGGGTACCATTTGAAACCTGACTCTCCTAAGAGGAATTAAGCAGGGGAAAGAAAAAAAGAAGAGAAGAAAGAAAGAAAAAGCCAAACATGGAGGCATTATCTCAGGGGGCTGGTAATGCATTTTTGGGGGGAAAGTACATTCTTAGTGTGCTCCTTCCTGAGCCTGCAAAACAAACCTTTCTGTATCTTTCCTCTTTAATATTTACTGCTGAGTCCTTCCAGCTCTTTTCCTCTGCATTCAGCACCAGTTTGGCTTGTTTGTTGCAAGTGGCAGATTGGAAAAAGTAGAGGTTACCTCTGACAGAATTGTCAAATTAAATTTATCCTGATCCTTGTACCTTCTCCAGGAGACCCCATATTTATAGCAAAGTACACACAGCTCATAAGCATTGCTTCTCAAAAACACTTTGACAGCAAACAATAAATATAAAATAATACACAATACAATATGCAATTGACTTATATGCCTCCCAGTCAATGCTAGCGTTATCCAGAATACGTAATTACATTGCAGGCATCCTTTACCCGGGAATGACATAGTCTGATAAAAAATAAATAATAATAAACCCCCTAAGTATTCAGCACTGGGTGCCTTGTCTAAATCTGTCTATGAAGAATGAATGTGAAATTAGCATTCGATTAGAAATGAAGGAAATGCAAGAGGTGAATGTAAAGCAAAGGACTACATCAATGTCCAAATATGAATGTGACATTTGTATGGCTGCATAAATTGTCTCCTTATGCAGCGTCTCTTAGAAGATATGAAACAGGGTAGAGAGCTCTGGTTTTAAGGTGGTTTTCTCAGGTGGAAGAGTTTTCCCTTACTCTCTTCCCATCTTCTTTTCCACTTGGCACCAGCAGAGACCTGAGTGGTCTGCAGTGTTTTCTCCCTGCCCTGTTTATCCGTTGTCACTGTATGAGATTCATAACAAGTGGCTTTCTCTGCAATTTCTCCCTTCCATTTTTTCTCTCAGGTTTTCCACAGAGCTCAGACCCGAGCCACCCATCTCACTTTTTCCTGCTCCAGGGCCTGAATGCATATCTAAATATATCTTCTGAATGTTTTTGCAATATTTGCCTTTATATCTTGCTTTTTTGTTGCCAGAATATAAAATGATGAAGGTGGAGAGTCAGTCATCTCCTTTTTTCCTTCCCTTCCCCCCTTTCTCTTTTCATTTTCATTTTCCCTTGCCTTACCTTTCTCCCTCTTTTTTCCTCAACTTTGTCCTCTAAGGTTTGCTCTGAAAACAGAAGGATCTGTCCACTTTCAGCAATGGGCAATTTTCTTGAAGTTTTGACCCTGAGAATTAAGGCAGGTGGGACTGAAATCTTTTTTCTGTGACCTGTCTCCATTCAGGACTGACTGCATGCTCTGTAAGTAGGTGTGTTTAATGCCAATCATGTTTAAACAAGAAGCCAAGGTACTCACTTGTCAGGGTAGATGGCATTAAAGGTAAATTCGTAAGGTTTTCTGTAGGTGTGTCTGATGACAGCCTTGAATCAGATCAATTTGGGACCTAAGAAAAATGCTAATTTTAGAGAAATGAAGTTGCCCTTTGCTGTCTTCCAAAGCTATCATGAAAAGTTTGCATTTGTTCCAGCCAACTTTGCCATCTACTTGACCTTAAATCGGAGCATTTATGTGCTGCTTCCCAAAATAAGCATCAGTTAGGTTTGGGAGAATGCCTTAAGGGTGTGCGAGCCAAATTGTACCAGTCAGAAAGATGCTGTTTTTAAAATCAGCTTTGCGGGTGAATCTTCCCATCGCTGTTAACGTTTTACATATCCCCCTAAGCCTGGATGCTCTTTGAAGCAAGTTACCAGTTTAATTGGGACTCTTTAATAAATTTAATGCTATTTTTTTTAATGAAGAAAGATGAAAAGCAGCCTAGAGGGGAATCCTGAGCAAAAGGTATTTAAAGAAATTATTCTTAGAGAATGTCGATCTCTTATCTCATTCACCACAAATCATTTAATGAACAGACGTTACCATTTCACTTCTCATGCTCATGTCTCCTCCCTGCACACATTTCTTCCTTTTTCTCTTTCCTCTTTTCAAGGGAAAAATAAAGCTCGACCAGGCTCTTGAACAACAGCTATTGTTGCTGTTGAACTGCCATGAATATTGTCTTGCTCTTGCAAATGGGGAGCATGGTATTTTTTTGCAGACAATTCAGTAGCTAGCTTGCTTTTACATTTATTAATGCCGATATTAAGTTTAACAGGGTTGGCTTTGCCACTTAGATAATTGCTGCAGACCTGGACATCTGCAGCCAGGCTCCAGATACAAACAGCCCCATTGCCATTCCCTGCAGGTGATAACCTGAAACAGGAGATGGCTTTCTGCTCCAGATGTGGATATTGAGTGCCTATGTTTGCCATCAAAAGTTCTGATTATGTGAATAGCAAGAAGAGGCATTGGTTTTTCACCACAATTTACTTAGAAGCTGCAGCTCTCCTTAACAACTAGTTTGAGAGTGCCTCCTGTATTATGAACTAGAGAAGCGGAACTTCTATGGCCTCCTTTCCTTGATGAATCATTGTCTCCTTGCCCTTGTTGCCACTTTATTTGGTGTTATCTCAGGTCTGGTTTCTTGTTGTCAGATGAAGGCATTGTCCAGTTTCCATGACGCGGGTGTTGGATGGCAGTGAGGGATGTCCACAGTCAGTATATTTTACTGCAGGGAAGGATCGGGAGAAAGAAGAAGGATGGGTACAGAAATGCCTGGGTGAGATACAAATCCAGCCCAGTATCTTTAACAGCCACAGCAAGAATTTCTCCATTTTGGACCTGCATATAAGTAATTGGCCTTTTCTTCTGACCAATTCATGGTGGTTATTCAATTTTTGGTACATCTCGCTCTTGTTCGTGTATTTATTACTGCTTTGTCTCTGTTCCATTTCCCCGTCTTTTCAGAGAAAAAAAGCCAACTTTATGTAATTTCCATACAACCTGGCTCAGCCTCATTTTTCTCTATGACTTTTCCCCCTAATTTCAAGTCCCTATTATTTTCTGTAATACTGTAATACGATCTTCATGGTTCTTGTAAGATTTAGGAGAGAGTGGATTATATGAGAATTTCCTGAGCTGTCTCCAGAGCTTTGTCTTACATACAAATCACCATACGTATCCATAGGAAATAGAAAGGAAAGAAACAGGTCATAGAGTTCCTTCTCCCCGGCATATTAGTTTAATTCCTCTAAAATCATTGGAAATAGTTATCCTTCAGCACAGAGGGGAATTAAAACCCATCGTGGAGTGTAATCGGAGATGCTGAGACTCCTCATCTATCTGATTTTAAGGTGGGATTGCAGGACTGGGGTATAGCTTTACATTAATGCAGTGTTTGCTCTGCTTACCAGCAAAGGGTACCATTGCTTACCATTTTTAAAGGTTGGGTTTTTTTATGCCTGTCTTCATTCAGATCTAAATTCTTGAATATCCTTTCACGTGTCAGCAATCTGTAACTGTCATGCATTTGATAGGTGACCCAATAAACATTTGTTATCAAGCCAAGCACTCTGCCAAACTGCCAGATCTCAGTTCCCCACCAGCCCATCCCCACACACCCATCCCTCAAACGGCTGCCTGCCTGCTCCACTAAGGACTCTTCAACAAAATAAGAAGCTAGTCAGTTAATTAAGTGACCAGAGAAGCACAATTCATCCAAACCAATCTTTTGCTTCCTAACGAGCACTCATAATAACTATGCTGGCTATATTTTTTTCTCTTTTACAATGATCAAAGTTTGATTTAATTGTCGTGAGCATCCAGAAGACAAGAAAAGTTGAATACGCTCAAGCTGGCAGAAAATTCTGAGGTTCTTAGGTGCTCTGTTGTAATGATTCATGCATATGCAGCTGGGATAATAATAGTCTAATACCTCGATCATATTGCATTTTACATAATTTTACATAATTGTTCATAAGGGCTACAATTATTGAGACTGTGAAGTGTAAAACTACAGGAAGAGAATGAGAAAGCCAACCCAAACTAATATGTTTAGCCTGTTTTTCCTGTACTAATTACCAGTGGGGAAACACGTATTTTAACCTAACAGTGCCTGAATGCTTTTGTACTGCAGTGCTGCCACAAATGAAGCTGTAGCAAAAATACAATGACTGTCATCTCAGGTGCCAAATTACTGAGCATGGTTATGTGTGTTCGGGGGTGATGGGGGTGTTTGGGCTTTCTGAAGTATTTCTAGCAAAGAAAGTGGTTGCTGGTGGTTGAAGTACAGATCGTGCTCACCTGTTTGGTTATTAAACCTGCTAATGTTTCTGCTCTCTGCCATACTAAGCAGCATTCTGGCTGTCAGCGTCATGAAGAATATGCTGGGTTGGTGTTATTTTTGCTGTTTTCTCACTGCTGTAATTGTTCCCCAGTGCTCCTGAAGAAAAGCAATGTTCAGCTGTGGGAAAGGAGGGAAAAAAGAAAAAAAAACTCTCTCGAAAAGTAAAAGCAGGCCTGAGAAAGGAGCTCTGCAGTTTGGTAGATGCAGATTTTTGTGCAAAAATTGTCCCTGTGGATGGATGTTCCCATGGAATGGTCTGCACACACGCAGGGTCCCACTGGAGCCTGTCCTGGCTCCTCCACAGGGGGCTGTCAGAGCTGCTGGTTGGGATGCACCTGCAGCCCTGGAGCTGTAGCAGTGCCCGCACAGCTATTTCTGCTGCACTACCACCAAACCTCTCTGAACAACCTGGCCAAGACCTGAAAAGTTGCACACACCTACACCAGAGCTGACCCGGTGCAAAGCTCAGTGCTTCTGCTGTGCCTGCTGGTGGGCTCATGTCAAGATGCCAACCTCTGCACTGAAGCCATTGAAATGCAGGCACACAATTGTCTCTATTTGTTCTGGGGAGGTGGGCCCCTGGGAGCACTAACATTTAAATTGCCTCTTCCAGGCTCCTCAGGGCTTGCTACCAGAGCCATCATCCCTGTCTAAAGCCGTGAGAAGCCCAGCACCATGTCTGAGGTAGAAATAGGCCTTGAGCATGGCCTTCAGCCCATACAAGGAATGAGATTTGCACAGAAAATTACCTGACTATAAAATGTGCCAAGCTTCAAAACTGACGTTTGAAACCATTTCCAGTTAGAAGGAATGATGTAAGGCAGAAACAAAAAGATGTGCTTCAGGTGCAAAGAAAACCAGAATTTTGCCTTCTTACTAGCTGCTTAAAATGGTCTTTAGGTGTGAGCTCTTTCTTCTTATAACTACCTGAAGGAATGTTGTTGTGAGCAGGGGGTCGGCCTCTTCTCTTGTGTAACTGGTGATAGGACTAGAGGGAATGGCGTCAAGCTGCACCAGGGGAGAATTAGGAAATACTACTTCTCTGAAAGAGTGGTCAGGCAGTGGAATGGGCTGCCCAGGGAGGTGGTAGAGTCACTGACCCTGGTGGTGTTCAAGGAACGTTTGGATGTTGTGTTGAGGGATATGGTTTAGTGAGAACTGTTGGTGATAGGTGAACGGTTGGACTGAATGATCTTGTAGGTCTTTTCCAACCTTGGTGATTCTGTGATTCTGACTCAAGAAGACCCAAGCACCACCTGTGCTGGGACAGAAAGGCCAGTATGGTAGTCAGGTCTGCATCAGGGATTAAGCAAAGGGCCCGTTTTCAGAAGAGCATCATGACTTTCAAATCTTTCAGGATGGATTAAGACAAAACTTGTTCAGTCTGGTGTCTTTGAGAGTCTGAGTGACCATCAGAGTAAAGGCTCCATGGCTGCAGTTCTCCAAACCATGTGTTTTCTTGAAGTTAACCAAATTCCTCTTCTCCCATCTCTCAGAGGAGAACAGCAATATGCTGCCAGCACAGCAGTTGGACTTTCCAGGACCTGCTGTTCTGGCAGATCCAAAATAGATCCCTGTGCCCCTCTTATGTCAGTCTTCAGTCTCCAGAGACTGACTTGCACAAGTGTAAATTTGCTTGTTCAGGCAGTGCCTAAGAATTAACCTAGGCAGCCTGTGTGTAATGGCCACTGTGCTCCTGTGCGCTCAGCAGTCCCACGGCCAGCCTGCTCCCACAGAGTGCTCTTGGTGCTTCCTGCAGAAGACATCAGCAGAGATGTCTGCATCCAGCCTCTCCCTGCAAGTTATTCTTCACCTCTCCCCTCCTTGTGATGACTGCTGACACACAGTGTTTTCCATTCAACTGACAGAGGCATTTATCTGCACCGCAGTGCTCCGTGCTCGGTCAGATGGTGGTAAAGGAAGGAGCAGTGCTCCATCATCCCTGTCTCATGTGGGACACTGTGTGTGTCCCCAGTGCACACACTGACTCTGAGCAGCACTACTCCTGAGTGCATTGGCACTTCCCTGTGGCACAGAGAGGTGCTGAGCAGTGATACTGGCTCAGGTCTCAAAGCATCACCGAGTGTCACAGCAGCATATGATTCTCCTCTTTCAGGGAATTGTTTCCCAATCAAGCAATTGTTCTATTCAGTGCAACAGTTGCTCTGAGCTATCAGGATGACAGCAGGCAACTAGAGTGAGGAAAGCATCTGGCTCCTCATTTATAAAATCTACATTTAATTTAATGTATTATTTTAATCGTGTGGTCTGCAGCACTTGTTGGCTGTCCCCCTGTCCTGAGATTTCATCCTGCACTAGAGAACACATCCAGGGGTGAGCACCCACCTTTCCCCTGTACTGTGCCAGCCCTGCAAGACCAGATACCGGGCAGATTAACACAAACTGCTGCAAATTCCCCTATTAGCAATGCATAGCTGGCAGTGCTGTGTTGCACTCCTTAGTTACACATAAAGTTCTTCTGAAGCAAAAAGACAAAAGCAATACTCTCTGTCGTCATTCTCAGTTATTTCAAAATTGCTGCCCACAGCAGAGCATCATCAGTCATTAGAGTCACATATAGGAGCATTATATTCACTTTGCGGTCTCCCAGCTCCATCGCCAAGGACATCACAGTCACAATGAGACATAATCAGTGTGCTGTTGCCAATTTTGAGACATTGTAATTTAGCAAAAATTTCCTGCGTTCAGAGCCCTCTGAAGTTGGAGGAGCTGCTCTGCATTTCTCTGCATTCCTTTCATCAGGGTTTGGTGTGAGTGGTGAGGAGGGAGAAATAAGGCACCGTGCCCCTCTGGAGTGTGCTGCCGTCATGCCTTGAATTGCAGGGCATGGGTGGTGACCACCACAACAAGGGACAGCCGGGAACAGCCCCAGCAGTGGGTGACCTTGTGCTGTGAATTCTCCACTTATCCTTCTCCCTATTGCTTTCACGGTAGCGATAAAAAGATACGATGTAAAAATATTCCTTTGCATGGAATTGACAAGAAGGTGACACAAATGCGAGATGGTTGATCTGGTGCCTTCATGTATTTCATATGGGATTTAACGGGTCTGACCTTCATTCCTGACTCTGGCGACAGCTTGATGGGTGACATCAGGCACATCACACGCCTCCATGCCTCGCTTTCCCTGGGCACAGCTGTATTACCCGGAGCTTGGTGAGCTAAAGATGTTTTAAACGCCGGCCGGCGTTCCACCACCAGCAGCATGCTGGAACTCGGTGGCATTCTTTCTCACAGCAGCATTTTGTAACCTGCAACAGATTAGAAAATGTTTTTCACTCTGAAGATGCAAGAAAATTCTCTGTTGTATCTACAGGAGAATAAAAACGTGAATTTTTACTGTCTGGAAGTAGAGTTGTCCCCAGAAGTTTCCCTTTCTGCTCAGGGGAGGGGAGATGAAGCGCTTGGACACAAACCTTGCCCCCATTCAGCCCAGCCACGCTGGATCATTATCTTTTTTGATTAGCAGTACTTTGACTTTATTTACCCTCTGCAAAATGCTTATGAGCGTTTGGCTGTGCATTTAATGTATGCAACTTACTTTGGGGTCCTTTGAATACTTGAGCGTGAAGGGATATAAACATAAATGCAGACAGATTTATTGCAGTCTAATTTAATAAAAATGTCAACAAATAAATGCACGTTTGGCAGGGGAATAAATATCAAATAGGAGCGAAGCAGGCAGTGGAATAGGTTGTAAGAAATTAGCATGAAATGTTTTGGTTTGACATCGACCATAAAACAAAACTGTACTTTAGGGACTCGGGGAGTGATTTAGCAGAGGTGCACTCCTAGGGCACACACAACCCACTTGCATGAGCCAGGTGTGGGAAAACAGCTTCACGAGGAGCCCACTCCTACGAGGGGAGTGGGGTGTGATCTGCTGCTTGCATTTGCAAACCAGCACGTTGTTTTCCCAGCATGAGAGCTGCACGCATCCAGTTGTCCTGCACCGGCCGGCTTCTCCTTCAGCCTGCAGCTTGGCCCGCATGGCTCCACGATTCCAGCTCTGAGCTCCCTTGTGTAATTATGCTTCAGGAGAGAGGCAGGGAGGAGATGCAATCTGTGATTCGCACCCAGCCTGGCTGGGTTTTTGCTTACTCAGCAATTTGCGCAGGGTGAGATAGGAAGAAGAGGGAGACTCGATTCTCTTGGTACCCACATATGTTGCATTTTAAATCCTTCACCCTCTGCCCCATCCATGCGGTTCGCTGCAGCCCAGCTTCCTCTCGGGATGCTCACAGAGGCATGCAGCCACAACCCTCCTCATGGCCAAGGCATCACTGCAGCTGAACAGCTGGCACATCTGGAGGAGCCTGAAGTGTTTCTGCTGCAGGTCCCCCTCCATGTCAGGCAGGCTTTAAGAGGGCCGTGCTAACAGAATTTGAGGGCTTCAATGGATATTGGAGAACAGATAGCCCAGCACCTGCCTGCAATGTTAATGGACTCTTCCAGTGCTCTCCATTGATTTCAGTGAAAGCAAGAGCATTAAGATGCTGTTTTAAAAGAAAGCAAACTATTTTTTTCTCTGCAGCAGTGAAATAGCTGTTCAGGTATTGCGATATTTGTTTTCACCTTTTCTATTATTTTATTTTCTGGTGGTATTCCCTCCTTCCTTCATCTTCTGGGCTCTGGCTTATCACAAGGTCCCCAGGCAATTACTGTGGCTATGGTTGCCACAAGCATTGCTTTTCCTCTTTATTGCAGAAGTGCACTCAAATCCTGAGAGAGATTCTGGTTTAATGGTGCAGTCGATCTATGGTGCTTATACCACCTCAAGCATTACATAGAGGTTTTTAAAAAATACTTGTTCATCTTAATACACCCGCTCTGTTTCTGAAATGCTCAATATATCCTATGTGTTTCTGAACATTTCAGCAAAAATCCAATACAGTGCTTTCTCTGTAGGCAGAGTAATCACTCACTGGGTTGGAGATCTTATCTCAATGCGTGCACACAGAAATTCAAGGTAACCAGTTTGCACGGGGCGAGAAACGCAGTGGCTACTGGGAAAGAGCACGTGGGAATGGAGTCTGCATCTACAGGAGTGGAATAAAAGCTTGAAGATTTCCATACACTAAAGTTGGGGTGTGACTGGAAACTTTTGGTCCTAAAGTGCTGGAAGAACTGATGTGTGAAATTGCAAATCTGGTAGTAAGAGTTTTTAATATATCTATCAATTCAAGGGTGGCACTGTGTGACTGAGGAATAGCAAACAGTGTCTGTATGTAAGACAGGGAAAGAGGGAGCGCACCGTGTACAGGCCTTTTCCTCTGACATCAGCTCTGCAGATTCAAAGATTTTGCCTGAAATTTTTATGGCCGCTATTGTGATGAGTTGTAGAAAGGGCATAGGCCATGTCAGGAAAGGTATGGGCTGTGCAGATAAGTAGCTGTGAACCTTCGGGCATGGCACAGCCATCTGTGGAATACCCATGATCAGAAATGCGAATTAAAGCAGGGGCACATGCAGATGGGTTTTACAGGATCAGGAGAACAGAGAGCCTGATTTACAAGAGAAGGCTACGGGGGCACAGATTGTTTATCACAGCAAAAGGAAGGCTGTTGCAGTAGGCGACAGCGAGGATTCGGGATGTGACGTGGTAGGACCCCCTCTCTTAATGACGAAGGATTAATATATGCATAAGGGGGGCGTAGACGAAGGGGCATAGGTATATAGGTAAATCGCACGACGCAATAACCGCCATTTTACTGCTTGCCACATTGGTATGCACGTGCAGTTCTTTGGCCCGGGTGGGTTTCACCCGATATTCAGCACAGGCGCAGCTGGGTTATGATTACCGTCTGTGAAGTACTGGGGAGGAGAAGGGACCGCTCACACTGGATAGCATTGCTATGGGAAGAACAAAGGGCCGTAATTAAACGCACATTGGGAATCCAAAGAAGTCTTCTAGTCACTGGGACAGTAAGGCTGGAACAGCTTTTTGGTAGGAACCCCTGACTGCATTTAAGCCACAGCTCGGTACATTTATGAAGAGATTATGGGATGCAGCACAGACCTCACACGCTGACCCCAGGGATGACTTCCAGTCTCTGTTAAGATTCAGGAGCTCCATTTCAAAGCCCTCATTAAACTTTCCGTGCATTTATTTTTCCTTATCCTCCTTTAAAAAGGATTATCCTGTAATAAACAGGGTGGTGCCATCTGCCAAGAACTGCTGGCACAGAAGGGAGAAATTGCTGCTTCATGGTAGTAAGCTGTGCTGAGGAGGGTGAGGGAAGGATTTGGGGCTGCTTCCATCTGGCATTGGGGCTGACTGAAGGTGAGAGCTGATCTCTTGAAATGCAGTGAGAAATGATGGTTACAGCAGATAGATGTTGTGAAGTGCATTGGAAGTACAGAAGGGAGCAGACTGGGTTTGGTGTGGTCATTGAAGGGATGGAAGCACGGGGAGAGGTGCGCAACAGGGATGGGCTGAAGGGGAGCTAAGAAAATTGTCTGTACGCTGGTTTCTCAGGGGATAAAAGCAGGGCAAAATGGCAGTTTTCTGTGTTAGAGAAAAGAAAATGAGAGCTGATCTGCAGCGTAAGGTGATGAGAGCTGGGTGAGGTGTTTAGTTGTGAGGGAAGACAAATGACCCTGTTTGGGCAGAGGGGACTGGAGAGGTGTGACAATGATCTGATAAGAGTATGCAGGGCAGATCAGAAATGATGCCCAGGTGACAGAGCTAGGAGAAACTGAAATATTTCTGTAAGGCATTGGTCTGCTTCCAGCACTGTGCTGCTTCTGTTCAAATGGAGCAAGTGAGCAGAAAAACCCAGATTTTAATCTATTTGAATTATGGCTGCTGCATCATCAGCCCCTTCCTCCTGGGAGACAAAGGGCCCCGGGCTGTGCTCCCCCTGGGAATGTCCTGCTGCCCTCCTGCACTGGGGAGGGAGAGCTGTGTCCTGAATAACACTGCTGGGACTGGGCTGGAATTCATGAGAAATTGAAAAATATGTCAAAAAAGTAAAATCTGAGTTCATTGGTCCTTTGATTTTGGTCCCTCGGGCGTTTACATTTTCAAGCTCTGTCCTCCAGCCAGGAGGGTCAGGAGTGTCTTTCAGTGAATGCTGAGGATCTTGTCTGATTGCTCAGAAAGCTGCTCTCAAACAGATCTCTGTGAGTGTGGCCACTTCAAATAAATGGCAGGCACAGATCCGACAGACACACTTTAGACCACCACAGTCACACTGCACCATGGGCATGCTGGAGCTTTAGGAACCCTACCAGATGTCGCAGAGTTTGCACTTGCATCATGAGAGTGGTGAAAAACCTGCTGACTTTATTGGACATTTCCTTTTCTCGCTTCTTTGCATCTCCCCATATCTGCAACGCCTCTCCACTCAGCACTCTGAGTACACATTCCCTAATCTAGTGCACTTTCTGCATTCAGTCACTCCTTTTTCTGCTCTTCCTCAGAATCCAGGAGCCAGCGAAGCTTCTGTTGTGTTTCTGAGTTGCCAAGGCCCCGATTTCATTACTCACAAGTCTCTGGTGCAGACTCCTCATGTTTTCCCTGATCAGGACTTGGCTTTTATACAATTGTTGATATGGAAATGCTTATTGACAGTTACCCACATCCTGTTGTCCTTCTGGTGTTGCTGCTTTGGAGAGCGTGTGTTTGTAATGCTGTTGATCCAAAATTAGGAATAGTGGGTGACTGAAGTGGCACTAAGGCTCTGTGCAGTTAGGCTCCATCAGGCCTTCATTAGCTTAAATCACTTGAGGCTGTTTTGATTCTGAATAAGTTCACAGAGGATTTTTGGATTAATTTTACCATGTATCTCCATTAAGGCAAGTCCTAAAAAAGTCATCAGTGTACACAGTGAATGCCAGTGTGAGCAAGCCTTGGGGCTTCTAGAAACCTAAGGGCTAAGGGCATGAAGTAGCAAATGACGGCGATGTGAGGGTGCTAATGGGCAACTACAGCCTTGAGCTGGCAGTGGCTCAGACTCAAACAGAGGAGGTGATGAGAAATTAAAATCTCTAGGACATGGTCTGGGACAAATATCAATTTCACCTGGTTTTCAAATACCTGTCTTTGTTCTTTTTTGGCAGTCCAGATGTTGCTCCTTGCCCTGGTTTCTCCAGCTGTAAAATGAGGCTAATGGTGCTGATCTTTTGAAAGTGTTTTGATATGAGGCGCTAAAGAAGTTCCAAGAGTTCACTGTCACTATCCTATTAATTCTAATGCTCTTATCATTCTCTGGTATGTTTTATTGAAGTAATGACCTATTAATATTATTTTGATGACTGTACGGATGATCTTTCAAAGCAGCAGTCAAACATGCCATTAAGAGCTCTGGACAACTTACTGCTGCAATTTATAAGCTGATGCAACCAGTAATAAATGGGAGACTGAAATGAAGTAATAGTCTAGCAGATTTTTACATAAAGAGCCATAATCTCAACTTGTGATATCACCAACCATCAGTACCTCTGAAAGCACTGAGATAAGCTCTGCTGATAAGAAGGCAATGGCAACGCAGATGGAGCAAGTTTCATTTCAACTGCCTGTGGGCTGTCCATCCAACTCTTTTGCAAGCATTAAGTCTATGTTTTAAAGAAAACAACCCTCCGAAGAAGTCCCCAGCTTGATCAGCATGGAGTTGGCCAGAAGTTATGTGCAAGCACTCTGTGTGCTGCAGCTTTGCTGTCGGCTTCAATGGAACCACTCCATGGATTGTTTCCTCCCGACCCTGAGGAATCAGCACAGCTCTCCTCTTTTAGGCTGTTACATGCAAGAGAGTAGGTATGTGTTAAGAATGATGTCAAAATAGCTAATACAGATGCTGTGTTTCTTAGATAAGAACCACTGTCATACTCTTTACCTCCCAGTAGGGTGAGTTGGTAGCAACCCTTCCTGCCCAGACTCTGCTGAATGTTTCATTAGCTCAGAAATGCAACGTTGGCTTTTCCATCAGAGACAGCAAAAGGTCGGGGGGAGCTCTGTGATGAGGGACAAGGTTTCTTCTGTCTCAGCACAAAATCTCAGCCAAAAATTTTAGCCCAAACAAGCACAACGAGAAACAAACCAAAACACACCCTATCCTGAACAAACTGCTAATTAATGAAATCTCAGAGAAATAGAGAGCTATTCTAGTGGTTTATGGAATATGTACTTTTTATTTAGCAGACTAAATATGCCAGTAAAAAAAAAAAAAGAACAGCACAATGCAAGAAGTCCTAATTCCTCGCCATTTATTTACTTTCTAAAGCAATGAGGCAGGGACACAGCAATCAATGACATCTTTTGCCAAAAGTACGACTGATCAGGATATGAACCAAAGAACACCCTCTTGTGGACTGCTTTGAACAAAAACACAGGAGAAATTTCAAAAGAAAAATTCCCAGTGGGAGTTTCTCTGTTTCCCTCTGATTTTTTAATGCTAACTACAACGGCCCCATACCCCCAGCCCCAGGTGAAGCCCCACTGAGCCGGGCGGTGGCAATGCAGAAGGAGCAAGTTTCCTTTCTAATGCCCGTGGGCAAGAAGCGTCACCATTTTCTTTTCCTCCTTTCTGCTTGTAAACTTCATGAGTCCAATGAAGAATGTGCCGCACTGCCTTCCTTGTTCCCCACTGACTTCATTCCCCTGATCAAAGCTAAAATAAGTAGGCTCAGTTTGTTTAATAGAGAGGGTCTTACACAGTCACGGCTCTTTGTTCGTTGACATAATTGAGGAGAAGACAGCTTTGGGAATAGTGTTTCTTAATTGCTTTTACCGACGCTGCAAGGCACTCGGGGTAGGGTCTAGCTAAATTGGGCCTGTTGTGGATTTTTGTGGTAACAGAGAAGTGAAAAAAAGCAAAGCTCTTATGTAACCATCAGAGTAACCTTCATCTCAGCATCCCTTTTTCTCCATATGAAACTTCCTCATGGTGAATCGGGGATCAGTGAAGTGGAGACATTGCTCTCCTGTCCCCGTGGATTTCCAATGGGCATGAAAAGAGAATTGGTGGAATTTAACATACGGGTGTATCTCATCTGCTGGTAAAGTGCGGCCGTTTAATAAGGCAAATGTACAGCAGTACGAGCTTCCTTCCTAATGAGCACCAGAGAGCAGAAATGGCTGTTTCTCGAAGGAAAGCTGGGCTGTAACCCTCTTGATTTTAAATCAAAGGTTGGCTGTGACTCCTCAGTCCTTCGCAGTCCAGATGAAGTCAGCAGAGCTGCTAATTAGAGCATTGGTAGTGTTTTTGTGATTGAAATCCTGAAATGAAGGGCAGGCCTGCACAGTGCATCGTGACTGTGAGGAGACCTCAGGTTCCTGACTGCTTGTATGGAGGAAACCAAGAAGAGCTTCCCAGGGACAGCTCCCCCAGTCTGGGGGTCTCCAAACAAGGCAGAGCGTGGCACTGTCCATGCCCTGCAGGACTGTGGGTCCTGGGAAGGGGCTCTGATCTTTATGACTCTATCAGGGAAACCTCCCATTTCAGAACAGTGCTTAAGTTCTGCAAAATGATTATATCCCCTGCTGTTTAATGGGTAGGATTCCAACATGCTATTGATAAATGTTCTTAGACTTAGTGAGGGGAAAGAGAGATATTTTATATGACAGTGGGGACAAAAGCCTCATCCTTTTCCTGTTATATTCACTACAGTTTCTTTTGTTTACAAGAGTTTCTTGCTCCATCAGAGGCATGGCAAATTGTCTCCTAATGGCAGCAATGGATTCACTAGACATACATCTAAACCTTGACAATTATTGTCATTTTCTATATATTTTTAAAGCCTTGAATAGCATTAATAACGTAGCTGAGGAAAAGCATATGACCTTTGCTGTATCAGTCTTAGAAAGATGTTATGCGAAAAGAAGCTGTCTGGCATAGAGAGAACTGCAAATGACTGAGCAACTCCACGAGTCCCCATGGTAAAAATCAGAGTTACAGAGTCAGGAAATCAGCATCTCTGACAAGGCACTGGGAGCCCTGATTTAGCTGGGTACTGAAGTACATTACTGACGTTAAATATGTGGTTTCCCTGAGACTGCTCACAGCTTGCTTCTCTGTGCTTGCTTGTGGGCCCTGCAAAGATAAAATACTTGCAAGAAAACACATGAAAACATCCTTCCCTCATCCTTATCTTCTTCTGAAGTTGTTTCAAAGCTTATCTTTCCCAGAAATACATCACAAATATCCTGGTCAGGTGGCAGAAGACATTCAGAGTGTAAGACTGGTTAAGAATTGCAGTTTGCTTGGTGTTATTGTCGCTAACTCACTGCCCCAAACCACTTCTAGGGTCGCTGCTTGGTGGGATGCTATGGGGCAGAGACTACCATTGCAAATTAAGTGATATTGCAAACAAACGGGCAAAAAATAGCACTGACAATAAACCATGTTTAATATTTGGCACATCTCTGAGCACCTTTCTGTTGTAAACTGACAAGCCTGACAAAGATTCCCTTTATAATAGGAAGCTCTTACAGTTCAAACATGTAGTAAACCACTGGGGGATTAAAACTTCATGTTGATCCAACTTAGCAAACGTCAAGCTTCAAAATGAGAACAAGATGGAAGGTTGGGAGGGTTCTTCTTTTTTTCTCCAGACTTCCTCCTTTATTTTGCCAGAAATGATATTTCCCAATAAATGGTGTCTCTCCTCAAATCTGACAAGATGAGAGACATTGTAATGGGGAGAAACTTCTTCCAGACTTTCGCATGTATGGCAACAAAAGGAAAGAGTTAACAAGACAATAATGGGATGATTTCTCTGTTACTTCCTTATCCTTCAGTACTTAAAAGCCCTGGCTTAACTGAAAAGTATTTGAAAAAGTCTTCTTGAGAAAAAAAGACTGTTCAGAGCAATAGATGTATGATTTTGTTATGGTTGTGTTGTTGTTGTTTTGGCAACGGTACAGAAGTCTCCACTTTTACATTTGGGAGGCTTTCCAAAAGTGTTTTGTTGTTGTTGTTGTTGCTGTTTTTAATGGGGATATAAAGGGCCTTCACTCTTACAGATATTGCTGCTACATTACAGTCTTTGAGAACAGGGAGCAAACATTCGGTGTGGATGCTTCTCTTTTGTTGCACTCTAGTTTTGGTTCAGTGTCGTAGAGCGCCGTTATCAATGAACTAGAAGAAAATATCCGATTACTAATGACAACAAATTGCAGATGACAGAAAAATGAGCAGGTTAGTAAATAACAATAAATCAGCTCCTCAGAGCAATCTGGTTCCAGTGAGCAACCAGACTCATTTGAACAACTCAGAAAATGGGAGGTCTGGGAACCAAGAAAATAGGTCACCATATTGGCTGAGGTGACTGTATTTTTGAAATGAAAAATATCTTGATGTGAGCTGGTTTCGATGGCTGAGAAATTAACCAGGGACCTTGAGTGTGGAACTGGAGAAGAGCGAGGTGATGCTGTTATTACCACTGTATGGAGAGAAATAGAGACTATTTTTGTGGATTTCCCATCAGTAAATCCACGTTTCAAATGGATTTGGGCATCTTTCTATGAGTCGTGGTCATGTTCAGTCCTAAGATTTGGGGTCTTCAGCATGGTTCTAGGCTGGGGGTTCCTCTGTCCCCTTCCCATAGCCTGGATCTAAGTGTCAAATCTCAGCTCTTGGCTTATGCTTCAGATTGCCATCCTCAGTGTCTCGCTCAGGCTACCCTTACCCATGGGCCAACAGAAAGAAGCACCAAAGTTTTCTGGATTTATTCAGCCTGGGAAAGAGACAGAAAAGCAGGGGGAGAGCTGGCCACTGCCTTCAGGTACTTCGTGGATGTTAGAGGGGAGGCTCCTCTCCTGGTGCATAGTGACAGGTCGAGATGTGGTACACAGGCTGTAGTGAAGGGAATTGAGACCAGATGGGTGGAGCAAGGGCAGCCGCCAGCCCAGGCTGTGCCCATGGGCTCTGTCCTGTGCCTGCAGTTGGTGAGAGCAGAGCTCAGGCTTCACCCCGCGCCTCCTGCCATCTGCAAGCACTTGTCTGTCTTCTTTTTAGACCAACACAAAGCACTTTACCCTAGGCAATTGGTGAGGGCAAACACATAAATCCTTCCTTTTTTTTTTTTTTTTTTTTTTTGTGGTGGAGAGTGACTAATAGGAATGCTCCTCCTGAAAAAAAAAAAGTTCCCTTTCAGAAACACGCTCTGGATTTAGGGACTCTGCACTGTCCTTCATCTGTCAGCTCCCTCCTGCGTTCCTCACATTTGACGATTCACTGCTTTTAGATTTGCTTCTGCTTGACTATCCGCTGCCGTCCTCCTGTGAGTAACGCTTAGCTGTACAGCACCGCTGAGAGCTCTGCGAGGTGGCAGCGTGGCATAGAAGGGACCCGAGGGAATTCTCAAACAACCCTCTTAAAAAACAACGGCGTAAAATAAATTAGGAACAGGAAGCGGCCTTGAGGAAGGCAGAGCAGCCCCAGGGAGGAGAAGTTAAGCGCTTCAGAATGGGTTTTGCCCCCCCCCTTCCCCCCCCCCCCCGAAGCTGATGGGGAAACTTTTTAGGTGCCGGTGTTTGCTAAGTATCGGCCTCCCACACCTCCTGCCCTGTGCATTGTGTTTCATCCCCTCTGTCATGAGGAGGGTAGGAGGCTCTGCCACTCAGATGCTAAATTTCCATCCCGAACGATTTATTGTAATGTGATTGTAAAGAGCCTTGTGAGTGACTGGGCACTCCCTGGGCACTGCAATAATTGCACCTTTGTTTTTCTGTTTTATATTTATAATCCGGAACAGCCAGCCCGTGAGTGAGTGTAAACTGCACTTCTCTCATATTTCCATTTGGGTTATGAATATTTCACACACCTGCAGTCTCAAAAGCACATAATTGCAGAACCACACTCAGACAGGGACTGAGTAAACACCGTTGCTGATTCCTAATGAGCCATTAATCAGATGTTTAACTACAGGTAATTCCCTTGAGTCCTGGTGTCCCAAGAAAAGTCTGTATTCCCCCTCAGACTGAGAGAAACAGATGACTTATGAACAGGGAATTGTTAGCTGCAGACTGAATTAACAGCATTGGCTTCCCGTGGCAACTCCTACAGTGGAGAGGTAACATGTTGGAATTTTATTTGGGAGCCAAAGTTTCACCGCCGTGAGATGTAGGCACCAAAGGGATGTGAGGAATTTGTAGGAGCTAAAGAGTTTTGTTTGAGCTGTTGAAGCGTTCGCTTCAGCAAGAGCTGGGGAGATGCTCTGATTGCCTCCTGTCAGTCGGCATTTCTTGCTCTTCGTGGATGGCACTAAGATTGTCATTCTTCACACAGCGTGAAACTCTCCTCTGGAATTCATTGTCGAATGAGGCCCTGCATTCCTGCTGCATTTTAACAAGAGATGGATAATTTTATGGTCATTATTATTTGTAGCTTGGCATGGTAAATTAAGGGTAATAAAATCACATACTTCAGAGTATAGAACCAACTCTGCAGGGGGTAGGAAGGGAATTTCTTCCACCAGCAGTATTGTACTGCAGCTTAGGTCAAGCTGGACTGAAACGGACATTTTGTTCACAGGAAAACTAACAAGTTCAACATTTTGTTTAATTCCTAATAAGCCCGATCTTATCTGCTGAAGATGAGGTGATGTGCTGAAATTTCATTACTCGGAAGCACTGCAGTCTTCCACTTTGGGTTTAAGACAAAAAGAAGAAAAGAAGGGTTTTCCTCATTTCTAAACTTGTGTTGAAATGCGGCTGGTTTCGTTCCCAATTCCACTGGCACTAAAATGTCACGCAGCGCTCAGATGGCTAGGTGAGTTACTGATGCTCGTGACAGATCTGCTGTAAACAGCATTTCATAAAGGACACTGCAGTTTTAAGAGCTTATCCTGCTCTCGTCGTAAAATTGTTGCGCATTTTCATATTATCCAGCCTGTGAACGTAGCTGGCTTTCCTCTGAAGAGCACGCATATAGTGATGAGGGCAACCTACCCATGCTAGATATTAGAAGAGCTCCAGGTTATTAACTATGGAGAAGAAAGGGTTTTAGACAGTCTCTCCATCTGTTTCTCCCTCCTGTGCCAGAAACACAGTGTAGCAGACCATGTCCTCACAGACATTTTCCAGGTGGAAAATGTGTGTACAAGAAGCATGTGCATTAGCTTCTATATCTCTTTCCCAAATATAAGCCTCTTCCATCACAGCTGAAGGAGCCGTATCCCAACAACAGACATCCATAAAGCTGACAGTTAGAGTCTCATTTGTGCTTGTGCTCCCTAGATGTAATTTCCTCATAGGATGCTCAGCTTAGCAAAGTAGTTCTATAATTAAACACTCATTGACACTCCACAATTGCCTCTTTTGCAGTGGCATGTACAAAGGACTGCTTGAGGCAGAATGAATGTTTGTGCTTGCCTTCTTGCAGAGGGGCTCTGTACAGCTGTGTTCTGCCCATATTGGGCTCTTCCTCAGAGACCTGTGTAGAGCCCGGGCTGGAGGAGGCAGCAGAAAGATTTTGGGCAGCCAGGCACTTTGTTGACTTGTCCCAAAGCACTCACAGGCGTGGCAAGGAAAAGATGGAGAGGATACGCAGGTCTTCCTGCAGATGATGTCTGCTCAGCAGCCACCAGCAGAGCTGCCTGAGCAAGAATATACTTTCAATATGTCACTATGTCATTATGATACAAATAAGTGAAGCTCATGGATGGGAAAAGCGTTGTCCTTTGTTATCTCCCTGGGAAACAGGAGCTGGGCGTGCTGCTGTTCTGCAGGCTGGAAGGCATGGGCATGCCAACCCATACTCGCAGGGCAATCACCATCTAAAATGGATATTATGTAGCCTTAACTTTCAAAGCATCTCCAAAGCTCAGTGTCTGAAATCACAGAGGCTTTCTGCCTGCATATTTTTTTTTTTCTGGAAATCTATTTGTTTTTTTTCCCCCCAAATGCAGATGTTTGCCCTTTGTTGCATTCGTATGAACAAATGAGGCAGATAAGCATTCAGCAGCTTTGTACATGCAAGTATAAGTATTTTGCAAACAAGAAAGAAAAAATGACCCCATAGCTGAGGAAGACCCTAGTTCTTGTCTGAACAAAATAAGGATGAATGCAGAGATAGGCACCTGATCTCTGAGATTTTGGCCCCTTACCTTAAGACTTATGACCAGTTTTCAGTTTTGGCATCCTACTGGACTCATCAAATATTTTCCCATCTTTTCAAGGAAGGAATAATGGAATCATAGAATATCCTGAGTTGGAAGGGGAATATCTCAAGTTGGAAGGGATCCATAGGGATTACTGAATCCAACCCCAGGCTCCACACAGGACCATCCCAAAATCAGATGGTATGTCTGAGAGAGCTGGCCAGACACTGCTTGAACTGTGGCAAGCTTGGTGCCACGACCCACTCTGGGAAGCCTGTTCCACGCCCGCCACACTCTGGTGCAGAACCTGTTCTTGATATTCAGCCTGACCTTCCCGCTTTGGTTTCTCGTGATCATTCTGGGTCTTATCATAGTACCTTGCCCTTGGTTTCAAGAGTGTTCAGAGACATGCAAAGGTCGCTCAAATACTCGTATTCAAAGGAACGCTCGTGAAGGTGACATGGATGACAGAAGTCTGCTGTGCATGCACAGCTGGGTGAAGCAGGGCAAAAGATTGGGCTGGATGCACCATGGGGATTTAAGCATTGGAATTTAATTTTCAGCTAATTTTGTAATAATGAAACTTGATTTCCTCCACTCCTGATTCTGCCTACACGAACGATAGCAGCAGATTCCTTTCAACCAGGCACACTGCAACCCCAAATACTTAAATAGAGCTGAAGTGTCGCTGAGGGCTGTGGCTGCCGACGTAAATAAGCTCCAGCAATCCTCAGATGCCCACGGAGGTGAACTCCGGGCCTCGCTTACACTGGCACAGAAAAGAACAGAATCAAGGCCTTTGTGTTCCGTAATTTTGACACACTAATGTATTCAGCTCTCAATCACCTGAGCATCAAAGCAATTAAGCGCAGGTTTTCCGCAGTGCATCTTAATCGTGCAGTCATTCCTTGCGAATGGCATGATCCAGCTCACGTGGCAGGCAGAGCACAAGGCACGGGTGCCTGCCCCTGCCCAGCTGCTGTCCCGTGCACTGGGGCTCTCCTTCCTGGCAGGCACAGCAGCCAGTGCTGAGGGACATGGAGCCCCGACCCGTTCCCCATTCAGTGCCTTTGATCCCGTGATTGGTATTGCTTGACCTTCAAACACCCTTTATTTTTAAGTAGATTAGGAAGAAGGCCTCTTGGAGGGCTTAAAAGACTGTACGCTGAGGATGATTTCTGCAACCCGATATGGATTACCATAGTTACTCTGTGTGAACATGGCAGCTTTCCAACTCCTCTGCCAGGAATGATCTAAAAGCTTTTCTTTTATTGTGTCCTGAGGTGAGAGCCTGGTTTTAAAAAGCTTTCAGAATTCTAATCCTTTCCTCCAGTTTGCTGCACTGGGAGGCCAGCGCCTCTCTATCTCATGTCCGGTATTGCTGATAACCTACCAGCGATGCGTTTGGGATCTCTGTGCATGACCAATCACTTAGCTAATTGAGCATACTGAGAGCTGCGGCTCATGGATCCCAATTCTCTCCCCCATCTCTTATTCCTCTGACTTCTTTCCAGGCGTGTTGTGTAGAGCTCATGATGCTCTCCCTTCAGCATGGGGCGCGTGCATGTGCTAGGCCAGGTCTGTAGTCAGCAAGAGCGGCAGAATGTAAAGGGCAGTCTCTTGAGTCTTGTTATCTTCTTATGCACAGTAATAGCACAGTCTGCATGCCATTCATGATTTTTATTTAATAGAGTTTCCTGGTGTGTATTTTAGGATTCATTTAAAAATACATCAGTGATGAGCGGGGTAGGAAGAAGAAGCTGAGCCAAAAATTCTCTCTAAAAACAGACCAATAACTATCTTCCCCTGCCTGCAGCTGACATTTAGGAGGATTCTTAAATCACTTAAAGTGATTTTTAAAAATCACTTCTTAAAAAAAGGAGTCTCAGGGAGAGATTATTGGGAGGATTGCCTGATGCCAACACGAGTTGGATGAAGGAATTTCATCCTGGTTTAATGTTGAACTGGTGTTGATTCATGATTAGAGTGAAACTGGAAATGGCGTACAGTGTGTGCAATAGCTCAGCATCCCTTATGGCACATTGTTTATGATGAAAAATCCAGGATTCTTTAGGTCATGCAGATTTCTTCCTTGGGATTTTACTTGGGGCTTTGCAGCACAGCGTGTCCCTATCTCACCGGACCACCCCCCAGACAACATTTGGGAGAGGGTGCCTGTTTTCCATTTTATGTCTCTATTTGGCAGGTCTGAGATCTGCCAGGTGGGGACAGAACCTGCCTCTCTCAGTCTCAAATCAATTTTTTATCCACGAGACTATTCTTTATCCTGCCGCACTGTCTGGAAGTGATAAATTATTGCTCTAGATAACAAACACCTTCTTCTCCCCCATTGCTTACCCCTTGTCCACAGCGCACTCCTTCCTACCTTCAGTAGTTGGGCTAAAGGCTGAGCAAAAACCCACGTTATGGTCAAATGTCAGAAAGAAAGACCAGTTCAAAACATCTGGATTGCCGATACAGACAGCTGCACATTTATTCATCTCGCTCCCAAAATGTGTAGGAATGCTCAGGCCCTGCACAGGGTTTCAAAGATCCTCCATGGGAAGGTTTCTGCTGCAGCAGGGCAGGGCTTGGCTGCATGGCATTGGCTGTGCTGCTGTCAAGGTGTGCGCTGCAGGAGCTCCACCTCTGCCTCTGCTGCATGTGATCAGGTCCACCAAGCCCAGCACAGAAGATGTTTGAAATGCCATGAATATTTAAAACAAACAAAACTCAAGCCCTCAAGCAGCCTTCTTTTCCAAATAGCAAGAGTGCCATGACCAAATGCAGACATACATGCAGGTTACTTAATTAAAATTAAGCCTTCTTTTCCATTCCCCTTCGTTTACATTTCCAACAGCATCCCCTTTTAATGCCTGTGGCAAGATTCATCAGCTAGAGGCTGTGCTTTTTACAAGATTTGACGAAGATCATTCAGGAGTCAATATTTTGCCAAAAGCTAAGTGATAATTCCAGTGGCTTGCATATAATTTACTCTTTTTCTTTCATTTCTTTTTTCTCCCTCCTGCTCTTTTCATTACGCTTTTGAGTTACAGCAGAGCAAATGAGGCATGCTAGTGAAGTATGAAGGCTTCACCTCTTTGCCTTGCTTTCCTCCCTGCCTCAGCTTCATTTTGTGTGATTTCTGAATAACAGCAGGAGCTCCGAGAAGCCATTGTGTCTTTATGTGCAAAACATCAGCTCTCTGCCCAATTCCTGGAGGTTTTGTTGTTATTCGATGAGGTAAGCAACAATGGTTTTGGCAGGACAAAATGGACTTGCTTAAAGGAGTAAGGTGGGGAAGAGGCAAAGGGAACAGGGTTCCCAGATAGCTTCAGGCTCCTTCAGGTAACCTGAACTGAACAAAAAGAGGTGGATCCTGACACAAAGCTATTCATGTCTTTGTGTTTGAACTTTGTGTAGAAAGCAGACTTAAAAATCTCTGGGCAGCTGAATCCCTTAAACACGTCCATCCATGCCCATAAAACTGGGGCAATGGCTTTGTCCTAATGTAGTTGAAGCACAGATATACCTGGGGCCATAAATCATAAAATGGTTTTGCAGCAGGGGCGGTGTGCAGCCAGCTGCACACAGGAGTGCCACAGGTTGCATTTTTTCTCTTGACAAAGTCATTTCTTAGCTCTTGCAATGAAAATTGTGGGAGTGATTCTTTGTCTGTCTCCCTTGGAAGTGCTGGTGGGGCACTGCCGGCGGGGCGGCTGTGAAGAGCACTGGGAGGAACAGGCACAGGCATCTACTGTGGGCAGCACCAGAGTCCATCTTCTGAAAGGGAGAAGTCCACTTGCTGGAAACAAAGAGCTGCCTCAGGAGTGAGCTAACACTCAGTCATATGAAAAGCATCTATATTCATTTCAGAGAGAAGGTTGTTTGGAGGAAGTATTTCCTCAGACCCAAGCGGGCTAGTTAGTTTGTAATCATTTGGGTTTAAATAATTCAAAAGCTGGTGCAGAACTGAATTAGTAAATAGGCTAAACGACATGGCTTTATGGCAAACTTTATCAAAGAAACCTAATTTCCCTCTCTGATTATATTACGTGTCTGGTTGACAAAAACGATTGTATAAAATTAGTGCATTTAGACTTTTGTAAGGTGTTTGACTTGGTACTGAATAACATGCTGATTAAACATTAGCACTATTCAATGACATTAGAATATACATTAAATGGATTAAGAGGTGTCTGACAGAGCTTAACAAGTAGTTCTCAATGGAGAACTGGCACCGAATGGACCTGTGGTTTCTGGGGAAGATGAAAATGAAGTCAGAGTACCAAAGCTCTCCAGTGTTTATATCAGTGATCCATAGCAAAACACAAGAGGAAAGCATTTGCTAAGCACTAAGAACAAGAAGGTGGTATGCTGAGAAGAGGAAGGGAGAATGGCACTGAGGAACCTGAATCTTCTGATAAAGATGATGAAGAATCCATCAAAGTAGATGTTGGTCTGCCCACGGACACAGCCCTACATTTACTGTTGACCTGTGGGTAATGCCCGTGGGAAGAAAGGCACACCTAAAAGCCCCTCCCTGTCCATCAACACCATGTGATGGACTAGCAAAAGGAGTTTGTATGGCCTTTAAATATATGATGGGTCAAGTAGTGAAAAACAGGCAAAGAGGTAATTTTCCTTCTGTGTGCAGCATTGTTAAAACCAGGTCTGAAGTGGCCACAGGCTGTGTTGCAACTTAGGAAGGATATGGAAAAGCTGGAGAATGTGCAGGAAATGTGGCTGAAATTATATGGTAGTCAGAGGAAATATCTGATAATAGGAGACCTGAAAAGCTCAGTGTATTTGTTTGACCAAAATATGCTTAAGGTGACTTTTTTCCTATGTGAGTCTGTTTCTGGGGAAAAAATATGATGTCCTAAGAGACTCTCTAATTTATCAAACAGAATTGGAAGGGTCAGTGCTTGAAAGCTGATTTAAAGCCTAATTAAATGAGGTGTGTGTTGTGGTGGCTTTTGTTTGTTTCTTTGTTTGTAGCTGGAAGCTGATTTTGGTTGTTGGAGCAAATTCTCAGAACAAAATGGCTTCAGAGTGAGACTCTGCTTTTCTCTGCTGTTGACTACCTTCAGCCTTATAGCTGTGTGTAATCAGAGACAGCCAGGTGAAATGCAAAGGTTTCTTACAAGGTCAAGTGAAGATTTAATGACTCCTCCTGGCCTTCAGCCTGATGAAGTTATAATTGCATAAGAACACGTTGGTTCTAAACACAATGTCCCCTGTTTTCAAAAGGAAAAAAACTCTACCAGGGTTATTAGCTCCATTCCATGCGACAGTTGTTGCTCATACATTTTTAACGTTTTTATCTGGAAAACTCATTGACATTTTGTTTGGAAACACATGGTGCAGCTCAGCAGTGGAGTGCATTTCTTCCCAAAGCCGCACCATCTGGATGCGGACAGATCGGGGCTGCCCCAGAGCCCTTCTCCATCCAGCTGCAAGGGTTTGAGGGCCCGAGTGGTTCCACCACCAGCAGTGTGCTTTGTGCTGAGCTCATGCTGAGGCCATCCCAGCTGGTTCACCACGGGATGGGCTCCCTGCTCTTTTTGGGTTCTAGCTGCCTGTGAGCTGCTCCCACGTGGCTGGAGCTCAGCTCTGTGCTCGCAATATCAGCAGCGACAGGCAGAGGTATGGCAGAAGGAAGAGATTGATGAAGAAAACCTGATTCCAGCATCAGACTTTGTGGATTTAGATGCAAAAGAACAGCAACAGTTATGAAAAATGTCAAGAAGTGTTTCTCATCAGGGAGCAGTCAGTGAATTCATACCATTCCCACTGCCTCAGCCAGGCTTTCCCAGGGCTCTCCTTCTGAAACCAGAGCAGTCACCTTGTGCTGGGTCTGTGCACAGGAACGAACATCTCCCTGCTCCTCAGCTATGAACTACCCCGAGCACAAACATTCTTTGTTCAAATAATCCCCATTTGGGTACAAATTCTGCACAGTTCTCATGCCTACAGTCTGCCCATCACCTGGTCAGTTGAGGAGTGCCACTTTCTCATGGTTAAAGCTGCCCCCAGGTGAAATTTGGCGGAGATTGTCTTAGCTCTGGTCTCAGTGCAGGGTGTTTGTTATGGATTTCCCCTCACATCGTTACTGTACTGTTTTACCCATTTCTAGCAACTAAATCTCAAATGCACCCAAGCGCCACAGAGCCGGCAGCGACCTCACAGACCTCAGTTACTCCAATTACGGGCAGCAACCACGATGTGCTCCAAGGCCATGGAGTCTAAGTGGGAAGGAGGGAGCGTTGCAGGAGAGCCTTTAAATTCTGAAGCGAAACTATAATTAGCTGTAATCGCACCCAGAGTAACTTCACTGCTATAATTCTCAGCAGGAAAACAATTACACTGCAGCAGTATAACCCGACAGACACGCTGTAAATACAAAACATCCTTTGGAAATATATGCTCCATATTCTAAATACATTTAGAATTAAGGCAAACAATTCTTTTCTAATTGGGATTCGAGGCAGACGTGCCGATGTGGGTTGGATTATTTTTTTTTTCTCCCTGTTCCTACTTTTTTGCTTTATGGATATATAGAGAGCCATGGTGTTGGGTGATATGTCAGTGGCATGCCCAGGCTACGGTTGGAGGGGTGGTGAGGAGAGCTGACCCTTGTGCTTGGGTTGTAGTTCATTGCGTGGGATGTTTCTGTCCCTTGAGATGGCCACGGGTGCACAGGGAGCTGTCTGGACTGGTCGCAGGACTCATGAGGCACAAAGCCAGAGCTTCTCGTGTTTGTGTTTGGGGATGCAGCAGCTCTGAGGAGCCGGAAGGCTGCAGCTGATTCAGTGCCCTCGGAGCGATCCGGTCACTAGGGGGGAATAGAGCACCGCAGAGCGCGGGGCTGATGTGCTGCCTGAACTGCCGGAGCTTCAGGGGCTGCCTGCCCCATGCCCCACATCCCGCTGCTCGGCTGCCCCCCCCCCCCGAAACTGCAGAGGCAGCTCGGAACAGAGAGGAAAGGACCCCGGGATTTCACCTTTAGTTGGTGGAGAAGTGCTCAGGGTTGGTGTTGGCAGGTGGTCATTCTGGGTAACGAGATGTTGATTTGCCAGGGGTTATTTTAAATTACAGGGCTTGAAATAAATTTCTAAACTCTGTTTGGGGCCTCGAGCACGTGCAAGGGAAAAATATTAAGAGCTTCCTTTGGCTCTTGAAGGGTTTTATATGGGATTTATATGCAATCTAAGCTGCTGAATGAGGGAAAACTTGACATTTGTTGCTGTCTAACCCAGCTCCTCTTAGAGAAAGAGAACCAGACAGGCTGGGACAGTTCCTTGGGTTCTACCATTCCCCTTCCAGATCAACCGGAGAAGAGGATGGAGGGGGGAACAAAAAACAAAGCAATATAACAAAACACATCAGAACACAAGGCAACACAGCAGATGATCTCTGCAGAAATGCATCTGAAGATCTGCAGAGCTCTCTGGGAACAGAGGTGTCTTACATATTTTAAAATCATTCTAATGGAATACAATCCATACAATGATTTTGTAAACCTACAGGAAGTTTTTCATTATCCATTGAATACTTTGGATGTTTTTCTATGTGGACGACATACAGGCTTACATGGTTATATCAGTGAATCTAAAAGGGACAGCTTCCCATACTGCACTTATTCTGCCATGACAATTAAAGCTGTTTTCAGAGGGGGTTTTTTGTATTTTCTGTAAATGTAATTTTCTGTAAATTATCCCATTTCCACTCATACTGGAGGACATTTTTCCATTGCCTTTAATAAGAGTGACTAAGTTGTAGAGTGTAGGGACAGTAGGGTAAGCTAAGGGCAAGATTGGTGAGTGCCATCATGAGCTGATATACATATTATATATTACAGAAATAACACAAAATTCACATTTTGGTTTAAAAAAAAAATAATAGAGAGTGATAGGAGAGAAAATACAGATCTTCCAGAGATCACAAAGCCAGACCTAGCAGCTATTTATTGCAGCTCCTAAAAGTTTTGAAGTGCAGCCTGTAAGGATGAAATTCATGGCTTGGGGGGACAGCTAAATCAGCCTCCCAGCGCAGAACAGGGCTGATCTCTGTGTGTTTGTCACTGCAAGGGAGGGCTGAGAAGCAAACAAAGGGGAGTACGGCCATTGTACAACCACTGAGCCACTTCTGCCTTCTCCCTGAAGGCCTGTCTGAGGAACATGTGGTAAGTCTCACTTCTCTGTGCTGTTGGGCTGAGTGTCCCCTAGGCATGCCTGTTTCCCAAGCTTGTTCTTTCTTATTGCGTGTGCAAGACAGGATCAAGATGGAGCTTCACCGAATTTCCATTCTTGTTTTCAGAGAAAACACGAGTTTTCATGTACCAGAGCAGGAGATTGCAAGAACACGGTCACTCTGAAGATGAATGCATACATGTGTAAGTGCATGTATATGTAAACACACAGATACTCATGCCGCCAGTCTAAACAAGAATGTTTCTGCTGTAGTTATTACCTCTTAGAGCTTCTGGTTTGAAGGGAACGTGAATTGGTGATGGGATGTAATCACCTTTGCATGGATTTTATACACTTCAAACACGGGGAGGCACAAACACATGGGGTATGGAGGAAAATAAGCAATTATCTTTCTGTTTTGCCTATCTTTATCGCATGAGCTTGACACAGGGTGACTCACCAGCAGCAGGTGGCCTGCAGTTCTGCTGGGCAGATGAGCGGTGGCAGGCAGGGGGCTGCTGGCCCTATATGGCAGCCTAGAGGGGAACTAAAAATAGTTTGCAGACTTCCAGCGTAGTAAAAGCATTTGTGGGCTTTGAGCAGAGTCTGCTTCTGAAGGTAAGAATCGGAGCTGGTCTATTTCATCTGCCATTTGTGCTGGGTTTTTTTTTTTCTCCTTTCTTTTTCCTGCATGAAGCTTGCCTTGGCAGTGCATCTGCAAGTGTTATCTGGCAGAAGGCCTGGAGTCGGGAATTGTAAACAGTTACTTTCTCTGTTTGTAGAAACAGGGCGGGGAGTGGCCAGCTAACGGAAATCAGTGGGACTGAGGGCATTTGCAGCTGAGGAAGAGACAACAGAGGGATGTGGTGGCCTGCAGGACATCTCTGAGTGCCCTGTACGGAGTTACCCGCCGTGGTGCAGGCCTGCTGCCCAGAGCCCCACAGCTGTGCTGGGAGCTGCCCTGGCTGCTCGTATTTGTTAGGTCTGCACCTCCCTCAGCCCCTGACGAGGGAAAGTAGCAATCTCATTTTTGCTCTGTGATGCCGGGTCAGCTTCTGGTAACGTCAGCGCCAGCAGCCAAATAGATGTTAATTTGAGAGGGAAAAGGACTGAACCTAAATTAATATGGGCTTGCCTGTGTAATTATCGTTATTGGCTGGTGGGGAAGGAAGACCTTGTTCACTCCGTGCATTTCCGTGGCTGGCAGGCTGTCACGCACCAAGCTGGGAGAGGGGGACAGGAGTGCTGTATTCATTCAAGAGGGACTCTAATTCCCTGTCATCCCCAAATGATGATATCCTGCTTACTTCAGACCAACAGGCAATGGAGATGCACCCACCAATACGGTGGGTAGGATTTAGCTGCAGGTGCCTGTGGAGAAACTTTTTCCATTGAGTCCAGAGTTCAAAACCCTGTTCTCTGCAAGCAACCACAGGGAGGAGTATGTAGTTTTAGTTAGGGTCCAGTGTTGTGTTCCCAGGCTGGTGAAAAGAGTCAAAGTTGGAGAAAATGACTGTACGCTTGAAGGCTGGGCAGCCTTGCTGAGTGCTAGACATAAACGAAGGAGAAATCCTATTTGGCAGCAGAGAGAATCTGCTGGGGTTGGCAGTCTGAAACTGCTGCGCGATAATTGTTTTCTTCTCCAATAAACCAATGCATTGATTGGGGTAAGCAGGAAGGATCAGTCCCAGTGGAGCTCTGCAGGGTGTTGTTACCACGCTGCTTACTTCCCATGGTCACAGCTGATCTTCGTGTGCTTCCCTCTGCTGAGCAAACTGGATGTGACAGAAGACAATGTAATTTAGTTTTTTTTCCCCTCTTTCAGAAAATGAATTGCTACATATGATCTCATATGCTCACCCTTGCATATTTATGGGGAGTCCCCAAATCTAATTTTCATCGTGCCTGCCCCTGGTTAGCACAAACTTAATTTTGCAGCTTCTAAACAAATTCTTCTGACAAAGTAACATCACGGCACATTGAAACAGAGCAGGTATTTTAATGCAAGCATGCTGAATAATCAGTTCTTCCTAAAGGCACACACAAATATTGTCTTCACAGTAGCTAAGTGACCAGTTAGTTGCAAGATGTCATGTGAGTTTGCAAAGAGCTGTTCCCCAACCTTTGCATGTGCTCTCCAACGCTCTTGAATTGACATTTGCTACGAGAGGGTGCACACAAATTATTTGCAATAGAGAGGGCTCCAGCTTGTTTACTTACCTTAATAACTCGTGACAAGGACATCAAGGTCCAAACCATGCCGGGCACGCTCATAGGAAGGAGGCAACCACAGATGCTGTTGGTAATCTTACTGGGAAGATTACAGCAGTTCTTTGGGCTGGTCCTCTTTAGCTGGCCATCTGCTTTGCATTCCCTGGTGGCACTTGGGTTTGGATCTCCAGTTTGTTTGTCATTTCAGTCTCCCACTTTATTATTTCCAGAGCCAAGTGAACTGCTGCCAATTCCAATGCAATGAGATTGCATTGTGAGCTTTGCGACATGGTATACTTTTTTTTTTTTTTTATCTTCAAGGCTCAGCTCCTGGAATTAGTTGATTATGTTAGAATCCCAGCATTCATTAAAAAGGAAGGGGGGAAAAAAAAAGGAAAAAATACATAGGGTGGATCTCTGCTCCTCATGAAGTGAGAAAAAAGCTCGTGAGAAGATCCCTGCAGACAGTAACTCAAACTAAATAAAAAGAGGCTTTTTTTTTTCCTTTCTTTCTTTCTTTCTTTCTTTTTTTTCCTCAGTATCAGCCTCTTTTACAGACAATCATCCTGTTTCTGAGTCTCTCACTCAAGGTTTTTGAATGCTGGGTGCTGGCAAACCTGGGCAGCATCTGTTCCTTCCTAAAGGCAGGGAAAATGAGTAGAGCTGTCCCTACCAGGACAAGTGATTTCTCTTGGCCTGCGCTGCCTTTCCCTCTGCCCCCGTAGCACACTGCCACCTGCGGCCATGGCAGGAGCGTGAACCCACTCCCACAGCTCTGAGGTCAACCCAGATCCCAGAAATCCAGTGAGAAATGGGAGGACAGGAATCTGTGTTAAGCAGAACCGTGATTCCCTTGAGGTCAGGAGCAGCAGCTGCTGCTGTCAGTGACCTCATAACTTTAAATACTCTTGGCTAAGGCGGTATGGCATTTGTGTTTGTGGCACGTCTGAGCTGCGGGTAGGGCTTGCCCAGTTTTGGGGTGGGGGCTGTCCCTGTTTCCCCAGCTTGAGGCTATATCTGGGTACAATTAGTAGATCTGGGGAGTGTCATTTACACTTCAGTTTGCCATAGGTTCGCTTCCTCTTTTGTTTTTCACTGGGAAAAGAGATGACATTGAAGACTGGTTTGAACAAAATATGTTTGCTGGCCTGGATTTTTCATCACTCTGGGCTGGGGCCTTAGGGAAACATATTTGCTTTTATTGCTTTTTCCTGTAACTAAGTGGAATTAGCATTCCCTGCCATTGCTGGCCAACTGGATCCAGTACTTCTTAAAAAATGTAGATACTTACGAACATATCAGAATTCTTCAGCAATAGTCTTACAGCTGTACCTCTGACACTGCAAGGCTGAGCAACGTCTCCGTGTGACTTACAAGTAGGAGTGCATGCACAGAGGTGCGTGTACAAGGCAGGACTCAGTGCACTTTCCATGCATTGTAGTCTGATTTTTGAGTGGCCCTGTGTGGAGCCAGGAGTTGGACTCAATGATCCGTGTGGGCCTCTTCCAATTTAGGATATTCTATGATTCTGTGAGTTAATCTGAGGGGGCTTTATACTTCATTTCCTTTTAACTGGTGCTGTTTTCCCGAGAGTGATGCTGCCAGTGGTTAACTTGAAGTTCCAGATGTAACAACTCAAACTGACAGACACAATCTTTCTGATTTGTGCGTATCTACTGCTGTTTAAGGTGTTCCATGGCTTGTCAGTGACCTGTCTGCAATCTGGAGATTGGGAAGGAGACCTAAAACAGGGTAAAATCTTCAGCTTAGGTTTTGATTTTTGACTTTAGCCTTCCTTAAAGTCATTCCGTTGGCACAGATTTTACAGACCTCTGATGAACCCATCCCTGGAGGTGCTCAGGGCCAGGCTGGAAGGGACCCTGGGCAGTCTGAGCTGGTGGGGGACAACCAGTCCATGGCAGGGGTTGGGGCTCGGTGAGCTTTAATGTAAGCCATTCTGTGATTCTATCAACCAAATCTTGGCACTTGATTGGAATGTTAAGGTAATCTGGACTCACACTGATATGGGGAAAAGCCTAGACAGGAATCCATGAATACAAGCGCAGCTTTGTGAATATCCATCAGGAGCCACTGTGAACTTTGATCTTTAGCTCCAAAACATGAGAAAAAGCATCACTGGTCTGATAAAACCAAACCATTTGTATACAGTGGTAAAATAATCAACATTTTAAGGTGAAAACATTGTTTCCACTGATCCCATCTGTAATGAATGAATGAAACTCGAACAGGGGAATTATGAAGCCTGTTGGTACTGAAGCCTTTGTAGCAGGGCTGGGAGCTGAGCGCAGGCTGCCTGAGGGATGCCATGCCCCCACTTTGCACGTTGGGTGTTCTGGGAACTGCAGACCCAGCGCTGGGCTGGGTGAGGGCTTAAGTGAGCAACGAACCGTGTTTCCTTCATTTTAGCTGGATCCTTTGGAAAAACCGCACTGATTTATCCAAAACCTTCAAGGGCAAGGGGGAAGGGAAGGATGCCCATGGAAGTGCCCTCCGGCGGCAGCCACGCCGGGTCGGGGCTGGTGCAGGGGGGAGATGCGGAGCGATGCACACCGCTGCATACAGTCTGCTCCCCGGGGCCATCTGCTAACCACAGCCCCTGGCCGTCTCCTCCGAGAGAGGCCGCTGGCAGCTGGCCGCGGTCTGATCTGCTAAAAGCTTGTGGGAGGGAGAGGGCTGGGGGAAAGGAGGAGGGGGATAAAGGGGAGGAGGGGGGAAGGAGGAAGGGAGGAGAAGAAACGAGGGGGAAAGGGAGACAGGAAAAGGGGGGTGGGAAAATGGGAGGGAATGAAAAAAAAAGGGGGAAGGGATAAATGGGGAGACGGATGAAAAGGGGAAAAACGGGGGGAGAGGGAGAAAAGTGGGGCGAAGGAGACTAAAACGGGAGAAAAGAAAGGAAGGAATAAAACGGAGAAAGGAGAGGAAGAAACATCAGGAGCGCTCCCGAGGGGGCGGGCGCGGCGGAGCGGAGCGGGTGGGGCGGGGAGGCCGCGGGAACCGGGCCCGCCTCCGACGCCGCTGCCCCCCCCCCAACCGGGGCCGGGGCGCCGCGGCCGCGTGTCGGAGGCGGCGCGGCTCAGCGCCGCGGCGTGAGGCAGCGCCGCGCCCCCGCTGCCGGAGGAGCCGCTCCGCCGCCGGCCCCCGCGCTCCCGCCCCCGGCGGCGGCCCCGGCGGCGGTGATGTCCTGAGGGGCCGAGCCGGCTCCCCCACCCCCGCCCCTTCGGCCGCCCGGTGCCCAGGTGAGTGCAGCGTCCGGAGGGGGACGGGCGGGCTGCGCCCTGCCCTGTCCGCGGCCGTGCAGCCTCGCGCTTGGCGGAGTTTCGGGCTCCGGCCGCGGCTGCCCTTCGCGGGGACCCTTCGGGTCCGCCGCCGAGCCGGGGTAGCGCTGCCCCGCACGTCCCTCGGCTCGGCGGCTCTTAATTCCCCTTCCCGGGGAGCAGAGCGGCTCTTCGCGTCGGGAGGTGCCGCCTGGCTCCGGGGCTGAGCTCTGCGGTGTGCGTACAGGGGGGTTCCCGAGGAGGCTTGTGGCAGTGCCCCGCCGGGGCTGTGGGGCCGTGAGGATGGAGCCGCCGAGCCCGGTGCTTACAGCCCGGAGAGGGATTGAGCAGCCCGGGGTGAAAACGGAGCTCCGCCGCGGGAAGCCCCGGGACGCGGCCGGGCTGCCCAACAGGTGCGCTGTCTGCGAGCGGTCTCTCCTCAGCTCCGGGCAGCTGTGCTGGTGTGCGCTGCGCTGCTGGAGCGCTCTGAGATGCAAACTTCTGAGCAGGAGATGCGGCTGCTGTGCGTGGGTGTTTCCTCGCGGTATTGTTATTAATAATATATATACATATATATATTTTCCAACAAAAAGTTTCAAGGAAAGTAACGGATTTTCAGAGAGGAGCTCGGTTGCTCAAGAATGGCAACGCTGAGGAGGGCTGTTGGTTGTATTGACTGTGTGCTTAATTTTCTGGTGGGCTTCTCATCTGGTAGCAGATACTGCAGAAGATGCAGCCCATTCTGCGGTGTTAAGAATGCTCGTTGGGTTATCTTTGCTTTAGCACATGTGGATTTCAGGTATAGCATAAAATGCAAAGGGAAAAAGAAAGGCAGATAGAAATATTTACCCGAGTCTTCCACGTAACCTTCCACGCTCCCGTGGATTTGTAAGTACTGCCTGTTAAGTCAACTTTTCAAACAGCTTCTCCCTAGAGAGCAGTTCACATTTTTCAAGGGGAGAAAGGATGGGTGAAATTGAGTCGTCCAAATTAAGGCAAAATGAATTGCTTAATATTCAGAGGGGTTGATAAATGAACCATTAAATCAACACTCGCGTAGTGGCTCATTGAAAAGAGAAATGAACGGCTCTCAATTGTGTGCTGAGCGGAATAGGTCGTGGTGGCGTTCGTACATCAGGTTGCTGCTCTGAGCCCTCCTGTTAATGGGTACGTGTGCTCTGTGACATTCCCTGTGTGTGGGGATGAACTCCTGCGCCCTGTGAGCGCATCTGCTGTCAATGAGCACCGTTGTCCCACATCCAGCATTGTTTCAAAGAGGAGAAGTCTTAGTTGTGTTTCGTTTGGTATAAATTAACCTCATTCCATTGACTTCTCGTGGCGATGTGTTTCAGTTGAGGATCCCATCCGGTGTTACAGACTGCTGCCCTTTCTGAGGAGGAATTTTATTCCGAATGCCAGTTTGAGACAAAATGATCCTGATAAATGAAAAATAAGAGTCATGATTTGGAAACAACCGCAACGAGATGACTGAGAGTAAAAGCTCTTTAGAGATCTTCGCCTCTCAGTAATACGGTGCGTGAACTTTGCTCCTGAGCTCTATGATTAACAGAGGTACAGCTGTTGCAATATGCTGCTTGCTGCTGAGGAATTACTTCTGTCTTTCCCCCTTGAAGTCATTGAAATTGGAGTGCAGTGAAGACATCGGCTTGCTCCTTATGGTGCCTCCTGGAGGCTTTTAGTGTTTTGTTTGAGGTATTGCAACTCGTGTGCCCGTGCTGTCCTTTATTTGCGCCTCTTTGCAGGTGCCTTAGAAGGGCTGGTGTTGCTTGCAGCTTTTAGAACTCAAGAAGTGGCGGTTCTTCTGTTTTGTGTTTCAAAGCAAGCACTACAAGCAGAAAATTGGAGGAATAGATTCTGCAGCTCACCGCTGAAGGCAGGACTGGGAGTTGATGCGTGGCTTTGGAAGGCTCCTTGCCTGCCTTTCCTTTGGCCGAGGGCGATCCAGCACGCAGACCTGCAGGCAGGCAGGGCCGGCTGTTCAGGTGTTTGTAATTATGTAAAGGTGTTATGTAATGTGGTCTGCTGCTCCTTATTTAATGTGACATGTGGACGCAGTGTGCACGCACGGATCCTCTGGGTGATAGGTTATTAGGTGGTGCATTAGGAGCTGCTTGAATGCATGGAGAGCTTTGTAGGCTGTGCGATGAAGCAGATGGACAGGAAGGTGTTTCCTTCATGAGAGGAGACTCTGGATCTGGAAATGCCTTTAGGTGGTGTCTGACAGTACATGCATTTTGGAATTCTTTGCTGTTCTTGTGGTCCAGGGTAGCTGCAGGTATGTTTCTGCACCAGCAGCTCTGGTTATGCTGTTCTTCATTCACTTCATGCTTAAAAAGAAAAGTAGTACAAAGCTGTCCTGAGAGCCAACCATCCCACCTAATGTTATCCTGCTGCTTCTGTTTCCTGGCTTGCTATTTTTCTTTGAAGTCGTAATGCATTTCTTTAGTTCTTTTGATAAAGACTAACTCGAGCTTGCTGGGAAATGGTCATTCTATGGTGCAAAAGTGCCAGCATCTCACTGGCATTATTTTGGGAATACTAGAGGAAAATAGAAAAGATTCACTTGTATTGATTAAGACCCCCGGGGCAGCCCTCTAACACCACAGCGGGGAAAAAACCCAACCTTCTCTCTTGTCTACTCCAGCTTTTATTTCATCTGTGAGAACCTGAGGCTTTGTTATCTGCTTACATCGGGTCCCTTAGGGGTGCTTGAGGATGAAGGTGTCAGCCTAAAAGCTCTGCTCACCATCGGAGCCCATTTGTCTGTGGCAGTCCACGTGGCTGCCCAGCCTTGGTTCCCTGCCTCCGTGCTGCTGACCACTGGCATCCTAAAAGAGGCACAACTCATGCCAGCACACAGCTCCTCACCCCAGAGCTATTTCCCAATCGAATGAATTAACAGCTGTTTGGTGCCTTCCCAGGGGTTTTGACAAGATAGGTGTTGCTTAATGACAAAGTTGGATTTACGAGATAACTGCAAGGAGAGAATGCTCAGGAACTTTCTGGCTTTCATCTGCAGCTTTCTGATGCTCCGTGCAGCTCACAGCTTGTCTCTCACTGATTTTAACAAGGGAGTTTTGCTGAATGCAGTCGGAATAGTTTGGAAACGTACCGCTAACTTTTTTGGATAACAGGTTACTAAGCACAGCAAACAGCTTCACAATTTCCTTTTCAATACCCTTGCCAATTTGTAGGCCTTCTCTGCACTCCCTTGCTGCAGTCTCCCACCCTCCCAAAGTTCTAAGGTGGATGCTATGTCAGTGCCAGTGCTTCTTCTCAGTTTGGGTCTAAATATTGCAGAGATGAACTCTTCCTGCCCTGCTGACCAGGGCCAGCATAAGCACTGCTTTATGTTTCTGTGCCTTTCCCTGTGAACTCAGCACCTTCTTCCTCCTTGCCTCCATCTGCTGCTCTCAATCCCAGTGTACTCGGATGCGCTTTGTACTGGGCTGGTTCTGAGATGATCCACCCCAACCTCCCCAGGTTGATTTCTGCTGTTTTTAGCTGCTTTTCTGTTAAATTTGAGTACAGCTTAATTTTTTTTTTTATTTTTTTTTTTGTAGCCTTTGAAAAACAGAGACTCTTGCTTTTCAGTAGAGATAGCCTGCTGGGGTCATCATCTGTCTGCTCCTTTGCTTGGGAAGGGAGGTTATGTGCTTCCTCATGGGGGTGAAAACTTTTCACATCTCAACATCATGCTCTGTTTATCAGTGAGCGTTAAGTTTTAAGTATTTTTGCTTTTGAATTTGGTGACATTTTCAAGAAGCTGGTGATGCACAGAGAGCTCACTGAATCTGGTGCGTTGTACGTGGGCAAGCTGGGCTGCTTTCTAGAATGTTTCCAAGCTCAGGGTTTCCATCCCCTGTGTTGTGCCACTACCTGCATTGTTTTGATCCTGCCTCCTCCTGGTGATGTGGTGGCATTTTGGGAAGGCTTTTGGCTTTGGGGATGCCCTGCTTTCCTGCAGTGTGCACACAGCAGGACCATCAGCCAGGTTCCAGCGCTGTGCCGTGCGAACTCCCCTTGGGGAATGAAACCACTGAAGCGTTCACCTTTGGGTGCAGTCTTCCCATTAATGCTCCGCTTAGTCCCAGTGGTCTGGGCTTTGGAGAGCAACCATGAATGCAGTAGAGCAGAGCTGGGAACTGCGTGCAGGGAGGTGCTGTGTGCTGCTGGAGCTTTGCCTCACTTACAGCTGATGGACCAGTTCTGATACAGTGGAACTCCTGAGCAGGTCCTTGCACTGCAGGCTTGTGTCGGCTGCATGGTTGCTCAGCAGGGTGTGCTTTTCTCCACAGCCCCATGCTCAGCCATGAGTTGAGCTGCGGTGCGCATCTCTGCAGGCACGGTGTCCCCGAGCGGCTCTTTGTGGGCATTCGTCCTTGTTCAGCTGTTAGCCTGAGAGTTAAAGTTGGTTCATTCGCAATGCTGACACTACTCGTGGACCACTCTTCGTTATTCTCTGTAGTGCTTGGATTGCTCAGCAGAGGGAGAACAGACCGTACTGCGTGAGACACCTCGATGCCAGCAGGCAGTCACTGCCCTGACTGCTGGCAGGGAGGGGAGTCCCCAAACTGCCCTCCGTGCTGATTTTTTTTTTTTTTTTTGGTTTCTTTCTTCTTGTATTTAAAGCTCTGAGCTAAGCTGTGACTTTCACCTCTTGATCAGAAGTAGCTGCATCAGTCTGTAGGTTAATGGACTGTTGCGGATGAAAAGGTAGGTGGCTGTGATTAAAATGAAAAGCCTACGTTATGTCCAAATCCAGGATACAGCACTCCTGGAAGTATCTCATGGGTCCCAGGGGAACTTTCCTAAATATTCAGGAAGAAGTGTGGCAGTTGGCCTTCAGTAACTGCAGCTTTACTTATATATCCAGATACGTTAAGGTGACAAAAAAAACACAAACTGAACGCCCTCCCCCTTCAAAAAAACCCCAAATATCTCCACTCAGATTAGTTAGAATTTGTGCAGTAAGTAATCTGCATCACCTGACTCTGGGCTGGAGCTCTTGGTGCTGTAAAGCAGTGCAGCTCCACTGTCCTCGCAGTGCTCTGCCTGCTGTGCTGCCAGCCAGCTGGATGCCAGGGCTGCTCCTCTGGGGGGGTGAGCATGAGCAGAAGATTGCCACGCAGCTGCGTGTGTTTTGTGCGTTGTTTGGTGGTGGTGTTCTTTGGGGGTGAGAACAGTACTGCGTCAAGGAGTGAAATCGGTGCACAGACAGCGTGGTTCAGTAGAGGTCTGCTCCCCTGTAGCATACTCTGTGGAAATATGGGAGAATTAGACTTCTTTTTTTTTTTTCTTTTTTTTTTTTTTAAAAATCAGAGATGTCAGTTTAATATGATAAGAAAACTGCTGTTAAAACACTGCCTGATAAAAGCATGCTGATAAGCATGAAGGGGAAAGAAGCGTTGGGAAGTCCCTGTGGTTGGGTTGAATAAACCTGGTGCTTTGAGGCCCTGGCTCAGTCCATGCCCACTGGTCACCGTGCGGTGACTTGCTCTGCATCGAATACTTTATGTTGGTATTGCCAATTCTGGCCATATATAAATACCAACAGGTTCCCTGTTGCTGAAGTTTGCAGCAGATCAGGATGCTTGCTCTGGTCGCATGAGGCTGCTCCAGTATCCTGGGGCTCCAATGAGTTCCCCTGCTTGGCTGGAGGGCATGGCTGGTCTGTGCAATGGTGCAGTGGAGGTTTTCTTAATAAATGAAAGAGTCTTTTTAAAACATGAATTGAGAATCTGCAGAGGATCATGGTCAGGGTCTTAACCCTCTTTTAGGGCATCCTGGAGGGAGGTCCAGCAATGGCGGAGCATGCACCCAGCCCAGCAAAACAAGAGTCCTTGGGAGGTGCTGAAGCTGGAGCAGGACATCCCATCATCTGCATTCCCATTTCTGATGGTTAAAACTCACTTTGTCACGGTGTCGGACAGCAATCTGTATCTTTGCTTCTGGCCTGGGTCTCCCAGGTCTGCCCTAGCATGCACAGTGCCTGCACTGCCTGTGGGTACCACCATGCTGTGCTGTGCTGGGGTGGGCAGTGGGGCTGATGCTGTGTGCAGGAGGAGCGGCTCGCTGCCAGGAGAGCTCATCTCTGCTAGGTAATGAGCTCTGCCTCACTCAGGGCTGAATTGCTGCTGTATGGATCGCAGCAAAGTGCAAATGAGAATGCAGCACTGGGCACTCCGTACAACCTCTCCTGTACATGGCAAAGAGCTAATTAAATGAGAGCTCGTTTGAGCTCTTGGACTGCTGCTAGCCTGACTTCTCATAGAACAATCTTGTGCAGTTTGTCTTGCTCCAGTAACTTTCTGAAGTCTCTCAAAGTGTGTGTTGCCACAGCCCCCGGATTTTGTTCTCTTACCCTGTGTAGAGTTCAAGACCAGAAGAGCTGCGTCGCTGACTGAAGCGTGCTCCATCCTGACAGCTGTCCGTGTGCAAAACATACAGCCCTGGTGTGGGGTAGGAAGGGCTTCCATGATTTAGAAAATAACCTGTGCATTGCTTTTTTAATTATAAAGTCCCCAGTGCAGGAAGCGTGAACTCTTTTTGGAGCGTCAGCATGCGCAGCTATGCTCCTCTTGTGACTTATTTTATGGACATAGACAGGATGTAAATGGATTTTCTACCTTACGCTTTCTTTCTGAACAAGGATGCAATTTGCTGCTTTTGCTGTCACGCTCAAGTAAAACCTTAACCCTGAATTTTAACTCTTCTGTATCATCCAGTTTACAGTTAGTCCAACTTTCAAGTCTTTTAGTGTATGTTACTGCTCAAAAACGTCAATACAAAATGGCCTTTAGAGCAAGAATATCTTGTCTAACCTGACTGCTATTTCATTGCTTCAGTAAGACCGCAGAATCATAGCGCGTAGCTTAGTTTTCTGCTTACAAGATGGTCCTGCATGGCTGAATTATTTTTCTGGTTTTGTATACAGAGCTTGCCATGGCGTTTTGTGTTTAAAAAAGAAAAGAATAAAATATTTGAGATGACGAGATTATTTTACTGTTTTAGAATGGGCACTGGGCAACCCATTGTTCTTGGTGCGACTGAAGGCTTGCCTTGCATCATGTACTGAACCCCTCATTTTGCGGGGGGATGTGATGGCAAAACAGCAGTGCTCTGACGATAGTTGGATTGTTTGGTGCTCTGCTGGCAATAGATACTTAAAAGGAGATGTAGGTCTGAGGGAGATATTTGGAAGCAGGTCGTAAGGCTGAGTGGGCGAATAGGGACGGGGCCAAACTTACTGACCCTGGTGTCCATGAAATTACTGGGAGTGGAGTCAGCCACGTTGTAATTAATTAGCAATGGATAATGATTTCTGGAAGGCGTGAATATAAGGTTTGATGTATTGGCTGAGTTGTCTGGAAAACAAATCTGTTGCATTTTCTTCTGTTTCTTTTTCTGTTTGTTCTCCTCCTTTGTGCCTGACTCCAGCGGCTGAGCTCTTTGGCTGCTGAGCAGCTCTTGTTCCTCCGCCCAAGTTTGGGTCTCCTTCTCAGCACTGTGGCATGGGCCCTGTGCAGGCTGATGTGTAATGCTGTCACGTGCTTTAATATCACACTTAGAGTGTATTTTACTGGTTTAGGCAAAAAGCACCTGCACGCTAATTGCCTATGAGAAAGCAAACAGAGATGGAGGATTTCAAATATATTTATAGGATATTGCTAATAGTCTCGGTTTTGGCTTGAACAGCAAAGCTGTCTGACTTGGATGGATCTGATGATGAGGCGCAGACCGTGCTCAGGGTGGCTCTAAAAACCTCATCAGTGCCCCTTTCAATTGGCTGCTGCAGAATTGCATTTGTTCACTTAAATCATTTGGAAAAATGATGCAGCCCAGAAGCTATGTGAACAGCAACAGCGTATCCTGCGTGGCTTAGTGGGGTCACAGTTTGTATGTAGGAGGAGCGTTCTCAGCATCAGAAGGTGCAGGGATTCAGGATGTTAGTCATTCTACTGTATGCATTAAGAGCAATCAGTGCGATTCATCAGCTGAAATATGCTGGAGATGTTCTCCCCAAACCTCACACCTTCTGCAGTTGGTAATTACTCATGAACACAGCGTGGAAAGCGATAGTGGCAGTGTTGCTTCTGAACTGAGGTGCAGGAGATGGGTGTGCTGGGGTGCTGTAAGAGCAGCTGCCTCAGGTGAGCGGCTCTGTCCTCAGCCCTTGCTCGACTTGGGGATGCAAGTGTTGGCTTTAAGGTGGGAAAAGGATATTTTATAACTAATGATACAAAATCTGCTGTTCTCCATATTCTTCTTATGCTATGGAAGAGTGGCCTTGCAAGGGCAGAAACACATTTTTTTTGGTACTTGCTTTTTTCCTCTGCTTATGGAAAGCTTCTGATCTGCTTGAGGCCTTGCTTGTAGCTTCTAATCTTCCTGAGCTTGGCTTCTCACCTAGCATGGTCCTGCTCCTCTGGTGTTACAGCAGCACCAATTGTCTAATGGACTCTAGTGGTCTAATGACTAATGTTATAATGTACCAGCCCATGTGTATATACCATAATATGGTATATACATACAACTCTGCTCAGTGCTATGTTTACGACTTCTTTGTATATAATCTTCACGTGTAAAAGCTGCCCTTCCTTCCTAGCAGACTGCAGAGGAAGAAAAATAGAAGGTGAAGCATTTCATGTAGAAATGGAGAATATGGTGTCCAGCTGAACTGGTGTAATGCACCTGTCCTTTTGGGATGGGAGGTGATGTAGGGGGACTTCAGAGTGTTTTTTTTCCTTTAACTTACAAAGCATCTTAAATTTTACCCACTCTGTTACATGAAGCCTTGTATATTTCCCTTTTTCTAGTAAGACCAAAGGTAGAATTTTATGGCTTGTTGTGAGCCAAGTGGTTGACTGGTTAACCAATACCTGTGATTCCAGGGTGGAGATTCTTCCACGCCTCAGCCCAACTATTCCTATTTATCAATTAAACACATTATGGCTTATCGTAATACTTTGCAAGAAAATTGCATGTCTTTGTATGTTTTCTTTTAGAGGTGGGATTTGGTGATTCTGTGGGTGTTTTAAAAACAGGTAGATCAGGAGTTCATGTGATTCTGTGATTCTGTTCCATAATGATGCTGTGCATTTCAGTCTCTGTCTAGCCTGGAGAGTTCTGAAGTTTTCTTTTTTTTGGTTACTGCTGAATTGATGTTTCCTGAGAGAACTGTCTGCAGTGACTACATCTCTCTTCTGAGCTAGAGCAGCTAATTCACAGCCTGTCAGTCTGTGTGGACAGTCATACCCATTTTTTCAGTGCAATATTTTGCATTTATTAACATTTAATTTACTCTGTCACTTCGCTCTCCAATCAAAGTGCCTCAAGACTCTTCTGCTCCTTTTGCATCGGTTACAGCTCTGCCCGCTCTGCATTGTTTTCTTTTGCCAGTACAGTTGGGCACTTCATTGCCTCCCTTCTCCTTCTCAGACTTGTAATGGTTATGTGAACTCATACAAGTCTTGGCAAAGATACTGAGATTTGTGAATGCCTCTCATCGTCATGACAAGTGATTTTTATTAGTATTTCCTTTCCTTTTTTTTCCCCCTTTTTGCCAGTTGTTGACTCTTAAGATGTCCCTTCTTTCTATCCCGTCATTTCCCCACATACTTACTCCATGGTTTGCCTCTACATATGTGTTGTGGGTTTTTTTTTGTTTTGTTATTTGTGTTTATGACTTTTTGATGGTCCTTGCTGAAGGATTCGGGGCAAGCCGGCCACATAGATATCCGTGCACAACTTATCACCTTATTCATATGCTCCTTATTCCTTTCAAGGACGTGTAATAGAATGGCCGTGTGTGGACCACAACTTGGTGATCTGCAGTTCTGAAGATTTGGCTTTGTAATGCAATACTCAGCTGTAACAGCCAATGAAAGAAGTGTGAAATGCTGTATGTAAATCTTTTGTTCCGGTCCAGAGTTGTTTGGAGTTGAGGGGTCCAAGAATGGATGCGTTGACATGTGGTTAAGTGTTACAGTGCATGGCACTGCCATGGAAATGTTCAGCCCTCCAGCGTGCAAGATAAAGCTATTTTTCATCGATGGCCGTAAGCTTTTATGCATTTATTATGAGGGGAATGAAAACGAACACTTGAATTTACATTGACAAAACTTGTTGTATTACAGTTTTAAGTCATTCTTGTGTAGAAGTAGCAAGACATGATCTATCTACATTCCTCACACAGTGACTTTAACGAGCGCTTCAGGTTTTGTAAGTTTTGTTTCTGGAACCTTCAGTTTGGGAGAAGAGACTTTGACTTCACTCTCTACATCTTTGTTCATTTCTCTACAAAGCTCTAACAAAACAGCAGTACTGGAGGCTCCTGATGCCAGCATTTGTCACTGCTCTTGTACTGTAACTCTGTTTTATGGAGAATTTTATGTTAGGAGCTTATCTGTGTTCTCAGTGGGAGAATCTGAAATATATATATGAAGTCTGTAATGAAAAGCAGTGGGAGGAAGCTTGGTCCTCATAAATACCCACCTCGGAAGGGACCTGTTGAGATTCCCAAATCTTTTCCATTTATTTATTTTACTTGTTTGGCACCGTCGGTCTCTGCTGAAGTCACAGTTCCTTATGTGGGTGTGTGTTCCTTGTGATGTCATGTGCAGAGGTTAACAGCTATTAAATCTCTCTGCTGCAGCAGCGGGAAGCATTTACTCACTAAAATTGTCACCTTACTCACGTATGGGTGGGGACAGTCTTGTTCGGAGTCACGTTGGGTGCATATCAGCTTGGTCTCTACTATGTAACTGAGCAAGGCCTTTTCTCTCTGCTTCACAACAGTGACCCTGTGTGAAGGAGGGACGTTTGTTGGGAAAGCCTATGCTGTCATCTTCATGATGGGATGTAGGTTACCTGTTTTTGAGTAAGCAGGTTGGTAAGATGCTCGTGTGATATCACAGTAGTTTGAAGCTAAAATTGAAACAGCCAATCAGTGGACAACTTTCCAATTAAATTAGATCATAATTCAACTTAATTTGATTGTTCTTTTTTTTTTTATTATTATTTCTGGGATCTGCTCTGTCTGAATTGCATTCCTGCAGTTGGAAGGAAACAGCTTTTGTCTTCGAGCAGCTGTGATCTCAAAGCCATGAACATCTTGCTGCGGTGGTTACTGAAATAAATATTTCTGCAGTTTCAGTTATTTGGTGCCAAGAAGGCAGAGCCCTGAATGTGAGTGTGATTCCACATGATCTCGGATGCTGCCGTGGGTGATGGGGCTGAGGTTTCTACATGCAAACTGCCCACAACCCTGTCTTCATGCTGTCCCTGCAATACTGTGAGAGATGTCTCTGTTCTGTCCTTGCTCCTGTTGATGCAACTCAGACAGCCTGGTGGATTTGCTCATCGTGCCTTCCAAAACCTGAAAGCCAAACCAAAGTTTTCTGCAAATGTTTGGTCACTCCATGGACTGTCTTTCCAACCTTGGATGCCTCTTTCCTGCATGCATCTCTTAGGAAGATGCCTGAGCCTCCTTGTGTTGGCAGAACAGAACATAAGAGAGAACCACGGGTTTGATTTAAATGAATTTCCAGAGACAGCTAAATGGGGAAAAGAATTAACAAGTACCCATTGTGGTTGACAGGCTCAAATGAGGTCAAGATGGAGATGAACCTGCAATTGTCAGCAGGCTCTTTATGCCTTTGGCCAGCCAATACTTGTCTGTTCTGTTTAATTCCAGTGCTAATTGCTTGTCCTTACGCTATACTTCATGATCTCCCATACAGATGACCATTAGATTAATTAGCCCTTCATACTGAGGGGTAGAAGTACTACATGCAGATGGAAATAAGGACTGAAGAGTGATATATTGTTGAATGAGATCAGTTAGAGTGGTGCTCCTGAGAAAAGACAGCAAATAATTCACTTGTTCAGGAAGTCTACAGCAGAGCAGAAGCTAAGAGTAAAGAGAACTGACCTGCTGTCCCGTTTGTGATCCCATTTAGGGCTTTAAGGGTTGCTTGACTCCATGCATGCTGCGTTGCCTGCCCCGGCAGGGCTGGGGCAGGACATTGGTGAATGCCTTGGTGTGGGTTGGAAGCTGCTCCTCTAGCTTCACCTAAGTGTTGCATGAGTACCTGTGTGTGCCACTTGCTGGAAGGTGCCTTTGGTTGCATCCAATCTTGCTGGGTTTCATTGCTCTTGTGTAAATAACAGAATCATTGCATCAGCTTTTTACACAGCAGGGCTGATATTGGCAGTGGTACCTTGTTAAAATGAAAGACTGTCTATCTTATTGCAGATAATGTGAGACTAGCCTGTATTTTCTGCTTTCTGACAATATTCTGTGCCAGATAAAGTCCAGTGAGAGTTATGTGCAGGTTTAGCCACTCTTCTTTTTCCTCTGAGAACTGCTGGGTTTTAAGAGGCTTTTTTTAATAGGGAAAGTGAGGATTTGGTGCTGTACTTTAATTGTACAATAATAAAAGCATTATTTCAAAGGATAAGTGTGCTAAGGACAGAAACACAACAGCGCTGCACTCAGCATTGATGACAAAGAACCCAGAAGTTGTTTTAAACATAACCTGTTCTCATGAAGTTTGCTTTGTCTGCATTTATGGGAAAGATGTGCCTCTACCTAAATTTTAGAAGCTGAAAGATCAAGTAAGTGAAAAATAGGATGCTAAGATAGTTAAAAATACTGTAAGGTTGTGGATGTTCAGAGTGCCTCATATTTTAGTACAAAGTCTCATTAAAAAAAACACCCCAAACTCTTGAGACTTGACACTACAGTCAAAATTTCTTAAGGAAAATGATAGTTCCTGGGTTGTATTTTTGATCCACGCATCAATGCCATCACAGAGCAGCTAAACAAATTAAAAGCCACATTAGGTGTCCACATCCCCATAACGTTAAATAGAAGACTGTATGGTCGAAGACTGTATGGTCAAGGGCTGTAGTCACATGCAAGTACAGGCATCTGATTTGGGAACCTCGAGGCAGCACAGTCACTGGAGCCTCTGCAGGGTGAACCAGAGCTCTAAATTGGAGCCTGATTCTCTCGTGTGTGTGAGGGGGGATATCTGGACTTAAAGAAATTTGGTGCCTGTGTTGATTCTCCACCTCTTCTTGCTGATTGATTCTGGATGTTCAGTGCAGTTTGTAGTGGATGGGGAAGGCCTTTCAAAAGCGATGCTGAGTGCAGCCAGGAAGAACAAACTGCTTGCCACCAAAGCAAGCATGGGAAGGGATGATGTTAATAGTCATTTATGCTGCTTTTCTGTCCTAAAGATTGGACTGGAAGGTTTTCCAATGAGAAAACAAAGAAATAGATAGATAGATTTTTCTATTCTTAAGTTTCTTTGATCTTTAATGACAGAGGTTTGTGGAGTTGCAGCTAATTTTGCTGCCAGATGCTGCTTATGCCTTGAAAAAATGACCTCTTATTGGTAACACAAGGCAGATTGTCACTGAGGGGTTTGCAAGGATTTGTCCTGTAAGCTGGAAGCTCCGTACTTAAAAGCAAGAGGAGTAATGCATGTATCAGCTGGCCCATCAACTCTATCTGTAGTGAAGCTTTTCTGATTATGGCTGGAAGTATCACTGGTGGTGAGTCTGTTAATAATAATACAGGTATTACAGTGACTGTTTCTTGAGAAGGATGGGCCAGGGCCAGAAGGAAGCTGATGGAACTCTCACAGGAGGTGCGTGAAGGAAGAGGAAAGCTGAGAAGAATCCTTGTCTCTAATTAAAAACATATTGGCGAGGAGTACAAAGGAGGAGAAGGAGTAAATTAGTTAATGCAAAGTACTGGAGCAAGAATAAAAAGATGTACTTTGGCTTTGAATCAATTTGGACTAGAAATGAGGAGGAGGGCTATATCAAGCAGAGCAACATGCTTCAAAGAGCACTTCAGAGTGGGTAATAGGGTTTAGTTTGACGGGAGGATTAAGGGATGCAGTGGCTGTTAGGAGGGCTGTGCCCCTGGAAGGCTTTGCTGGCTCTCGGTAGCGTGTTTGTTGATGGATCTTCCAACCAACAAATTGGTGACTTCTCCACTTTCCATTGTCAAATTGTCAAAAAAAACCCACCACCACCAACAAGAAAACATATAGCTCCAGTGTTTGAGACAATATGGTTACATGGTTCACCTTTACAGGCTATTCTGGCTGACCACGAAGGCCGGAATTATTTTTTTCTGTTTACAATTGTGAAATTTAATTATACAGCTGGATTTGACTTGCCAGACAGAGAGACCCTGAAAGGGGCTGCTTCTCTACACCAGCTTACCTCTGCAGACTGAGGTGTCTTCTCAGGGCAGAAATACATTTTTGGTTATCCCGTTCCTGATAAGAATTGCTCTCCTCTTCCACACTCAAAGACAAGGGGTCATTTTCTGTTGAATTTATTTATTTTGAGCAGAGGCAATGAAATCCCATCTACTTTAGTGTTTTGAATAGATGGTAGAGCTGTCATCTTCAGGGGAAGAGGGTTTGGATAAAGCAGTTGCTGCTTTCTCTGGGTTTCCATGCCTGAATTCACCCCTGGGTAGTGCTCTGACCTCTGTGGTCACAACATAGCATGTTAGGAGGCAAAATCAAGATTCCCAAGTAGGCTGCAAATCAAACCATTTCTCAGTATGATGCCTTTCTTTCCCCCATGAAGGCATACGTGGAACAAACCCTGCAAAAAACTGATTTGCATTTCCATTAACACCAAACAAAAACAGAAGTGAAAGTTAATATGCAGCTGGTTAAATGAAGCTGAGAAAATGAGAGCATCGCAGGATTACAGAAAGTAAAGGTCAATGCAAAGAAAATATTTGGATGTCAAAGCAGTGGAAGTTATGCAGAAGATGACTGGTCATCCCCAGGTTCACTCTGAGGGCATCCTGATGCATGGAATTTCCCAGCTTTTTTTTTTTATCATCTGTGCACATGGCTGTTAATGTTTTCAAAAGTGAAATAGACCAGTGTGTTCCTTTCAAGAAGTTTTTGCTAAGAATGCCTATTCTTTGCTGAATAATTACCAATAACGGGAAGAAAAGTCTGCAAGTTCTTTATTTCTCTGTCTAATTAACCCTGAGAATTAGCTTCCCGCATTACAGCTTTCTCAAAGAGGAAGAGTGAGCAGTGCAGGCAGTACTAACATGATACAAGCAGCTTAGAACGTGTTTTGATGGCTTTTTAGTATTTTGGATCAGTAGTACTCTTTTTGGCACCATCAGATGTGGGGAATGCATAATCTTTCTGAGCAGCCAATTAAAATAATGACTTGGATGGCAAGTTCTCTCCTTCCTCCTGTGTATGGCTGTACCCTTCCCATCAAAGAAGTTGTATCTTAATTGGCAATCCCCCCTGCATCTGCTCTCTCCGTCACCCCCTGCAGAGCAGCACACTGCTTAATTAAAAGGGAGTTTGTGTGTTTATCCCTGAAATTTCACTTGAGCTTTTGTAGATGTTTCAAAGACAGGAGAGTTTGTGGAGACCTTGCAAAGTAATTAATCCTGTAATATTCTTTCCTTGGGAGGGGGGAAGAAGGGAAGGCTGAATTCATTGGAACTGAGAAGCCCCAGAGTTGGTGAACTTGGTGTGTGTGTTGTGAAGAGAAGCGCGTGAGACCCGGGAAAGGACCAGCCTCGATACGACAGTGATATGGCCACTGTGGAAAGGTGCAGGCTTTGCTGCAGTGCTCCTGCAGTGTGCTTCTCCCTCTGAAGGAGAGGCTGCTGCTGGAAGCAGTGCGGCTGATTGCTCTCTGCAGACGTTGAGTCTGTGGCCACTGTGATGAGCCCTTACGTAGGGAAATATTTCACAGTCACGGAACAAACTGAAGCCAGCAGCTCATTACTTTCAAACCTATGGTTTTATAACTCAGTGGCTCTCGGACTTTATGGAGTTAGGCGTCATCTTTAACTCTCTAAATTACTTGCAGAAGACTGTGCGCTTTTGTCATCAAAATTTTAATTAAAATCACTGCTGAGGTGTGATAGGATCCCCTGAGACAGCTCCGAACTTTTTCACATGGCTTCAGAGTCCAGTAGTCTGGAAAATACTGCTCTTCTTTATGGGAGAAAATGAGTGAATGAGGTTCTTGGGAAAACGCTGTTCCCAGTGCTGTAGCTTTTTTGCTGCCTTGTGCCCTTCCTTCTGTAATCCCCAAAGGAAGATACACTGCCAGAGTCCCACAGGCTGGGCTTTGGGAGCTGTTAGAAGTCATCCTACCAGAGCCTTGGTTGGGATACACTGATATTTGAGCTGTAAAAGCAGCCGCCTGATCCACCTCATCGTTCTGCTCAGGCTGGGTTGTGAGAGGGGTTCTTCTGCCCTTCAAGACATTATAACGCCTTCAGCTCCCCACCAAGCTGGAGTTGATCAGCATGTCACACCTCTAGATTTCAGAAGAGGCTTAAAATCAGGTGAGAGGATGACTGATGCTTCTGAGGTGGGTGTCCCTTCTGTAACCCGCAAGGCTTTTGCCAGAAAACTGTTTAAAACAGTTGCTTAATTTTGCAAAGGTAGAACTAAGGACAGTGTGAGTGCAGCTGTGACTGGTAACAGGAGCACGTGCACATTTCATATACCCCTAAGGGACAAGATTGTAGTTTTCATCTTGCACGTAAAAATCATAGTCTAATGAATGGAGCCACGCTACAGAAATGGGTAAATGATAGTACTGCTTAATGGGGACTGCTCAGACATTGTTCAGCTGTGTACAGAGTTAGAAATCTGGTTTTAGTAGAAAGCTGATGAAGTATCTGAGACTGATTCGCTGATGTTCTCTCAGTCTGTTTGTACAGTACAAGCTTCTGCTTCTGCAGTACATGAATCCATCCCAGACTTTCTTGGGCCTGAACCATGCAGACAGCTCATCCAAAGGAACAACCCCAAAAAAAACCCAGGGTGAATGGAATCTGTGGACCAGAAATAAAGGTGCTGGATGGATTATTGGGAGTTGGAGAATTTTCCTACCTCCACTGGCTCGTTAAATATGATGAACCTTAGCAAAGACTGTCCTGACTTGTGGCATCTGATGGAATGGAACAGAGACTGGAGCATGAAGTAGAAAGTCTTCGGATATGCTGTGCTCTAAGCTGTGTTTCCGCTTCCCTGAGCCAGAGGCTTTAGCTGTGTACTTTGTGCAGTTGGTGTGGAGGCAAATCAGTCTTTTGGTGTGCTCAAAAGGAATACTGGGGGGTGGGGAGGGGGAAGGATTCGGCATGGTCTTGTTTTCAGTTTTGTTAGGAAACATTAGGCTCAGAGAGATGACCAATGAGATTGTCTCAGTAAAGACTTCTGCAAGGAGATCAGAATAAACAAGTGGGGAAGAAAAGAGTGGCTGGAAAAGCCCTACCAATTAGCAGCTTCCTCAGCCTCCGTGCTTAATTTTCTCACAAGCTAATAGGGGAGGAGGAGGGGGCATGCACCTTCATCAGAATGCTGCACAGGAGTACAGGGTTGCTATTAAAAGCCCAATAATGACTTGTATCAGTTTATGCAGATTTGCACTGCTGGGTTACTCTGTGCCTGGCACTTGGCAAAGCACAGATAACATTTAAATCAGGCAGTAAGTGTAATTAAGTACTACCCTTCAGCGCATCTCTCCTTTTAAGACATTTTTATACACCGTGATTTAGAACATGACAATTGGGTGAGATTAAAGCAGCAAATTGTGCCTATAAAACAAGCCCTGAGAATAGCATGGGACTGTAAAATTTTATAAAGGGGAATACAGCACATGCCTCCAATCCGATAAAACTTTTGTGAGCTGGGAGATTAACTGTGAAATACAAATAAGATGATACAGTATGCGTAGCATTCAGATAGTAAATTGCTTGTTATTGTAACAACTTATTTCCTCCACCCAGAGGATTTCTTACTTAACTTTTCCAGAAAATCTCATCATGTGAATGATTCATTAACCACTGGAGGTGTGGAGAGAAGGTGAGAAATCAGACAGCAGTGATGTCTGTAGAAAGATATAATGACATAAATGTAGTGAGAGAGCATCTGTATTGAAACATGTGCAGTCAAGCTTGTGATTGGTTTCTTCCTCAGCTTCAGGCGAGTTGTATTTGCACAGGGAAAAAGTCCTTACCATATTTCAAATCCTTAATAAGACCAATTGGAAGGTTTTCTTGGGCAACAGAAGTATTGCTTTACAGGAGAATGTCTAAAGTGTTGTCTTCTGTGGTGCTTGGCAGTGCGTAGCTGCGTGGCTTCTCCTGCACTTTTGATTGCATTTGAGCATCTCCATTAGCTAATCTTGGCACATCTTAAAGCAAAGGCTGAGCTTTTTTAGAAACTTCTTTGTTTGCAAAAAAATTGTCTTCACAAATCATGCTGAAGTTGTTGTCGTTGGTAGTAGCTGAAAGGCAGAAACTCCTTTAACATCCCGGGTTTCAGTGGCTGTTCCTGCTCAGGAGCTGTTGCCCATGTATTACAACATTGTCTTTCGTAGTCTTTCTTGATGATCTCGTGTATTCTCCCTTCCCTTCATTTGCACCAATCCGACTCTGCTTGGTCTTGTATTGCTTTCTTTTTTGACTGACACAGCCACCCTTAATAAAGAGCCTTCGTGCTTAAATGTATTCAGCTTAAATGTCCTTTGCTTCTTGTCAGACAGGTGAGAGGGTGCAGCACCTCAAAGCCTGCCCATTACTTCCCAGCTGCGTTAGCTGCGGAGAGAAATTGTGTTTGCTTCTTAGGCTATGGAATTTCAGTCACGTGAGAAAGGTCAAAATGATGGTTTGTTTCCTTCCTGTCCAGTAGTCTCACTTTAGGTTAAAATGAATACTTTATAACCCTTAGTTGTAATAATGTGTTATACAAGGATACAGCAGAACTAGAAGGAGAGGTTTAAGTCATTCTAGAGTTGTTACAAGACAGCTGGGCTTTAAACGCTGTGCAGGCAGTGCATTGCAAACAGCCTAATGCCAGCCCTTGGACACATGGCAGAGTAACAGAGAAAATGTAGGAACAAGCAGGAGCCTCTGGAAGTGCAGCTTCATTGGTTGTGATCCATTTGTGGGCTTGTCATACTCAGCTTGTGTTTTGATGGGGAAGTGTTTCTACATTCTCGTTTCGCTTTCGTGCTTGATGTCTTTTTTGCTTTCAGATTTATTATTCAGAACCACATTTATGCTTTAGATTATTTTGACATTGTTAGGGAGATATCAATACTTCTGAATCAACATTTAAATAGTTCTGCTAGATAGAAATGCTGACCTTCTTTTGTTTTGTTTTGTTTTTTTTCCTTGCTTGGTTTGAAATGTCAGTTCAAAATGGAAAGGCTTCATTCGGAATGGAAATATCCTTTTCTGTGAAATACAGGTACTGGCAGTGAGAAGTGGTGCTGCTATCCCACCAGTGCCCCGTTCCCACCTATTCTTCCGTCCTGCTCTCCCAAGGAGGATGGGACTTCCAGCTCTTGCTGCGCTCACCTGAAGTCCTGGTATCACTGACTCACTAAATCAAACCAATGCAGCTTGAACACTTGCTATAGATAATTTTGAAATGTTTTGTGTAAAATAAGTGTTTGAAAATAAGTCCCAAATACTCAAGACAATGTTTATGACAAGCTGTGAACATCGTGTTGGTCCTGATCTCAGTGGGAAGGCAGTGAGTCTTGCACCCATTGCACCGTGCCTGCTGCATGCAGAGCCTGGTTGAGCTTCAAACTAGATCTCAACATCTACTGTTTCTGCTGTGTTCTGGCTTCTGCACTGGGCCAGTACCTGAGCTCATGGCTGGCTGTTTAGATCCTCAGGGAATTTTATTCCCATCTGATGATAGTGATCCCACCTCAGTCTCAGCATTTCTTTGCTTATACTTTGAGTGGAAAGGGCCCTCAGTTTTCCTGCAGGTGTGTTCTGTCTTTTCTAGGTGAGAATGAACTGGGCATTGGCATTTTGCCTCTACTGTAGAGTCTGCAGTCTGCCCTATGGAATGAGATACTCATGTTGTAGTGACCTTCAGAGTGAACTGGATCCCAGCTGAGACTGAGGTTTACTTACACTTTTGTAAGTGTAAGATTTGCTTGGCTGTGACGTGAATCTTTTAGCAATTTATTCTTTCTGATTTTCACCCCTGTAGGGTCAACCTTTTGGATGCGTCAACGTAATGGTTTGCATTAGTTAGAGGTGGTGTAGGGAGTGAGCACAGAAATGACTTCTCTTTGGAACTGAAGAGAGCATCTTCTCCACTATCTGACCTATAAGCTGTATTTGTGTCTTCTGTATGCTCTGGTATTAAGATTTGTTTTCTTATTTGGATTTGTTCATAATTGGACTATTGGGATGGGTATGCTTGTTATTTAAAAACTCCCCAAAAGCAACACAATGTATTTTTTTCTTAAGGTATGATTTTTAAAATTTACATTCAAAGCTCCTGAGATTGAACAAAATGGGCAGTGGTTATAACGCTGTGAATTGCTTTCCTTTAGCTTTGGCTGAAGGCACAGCAGCAAGAATGTCAGTATTCCAACTTGAGCTGGGATTTGTAAGTCCAGCTCTATTAACGCAAGCAAATCTTCTGCCTACAGGTGGGGAAAATAGACCTATTAATTGGAACTGCTGTTCAGCAATTCAAACAGTTATTTTCAGCTGTTTCCAGCAAGCGTGTGGGCTCTTCTGTATTCATGAATGCATTCTAGCATTACTGGGATTTGTTGGTGCAATGGCTGTGCTATTCCTGCTTGGGCGGAAGACAGGGACATGGTTGGCTCTGTCCTACGTCATCCAGCATTTAGAGGTACCACCTTGCTCTGTGTAAGTTGCTGAGTTAAGGAATTTCTGGTTTGTTGCGAGGAATGGGCTTGCTGGAAGTAAACAACGCTAACAAGTGTGGGAATTCACTAAAAATAACTTGCTCTTACAGGCCCATCTCAAAGTTCTGCGTGGCTGATGAGGACTTCTTGAGGTAGCTTAAGAAAAGGCTTAGAAAATGATGGGGAAGTTATGGTTCTAAACTCCGTCAGCATCAAATTATCTAGCAAGTTGGTTAGTCCTTTACTTATAGCAATTTGTCAGGGACTGTTGCTTAATTAAAATCTTAATTAAAAAAAAAGATATAATAATTTAAGAGCTGTCTTTACTCTTAGCTAATTGAGACTAAGAATACTTGTGCCTCAAATGTTCTTTAACTAAAAAGTCAACAGCATGTTATTTCTAGTTGTAATCTGGATCCGTCTCATGCATATCACTCTTGGTGTCTCTCAGTAGAACTGAAGGTATTGTGGCTTTTTGTCCTTTGAGATATTTCTGTGTTAAATGATACCTACCACTCCAACTTGAATAGTTTGTGTAGTTTGGCTAATAGTTGAGCCATGGGTTACGTAAATATGGATAGGATGTGTATTCCAGGCATGAGATAATGTCAGAACATGAACTGAAGGAAAATTGTTTTCCATTCTGAGGTTTGCTTGAAAGTTTCTGCATTGTCCCTTTCATTCCCCAAAGGACAAAGAAGCGTTAGAAATAAATAAACGTGGTTTGGGGAGAGGAAGGTGGTTTGTTTTCTCATTTGCTTCGTTTTTGGGGGTTCTTCTGTGTTCCCCACCTCCCCTTGAGTAATTCCACTACAGTTTGCGTTTTGGTTATTTCAGTGTTAAAATCTCTGTTCAGTCCCATATTGTGAGACTTTAAGAGTCACCAATGGATCATTTCGCTTCTCATGCTTTTCTGTGCTTTACAGTGGCAACAAAACGCATGGCAAGGTCTTTTCTTCTGGGGTAGGGGTTGCTGTGAGGAACTGGCTATGGAGAGAGGAAAGGAGGTACAAATGCTTAGGGTGTTTGTGTTGTTCATGTTTTCTTTCTCTTACTAAATAGGAAAAGTAGAAGATATTAGCTGAAGTGTTATGGTATCGTCTGTTACCTACCTATTGCTGCAAATGGAAGTGATGTCTCTGTTCTGCAGCCTGTTTTGGAAGAAGCTGTGCTTGGCAATATGGTCATGAAAAGCCCAGAAAGCAATCCAGCAACTCAGACGAACGTTGGGTTCCTTGAATTTTATTAGCCCTATGTATTACATATCGTTTCGGGACAAAATTATTGTTGCACTGAAATCTGTTATGAACAAATAATCAACTTCATGATTATGCTGATGTCTGTCTGTTTTAAGTGAGGACCCTTTAAATGGTTTTCATGTAAGATTGAATCCAAACAGCGATAGCTTTGGTGCAGCGTCTCCTATGCCTTCTTTCATTCAGAAAGTCCTGTCTGCCTTGTTGCTTGTAAGCCAAGCTTTAGCATCTCCATGCTCCATTTTTACCTTTGAGCATGCTTAGGTGAGCCACTGGCACAAATGTCAGTGATTGGGGTGGTTTAATTGGGTTTCCCACCTGGAGAACTCAGTGAGGAAAATGCAGGAGGTGCTCTATTTTATCTTCACACCTTTTTTCCTAAATAGAAGCATATTTTGTACTCTTCAGCTGAAACAGGAGGGAAAACCCAGCACCTGCAGTTTGTTTAACATGAATGGTAAAGTAATAGTAATTATTATTAAACTTGGGCTGATGTTCAGTGCTTATGGTAACACGTTTACTTTAAAAAAAAAACAACTATCTCCTTACTGAATGCTGAGTCATGTAAACAGAACTCTTACTAGGTACATATTTAATGCCACATCAAATACACTGCTGTTCCTTTTCCTTTTTTTAAAATAAAAATACATTTTCATCTCCATTGCTGTAAATTAAACTAGTCTTTCTTGTCTCATCCTTTGTGCAGGTAGGGACCATCTGTTTGTTCTTGTCATTTTAATTGCTTTACACATTTGATGATGGCTCTTGCATGCATTCTGGTGTTTTCTACACCACTTGTTTGGTTATTTATTTCATTTAACATGAATGTTGCATGTAACATGTTGGTTGCAGTTAGAACCCTACCATAGTGCTCTCCTTCATTTGGCTCTGTTTAATGAACAATGTGTGAAGCTGAACACTGCCTGCCTCCCAGAGTTGCTTCGGTCTGTGTAGATGGAGGTGTTTTGAAATGTAACACAGCTTTGGTGGCCACTATGCAGAAGTTCTGGCAATATTGGTTCAAAAAATGCAATCTCAGGTGCTCTTAGTTCGACCTGTTGTGTCCTGAAAGCATAATGTCCGTTTCCTAGGTAGGAGAGGGCATATAGAAACCTAGATATTGGGTATGAGTGAGTCTGTCTTTTAAATCCAAGCATCCCTGTCTTCTATGCAGTGCAGAATAGAAAACCCAGGTGATACTCCCATTTGATTTGTGATTTCTGGTTGGCCCAGAACATAGCATTTCAAAACACGTCAAGTCTCTGTTTAAGCCTATACAAAGGAGTGACACCTCCAAAAAGAGCATTTAAAAAGAGGGAGGGAGAGGCACCCGAAGTTGTGACAGTTGCTTTGTGCTAATCTGTAGACATTGGGGTCTTTTTAGAACAGCCAGCAGTGCTTTGGAGACCAGACTGATCATAAGCTGAAGAAAAATGGATGTTTTTGAGCCAAGATAGCAGAACTACAAGTATGTTTATTTTTGGAAGGATTGTGATGCCAACTGGCAGTGCAGACTTGGCTAGGGTAAGGGTCTGGTGTGGCTGCAATAAAACATAAGGATACTGAATTTAGCAAAGGAGCAACAGGAATTATCATCGGTATTGTTGCCGGGGAGTGCAGATGCAGTCTGGCATTTTATCAGCATGATCTTAGTTTGAACTTCATGAATAAAATTTAATATATGGAGCTTGGAATAGCTGGTGCTGGATTTATATCCAGGGAGCAGGTACGTTTAATTTCGTAAGTACATTGCACTCCTCATCATTTGTGTGATTTGAATGTTAACTGTTTGGTATCCTCCGTGTTCTGATTTTTTTTTTTTTTTCTTTTCCTTCAGAACATTTCCCTGGCATGAATTGTTGCCGTATTTTCATCCTGCCTATCATTGAAGACGTGGATTAATTTTTATAACCACAGGTTAAATGTTTCACGTGGAAACATTCCTCACAATGATACTTAAGAGTAAAAGAAAATGCTTTCACTTTGCCATTCTCCAGCCGAGAATATTACTGGCTGTGCACTGAGAGAAGAAATAACCCATGCAGCCATGCTACTACATCCAAAACAAGCATGAATAGGTGTGAGAAATCAAAATGGCAAATGGGATTCCAGTAGAAATAGGGAGCGATGTTGGGAAGTCTGAGGTGGTAACAACCATTTGATCTAAGCTCTTGTTACCTGTTTAAATATCCTTTTATTTTTTAAAAGCTCTTCTTGCATTATATTTGAACTGGTGTAGAAGCTGTATTTGGCAACAGTCCGTGGTCACTTCAGCAACTTTACTTCCTTCTTAACTACCATTTTCTTTTTTCTCTAATGCCTTTCTGCTTTTGAAAGCCTGTTCATTGATACAATCTGAGGCGTAAGAAAGCCTTCCCTTAGTTTATGATGCAATTTTTGGAACTTGATGGTGATCTAAATCCTCTCCAGCCGAGGAAGTTTGCTGTTTATTTTACAGAGTTGTCTTCCATTTGGTAAACTGCAGCACAAATTCCAATGTGTTCCTCTCTGGCTTATTCTTACACAGGATTGCTGGTTTTCAGCAATGATGCTATTTTTGTTGCTGGGTGAGCTGAAGATAAGATACCCCGAGGATGGGGAGCAGCACTGTGTTGTGATGCTTGGACAGCCCTTTGTGCCAAAATCGTGACTCCCAATGGGAGGATCTGTGCGGATGGACTGATGACTACAAATTTCACTGCTGCTTACCATGCTGTATTTTACGCTCTCCGTACATAACACAATTTTGCGGTAGGCTTTAAACAACTTGGTTTAATTAATTAAATTAATTAATTAGCTAGCAACCGAATAAGAGAAAGGAATAATCCCTGTTAGATCGATCATCTACGCTTCCCTGAGTAATGAAGCTAAGTACTTTGGTGATAAAAATAGGAGGTAGCACAGGGGATCTGCAATGGTAGACAGCAGATAGAGTCATGGTGCTTAGCTTGGGCCTTGCTCTGTATTTGGATTTTCATTTTAGTGGCTAAACTCCTGCTTGAACTATCTGAAATCTCTGAACGATCGCGTTCCTGTTCCAAACCCTCCCGTAGCCTGCTGGTCTGTTTTTTGATGCAAGCAGTAGAAAGCATGAAAATAAATTAATGTGTTGACACGTTAAGATTGACTGGTGTAGTATTTGTGGTTAGGTTGTATTTTTCTAAGAGTGGATCTTATTTGCTTTTCATTTTGAATTTCAGTGTGATTATGGGTAATTTGAGTTTGCACAGTGATCAGTAAAGGGGGGTGACTGCATGCTTTGTATGCTGTGCTGCATCACCCAGATGAATGCTGCTGGGCATACCAACACCTGCTGCTGGTGAGGAAGCCGAAGTCAGTGTGTTGCAGAGGTGTTTGTGTGCTGAGCACTCACACTGCCTGATGGATGCAGGTCAGCGTTTACCTGGAAGGCGCTCCGATCACGATGAATGTGTCGCAAGCTGAGAGCTTGACCCTGAGTTGCTGCTGAAATCTGTTTCCAAATCCACAATGACACGGTGGAGCTCTAAATCCTGCTGATTTCTCAGGGTGTGTACTGCAAAATTCTGAGCAAGCTCTCGGTGAGTCAGAGGAGCTGAGCAGATTGCATGAATTTGAGACACCTGGCTGGATGTCCTCCAGGTGACAGAGGAATGAATCCTGGCAGTTTCCCTCAACTTTGTTGGGAACGGTGTTGAATGCTCAGTGAGATTGCTGCGGCTCTGACTCATTATTGAAGAAGGTGGTCAGAAACAGGAGGAAACTCTCATTGACCGTAACCCAAGCAGAACTGTACAAACCTAAAGAAAGCAGAATTGCAGACCCTGAAGGTATGGAGGTAATCTATAGGAAAGATAATCAGCTTTTGTATGTTAGCCATCATAAGCCCAGAGGGGAGCAATTTCTGCAGTCTGCTTCTACTTCATCCGGTGAGTATCAGTGTATGGATTTAATTGTAGTTCAGTTGAAGAGAACATTAGATAGCTGTAGAGCCTGTAGGTACAGCTTACGCATTTCAGGTTAAAAGAACGGGTTTTGTAAAATTCCCCATCTAGCTCTTCCTATCTGACAAGGTCTCTAAAAATACGTTCAGTCTGTTCAGTGCTTCAGACCTCTTCATGTGTAAGAAAATTTCTTCAAGCAGTCCATTTTCGTAATGGTGGCCACTCTCCAGCACTCTGCCCTCTGTTCCAAAGTGGACAACGCTCAGAAAAGCCTGCATTGTAACTGCTTTTTCTTATGTCTTTAATTTGACTGTTGGTACCTTTGAGCATTCTGGAGAAAGTCACACACTACAGTACAAGAAGAGAAGGAAAAAAAACTTGATGATGAAACATTCCTGTGAATCTGTGAACAGCATGTGGTGGCATTTTTGACCTCTTCTAACCCACATCCCCTTGCGCTTATCTTTCTTTTCGATCCCCTCTTGACATCAGTGAAGCTCATCACAGGAAGAGCTTTGGAGGAAATTATTTGTAATAATTGTGAGGGGTTGGGAGGGAAGGGTTTGGGATGCTGCTATGCTGGAGGGTCAGCTCTGCTTTTCTAACAGGTTTGCAGTCTTTGTCTCTGTTAACCCTGTGTGTTTTATTGGTTTCAGAAACTTTAGAGCACCTGAATGTCATCCTTGTCTCTGAGGGCTCAGCCTGAGAGGTCAGACTTCCCACTGGAAGGCCACTCCTGGTTACGCATACCTATGGTCTACAGTATAAACTTTATTTTTCTAACATAGAGGCTTGTCCCTTTTTTTGTGTGCCGCTACCCAACTGTTGGTTCACTCCCTTGTGCTAGGTTTCCTCCTGGTGCACAATGCAAGATGCTCCTTTCCTTTTATAAAGTACGTAGGAGTCGTTGCAGAGCAAAGATCTTGCCAAAGTCAGTGGAGCTGGTTGTTGGCAAAGCCAAGTTCACTTTAGTGAATTCATTCACACTGTTGACTGTGGGAGCATACTGAAAAATATCACGGCCCAGTGGCAAAAAGCCTTTAATAAGTGAGGTCATTTACTGCCAGTGAGACATTGTGCACACAGTTACCTTTCAGACAGACAACTACACTGACAGTACAGTGTATTTCCTGCTTGGACAGAGTGTAACTTGTGTCCCAGGCACTGGCTGGGGAGGATTATGCTTTGCAGCACTCTGCAGGGGTTGATCCCAGAGAGGGAGGTTGGTCCAACCACCATTAATGTTCCTGTGCAGATCCCTGCCTGCAGGGATCCTTCCTGCGCCCTGCCTTCCACTGAGCTCTTTTTGTTACCGTTGCACTTTCATTCCCTGCCTTTTGGCATGCTTAAATAAAATTAAAGGAAAGAACAGAGTTCCACCTGACTTCTGGTTTAAGTCTGGTCCTTCATCATTTAAAGTCTAAAACGCCCTGTAGGAAGCTAATGCTTTATGTAGACCAACTGCAGTCCCATTTGCTGCACAGATAATAATAAACCTTTCCTGGGATTAGTGAAGGTTTCTTTCTGAATTAAAATATCACTTTGGGGAAAAGCTGACTTTCTTCCCTTGCCGTTGTGCATAGTCAGTGTCTGTTTCAGTTTGGATTTCTGTCAGAGCTCTGACTCTGGTCTTTTGCCTGACCCTTACACGTTCTTATTAACGTTTATTGGGTTGTGCATGCGTGAGAGCCCCTTTTGAGTGGGGAATAGCTAGGGGGTGGGTAGAAGATGGTCTGATCAAGGTTCAGAGTATCAGAAGGATAGCACTGAGAAGTGGAATGATACCTAATCCACTTGAACTGTGGGTGTGTTTTGTTTTAAACTGGGCAGTGGTAGCTGACTGTGCTAGGAATGGCTCTTCCTCCTTTCTTCTTTGCTCATTACAGATGCTGATACAGATTTTCAAATTTGGACCAGTTCCGTCTATTACGTTGAGTTTCCAGCTTCTAAAACGGAAGGGCAGGGAAGAAAGCTAAGAGAAACAAACAAACCCAAACCCCAACGACAAAATTATTGCACTGTTGGACTTGTTCACCACCCTCACACCTAGGCATCTTCCCTGAATCTTTTCTCTAGGGGTTTACTGCAAGTGCAGAGCTATGAGGGAGTTGAATGTGGGCTTTTTTTCCTCTTTCTAGAAGAGGTGTAACAGTCCCCAGCTGCACAACCTGTGAATAATGCATGAGCAGTTTATTGTGTGTGGGAGAACTCTTTACTTCCTGTTCGACATTGGTCTTATGCTTTATCTTGTATGTGTACTTTTTTTTTTTTCACTTTTGCATCTTTTTCCCCCTCCTCCCCTCTTTCTTGTTAACACCTAAGCAGGACATGAATTCACTTCCCTTTGCCAGTCAGTAGTATTTTTGAGCTCCGTATTTTACTTCTGAGTTTGGCTTGGTACACATTTTCTTTTCTTGAACTGTTGTTGAGGATGTTGAACACTGCAGTAGTGTTGAGCAGTGCATGTGGAGCAAAGGTTCCGTGGTGGTGGTCTCCAGTGGTGAATGGGAGTGTTTGGAGATCTACCAGTAGAAGTGGATCAGAGCACCACAGGAATGGCTGTGGCTGCAGGTGCTGCTACTGCAAGTGTCACAGGTCTGGTACTGGTTGCTGTTTGGAATCCTGACCGATGCACCTTGAGGACACCGGGATGCATCTGAAATTGGTTGGTTGACTTGCTGGGGGATCTGCCTAGACCCATGTTGACGGTAGTCTGACTTCCACGCGAATTCAGAGCTGAGTAGGAGAGGGAGAGCTCATTTTTAGTATATGTAGAATTAATTTGATTGATCATGTTTGACACCAGTCAGGGAAGAGGGAGGTATTCGGGCTGAGAGAGCAGGAGCACATTCCAAGATTTTTTTTCTTTTCTGTATCTTCTGATTATGATGAGTATTTTTCCCCTCAGCTGTCCTATTCCTCTAACAAATGCCTTTCCTCCATGACATTAAAAAACAAACAAACAAAAACACACACACACACACACAAAGGAGATTCTCTGTAACACAATCTATAGTCTTAAAAATAACTTTTGTGACGTACTTGTTAGGGTGACAATTTCAAAGCCTATGGAGATGATACTGGAAGCAGCTTCTAATCTACTAAAGAAATGAGTACAGCACAATCAGAAAAGAGAGGACCAGCTGGAAGCAGCTTATTTTTCCTTTCTTGTCTCTTGCTTCTTCAGCTATTTCTGTTATCTTCCCCTTTTAATTGCAGGACAGAGATGAGAAATATAGAACTGTAGTTGTCATAAAGAGTAGAAGAACAGGTCTGTTTCCATAATCCTGCAGCTTTTTCTGGTGCAGAAGCCCGCTGAAATCACTGCATCCCCATTTCAGAAATGAAAAGTATAGTCTGCTTCATCTTTAACTGCTGTCAAATGTTTAAGCTTTCCTTTCCCCAGCACTTATTCAGAACACATTTTCTGTTCAGCTAGGAATGTTATTACTAACTGATGAACAAGTCTGAATACTGAACGTGGCAAATGATTGACATTTCTAAAGTTAATCATAGAAACTTTTCATCCGGAAGATGCTGAGGCTGCTCTGGATGCTGATATACCATCTGACACCAGCAGCGAGGAGTGCTGAACAATGTCAGTTCAAGATGAGTGGCTATAAAACAGTGGAAAAGAAATGTGATTCCCATGACACTAAGTCATCATTTGACTTCAGCAGACTTTCCTGACTGGAAGACTACTAACAAAAGACATTCTTGCTAATAGCCATATGCTCGAAGTGCTGTAGTTTGAAGAACTCTTCTTGTACAGAGTTTAAAATCATTGAGAGTTGTACAGAGTTTAAAATCATTTAAACCTCATTGAGAAACTCTCCAACTAATAAACAAGTCACATGCCTGCTTTATTTTTCTTATTGTGATAATGTATTTCTAGAGAAAGAAGTAGATTTGATAGCAGCTTCAGCAAACAGTGTGGAGATGGAGAGTTTGCAAAAAAAGTGTAGACATGCAATTCATTCAAGGGAAGTTAGGCTCCTAAAGCCATTTGTTTCTCTTCAAATACTGTGCTTTGATTTCTGAAGTCTTGCACAGTGCCTGTAGTGTAGACACTGCTGTGGTTATGGCCATTTGGGACCTTGCTCACCGAGGTGCTAAGCCTGGCTCCCTATGCTGTCTTCTCGACTCTTAATACAGCATGAACAATTGAACTGTGTTTGATGTGGCTACTAGGGGTGTTGAATTTTCCCAAGCTCCCATCAGCAGAAGTCAAGCCAAGGAGATCAGGCTGCTTGAGCTCTACCCTCCAGTGGAAGAGCCAGCAATAGGAAATTATAAGATTGTACATCTTGTAAGCAGAATTACTTTGGCTTTCTCGTGATGTGGTATGATTTCTGTTTGTTGGGCTACAGGGGACTCTGGTCGTAAGTGTTGTTCACACAGATCTGCTGGCACTGCCACTCAGAAGTGATAAGAGAATTTGGAAGGGTTAAATGATGTCTTTTGTGCATGTGTGTGCACTGAAACCAGCTGATTCTCTTACATGGACGATGTTGTGAGTCAACCAGTTAGAGATCCTGGTACTTTCTAGGTGGCTGTTTTTCCCATTGTAGGGGAACTGTTAGGCTGGGGCTTGGCCTGGTGATTGAGCACCTGGTGAAGGTGAGCTATGGTTGGCCCAGGGAGCACAGGCAAATTGTTTGCACCTGTGCTCCCTAGCTGACCGGAAGGCGTGGAGCCATGCTGGGCTCATATCAGGGCCAGCTGCTGAACAAAAAACATCACTTGGCCATGAGCTTTTTGCTGAGGAGTGCTATGCAGCCAGGGAGCCCCTTCCCCAGTTGGGTGAGTTCAGCTCTTCTTTCTGTGTACAACTATTGGACTGTCTGTGAATTCTTTGCCTGGTGTTGCTGAGAACCTGTCAGAAGCAATTTTGCTCCTTCATTAGCACAACGCCCCTTACTCCTCTTTTGGTGAAAACTGCCCAGTTATGAGAGGTGATCTTATTAACAGCCCTCTTCCAGTATTGTGCATTTGCTTCTGTATTTAACCTTCATCTGCTGAGTTGCTTGGAAAACATTTTGCTGTAGTGACTGGAGTGGTGATAAGACTGGAGGCTTTTAGGCAGTGTTCCAATGCAATGCAGCCTGACTTGATGCGAGGGCAAAGGGGCCTTGCAGAAGCCCGTAAGTTATCCCCTGGCCTGGTTTTTATACCTGCCTAGCGGTCCCTTAGGATTAGCGGAGGTTTCTGTCTGCATTGTGCTGTCTCCTTGGGAATGCCTCTCCATTCTCCCTGCTGTTCTTCGTGTGAAAAGCTAACTTTGCAGAATCACAGAATCGTAGGGGTTGGAAGGGACCTCCGGAGATCATCGAGTCCAACTCCCCTGCCAAAGCAGGTTCCCTACAGCAGGTCGCACAGGTAGGCGTCCAGGTGGGTCTTGAATATCCCCAGAGAAGGAGACTCCACAACCCCCTGGGCAGCCTGTTCCAGTGCTCTGTCACCCTCACCGTAAAGAAGTTCTTGCGCACATTCGTGCGGAGCTTCCTATGCTCCAGTTTCTGGCCGTTTCCCCTTGTCCTGTCTCCACACACTGCTGAAAAGAGTCTGGCCTCTCCACTTTGTCCCCACACCTTAGATATTTATAGACCTAGATCAGGTCCCTTCTCAGTCTTCTTTTCTCAAGGCTAAACAGACCCAGTTCACTTAGCATTTCTTCATAGGGGAGATGCTCCAGGCCCTTCACCATCTTTGTGGCCCTCCGCTGGACTCTTTCCAAGAGATCCCTGTCTTTTTTTCTACTGGGGAGCCCAGAACTGGACACAGTACTCCAGAAGTACTGGCATTTAGCTGGCATCTGGCCTGTGCTTCTCATAGGGTGTAGGATGGTCTGCAGCTGAGTGTAAAAAAACATATAGGCATAGAAAGAATATCTCTGTTATTGTGGGTTGAAAGTATTTCTGTCATTGGTTTAAAAAACAAAAGCACCAAAAAACGCTTCTCCCTTTTCTATGTGGGGAATGTATCTTTTGTTTAATTCCTAGAGGTTTCCGTAAATGAATGAGATCTCATGTATTTTAAATTCATCAGAGTAGGAAAGTTCCCACGTTGGAGAGCCTTAGATTCAAAAGGGGAAAGAAAACATCACAGGCATCAGGGTGACAAATCTCAGGGATTAATAGATATTTCTGGATTTTGAGCTTTATAATTCAATGCTTGTTGGTTGTTTGGTGCTTTTATCTGGCCTTACTGAGCATCTTTATTCATCGTGGGCCATTGGATTCTCTTAGGCGGTGTGGGATTTGCAGAGTGCTTTCGGTAATAGCGGCAATACTTTATTTCTGCCCCGGTATTGTGGGAGATTTGTTCGAGGGCGCATCTTCCAGGAATTTTATAGAAGAGGCACAACAAAAAGAACACTTATCTTAACGGAGCCACAACTTCACTGTCAACTATAAAAGAAAAGCCAGCAGATTCCATCTCAGATTAAAAGTCAGCTGTGAATAGAGGCAAATATTCCCGTAGGCGCAGGGCAGCTCTCTGAAGAGAGATTGTTGAAAATGCAAATGGCTGAAAGAGAGTTCAGAGCGATTACTTTGTGTTTCAGAAGCACTGTGGTTTCGTATGCCCCAGGTCAGCTCTTATGAGATTTAGAGTAGAGATTTCTGGAAGACCGATGGCAACTTTCCACATGCTGTCTTCAAAATCCTCCCATCGTCTTTGCAGGCGGATTCACTCTTGTGAAGGACTCCTTCAGGGGAATGGATAACAGATGCCAAGATGGCCCCTTCACACAGCATGACAGCACAGGGCAAATACTGGAGGGGAAAAAAAAAGCACCTTTCTTCTTCTTTTTTCTTTTTTCTTTTCTTCTCTCCAAGCTCAGAACTGTCACGTTAGCTCTTCCAGTTCTTAAGGCATCCTTAACAGGACATCACATCTTAATAATGCCAACAGTGTCTTGACCGTAGTTTATATAAAAAGACAGAGGGTAATAATCGGGCTCCATCAGGAGGCCATCAGCTGGATGAGGAACAATTGACCTTTCAGGAAAAGCCATGCATTTAGAGGCAAACTAAATAAAGTATCAGACAGTATAGATTGGAGTTGCAAAGCAGTGTTTTTGTCAGATTGGAGGAAAAGGATGCTGGGAATAAAGTTATTTCCATCTTAAAGCAGAGAAAAGACGCCAAAACCTACTTTTTGGGAGATGGGTTCACCATTGCTGTCTTTTTAGAAGAGTGATAGAGCTGACTGTTCTCCTTCAGTTTTACTGATAAATCAGTCAGTCGGACCACAGAGAAGTCAATCACTTGCATGGTAGCATTAAACCTGTCATACTAATAGGATAATTTGACAAAAAGATTGATTTCTTATGTCCCTGCTTCACATTCAAGATAGTCTCGAAGTTCACAGCACTGAGTTTATTTCTGTGCCTTCAGTTTCTATTTTCCTGGCATCTCTTGCTTGGGGCATAAGAGAAAACACCCTGAAAATGAGGAGGATGAGCATAAGACAATAAGAGTGGATGTGAGGGAAGCTGTCAGGTGGGTAGGGGTTAACTCAAGAACTCTGAGATTTGGCGTAATGTAGAAGGAAGATGTGCTCTAACCTGAACTTATTGCTTTGATTTTCAAACCAAAATTTGAGGAAGGAGAAAGAAGGGGGTAGTTTGAAGCAGTGATCTGATGCCTTTAAGGATTTAAAGTCAAAGGAGGAGGGCAAAGAGTGGTTCACAAATTCTACTCATGACATTTTATTTCAAAATGTCAAGTGCTGAAGCTCTGGAAATGCAGCTTACATGGTGGATGTGGTGCATAATTGAAGCCACTGGAGAGTTAAGGAAATCTGTACTTCTTGGCCTTTGTTTGAAAATAAAAACTTTGGCAACACTGCATATACTGCTGGGTACGTATGGTGCTAAATCTCAGTGCAAAGTGCCGAGACTTCAGGGCCTGAGCTGAAGCCTTGCTCCCTGTGGCACCATTCCTTCTGATCTTGGGGGTTAACCACTGATGGCCTTTGCTTTTCCTTCTCATCCGTTCTGTCCTTTTCTGAATTCGTGGGGATAAGGACAGTCAGCTGGTGCAGTTTTCTCGTGGAACCGGGGATTATGAATGGTTAGTTGATGCACATAATGCGGATGCTTGTCCTTATTTCTACCACTGAAATAATGTGTATTGCTATAAGTGTCTTAAAATTCAAACGCAGGAGGGTTCTGTCTCAGTAAACATTGCAGCCTTGCATTCATCGTTGGGTTGTTTTGAGTTAAGTCTGCATCTGTGCCAGGTTAGGGAAAGTCGCCAGCCCTAGGCTGGCTTTCTTTTTGTAGATAGATGAAGTTGCCTCAAAAGCTCATCTGCTAAGGTTAACCCCAATTTTATGAGTGATACTGTTGTCCTTGGGCTAAGGAAGGTTGGCCTGTAATTGTCTTTTAAACTGTGACCTGGATATGAATGGGTCTTTTCTTTCCTCAACCCTTTGGGACCCCTTAGAAATGGACCTATGTTTCTATAGGATTGTATCTGAGAGAAACCAGACTGGAAAATGGTATTAAAGGCTCCTCACCCACCCGTTTCTCCCCAAGACTTAACTGACCCCTGCAATGCAATTGGAGTCCCTCCAGGAGTATTGCTGGATTGTCCTCAGTAATATTAATCAAAACAAACATGTGGGACATGCTTTTCTGGTATTGGAGGAAAGCCTATTTGTGTCTGCTGCATTAGGGAGATTGCTCTAGACCAGTTCATCCATGTGTAAAGTTGCCCTGTGATTTTGCCAAGGTTGAGGAGTTCAGGGAGATCTGCTGGCAACATTGCCAGCGGTTCTTCCATCCACCCAATTTCTCCAAGGTTCTGCAGGTCAGAGAAGAGTGGATATGTCATTTGTTTGTCTGAATCAGTTCTTCTGCCTTATTTTCTCTAACTACTGAGTTTTTTACATCGAGTACCAAACTTTCAGGGGGGAAAAAATAAGATCGATGCTGCGTACGTAACTTAAATGGGAAATGGAGCCTTTTCTGTCTGCAATTTGCATTATGCAGAAATCCGAGATGAAAAGGGAGAGCACATGTTGCAGGCACTCTCCATTGGAAGCTCATCAGCATGACAAATCACCCTGCATACCCTACAGTTTACAATGAGCCTTCCTAGTTGTTTACCTTCATGTAATTACACAGCATGGGCTCTTTTCTTTTTCTGTTAAGGGAGGTATTATGTGAGGCAGTTTTGTTTCTTAGAATTCCAAACTTCCCACCAGCTTTTCTAAGCATATGCTGGAAGAAGGGAACGCCCATTTTCTGTTGGCAAGGGTGATGTTGGTGTGTTCATTGTTTGTAGTGACATAGAGGCTGTACACTACTAAAATTGAATCATTTTGATAGTTTTTTTGGTCCAATCCCAGAAAGATGAGCATCTTTACCTGTTCTTTCCCATATAGCGTATACTTGAGCATACCTTGCTCAGCTTGCCATATGCTAACCTTGTCCTTTTCAGGCCAGCTATCTCCTTAGAGACTTTACTCCCTGAAGTGTTAAGGGGTGTGTGCATGTAATACATACAAACATAGAAAGAAATCCTGGTTAATGAAAGATCTTTGTTTTCAGCTCCAGCAAACTGGATTGATTTGTAACTGTACTGAATGTACTTCAGTAGCAGCTTCCCCTCAGGTGTCTTAAACAATTTTCTTACCTCTGCTAAATGCTGAGCCTTCTCTATGCATTTGTAAACTAGAATGCAGCTATCTGTGCTGCGGGGTGGAAAAGTTAACAAAGAAATGCTGAATGCAACATACAAGCTATTTGCAAGAGAGAGAGGTCAGATTTTTAGCTCTTGGTTGTGACTGATGTTTCGTGTTCTCAAAATCAGCCTCTTCTTGGAGAAGAATCTTTTTTTTTTTTTTTTTAATTGATCTATTATAATGTGCCAAAATGGAGTGTGATATTTAATGTGGACTGCTGTGACTGAATGTTTGGTCAGTACTGAGCATATTTGATAGTTCAGAAACAAATCAGTAAATTAAGGAGGAAGAAGTAATAGGTGTTTTTGGAACAAATTTGGGATGTGTTCCTTCTCTGAGCAGAATCAATTCCAAGTTAACTAGTCACAATGTGAACTCTGGCTTCTGTATAGAAACATATAAAAAGGAAAAGGATGTGAATTAAGGGAGGAAGGGGGGAGAAGATTGCTCTGATGTGCAGCTGCTGTGGTGGTATGTGGCATGACCTCTGAGGGAGGCAGTTGGAACATCCATCATGTGTGCATATATAGCATGAAGGTTTGAGTAGGCAATGGCGAGGAGAAACGCTTCCCAGCATTTGTTCTTGTGCAGTTTCTAGTACCAGCTTGCTGTGTTTTTTAAAACAGTGAATGGGAAGCGCAGTGATATCGACTGCCGTTCGGTGATTCCACAGTAGTTGTGTTGCAAATAAACTATCAAAAGAAAGCTGACTACACCAGGGTTGTCGTTTCAAAATAATCCAAGCAAAGAAAGTAGATTGATATCCAAATACATTTGCGTTACTTATGCCCCTGGCATGCTAATATCTCATCCAGTAGAGGGGAAAAAAACCTGCCAACCCGGCAATGTTATTTTGGTTTCATTTTGTAACATCCAGACCATTTGGTATTGCTCTCCTTTGTTATTTTTTTTGAAAGATTGCTCCTTTTAATTAAGAGAAACAATTGACTGAAATGTGAGTTTTCTCTGGAAAGAGTTTGACGAGCAGAGTGGGAATCCTGTGTTGGTTTTTTTTTATTAAGTCTTTGTAGTTAGGTCCAGTTTTTATGCACTTAAGCGTTCAGCTCAAAGTTTAATTCTCAGGTAGAGTGGGCTGTGAGCACCTGAAGATGTCTTCTTGGCAATTGCAGATTGTTTGCTTTCCTTAGCTGGAAACAGTGGCAGATATAACTGAGCTCTGGGGCAAGTCTAATTTTGGGGTCAGGAAGAGAATTCCTCTTGGAAACAGGGGATGCAGGCTTTGTGTGCAGCTAGGGCTTTTCTTTTTTTTTTCATTTCCTTCTCCAAAAGATTCAGTGTCAGCCTTTACACGCTGCAGGTTTGCCAGCGCATTTTAAACCTTTCTGTTATCCATAAAAGCTTAGCACCTGGTGAGTGCTTTAGTGGAGGTACTGCTGGGAAGGTCTGACTGCTCGCTTTGGTACTGAAATAGAAGCGACTTTCTTCTAAAAATCTATCCCAAATAGCCAAGCCGTGTTTTGTATTCCCATTACTTTGAATGGGAATTTCTCCTCACTAAGGAATTTGGCTCTATCAGCAAGACAAATGCCAGGTACTTCTTATGCTGGTCCATTAATTTCGATCCAGCTAAATGTGTATTCCTAATTGTTCTCAGTCGATGTATGTAAAGAGATCAGAGGAAGGAACTGGTCCAGAAGGGGGAATATTCAGTTCTGTATGCTTTGAAGCTGTGGGATTGAATGACTGTATCATCTTGGCTGTGACCTTCAGATTGGAAAAGTGAATATATGGCTTTTAAGGGCTACGTGGTAAGATTAATGATTAATCAGGGTGCTTTGTTTTGCATATTTTTGAATTCCACAGTCAGGGCTTGTGTGTATAATGGATGTTTTTATTTTCTTTCTTCTTCAGCTCATCTTTGCTGACTGCACCCGTTTGCTCCCTGATGTCGGTAGGCTCTCATAAATTGAGGAGTTTAGGCGGGCAGTTCCTTAGGCAAGAGCTCTCACTCAGCTGGTGATGTTGTTGAGATCTGCCTAGACTATAAAAGGCTCAGAAAAGGGGACAAGCTTTTGGCTGGGAGGCATAAGAGAAGTGTGACAGCTTTGATGTCTCCCCTCCTTCCTTTCTCCTGGATGCTTAATTGGCATTAGGAAGCAGAGTAAGTCATTAGATTTGTAAGGGAAAAAAGGAGCAGTTGGGACTCAGAGTCCAAGGAAGCCTGCTGTTGGTGGTGCTTGTATGAATGGTATGAATTCCATGATATTTAGCTCTTTTTCATAAATATCTTAGCTGTCATAGTGATACAATAAAGCCAAAATCTGAGTTCTCATCGCAGAAAAGATGTTTGTCCACATATTTGGGGAGAACAGCTTGAAGATGTGACAGCTTTGGGTTTGGATGTGCAAAAAAAAAAAGAAGAGCACCCACCCAAACCCACAGACAAGGAGGCCCTCACATCTTTGGTTCCCACAGTGTTGCTGTAACTGTCTCGTATAAATACCCAGAGAACTCGTTTATAATTTCATGCTTATTAGGAGAATACATTTCTTTCCTCAGTTCCTGGTGCTTTGCTGTCAAAAGCTGTTTTGACCCGTTCTTAGTGCTGTAACGTTACAGGTCAAAGAAGAGATCCTGTATAATACAATTGGTAATAATTTGCCTAGCCACATACGAATCATGCTAACACCTTTTCATTGACCGCAGTACTTGGCTTTTATTTCCTGTCACTACCCAGAGAGCTGCCGCTTGAAATCCTGGTGGGTGGCTGCTTTTCCTTCTGCTTTTCTTCTTTTTTTTTTTCCCCTCACTGTGTTTGAATATTGTTTGCTGGGGGCAGTTCAAAGAGAATTGCTGTGTGTGGGGCTGTAACATCACAGAAATACAGACACTGTGGTGATGAGAAAGAGAAGAGCCATTCTCACCTCATCCTTAGGGAGAACAGAGGATGGTCTTCCAGGTTCCGACCATTTGTAGGCAGGACTGATGAGCAAAGGTTTTGCTGTGTTACCATGGTTCTACCTTTGATGTCCGTTTTAAAAACTCAGTGTTACAAAGGAAACAGAAAAAACGGCAACAGCACTGACAAAAATTACGGCGTTGCTGAAGCCAGGTTGGTGAGGACGTGGTTGTGTTTTTCTCCTGGCAGTGCGCTGCTGTGCAGGGGCACTCTCTTCCTGGTCCATGGGGAATGAAGCCAGAAATAACAGGTTTAAACTGCAGCAAGTGAGATTTGCTTCAGTAACAAAAACTTTTTAAAGGTGATATACTGCATTAGATTTCTCGTGGGGGTTGCAGCATCTCCATCGTTGTAGCTCTTAAAGAACAGGATAGAAAAACATCTGTCACGAGTGATATCTGCAGAGCAGCTCCTGCCTTGGGGCACAGAGATGGACTCGATGACCTCGTGAGGTCCATTCTAGGCCTGTTTTCTATGATCTCTAATCCAGCGCTTTTCATTACTTATCCCTCAGAGCCCCAAAAGTGACAGCACTATCACACTTCGTTTTTACCCTTACACTCTCTTTTTTTTCGCTGGATGGGTTTTACTTATTCTGAGAGACTGGCTTCAATTACATCTTTCACATGCTTCTCCTTTCTCATAGCCTCAATCTTTACTTTTTATTTTTCCATCTGTCCCCTCTAGGCCTTTTCTCTCTGTTCTTTAAATGGGTCCTGCTCACCTCCAAACTTTCTCAAAGCAAAACTCACTCAAAACTCAGATCTTTTTTTGTGGATTTGAAACTTCCAATTAAAGAAAATAAGTTGGAGGAGCTGCTGGGTGCCAAAGTCGTACCCAGTGCTGCAACAGATACAGCATCGGAAATGTTTTTTAACTCGTCTAAGGAAGATAAATCAGGACAACAGCAGATGGTGAGATGGGGAGTTGTCTGGGATAAAGGCAAGCTTGCGTGTTTGTGCAGGGCGCGGTACGGTGTTGCCTTGAGCCTTGACTAATGACTGCTGTAATAACCTTAATTATCATGGGAAGCACATGAGATACCAGATGTGTGTATTTGCTTGCTTATTTAGGGCCAACCTCTACTGCTATGAAGTAAACCAAAGTCCTGTGAAGGAGAGGCTTATGAATGTAAGGCACGGTGGAACTTTAAAAAAATAAAAATGCAGAAACACCCACAGGCAAAGAAAACAACAACAAAATCCACAACACGAGAACCCCAAGCAAAAACCAGAAACCCAACAGAAATACTCCAGATTCCACTTAGCTCTCCAGAGCTGTCCTGAGGACGCAATGGCTCTGGGAGGGCATAAAGCCCTTACAAGCACTTGTGGGCAAATCTAACGCAGTGCTTAGGAAAGCTCTGAAATGTAAGATTCTGCACTTAGACACAGTGAGTTCCATCAGATGGAGAGACCTGCGCTATTAAAAGTGGAGCATTTGCTCAGATGAGTTATAAAGGAGGATTTTGCATTTGAATTGGAGGGGTTGCTGATGAGTTTTGGTACTTGGTAACAGCTGAAGTTAGGAGGTGATTGGGTGGGAGCTGGTGGGTGTTCTTGTATTCATGTAGGCATGCAAAAGATCAGTCTGCACATGGCATTGCTGTAAGGTACGAGAGAACCACGCGTTATGCTCTAAAAGGAGGAAATGTGATGATATCAAGGTGATTAAGAAGTGCAGCACATGAAAGCCAAGAGAGGGTGATCCTGGAAGTGATAGGTTTTCATTTGTCTGCTATAAGTACCCTACACGTCGGTACCATCCCTTTTTCCTGACACAGTTGGGTGTTTTGCAGTCTGGCATGGAGCAGTGAGTTCCTGTTCTATTTACACCTTTTCATCTCTTCCCAAAATTGAATTAAATTTGTTCTGGTAGTGGTGTGTGGTGGTTTTACGTGGTTTCTTTGTAAGTTAGCTTCAGGGCTTCCCCAGCTCTTAATTTGGGTGAGTAAAGTGGAAGATTGCCCAATAAAAGCAAAGCATCAGGCCAGGATGAGCTAAACAAACATCTGATTTGATTGCAGTGTTCTGGTTCAGCTCCGGGATGCCTTGCACTGTGAAATGTCTATGTTAATTCTCCACGTGTCTGAGTGTCATCACTGCAATCAGAGCTGTGGGGAGGAGGATGCTGGGAGCAGCCCCTGCCATGGTGACTGCAGTCTGTGCACGCTGCCACAACTGCCCCAGCAGTCTCTGGGCTCTGTCCTCTACCCCTAGGGCTGTGTATGGCAGTTTGTGTCATGACTTGTCTCCAGTTCAAGGGGCAGCGTATTTTCAGGATGTATAAATTTAACTTGGGTACTAATAGTTCAATCATTACCAAATCTCCCTCCTCCTCCTGACTTTTTAAAACGTTGACCATCCCCATTGTGTTATTTATCTGAGGTCTTGGCCTTTTTGTAACTAATTGCCCTATGTAAGCGTCTATCTGTACAAGGGGTGCTGCTTGCTGTGCGGCTGACTTTGATGTGCTGTACTGAATTATGCACTTAACAAAAAAATAATTGGAAGGGGAAACGCATTTTGGTAGCTTCAGGCTGCGGGAAGAGCTGCCGTATCTGCTTAAATCCATGTGTGTACTGTAAGGGGTCTGGTTGCTGGCACCCACGGACCCCTTCAGCAAAGCTGTTAAGGCAGAATTGGAAGAGCCTTTACGGAAACTTTGATTAATTTTTCAAGCGGTGACCGGAGCTGCTGTGTTACAGGGCTGTCAAATACCATATGTCCAGAAGCCTTGTCATCTGAATTTCAAAGTCAGAGCCACATTTTAAGAGACTTGCCCTTTTCATCCTATCTGGTCTGTGGGGGGGTGGCGCTGGGATTGAACCCTGCTTGGCCGCGTGAAAGAAGCGTGCCAGCCTTCCTCTGCCAGGGACGTTGAGCTTAAATCTATTTCAGGCCCTTAAAAAGGTCAGTTGAGGCTGCCAGCCAGAACCTGTGTGTAATGCAGTGCTATTAGAATCGCAGAAAAATAAAATCCCCCATCTGGGGCTGGAGGGCAGGGAGTGAAGGAGGTGTTGGGCACGTTATAAAGTGTGGAATATGAGCTCAGTGTAAGCGGTCTGTGCAGCCAGCATCCTGCAGAGCTGTCCTTGTGTGCTGGAAGCAGCACTTTCGCTCTGCTGTGGTCTTGTGGCTCCACTGCTGGGCATCTGGCTGCAGGTCTGGGACCTGACAAAGCTGCTTTTCTTTGCCAAGAGAGGTCGGAACGATGCTCCTTATCGTAGCTGTTTGGTGTAAGATCCTTTGGAGATCAGCAGTGCTTGGTTTTGAGGCTCCCTGCAGCTGTGCTCTGCATCAAGGCAGAGGGGAGGCAGAAGTTGTGTGGGATTTTCAGGGGGTATGGCTATAGTTGCTGGCAGAAGGAGAAGCTGAACTTGGTGCCTCAGTGGTCCCTTTCCATCCTTTGTTGATGATCTTGAAAAAAAGTGTCCAAACTGCTTTAGTCCATATCTTCTGAGATACCTGATTACCCCATGACAGCACTAGTTTGGAGTCTGACTAGAGCAATAGTTTGTTTTCCTCCCTTATTGTACTTTTACTTCGCTGCGATCCTTCAACTTGTGCTTTTATTGGTAACCTAATGAGAGTTCTTTCAGATTGGAAGGGACTGACATCAGCGGGTTGGAGAGCCAACGGAAAGATTTCTTATAACGGTAATCAACCTGGCTAATTTCCCAGAAGCATCCAGCCCTGCCGAGATGTAGAAGCATCCAGCACACAGCCTCGTTTCCACAGTTGGGTCTAATTTAATAGTACTCTGTTGATTTGCAGTGTAACTTTTATTCTGGGTTTTGACTAGTATATTGGAATTCAGCTTCTGTAATCTGGGATGTATCGTATTTATCTCATGGAGTATCAGGAGAGATTTCATTTTATTGGCATCTTTACGGAATAATCTGATGAATGTGAAAAGCAAACTTAATGTAATTTCTCATTGATTATTTTTACGTTAAAGCCCCATGATCTGAAATTAATAAGTTTGTATTCACTTGCCATCCTATAAATGGGGCTTAGTTTTAATCTTGCAGATTTTTTCAAGTTTAATCGTCAAAAATTGCAGGAATCATCTCACTTGCCATCTTAGTAATGAATTTCAGCTTTAATCTTTCTGATTCCTTCAGATTGATTCAGCAAAAATTACATAACTAGGATTTAATTAAAACATGCTGTTTTCCCTTAATTCTTTCTTAACGTGTTAAATTTTGATGTGCCAATGTGAAAGATTTTAGAAATATTAGCCTCCAAGTCAAATAGACCCTTATTTCCCAAAGCAGTTAGAAGCTTGATGCCAAGCTTATAATTTTTATTTAAATGTTGACTGTCATTAAAATGTGCTTGTCAGTTTTGTAGCTAACTGCAGTATGAATCCGGAAGCTATAAATAAAATTGGGATGTAAATTTGGTATCTCGGTCTTAGCGGCAAAAAATAACTCTCGCAGTCAGGATGGTGTCCGCCAGCACGCTTGCCTCCTCTTAGCTAATCGCTCCTTTTATTTGTCTCCAGCATTTTGGCTGGCTCCAATCCAGCCCTGCCACGGTAATGGCTGGAAACAAATGGGGTCTGAGCGCTGGTGGACGCGAGCTGTGTGCCGGTGGACAGCAACTTGTGCAGCAGCAGTCAGTGCCGCGCAGGGCTGTCCTCACATCGCGAGGTGGGAACGTGATGGATGCGCAGCGCTGTGATGGATGTGTGGCGGTGTGACGGATGCTGCACCCTTGCTGTGCGCCTGCTGTAAATCAGTGGGTAAGGAGACCAGAGTCAAGCAGTGAGCGTGCGGTGCTGGTGTCGGCTCCGGCACTTCTCCTGGCCTCGCGCAGACAGGAGTGGAGCATCGGTGCCTTTCCATCATCTGCCCTCCCTCCTTTTCCACAGCACTAAATACCTTCTGGAAATAGGTTGTGCGGCGTGGCTGGCACGCTGGATTTGTCTTCTCAGGTTTTGTTGTTTGGTTTTTCTTTTTTTCCTTCCTTCCTAGAATAGGTTTCAGATTTGTATTAAGTTTTTATTTATTTTACACCTGCTGCTGGATGTGTTTGCAGCTGAGGGCAAGGCCAAAGGCACACAGGACAGGCACTGAAGCATTTACCACAGCTCACATGAGCTCAGCTCAGCTGTGGTACCAGATGAGCCTTTGTACACTTTTACCAGCCCGACCACGACTTGGTTCATCACTAGCTGTGCTCTTTTTGAGGGTTGTTTTTACCTACTCTGTGCCTTTAGCTTTGAAGCTTGGACACATGATGATGATGAACATTTTTTTTTGTCTCATTTCTGGTTTTTGCCCTAAACCAAAGACAGATGAGTAAGTAATCCTTTATGGAAAGTAGATAGGACTATTCATTTCTCTCTTTTCTTTGTTAATCTCTTGAATAATGCAGGGAGCATTAATAAGTAAAAGCGACCTGGTAACTGTAGGATGCAGTGGTTTTTCGATATCTTCATATGTTGCAAAATTTAAAGCGTGGCCTCAGATGAGAGAGTGGATCATATGATAGCAGTATCTGTCTGATATCTTTGAGCACCAGGGAAAAGCATAACTACTTTTTAGACCAGAGTGAGTGACCGCGCTCCTGAGTGTTCCCATGAGCCCTCTTCTGCTGTGCATGGAGGGAGAAGAACTGTCCCTAAGGTAAAGCTTTGAAGTCCGGTGCTCACTGCTGCCCAGATGTGCCTTCAGTTTGCTTTACTGTTATCAAAATAGAGACTCCTAAACCCATGCCAAATCCCAGTAGACCCTTGAGGAGATTTCTAGAAGTGCTTGCAACTGTCACGTCTGTCCAGCAGCTGTGGCTGAGCGGCACGCACTGGTGGTGTGAGCACTGCTGCTTTGATGCATGGCTGCATGCTGTGTTTCTTACGTTTGCCTCCTGGCAGCAGTCACCTTCCGTGTGCTGAGGAATCGCAAAACCCCATGCCAGGGTTTGGGGACTTTTCTGGGTTTCATGCCTGGCATTTCTGTTATGTTTAGAAGTGGTTTTCTTTATAAGCAGAGGGGGGTTGGGAAGGCATGCTGGTGTAATGCAGGATTGGTTCGGGCTGCCTTTGAGAGGATGCTACATACTTCTCCACTCTGTTGTGCCATGACAGATTCTTCCCTGAGAGCCATTGTTTGGAGGGAGCTTTGCGTTCTTCATCAGCTTATGTTACCTCTATGTTAGCAACGTGAACAAAGAGAAAATAGAATCTAACAGAATGCTTCTAAATGAGTATTGCAATTCTTGTTGCAGGCGTTGAAGGGTAAAGCGGGAGCTGATAGCTGCAGTAGCGCGTAGTATGGAGGAGCACGGTGTGGGAGCAAGGTTAGGTCAGACTGAGGTGTTTCAAGGGCTTGGAACCTAAAGCAAGTAATTGTTTTGAAGGTAAGAACGTACCACTTAGGTGAAAAGGCACTGAGTTCACATCATTACAGGACGTGTAACAACATCCTGATCATTATGAAGGCTGCCACCACGCGAGGTGCTCAAACTGTCTTGTAAGAGGCTGCTTGTGAGGTTGTTGCGGTGAACATCAACAAGGTCGGGTTGCTGTCCTTCAGAAGGAGTTTTCTGTATCGCCTCCTGAAAAGGCAGAATTTCTAATTCCAGATTTCCGAATTCTCTGTGCAGCATCCGTAATGTTATAAATGTCTTTCCCCTAATGCAGGCCCAACAACATCAACCATTTTCATGGAGAACATGCGCTGGGGGCAGTGCTGGAAGGGAATCTTTTGGAATAGGTTGTTTGAGAGTTAGCCATTGGTGTTGTAGAACCTCTTTGAAAATATTAGAGAAATGATGCGAGGGAGGGAAAGGTGATAACTGTAAGCCTCAGAAAAAGGTTGATTATGAACTCAACAGTAGCATAAACAAGAGAGTGAGGCTGTACGAGTAATCAGTTTTGTGAAGGTTTTTTAAAATGATACACCTACGAACTTAATTTAGTGATAGATCTTTTAGGCAGCAAAACTATTTATGTGGAGCATTCATTATATCATGATAACAGAGACCTTCCAAAAGCTAAATAATTGAAGACAGACACTGGCAAAACAGTGAATAGATACTACAGTGTCAACGACTGCGTTTGCTGAAAGCCTTCTAATTGTATTCTGCTGCAATTAATAATCATCTTAATGGCTTTGCATATTTATGAATATATAAAAATAAGACAATGCATGGGCTAGAATAAAATGTTGGTTCATAAACTTTTATTGCTGAACGGTAATTAAGCATGCCTCTAATCACAGCATTGTATTTCATTTTGGATAATCTTGAATGCAATGGGATGAGAAATTTTGGGAAAGAAAATATGACTATTGAGAATTACCTTGTGTGAAAGATTTTAAGTCATAATATTTAAAGTGAAAGATATGTTTGCTTTTAGCTGTTGTGTGACTCTTTGACTTGGTGTGCTCAGGTGTGTGAGTCTTGGTTCTCCTTCCTCCCCTCCACTGTGAGGTGGTTCTTTCATGCTTCCTTTTAGTTTGCATTGAATGGGAGGTCATTAAAATGTTAGAGAAGCTGCTTCTGGCCTTGAAGTAAACTCTCATAATTTCTGAAGTTTTGAAATTATACTTGCATACCCATGAGAAAATTTTAAAGTTAGGATAGGGCCAAAAGGCCCTAAGTTTGAAGTACTTTGGGCCCAGTGGAGTTGCTCACTGCTTACATCCATCCAACTGAGAGATGGACGTGATGGGCTGCGCTTTCTCCTCAACCTGCATGGAAAGTTCTTACTCTCATTAAGACTTTTTCACCTTTATAACCCTCTGCATTACAAAACGTTCTTGCTTTGTTTTGACTTGACCTTTCAAAGTCACTAGAAATCAATAGACTTTAATGCATTTATTAAATAACGAGGATTCTAGGGATTTACATGGAAGAGCAGTGATACTTGTCAGGAAGCCTAAGACCCCTTTGTTGTCTCTTCCTTTGTTGTTAAACTTCCTTCAATGGAGGAAATTTGCACCTTTTTTTGCTGTGTGGGACTTTATAACCTTCAAGTTCTTGACAGTTGTGGGGAATAAGATTCAGGGGATAACAAGATATCAGGGTGCCTGATGTTTGTAGAGAATGGAAGATCCCTTAAAAGTACTACTTGAATAAATGACAGTATAAATTTGATAGGACACTATTGTCCTGTTTTTTAAAGTGATCCTTTGAGGTATTGACTCATATTGAGGCTTATGACCCATAGTGTTCTGAAAGGAGTGCCTTGCCCTCTAGAAGGATATATAAATAGGTGAAACAAATTTGGAAGCTCTTGGTTGCAGGTACTAAATCTACTCAGCATTCATATCAGCAAGTTCTGCATGCAGCTTTTCTTCAGCCTTAATGTCCAGATCCCTCTGTGATCATATACATGCAAATCCTTCTTGAGATTGATGGTGTTGGTTTCTTCCTTTTGTGTTGCATTGACTGACCTGGTGCAAGAACTGGTTTTACTTATGAGGATCTGCAACTCGGAAGTAGTATGGAACTTTCCTGCTAACTTTGCAGCTTTAGTTCTGACCTGCATTTTATGAAAGTCTTTCTTTGAGAGGAGCAGAGAAATGAGTTTAATAAAACCTCGAGGTGCCGTCCTGAATTACTTCAGCAGGAGAAGTAAAATGATTTTTGCCTGCATTTGGCGATGTGCAGTCAGAACTTGCTAAATTTCTAAACTGTTTAGCTGAGTGCTCGGAGTTGGGGTTATCAGTCTCTGTAATTAACTTCAGGTATAGCTTCATTCCTCCAGTTTTCCTTTTGGTTTGTTGCCATTCCCTTCCATCACTCAGGTTTATAGAGCTCTCATTCCCTGTTGTGCTGCAGATTTGGGGTTTATCTGTTCTTCTTCCTGGATTCCCTAAGCTGTATTCAGCTGTGCTTGGCACACAATGGAGGAAAACAGCATGTTGATGTGTGGGAATAGGAGGTGCTGAGAGGATGCCAGGGAAATAAGAAACTGGCCACTCTTTATGGAAGCCTTTGTCGAGAAGCTCAATATTTACAGCTTCAATTGTGAAGGTGGGAAGTGACCTGGATGAAGAAAAGTGGACCTTTTCTTTACTTGCATGTGAAGAAAAGAATAGTGCTCTTAGCAGTCCATCAGAGGTGTGCATATGGTTAAGAAAGTTACCCCACTAAGTTGTTCTGGTCTTTTGAAGAACACTTGAGCTTATTGTTTCTATATTCTTGTCTCTAACCCCAAATGTACACGCATTACCTACTGTGCTTTCTGAGCAGCAAATGTAAATGCTGTTGACTTCAGCAGAAGGTTGGTTGAGCTCTGTGTGCCTGATATATCAACTTACCTGCCTGCCTGCCTATGCACCCGTATTAATGATTTCTAGCACAAGTTCACCGCTCTTCTTTAACATCTTATTCTTTAAGGACTAATAGTGGAGAATAGGGGGGTATCCTGGCACATCTTTTCTCTAAAGGACATTATTTGTCCTGGGACTTTTAAATGCCACTAATTTGTGTGTGTTAATAGGGGAAATGTGTCCTCGTCTGTTTGAAGCCAATAATTTTATTTGGCTAACGGTTGGTGATGTCTTTGACAAGGTTAGAAGTTGATCCCTGCTCCTGACCAAACAAAAAGAAACACCCAAACTCAAAGTCTGGGAATGAGGAGCTGTTTGTGGCATGATCTGCTTGGACACAGTAAAGGAATACATATGTAAGTGAACGTATACAAGCAGTTTTCTTCTGTATGTGACAACTCTCACGCAACTGTATCTTGAAGCGTCAACATGTATTCAGATCTCAGCGTATTAAGAATGATTTAGGAGGAAGCACTGTCAAACCGTGTTGATCAAATTTAGCTGTTTCATGTTTTACTCTTTTCCTTGGCTGCTTTATGGGGAACAGTGCTTCGAGAAGTTTTGTTTTTTAAAAAATAAAGTAGTCATTAGTAAGTACCTAAATAGATTCTCCTACTAAACATATAGGAGGTGGAATTATAGCAGTTCTGGTTTTTTAGGATAATCATTCCTGTGATAGGTAGCTATGCAAACAGAGATAGTTAGATGATCAGTAATTGTTTTCTTCTTAAAAAGAAAACTTCCTGCATTATAAACGGTGACAGTGCTTTCCTGTTATGAGGTCAGCATAGATTGCACATAAAATGAGTGATAGAGAGTGCCTGGAAATGGTAATTAAGAAGGTAGAGTTTCAGAAGCAAGCATTGATGGTCTTTTTGAGCCGTATCTCTCAGTCAGTATTCTAGCTCTATGACGTTTATTCTCTCAGAGACATTCTCCATCAAGGCCAAGGAGGGACCTTGAAATGACATTTTGTGTCTTACTTTTGGAATTATTGTTATTTCTCCATTATAACAGAAATGCATGAGATCCTGCATGAGGTACAGCTCTGCAACCTCCGTTGCATGGTGCTGGTATCCTGTAATTCAGTCCAGATGAGGATGTCACCCTGACACCTCTCTCCTGACACAGGCAATGTGGGATCAATATAGCTACACAGCAGCCATGTCAGCTTGAAGCACGCACAATTGCTTGGTGAACATTGAAAGAGACGCATCTAGGCTGTACCTTTGGCTCATCTCAGCATGCCTTTATTTTGGCAGCTTGTGGTGCTAATGCCAATTAGTGTAACAAGGTAATTCAAAAGAGGTTGAAAGCTGCTGTACTCAAAACAGCCCAGTTGTGTTGGAAATAGTTCTCAATGACAGCAATTTCCTTGACTTTTAAAAAGGCAAAGGAACAGTTCCTAGGAATTTGGTGTTGTGCTTATTTCTGTGTGCAGGAGTCATTCTTGCAGCATTTTTCTCTGTTATATGCCATATGTACAAATGTGTCAAAATAACTTTCCCTGGAGCTGCTAATATGCTGCTAGAAGTTTCTGCAACAGTTGGCATAAAACTGAATGAATCCAAAGCCCTTCCAGCCTTCTGTGCAGTGAGTGTTGAAGCAGGTTTCTTCTGTAAGCCTTCAGCATTGAAGACGTGAACCAGAGTCTACCTAATAGAACTTTTTCCATAGAGTAGTTCCACCGTTTGTCAGCTTTGATTATTACTAATTTTTATTTTTTATTTATTTTTTTTAATGCTTTCTTAGGAATCATAGCATCATCGAGTATGGAAAAGACCACGAAGATCCCCAAGTCCAACCCTAACCCACCCCCACCGTACCCACTGCCCACATCCCTCAGTGCCACATCTCCATGGTTCTGGAACACCTCCAGGGACGGTGACCCCACCACCTCCCTGGGCAGTCTGTGCCACTGCATTATTGCTCTTTCTCAGAACAAATTTTTCTTAATATCCAACCTGAGCCTCTCCTGGTGCAACTGAAAGCCATCACTTTTTGTCCTACTTTTGCGTTTCGTCTTCAGCTTTTACAATGTAGGTTGTGGGATGGCTCACAGTGTACGTGTTTTTTCCATAGGAATCAAGGCCACGGAAGCTTGGTGCCTGTAATGGTGCACTCTTCTGTCTTATTTCCTTCTTTGAATGAAATGCTCTACTGAGTTGAATAAAGTGCGTTTTGCTTCACAGCAGAGGTAGATGCTTTTCTGCATCAGAGTTCTTAATGACAGCTTACATGGCCTGCCTGAGGCAGGAAAGTTCAGAGACCAGGGTGCCACCCAAACTCTTTGCGTAGGAAAAGCAGGAAATCAACTGAGCAAAACATGTCCAGATAATGACAGATGCACTCTGCGGCAAATCTGAGAGGGTACAGTAAATTCAGACAAATTATCTTTTTTTTTTTTTATTTAATCTGGGTGCATCGGTGGTTAATGATGAGCCTGGCCTCCAGGCTGTCTGCCTGCAAGGTACCAGCACCGCCCACTGACCTGCCTGCTGTGTGCGCAGGCTTTGGACGTGCTACAGGGATGGGATCAGATGTGGGCCAGTTGTATTGTCTGTTCTGGTTCTGAAGATACAGAATGAGGGAAAGTTTTATGTGCTCTATTAACTCCCCTTTTTCATAGCTTGCTCAGTTAAGAACTTTGCATTGTATTGGAGTGTTGAGTTTACGTCATGTAGCTTCCCAAATGCTAGTTCTTATTTTGTCAGCTTGGCAAGGAAACTTAATGTCCATTTGTACGTAACTATAGCTGGTGATTGAATCGTCCTGTAGCCTTCAAATTGTGAATCCGAGCAGCTCTGGGAGTATAAGATGTCTGCCTTTAGTCTTTGGACTCACTAGTGTTTGACATCCTACTTGAAGTGCAGATGAGAAATTGGAGTACAGCATTAGAATATGCGGTATCAGCACAGCATAGAAAACTCAAATTGTGTTCTGTTTTCACTGAACATTCCCCTTTTTGTATGGTCAGGGTTGCAGTGGTTGGTTTTTTTTTTTTGCCTTCTAATCACATAAAGAATTGATGTTGTGAACATTAGCTGCAGGAAAGAAGGAATTTCTTACATGTATACGCACTGTTCAGTGCAGGCAAAGCATGTATTCATGTCTCATTTTGAGAGCTTGAAAGTAAAGGACTAGATCACCAAGACACAAAATCTGTTGGTGTAAGTCAGGAGGATTTCAGCAGAATTATGCTGATTTACGCCGTGTCAGAAAGAAGCACGGGGTGATGTGGTGCATCCTTAGAGCTGCTCACTACTAGAAGCAACACAGATTGATTTAGTGAGGTCTTATGCTTTGTTACTGATAGATTATCTTTAATTAAAATACAGCGCTTGTTATATTTGCTTTGTTATGCACTTGTATAGAGGGTTAACTGACTGAATTGTCCTTATGAGATGAACCAGTATCTCCATTGTGAGACTTAGTGACAAGTGGATGAAAATTGAGAGTTGACGTGCTTTCTAGGAAAATGTGCACTTCTGTGATTTATGGGGAACTGCCAAGAAGTCCCTGCTTCGGAGGTTTTGATAGCACATAGGCAGAAATTATTTCTACTTATTCGCCTCGAGTTGCTGGATGTGTGCAGTGCAAAAGTTGTGTCAGTGACTTAAAGGCTCAGCAGGGGATAGATCTAATTCTTAGCCCATTACAGATGGCCTCATTCTATTTTCATAGAAACATATATGCTGAGACTAAATTTTCATGGCAAATGGTAAGACTAACTGCATTTGGAAATAAGTGTTAATGGTCCTTGTAGTTATCTATCAGCTGCTGGTAGGCGCTGCCTTAGCTAGCAGCAGTTGGACTATCTTACATCTATAATAAATGATCCGATCCCTGTGAGAGTAATAAGCTCTGTAGGGCTCATCTCCCCTCCATACAGTTCTGCTTGTCCAACAGTGGCACTCACATAATTTGGATGACTTTGGCTGTGTGATATTTTTCAAGTGCTGAGAGTTTTCTGCAGAAAACCTAAATAAGGCCAATTGATATTACTATAGCAACTTGGGTGAGCTTGGTCCTGGAAGTGTTTGACCTGATTGCTAACCAGCTGTCTGGTTTTCATTGCTGGGTGAGAAGACAGGGTCAGCCCTGGAAGGGGAATTGGATGCCTTTAATGAAGTTATACCTCTTCTTGTAACAGCAGCTGTGCAAGGAAAAAGTTTTTTGTCACCTCCACTTTTGCATCAAGAGGGCAAAGCCGTGTTCTGCGCGAGTCCGGCTGTGAGCAGGGTTTTCAAAACCTGTCCTACTGCAGTCAGGTTTTTATTTATTACTTCAGGAACTCTGACGTCTCGAACACTACTGCTGTGTTTCATTATTAACCAGCGGAGTTTTCCATTTGGGTTTTAAACCTGCTGTTTTTAAGACTGCAGCCTCTCATGTGGAGGGCAGAGAAGAGCTTCCTGCTTTCTGAATTAGTATGTAACGTGTGGGAAGCGTGTATCCCAATTGAAGCTGGTCTTCAGAAGCTTCTAATTAGGACAGAGTGATTTGATTTTTTTCAGGAGGTACCTTTGGGGTTCCTGAAATAACAAGACAACCATGAGGGTGATGCAGAGCAGGTTACTGTCATCTCTGCAGCTGTCAGAAATGTTTGGGTGGTAGGCAAACCCATGCATTTGAATAAATAAATATTTTTTACTTAATTTATGGTTTTCATGCAGAAAAATCTGTCAAGTTTGTGGTGTAATGACCGACTATTTTTTTGTTGTTGTTGTTTTAGTGGCATGAAATTTTTCCAGAAAAACCCTGAGTGATGTTTTAAGCAACTTCACAGCAGGATATGGAGCCACTTATGTATTATTTTTCATATAACTTTATACAACAAAGCAGGATCAGGGAGGCAAGAGAGCAAAGTGTAAAGTGGCCTCTCAGGGGGTAATGATATGGTATGCATTGCAGAGAAAAGCCAGAAAGGTAAAGTGGTTGAAATCACGGTAGTCAAACTGGGATATGTGAATAAAGACAAGAATTACCCTCTGCCTGCTTTCTTGCCGCAGATGAAAGGCTATTTATGTTGGTTCATAGATAACATTTTATTTGGTGACTAAAGCTTTTGTGATCCTGGATAAAGCAGCGGGACCTCACAATCGATGGCTCAGTTTCAGAGCAGTGCTGAGCAGGAGGGTGGTCTGTGAGCTTTAAAGGTTGATGCCTGGTTCTGTGAGACAGGAGCATGGTGGGAACTTCTGGACAGACTGACACAGGCAATGCTTTTGTCCGGTCTTATAGAATCCTTTTCGCTGAGGAAGAATGACGTGTTGCAGGTTGCCCAGGGAAGCTGTGGAAGCCCCATCCATGGAGGTGTTCAAGACCAGGTGGGATGGAGCCCTGGGTGGCCTGATGCTGGTTGGCGACCAGTCCATGGCAGAGGGTTGGACCTATGTGGTCTTTAAGGTCCCCTTCATCCTGAGCCATTCTGTGTTTGTGGACTGTGATATGAATCATCTTTGTATTTCCTTGATTAAGGAACCCTTGAACCCTCTTATCCTGGCTGGTGCACACTAATCCATGAGACATCACTGACCTAAGACCAAGATCTCTGGAAGTATCACATGATGAATGTGGGGCTTCAAAATGGAAAGTTGTCAAGTGCTGCAAGTCTCCAGGCTTGTGCTGTATGAACACAGCCTGGCTGGTGGGGTCCTGTGTGTGGCATTGGACTGTGCTCTCCTTTGAAGTTAATACATGCGAGGAAGAGTTTGAAAGCAAGCGACAGCTGTGGGCCTTTGCTCTTGTGAATTCGTTGTTGTTCTCCGTCACTGGGTTCCTCGGTATCAGAAGAGGGGGATTGTTAGTGCAAGATGTGGTAGGTAGAAACACAGAGTTTTTGTTTCTTTCTGAAGTCACCTCATCGAGCTCTCAGGCTGGTGTGCTGGCAGCTCAGCAAACGGCTGTTTATTCTAGAACAGTTCCAAATAGCATCCAAATACAAATCAGTGGCTTGTTCCCCCAAAAGCTAGTCAGAAACTTTTATTGCATCTGTCAGTCATTGCTCTTGTTTCTGCGGGCCAGCTTTGAAGAAGCAGTGCAATTAGAGCATCAGGTGAAATCTCTAGGCAAGCTTTTGGCTCTGCCAGTGGAATGTAGATTTTGTTCATAAGGCTTTAAATTATTATTTGTAGACTTGTCAAGGCCTTGTTTAGGAAAGCTGCACGCCTGGTCTCAAAACGTGTAGAACGGAATCCTCCTCCCTTCCTTTTCTTGCTAGAAAACAGCAAGAAGCCTCATTTCTTCCTCGTTTTCTTTACAAAACTGTTTCATGCAGTTTGTCTGCTGCTCTGCTGATCCTTGCAGGATGAAACGTGTGTTATTCCTTCTGTCTCTCTTCCCCTGGAAACCCCCCTCGCGTGCTGACTTTGAGCACAGTGTATCTGCAGCAGCAGGACCTCCCTGTCGGCATTGGCTCTCAGCAGTCGGAGCTGTAAGACGATGAGAAAAGGGCGATGGTGGGGGATAACTGATTGGGTGCTTCTTGTACGTGTTGGGTGCATGGTGGGAATGTGTTCTGGAAGAGGTAATGTGTTTCTGCTGTTGCAGTGGAGCCGCAGAGGCTGGTACAGAAAGGACAGAACTGCTGCTTGGTGCTGCCGAGCTGCACTGCTCTTCTCATAGCACGCTCACTGAGATCTGTGTTCTCAGACTCCAGCTGCTGTTGCCTTGAAAGAACTATTGCCTGGCTTTGGCAGGGCGCGGGGGCTGGCTGTGATGGCAAGGCAGAAGTGCCTCGCTTCTGGCACTTACCCAGAACTTTGTCTCTTGGGCTTTTAAGTCCTATGTTTATGAAAATGGTTTATATTTGAAACTTCCTTTCTCCCCCAAAAGATAAGACTGCAGATTAAGTAATGTTGCCGGTGAGAACTCTCTGGATGGGCATCGGCTTCCTTTTGAAATCCTGAGTTGTGTTTTGTCTCACAGGCTGTAACAGTGGCCAATAGCAGTGTGGGGATAGAAGCATTTGCAGTAGCATCTATTCAACCCCTCTTTGATTTGAAAGATCTTTTTCTTGCACTGCTCACTCTTGGGCCTTATGAGAAATGGTAGAGCCTTTTCAGTTGAAAAGGGACCACAAACAAATGGGTGGTGGTAGAGAGCAGCAAAATGTGAAGTGCTCCCACTGCTGCAGCTCTCCCCTATGCAGACAGCCTTCTGGGCAGCTCTCTGACACAGGGTCCGGTCTGTTTCCTGCCAGTGATGGCTTTCGTCTGGGAGCAAAAGCAACATGCAGGCTTCATATATGGAGCATCCAGTCAGGATGCTAACTTCAAATTTAAAATCTCTTTAGTGTTTAATTTGTGAACATCTTTATTACATCTCAGTAAATGGAAACTGCAAGAGCAAAGCAGGCTGCTGCTGCTGTGCTACCACCAAAGAGCTATATTTTCTAATAGTTTGGTTTAAAAGGGGTTTATGTGGGAAGGACACGTAAGAAATTATCGCTTACGGTGATTGTGAACATGCCTGTGTGAGCTCCTGGTCTTCTTTTGGAAGTTTTTGTGTAAATGTGGATTTGAAGAAGAGAGAAAATAATGGCTTAACCTAAAGAAAAATACTCTTGCCCTGGATGAAGAGTGGATGAATGCTATCAGCCGTATTCTGCTTGCAGTCTCTCCAAATGTTTGTGGGAATGTAAGTGGATTTAAGTATCCTTACAAAGCGTGTGGCTGATAAATCAGCTGGTTCCCCCGCAGGCATGCATCTTTCTATAGAACTTGATTAATACGTATCGTTCTCACCTCCTGCGTTTGCCCTCATTAAAACTTCTGAAAGAGTTGGGAAGTGGCAAGCTTTGTTTGACCCCTGTTCCTCCAATGCTTCGTCTGAACAGTTTTACATTTACAATGTGCAGTTGAAATGTAACGTAGGGACTGGTTAATAAGGATTCTGAACATGAAAAGGAAATGTGAATTAGATCTTTTTTTTTTTTCCCTTGAATTTTATAGTTTCATTTCTGGTGATGCGGGCTCAGTTGCAGAGTCTCCTGTGTAGTAAATTACTGCTAAATGTTAGGTGGTAGTGGCGGTGATTTCAAAGATAGGGTGGTCTGGAAGAGACAGCCTGCAGCAGTCAGTCATATTAACGCAATTGGCAATAAATGCCACAAAACCCATCATTTTATACTTCTTTTGGTCGTGCTGTTGAGCTAGATGAACTATGTCCTGGCTTGTGTTTCAGAGAGGAAATCTGAAATATAGTCACTTCAGGGGAAATGCAAGTGTCTTGATTTATTGATGTTATTTTATCAATTTTGCACAGGTTTTGCAGGGAGGATGGAAGGAAGGAAGATTAGCAATTTCGGATGAAGACAGGCAGAAATGTTCTCAAATGCCTGTCACACCCCAAAAGCGGTAATCAAATTACTGCCACGAAGCAAAATGATATAATTGATTATGAAACTTGAAATCAGTGCCTAGAGCATTAGGGAAGCTGTCAGTGTGAGCCAGTGCGTTTAAAAAGAAGACTGGGTGCAAATCTATTAACTGTGTTTTTAAGGGGAAGGAATCTTGTGCAGAAGGGAGCGGCGTCAGTAATTTATGGGCACATAGAAAATGCTACTTCAGTGATTTATAGTGTCAGGCAGGGCTATTAACATGATTAGAGTTCAGACTTTAATTCACTCCCCTTTTTGAAAGAGGACAATCATCTCTGGTGAAGTCCCACACGAGTTGCTTCGAATGATGTGTGAGGGCCCTTTGGATTCCACGGGAGGAACAGCTTTTAAGTCAGGACAGGTGTTGAGCATAGCATGTCCCTGCTCATTAGACGAGTGGTACCCACGATCAAATCTTTATTTCTCCTTTTCCAAAGAAAATCACAGAATCATCAAGGTTGGAAAAGACCACCTCTAAGATCCCCAAGTCTGAGCCCAGCCCGCCCCCACCATGTCCACTGACTGCATCCCTCAGTGCCACATCTCCACATTTATTGAACACCTCCAAGGGACCTTTGGATACAGAAGTGCTGAGTAACCTAGGGACTCATGTTTCCAATAATATCGGTCTGTCACCAGCTCTCACTGTACCTGCACCTGTGTAGCAAAACCAGTATTTGTGTAGGACACAAATGCTTTTCTTTGGAACACCAACAGGTGGGAGAAATTCCAGCTTGTTGCTCCGTGCCACCATCTGTTCTTTGTGTGCCTCCTCACAACGTAAGCACCCTTGAGCATTATGTTTGCCCCTGCTTTGTGGTGGATGGGGTAGGGTTTAAGGCACGCAAATACTGAAGACTTGCTGAGCTGCGAAGTTCTCGGCAGGACAAGCAGTTCTTAAAGGAAAAAGGCATTGTGGCTCTTGAGGTGTGGCCCTGCAGATCTCAGCCACAGCTCTTGTATGATGGCAGGGCCTTCAGGGAAGTAAACTGTGAAATTGCTGTTAGTCTAATACAAGAAATTTCTTGTCCCATTTCTTTCTGATCCAGTCATTCGGTGTGTCATTCTGCAAGATCTTCCATCAGCCTCAAAGAACTGCTTACTGTGCTTCTACGTGGTTTCTTTTAGGTAGCAGTGTTATTTATGTATTGATTCCTTTGTCATTTGTTTATAAGACAGTATCCTTCCCTTTATTGGTTGTAGGAAAGGAGACTGGTTTTAAGCTGCATGTCACCGTTTATGATACCCGTTGCTGACAAAACTGATTCCAAAGTCAGTTGGTGTTTGCATTAGGCCTGCTTCCCCCTGTGTCTTGGAGTTGTCGTGCCTCTGCAGAAAGTAACTGATATGACTGCAATATTTTATCAATGTCTATCAATATGAGAATGCAAACTTAGCAAAACCTACATAGGAACAGTTTGTAACGTTCGTGTCAGGTAAGGTTGGGGTTAGCAGGTTGGTTAGGACTATACCAGAACGGGAGGACAAGGCTGCTGGTAACATGGTGTGACCTGACACAGCTGGCATCTCTTGTTGAGAATGAGGATGAAAATGTTGTCAGTTAGGAAGAAAATACTTAAATTCCATAACCTAAAACAGCCATTCTGTTGACACAGCTTGGAATTCATATGGCTTCCTCAGAAGAAGCAAAAAGGAAGAGGTGCTTCCTTCTTAATGACTTAATTTCTAATGAAGACCCCGGAACCAGAACTACTTTTGAAAGATTTGATGTGACTGTCTTGATATTTTCGGTGCTTATATGAATGATATTTGCATGGTTGGTTATAAATGGTAAGGCACCGATGGCACAAAGACCCCATAGGTTGGGTAGGGCATTGTTACCCTCATTTTCTGGATGAGAGACGAAGCCCAGTGAAAATTCCAGTTTCAGGATTGTGGAATCCAGGATCTGCAGATAAAAGGAACCAACATCTAGTATAGGTTTAAACAAACAAATGAGGAAAAACTGAGAATGGCATTGCTACCTTCATTAAGAAACCTGTGTTTGCAGTGATTTTCAGGTTTTAGACATTTGCCACCCAGTTCCCTAAATCTGTTTTTGAAGTTTCTTATCTGTTTGCCCTCCAGAGCTGCTGCTTGCTATCTTGAGCATCCTCCTCTTTCTCAGTTTTTGATTAATCTTTCCCCACTCATCTCAGCCTGTTCCTCCCTGGCTGGCACAGAGCCTTCCCAATTGCTCTCATCTGTGGAAAGGAATTGTGCTTTAGTGGGGAGGAACGAGAAGCTGAGTGCGTATGGCTGTGAGTGCCATTGGAGCTGTAGGTTTATTAGATTTAGATACACCTCACCTTGCTTATGATCTGCTCCAGTATCTTAGATCTCCATCTCTTCCATCTCATGTTACATCTTCACTTCTGGGCTGACTTGGCTTCATCTTCCAATGCTGTGGGTAAAAATTTAGGCAGACGCAGTGCTCTTGCTTTGACCTTCAGTCCTGCTCCCACAGTTAATATGAAACGCCATACAAACCTTGATGCAATTTTCCATGGCTGTTGTAGGCACTGTAGGCAAAGTGTCTTATTAATGATGGAACTGCAGGGGATTCTGATTGCGCTGTTACTTCTGGTCGTCACACCAGCTTAAGGGAAGTTGTGCTTGGGGTGGTCTGGCCGTATTTCCCCATGCATTTCACTTCAGTATAAAATACTCCACGGATGCTTTTCCGTTATCAAACTGTTTTTAGCTGAGCTTGGAATTAAAAACTGTCTGTGTCAAAATGATCTCCTGGGGGAGAGATTTGGGAGGCAGTGACCTTGCTGGGAACTGGAGGAAGAGATGACGCTGCAGAGGAAGATGTTGCAGAAGGAAGTGGGGAACTGAGTGTCGAATAGGGAATTGTTGCTGGGAGTCTGGGAGGGGAAGGTATTGTAACACTGAGGTTTGGATGGCAGTTGGAGTACTGGTCCTGAGTATCTGGTGTGAAGTGCAAGCTCTAAGTGCAATCCTTACATTTTAGAAAGCAAATAGTTCGGCTTTGTTTAAAGGAGGAAAGAAAAAACCTAAAATAATTCTTCTGGTTTAAATGCTTGATTTCAGTGCAGCTGGAGTGATTGCAACTTTCAAAGAACGTTTTCCCCAAGACGAAGTTTCAGCTGGCATGAAAGCTAGCATTTGACATCGTTCTCATGTAATGACTGTATTAACAAAAGAATGCCTCTCTGTTGGCTGCCTTTATAGAACAACTCCAGTGCAGTTCTTCATTTTTGTAACTCTTGTGAGTGACTTAAAGTCAGCTCGAAACTCCCGCTGAAATGCAGGCAGGTCAGCTTGTGTGCACACAGTTAGAGCGTTAGAAAGAGCTCCAAATGCCTCAGAGTTCTTTGCAGTTGTTCCTATCTGTTGCTGTGGGCAGTCTCAGTACAGTGACATTTGCTGCACTGAAGTATTTAGATTTCCTATCCTGTAAGTGGTGTAAGGATGATCACACTTGGGTCCAAATACTCATGCATCCAACCTGAGATGCTTCAGTATGAATCCTGTGCTCATTAGGAATCCCTTTAGTAATGTGTTTTCATTGATGTTGCAGACGTCGAATTCAGCTACTTGATGAAGTATTTTCCTTTTCTTCTGTGGGATATGCCTCTGTAAGTTCACAGCTTTTCTCCAATACTCAGCTGAGTTTCTAATGGGAAGGATGTTTAAAGAAAACGTGCTGCATATTTTAAACATCCTTCCTGATTTCTTTTCTTTTTCAATATATTAAGAAAGAAAAGATGGTACATGACTATAGAGAAGGAGCAACTTTTTATTTTAAGCTATGCCACCAACGCAGCCTGGCAGGATATGTATGTGGGAGAAGATTTCTAAATAGGAAATTGTGATGTAAGGAATGTTAGCATCCATCAGCATTGCGTGAATGTTGGCTCTTTAAAGAAGAAATAATCTGCTTTCTCTGCTGAGAAACCGTGCTTACAAGAGAATACAGTTTATGAATGGTGACTGGAGATGAAGCGAAGGAGTGGGATTCTCATTTAGTAGACTTAAGAAAAAAATATATTTCTCTGCTGTATTGATTTATTGTAATTTCATATTAACCTTTTTCATCATTTATGTAGTCATTGACTGCAGCTGTAGAGAAGCACAGAAATTTCGAACGGAGCATAAAGAGCAGAATGAACGCCTGCTTCATTACTGTGAACATAGTCTGGAAAGGTGAGAAAAAGAACTGTGAGATAAGTGCTAGACATCAGCTTCGTTATAATTTACATTTTATTAATAAATATTCTTGGAAATGACATTTTCCTTGGCGTCTATTGTAAACTGCTGCTGAGGAGACGGGGGTCATCTTTCTTTTTGGTACAAATGGGTGCAGCTGAATTAAAAGCCCCGTGCTTTTCCATCAGCCCTGGAAGCTGCTCCTGTTGGGCGAGGAAAAGTTATCTCTCTTTGTCAGGCTGAATTGCAGGGCTGTGCTTTGCTCTTCTCTGCGTATCGCTGTGACAGATAACAGGCCCCTAATTTAGTAGAGAAAGGCATATGAATAACCAACAGCTAGAAATTAAGGCTAGACAATGTAAAATGAAAATGTAGACACTGCTGGGTAGCAGATGATGATGTAACGTACGACTGAGCTATTGGGTAGCTGGTACAGTTCCTTTCTTTCAGTGTTTTCAGATCACAACAGATTGCCTTTTGGGGAGGTACCGAGGTGGGTTGAAGAATTTCCTGGGTGATTCTGGCATTCCTTTAAAAATATCTTTCCAAATTATAAGAGAAGTTTTGGTTTTGTGAAAATAATGCTATCTATGCTCATATTAAACTTAACTGAGGCCTATTCACTAAAGCTATATATTTTTTTTGTATGATGGATGAAAAATACTAAAGCAAAGCATCTGCTGTGATCTGGGAACTCTTAAGAGATTAGTCAGCAGTTTTCAACAGAAGAGGCTTTGTAAACTCATTGGAACACGGAGTGTAAGTGAAAAGTGTGACTGAGAGGCAATGTAGGTTAAACAGGCACTGGGTTAATATTAAAGTAATGGTGAGTTATGTCCCCGTATCCTATTCTACCCCTGGTTAAAGACTTAATTCTTGGGAATGTTGTGTTGACAGCTGCTTCCTCTGGTGCATGGGTGAGGAAATGGGCTTTGCTGAAGTTTGTTGCACTGAAGTGCCAGTGGCAAATATTTCTGCATGACTCTGGAGGCATCGCAGGGTGTGTGCCCATGACCAACCATATGCTTTTTGGATAATTACTCTTGGTTTGTTTCTTAAGAATTCTACATTTTCCTCCATAGCAGTTCAGTGATAAAATATCCCCGATGGGCTGCTGCAGACCTGGCTCAGGGAGGGTCACAGGAAGCTTAAAGGGGCAAAGTTATTCTTACTGAAGGTTAGCGCTGAAGTCTGCTGTCTCTTTTTCTCACTGCAGTAGGAAACCAGATTTTGAAGGGAGCTGTGTTACCTGGCTGTGAAGTCATTAGCTTAGTTTCTTTTTTTATCTGTCTCCTTTTCAGCTGGGCTGAGTCAGTCATCTTCATATGGTGTAGAAAAGAGTATCTCAGTGTGTTTTTTTTATAAAGCTGTAGCAGCCCACCTTATGCACACAGAGTGCAAATCGGGCTCTCCTGCCGCCCTGGCAAAACTCATTTTCATCAGCAGAGCACAGTTTCACACAGGGTCTGCTACTGCCTGTCCTTTCTGTTCCTTGTGCATGCGGGCCCCTCACCAGCTGAGTGTGTGTCTGAGAAGGGACCACCGGGATTTTTGAGTCAGTTTTTGTGCTGTTTATGAAAAACAGCATCACACGAGCCCTTTCATTAGCTGATCAAAAGTCCTTTTTGGAATGACAAACATTTTTCACTCCCGCTGTTCCCGGTGAAAAACTGGTATAGAACCTCATATTCTGATTTCTAACATACATTTATACACAGCTGGTTTGCTCTGGTTTTTAAGCCAGCACCATTCTTCATTGTCAACAGGCTACTGTCTCCCAAGCGTTCACACTCATAAGCAGGAGTGAAACCTCTTTGCAACCTTCCTTTCCCTGGTTTATATCAGCCCAGCAGTGATCATCTCAGCCCTTTCCACCCACTCTAGAGATAAAATTGAAATGACCTCCATGAGAAGTTCTTCTTAGTGGTTGCTAATGCTCTAAAATAAAAAGCTTGAAAGGACTGCTAAACCGGGAGTTGTCTTTAATTTGGCTTCTGTCTCATGGATTTTGAGAAGAGCATCTGCTTTCTGTTTTGTTGAAGCTGAGGTAACTTTCAAGCTCAGCAATACGAGGGACGTGTTTATTTTTCATCCTAGCAGGTGCCCTGGGGGAAAACTCGAGAGAGAATGGGCATTATTTTTTTCATGTAGTAGAAGTAATTTGTGGTGTGTTTTGTGGGAAATACTACAGGGTATGCTGGTGTGAGATGTCCTTATGGCAGGGTTGTTCCTTGTGAGCTGGGTTTTTGTTGCTTTGATACAATGAGGAAGAATTTGTGTTCTTTACCACCTTTGTTCAAGGATTTATTGCGCTGAAGAATGAAGCTCTCCTATGGATACGCTGTATCTGAGTTTATATTTCTTTGGGTCAATAAAAGTTAATTTTCAGACCAGTGATATCAGGTTAGTGATAATAGCTTCAAGTTTAAAGAAAAGTGTGTAAAACAAGTGAATAATTTTGGAGATAGGAAAGAGTCCGGAATAGAGATGGTGGGGTAAGGGGTTAATGGTGACGGTTTGCTAATTGTGAGGTTAAAAAGCAATAATGGGGATAATGATTTCCTTTTATAATAGGAAAATGTGAAAAATATGCCAAAGGAGATAATATGGGTTCAAGACATGCATGTGGAAAAACACACTGGGGTTCCACACAGAAAAGCAACTTCCACTGGCTCTGAAAGTCCTTATCCATAAGTAAAGACTGTTATGGGAAAATGTCATTATATTTTGGTCCTCTTGTATTTGTCCCAGGTTGTTCCGTATTTGTGACTCTCTAGAATGTTCAGTGCAACAAGCCATGGGGCGGGACAGGTTCAGCTGTTCCTATGTGTTTTTGTCTGCTGTTTATGTTCTTGCAGGCCTTTTACAATTAGTGCTAAATATTAGGATGGTCACGTTGATGATTAGTATGTTCATTTAAATGCTGTTGTGTGACATGCAGTTTGACTGGTGACTTTCCAGCTGGGATCTTTAATACTGAAGAAATCCAAACCTTTCTTGCTGGGAAGTCATAACAGGGTTTATGGTGAAGGCTGCCATAAGAGCTAGATAAAGGCCCCTAAAAGATGGAGAAGGGAAGAGGCATTACGTTTTGTACATAAGCTCAGGCCTGTATGCTTGATTGCAGGAGGACATTTGAAAACAGCTATACTGCAGCTCGAAGGATTCTTCAACCTACTGATACGAGCTCTGGGATCTGAGCTATAAACTCCTTGAAACACGAACAGATGTTTTGGAATATAGCTTCAAAGCTTTGAAAGGCCGTTTTTCCCCACATGCCTTTCTAAGTGAGGAGACTTTTAAGAGCTGCTGAATAAATTTTATTATCTTTTCTACAAAAGCACTATCCACATGGAACAGGCAGGCTTTGAACAGCCACGAGCCCAGAAGTGAAACAACAACAATATAATGCAGGCCCAATTGAACAAAGATGGAATAGAAAGGGGAGAGATGCGTGTCAGCCTATTTAGGACCCAAAGGGGTGCGAGTTTTGAGATGCTTCAATAGCTTCTTCATGAAGATAAGTAAACACAAGGGAGCTATATTGGCTTCAGCTCTGCTACATTAAGTAGAAGAATTCTTAATGTTGGGAAAGAATATAGATGAATAAAAATCCAGATGTTAGTTGTGTTATTTTATGTGCATTGAGAAGCGTGCTTGACAGTGGAGGGAATGAGTTGAGAACCTATAGCATTTTGAATGGACAGGAAAAGGGAGTGAATTTAACCTGATCTCTATCTGCATTTTTACTCTTTCCCCACATCTGAATTGAGTATCCTATTTTTTTTCTTCTTTCTTTCCCGCTTCACAGTAGACTGACCAGAATTCATACTAATTCTATTTTATTTCTCCACTGTGCCCTCATGGTCAGCACAGGTAGGGAGATGGTGATGTTAGATGATGAAGAAATATCTCTGAACACTGTACTGGTACTGGAGACTCAGGAAATTATAAACCCTGCTGTAGGAATTTATCAATTTTTTAAGGGAATAAAAAGGAAAGATCTAGAAACAGAGGACTGAGACATGGGAAATGGAAACCACTTCAGTTCATGTACCATCCTTTCAACCTGGGAGTCTAGGGTGTGTTTGGACACATATGGCTTATTGTTACTACAAATGAAGTACCTATAACATCAGTATTGCTTTGTCATATTATCACGTATAAATTATGAGTTTTGCTTTATGTCATAGTTTTTGGAAAAAATCCAGGTGGCTTTTCCTGTTGAAAAACATCTCGGATGGCATTTTAAAAATTATTATTGGGCGTAATGTAGCTGTTTTTCAGAATACGTATGCCAGAATAAACAAAACTTATCCCTGCTGCATTTATTGATTCCTCTCATTTGCCCTGTTGACCATAGCTTAAAGGAAAGAAAGCAGCATGGCTGTGCATGCATCTGTTTCATTCAGTTGTCCCGTAAAGGTTTTCTTTTCTGCCATTTATAAATGCTCAGGGATGCATCAGTTGGACACTGGAGATGACGATGTGTCCTTGGTAAGAACTGTGGCCTATTTTTAGCAACCAGAAGGGGTAGGCTGAATCACTTTGAGATGCTCCAGGTGAAAGTATCCCTACTTTCACCTCATTTGAATTTTGGAGTGTTTTTTTCCCCTCTATTTAGGCTTTTTGTTGTGCCACTGCAGTGAGTTGGGAGCACAGAGTATTTTTGTGGTAGGGCTTTTTGCATTTGAAGGTGGAGATGAAGGTGTGGCATTGCTTTCATTTTTATAACCAAGGGGGAACGCAGCCTTTGGTCACATGGCTGCTGGAAACTCTGGGCTGTTTCTTAAACTACATCCTGCCTTTGTTAGTTTATTTGCAAGGTCAAGATCTACTTATAAGTAATAGCATTTCCTGTGGGGAAAAAGACTAACAGAATTTGTGGCAGTTATTTTGCTTGATGATGTGCTATCAAGTTTATGGCCAAGAATAGGATGCCTGGCTGTGATGTGACACACACAACAGCGTTTATGTAGAAGGCTTTGTTTTTCTTATGGATGTATTGATGGATTTTCATGTGGATGTTTGACTTTTGAAATCATATTCTTAAAAGATAAAGAAATGAAATTACAGGGTAAAATAACAAGTTCAAATAAGCTCCAGTATGGGAATTGTGGCAACTAAAGTGTCTGCTCAGAGAAGGCTGTGAGCCTCCAGGTTGCCAGATCCTCTTTAGCAACTCCTTTTCTTTGTGGGTTTGTCTGGCAGAAGGAAGCTGACAGGGTTGCCAGCCTGCCTAATGATCTTCATCTAACATTTACCTTATGAGAGAGGAATAATTCTGTTAAATTAACATCCTAGCATATTTTCTGTCCAGCTAGCTGATGAATTAAATAGCCTGAAGAAATGTTTTATGACTCGTTTATCCATAAAAATTGCTGAATTTTTTATGCAGAAGGGAATGACAATTTGGTAGTTGTGTGCTTCAGCACCCTACACACTTTGCCAGTAATAAATATATGTGTATGCATATTCATATATAAAAATAACTTCCTGAAGAAATGTGGCTTTTATTGAAGTTTGAGAGCTCACAGGTGAATGCTTCTTGTTGAGAAGCTTAGGCTCATGGAAGCAGTGTGCTTTGCTGCATGGCATGTGCCTCCTGCTCTGCAGCATCGCAGACCGTTACTGACAGCCTACAGGTCTGTGACACTCGGACCACTCTATCAAGCAAATGTGACACCTTGTGCCAGCCCATCCCGCAGTCTCTTCCATCACTGTCTGAAATGGCCTTAGCGAAGACCACAGGTGCCAGCTACCATCCTCCAATAACCACTGGATCCTCTGCAGAACAAGTGTTTTTACTGAATCTGTTTAGATTGAATTTTCAGTCTTGACAGCCCCTCCTGAGTTTCAGTTTAGAAAAGGACAATAAACAAATTATCCACTAATAAACAAAGCAACGCCTCTATAACAGGAAATCCAAGCTTGGGGGTTTCGTGTTTATCTGTTGGAAACCCATTGTGAGACATCACCATAAGTGCCTGTGACAGCAGGTGATGCTGCTGAGGATGCAGTGGACTCATTGGGTTTGATTTGACCGAAACTTGAAATGTTGCAGTGAAGTTTGTGGCTCATGAATCAGATCTGCAAATACGTTGAGATTTTATGTTGCTTTTATTCCTGTGCATCAGAGGTGCCAGAGAGGCCAAGAAAAGGATGTCTCTGAAGAGGACAGTTCTCTGAGGACCGTCTTGGGAGCATTCTTATTAGGATATTACAGAAGCAAATTTGCTTTCTTTCGGTCTGTTGCAGTGGGAAAGAGCAATACACGCTATGGAGATGCATAAAGCTGCAAGCCCTAGCTGAGATTCTGATGTTGTCAGACCATCCAGGAGACTCCGTGGATAGGAAGCCCACCATGCAGGGATGAAACTGGTTTTCACATCCCTGGGCAGGGAAAGGTCAGTATCCTTAAGTCCTGAGGACTCCAAATCTCCATTGCTTGAACTCTGTTGGGCATGGACATTTGAGCAGGAAGAGCACATGGGCAGTCAGGCTTCTGTGGCAGAAACCCGTCCTTTGGGGAAACAGGAGTCCCTTCTGCTGCTTGGCCTCCAGTATACATGGTATATAACATAAACTACTTTTACAAAGAGAGTCTGCTGCTGCTTTAGATTGCAGTGGTTCTGAGTGCAGCGGGTTACCCCATACGTATACACTGAGATGTTTTATGCTGTTGTCATCACTAGACCCTTGTCTTTATTTGATATTTTCTACTCTGCTCATTCTTATTCTCCAGCATGTATGAGTTTTCTATTATTTGTTTGCTGAATACAATTGCTTGCAATTTTCCAAGTTGAAAAGATGGAGCTCCTTTGAAAACTGTAATGGAACATCCCCAGGTTGAAACACGCCCTGAGCGTGGCTGATGGCGTAGGGCCTTTAATTTCGTGAACGTCAGTGGTTTGATGGCAATTCAGCGTGACTGGTGATTGCCTGCATCTTATTGCTGCTGTGGCTGAAAAGGCTGTTTACCTTTGGAAGTTGGAACGCTCAGCTGAGTAACATGCAGAACAATCTCTGATGACCTACTAATAATTTATTTTTCCAAAAGACTCTGCAATTGCTGAGGAGCATATGCTCTTGGAAGAAAAAAAATCTGCATGTGTTTGTTTGCGTATCTGTTATAAATAGGTCAAACTTGGGGCTACACATGGAAAAGAACACCATATCTGTTGTTTGCTTGGCGAGGGAGTGATTCTAAATTGGACCAGTGGAATATATTTGTTTTACAAGGGATTTTTCTTATGTTTATCCTCCCTGCTCAATCCTGCATTGAAATCTGTCTCAATATTTTTGATGTTTGTTATGGGACTCCTGAGATGTATGCGTGGCCTTGTACGAGTTGGGGAACAATAGTTCAGAGAGACAAAAGAGTAAAATCCATCTGGTTCTCATTAATTTAGCAAAATGATCAGAACATTTTCTAAAAGAGACCACCTGCACCAGGGGAACAGAGGCAGGAGTTCGTCTGCTTCAGCTCACAGCTGATTGCAGGTGGATGCGAACTCACAATCATGTTTCTAAAAAAAAATGAATTCGGGGTCCAAGGTCTGAAGATAATATCAGATGTGACGGTCTTTTATCCACAGACTGCACTGCAGGAGGTGGTGGTGTTGGCTTCCTCCCACTGCCGTGCTTGGGATTATGGAGAGAAGCAGTTTGTTTTTGTGGTAAAAAGGCTGCTCGGATCTTGCATGCTCTTGGAAGAAAAAAGAGCATAAAATTATTTAAAAATATATATATATTAAAAAAAAAAAAAAAAAAGCTCTACTTTAAGAGGTGTGTGCTCCCAAGGGGTCCAAATGCATACAGTAAGTTGTGGTTGCAGCTGGAGCAGCAGCCCCCTACACGACAGGCTCTGCAGCTGACGGCCCTGTTTCCCACGTGTCGGTTTTCTCTGTGTTGTCTTCCTTTTAACACTTGGCTTTTAGGCTGTGCCTTTTAGGCTTCTGTGTGTACAGAGCAAAACGTGTCAGAATACTTGTGTGTGAGCTCTCATTCGCAGGCTGAGCTGCTTCCAGGCTCCTGCAGTCCTACGTGGCCCATCTGTTGCTGGTGCAGACACCGGCAAACATGACTTGCATTGCTCTCGCTGCTGCTGGCAGATCTATCGCGGAGGTAACCAGCTTGCTAAAGATGGTTTTATGGCCTTGCAGCTGTTTGTTGTTGTTGTTTTTTTTAAACTAGAGTGCTGTCACATGTGGGAGCGTTTAGCACCACTGGACCGATGAGGAATAATAATTCAGAGAGGCTGGCTGGATTTAATCAGATTTTAGGAGATGAGATTTAATCAAACATGAGAAACTGGGGAGGCTGATAGAGATAGTGGTGTGAATATGTAGTCCCAATCCTGCCTGAGCTGTAGCACGTTTTCTTCAGCCATGGTTGGCTCACGAAGCAGTTGCAAAACTTAACCAAACCAGCAGGTGTAAGATACTTAGTGCAAGGAACCTGGGCAGTGGGGCAGGAAATTACTGGAATTGAAACCTGAAATAGACATTGTCTGAGATTTCTTTTGATAGGAGAACTCAAAGAGTTAATTTTCGTAGTATGTAAGGGAACAAATATAGGGAGATGAACTTGGAGAAAAAACATATGCTTATAGGCTACACACAGAAGTGGGTCTCTTGCTGGCTGCTGTCAGTGCAGAGTTAGGCTGTGTACTTACAGGACAGCCCTGGTCAGATGTTTTAACTTCCCTGGCTCTCAGATCCTTATCTGTAAAGGAGATGTGCTAAATATCTCCTACTCTCGGTAGTTTGTTTCTTTTTCTCTTATTATTCTTTTCTCTGTTTTGCTTGTTATTGTTACAGCTCAAAAAGTGCTGACTGGAAGCAAGCAAGCCAGAGGCTGATGGAGTTGGATGCTGTGCAAATGCATGCTACAACAGTCTCTGTCCTGATCTTACCAGTCTGAGCAATATAACTGCATTATATTGTTGCTGTCTTAAATAAACATTTTAATGAGTTGATCAATGACAGTGACAGTAGTAAGATCAGAGTTCATGTTAATAAATAGTCATTTGTATGACATATAAACCGGGGTGATGCTTTATGCCAGCGAACAGTATAGGCTCATTGTTTGAAATGCATGCTTGCCTAGTAGGAGCCTGACCCATTTCTCAGTGCCTTCAGTGGGAGCAAAATTCTGCCTGTGTTTTCTTCAGCAAAGGCAGCATTTATAAATACGTTTCTGTTTCTGCTAAATTAATTGTGAGAGATGCTGCTCTTTGCCCGCCTCCTCCTGGCAGTGCCAGCAGAACTCTTCTGGGCTCTGGAGGGGGTTTCATCTCCCACCTCTTTTTAAAGAGAAGCTTGACATGACAACAGAAGGACTACACCTTTGAAAGGCCCTTTTAAGAATTCAAAATGTGGGCTGTTTGAGATGGCTTTGCCCCCTGCAAAACCTGTCCTTTCAGCTGAAGCAACCGGTGTGGAAATGAAAGGCAACTCTGTTTTCCTGCCTCATTCGGGTTGGGTTCTTTGTTCTACTAGAAGAAGGGAATAAACTCTTGTAGTGGTTGACACCAAGGTCTCCTGTAAAAGATATCCCATAGGAGCTCGATGAGGGAGATGGGCTTGGGATAGAGATTTTTAATCAGCATCAGGCCTGACAGTGAGGGAAGATGACAACAAGCTAAATGATTGAGAGTCCTGAAAAAGTGAAATATTCAGTAAATGCTACATTTTGTGTAAAGCTGTATCAGTTGATGAGGCTGTCTTTGCTTTGTGTTCTCAACCAAGATCAGGGATGCTTTGTTCTGTTCTGGCTTTTTTTTTTTATGTACTTTTGACACTGCTCAGTAATGATGGAGCTGCATGGTGACTTTCTGTAATTCAGTGTACTTATAAGACAGATTTGATCACAAAAAAAAACACCCATCAGGAATTATACAGCTTTTTTAATTGCTGTTATTGAATCAATATTGCAAAGCTCTGTTTGAAATTAATTTTTTATTATACCATATGCTATTGAAGACAGCCTCTTCTGCATATTTCATTCCAAGTTGACTGTGGACAGTATTAATGATGAAGGGAGACGTGGCATCCCTGCTTCTACCTGCAGGTTTGAAATGCAGAAAGATCCATGCCCAGCTTAGGTTGACTTGTGATAAGAAGGCAGGATTGATCTTGCTTAGCCTAGTCAGTTCTTTTGTATTCCCCCTGTAGTTGTTGGAAGCAGACAAACATCCAGATGCAATTGAACTGTTCTGCCTTAAACATCTATCGTAGGTTATCACGTAATGCAGTGTATGCTGGATAGGGTGGTCTTTCTCTGCTGACTCCAGAAAGAGCTTCAGCTCAGTTTGGGTAGATAATTCTCTCATAGCAGGGTGAGAGGGAGTGTGATTAGCCCCATCTGAAATAGATGAGGGAAACCCTGGTTTCCTCTGGGCTTCTGATGAGTACGACGGTCCTTTTCTGTACTCTGTCGATGTAAGAATGTGTGCGTTTTACTACCAAATCAGTTTAAATGCCAGTGGGTTTATAGGAACTTCTAAATCTTATCTCTTTGAAGTTGTATTTTCATCCCCAGAGCACCGTATGTTAGATCTACTTAATATTTTGCATTTGTGACATAACAAGGTGTCACACACTGTTAGAAGCTCAACACAGTCCTGTTCATCTGTAGTTTTCTTCATGTTTCTAGTGGTGGATAGTGTGCCAAGCTAATTTAAGGGCTATAGGAAGAAGTCATTGATGAGGGGAAACGAAATGTCTTCAGATAGAGAGGCTACAAGTTTCCTGTTGAGTTTAAAGAACAGCCCTACTTAAGCTTTGATGCTCAACCAGATGCAGCATGTAGGAACATCCAAATCAACGTTTAGGGAGAGAGAGATGAAATTAGTTCAGTTGACTATTATTTCCTATGTGTACATTTCTAGTAATGACTACTGCCTCGAGGGTAACTAAATACAGAGGTGATTAATTTTTGCTTAATAATTACACAGGTTGGTACAACAATTTTCAACAGCTCTTGACCTCCTGCGTAGTATCTCTCTTCAAGGGTTTCTTGAAGTGGGCAGACAGAAGGGGTATTCTTTCTTTCAGGATCCCCACCGCTTTTGATTCCTGGTAATGTAAAAATTAAGCAGAGCGAACTGAAAGAGCCTTTCTCAAACTGAGGTCTTAATGATGATACACTTAGAGTTCAGACACCTGAAGTCATTTTCTTTTCAAATGAGGAACACCAATATTGAATTGTTGATAAATCCCAGAACTGAATTTTTGATACTCAAGGCAATATATATACATGTATATATTTCAGTTTGAAATGACATAAAACGTAAGTTTAAACAAATGTAAAACTACTAACGTGTTTCTGGTTATAGTTTTCTGCTTTGGGGTTAATTGGTAGCACAGAGTAAAACCAAAGTCCAAACCTCTGCCGTGGTGCGGGAGAGGAACACATGAAGAACAGGCAGCTGGGGAGAGAAGGTGGAAGAGTTCATCATAAGGTCTACTGCTGTAAAACCCTTGTGGAAGTACTGCTTTGGTGTTTAATCTAATCATCAAGCCTGCAAGGGGTTGCCTGTTTGGATGTGTTGTTTCCTCCTAATTTGAGTATGCAAAGCGATGCTAGCACGGATCACTACTGAATAAAGCAGAATGTTCTTTTATGAACCTCCATTTCTATTTTTGCGTACGTGACCTTATTCTCTAGAGAGTTTTCCACTTAAAGGGAAGTGACCTAATTATTTGCATGTAGGATGAGGAAGGTTCATGGTAGAATGCAGTTCAGCTGTAGGACTTTGAGCTAGTAATAGACTTCTCTTTTAGGAAGAATGTTTTTGCTGTGTTCCTTGCACTGACTTGTCATTATTGATATCTTCATCTTCCCTTGCTCCCTCCTTGACTTTTTGGGAAGGTCATATGCCTGGGATTTACAGCTTTTTTTGGTGTACGGTGGCTGCTGTAGGAAAGATGAATGGGAACGGAAGCTCTTCTGTGCTCCTCTGCTTGGAAACTTACTCAAGGTTACAGATCTTGGGTGACTTTTATTGTTACCTTTTCTGACAAGAGCCTCTCAGTATGAAATATAAACTGAAATCTAAACTCTCAGAAGAGTGTTGGACTAACTGGAGATAGAAGCGAAAGGACTGGCATGGAGATACAAATTGCTTATTGCTTACAGTATTTGTCTACTTAAAGCCCGCTTTTCTCTTGAGAGCCTGGCTTACTTAAAGAAGAATTGCTACGCTCTGAGAGAAGTTTCCTATATCATAACAGTGTTATAGAAACATGTTGTGAAACCAGCTGCCATGAAATTGAATTACAGGTGTTGTATTCTTCGCTGCTCAAATTGCTCTATTATATCAGAGGCCTCATAGTTTTGTTTTGAAAAAATAACTGCAATTTAGCCAGAGCCTACGAGATGACGGTATAAGCAGTCAGGGGTTGTTTAAGGCTTCCCTAATGATGGAAAATTGTTCTTATTCATCTAAATGTGTCGTCGTCGTCAAAATGCATGTGCAGTGAATGGGAAAGGAAAACTGTTTCCTCATGGCATCTTTTTCTCAAGTTTACTTCTGTATTTTTCAGAGCGTAACTTCTTTTTGACTTGTCAAAGCAGTATGGCCATTCATATTTAACGCAGGTCCAATACATCAAATAGAGGCACAGGATGTAGTCAGATGGTTCGATTACGTCACTTTCAATTTACTGGAGTGAAATGGATGGTTGCTCAAGCTAAAACTTCCCTGGTTTTTGTGGGATTTCAAAAGATCCTTCAGGAAATAATTTAAAACTCGGTGCAGAAGATTGAGGTCGTAATGTAAAACTGTTTTGTCTATCTTTAGTTTCCTAAGCTAGAGATGGGATGAGAATTCCCAAGTGGTTATCAGGGCATATGTGCACTCCTTTGCTCCATCCCCCCCTCCTCACATTGCTTGGTAGCCTTTCCTTTGATGCACTTTGGTGTTTACTCTGGGAATTTGCGTATGTGAATCTCCACAGCTGGTTATGAAATGGCCTTATTCCAACAGAAAAGGGATACTTCTGACAACCTGGGACTGTTGATAATTAATCTTTCTTTTCTTACTATCTTTTCAAGTCTGTTATGCTACTGAAGACCCTAAATACAGAAAGGCAGAAGGAGAAGCCACTGTATCACAGTGCTGCAATAAGCACTGTTTGGTATCCTGGGTATCAACCAGTTATTAGTCTGAAGTTCTCAGCAGGTGCTGTGCACCCGCGTTCCCCTCATTGTAACAGTTTGGGCATAAAAGAACAAGGTCAGAAGGAATAGGAAGAGCTCAGGCTGTTCATGCCCTTGCCTTGAAGGCAGGACCTGCTCTTCTTAGCTTATCCTGACAGATACCTAACTTGTTTTTAAATTCTTCAGTGATGGAGATTTACTTATTTGCTTTGAAGTATTTTGTGTGGAAAGGCAATTAAATCTGTTTGAATGATCTTTTTTTTGTCCACGGTCCATTAGCAACTAAGATCAGTTTTCTTGTTTGTTTCCATTTTTTTTTGTGTGTGTGTGTACAGGTTTCTTTCTTGTACCTTTCTAGATTAGGAACAGTTGTTTGAATTCTTTTGCATTTCTACTCTTCTGGTTTAAAATGTGGTTTTTCAGCATCTGATTTAAAACAGTTTGTGTCCAGCCCACTTGGTCGGAGGTAGCATGGAAGTTCCTTTACATTTCAGAAATTACAATTTAATGGCTATCTTCTTAAAAACAGGTGTTTGTTTTTTCTCCTTTCACAGGAACTGTGCTCACTGGGATGAACGTAATACACTGTATATGTTAAAAGTAGGAAAAAAGAAAAAAAAACACCAAAACCCCACAAACCACACTAATTTTTGTCGGGTAGTGGGAGGGATTTTTATAGCGTGCTGGAACAGACAACAAAAACCCCACCTGCCTGACAGCAGATCATCCGAAGAAAAATCTCATCCCTGCAATATTCAATGTCGTGGCTAGTTAAGGTTATATGAGGCAAATTCTGACCATGGCAGTCAGTTCTCTTCCCAAAAGCTGCGTTGTACAGGGATTTGGAGTCAGGGGAACCATCCAAAAATGTGTTTTTCTCGGTGGTGTCACCTTTGGCTGTTGAAATGCAGCTCTGTGTGTCCGTCTCACCTTTAGGATGTTGGATCCTCTTCCTTCTCGTACAGTTCAGGAGTAGAAGGCAGACTTAGCTTTGGTTTCATCTGGTTTGCCAGTAGCGTGATAACTAATAGTCTGGTGCAGCTTTGCATACTTTGGAGATCTGATCACCAGGTATTTCTGCTGTTGATGATTGACTATTCGAGTAAACTGGGGTAATTCAGAGGAAGAGTTAGGTTTCTTTTTTACGTTAGAAAAGAAAAAGCGTTTTGCATTGAATGCAGCATCATTTGAGATAAGCGATGAGATTACTCTGGAAAAGCAGAATGAAAACTGGGAGAGATGTAATTCATTGTTGTTTTTTGGTGTGTTTTTTTTTTTCAAGCTGCTGACATGATGTGAGAGTTATTAATGCAGTGTGAAGTACAAATGATATGCAAAATGCCCTGATAACTACCTGGGAATTCTCATTCCATCAGCAACTTTTGTGTTATCGTAAGTGAGACAGCTTTGAAAGGCACTTGTTGCGTTTTGTATTGCATGCATAAGTCAAATGAACTGGCCTAGATTATTTTTGATGTTTTATAAAAGCCGAGCAGAAAAAAGTGATGGAACAATACTGAATTACTGCTCTCTTTCACGTTTAACAATTCAAGAATCACAGAGAGGAGACAAATGAGTACCTTAGTGCAAGCTGCGCAGCAATTGGGATCCTGAAAGCTGCGCTTCAGAGAGTCAGGTTGGGGTGGCTGATCACCTTTGAAAATTGTTGAATGTACGTGGACTTCAACTGTAATATGTATTTATGTTCAGATTACAGCTAGTGCTCAAAGTGTGAACGTCTGTGAAATGTGCTTTTGTGTGTCTCTGGGATTCCAGGCTCAGCCTCAGTGGTGTCTATTCATAGGGCTTGAGGTAGGATGGAGGGAGTTAGGAGGTGAATAGATTTCCTTCAGTCTCCAGTGAGCGCTGCGGTAACAGCCAGTTCCCTCCTTGGAGTGTTTGTCTGTTGCTGGGTCCGTGCTGTCCTCCCCTGGTCCTGGTGTGCTGGGCTGCCAGCCTGGCTGTGCTGCTGGGGCCGGGTGTAGGTGGCTCCCACCTCAGCTCCTGGCTTTCATCTATATTTCTAGAAGCTGGCAATCTCAGCAGTAGCTTTGGGCACATTCAGGCTACGCAGAAAGTCATTCAAGACTGCTCCGGACCCCATAGAGCAGTCCTGAGATTTTATTATTTATTCTTTTCGGGTCAGCTTGCAGTGAGGGAGCTGTGTTGCAGTCTGTCATGGCAGACAGCATGAGGCGCACAGATGCTCCCCAGAGGGCTGTGGTCTTTCATCACAGTCTTCCTCCATAGTCTGCCTCAGGATCTGTTTCAGACAAACACAGCCACTGCAAAATCCACCCTGAGCTTTGGGAAATAGGCTGTTCCCCTCAGGATTACACTGGGAGGAACCGCTGTGCTTCCAGTGTGAGCGGTCGGGGGCCGTGAGCCCAGGAGCGAGGCAGTGAGTGAATCATCTTGGTGAGTGCGGTCTGGTCTTCATCCAGGAGATGAAATAAAGATAACTGAGTCTGTCCAGAGCTTCGGGGCTTGATTCTCAGCTGTTGTAAATCAGCCCAGTTCAGTATAACTAAAGCTGCGATCTGGCCATATGACTTTATCTTTGCAGGGTACAACAGATGATTAAGTACAAATGTGTGTTGAGGTGATGTGGGCAATATGTAAGAATGAATCAGGAATGTGCCTAAAAGCCTTCTCATCTACCGTTTGTTCAATTTGTGCCGCTTATCTCTCCATCGCTATTTCAGTATCTCTGTATTAATCTAGAGCGCTCTCCTTGCTGAATATGATGAATGTACAGAAGTCCAGAAAGGCTGGCAGTGCTGATGGTTGCTGTGTTAAAAATAATTATCCAGTATTTCTAGCCCAGATGTGGTTCTGAAAAGCACGAATACTGCGGGGGGTGTATGCCAGGAGAGGTCAGCAGGAGGTAGATGCTCGCAAACTAATTGGACTTCTGGGATCCTGTTGAAGGAGTGCCTTTATACCAAACAACGCGTGTACCCAGGGCACGGTTGCCGCTCAGTCAATTGTTTCCTAAACTGACAGTTGTTTTAAGATAAGAGATGTTTTTATTTCACCGAAACCCTTTTTCTGCAGGTCCAAAAGAGCCTGCAAAAATATTATCTCATGGAAAAATACCTTTGGGTACGCATGTGAAAAAAGGTGAGCGCGTTCTGCAGCGTTAGCAGGATTGCTGTGTGTGCCTTCGTCTCCTTTCTGAACGCTGTTTATGAAAGAGGAGAAACTAGCTTGAAATGCAAAGGATGCCAGCAACTGCGGGTTTTATCGGAAACGGTGCAAAGTGGCCCACTGTGAATTAAGTGAGGAGATGCTGCCTGGGGGAGGCACTTCATCCTCTCCGTGTGGCTGGAATGATATAAACGTTACATGTTGACTTTTAATGAATAATCATCCGTTGTGTGTACGTGGAGGGCTTTAGAGCCTGTTGTTACAGCCTTATCTTGTGCGTTATGGAAGGAAGGGAGCTGCCATATTTGGTGCCTGATGTTAGAGCAGGCAAAACACCTTCACCTGCAAGCCTGGAAGGACTAAGGCTTGCTGGGTACTGAAAGAGAGCTCTGGACTGCACAGAGAATACTAAACAGGGAGTATTCAAGGTCAAACAAACATAGGAAAATAAAAAAAGAATACTGAGTAGGCAGTAAATATTGTACTGAGGAGGCTTCTCTTCCCATCCCATAAATTTATGGCCTCAGTGCGTGTTCCTCCCATCTCACATCACTGTTGTCCAGACCTGGCTGGGTGGTTGCACTGACTCTTTGCACTGTTTATCTAATACATGCCAGCACAGTACGAATAGTGTTGTGTAGCACCTTTGGAAACCCCCCAGAGTTGTATCCCTTGGCCCTCTTGTGCTGTTAGGCATTCCAGGCGCTCTGATGGTCTCTCCTTTCTTATAAAGGGTCCCATATGCATCCATCTGCCCTTCCATAGTCATCTAGAGCTGCTGTCCTCAAGAGGCACGGGGATGGTTGGATCCTGCCATCTTCTGCAGTGTTTTCCTTTTAGGCAACTGAGTGGTGAGCAAGAAGATACGGATCTTGCTGCTTGCTCTTATTGATGTTCATTTTATCTGGCCTTAGCTGTGTGTGGCTTAGACTGTGGTCTGAACTACTTGCCTAGGGTTTCTGTACAATGAATGGGTGGAGGTGTCTATGGATGTTGCTTGTGTTGAATGCCTGTCTCTTTCTAACATTTTTGTAGGGTGAATGTGGTGGTTTCAGTATTTGTTTAAAATCTATAACGATTTGGAGTCTTATTATCCACATGGCTTCATGGAAGCAACCTCTGCCAATGGCTGTGGTGAGCTCGGGAGGTAGGGGACTGAAATCTGGCAGTCTGTGGGGAGATGGCTTCAGTGTCAAGGGGTTTCTGCCTTCTCTTCCAGCCCTTAATTGTCTTTATCTTCTCAAGCAAAACATAGATTAAATTGAAACCAGAAATCCCATCTCAAAACAAGATTGCTCCGCTGAATATTCACACTGTTGCTTCATGCACTATTACGGTACTCTTGCTACAGCGAGGGGAGGGACCCTGGAGAAGATTGCAAGAATATGAAACAGATTGCTTCCATGCAGCAGTTAGTGAGGTAGATGAGTAAAATTTGTCTTGTGCTTGGCCTGTTTACTGCAGTGGGTTTTGCATGTGGCATTGTTTGCAGGATTACTTCACATCCCAGCTGATTCTTCCCTTTCTCAATTCCTTGTATGTGGATAAAACTGTCGTTTTTTTTTTTTTTCCCTTTGGATTAACAAAAAACCATTACTACTTTGTTGGATGATAGAAAGAAGGTTTTAATTTTCTATGCTGAAAATCACTACCAGCTGCTTAAATGCAAAATCTGTTGTGTAAGAAAAACAGAACAAAACAAAAATTAGCAGTAGCTAAGGAGTACTGCCAGGATCTGTTGTTTGACTGTATCCTTGTTGCGATTAACAACAAACCATCAGCATTCAGCTCCATTAATTTTATTTCTTTTCTTTTCGTACTGCATTATTATTCTTTCAAACAGGCTTTGTGAAAGTACAGGATAGAATTAGTAATAATAAACGTATGGCAAACTATGTAGGATTATTACGGTCCTTTGTGAAGTCTATAGAAGATCTGTATTTTTCTTTAAAAAGTAAACAAACTGATGTAACATAAAAAGCACTGCCAGGAGAAATGTCTGTGAGCATGGATTACTCACACCTCTTCAGCCGCATTCATTTCCATTGCTCGTGTTTTGTGTTGGGGTGCTTCCTAACTCACTCCTGTTATGCTGTTTGATTTGGAATCTGTATTGTTAAGTTTATATTTCCTGAGAGATCCGGAGATGTTGCCCAGCATGCAGACATGTACTCCTTGGATTATTACATACAATGTTCTGTCAGAGTCTGAGTTTAGAAATAACCTTGTTTGGTTTCGGTATAAACTGGCTCCTGTACCCTGCTGTGTGAGAGCATGGTGCCTGCAAATGAATAGGTCTGCCTCATCTCTAAGAGCCCACACAGCCTCTGGCAGTAATTTAGCTAATTAGCTTAAACATAACACCTGAACTTGAATGAACTCCTAAGTGCAGGTGGAGTCTGGGGCTCCCAGTCCAACACAGCCAGCTAGTGCCGGTGTATGCAAGGTGTTTCTGACTGTGAAAGAATGATGCTCTTTCTCTCTTCTAGCAAGCGGTTGAAGTATGGGTATGTGTGTACACAAATAACCTTCCCATATATATAACACATCAAACAGAAGCACCTGAGCTGGTGCTGTATTTGATGCTGTTTGTTTGCTGCTGTTGGGAGTGGAGGGTGTCTCAGTTTCTTTGTTTTTGTTTTTTTTTTTACTTTTTTAGTGGTGGGAAGAAAAGATGACATTTAATGTATCCGCATCTCCGTGTTCCACGGTGTTAAGTGTAAGGTCTGTATATAAATGCAGCTAATGAAATTGGGGACCGTGTGGCCTCAGACCATTTAAAATAATGGCATGAGCAATCTTGCTCCATTACATGTGAGTGGAAGCAGTTCACACTAGAGCTCTGGTTCCCCAGGGAGCCTGGGATTCAATCATACCTGCAGGATGGGCAGCGGAGACAAGTTTGTTGCAGACCGGATGACAAATCTGACTCAACAGAGTCTATGCTATTCCAAGGGGAGGATTGCTCTGAGCCCATAAATACATTTTCCTTTCCTTTTCTTTTGTTGTTCTTTCTCAAGCCTTTCAAGAAATGCCCGTGCCTAGGGTTCATGTTTCCTTAAAGCCCTGAGATGCTGCACCTGCTGGAATGCCAGTTGTGAAGTTGCTCTGCTCTGCGGTGCAGTGTCCTTGGGTTTTCATCCTTGCAGTGTTTATGATTCAGTGCAAAGAGTTAAGTTAGGGGGTGGTATTCCAACATTAAAAGTGCTGTCTTGTTTTCTAGTATACTTACTTTAAGCTCAAGGAGAGAAGGTTTAAATTGGATTAAATTCATGAAGAGGAGGAAGCTCTTCATGACGAGAGTGATGAGGTGCTGGAACAGGCTGCCCGGAGAGGTTGTGGATGCTCTGTCCTTGGAGGAGTTCGAGGCCAGGTTGGATGTGCCTGTGGGCAGCCTGGTCAAGTATTAGATACGGAGGTTGGTGGCCCTGCCTGCGGTGAGGGGGCTGGAACTTGATGATCCTTGGAGTCCCTTCCAGCCAGTCTATGATTCTGTGATACTTTTATCTGAAATTTTAATTGAAATACGTAGGAATTTTATTGATTCCCTTGAAGCATCAAGAAGTACTTCTAGCAAGGGGGTGGCCAGGTGCTGGCCTGGTTGCTTTGAGAATGAGCTTCCTTCTCATCCTATTGCAGTGTGCTTCTAAGAATCGGTAGGAAGGCATTTGACGAATGAATTTTGACATAGGCTGAAAGACTGGTGTTTTATTTGCTGCAGTGCATCCATGTGAGTGGTGCCCATTGCTGGCAGGTGCATTATTGTATGGAGGGGCCTCCCCTTTGGGACTGCTGGGCAAGAAGCACTTACTTTCACACCGCTGACATTCAGTTATGATTGGGATGAGAATCCTGGAAATATGCAGTGTTTCTGCACTTGGTTGAAGATTCACTATGGATTTTAAGCCTACTTTCAGTTTCTGCTGAAAAAATAGCTGGGCAGTCTTTCTGCATTCTGGGGAAGCTGCTGAGCACCACACAGCAATGTAATGCATCTCGGCTCCTGCAAAGGGAAAAAAATAACATTTCTCCCGACAAAGACTCGTAGTATTTAAATATAAATGCGTCTGACAAAAGTGTGACTGCTTGCATATCAGGATAGGACAGTATTCGGCTGTAATCAGGAGGGCTGGCTAGGGGGAACAAGGCTTGGATTTAAGTAGAAGGCTGCAGAAATCATCTTGCAGGCTGCTGGCCTGTATCAAGAAGAAGCAGGACTTCTGCAAGACAAATAGCGGCTCACAAATGCTTATCTAGCAAAAGCACATTGAACAAAATAAACTTGACTCTTTCCAGTGAGCGTTTCATGCTGATGAGAAAACTTGGTGACGTCTTCAAAGATGGAAAATAATAGAGAGAAGAGAAACTTGGGAGGGAGAGAGGAGGAGAGCTGGAGATGCAAATCTGGGAGAGGAGGACCATGCAGCAGCGAGTCTGCAGCTTTATAATGAATCTTTTCACCCCTTGCTCTTCCCTGAGAGGACCTGGGATTGTGGATGGGTGTGTGTGATGAGTGGAGTAGCAAGGTGTGTGCACCTGAGTCTCCTCGGACACACTGAATCACCTTGCTCTGTCTCTGTGCTTTGTGCTTTCTGTAATGGCATGGGAAAAGCAGGCTCAGCTTCAGAGAAGTTCTTGTTGTTATATATAGTCTTCAGATAAAGCCCTTTGCTCGCCCAAGTTCAATCTGAGAGCATCGTTTGTGTGCAGCCTTTCCCAGCCTTCTCATGGCTTCATAGGAATATCGTGATTTCACCAGAATAAATACTGCGAATCCGGGGAATTAAGATTTAAGCTTAAGGATGAAGTAAACCTTAACTAGAAGGTTATTTTGCTGTATATTTCTGTCATATTGGGAAATTAATTTATCAGAAGTACGAAGAGGAGGTGGGTGTTTCTCCCTCCCATGCGGCATAGAAACGTATAGGTGAACTTCAAAGTGAAGGTAATGGCGCTGCTGAATTTCCTGAGGTTGGGGGTTGAAGAGGTGTTTTCGGACTATTAAGTGTCTCTAGCTTTGGAACGTTTCATTGGCAGCGTTGTGTGAACAGAGCCCACAGGTGTGGGTTTCGAAGGTTTCAGCCTTGAGATTTGTTCTGCAAGTTTGGAGAGGGAAGGAGAAGCAGAACTTGGAAGAACTTTTGATATTCTGCAGCGCTCGCTGCATTGAAGGAAAAAAATCCTTATATGGCAAATGCTATATATCAATGTATGGAGACCATTAAATTTGTATGCCATTTCAAAAACACGATGATTTAAGTGCATAATTGCAAATTATCTCATGCTTTCATGATCAGCTTTGCCAGAGTAAAATGCAGTTGAACTCAACGAAGTACAATATTTGTCCTAATGTTAGAGTCGGTTCATTTAATCACAGCTGCAGTGAAGAACCCGTTTCTCATCTCTGTTTCTGCCTTAGTTTCCTTTGGTTTTGAAGAAGGGATGGCTGCTGGCTTGGGGATCACTTACTCTTCCCTTCTTGAAAGGCATGGTGAAAGTCTGGGTAATGCAAAGGCTCTTGAAGCTGTGACTCACCATCTCAGACCGTTTAACGATTTGGGTTTTGGTTGTGTTAAGGGTAATAATTATGTATAAAACATATTTCTAATCAGTTTGTGCGTTTGATTTGGTGTGGATATGAGCTTTTGGTTCAAAGCTGCTCTGCCTGCAGACTCATAATTTTTAAAGGGATGCAGTTATAAGTCAGAATCCCCCAAATCTGTCACAATCAGTTTGAAGAGTTGTGGAATTTAGCACACCCTGATGTTGGAAATTGTTGTGCACTGTAAAAATGGAAAGATTTGGTTTTTGTGTTCCAGAGGTCTCCTTCTTTTGATTAAGCAGGAAATGTTAATGGTTTTAGGACTTCTTAATTTTCCTAAAGACAGGAAAATATGTATTTAGGCACTCAGGGAAGTGTTCTGTGCAGGATTCCCCTCTGGATGTTGGGAGCTCAGGGCTCAGCGCTGCCACAGAGGGACTGGAGTTGAGACCCTTTGGTTGGATGGAGGTGAAGTTGTGCTTTAGTTTAAGGTTTTCAGAAGTGGAGAAAAAAGGTAGTGTTGATGTTGCTGTCTTGAAGGTGTGTTTTCAATCATGTCTTCTGGTTTTTCCCATTTTCCTCCCATTTCATACTGCTTGGTTGCTGATCTTTCTCCCAACCCTCCAGCCTGAGCATCTATTTAATTTGAATCATTTTGACAGCACCCTCTTAACTACTTACAGCAAGTCCCACGTAACCCAGCCAGCATTGAACAGGTTTGTATTTCTGCCTTCTGATTTGATGGGCCCCTCTCTTCAACAGAAATGTAATATTGTGGTAGATTTGGAATCTTCTGTGTAGGGTTTCTGTTCTCCTGGAAATTCAAAACTTGTACCTGACCATAGATGTGAAGCTCAGTTGTTTCTCAGTTCCCCACTTTTTCTCCACACCAGTCCTGGCCTCTACCAGAATAAGATCTCCTTTTTTGCCTTTGTACTTGTACAAAGATGAAAATAAAATTCCCACTTTTTACTTATTTATTATATTGCTTGTTGTTAATATTAAGTCACAGAGGTGCAGGAAGAGGATCTGAGTACGCATAGTGTGGTGGTGTTGAAAGTTTCTGGGTAAGAAATTTCCTTGCATAACAGAGCTTCTCCCTCAGAGACTGAGCAGCATCCGTGATTGACGGTTTAATCTCAGAAGGTATTAGACTCCTACTATAAACAGCAGAGAACAAGATGCATCAGCTAAACATGTATTCATTCTGAAAGGGGTTGCAGAGCAGATGAACTGCAGGTAGCAGCAGGTGGGTTGTGCAGAAGGCGTTAACCCAACTGCTGCAGAGGAGGTGATCGGGACTCCAAGGAGAGGAGCAGAGCTGGACTCACCTTGCCAACTCCCACCATCTTAGGAGGTTTGATGGTATGTGTTGGAGGTCTGAAATATTTCCATGCAGTGCAGTGAGAACTTCTTAGTCGCTTCAGGCACGCTCTATTCAAAAGCCGCTTTTCTCAAAGCATGATTTGCTTCTTACGTTGATGAGTCTGTTTTTATATTTCCCCCTTGCTGTGCTGCCCAACGTGTGTGTAGGAGCAGAGGGCAGATGCAGGAGCTGCCCTCAGCATTTGGTAGCATGCACCGGGGCTGCCTGCAGTCCTCTGCCTCCCACCAATTTGGCCCTGTTGTTTCGAAGACCAGGATGGCCACCAGCTCCTTGCAGTGTTTAGAGCAGTTGGTTTAAAAATACATAGATTTCTATGGCAGTGAATTATTGAAGAGCTGGTGGCCAGCAGCCGATGTCTGAAGTCTCTCTTTTGGAGCATGTGAAGATTTATGGATAGATCAAGTAAGAGCTGAAACATGTTGTCAAGTGGTGGTCCGGCTGACTTGGCTGCCAACACACACCTCTGAGTTTTAAGGTCTTTTTTAGCAACTGAAATGTATTCCTGGGGGAGCTCAGAGTGGTCAGAAGTGTTTTATTTCTTTTTTTTTTTATGCTTGCTGAAGTCCCACATACTGAAAGGGATGTACAAAATTGGACGGAGCATTCGCATTTTTGTTCTTTCATTATTTTCTTGACATCTATTAGAAGGAAGAGGCTGTTTAGTTTCTTTTTGTCTTCTCCCTTACGGCTGAATCCTTCACAGCAAAGAAATGCACTTTCTAATTCTAATCCTCGATATGTGCCTTTGAATGACAATTTCCATGCTTTCCTGGTAAATACAGATTTTTCTTTTCGGAGAGCATTTATTTGAATACTATTTTAGAATAAAATTGAAATTCCATCGTTGTGTAATTAAGATGTGTGAAGGCAGAAGGAAATCAGATAGGGATAATGGACCTGGCATGTCATTTCCTCTTTCCTTTTTTTTTTTTGTAGCTATTTAATAAATAAGAAATCCCCAACAAAATACCATTGGAGAGCAAGGATGTAGTGGCTGAGGCAGCGAGGGATAAGGACTTTAATCTCTAATATAAATGGGGACTTTTTTTTTCCTCTGACAGCACAAAGAGGTCACTCTGAGACCCTGGCACTGGAGTTTCCTTGTATGGTATAGATTTTGAAACTGCAGTGCGATTCCTCACTTTTTAATAAGCAAGAAAATGCGTGAGAACTTTGACAAATTAGCATCGCTATCCAGTGACCTACCTAGGGGTGAAAAAGGAGGTAAAACCTACGAGAGTGAGATGATTAATTGGGTAAAATGTTATACTGTAGAAAAAACAACATGAAGTCCTGTTTAAAACACGTCTCAGCTGGTAGAATCCGCATCTTTTGTTTATGGGGCTGAAGACTGCTGCAATCCATCACAAGGTACAGAATGGTCTGCTCTTCAGTTCCAGGTGTATCCCATAGTTAGTTTCCTGCAGTCTTAACATAAATATTGACAATAAAGAAGCAAAAGAGGTTTAACTTTCTCTTAAATCCAGATGAAGTATATAATTAGCTTAAGTTTATCCTTTCCAACAGGAGCAATATTGCAGTTGGTCTTTTGTTTCTCTTCCTCGTGACCTGCCGTCCTGACTTTTGCAGACATTTGAGATCCATGTGTGTCTTGTGTTTCACTGAAACTTTTTATCTTGCCTAGCCTTCTACTTGCTCTTGTATCCTCAACAATGCAGATTAAGTAAATACTTTTTTTTGCATTGTTGTATTTGCCTGCAAAATGTGTAAATTGTGCCAGGATTGGGCTGCAAGTTAACATTTGGTCTTGTTAGGCATTTGATTTGAGCAAATCAAATGTTTTATGCATTGGGTAAATGGGGAAAAAAGGAGTCTCAGACTTACAGACACATACATGAGCTTGCTGCAATACAAGTGATAGTGGGCACTTCCTGTATCACGTCTGTTCCTGGTTTTCTTCTAAGTACTACTGCTTCTCATGCTACTTTTGTTGTTTGGGTGTCATAATGGTGTAGTTGGGAGCTGTAACAACATTATCTTTCAGAGCAAACCGTACAAACGTACTTGGGGCATTCAGATGTACTGTTTCAAGGTGGCTTGGACAGCAAGTTGATGCTTGAGTGTCCACTGAGACATGGGCAGGAGATTAGGTAGGAGGCTGGGACAGGAGCAGAGGGAAGTGGCTCGGAAGCATACAGAGCTGTGGGGTGCTGTTCAGCCCACACTTACTTCTCCCAGGAGATACAAAGCTCTGCGTGTGCTCCTCTTCACTGCAAAAGACAAGCTTTGCAGTGAAATAAGATTATTCTAAAAGTACTTTGACAAATTAGAACATTTGATTTAAAAATAGGGGCAAATTTGTGGGAGAAAAAAAGTGTTGCTTGTTTTCATTTTCTCATCAAAAGTGCGAAACAAAACAAGCAGTGGCACATCTCCAGATCTGTAGTAGTTATTTTCCTCTTCAGTCCTCTTTAGGACCAAATGAACAGAGCACTACTTGTTCTCCAGCTTTAGCCCAAGTTGACTAAGCCTTTTTATAGCGCCTTAGAAAGTTAAGCGTATTCTTGGGTCTTCGTTCAACAGTTCATTTAATGTGCTTTTTCTTTCTTTTTTTTTTTTTTTTTTTTCCTCCTGTTTAGTCTGTTCGGGCTGTTAGCAGCACATAATGCTGGGAGTGTATATGTACTTGTGGTCACAATCGTGGAACGATTGAGGTTGGAAAGGACCACCAAGGTCACCAAGTCCAGCTTAAGCCCGCTCCCATCATGCCCACTGCCCACATCCCTCAGTGCCACATCTCCACACTTCTGGAACACCCCCAGGGATGGTGACCCTCCCCCCCCCCCCCCCCCCCCCACCTCCCTGGGCAGCTGTGCCACTGCATCACCTCTTTTTTGGAGAAGAAATTGTTCCCAATATCCAACCTGAACCTCTCACAGTGGTCCTGCAATGCCAAACAACTGCACATTTCCTCGTCCCCCTTCATTGCCGTATACTCCGGTATCAAATCACTTTAATCCTTACATAAATATATTCAATTATTAAATAAATTAGTATAACCCATTTTACTCTTTTGTGCGTGCTGCGGTGCGGAAGTGGAGTCGGGTAACACTGGGTGAAACCACACGTGTAAATTAAACATTTGGCTGTGTACATTCAAAGTGTTATTTGACTCTGTGAGCAAAGGACGTTGAGGTCTGTTATTGTAACTGGAATGAGGTAAAGCAAAGTGAAACCCCCCAGTTTCCACCGGGGATTTGAGAGACGTCTACTCCTGCAGCTTGAAGCAGTTTGGAAAATGTCTTTACTTTTTAGCTGAATTCAGCCCTAAGGGCAAATGAGTGGCAGCCAAATTAACACGGCAGTCTCTGAAGGCTCTGAATGAATTTCAGATCCTCTTTTGAAAAAGCCGTGCAACAGCATTTATCTGGAGGACAATAGTGATAATAGTTTAGGTAATGAAAAAGAGTGTATTTTCAGTAGAATTTTTTTTTTCTAAAAAAATATATTTAATTGAGTAACAAAATTACTTGATTTATCTAGTAGTATTTTTTTGTAAGAACAGTAGCGAACACCTGAGGAAACTGTTAAGTAACGTGATAGCTCCTTTACTGGGGACCCAGAGGCGACTGAAACATGCTGCTGTTGGCATTGTACGTGGAACTGAAAGATGGGAATTAACTTCCATCTGAAGGGACAAAGAGCATCCCATCCTGGGCAGGACGGGGAGCTTGGTGGTTTCTGGAGACCTGTGCCATGTCTTCACTGTTGGCTGATAGATTGCCTGAGGATCTGCCATTAAATGCTGTTTTACTGCTTGTTTATCACTGTAAGGCAAACAAGAACCGTGAGCTCAGGCTATGGACTGATGTACCCGATTGCACACAGGTTGTTCTGAATCTGCTGTTTTCAGAAGCTCACTGTGATTGAACTCCCAAATGTTTAATGAGATGTGGGTAGATCGCTTTCTCTGGTATTTTAGGGTAATGTTGAAGGTTGCTGAAAAACTGCTGAAGGAATTAAGGGAAAGGATGGCTCGTTGTTGATGGGGATAGAGTGGTTGGTGAGGAGAGGAGGTTGTGTCTTGGTGATATTGGCATGAGACCTTGTTTCCTCCCCTTGGCCCTGCTGAGTACTTGGGCCTTACTTGTGAAATGCCTGGGAAAATGTGGCACATAAAAGCATCTTTAAAGATGAAAAAAACTGTGATTCTCTTCTTCCCAGGGATCTGTGAGGATGAATCTGTTAAAGATGGTGAGGTGCTTATGGATGCTGCAGAGTTGAGGCCAATAAGACCCAAAAACAGGGAGGCTGCAACTTGCCAGGAGCTGAGGATGGAAGGTGGCTTTTGTGGCTAGCTGTGGTTTTGCATGTAGGAGCCTGTACTGCTCAATGAGAGCAAAACTGCTGCTCTCCTTACCTCCCTAAAGCTGCATAAGGAAGCTGAATCAGAAAAAAAAAAAAAAAGCTTTTTGAATTCTTCCCTGTTTCTTTATCTCAGGGTAAAATAAAGCACTGAGGTATGCAGAGTGTCCTGGGCAACCACTTATTCCTCTACCAGCAATCTCAGCAGTGCAGAGGAGCCAGTCTTTCTCCATGAGAAATCTGAGTGTTAATAATTTCTGGCAAGTGTTGTGCTGAAGCAGACAATTTCAGCAGACAGCCGGGTGTGTTGAGAAGTTACACTGGACGGTGCAAGGAAAACACTTCATTCATACTTCATTCATGTTTGAATTCTTCGCCTCTTTGCGGCCTCCCAGGGCAGCGGTGCGATCCAGGGCAGACGTGTTTCACACTACTGCTTTGCCATGGAAATGCCTCCAGCAGTGTTCTGATATGCAGTGGATGTTTGTTTATATGAGAATACCCCTGGGGCAGTGGGATTTCTTCAACCCCCCCCCACTCCCCTCTTTTTTTTATTTTTCATTTATTTTTCTTTTTCCTCCTTTGAGTGAGTGAAAATTCTTGAGATAACCAGCCTTAATCTTACCTAATGATGAGAGAGATGGTCCCATGTGGTTGCTAGATGGATGTCAGCTGTAGGCCAGGAATACTTGATGAGGTGTTGGCACAGGCTGCCCTGGAGGTGGTGGGGTCACCATCCCTGGAGGTGTTCAAGGAAGGAGTGGATGTTGCACTGAGGGATGCGGGTTAGAGTAACCACAGGCATGGGCTGATGGTTGGACTGGGTGATCTTGCTGGTCTTTCCAGCCTTAATGATCCTGTCAACCATGCCCATGAGAAATGTATGCTTGAAGGCTAAATGTAAGCCCAGCTTGTTATTTTTAAGTGATATTTTAAAAGGAGACCAGTTTGTTTGTTTTTTTTTTTCCTTCACCTCCTGCTCCAATATTTCTGTGTACCATTTTTCTCCCCGGTATTTTAAAGCTGTTCTGTAAATACAGGTTAGAAATTTGGTTGACTGAAAAATTGAGAGTTACAACGAAGAAAAATGTTGACTGTGTTTTCAGTACCGTTTTATTTAAGAACAGTTAATGAGAGGATAAGCAAGATGGGCTAAAGATCCCAGCATTTCTTTATGTTGTGGCTCAGTTTAGTAAGAAAGGACTTGTTATAACTAAGAAAAAAAGCACACTTGATAATGTTGGCCCCTGTGTGATCGTCGGTGGGATTTCCCAAATAGCACTGGCCATGCCACAGAAAGATCTTTCCTCTCTGGCAGACACAAGATGTGTGAGAAATTAGTATCTTCGCTATGAAGAATGTTATTTAATATATTGCTTGTGTCTGAGAAGACCTTTCCGCGTGCTTTAGGGATGGTGTCTTAGGGATCTACCTTATTGATTCACCTCTTAAGTCTAAGCTACTCTTGAGTAAGTGGCTGTGTGTGGGCTCTGGGATAACAAGCTGTTGCATCCCACTTAATCCACAGTGTCTGCCCACAGGTAAATGCAAGGTAATTCAAGGCTGCGTAGCTCAGGGTTCTGAAAACATTTGTAATCGTAAATATATTTTTTGATCCCCGTGTAGTTCTCCTAGGCTGACAAGCTGCAAGGGTTTATGGAACTGTTTTAATAGGGTATAAACACACAATGGAGGGTGTTTTAATCTTTTATGTTCTGTAGCAACGTATGCTTGTGCAACGGATAGTCCTGAAAATTAATGAAAGTAGCAGGATAGTTTTCTTTTCAAAATATAATGTATTCGGAGCAATAAGAGATCAATGCAGTGCTGTTCAATGCTGTGTAAATATTTGTATATAAATAGAGCAGTCCCTTAAGACAAACAACTCCGGGTAGAGTAGATTTTTCTTTGTGCAAAGATCGTGCACGTAACACTTTTCCTCTACCCCTTTAGCAACACGTTCACGTTTTAATTTAATTTTATTTTGCCTGCACTGCATTCGTACAAGGCAGCAGTGGTGGTGGGAGCAGTCAGCATTTCTCACTACATGAAAACAATTTAAATGCTCGGAGGTGTTGGGTAGGTGACTCTCTGCCTGTGTTTCTTTTCCTTCTCTTTCTGACACGCGTGCAGTTGATATCATTGTCCAGCATTCAGGGCACTTCATGCTTCAGCAAGACGTTTCTGATGGAGTTTGAAAAGCTGCAAAGTGAACGGATCAAATTTCGCTAGGAAAATGGATATTCTTTCACAGCTGATTTTTTTTTTTTTAAATAATGAGACGTCGAGATGCAGCGCACTTCAAAATGGATGCCCTTCAGATATTTAGAGTTTAACGGCGTTTGTATCTGATATGATACTTCATTTCTATTTCCCTCTTTTTACTTAGAACAAAAGTGAAAGTGACACATTGCTGTAATACTTCCGTCTTGCTGCATTATTCTCTGGAGGTGGTTGGGTGCTATGTATCTTCCCTGGCAATTTTGAATAACTGTTGTTAATGACTTAAATTACAAAGAGTTTTTTCCTTTGCAATGCAGCAAATAAATCTGTGCTGCAGAGGCGCTTTCTGAGTTGTATCCTGCAGTGTGCACAAAGTTTACCCTTGCCCAAAGAGGATTATACAGAAGATGGGTGCCTTAGCTGAGTTGTGAGGCTTTTCTACTTCTCACTGTAATTTCCTTTTGCTCTCACCTTACGTCATGTTGGATGGTAGTGAGCTGGCTGTCCTAGAGTCTGATACGAGATGTTTTGTCAACATCTGGTGGTAGCTTTGGCTGGGGTGTGATTGGAATACCAATAGCTGCTCCTGCCGCTGCCAAGAGTGTGGCTTTAGGATTGGCTTCCAGGCAGATACCCAGGGCTGCTCGACAGAGCCACAGCACATCCCAGATGCAAAATCTGCTGTCTGTGGCCCTTCTGCTGAACCAAACTGAAGTTCCTACTCCCACTATTCGTAGCTGAGAGGCATCCACACAGATAGATTGGTTCCCTTCAGTGGTGTGACGTAATTAATATGAGCTGTGATCCAGCCCCTAAGTAACTCCTAAAATTAAGCTACTTTGAGTATAATTTTCAAGCCAATCATAGAATGGCTTGGGTTGGAAGAGACCCCAAGGATCATCAGGTTTCAACCCCCCTGCCACAGGCAGTCCCACCAACCTCCAAATCTGGTACTTGACCGGACTGCCCAGGGCTCCATCCAACCTGGTTTTGAACACCTCCAGAGACAGAGCATCCGCAGCCTCTGGGCTGGGCAGCCTGCTGCAGCACCTCACCACTCTCTCCATGACAAACTTTCCCCTGACATCCAATCCCGTACACCTGCAGTCTGGTTGTGCAGCAGTGAGCATGTCAGAGGGAATCCCGCAGTGTAGGTCCTTTCTGGAAAGAGATGCTATGCACTGGCTAAGAGAAAGTACTGAGATATTAAGCTGCTTTCTACGCATGTTCAGTCTGAAAATAAGAGCAGTAGAGTAGCAGACCAAACTGTTCCTGAGGCTGACCTGAGATTTGCAGGTGGAGCAGAAGTTTCTTTGTTCTTCTGGGACAGCATGAGGCTGTTAAGTGCTGTAATGTAATGCACAATGAAAATCCTTCTGAGGTCCCCAGAGTTGGTTTTCCTTTGTATGGTTGTATTTCATGATCTTGCATTGGCTTTTTGTACGAGAAGCTAAATGTTGTCTCAAGCAGAATGCTGGGAAAAGTTTTCTTATTCATAAAGGCCTGAGACAGATTTTTTTTTTTTAAATTATTTTTTTGTTTGAATGAGTGGAATAAATAAGCTTGTTTAAAAGGTGCATGTTACAGACTAGAGATGGTACTGGGACTGGAGGGTTTAGACGTGTCTGTGCAATAGGATGGCTGGCTCTGACTAATTAAATCAACCTTGTAGCTGGTTATTGAGGCTCTGAATGTTGTCAGTACTCATTGTGAGGCTTTTTATTTTTGGCCTGCCTTCTCTGTGTAGGACCTGCTGCTTTTCTCCACCCATTTGGGCATTTTCATCCAACTTCTTTCCTAGTTCTCATATCTGCTGTTTTCAAAGCGTACTCTCTGGTTCAGAGCAGGGCCCCTGGTACTCATCTGTGATTTTCTGCCACGTTTGCCTCATGGTTGGGACGTGGGCATGGATGGTGGCAGCTCAGAGCAGCTCTGCTTTGCTCTTCTGAGGTCGCAGGGGCCAGACTGTGCTTACTGCAGTTCTGCCTTCCTTCAGTCGCCCCTCAGCGTGGAAGTCACAGCTGACAGCGAAGTTATTTTAAAAGCATGACTCTCTCCTGTCCTTTGTCATAAAATGTTGCTATTCAGGGTACTTTATGTGCTGATGTAATTATATCAAAGTGTATAAATTTGATGGGAGGAATAGCGTCCCTAAATTTTTATTTCTCTGATGGGGATGTTGGGAAGGCTTGACAGTGCGATTGCAATGATCACACACATTTAATAGAAGCGGTTGTACGCTAAGTGACAACTGAATATTAAAATCACATTATTAAATATGGATCTGCACACGGCTGCTAACTGTGCTTTTGATCAATTCATCTGAATGTCCTACCTCACTCAATTGTATTAAATTTAAGTTAATTTAACAATTAATCTTCAGTTAATTAAAACTATAATTTTAGCAGCCTCACACGTAGTGTTTGCTGTAGTCTCTTTAAAAGCAGCCAAATGCTTATAATTTTTTCTGCTTGTTTTTGAGTCTTCCTTTTCTCTCTGTGGTGTGGGTTGGTTGTTTTTTTTTTTAATCCAATTTAGTAGGGCAGCATCATTTACAGCATGAAATGTAAAGATGTTACCCCACACGGGAGAACTAATGCATGATGTGGTGTAGGATCCTGCCATAGGGACGCACATACCTGGATCTCCTTCCCAGTATCAGCAATGTTTTCATCAGTGGGAGCTGATAACATCTTATGCCCGTGTAGCTCTGGGCAATGATATTCACCTCTTCTTTGAAGCTTTATGGAAGTTAATTAGATAGCATTACAAGGTACTTAGCAGGTACAAGTGATAGTGCTTACTGCTTTTTGAGAGGACGTGTTTAAGATAAGCACCCTTTTAGGGAAAAGGTGGAGGAATTACTTAAGGTGCAGGTAACCAGCTGATCTGGCTGGGAATGCTTTGTGCCAGGTTCCAACTGGGGCAGTATCCTTTGTCATACATCTTGTAGTTTGTTGTTGGTGTGGGCTGTATGGCAAACAAGGACATTCGTAGTGCTTAGAGAATAAGTGCACAGCTGCAGAGATGGAGAAGGCTTTATTATTGACTCCATCCTTAGTCCTTTGGTTGAGTTGACTTTTGAGATGGCTACTGGAAAGCCATTGGCTTCTTCTCAACTGTGTGTTCCTTTTCTTGATGCGCTGTTGAGAGGACGGAGGCTGCAGGATGCTCTCTTTTGAGAGAAGCCTGGGCTGAAACTCTGTGGGAGGAATTTAGCAAACATTAAAGAAACAGCCATTTAAATTACGGAGAAAAGGCAATAAATCACTGCACTTGGTATTCGTTCTGAACTTCATCTCGTTTAGAGACTTTTCCTGTGTTGGCAGAATTAAAATATTAATTTGGTTTTCAATGGATCTCTCTCAGCTTCACTTTATGTCTCTGCCTGAGGTTTTTATAGATGTTGTCACTTGAAAAAAAATGTATTAGTAAGGGCAGGGTTTTAATTATCTGATTTCCTTTTCCATTTAAACTTCCTGACTCAGTTTCATCTAATGATAATATCTGCAATATATTTGATTATTGGGTGTAGATCAGTCATCTGGAGGTATCTGCATCATCTGTCACACATGTTGGGGCGTGAATGTCTTCTTCCCCTCATTTTCAGTTTTTCCACCTGGCTGCACTAAAGCTCAGGCAAGCAAATCCTCCCTGGGTTCTCTACTGCTTCTGCAGGGGGCTCGTGTTGCTGGGCTGGGGAAGGAGAGCAGCTCCTTCCATCCTGTACAGCCATGGGCAGGCTCTTTCTTTGTGGAAACGGGGCATCTCTTCAGCCAGTGCCAGCTCTAGTCTTCCAGTAATCACATTATTTATTAGGATGTCATTTACTACAGAAGTCAGGTTCATCTCCGTGGCAGACAAGTGCTACGTCCCTTCAAAGGAATTGCACCTGCATCATGCAACAGGAATGACCACAAAGTGACAATTAATTAATTGCCTTCAAAGCTTGTTTGTGCTATTTTAATAGCCCTGCAAGGCCTTTATTTCAGCACGTATCGAGAAGGAAATGTTGCCACAAAATTTGCATGTGAACTATCAGTTGTTGGTGATCTTGCAGCTGCTGCAGCTGGGGTCTGAGGCAGACACAGCCCGTGGCAATGGGAAGGGGGTGGGGAAGAGTTGACACTTAGAACAATGAAACTAATCATAGCATAATATAATATAGAATCATAGGATCGTTTGAGTTGGAAAGGACACTTAAAGGTCATCTGGCCCAACTCCCCCGCAGTGAACAGGGATATGCCATATAACAATATACTGGCCGTAAAGATTGTAATTGCTACCAAACGACTCCTTTTGGGGACCGTGAGCAGCCTGGGTGCACTCCTGGAGTCTGAAATAAAAACGTGGCTTCCGGAGCCCTGACACGAATCTCACCTGTACTGTGAGCTGCCTAATTAGGCTTCCTCCATGGGAGCACTTACTCTCCACTTATGTGATGAACTTTCTGTAAGTAAAACTGTCATCCAATAATTGTGATGCATGATGGGCATGTTTAGATAACCCTCCTATTATTTTAGGAAGTGCAGTACTTGAAAGAAAACTTATCCCAAGGTGTCCCTTAAACTTTTCTTTTGTATTACCCTCTGGATTACTCTCCTATCTCCTTCCTTTGATATGTTAATTCAGTCATTTTCCCTATCAGGGCTCGTTTCTCTTGCTTTTTTTCTTCTTCCTCTTTTTTTTTTTTTTTTTTGTAATTTAATTTTGTGCAGAATTAATGCTTATCAGCCCTGTTTTACTGTTTGAGGATCTTGGTGAGCGTTTCTCTTCTAACTGGAGGTCCGCTTACTTTTCCTGAGTGATTTTTTGTTTTGTTTACTAGTGCATTGCAACTATTCTTCATTTAATAATTCTTCCTTATTATTCCTTACTCTTCTGAAAACTCTGATTTTACCCTCTCTTAGCTAGATTTGTGTCCTCAGGTGCTGTAGCGTAGTTAAGAAACATGTGTGTCAGAACTCCTGCCCGGGAGGTTTCATCGGGCTCTTCTGGATGTGTTCTTGCTAATCCTGGCTAATCCTGGTTCAAGTTTCAAATTCACCCCCAGTTTGTGAAGACTTTATTCCTGAGGAAACCAAGCGTACGTTGGAATCGAAGTGAGGTGACGAATTAAACATGACGTTAGGTGCTTCTGTCTCCAAGAGCATCACCTGTGAGATTACACCATTTCTATAACACGAGAGAGAACATTTTTTTTTCATCATCTCTATAGCAAATAATAATTCATTTACAACCCATTGTGGAAGCACTTGAAGCGACAGCTTTAATTATCTACCATTGTTTCTTAAGTTAGATGTCCAGCTGTGCCACCCCCACACAGCCTGGAACGTGGTGATTCTGCAGGGCTGGGGCTGCCCTGTAATCAGTGATAAAAAATATATTCTTTATCACTTTCTTATTCAGCATCGAACTGATGAAACTGTTTGTCCTAGCAGTGCTGGTTTATCCATCAGCATGGAGTCATCTCCCTTTTGGTTTTCATCAGCCTGTTGTCACAGTGTTGTTGCGGTTGGTCTTCCTCTCTGTGATACTGATGGATTTAAAGATGTTTTTTTTTATCTTAAATGTACGGTGTCTTTGCCTCTGGTCACCTGAATAGCAACTAACAGTATGAAGATACATTGACGTACTGTATATAGGTTGAAAGAGAAATTTCCTTTTCTCTTATGCGTGTAGCAAACACCAAATTAAATTAAAACCTTTTGAGTTGTTGGGTTTTCGGTGGCTTTTTTAGGTGGTGGTTTTTTTTTCCTCATTGTTGTGCTTTATGCTTATGTGAGTGAGTCTCGGTGTCCAGAGAGATTCTCTCACTGATCAAGTTGGGTGTCTATGATCCACTGGCACTGAAATTCTGTGCCAAATGTGTGTTTGTGTGAATGGCTCCAGACCAAAAGTCAGAGTTGGACAAATGCTGAACTTCAGAGCACATCTTTTTTTTTAGTGGGATGGAGTTGGATCCAAGAACCAGTGGTAGACAAAGAGAAGTTTGCATCTGGAGATAGATTTCTAGTCTTATCTCTGCATGTTTTTCTCTGACTCCTCCATGAGCTGCATTGTACACTGTGCAGTTGCTTTGACAGGCAAGATGGAAGTTTTGTAATTAGGAGTCTCCCATCATATGGTGCCCCTGCTGCGTTTCATCCTGAGCTGTCTTCCTGGGACTGAGGAAGCTCTGATTTTTACCATGCTTTGTACAACATTAAATTGTGTAGAAAAGGCTAAGTGTTGTAGGCCAGATGCTGCCTTCCCTTTGCCTTTTATCAGCCTAGAGAATAATTTTGCTCCTGGGATGGCACTTGGCTCATGTAACTGGTGCATGACAAAGGCTCCTGCTCTTTGTCAGTCCTCCATGTCCCCTGGCACTGTGAGAGCTGTTTGCAAAGCATCATTTTCATTGCAGGCTGACACTGTGGGGCCACCTTTCCTTCTGCTTTTTGGGGTTACTTTGGTTGGGTTTAATGCCAGCTGCAACATGAAGGCAGACATAAGGAGTAAGGATTTTCTTCTTAAGCCATCCTTAAAATGTGAATGACGATGAGATCTTTGGTCATCGTGTTCTTGACTGAAGCTGAAGACTTCAGTTTTATTATACAAATACCTAAAGTTTTCTGCAGTATCCACAACACCAAGAGGCATTCTTGGAATATGAACTCCTCCTACCCATATTCCTGCCGTGTTTCTATTTGCAGACACTCCTTACCCCTCTTTTATCCTGTGAGGGAGGAATTTTTGGAGTCTGAAATGGAGAATCAGCCCCCAAGGGGGACTTCGGTACAGAGAGGTTGCTGCTCAGACAATAATTTGGGTCAATTTAAATGGCATGTGGGTGTGGGTTTAAATAAATAGCTTTAACCTTTAGCTTACTGATGGAACTGAAAATAGATACAGGGTTGGGCACATTGGAAGAACTGCTTGTGAAATGTGTACCATTGCTGCCAGCATTACATTGAATAAATAGATCACTCTTCAGGGCTGTCAAGCCAGCACCTTTGCCAGTAAAAGGAAACAGGATTATTATTATTTTTTTTTTTAAACCAGCAGCCAAGTCTAAAAGAAGCTCTTACCCCTTTTTGGATAGCTTTGCATTTACAAGATTGTACTTGGCAATTTATTTCATGAACTGGTCTTTGAATATTATTCTTAGATCATCATGGTTACGTAATTTCCCAGTTAAACCTTCATGTAGACTCTATCCTAGCCAGTTATATCCTAAGGACAAGAATTAGAGCATGTGCTGATGGTTACTGGATGTGCTGTTACCTTGTTGTGGCTCAGGATGAGCTTTTGTGAACTGTTCTTGGTTTTTTTCCTGTTATTTGTGACTCAGGAGTGTAGAGAAAAGCTCATAAGCTTATTTGATTGGTTTTTTGGCCAAGATGTGGTATATGTCCTCTGGCTTCGTAATTGCCTGCTCTAGGCTGAGCTGTATCGCTGCTCTTGCCTAGGTAAGTGTTGGATATAGAATAGGAATGTGCTTCTGTAGCTTGCATCTTCAAGAGGAGAGTAGAAAGAACAACCAGCAGAGGTCTTGTGCTAGCATCCAGTCATATGTCTAAAGAGGAAAACAAATGTGACACTCATTCTAAGCTTCTAACAATATGAAATCTTTATCCAGATCATAGTAATAACGAGCCAGGTGTGGTAACTACTCAAATTGTTCTGCATGGAGTTGCTTTACAGTCAGAATTTCCGGTCATTTGGTGAAGGGCAAGAGAAAATTGTTCTTTTCCTGAGAGGAGTGAGAAAATTGTTTGTTTTAACAGGTCCAAACTACAAGTGGTTCAGCTGCATTTCCCTGCAGCCTCAGTCCCCAGTCTCCCAGTTTTGGGAGAGCAGAGCTCTGCAGCAGAGGAATGGCCTAGATTAAAAATAAAAAGAAAGATTAAAAAAAAATATCAGGATAAGACCTTGTAAAGGCAGTGATGATTTCTTGGAGGAGTACAAGGTTATTTTCATCCACTGATTTGCTCCTCTGGTGTAAACGTAGGCGTGATAAAATATGCAGATAATACTTCATAGTAACAATCTTCTGATAGATAATAATGGCAAAGAAAAATAGAGTCGTAAGCTTGTCATGAGCTGCAGTTTCAGTAGCATTTCCTTCTGCAGATCGTTACTACTGGCTATACCTGCTGAGAAGCAGATACACAGCTACAAAGCATGCCAAGGACAAATGAATTTTCACTTCTTATGCTCGCGTTGATCATTGTGCCGCGTCGAACAGGTCAAAGATTTGAGTTCTGTAACATGTGCATCGCTCTCCACCCTGTGTAACTGCATCATACCATGACAGCATGAAATACTGTGGGAAGACGTTTTGGCATACATTTCCATAATAAAGTACCTTAAATTTGCTTATGCAAAACAGATTGGGAGTGATTCACTAGTGTGTGAGCAGATCTTGTAAGGGAACTCCTGAAAAAGCAGCAGATTGGTCATGAGCTTGTGATTTCATATATTGTGGGTCTGGGAGGAGCTGTTGAGTTGCCAGTGCTGGGGGACAAACTGCGACAAGGTGCTGCCAAGGGCAGTAGCTCAAGAGCTGAAATTCGACCACGCCGTATGCATTGGTGAGAATTAAAATGAAGATGCACAAGAGAGGCAGCAAAAATTCTGCCTTTTCAGGTTGTCTGCCATCTTTCTGGTTTATCGAGATCAGGAAGAAAATAACCCAGGTGGTTTAGTTGTTCTGTAACTGTTTGCAGAGTTTCCTCATACAGTCCACTGAAGCATCTGCTTTTCCGCTGTCTGATTCAGGTTTCTGGTCTAAACAGAGCACTCATCTAATCTGCTATGACAGACTCCAGATTCGAAATATCATATAGCATAATCCATAAGGATGTGGTGATACCCCCTGCAAGGTGTTTATCTTCTGTGCCCTGGTCATTCTTGTGACTGCTCTTGGAGGCCTCCATGCTGCTTATCAGTGGAGGAGTCAAGAATCCATACAAGTAACAAATGCTGCCCACAGCGAGCACTGCAGGCCAGATGGCATGTTATCTTCATCAGCAGACCTGTAATAAAATGTGGCTAAGGGCAGTGTGTCTTTTCCTTGTTAATAGGAATGTTAAACATGTTCCTAGGTGCATGGGGTAGACATACCTGTGTATCCATGCCAAACAGTCCATTTATGAGCAGGTGGAGGGCAGTTTACATGATCTATAAAACAGGCAGGTGTGAATTTCCAGTTACCTGCAGCAAATACATATGCGTAGCTGTCATGGTTAGCACAGATATCTGAAAGCTGAATATTGCAGTGTGTGCTTGGGAGGAGCAGTGCACCCTGCAGCTCCAAAGGCCATCCTGGCCAAGTCACTCGATGAGCAGGAATCAGCAGCAGACTTGTCCTCTGACACCGAGTGCACAAGTTCGCCCCTTTGCTTGCCACAGGGTGGGAAGGGTTTGCTGGGGGAGGGAGTTGTTGGTTATTCATGTAACAATTTGTATTTAGTAGGCACTTCCTCGTTCTCTCCTTTTGATCTTTTTGGACACCCTAATTATGGATACAGCTTTAACAAGGATGATAAAGGGACTCAGGGGTTATAAACTGTGAGGAGAGGTTAAGAAAGTTATGTTTATATTCATTAGAATGGAAGAGATTAAGAGGGATTGTGATCAAGGTGTGCAAAATCCAGAAGGCACTGGAGAAAAAAGTGCTGCCCTCAGAATATTCAAGAGAAAAACTGTGAGGTTGGGAAGTGGAGGACAGGTGGCAATTTGGTCGAAATTCGTTTGGAGAAGTTTTTACAAGAGTATTTCTTTCAGCTGGGCTGTGGGTTATTGGAAGACAGCTTGGCAGGCCAGAAATACAGGATATGTAGCTTGTCTTTGAATTGTTAGGGCAGAAGGTAATGAATTAAGAAAGCTTTTTTGCTTGTTTGGAAGTTCTGCATTGGAGCAATGCATAGAAGAGGCATATTATAGCTCACAGGTTGTCTCTGCATCCATAGTTGTAGCCAGGCCCTTTATGAAGTCCATAAATCTCATCCTACTATCAGCCTGTTTCTAAATAAAGTCAGAAAGAACTGGCATGGCTATTCAGGGAGTTTTTCACTAATGTGAAATGGTGCAAAGCTGGCAAGCAAAAGATGTATGGCTGAGGAGAACATCAGTTCTTCATCTTCATCACTACACAGGCCAAAATTGGGAGGACTGGGAGACAAAGTCACTGACAGCTATAAAGGGTTATGAAGTGGCATACAAAAGCACTGGAAGTAAGAGGAAAGAAAAACAAAGATCAGAGTAGACAGAGAAGGCAGAAATACCAGATGCCGTTATTTTGCACTGCTCTTTGCAGGAAGGTTAATAATTGTGTCAGAGCCGTAACAGCGTTCCCTGTAACAAGGGGTTATGAGCAAAGGCAAGAACAAGATAAGGAGTATTTAGATAAGCATGATATATTTGGGTCAGCATGGCCTTCTGAAATGTACCCACAGAATTATTTACGATGACTCTCAGAAGCTCACAGGGAACAGCGAAGTTGTCAGAAGTCTCAAGGAAGGCAAACATAGTAGCTGTCATCGTGGAGGGCGTACAAAGGGAACAGCCTTGTAAATACCTAAAAAAAGGTACAGAGTAAGTTACTGAACTCGCGGGTATCTGTGAGCAGTGAGTAATATCCAACATGCTTTATTAAGACCAAACCGTTGTAGTTTCCTTCCGTGGATGGGTGACTAATCCGAAACAGAGGAAAGCAGAAGCGCTCCATCTTCGGGTGGGTGTCTGTTACTCTCTTAAGCGCTGCCATCTCAGAAGAGAGAGAGCTGAGCTCAAACCTGCAGCTTTCAAACTTTCTGATTAGTGAATCAGTAGATGCTTTTAGCAGAGATGCACACTGTTAAGTAGGAAGGAATTCCCTGGCCAGGGTCTTCTGTTGCCCAACACACCTGACTTGAGTAAAATACTGAAGAGCAGATATGTCCTTGAAACAGGGAGGGGACAATGCATTATGATATTTTTAATTATCTGTTTTCATAAATGCTTTCCTTTAATGAAAGTTGCTGTGTACAGCAGTTATGCTCTTTGCTCTCTCTTCACCATCCCTTTCCCTGGTGTATTTACTATGAAAGAGTTTTGCCTTGAGCTATAGCGTGTACTGCAGTAGAGCATCATGCTCAGAGAACTTACCTAACGTCACACTACAGTGTAATAGCTGGGCGGAGGATGGGAGTTTTGAAGTAACTCTTAGAAAAGTTGGCTTGAAGATAATTCTTTTTAAGCATTCCTTAGACCTTTTCACAAAGATTGCAGACTAGGCATTCCAGCATCTTCTAAGAGCGCAGGATTTATGAGCTGTAATAAATGTATCCATAGGGTGCTGCATTGTTGCAATGATGGTGAATTATGGTAAAACTAGGGGAATTAATAATGACCTAGATGGAGTAATTTAGCATTGTGATAACTAAACTCCAACCTAATACTCAGTGTATTCACAGAAGTGTGTACAAAGAACATTGAATTTGAGTGTCTAAGGGGAATCTTACATAGAAAACAAAGCAAAACCCTAATCATAAACAAATGCTGTAGCATATCATTAAGAGGATTAAGTGGCTTGAAACTGATGTCTAAGCTGTTTTGGTCGATTGTTGCTAAAAATACCACATACTTGAACATTCTTCTGTTTGCCACCTTCTCTTCTGCTAGTTGAGTGTCATGCAGTATTATCCTTGTTTACCAGGACTGCCTCATATCAGGTCTTTATCTGCGAGGTTTCTTGCTTCATGCCAGACTTGATCTGAATTTTGGAGCCTGATGTGCTGGCACTGTTCAGTGCCAAACCATTAATACCTTAATAGTGATGGAGAGGCCAGGTTCAGCAAACCCAGGCTAAAAGCAAAACGGAAAAGCACAAGACTTATGGAGTTTGCTAAATTTAGTTGCCTCCTTGGTCTTTAAAAAAGGCTTGGGTTTTAGTTTGAAATAACTTTTTTTTCTTCTTCTAGAAAGTAAAGCTTGCATGGTAGGGCTTTTTGTTTCCTGGATTTAAAAAAAAAAAAGGCATTTTCAAAAGTAATTGAAAATTCAAAGGAACGATACACAGTACACAAGCTTTGCACCGACTTTAACTCAATAGCTTTATGAATAATTAGCATTCCCAAAACCTTGGATTTTGGTCTGTTGGTCTATAAATATATGTTCTTTAAATAACAAGATTATATGGAATCATGGAGTATCCCAAATTGGAAGGGACCCACAAGGATCACAAAGTCCAACTCCTGCCTCCACACAGGACCACTCAAATCCAAACCCTGTGCCTGAGGGCACTGTCTAAATGCTATTACATGGAACTCTGGCAGTCCTGGGGAGCCTATTCCATGCCCACCACTTTCTGGTGAAGAGCCCTTTCCTAACGCTCAGCCTGAGCCTCCCCTGACACAGGTCCATGCTGTTCCTTCAGGTCCTATCCAATTAAAATAAAATCAATACGTAAAATATATGCAAAAATAAATAATATTCATAGGTAATATAAAATTTCTGTTCTGCCCTACTTAGTGGTAGTTGCATTATCCCATTTTCCGTGCTTGCTGTGTGTGTGTGTGTGTGTGTTTGGGAGGAAGAAGCTGTAGATGTAATTTAGGCAAGTCAAACATTTAAGGAGAAGAAGATTTTTCATAGTGGAGCCATTGAGTCTCTCTGAATGTCTCTACAGTGATCGCTTATCCATCTCCATTCAGGCCCACGGGGAAGTGGCTGTGCTCACCTAACTTGTAGATAGATAATAAAGCAATGCAGGAGATACGGTTGCTTCCAGGATGGTTTAATATTCGTGAGCTTGTAGCCATGAGCCAAATAGGAAGTAGTACAAACTGCAGCACCAATTGATATCACCAAACAGTTAATGGCAAGTTTTGCACTGGTGACAGCAGCCTTTTGATCAGGTCTTGGGGCGCAAAGTAAATGCTCTTGCAAAGGGATAAAGGAAGAACAGCGCAAACAAGGCCCGTGTGCAGGTGCTGAGGGCAGCACAGCTATCACCAGTGTCATGTTGGGTTTGTAGGTGCAGGGCTGACAGCAGCATCCTGTCACAAAGCACCGCGTTTGGGTGTACGTATTGAATAGCTCTAGTTTTGAACTGACTTAACATTCTCACTTGAAATATCACCACTTCCTCGTTTTTTGTAGCACTGAAGTAAATTGTCAAAAATGTCTCTGGCGTCACAGGTTGGATTTTGGTGTTAACAAGGTTGGATTACAGTGTTAACAGGTTCGTCCTTATTTTGCCAGTTCGTACCAGTTCACTGCGGGAGCTGTCTTGTACCCTACGACGACTTCTGATTCTCTCATGTTTAGAAACAAATGTCACTGGGTTGGCTCTTTTATTCTGCTTACATAATGCGCTCTGCAGACCGACTGTTGGTAGCCCCAGTCAAAGGGGACTTCCAGAAATGCATGAGCAGAAATGCAGATCACAGCAGTTCTGTCTCGTGGTGATGGCCACGCCACAGCAGCTTCGTAGTAATCTGATTGCCTCCAGGGAATGTAACGTATTCAGGAATAGAAGAAGAAAGGAAAACTTGATGCTGGAGTGGAGAGAGATTGCCAGGTGAAATGAAAATTTCCATCTAGACAGTAATAAATATTAGCCCTTCATCACACATTGAGGTAACACTCAAGTTGCTCAGTAAGCTTTAGTTACTTAATTGTATTATTTTGAGGATGGATGCACAAATGGATATATTAGTCGTGCTGCTTGTAGAAATGAAGCTCAAATTTAAGTGAAGATGGAGACACTTCACCACTGGTACTGCTTCCTAACAGCCCCGCTGTTCTTGCTGTGGGGTGGTTATTTGAGCTACTGTTTCCTTTTTTGGTTGATTTAACCCCGTGTAGTCCTACATGCAGCAAGCATTGAAACAGCGAGGCAAGATGCACTCTTCATGAATTATTACAGAGCAGTGGAAGTCTATCGCATTGCATATAGGATTTAGAGCACAGAAAGAGCTTGCTTGGTGTCAGAACTGGCATTTTAATCAAGGAAAGAATATATTAAAAAATAGTAAGTGTAACAGTATAAATGAATTTTATTTCATATCAGTACAACCCGTTAAATGCACAGAACCTGCTGAGAGATATGGTGGTATCATTATCATTCCTGTATAAATCAGTTCATAAACTCGTTTTTAATTTTTTGGCAGACTTATGAAGCCAATTAGCTTAGTAATAATATTCAGCTTTAATGGGCAAGTAAATAATTAATGTTATTGCCTTTGTAAATTTAGGTTTTCAGTTATAAATTAACATAATTAAAAGAGTAATGTTTCAGCACGCATTTTAGCAGCCACATCTAAATCAAGCAATTAAACTGTAGGTTTTTCACATCAAATGAGTTGAGTTTATAAGGATGCAAACTGTAGACATGCATTTGTTTTTCACGGTCAGATGCATTACAAAAATGTGAAGGAGAATACTCTGCAGTAGATGTAATCAAGTATATTATTTGAAGAACCATTAATATATATTTTAACTACTTTTGGTTGTCCTTCCACAGTGAAATAGAAGGGGGAAGGCCTACTTCCATCAGTCTCTGACACAGGGGTAATTGTAATGATTGCTGTAAAACTGTTATTGCTGAGGAACAGTTGTCACGTCTCTTTGTTGAACTGATTGTGAATACACAAGGTATGGATCTAAAAAGATAATAAAAACTGCTCTCTAGTAATTAACTGCAGCAGTTCCAGGCTGACTGACACCAGCTTGGAGCTTGATCCTGCTTTCTTCCCCCGCCCCTGCTGCTTCTTGCTATGGGCTTCTGTGGTGTGCCCTTGCCATCTTTATATGCGGTTCTTTGGTCATAGTGAGCAATCAAAAGTATTCTTGGGAAGAGCAGATGTGTTATTAGGAGCATGCAGCTATTCGTAATGCAGATGCCAGTCAGAGCTGCTGAAGTTCATTGCTTTCAGTAGCTGCTATGGAAGAGTGGAGCATGTACATGACTGCAGCTTCTGGGCGATGCTGGAGGTCACAGCAGCATTTCTGGAGCTGCCCTAGAGGGGTGGTTAAGGCATGTCTGAAACAGCCACGATATACGAAATTGGTCCTTCCTCTGGTTTGCTGTTTTTTAACATGAAATTGCATGATGTTTCTATTTCTGTGAACAATGTCGTTTCGTGGCTTTTAAAATGCTGCTTTTGGGTGACGTCAGGAAGCATCTATAAGCGACTGTGAAACACATGTATGCATAGACGCACATATGCATCCATGCAGGAGAAATGAAGTTTGAACATTTGTCTTTAGTCAAATAAGACCAGAAAACCCCCACTGAAGAAACAGAGCTGTAGACTTTGCTAATCTTGCAGGCTTCACAGATTATAATTTATCATGGGCCGAGCAGTCTATTTATAGCTCTTCGTAAATGTTCCCAAGAGCAGCCTTTTGCAAACTGCCAATGCTTTGCACATTTGTAATGAGAAGCGTTTCTCGATGCGCAGGCTTGCCCACATCCAAACTTGTTCACTGACATTTCTCAAAGCTGTGATTTCAGACTCATTTTTTTTGCCCTGTAACCAAGAGGGCAGATTTATCACTGGCAGAAGCCCCCTGAAGTCGGTGAAGTTACACCAGAGATAAATTCAGGCCAATGAACTTTGTTAGTGTTGTTCAAACCGTTCGCAGTGCTATGCAGATAGATAGCTGAAGGCTTTTCTTGCAGTGTGCAATTGTTTAAGGGTGAGTGGACTGGAAAAAAAAGAAAAAGAAAATCCCCTTCAGATGAATTTGTGCTGATTGATTTATACATGCAGTCCTGCATTGTGATGGTTTGTTGTTGTTTTTTACTTAAGCAAAGCACACTAAGCTCTCTTGCATGATATTTATGGGGTCGTATTTCCGAAGAAATGTTAGATGAACACAGTCACGTGCTGGTATGATGGACACTGGGTGCAAGAGAGTTTGAGAATCCAACTGCTTGATGGCACAGCTATCACGTAAGCACAGCTAACACTACATGGAAAAGTGCATCTGTAGAAGACAATCAGTGATATGGCAGATTTCTGTTTCAAACGCTGCACTGTGCTGAGTAGCTTTCAACTGTATTTCATAGTTATATTTTGTCCGTGTCTGGATGTCAGTGGGGTTCAGGTGCACTGTGTGCTTGCTGTATTGGCAGTGGCTAAATGGTTCTTTTCATCTCATGTGAAGCTCTACCTGGGCTCTGTGACACATTTCTGACTGGGATCTAATAATCAACCCCTTCACACAGAGTCAGCAGTCTTCAGCTGTGTCTGAAGAGAATTCAGTGTGTTTCGTAACAAGGTTATTGTAGACTCCTCTGCATTTGATAGTCTACTTTTAGCTGCTTTGGTTTTCAGCACAAATCAAAAGACTGCTTTAAGACTACTGAGAGCCTAATGAGATTGAAGGCAGTTCAGATGCTTGCTGCTCGTGGTGGCTCAGCAGTGCAGTCTGCTGGATGCTGTATTTCTGCTCCATTCATTTGGATTTACAGCACGGCGAGGAAACCAGCTTTTACCAACTGAAAACAGTGTGACACTGCCTTATTTTATGAGGGAATGAGAGCGTTTTAGTTAGTTTGGAGACTTTTTGGAAAAATCCATCTAACCTGTCTCCAAGAGCAGACAGCAGGAGGGGTTTATGTGGGTGTACTCTGAAGATATTTCTGATATGGAATCTGAGGCAAAGATGTCTTCTGTAACAGCACTGGATTTCTCAGCATTTTGCACTTATTACTGAAGCTTTTCTGTAGCTCAGCGTGTAGGGCTAGATGGGCTGGTTGAGAAAGTGTTGTTGATTGGAGAGGTGTGTGTGCTTAGAGAGGGAAGAAGGCAGTAAGGGGGTCCAAATGTATTTGAGCATGTGCTGTACCCCAAAAGGTCCACTTTGGGGATTTATAAGCACTTCTGTTCCTTTGCAGTCCTTCTAAACTCTCACCAGCCTTCTCCAAACTTGACATTTCCATTAGAGATTTCCTGCAGCCCCAGATTTGCTCTGGCCTGTCCTTGCCTCCCCCAGACACCGGCACAGTCCTTGTCCCTGCTGCTTTGGCACACCTCTGTGCACCTCCTCCACCATCCTTGTACCGCCGACTGAAATTAAAGCATTTAAGGGCTCTAGAGATTTATCAGGCTTTTATGCTGCCTTCCATCTTGAGTTGAGTTTATTTTTCTTCAAATATATGACCCAACATGGAAAAGCCACATTTCAGGTCTTAGCTTGATGTTTTTCAAGTGTCAGTGAATTTGATATACTTTCCAGACAAACATCTCAGATCCCTGCAGTAAATAAGGCTGCCTTTGTGTGTCATTTATGAACTTGCTTGACTCTTACTTTTTCCCTTGTAACTGTAAAACCACAGCACTGTTGTCGTTGTGGCTTCCAGAGCTGAGAGTGCACTGTATACAGCTAATTTGTCAAACAAAACTTCCCAGAGTGTGAAAAGTGCTTGAAAGCAATTGTTCTTACTAACTAAACCTGGCTCAAAGCATCAAAGTAGAGCCAAGTTGGAGACTCTCAGCAAATGCATCAGTTTGATGCTATGTGTGGATTTGAAAATCGAAACATTGAGAAGAATAATCTGAATTTATAATGGAAAACCCTGCTCAGATTCCAGGCTGACAACTGACTGACAGCTGTGTGTCCTCCAGCTGCCACGGAATCCAATAGATTTGTATTTTCTCAAACATTTGGCATACCAGCTTATCCCAATATGTTCCACAGAGATAAACAATAAAGTTACAGTTAAATAAATAACTTCAGAGATAAGCAACTTTAGCAAAGGACGAAAGGTTTGCTTAGCAATGACATTTAACAGTAGATGGAGATACACACTTACTTATTCACTTTCCAAGAGAAAAAAGTATGAAAAATAGCAGTAATACAAAGCAGAAGTCTCTGGAGAGTGACAGATTAGGACAGCAAAAACAGTTTTTTATGAGCAGTCTTAATGCAGACTAGTAATAAATCTCACTGATTTCAGGGAGAGCAGAATGAGGACAGTGCCAGAACCACTGGGAAACTTCATCTGCAGCATTCAGAGAGAAGTGAAAGCCAGTCTGAAGGAGATGCAGAGCAGTCAGTCCTGAGATTTGGGTGGCAAAATACAAATACGTTGAGTTTGAATTAGATTAAAGTTAGTGGTCAGGCGAATACTTTTGATACGGAGAGAGAGAAGTACAGTATGTTTATAAAAAGCTTATGCTGTAATGCCCTGATCCTGTAATACGATTCACTTCTATGCTATCAGCTGCAGTAAAGAGATCCAAGGGTATGTGAGTCCTCTAGTAATGAGCAGCGTTCCCTGTCCTGTGTGTAACTGAATTACAGAATGTAGAAAATAGATCCAAATATATTCCAGAAGAGTCTCAGTCTGCTAACTCAGTTCGTGTTGAAGTTTAACTTGGAGTGGATCCAAAAATAAAGTCCTTCCCTGGTTAACAGAATGAGGTTTGCATTGTGGCATAGATTGACAAATGTTGTTTCCTGGGGCAGCTGAGGATCTCGCAGCACATCCCAACTCTGCATCGTGGTGACTCCTGGCTCCCCAGTGGGTGTGTCAGTCCATCCTTTTGGAGGCCCTTCCAGCTGCTGCAGGGAGCCTTCCTTGGCTCAAGCAAAAAAAGGGGGGGGCACGGGAATATAAAGACACTGGCTTCACCTTGCCGTACAGTTACAGAATCTCTTATATACTGTATTTGGATACAAAGGCTTCTGTGAGTAGGAATAATGTTAATGCTGATTGGTTTAGTGCAATTGGGCTGGAGAAACATGCCTCAAATTTGGTAGAATCAGGCACGTGATTTGTTTTTGCTGTGATAGAGCCACATACACCGTGAAAGTAAGGCTCTGTTTTATTGTGCCACTAAGCTGAGTGATGTGATTGTTTTCTAGTTATGCTCTCATTTTAGGTTTGAGTGAGGAGAAATCCAGTTACGTGTCATTATATCAGCAGAGTTGTAGCACACAGCTGTCTGAGAGAAACCTGTCAGTTTAATTTTACTTTTCTACCGCATAACATAAGTACTATTATGATGATGTTAATGGCAGACATGGTTACCACTGTCCTTGTTTCTTTTCTCCTGGATACCTTTAGTTTGCACTCGGATGGCAAAAAGCGGTGCCAACACTCGGTAACGTCACAGCATTCCATGATATTTCAGTCAATGTGTTCTCCATTTTGTTACTGCTTGCGTTGAGTTCATTTCTTGAGGACGTCCATCACACTGCCAGCCTCCACCAATTATCCAAATCACTGACGTTATCATCTGAATTGCAGCTCAGCTATTTCACTACTAGTTTTGTTGGTAGGGAAGGGGGAAAAAAAAAGCCTCAAAACAGCCAAATGCTAGGATTGCTGGTGACTTCTGTTTTATTTATGTTTTGTACTCAGCCATCGTGAATGACAAAGTATGTCTGGGACACGATCGTGGGCAGCGCTGTAAGTGTTATAGTTGGAAAGGTGCCATAGTAGTATTGCTACCAATTTTTTACCATTAGCCTTCTGGAAAGAGGGATTCAAAGCCTCATTTTATTCTCTTCTTCACTAGTGTCACCTCTACACTAAATTAATGTAAGATCTTTACCAGAGATGGAGCTGACAAGATGAATTGTTGATCCTACAGCTTCCTTGATGCGACAGGAGCAGAGAAACAAATCCAGTAAAACACAGGAGCCAATTCCCATTACGATATGAGCTGTGAGGAGTCACGAGCATCCTCTGTGATAGCCGAATACCTTTGCTTTCAGTTGAAGCTAGTGAGTGTGTTGGGATTGATTAAGCCATGCTGTCCTGAAGCTCTCTAGAAAACAGTGAGTTTGATACTGAAGAATGGACAAAATGCAGCAGCTGTTGCTTACTCAGCTGTATGGGGGCTAATGTCCAAGGCTGTAATTAGAAGATATGTCTGCTAATGAATTGGTGTTATTTCCTGCTGTGTTCAGTGCCTGCTCTGGGATCTTTTTCTTGCCCTTACGGAAGAGGCTGACTTTGTTAAATGTCTAGCAATAAACCTGTGTTATTCCCTGCTTGTTTCACAACCTTTTTTATGTTTCTACCAGTAGAGCTCCCCTATATTAGTCTTGTGTGTTTGCCTAAGTGTGGCCCTAGGGAAAGGGGAATTAGGAGACTGCATGCACACGTGTGGTGTATGTTTGAGTGCTGTGTGAGTCCACGTGGGTGCACACACCCACGAAGCTTTGATTTCCTAACATCCACAACAGGAGTAAAACCAAGATGACTTTAAGAAAGGAGATATGGTTTTAGATTTTTAAGTCATTGGATTCCTTAAATATATAATTTTTCCAGGCCCAAATACTGTCCTCATTGCAGATAGCTAGGTGGTAATTAATTTTTGAAGAGACAAACAGTAATTTGAATATATGCTGCTCGGTAAAATACACTTACAAATACATTGTTCAGCTTGTAGGTACCTCTTTTAGCCCCGTGAAAAGTTGCATATTCTCACTAGTATGATCACGTATACATCTCACTGTGCATGATTATAGCCGCAAGGTCCATACCTTGAGCTGTATGACACCCAAAGACAAGGATGACTGTACTGGGTCAGATAAAGGTCCAGCTGGCTCCTGTCCTCGCCCTGACAGTGACAAATAGCTGGTGCCTGCTGATGAGTGTAAGAACAGGACAAAGGGTATAGCAAGGCTGCCTTCGGGATGGTCTCCTAACCTTCATTGATTTGTGGTCTGAGAACATTTTAAGATAGAAGTTGTGTCTTCGAATTTTAGACTTGATCTGATTTGTTGCATCTAAAGTATACAGTTATTTTGTATAATTCATGCTTTCCATCAGCAAAGGACTGAAGCTTTTCTAAGGGAAATTCGCTTTTTACTGGAAAACTCTTGTCTGTCTTTCTGATTAATGAGAACATCTATATTCCTGCTCTTGTGACTTGAAGACTGATTTAATACATTTAACTCCGTTAATTTAGGAATGTGCTTGAATATTATATAGTCACTGCATTTTATTGAGACCAAAGTTCTTTACCTCCTTCATCGCCACAGCTCCCATTACTTCCCACCCTCCAGCATCACTGCACATCTGTATTGCCCCACAATTCCACTCAGACTTGGACGGATGCTTGGCTGGAATCTATGGCAGCGTTTTCCAGCTTAGTGCTGCTGTGTTTTCAGTCTCTTAATGGTAGTGGTTAGATGTGGGAAGCTTTCTTTTTTTTTTTGTCTTTGCCAAGAGCTGAAAGTGCACTCTCTTGCCTGTACTGTAATTTATGGTCCACCCAGCAGTGTAGGAATTCAGACAGCACAGAAACTCCAAGGGCATACATAGCAGCGCATTAAGACAACGTGCCAAATTCTTACCAAAGAGATTTGCTTCAGATGAGCGTTGGCAAGCTGTACTAAATAGGAGCTTTCAAAAACGCATCTCTTCCAAACTGAGACCAGGCTCCGGCACTCAGTTTGCAATGACAATCTACTGCTGTTGTTCCTTCTGCTTTTCGAGTCAGATGACTCTATCATTAATGCACAAGAATGCGGAACTGATTTTCTTTATGACTTTTGTGTTAGGCTTTTATGAAGAAAAATGAAAGTTATTGTAACTGTGGCCCCCAGAGACAGAAATCCCTTTGAAGAGGTGGAGTTGGGTCTTCCTGCTACCTGCAGGTTAGCTGCTGCAGCATCATCCCATTCTGCAGCCATCAGCCATTTAGCAACCATTCCAGTTGGCAATCTGATTTTTCACGTGCCATTTGCAACAGAAGGCTTGATGGTTAGCCTGGAAGAGGACAGAAGCTGTGAAGGTTCATGTTTTTCCTTTGAGTCTGAGTTCAAGAGGTGCAGAAGGTCTGCAGTGTGCCAAGAAATGAAGGAGTAAATGAAGTAAATAGGCGTGGTTGTTCTCATCTGTGTGACAGTGATTGCTCTGTGGACTTTTGGTTTTGGACAGTCCAGAGGGATTAGAGGTGATGAATGCGATGGCAGCAATGGGCACATGAACGCTTGAACTTCCCAGTACTTCTCTAAGGTAGTTGGATGCTGTTGCAAGCTGGTTGTGGTCAGTTATAGGAAGCAAGAAAACATGGTGATACGGAGTTCCTACCCTCCCAGAAATCCTTAGGATGCTTTTCTGTCTCTGACAATTGAATTCAGGAACATGTTGTTGAGTGTTGGGCTGACAGTCACTGCTTCCCATTAACTATAAAACCTAATGTAATTGCCCATTGAGAAGCTTTGAATTTCCTAAATGAGAGCAGTTTTTAGCAGTGCAAAGTATTAAGACTGAGGCTGTGTCATTGCTTTTAATATAAAAGTTCTGTTATTCTGTGAAAATGCTATAATGAATTAAAACATTCCCTATGGAGAAACGTATTACTTACTTTCTTAGTATATCAGACTAGAATAAAATGCAGCCAAGCTAGCATTTGTTTCATGGTGCAGTGGCACTATTAAGGTTTTGTAAGGCAAGAATAGCTTTGCACCATAGTTCTTGCATTCAGAGATTGCCCTCCGAAGGTGCCATGCGTGATGGATTGTCACAGACTCTGTCCTGCCTTGACATTTTATTTCTATCAGATGTTGTCTTATGCTCTGCTCTGAAACTGCCAAACAACTGACCCCAGAATTTAATGCCACACCTTCTTCTCTTTCCTGTTTCTGAACAGCATCTTTTGCAGCTGAGGCTCTGACGTACTGGAGGACGCTGCATCTGCCTCAGTGACAAGGAGAGGTGTGAGCTGGACCCTCTGGGGAGCTGAGAAGGAAATTGCGTTTGGTGGTGTCCTGAGGAACTTACCTTCACACCAGCGTTGCTCTGAAATGAGTTGAGTCCAACATTGATGTTTGGTAAGGTATGTCATTTTCCCCCGGCTTTTGTCTTTTTCTGAGTATCTACATCTGATAAAAATGGGAAGTTAGCAGCCTTTGTGTTTATTGCTATGTATGTGCCATGTATTTACTGCCTCAGTAAATAATCTTTGCTCTCTCTGAATGTAGAGAGCAATCATCAAGACTGAAGTTTGGGTAGAGTCTTGGGCTTGAGGGCGTGCGTGTTGATATCAAGTGCTTTATGACCAAAATGCTCACTGATGCTTGTGTTCTGTTGCTGGTGATGTATGCCTGTTGATAGACGTCTGCATTTTGAAAGTCACGCTTGTTGTGCTTCACTTTCCTCTGTAGTTCAGAGGGTTGGAGAGGAAAGCAAACAGTGCTGAAGTACTCAATTTGTAATACGGTCCCATGCATTCTTTTGTGCTTGGTATATTTTCACTGCTTGCCAAGGACAGTAATAATACCCCTTTCTTGCATAATCTTGCATACTCTCTTTGTTGTGTGGCTCTTGTAGCTTTTGTACGTATTCAGGTTTTTATATCACACAAGAATGTTCCTTTTGTTCTGCTGTAAACATAGCAAGGAAGAGTGCAACTCATCTTTTAACAAGAAATTGGGGCCAGAACTTAAGGAACTTAAGTACAATACTTAAGAACTTAAGTATTGTAGAAAGTCTTACGTTGTAGAAGCATTTTATGTCATGTAGCCTCCGATACTACAGTTTCTTTTACGTGGGCCAAGTTATTTTGTTGGGGGCAAAATATGCTTCCAGAGAACAAAACTTCTTGACGTATTGGTTCCCACATCCTAATAAAGTGGTATCAGATGATGCTATCGTTTTTTATTTAACACATAGGTATTGACCAGCAGTAGTTTCCTGAGAAAAATGCATCAGCAGCATCACAGCCATATTTAGTGTTAGTGGAGGAAAAAAACAAGAAGACTGACTTAAGTCTCTAAGGAAACATGGGGTATCTAGAGAGTGTGCGCTCATTCTTTTGCTTTTGATAGCATTGCACCAGAAGCTGCCTTTGAAAGTTGCAGGCTCTAACTCTTGTGCTTCAGCACAGCCCTGCAGCTCACGCTCATGCATGCAGGTTAGCGCTCACTGAGGTGAGTTTTGGGGAAACCGTGCAAAAGGCTGTGATGATTTAAGCCAGTGGCACTTGAAAACTTGTACACAGTCTGAAAAAATGCAATTTCTGTATGCATTGTATTGCGCTTACTGGTACGTTGCAAGTTGGGAAGATGAGCAGGTCCCAGTCAGGAGACCAGACCTGTGGCTCTGTCTGCTGCCAGATGGGTGGTAACTGGGTCTTCCTTCCATCCCACAGCCTCCATGAAATTGAGAGCAGGAGTTAGAGTGACAGAGCACTGTCACACAGACCAAGACCTGTGTCTGCTTTCCTCTTCCAGGCAGTACCAGAGCACTGCGTTGCTGCAGGCAGACCCAGAATGTCACACCAGCTGGGATTCATCTTGCCTAGGTCAGCTGTCTGCATTTTAGGTACCTGAGCTTCACATATTTAGCTTAAAACGGATATTTATTTTTAGGAGGAGATTTGTATTGAGCATTTTGCACACCTGCATTAGAATGGCTTCTGTGGGTACCTGCCCTGCTCCGGTGATGGTAGAAAAAGTTGGTATATATACCAGTTATTTTTGGTATTATGTGCTTCTTATGTCCTTAACTTGTAAATGTTGAGAGTCAAGAAAGTTCTGTTCTGACTATTGTAGGTGGAAATGCACAGATCTTCCTTGCTCTACGTGTGTGTTGCTGGGTGTACAGGGTGCCCTGGGATGTGTGGGCTCTGTTAGTGATCTTGAAGGTCTTTTCCAAACTGGAACATACAGTGATTCTGTGATTATTTAGACACTGTGCTCCAGCCTGGACTTTGGTAATATTTTCACATTTTCTTTGTGACTACTGGAGCCGAAATCTTGCTTATGTTAGGAAAGCTCAGATGTTTGTGGGGATTTTGGGTCTTTTAGAACATTGCACCAGGTTTTAAAGAGTTGGCTACATTGCTGTTGTCCATTCAGGTAGCTGAGACCGTTCTCTGTCTTTTCTCTTCCTCCTGGGGTTTTATGCAGCCTTACTGGAAATAGTTGACCACCATGAACTTCATCTGTTCCTGTAACGCTCTTGTAAGGCAGAATTGCTACTTATCCCCATTTTATGACTGGCGAATAAGGAACAGTTACTTCTGAGCAGCAAGCATCTCTGATTTGCATGGAATCATGAGTCACAGAATCACAGAGCCATTTGAGTTGGAAGAGATTCTTAAAGGTCATCTAGTCCAGCTCCCCTGCAACGAACGTGGGCACCTACAATGCAGAAGTTGCATTTGAAACCCTCATCTGGAGGTGCAGGGATGGCCTTGGCTGTGCTGCTGGAGACTCCTGTGTGGCAAAGCAGATTTGGGTACAGATCTGTTTGCTTCAGGTTACTGCTTTGACCTGAGCCGGTTTCTTTCATGTGGTTAGTTAAGTGATTATGGTAACACTGTATGACATCAGGGCCCACATTTCCTCTGTATCTCCGCTGGAAATGGCAGCATATGCCCAAATAGTGTTAGCTGAACACGTTCATCTTTGCAGCGTAAGATGTTTACTCACGTGAGACAGGCTGATCCCCTTTTAACAGTACTAATGGTAATGGTATTCTTCTTGTGTAAGGAATTATTTTAAACTGATCTGTGGATAAAATGCAGAGTAGTATTTTTTCTTAAATGACTTATTTTTAGATGAGTAGAATCTGGTTACTAAAATGCTTGGTTCTGCCAAAAAAGCACATTCAATAAATATGCAAGAGAAGAATTTTAAGTAGCAATTAAACATAGTGAATACATTGTATCTTGCAAGAAAAAATGAAAAGAAAGAAGAAAACCAACCTATGTTCATTTAATGTTTTATGGATCTCATGGCAATTAATTGTCTTCATTACATGGACATAAATCCTCAGTGTAATCCAGCTCTTTCAGATGAATCGCTTTGGAACTTTTCCATTTGCTTTGTTTAACTGTAATATTATATCTTTTAAAAACAAACAACTCATCATCCCTTTTTTTAGCCCCTCCCAAATACGCCATAGTTCATCTCAAGTTAGGAAGTTGTATTGTAGGACAGTGCAGATGGTACAGTACAGGTAGCTGGTATATGCAAGCCCTTCTTGACCCCTGGCGGTGCACTGAACCACTTTCTCACTCCCTATATTATGAAATCAGAAACAAACACTGGTTTTCATGTCTGCGAGTCTGGATGTCAAAATAAGCCATAATGTGGCTTTCCAATGACTTGATGAAGGGCGCAGATCTACCAGCTGCGTCTGAAAATGGTAGTAAAATTCTGCTCCGGTATTATCGAAGGAAATATTCGATTGGATTATCTGGGGATATCTGCTTGAATTCCTGAAGTTAAGTTTTGAATAAATGCTTTATTCTCAATTGAATATTCAGCACCAAACTGGAAGACAGAGCTGTGTTATGGGATCACATTTACGTACGGCTTTTTCCTCTTGGCGACCACACATGAGCTTGTTTGTATGAGTAATTTTTATGCAAATATTTTCCAGCATTTATCAGAACTATTTTGCCAGAGTTAGGAAATAAAATGATTATTATGCTTGCGTGTCTTGTTACAAGATCAGCAGGCTGGCTGTTAACGTATCAATTCCACTGATGCCACCGCTTCTGCCACTCTGTTCGCTCTGCTCCTCCTGACAGGGCTTTTATTGAATCCATCAACCTGACACATATCAAAGCACAATTTCTGATAACAAATATCTTGGTGTAAAATGAATTAAAAGCTGATAGCAGCGGTAGAACTGAGTCGGGTTTCTGAAAGAAAATAAGAAACTCCAAAACTAGCATGGAATTCTTAAGATATCAATCACAGAACAGTAATATAGTAGTAGTCCTTTACCTGTGCTCTTGAAATACTGAGAAGTCAAAGGATTTGCCCAAAGTCACACAAAAGAGCTTGTTCTGAGCTGTCAGCCTGCAGCTCTGCCTTCTGGTGTTGAAGCAGTGGTTTATTTTCTTCTGGAGACCTTTCTCCTGTAAGGACCAAAGACCTCCTTGTAATTACTTTGCACTCTGGTCTTTGAGAAATTTCAGGTGTGAGGAGTGGAAAATTTTAACCAAGGTCGGAATACGAGGGAAGTTTTGTTCTCTTCGGAAGCTGAGGAAGTTTGGAGCCCCTTCTCCACTGCTGAGCTGCTTGGCATCCTGTGGGCCATGTCACAGGTGGAGGCAAACTGGAATGAATGGGGGTGGCTGTTTCTTTGGGCTGCAGGTGTTTTGGAGCTGAATGGCTCAAAACTTTTTTCTTAGAACATGTTTCTGTATCTGCTTGCAGCCTTCCCCTGTCTGCCTATCTTCCCCATTCCGCTATTCTGTCCTCTTAATTTTTGCATCTCTTGGATGAGAAGCAGCTTCAGGCAGGGCTGCCTTTGCACCGGTACTTTGCCCCAGCTCACTTAGCTCTTATTTTTAGCTAGCCCACGCTGCAAAGCACGGCTAATAATAATCATGCTTTTTGCTCTGTGGTGTATCTGCTCTTGGATGAGTATCCACTGGCAGTTTGCAGCCTAGAAGAGAGGTAGAGGAGGGCGGCCAACAGTTGATGTGGAAAATTAATTATGAACTACCATCCTCCTGCCGTGTGGTTAAGGCAGTTCCGCTTTCCAAGCTTTACATCCAGTAATGCAGAAACGAAATGAGAATGCAGCGTTTCCCTCCTTGAATAGGGAATTTTGCCAGAGCAAAGCTTGGTGGAGAGTGTCACACACGGGACTGATCGTTCAGGATGCTCCAGAGCCTTCACTGCTCTGCTTATGGTGCGTCATCACCCGGATAGTCATTGTTACCTTTTGTTGGACAAATGCCAGCTTAATTGCACATCTTAGCTGATAAAGTCTCTGCTAGGGAAGTCACCCGTGCCCCACATGCAGTATGCAGTCAGGAAGCAACACGTTGTGTTTCTGTGTAGCAGTGACTTGGTTGTGTTCAGATTCGGTTGAGCTACAGCTTGTTATATTTTCTGCATTTGAGAGTGACTGAGAAAACTCCCATCAGGATGACATATTTATTTTATAACGAACCACACAACTGGCCTGTGATGGAGAGAGGGGAAAGTCTGACAGGCCCCATATAGTCCTGGGAATGTAATTACCTAAAGGAACAGTTCTGTCCCTGAACAACCTCTATCTGAAGGATCACAGAAATAATTGCTGGAAGTCTCAGCACCGTGTGTACTTTGGGAGCCATTCTGGTCTCATAATTGCATGCTGGGTCCTGCTAGTTGTAGTTGAGCACTGCAGAACCGACACAGCACAATTTACTGAAGTGCCAAAGATGCCCTTCCTTAGTTCTGCATGGTGCACAAAAGAGCCTGAACGTGTTAGACATTTGGAAAGCTCTGACAACTTCTGAAAAAAGAGCACAGCACTAACTGATATGAAGCGTTATGGATCTACTGTGCTTTGTTACTTGTTTCTTTAGACCAGAAAAAATATTCAGGTTGAGTTTTCGGTTAAGATACCAGACGTTTCCACTTTGTACTGATCATCGTCACAAACGGTCACAGTTCCTGACTATTTTGGTATTTAACTAAAGAATGATAGCCTAAGAAATCAGCTTGCCAGATATGAGCCAAATTCTTGTCTGGTAGAAGTCAAGTCCAACCCTCATGGTCTGGCTCCCAGTTTTCTCTGCATGAGCGCTGCCTCCTGATCGCTGCAGACCTCTTTCTGATGCTGTTGAACTGATTTTCTTTTTTTGCAGCCAAGTGATCTGTGTTTGGAAGCACAAACCTCTCGTACGAGTTCTTTAGATGCGCTGTAAATAATTATGAATATGTTTAATGAAGGGAAGCTGAAACTGAAATGAAAACATTTGGAAATGAGAGCAAATGTACACAACCAAACGTTAGCTTTGAATGGAGACTTCTTGTTGGCATCATTTAATGGGAGGTTTCCAGCTTGTAGTTACTGTGGTGTATATATAGAAAACAGGAGAAATTAGTAAGGGAGGATAGCTGGTGGTGAATGGGAGGAGAAATGGCTGCTTTGTCTCTGGGAGAAATGGAACAGTGAAGCGAGCAGGGTGTTTGTCCCTGTGCTGCCAACAATCTCTGCCTCCTAGTTACTAGGAAGGGGCAACAGTGATCCCCAGGGAACCGTGTATGGAGCTGAATATCAGCTTTGGCGCACTGGAAACTATGGTGGCAAAGTTGGAGTATTGGTGCCAGTTGATTTCTGTACCAGTGTGGCTCAGTGTCCTGAGGCTGGAAGCTCACTGGGCTGCCTGCTATCTGGAGGTGTCCCAGAGGCCATGGTGGGAGCTGCCTTCAGTGAGCAGGTGGGGTGGTCTCAGTGGTGAGTGTGGGTTGGGTAACCCAGACCGAGAACCATTTGAGATGAGTCCATAGGAATGACAGTCAGACAGTGGACCAACTGTGTAGGCATTACTGAGACTAAAGAAACCCTCTAGTATTGGCAGTGGTGTTTGTGCTCGTGTGTGACCCCATGTTGTCTTTCTGTGGCTCTGGCGTTGACTGGGGATGGTGGTCGGGGAAGTGGAAGAACATTTGGCTGTATGTGCACTGCAGCTTGTTCAGACCAATGCCTCATTCCTCGTTTCAGGAGCACCGAAAGTTTCTCCTGTGATGGTCTTAAAAGAAAAGAACAACAAAAAAGTATTTCTCATTAGGAAGGCTTGCAGGCACCTCTCCTTGGCTCCAGAGCAAGGGAAGGGGGTGGGCAGCCCTGCATTCTGCTTGCTTTCTGTCTGGGAGGAATTTCTCGTTGTTAATGATTAATTCAAACGTTTCTTGTCATGAGTACAGTGTGCACAGAGTGATAAATCTGTGGTGGGTTAGAGGTTGAGGTTGCTCAGTGCTGACAATTAGTTTGAGCCACAGGCTTTGCTTTCATTGGCATTTTCACAGCATTAACCCAGACCTTGTCAATTAAAATCCAGGCACGTTTTGATGAGGGACATCTTCTTCTAATGATAATTGTAATAATATCACTTTTATTCATTTAAGAGCTGTCAGGCAGGCCATGTTTCCTGGAAAATAACTGCCCAAGTTTCCCATTGCCTAAATAACTAGGAAGTATCTTTCAGTTTTGAGCTGACATTTCATCAGAAATAACAAAAAGCAAATGAGGCCGTAGCTGTTTGTCTTTGAACACTTACGAGCTTCAGTCAAGGTAATTTGACTTTATCTGCTAAAATAAGATTTATTAGCCTTTACTTTGTAGGCTAATAAACAGCGAATAATTGCTTAAAGTTGATGATTAGGATTTATGTTATTTCTAGCTATGCTAGAAAATGCAACAGGCTTGGGGCAGAATATCTGGAAGACCATGCAGAGGAAAAGAACCTGGGGATGTTGGTTGATGCTTGGCTGAGCGCCCAGCTGACCTAGAAGGCCACTAAATAGTGTCACCAGAAGGAGCAGGAGGTGATCATTCCCCTGTACTCAGCTCTGGTGGGGCTGCACCTCCAGTGCTGTGTTCAGTTATGGCCCCTCACTACAAGAAAGGCATTTAGGCCCTGGAACATGTCCAGAGAAGGGCAACAGAGCTGTGAGGGGTCTGGAGCACAAGTCTGATGAAGGAGCTGGGATGGTTCAGTCTGGAAAAGAGGGGGCATCGGTGGAGACTTTTTTGCCCTTCAAGCAGCTTCCTGAAAGGAGGTTGTGCTGAGGCAGGGGTCAGCCTCTTCTGCCTTGTAACTAGCAGTAGGACAAGAGGGAATGGCCTCAAGTTGTGCCAGGGGAGATTGAGTTTGATAGTAGGAAGAACAGGCTGGCCCAGTAAGGTAGAGTCACTGTCCCTGGAAGTGTTCAAGAAACATTTAGATGTGATACTAAGGGACGTGGTTTAGTGGCAGCATTGGCATTAGGTGGACAGTTGGACTAGATGATCTTGGAGGTCTTTTTCAACCTTTGTGATTCTGTGTTTCTATTTGACAGCATGGCTCCCGAGCATATCCTAGGTGCTGATCTGTTTATGTACCTCACCTGTTCATTAGATGGAGGAGTAAACTCAGATACGGGTTGATTAAGGAACTTGTCTGTGTTGTACAAATCCCCAAATCTTGTCTCTGTTCTAGTACATTAACTGCAATGGTTTGGTTTATTATTATTATTATTTTTTTAATGTGATTAATTGTAATGTTTACAGACACAAAATTTCTTTCAAGCCATAAAAAAATGAGTATTAAGTAATTGGAATGGGAGTGATGTATCTGCTACACTTGAAAATTGGATGTACTTTGATTTTAGCGTGACATGAAAAAATGAATCAAACATTGTGTTTAGTTTCGCATGTAAAGATACGTTTCTTACGTGAAGTCCCTTATGAAGGGCTAGGGAAGCAAAAAGGTAGTATCTAGTGAGGCTGTGCCTAGATCTTGTAAAGTGCCAGATTTGGTCTGTGCTGGTCCATATGGGCAGAAAGTGCTGCAGATCTTTGTTTAAATGTACCCTTATTTCTCTGCTATGACAATGATTGCTGGCCCTTAACAAGGTCGCATATATTTATTTCATTTATTTACTGTCTCCCTCCTTTAGCATCTCGGTTCTTCCAATAGCCTGCATTTGTTTATATAAATATTTCATCAGTGTTATAAACGTGCTTCTTTTCTGGTCCTTCTCTGAAAAGTGTAGGACAACCTCTGATTACTTAAAAACACCTCTAGGTAATGCCGTAATATACATCACAATAAGCCTGCCTTATTTCTGTAGCACCAGTTGTTAATAGTTCAACATTCAGGTCATAGCATGGACCCTGGGTAGGAAATGCAGAAATACTGCATTAAAAACAGTTGAGGAAGAACAACTGAGAAGATAATTGCACTCATGCTGCTCTAACAGTATTGTGGAAGTTCATGGCTGTGTTTGTAGTGAACAGAAGTGCTTCCCCACCTCCGTTTTGATAAGGCTCTGGTTTTGGTGTGGTTTGTTTGTTTGTTTGTTTCTTTTAACTTTCTGGTATGAATCAGCAAGCAATATGTACGGCCTCGTGGTGCATATAGAAGTTGCACAGATAAAATCACACCTTGAAGGCTGTAAGTACGTTATCACTTATTTCTAGCGAGCCTTTAGCAACCAAGCTGTACGTTTGTCTGTCATCGCTTTCGTTCTTTTAAGAGTGCATTTATTATTAGTACCGGGGGTGATCAATAAAACCTGACCTACCTTTGCAAGTTAAATAGGCCTGATTTAAATCGCTGGGCTTAAACAGATTCAGATTTGGTAGCAGTGATTTAAGAGCAAGCGAGGTCCATTTACATGCTGTTTTTTTCCGCTTCTGAAGCTTGAATTATATTGGAAAATCTGTCACATTCTGGAGAGTGGAAGTTGCAGCCACCACTTATTGAGCCTGCCACTACCCAGGAGGCGGCTTCTTGCCATGCTGTATCTTACTGAAAAAGTGCTGCAGTTAACAGACGTGGAGCACACCGAACTCTACTGAGTGAAGTTTGCATGAACATTGACTCAAAGCAGTGTTTTCTTTCAGTTGCTCTGTGGGAGGTGTCAAGGGAGAAGTGAATTTAATAAAGAAAATTAAAAAATTCCCAAGACTTTGGCAGCTGTACCCATCCAGGTGTCATCTGAGCTAACTTTTGTAACTGTTGTATGCCCTATGGTTGCCTTTTGGAGATTCTAGCTGAGATTGGGCATTGTACGTGCATTTACTTGAGCGTGTGTTTCAGGCTCACAAGGTAATTCTGTGCCAGTAACTTTGCATGGTTTTAGAGCAAGAGATGTGTAGACTGAGTAGAAACCAACAGGAGGTACTATTGCTCAAACGTAGATGGATGCCTCTAATATTCCATGTGTTTTCTTGTGTGTGGTAATTTTGGCTTTAGACTTGCGTACAAACTCTGTTGGTGCAGTTATTTAAATAAGAATACATTATTATTAGTGAACCGTGTCCTTCCTAAACTGTTCTACCTGCCTCTATGACCAGTTTGAACCCTACCACGCTGGAGGAGGCCAGAAAGCGAGGTCATACACATGGTAGTCCTTTTCCCAAGGAGTTTTCATGCTAAAAGATGAAGTGTGGTGCATGAGCAGGACGCGTTTGCCAGGAAGCATGGGGATGGCAGATGGAGCACAGCGGCGGTGATGAGGGATGCTCTGAGCTGTGTGTGTTGTGGGACACCGAAGATCAAAACTCTTCTTTGTTGTGGTGCCTGTACAAGGCTCTCAGCAGTCAGGGATTTGGTTTGCTCAGTCTAGCTCCTGACTTGTTTAACTGCTATTTCTTGATTATTTCTGTCTATATCCATCTGCTGCCTCTTTTCTGCAAGAGCTGCAAATTCCTTGGGGTTCAGACAGCTTTTTATTTTTGTGTTTGGGCCCAGGGTTAGTACAGGTAGCTGTTAGCAGTAACATTTATACATGAAAATAAGGCAATTATTTACATGTTCTGATTATTTGCATTCCAACATTCACTAAATCTCTGAAACTGGTAAGTTGTTTAATAAACAATGCACGATTAAAACGTGATTGTAATAGTGGGCTTTACCACAAATGGCTTTATGCAGGATATGCCATTTTTTTTTGGGTGTGTGGTTGTTTATGTATGCATCTGTAGCTGGCTGGCAGATTTTATCCTACAGCCTGCTAGCTGTTGCTTTCCTAGGTGCTTATTCATATTTAATATACCTCACCCATACATTTGCATACATAAATATACACTTGTTTTTGACACCTGTTGGCATCCTTTAATTATATATTGACCCAGAGGCCGCTGGCTCTGGGGTTTGGGCAGTCACAGCTGCATGTTATATATTGTTCTTCTTTCCTGAGTCCTGAGACTGTTTTTGCCGACCTGCCAGCTGAAATTCACCCTTCTGGCACAAAGCCACAGCTAAGTGCCTTTCAGCGAGTTCTCAGCTATAATCCTGAGCTGATTTCTGGGATGCAATTCACTGCTATGGTTATCATATCAAAAGGGGGTGATTTACATTTCCTGCACGTCTCGGTGTTGCCAGCCTCGGAATGCTGCAGAGGGAAAGTTAAGAGAATTTGATAAAGTAACGAAAATGAGCCTGTTTACGGTGTTGCATCTTACGCTGTGCAGGAATTTGATGGAGACACAAAGTTGGCACTAAATACAAAATTAGGATATGCGCAGAGTTTAATTTTGTTGGGCTTTTTTTGAGCTCAAGGGAGAAAATAGGAAGATTGTACCTAATGGCTGAATATGTGAAGAGCTGTGCTCGCCTTTCTGTGCCTTTTCTCTTTATCTTGCTTTCTTATTGTGTTGCCCCTTCAGCCTCTCTCTTCTCTGCGTTCTCATCCAGAATAGTCTTTGCATAATGTTATCTTTGTTTTGATCTGACGCCCTCAGCCCTCTGCAGTTTCCTCTCTGAAATGGCAACGAACGCTCACGCCAGCATCATTTGTACAAAGTGAAACTCTTTATGTTGAGATATTTTAAGCACGTCCGTACTGGAAATGCCATAAGAATGGCAGGGCTGCAGTGTTTGCTGCTGATTCCTATTCAGCTGTCTGTATTTGTATGCAGAAGCAGACGCAGCCCAGGCCTTGCATTCATTTCCTGTATATCAATTACTTATCAGTAATATGCAAACTCAGTCGAGGAATTGGAGGGAAGTTGTAGTGCTGCTTGTGGCCATACCTCACCTGTCTAAAGATCCACAAAGCTTGGACAGGAGCAGTATGGTCCCAGTTCAGAGATTTTGTGGCTTAGGCTGCACACATTTATGAGTTGAGAGGGAGAGGATTTAGCAGCTGTGTAGGTGGCTGAGCTGGTGATGTTACTCATCTAGGAAACAGATTCCTGCAGCCTTGTCTGACTTCTGCTCTGTTTCTTATTTTTATGATCACATCTCTTGGACGTAATTGATGACTTTAAACTAAAGAGGGTAGATTTGGATTAGGTGTTGGAGGGAATTCTTTACTCAAAGGTTGGTGAGGCCCTGGCACTGCTGCCCAGAGCTGTGGGTGCCCCATCCCTGGAGGCATTCGGGGATGCTCTTCTACAGGGTTTCCTGTAGTCCCAGGTCAGGTTGGTTTGGGATGTGAGCGAGCTACCAAAATTTACTATCAGGCTGTTCTGGACCAGGTGTTCTTTCTCCACCATTCAGTGTATCATCTTTTCTTCCCTGCATCTGAGCAGAGAAATATCTTTTATTTTCTCTACAGTTTTTCCCAGCTTTAAAAGGTGTGAAGCTTTGCTTCATTCCCTCTTAACTTTAGCAGGTCCTTTAAAAGTAGATCATAGAAGTTGGCTGCACGAGGAAAATACCACTGTGTCACCTTGATTAGTTTGTGTGCCCAACCTTCTCTTCCTCCTGACTTTGACTGCTGCTTCTTGTCATCTTTGATTTCATCATTTTCTTTTCTGCTTTTTCCCCTTTTCCTTTACTGTCTATGAAGATTTGTGCTGCCTGATACCTGAGCTGTTTGAATCTTAATGCAGGCGCCTTGGGAAGAGATTACACTTACCCATCAAATTGATACGTCTCTTTTAATGCATGATATTCAAAGAGAAGATCATTTCTAATTCTGGATCCTGGAATTAAAACCAACATGCTTACATGTTGCTTTCTCCAGACACGATGTAAACTTCATTAGAAGTAAAACCACAGTTTTGGTGCTCTTCTCTTGTCTGGAGTACAGCTAGTAATTGCACTTCTCTGCATGAAAAAGGGATGTTCTGCATCTTTCGTCCATCTCTCTCACTTTTTCTTATACTATTTTTTTAGAACTGATTTCCTTAGGGAGTTGTTAATGTTCAGGGCTTTTTTCCTTGACATTTTGGACGAACGATGATGTGACAACACAAGTGCATCTATTACTCTTCTGCTGGAAGCTGACTAAAGCAAAGGACTTGATGGATAATGGTCACATTTTCCAGCAGCACCTGATATATGTGTGAGAAGAATGTCTCAGTGACCTGCATATCAAACCAAACTATGTCATGCATTAAGTCTGAGCGCAGAACTAGGGAAGAAGAATGAACAGGTAGTCTTACATCATGAATTCCTTGTTTTCTCCCCCTTCTCTCTGTTGTTGGAAATCCGGTGCTATGTATTGCGGCAGTGGAGGTGGTGGTATGGAAATCTCAATTCACCTTCCTGGGAGGGGAAGGCAAAGGGCAGCAGGTTTATATCACACAGGGAGCTTTGAGGAAAGGAGGCTGTACAACTGAAAACAGAGCATCACTTCACCTTTGCCTCCTGAAGAAAGCTGATTCTCCAGTGCCTTGAGTAGTCAATTTACACCTGTGCAAATTGAATGTAAAGCAACACTGGCTGGAGCTTGTATTTGGTACTGTTGCGAGCGCTTAGAGTCTTCAGGGAGAAGGAGAGAAGGATCTGGAAGCTGTCAGGAGCTGCATGGCTGTCTGACTGCCTTTTCCTGGTAGGTGAGGCATGTTGGCTGGGGCACTGTGCATTCAGTGCTTTGCTGGGTGCTGCAGAACTTCTGCTGAAATTGATGCTGCTCTGCTTTATATTCCCCAGCAAAGACTTGCTGGAGTTGATTTTGAACTCACAAGGGTGTGGGGGGTGAGGGGGATTACAGCAGGAATGGGTGGGGTGGTCTTCTCTCCTTGTCCCCCAGTACATTGCTCAGGTATGATCCCCCTGACCCTGAGTTACTTCTCCTTCCATTTTCTCTCCCTGCAAGACCATTAAGCAAAAAGATCAAAGATTCAAATAGCTTTCCTGGAGCTGCAAGGGAGAAGTATAAGAGTGCTTTTACCATGAGTGTAAGGAGGGTCGGACCAGCTGCATTTCGCATGGAAGAGAAGGGCTCAGGGAGGTGACGGATGGCAGTTCTGCGCTCAGCTCTGTCTTTCCCTTGTGCAGCACATCAGTAGTTTGTGTCATGGTCCAGCTCCCCAAACCTTTGCTGTGCTGAACTGCTCTGGAATGTAACAAAAATACATATTTTTATGACTTATTATATGGGCTTTTAGGCTCAGGCAATAACTTACCGGTGAGATTTCTGTGGCATAGCAAAGTCCATTTCATTCTTGACGTTGTAACAATCTGAGCTGCAGACTCTGCATCGGGAGAAAACGGTGCTCCAAGCAGACCTTGAATGTTCAATTTCCACAGAGGATACACTCGTAAATGTTTGTGAACAAATGGGAAATTGCAGTGTACCAACAGAAGAAAATAACAGAATGGAAAAACAGAACCCAGGTTGAATACTTGTTTCTGGAACAAATTTTCTGTGAATAATTCAACCGGCATCTCCGTGCTTTGGATTTTCCATCTTTCCAGCAGCGCTCCATCACCCTTACCTGGCATTTTGGGAGGAAGAATAATCTGCCAGGTGTGAGGCAGTCAGGGGCTACGCCAGTGACCCCGCACGTTCCTGTATTAGCTGTGGCTGTACCAGAGAAATCAAAGTGCCCTCTGTCAGCACCATCTGCTGTCATACTTGTTTTTAAGTTTGTATAAAACAGTGATGTCTGCACAACTTCCTTTCCTCTGTCTAATCGAGATTATAACTGTAATAATGTTTACTTGAACTGAAGCAGGGTGTGAAGCTGCGACTGGGCTTGGCAAATCTGTGCGTAATTCCTTGCATGGTTTCAAACAACAACAACAACAAAATCACAGGAATATTCAGTAAAGAAATGATGCTATCCCTTGTGCCTTATTATAGAACATTTTCCAGAGAAACTAGTGGCTGCAGTGAGGAGGTTGATATACTTTCCCACTGTCACAGCATTCAAACCTAATTGCCCCCAGGTTTCTTGATTATCTCCAACACAGCTGTCACGTTGCCCCTTTGAAAAACTGAACTGACATCACATGCACAAACTTCAAAAGGTCTGTTTGCTGGAAACAGGCAAAATTATCATCAAGCAGTCTCTGGTGCATTAACCGAACTTGTTGGAATATTGCGTTGAATTGGGCCCCTGTTGCTTCTATATCACAAGATAAGAGATTATTCAGGTTTCCTGTCACACTTGTGTATTACCACACTATGGCTCCCGCCAATATTTTCTGCTTGCTGCCTCCATACATAAGTGTTACTCAGCAGTCGCAGGTGGAATGGGGGCTCTGCTTTCCCAGGATGTAATCCTCTCTGTCACCATAGGAAAGGTGTCAGCTGAGCCCTCCTATTGTGCCACCTGTAAAATGGAAGTGGTAATGCTGTCCTTTTCATATTACCCGTGCTGAGTGCTTGATCCTGGAACAATGTACTGCTGCTGTTCCAAATGGGCCTATTCTTCAGGAAAAAATAATGTAAGAATGGTGAAAATAGCTCATTTTTTGGACTTCCAACAGGTGTGAACTCTCTTCCTAAATAACTTAATATAGTTTTCCCTTTAATTGGAGGTATTTCTAACCCATCTTGTTCCTTAGAATAGCCCGATGGATAAGGAGGATTTTCAAAATATGAATCACGCGGCTGCCCGCGGCCTTTGGTTGGAGTTCAGCAGCTGATTTCCCTTTGTGGTTGCCTGGTTAATCTCCCATCGGCCTGATCTCCCAGGCAGACACATGCTGCACACGCAGACCCAGCATGCTCCAGCACAGCACCAGCCCATGTTTACAACCCAGTGAACCATGTTGGGCTGATCAGGAGCATTAGACTTGAGCTTTCGTAATGGTCTGGGGAAATAATGGCTTGATTTTAATTCTGGTCATCACTCTGTGCTCCAGTGAGGGTTAAAAAGTGATTTTTACAATGGCCGAAATAGATGTGGAAAAGAACAAAACAAAGCAGTTAAATACTTGGGAAAAGCTGTGAAAGAGTGTTTGGTCAAGAGCTTGCTGGGCTAACTTGCTTCTATCACGAGGGAGGTATGGCTGTCAAGAGTGAGCACGATGCAGGATTAGGGGTGGTTGCTGCAGGACTTTGGCCTCATTGCCTGGGCTGGGGGAATTGTTGTCAGTGGAGGAGCACAGGAGCACATCTCTGTGCTGGGATTTCTTGGGGCTTGGAACTGGGATGACTCCTCCACCTGACCTACCTCCTCCAACAGGGAGGGAGGTGGATGAAGGTTGTTATCTTTTCTGGAGGAGTTTGAGACAGAATGAAAGAATTAGCAACACCCAGAGTGCACCATGCAGGTGCATGTGCAGCAGGGAGAGGGAAGGCACCGCCACGAGCATCGAATGCAACAGGATGACAGCTGGAGGACATGCATTAGCGTGATGAGAATCCTGTAAATGCAAATGCTTTCAAGTGAGAATATATGGAAGTGTGTATGCGCTTGTAGCATCCTTGTTATCACATTACCTTGGATCTTTAGGGACAAAATAGCCACTCATGCATGGAGAGTAAACAGACACACAGTGTGTATGAATAATGTGTGGAAGAGGGACTCGTGAATACAATTTCCATCTCTATTTAAAAACCTGCTGCTTAGGCAAATTATTGTAATTCCAGCGACACTAACTAATCTGTCAGTAATTAGGATGGGAAATGGGAATGGTCTTGGTATTTCACTAGCCCAATTGTGCTGCAGTCTTCTTGAGGAATAAGCTGTTGTTTGCCCCGAGTTTTTGGAAGGCTGTAATTTAACTGATTAACAACAACAAAAATAAGTTAAGAAAAATCCCATGGAGAACTCTGTATTGGGTTGAGAACGCTGTGGGCTATGTTTAGAATAATATAATTAGTAATGCTTCCACTGCTTTCACTGTATCTCGTCTCAGGGTTGCTGATTATGTAAATAGTCAATAATTCCATCTTTTCTCAGTATTGGTGGCATCCTGAGAGCTCAGCCCTCCTCACGATGCAGTGAAGGCACGTGGCACGGGATTTGCCAGAGATGCTTTTGTTGCTCCCTTTGGAGAGCTCTTCTTTAGCAAAACATAGACGCAATCTTCCTGGATTTAAAAGGGAATGTTTATCAGACCATTTTCAATAGTCTGAACTGTGGATGAACTTCTGCGTGCTTGAGGTCTTATCTCTGGTACGTGAAACACAATGGAGAAATGCACTGTTTTGAGAAGAAAAAAAAAAAAGTTATTTGAATATTTTCTACATTTCTGCTTTTAACAAATGCTAACAGTGCTCTTAGCCTTGGTTACGTGATTAGAAATGATACTTAAGGAATGACCCCTTTCATTTCTCATCAGAATAGCACTTTTCTCCTTACGCTATTTAGAACAACTTCAGGGAAGTGATGTAAATTGCACTCGTGACAAGATTGAGGAGCTGCCCCTTCGGTGTCCTCTCCGACATCAGCACCAGGTGTGCCTCACATAGCCCAAAATATCAGCCTTGAAGTATATATGCTTGAAATGTAAGTATACGTACCTATGTATTAGCCAAAACAACAAAGGAGTCTTAGGAGAAGTGGTTCAGAGGGAAAGGGCATGACTGTGAGACAAGGAGTGGAGTTCCCCATGAGAGAGAGCACTAAACCTTGTCCCTTTGATCTGCCAGCCCTGTAGCTGTGATTGCCTTTGTATTTTTTTTTTTTACTTTCTTTTTTTCTTCCCTTTATATATACTCCTAACCATGTAGGGATCAGCTCCTCTCTAGGAAAATGTGCTTCACAATGCCAGGTTCGGTATTCTGCGCAGCAACTGGTAATCAAAGGATTTTGTTCCTTGACTTTGCTCGCTATAGGGTGTAGATTAAGATCACCAGACATATGTCACTTGTAGCCCAAAACGGATTTAAATACCTGTTTTGGAGGAGTAAGGCAGATACAGTTGCTGCTATGCATGGTGTGCCTGTACTGAAGCAGGTCATTGCCAATGAAAAATTCTCCTACTAACCTTTAAAAATGGTTTTTCTGTAATTCTAGTTCTGCTGAAGGGTAAAGCTGTATACAGTAATTGAATCAGTGGTGCATGCAGACTGAAATTTTGCAGTTTGAAATGACGGGGCTGTAACGGATTGTCTCTGTTTTCCAGTCTCTCTTTATTTCCCCCCTCTGGTGTCGTCTTTCTCTTTGATTTTTCCATCTTTTCGTATTTCTTGGTGTTGGAACTGGCGTCTGAAAAGTCTGAGTTTTTCAGCGAGGATAGAAGTGTCTTTAAGGCAAACCCAGTGTGTGCAGGTGATCCCCTGATCCTGCTGGCAGGAGAGATGGAGCTCTGGGGTCCTGGGGCTGCACGAACCCCTGGGATGGCAGAGCCAAGCCAAAAAGGTTTCTTTTTCAGCTGTCCAGAAGCGCAGCATGTTCAGGCAGCAGCACACCACCACCAGTGTGTGAAGAGAAGTCGTAAGTCTGCCTGCACATGAATTGCATGCAAGCATACGGCTGTGCTGGTGGTGAGCGCTGCAAATCAGCACAGCCCAGTGCAGGCAGTGGATTCATGGGTGGTGGTGCCTTCAGCAAGGACAGATTCTCCTGCTTGGAAATCAGGAGTGGGAAAGGGCACAGCTGCTTCTTCCTGCTCTGATTTAAGAAACTTTTTAAAAAATGCCTGCTGTAATGTAGACGTTGTTCAGTCTGTTGTTTTAAGATGTGTTCGCTCCTGGTAAGATGCCTGATTACAACATCTTTCTCAGCAGCTCAAACTGCTTGGTGGTTCTGGCTTTAATTTGGGGAAGTTTGCTAGTATATATGAGATGAACCTGTAGCAGATGTTGGCTCAGTTGGGCTTCCCTTAGCCTAGGGTATGAGAATGTGTCCTAAATTTTTTTCAGCTTTAAAGTGAATTATTTCAAATGAGCTATTTTCCCTGCTAGGATATAGGAAAAATGTGCCATTGAACAATGTTGTTTCCTTTCTATTTTGGTTATTCTCTAATACTTAACTGAAGTTGCAAGACAAAAGCTCACCTCAGCAGTGTTATACCAGACCTAGGTAGGCTGAACAGATCCCAGGCAGCCCAGCTTTAAATCCCCATTTGTTCAGCAACTGATAAAACAATGGAAGCTGCCATCCAAATGCCAGATCAATTGGGGATGTTGGAACAAGAAACTGAGTTTCATCGGGGTTTATCTGGGTGAAATAAGATCCATGGCATGGATGACATAGTGCCCTCAGACAGGGCACAGCCTTCTGAGAAGGCTTTCCTCGGAAGCCTGCTTTTGGCAGAGCCATGACCAGAAAGCATGGCTTAGGATTGATAGAACAAAGCAGCAAGTTTCTGACAGCCTTTTATTTTATCTTTTTTTAAGGAAAAAAAAATGTTTTACTTTGTAGGAAAAGAAGATGGTGGTGGGAATAGGAAGTTTTAGGCCAGAAAAATCTAGTGCTGTCAGCAAATAACCCAGAAAACTCCTAAATACTGGAAGAAGGCAGAAAGCAATAGCAATTGGTTTTTTGTTCCCTACCGGTAACCTACTGAATTGTTTCTCGTGACATTTTGGCTTCTCAAAACCTTCACACCTTTCTGAAATCCTTCATCTGTGTGCTCTGAGAAATGCCCCACATCAGTCCTTCTCACCATCAGTCCTGTCGCCGCAGTGCTGTGTTGCACCAGCCTTACCAGAGTTGTCCTTTGCCAACACCACTCATAAATGTCATTGTATTGACCAGGAAGCCTTACTCAGATCCTGGATTCACTTCACTTGTGAAAGGCAAATTCAGCCAAGAGATCTCCTATTCCAGCGAGGTGTAGGGCTGGAACTTTTAGATCCAGATGAGTGGCTCATTTCATTAGCGAATGTCTTTTATCTAAAAATAAATAAATAAGTCATTCCTCCTTTTGGTATTTCTGCCTCATATGCCTATGCCACAGCCTTTTTTCCTTGTAATTAATCAACCCGTATCTCTCATGCAGCTCCGCTTGTCAGCAGGGATTAAAGCCTGACAGTATTTAATCATCTTGTATTTCATAGAAGACTAACAATCTCCCTTTGCCTTCTCTTCCCTCCTTCCTCTTTTATTTCCCCGTCTTTTCTGGGTATGTAGCAGAGCATCTGCTCTGACTGTCTAAAGTTTTTATACAGCAAGTGACAGGTATAAAATTCTTTTCTTGGCTCTTTCCTTCAGTGACCCATGTAATTCCCTCATGAGATCATTTACTGTGACATTTTGGCTGTACTGTGACCTACCCTGTTAGCACAGAGGTTCACCAAAAGCTGAGGCTGTATGAGAATCTATTGAATCATATTTTAACTTTTTTTTTCTTTCTTTTAGCAGATGCCCTAACACTGGGATTGAAGTGGATTGAATAACTAGACTAATTAGGATATTTCATGTTCTGGGGGCCTATTTAGGAGTTTAAGTATTTCCTAACATATGTGATGGTCTTGGACACAAGGAGTGGGATTAACCTCATTAATTTAGACATCTCACAGAAGTAAAGGTCCCAACTTTTGACCTCATCAGAGAGATCACCATCACAGTCAACAGGCAGGAACAGATCCTTTCTTGAGGCACAATGCTTCTATTTCAAGGCATGCATCTAAATGGATCGGATGACTCATATGCTAGAAAGGCTTCTTTGTCTCCATTGACTGTCAAGGATATTTAAGTCACTTGTCCAAATAGTGACACTTTCATTATAGATGTAAAGTGAGATGAACCTTCTGCAGTGTCTCAAGTCCTTGCCCTGCAGTGAGCTGGCTGCTTATTGCTACAGCAGTGCCGCAGTGGTCATGTCCTGGGTATGGAAATACTCACAGGAACACACAGCTGAGCACTGCCGAACCTGAGTGCGGGTGGTTCTCTGCTCCAGACGGACAGCACGCTTTCTTCTCCTTTAAGTGCCACTTTCACAGGAAGTATGATTTGCTAACCATACCAACTTAAGTCAAAACAATCGCTATCTTAATTTAATTAGACACCCTTATTAACCTAGATGATGGTAGATATTCTAAGGCCTGCAGATCGAAGAGATTGAATGTATTCCATTTCATTTGAATTTGTGGGTTAACTACCGTTGACCCCAGCTAGCATCTGTCTGGGAGATTGCCAGGAAATCCCAAATACTGTCAATGCCAACTGTGTTCTGCTTGTCTGTCTACCAAACATAGCACTGAAATGCATTTGCTTCTTTCTGCTTTGCTGTCATTACAGTATTGATGGAGGAGAGTGGGAAGGAAAGGAAGAGGAAAACAGACTGAAAACTATGGGGGAAAAAGACACCATATTATTGTAATGTTCCAGTAAGTGGTTTCTTCCTGCAGGAGAAAGTCCTCTTTATAATGGTGCTGCAGTGCTGAGGGGAGTGCAAAAACTTTGGCATGTGCTGCTGAACCCCCCGGAATTCATTGTTTTTTTTAATTCAGTTCAGATGACTTCAACTTCACTGACTCTTGCCATAGAAGGCAGCGTGTTGTCTTTGGCCTCTTATGAAGACATAAATGTAGCCAAATGCTTCATCCATTTCTGTAGCAGGTTTAAAGAAAAAATAAACAAACAACAAAAAAACCCACCCGCAAACATAGTGGAAAAGTAGATGTTGTCCTTGGCTGACTGTGCGTGGTAGTACGGCAGTGGAAAGAATGAGCAAACCAAAACTTTCTGATCAATCAGATATCCTTCTTTTTCACTCTGACCCAAACTGAATACGTCCCTGTTGTAAAGGAAATAGCAAAGCCAGCAGGTTAAGGTGCAAGTTAGCCAAGGTACCAACGTGAAGTGAAAAGCTGATGCTTTTTTTTTTTTTTTTTTAATGTTTATACATCAGTTTATAAAATAAATAGCACAAATAGTGCTTGCCAAGAGGAAAAAAAGAAAAGCTCGAAAGATGTAAAATAAAAATTAGGAAATGATAAATGCAGGCGTCTCTTAATTAACAAAATGAATTCTACAAGCGGAGTGATACAGAAAGGGAACATCCGTTACTGGGGAAGGGGCATTGAGGCAGAGGACGTTTGTCACCTCAGTTGACAATTAAATGAGTTTCTAATCAGAACAGGGCAAAGAAGGGAAAAATATGAGGGAAGAAAAAGAGGCAAGAAGAATTGAAGTAATATGGAGCAGGCTTTTGCAAGCCTGTTGGTTGATTTAGGCTTTTCTGTCCTCCTTAGCATATAAACATCCCTGAGATGAAGCTTGTTCTGCTCTCGTTGCTGAGAGCGGTGGTCTGGTGAAGCTGCTCAGTGCAGCACCGGCTGGGGACCAGGCAGAAGGTGATTCAGCAGCCACAAGGTTGGATGTGCTTGTGCCCTGTCTGCTTCGCAAAGACTGGGGCATGAAGCAGTCAGAAGTTTTCTCTGCATGGAGCATGAAGCCATGTGCAAATGCATGATCTGCTGAATGAAACTGTGCAAAGCTTCGAGAACACAGTGGTCTCAGGTGTGGTTTTCACAGTGGCTTTGGTATAGTTTAACTTCCGACCAAATATTCTTGTTGGGAGAAAAAATAGCTTTGGTTTTTGTCTCTACTGCTCCTTTCCTGGGAATCCTACAGAAGTTTTTCAGGAACAGCACCTCAGTTCTGAGTTGAGTGTGATGAGAGGTGCCAGCTGGGCTCAAGCTTTCAGCTACTCAGTCTAACCATTATCCTGAAAGAGTATTGGCTGATAGTGAGAAACCTGAACAGATAATGGGACGACGTTGTGAAACTGTGTCACAGACATAGCCACTGGCACAGGGTGCTCCACCAGGTGCTCCGAGAAATGGTGGATGCCCTGTCCCTGCAGACACCCAAGGTCAGGTGAAGCTGTGGGTGTCCCTGTACATTGTAGAGGAGCTGGACCAGATGGCCTTTAAGGGTCCCTTCCAACTCAGACAATTCTGTGATTCTGTTCTATGACATCGTAGGCAGCACAATGAGCTGCAGGTGGGAATGCTGACCCAGTGCTCCCCTCCTGTGCACTCATACCTCAGGTTATCCGCTCCTTCATAGGCACCAGTCCTTGGAAGTCTATAGAGAGGGTGCAGGAAATCAGGCAGTCACTCTATGGGGCTGTTTCAGTTTCTAGAAACGTAGTCTGTCGTGGAAGATTTTATTAAGGCAGAAACGAAAGGAAATTCATTCAAGATCAATTAGTCAGTTATTTGAATACATTAGAGTTTACTTGTTATGGCTCTTGTTTTCTGAGTGCTGTTGTTGTTGTTTCTTTTTTTCCTAACGATTTGTATGAATGAGCTGTTAATGATGCGTTTGTTTATAAAACCGTTTCAACTGGCAAAATTTGGCAGAAATTGAATGCTTTGCAGGATAAGTGGCTGTTCAGTCGCAGGTCAAGTAGGGGTTTAAGCTCCAAAAGCTGAGTAATCTCGTATCAAACACATTGGCTGTGGTTTTGACCTGGCTTTCAGCAGCTCGGTACCCATGATTAGCACTACAAAAGAGACAGGAAAGTAAAAGTTGGGATTTTACAGAAAGCATTTAAGTTGGCTCAGCTCAACACAGTTTGGTTTAAGCTATTGGTGCTGCACTCATAAACCTTACAGACTTTTCAACACCGTAAGCTATGAATTTGCCCTGTGTTTCAGGATTAGCACGATTTTTGCTTGTGAAACGCTAGAAAGGTTGATTTACTCAATATTTAGTCATTTTTTTTTCCCTTCTTTTATTCTGACTGCCATATTACAAAAGAAAGCAAACTGAAAAGAACACCCCCTAAAAAACAGTTGCTTCAGGTGTGTAAAGCAGTAGGATGTGTTCAGTCCTGCAGTCGACAGGTGCATGCTATGGTTGCATTGTATGGAGAGGTGACGAAGAAGGCAGTTCCACTCATATTTCTCTGATCTGAGAGCTTGAGAGCAAATGGAAACTTCAGGATCTCTCCTGTGTCAGTTAACTCTGGGGGGGAAAAAAATAATGAAATCTATTTTTGCTAATTACACTGGAGCCAGTTTCTTCTCTACAGTACGCACCGTAGGTACAGATTTTATTCTGCCCTTTCAATCATGTTTCTACATCATTTATTTCAAATTAGTGAGCCTTAGTAGGAGTCCAGAAATTTGCATCTGCTCCAGCATCAGGGCCAACATAGGTGATAATAGAGCAAAAGTGCAGATACTACTTAGAATACAGATGGTATTGCTCTCCTCACGATGCTAAATGGCAGTACTACCTCTTGGGAATGCCCTTAACTGCCCTTTACCATTAACTGTGCCAACTGCATGCCAAGACATGAAGTAAGAATGTGTTAACGTGGAAGCTGTTTAAATCTGGGGCAGTGGGGAGAGCGATTTCAGCTGCTATGCGTTGCTGTTGCTACCTGGAGCTGTGCTAGATTACACAAGCTGGTGATCTGCTTGCTGGCATTCTCTGTCATGCCACGAGTGGCCTGGAGAATGCATTAATTATACATTCCTGTGCATTTCTGATACAGATTAACATGCTAGCTTAATCTTTCAGTTTCATTTTGAAATTTGCTAGATGAAGTATCGCCCGCCTTCTTTGTATTAATGAAAAACCACACATAATCCCCATGTCCTAAGTACCTGTCCTGATTATCTACTACATTCATAAGCACTGCTTGCAAAATTATTTTGCCTAGTTAAAGTTTTATATTGTCTTTCTTCTAATTGCTAGTGTTGCTATTTTAAAACCTGCCAGGCCACTGGTGGATGTTCTGCTGTAATCCTCTGTGCTGTTCCCTACCAAGAGCCAGGTTGCCCGTTTCACAAACCCATTACATGTTTCTGTAGAGAAAGAACTGTTTGCTGGGGCCGGCCCGTGCTTCCATATGGCGCACATTAATCACAATTTAGCTATGTAAACAAGAACTTGTATTTTGTGCTGCATGCAGTGGCCCGGTTTAGGAATGAATGAAAGATTTCATTTTAGTCCTATAAGCACACCTGAGACTCTAAAAACAACGCAACGTGGTTCTCTGTTCTTTAGAGTACATCAGTTTGCTAATTAAAAGTCTGCTCTCACGGTTGACGATCATTACTTTTTATGAAGCCTTGGAATGCTATTAAAGCATGTTGGGAATGGTGGTTTGTGGTTTATTGTTTTTTAAATTGTTTCCTGCCTATTTTGTCTGTGATTTCTTTGTGTTGAAGAGTTAGTCTTTGCTTTTTGGTTATGGTTTCCATAGAGTACATCTGCAAGCATTGTTTATTGTTGAAATGTTCTCAATTGTATGTTTTTTTTGAACAGCTTGGATGTAATGGCTGTTTTATGTTTGAAATAAACAAGGGGAGGAAAAAAAGCAAAGGACCATGAATCAATTGAAGGAAAATACGTATAACTGAATTCCAGTGAGAAACAGCTAACAGAACTGAGTGGTAACTTCCAACCCAGAAGCTTCAAGTCATTCCTTTTGTCCTTATATGTATATGTTCCTGTTATTATTTTGCTTTTGATACATCAGCATACATCAGGGATTCTGTCACGCATACCGAGCTAGGAACTATCAATGGAGTCCTTAAAAGAAGACAGAAGAATCATAGCCTGTCTCAAATATTCAGCTGTCGTTTTTATTTTCAGCAATATCACAAGTAGATAAGCTGGAGAAGATTTCTCGAGCCTAAGTTAACCAGAGTCAGGGAAAGCTGAGCATTAATATAGATTAAAAGAGCATCTGGGGTTACAAAATCAAAGACTTGATACTAGCATAGCAACAAAGAAAATAGAAAAGGACACAGATATTCAATTTCTAAAAAAATTACATGGTTGTTAACGCTGGAAGTTAGGAGGAGGCTTTCTGAGGGAACTGGCTACCTTACCTTACGGCTGCTTTTAGCATTTCCTTCAGCATCTTCTGTGCCCCGCTGCACACATTGTGAGCTGAGATGGTAATGCCCTTGCTTTGGTCAAGCATAACTGCCTTCAGCATGCAGCCTGTGATTGTTAATGCACGTATTGGCCAAGCTCTTGGCTCTTAAGTCAGAGCAAAAATAGGTGAAGCTCAGTGCTGTCGTTCTGGATTAATAATGATGTGAAGTACAAGGTGCCCCCGATGATTACTGATGCTGTTGGTGTAGAGGTAGCACCAGAAGGTCCGCCCCTGGACATGAGGCTGCAAGGACCGTCCCAGCACACCAAAGATGACAGAAGAGCACTGTTTAGAGGAAGGGAGAAAGCCATAATATGAGGTACAGTGATTTAATAGCTAATCGTAAATGAAGAACAGTGTAAGAATTCAACACATATGAACACATGCCAGCTGAAGTGGCTGTCTGCACTGATAACTTTTATACAATTTGCTGTACAAGCACATGAGGAAACATTGTTTTGATCAATAGTTTTTATGGCAAAATCCATAAAACAAAACAATCCTTTCATACAACTCAGAACATGTAATTTAGACTACAAGTCCTGACACAACTTCTGCTAAGCCTATCTGGAGGGTGATGGCTCTAACATGCAAAGTGGAGTTGTTTCCTACTGACATTTAAATATAATTGTAGGAGTAGATAGTTGAGAGCCCAAAGTAAAATGAGAGCCACAAGCGACAGAGAAAGTTGCTGGCAGAAGAGCTGATGGGAAGGACTGCAGTGATTGCAAATGAGCCCCGTCCAGGAGGCAATGTGATTAGTGTTTTCCAAGAGCAAAGTGCAGTGCAGAACTCGAAGGAAGACTGGAGTAAGGGGAATCCCATCATTCCTCTGGTTTTATCTAATAAGAATTTTATCATTTTCAATTTTTTTTTTAATTTTTTTTTTCAGCCTTGTGCTGGGGGTGTTTGAGAGTTATTATGAGGTTTGAAAGAATGCTGAGTTTTTGATGTTGTCACGACAGAATGTGCTTTATAAATGTCAGAGTTGGCGTGTGGAAATCTGGGACGCCACTCGGCTGCTCCGCTTGTGAGTTCTCTGCTAATGAGGCCACAGGAGAGTAGGAGCAGAGCCCTGTGCCTCACACACCTTCCTGAATGGGAGGGAATGCCTCATGTTGAACGGCAAACAAATTGCCAGCCTTAAAGTATATTCTTGTTTGCGCTCCTCTCATGCTTGGGAATGTTTGTGCGGTGGAGGTGTTTGTAGTGTAGTTGTAGGGTTTGACCTTTCTGACCTAATTCTTAGGGTGTGGGGAATGGGTTGATGGCTTGTTGGGTTAAAGGCCGTGAGTTGAGACTGTGACCTACCAGCTTCATCCAGACTTCAGATACAGCTGGGTAAGGCATCTGGAAGGGCTGTGCGAAGAGCATCATCGTGTTAAATGGGTTGTTAGCTTAGGGAAGGTTTTCAATCCAAGGTTAGACAAGTAAGCAACATTCTGTGAGGAACTTCTCAGGAACTTCTCACATCATCAGACACCAAAAAGGTCAAGTTTGTAAAGTTAGATGTAGTGCAGTAAATTTTTCTTGACAACTTCTCTGAAGATTTATGAATATGTACAACTTTCAAAGCTCTTACCAAGGAGCATGGTTTTTGTGAGAACTGTGATTAGATATGTTTACCGTCTACCTAAGAGGAATGGAAAATTAGTTATAGGAGATCCCATCAGCTATCATTTACTCCCCTGAGTAACTGATTTGTGTCTGGTAAAACTGCCTTGTGGAAGTGCAGAGCAGGGATAGTAACGTCTTCCTTGTTTAGGATCATCATGTATTGATGCTTAGTTTCAAAGTTCTGTGCTGGAAAGAAGAATGAACAAGCAGTGGCCGGGTTCAACAGTGTACCGAACCCAAGTCTTAGCAGACAACTCATTTCACTGTATGACATGTGCTGCTCTAGAGTCCTTAGAGAGAGGAGTGGGGTTCAGTTCCTCTCTTACATTTCTCATGGTAAAGGAGCACACGAGCAGTGATTTGGAAGTTGTTTTCACTGTAAAATAGATCTTTGATCCAGAAGTGATAAATAGTTAAAGAGCAAGCAGCAAAGAATAAAGTATTACAGGAACTCGTGTTAAAACAAAACTTGAGATTTCTATTGGGAATTTTCCATGGCTTTTCAGAAACAGAATCTCAACATCAGATACTTGCAGTGTGATATTTTTAACAATTACAAGACTAAATACATGCAATTACCAACAGTAGGACTTCTGTCAGGAATGACTGCACTGAGCTTAATGTATTCAGCCTTGTAATTGTTTTTTTATTAATCTTCCTGTGCCAATGACAGTTTTTTGGTGGGTTTTGTGGTTTTTTTTCCTGCACATATTTTGTTTTATTTCATCCACAAATCGTATGTTTAGGACAGTTTTGTTCTGCAACATCTCTGACTTTCTAGCAAACCAGTCCACACCAGATTATTTTAATACTGATAGACTATCAACAGTTGAGATAAAAAGAAGCGTTCCTTGTGCTGTTTTGATAAGGTCTAGTAAAACTAAGTCACAAAACATTGCTCTGTTTGGAAATGGAATCAAAAAGGTTTATCTACTATAAGATTACTCGTGTAGAGAAAGCTCTTCCTGCCTACAAGATTTTGGTGGCTTCCGGTTGCATTTTGCGTGCCTGGGACTTCTCTTTCAAAGGATATTTTCAACAGTGGTTCCCAAAGCTCTGTCTTTGTTACATGTAGAAGATTGGAAAGCAAATCAGAATTCAGAGTTAAGTATAAAATTAATTACCTGTGCAGTATAACCAAGATCTGTTATTACTGCCAGTGACAAATGAAGCTGGTGTCTATTAGTTCTTAGTCTTTTTGGGCTGTGCATGATTATAAGGGCTACTTTTGCAGATAGGGTGGTTTTGGTTTGTTTTTTTTTAATTCACTCGAGATATTCCCTATTTCATTCTGACACTTTTAATATGAAACTTGCCAGATTTTATGATGGGCTTGATAAATGGTTACCTATGGAATGTTAACAGACATCGTGCCGTGTTTGTGTTGTGCTGAAAGTGCCTTTCAGCCTCTTGTGCCTGTCCCTCCAGCAGCTGCTGCTGCTTGTAGAGGACTACAGAAAATATGGAGTAAAGCTTTTGCCAGGAGTTAAATACAATCCTGTGGTTTGCACTTTCTTTGGAAATGTTGGGGGGTTCCATGAAACAAATCAGGTTGATTGCTATTTTACTATGGAGCATTTCCTTTGTGGCACAGATTAATGGGCGTTTCAGCATGATACAGCGCTTAAAGTTAGCTGTCTAATGATCTGCATAATCTCTTGTATACACTTCTAGCAGAGATGTGCCTATACAGCTTTAGCTTGATTTATGAAATATATAATATAATGCTGCTTCTATTCTCAGTCTCTTGAAGAAGAGAGAAGAAGGAGAAAAAAATAAAAATGATGGAGTCAAATTCATGGTGATTAAAAACGGCCTGTGGGATCTGAAGCAAGAAGAAAAATTGTTGGACATGCCTTGTGGGCTATGTTTCAGAATTTAGGAAAGGTCTGGCATGTTGTCTTTCATGCTGTGTGTCAGGCCTTTGACATTACTGCTTTATGTCTCCTGGCAAATATTTCACCTTCAAGGCGGCTTGTATGTCTAGGGGGAAAAAAAACAAAGAGCAACTGAAAAAGACAATTGCAGTGACATAGGTTGAACTAACAGAAACCAGGGTTTAAAGAAGGTATGGAAGTGTATTTATTCTTCCCATGTGTTAGTGATTGCTGCCCGGCCAATGGCCAGTCAGATCAATATTTCTGCTCTTCAGTAAGTTTCCCAGGTGACATCCCTGGGTTTGTGCCCACCATGTGCACACCAGGCACCGTGTGGATTCCAAGAACTCAGCATGCCTACTGCTGCTCCCCTTAGAAATCTTGGAGACTGCAAGAAATCCATGGCTGCAGACTGATAACCTGAGGACTACAAACTCCTTCCTGCTGCTTTGGGTGGAGATGCAGCTGATCTGTATTAAACCATGCCTGTCCTTGCCTAGAAGAATTTGAGCCTTGCCCCTCTGGTCTCCTCGTAGGTTGCTTTTGAAACATGTGGCAGTAACCTGCTGGGTGAGTGTTCTCTGCTGCCTGCCTTTCCTTTAGCTTTCAGGCAGACAGGGAAGCATGCTTCCTTGGAGCACAGGTGCTGAAGTTACCAATATTCCTCGGACTGCTCCCTCTGTGCTTCGTTTTTGCGTGGAGGAATTTGCATCTGCGCAGAGAAATACAAATGAATGCGTTTGATCCACAGACGGAGATGTTTTCACAAGACTAGCTTTTATCACCAGAATCTGTTATATTCAAGTACGCTGTCATGGTGTGCTTTGCTGAGTCTTTAAGAGGTGGTTTGTCCAGCTGGGCTTTTTTAAATGACTTTGTCTTATTTTTGGGAAAACAAGTTTTTGTATCGGAGAAAGAAGAGTCTCGTGATCTCATTTTGAATCCTGAAACACAAGTGTTGATTTCATACCGATACGTGTCCAACTTCAGCGATTTCTGCAAATGCTGACTTTGTTCTTTAATTGTTATCAGCCTAAACTTTTTAAAGCGAAGGGAGGCGGTGTGTTTTGACCAGCTGTGTCCAGTGGTGCCATTTGCTTTCAGGAGGCAGGAGGAAATTCCCTGATATTCTGGGTAATATTTAGGTGGTTACCTGTTAGTAACTGATCGTCGTTGGCATGGAAATGGAAGACTCTCAGCTGTTAGCACCTGGATATAAAAGTCTCCAAGAAACACATACTGCCATTTTTCTGAGCTGTAGTTCTGTCCCCACAATGTGTATTTCTGTGTGAATTATAATCAAAACGTCGGAATTGGCCGGTACTTTGCTGCTTTCCATTGACAGCTTTTGGCTTTTTGGGAAATATTTCAGCTTCTCACATACCGTAGCTGTCAGCGTGATTCAGAGCCTTTGGAAAGAGAGCTTCCACTTTTATTTGTTATTTGCTTAGCAGAGCTTTGACTTTATGGCTGTGTATTTCAGAATCTCTTATGCCAGGGAATCATTTATATTTCAGAGATACGGGAAGGCACCTTGGAGCTTGCTACATGACTTGATTGTTTTTTAACCTTAGCCCAGTGTGATACTCTCTCTAAAGAATATTCTCACGTAACCCTGCAGGGAAGAATAAAGGCAACACAGTTGCCTGGCATTAATACTGTAAATCAGAAGTACATAATGACAAGTCTGAGAAATATACTAAAAATAATAATAAGACAGGATTGTTTTTGAACAGTAAATGCTATTAAGCTTTGCTTTGAAATCTGGCATCCATCTAAAATCTATACCCACTACCCACAGTTACGTGTTGGGGTTGTTTGCTTGCTCTGTGCTTTGGAGGAATTGGCTTGACTTTGTGTACCAATTCTCCCTGGAAGAATTCCTGCATCAGACTATGGCAAGATCTTTCTGAGAACCCCTTGAGGAATGTTGTGAAACGAATGCCCCACATGCATTCCTTTCCCTGGAAGAAAAGTGAGAACTTGGGAGGGAAGGTGGTTCTTTATCATGTAACAGGAGGGCAGTGTGCTCACAAGGGGAGAAGACTCGAAGCAGTCTGGGCTTCTTCTCAAGCATGGCTTACCTGACACAAATGTGGTTTTGAAGTGACTGAGGCAAGGATTTCTGGATGGAAGGCTTAGCAGTGGGGCATTTAAAGGATTTTGGAAGCGCTGTGTACATTCCTTCTCCTGGTTTCCTTGCAAGGATATTTCATGGGGGTCTGTTTCACCACTGCAGGTAGAAAAGTATTTCAGGGATGACATATTCCCCTTCCCACGCTAATCAGGCTGCTCATCTGAGCCTGTGCAGCACTGATGGGAGCAGGGCGCTGGGTTCCTGCTCTGGAGGCTGGGGGATTGGGGCAGGGGGAGTCCCCTGGCAATGGAGGCATCAGGGCTGCAGGTGTAGGATGTTGGACAGCATGCACTGTTATACCTTAAGGTAGCACTCTTTGTCTTGTGACAGTTAGTGGTACACGTTTCACATATCCATTCACAGACTTGGAGAAAAAAATGTTTGCTTTTAAATCTTTCTAAAATTTTGGAATCAAGGAGGTATGTGGAATTACCTCTTAAAACTTTACGGGCAAATCATACATGGAATAAAAAGGGCCGTTCAATCACTGGAATTGGTGACTGGATGTTTGATTCAAAGGATTGTGGCTTTCTTCTCCTAACGCTGCTGTGCAATGTGAAAGCAGCCCAAAGCAACGTATTCACTGCAGCTCTAATAAAGGCATCACATGGTCCTGCTGTGTTGCGATGGCCCCAGGGAAACGTGATGCACAAACAGATACAGAGCTTGGTATGGGCAGTGGCTGATGGTTGCCTCTGGCATTTTGGCAGCCAAAAAAGTAGAGAATTGGAGATAAGATCCGCTACAGAATCCTGCAATAACTATGCTGGGTTTGGATGAAGCCATGTGGGCAGACCAAATGTGCGGGGGTTTGGTCTGCTGGCTATGATTTGTATCTAGGTGGGAAGTTACACATAAATAAATCATTTTACTTTTTTCCTCTTTGGCACGAGTGCTGGAGAGCTGTGAGACCATGGCCATTTTGAGACAGAACAGGCAAAAATAGGATTAATCAGATGTTGGAGATGTTAACAACATAGTATGGTCCTTGTAAATCAATGTTAAATAAAGTGATACGCTTCAGGTTGCCCTGGAAGGAAAACTGTCCCAGGAAGCCTGAAATGCTGGCTGATTTGCATATGAGACTAATCAGTTTGCTCTTTCAAATTACTGTGCATGGAGTGATTGCCTAAAAACACTTCTTAAGTCTGCGTCTATCCAGTTTGACAGCTGGCTTTTGGGCCTGGTGGGCTGAAACCTGGAAGCAGGATTGGCTCCTTGGGACCTGCAGGTTCAATGTGCGGTTCCCGGCTGTGGGAGGGGTGCTGGGGTTGCAGAGTCTTCACAGCCTGGATAAATCCTGCTTTCTGGAAGCTAAACTGCTTAATTTCCACGCGAACGTAACGAGAAGGTGGACATGAACTGTGGATTGTATGAATTCCTCTTGGAAATTGGGTAGAAAATGGCAGGTGTTCAAGAGCTTCCACCCATGCAGCAGGAGAGGGGCTGACAGCAGCTCATGGCATGGAGGCTATAATTGCCATCCGGAGCTGATGGTTCATAGGCATCTCTCTTGCCATTTGCTTTTCCTCAGCAGATCCTGGATGTCCTGTTGACAACCGAAGCCCAGCAGCTCTAAAACTGAACCCTTTATCTATCCTTCAAAATCCTGCCAGCCTCCTCCTCCTCCCATTAATGTTGACAGCTCCGCTGCCGCCCTGTGTCCCACAGGCTTATAGCAGTGTTGTCACTTCTCACTCCTCCATCTGCAAGGTTTTCTGAAATCCTTTTGCTTTTCTCTGTGCAGCATCTCTGGAGTGTGTCTTCTCAGCATTGCCTTCATGATTTTTCTCACCTTTTGCTTTGTCCCTCTAGAAGTGAACTCAGAAGGATCTATGCAATGTGCGCTTGCCCTTCTTGTTCCATGCTCTTACCCATGCAAATATTCACGATGGTCTGGGGGCGAAAGGACCAGAAAGGGAACAGGAAACAGAATTTGACTGAAAGGACCGCAATATTCCTGTTGCTATGGCTGTAGGAACACGGGGCTTTGTATTACTCCAAACATGAGATGTCTTGGGTTCTTCATGCTTTTCTTCAGCGATGGATGCTGCTAAATATTGTAGCATAGTGTAGGAGATGGGCATATTAAAAGCAATTCGTGTTTCACTGAACAAAACAAATGTACATTGCTGCCTGCTTGAAGTTACCTCATTGGGTTTGCATAAATAGGTTAATTAGTCTTCAATATGCTTAAAAAAAAAAAAGGGGGGGGGGGGGGGGGAAACCAACCAACACCCATCCCACCCATTTAGGAGCATTTCTGCCCTCAGTTACCCGCGGAAGGCGTATTTAAATATCCACAGTATATTCAAATTCCACCCTCTTCCTTCAGCATTACGCCACCACGTTTATGTCAAGGATTTCCCGGAGAGAAATACGCGGTTGTGCTCAGCATAATGGATGCAGTGGAAATGCAGCGCTTCTGGCGTGCGTTTATTTGCAACTCTTGGTCAACCATAATTTGCACAATGGCAACCATATTACCCTTCACGTGGGTTTTTGTTAGGTACCAGGTGTTGTTTATTTGGAAGTATCTAATTACTATTTTTTTTTTTCCTCTCAGTTAAAAGAAGAAACAAAGAAATTGGATCATTGTGTAGCATAGGGTTGCCGGGGTAACAGTAGCAAAATATAGCAAATGAACAGTGAGATCTTCAAGAATGAATACAGACTATGCCCAGAGGCTATGGAAGGCACCAAAACATATTTCAGGCTTTATCAGGAATGAGGCAAGCATTTGCACGGCCCTGAGTTTCTGCCTTCTCGATGAACTGCCATAAAGCGGCATAATTAAAAGTTGCATTCTGTTTGAGCCTTTTCTAAGTCCCGGTAATCAAACAACATAATCGGGATGAATGATTGCATTTGTATTCTGCCATCCACTGAGAAAGATGTATTGCTTGGCTTATAGCCGTACCGTGATTTATTAGGTCTGGTTTCAGAGATTGGCACAAGGAATGAGTCAGGTTTCCGAGGGACCTGTTGCATATGCACTGTGCTACCTGTAAGATGACTCCTTTTTTATGTTTGTATGCTTGGATTGTTTCAGAACAACTCCCAGGCTGGCTTTAAAATCTGCTTGAAGCGTTCAGGCGAGATGAAGGTTAAGCCAAGGGAAGGTGGATCGGGACACAGATAGGTGCTACGAATGGAACCACAGGGTTAAGGACAAGGCAGGGCTGAGCTGCCAAGCATCTGGTAACAGGGCACAGAAGTGGGAACAGCATTTCTATTCAGGGTATCAACATCAATCCCTGAAGCACAGAGTGGCCAGCTGATTGCAAATAATGGAGCTGGGAAATGATTTCTGTGAAGGAAATTGTTATTTAACTATAAAACTGCTTTCCTGACCAGTTGCAATGTACAGCTGAGGTGTGGTGGCCATAAACTGTTTACCTTGGTACGGGTGTAAGTTTTATTCAAAACAGAGCATCAGAAATAGAAATCTGTAGGCAATGTTTTGCTGTAAAAATTATGCCTATAAGAAAAGATAAGGTGTTCTGAGCCTAGGAGACTTGTAGGTTGCCTGCTAAAGCATCAGTCCTACTCTGCCCTTCTGAAAGACGCACTGTGACATGCACTGACATTTGTCAGTACTCAGAAATTACCAGAAAGATGTAGATTGTATTCTGTTTCCATGTACTTTTCAGTGTATGTGTGACATTCAAATTGAAACAAGCCATTGAAAACAATTGGAAAACACGCTGCAACTGTTGGAAATGTATGGGAGTAACAGCCTGCAGCAGGAAAACAAACTCTTGGCAAAGTTAACTCGGTGCTGGGCTGTGACTGATGTTCTGTGCTTGCCAGTTGCTTGAGCAAAGGTCACTTTTCCACTGAGGTCTGCCAGGGCCTCGCGGAGGGTTTATTGGGTCTGGATTTCCCATTGAGACTGCTTGCTATTCAAAGCTGTCTGCAGGGCTAAATTCATATGTCAGTACTTCAAACAGTACATCAGATCTGTAGAGTTGGGGCCTCTGGAGAGAATGGAGTTTCTAAGGAGGAGTGAGGGCTCTCTCCAGGATCCTCCTTCACACCTGGCTGCCACCAAGCCATAAGCTGCAGAACAAACTTCATGCGCTCACCTCTGGGGCCGTGATTTATTTGCCCACAGGTATTTATGAATTGCCTGAAATTGCCTGAGCGTTCCCTGTTCGTATTGTGCCCATTTGCATCTCTTGCCAGCACTTCAAACACTGGGACTTGGCAAGCACAGCCCACTTCTTCCAAATGGAGGCCTGAGAGGCAAAAGTTTTTTTGGAAACTAACAGGTGCCTCTGAACTTTCATTTAAACTCACAACTGACAGCTGGGTTTTGACAGATGGGTAATGGAAGATCAAGACAAACGCTGGTAGGAGTTCTGGAGATGTGCTTCTATTAGCATTTGCTCTGAGGGAGCATTGGGCTAACAATTTAATGTCTGTTAGTCAGCTCACACCGGAGAGCTCTGCTAGTGGAGGTGGAATGCCTGACTTCAAATTCATGAGATTAGGGATTGGCGATAGTATAAAGGCAAAGGGAGGTACCAAAAAGGTGAGCGGTAGCTTTGGGGGGAGGAAATCCCAGCTCATTGCCCCAGACCGGGGAGAGAATAGAACTGCAGCGGCATCCAGACAGAGTTCACAGACATGGTTAGAGGTCAGTCATCCCATTTCCTGGGGGACGGGCTGGAAAAAAACACCTGTACTGGGGACTGATGGGTGTTGTAAATAGCTACAGATGCATGGGGATATGGTGGAGGAAGTAAGACATTTCTTATAGCGACTGTTGCAGTTGTCAGTGGATTGTAGTGCTGAATAATGCAGATAAGCTTCTTATATCACCCCCGGATGGCAGCTTAGTTGCACCCCTGCTTACACTGGGACTGGCTTAACAGATTCTCTAATATAATACTTTTACAAGGGCTCAGAGTGTGGTATTATAGCATGCTCTGGTAGCCCCTTCTTCTGTAAGTAATGAAGTGGCAATGAAGTCAGAGGGATTGTCTTTGAGGAGGGAATCACGCCACAAAGCCAGCTCTGCTCTTCTACTGAATTTTATTGTGTTTGTCCTCTGCAGTGCTGAGCTGTCTCACGAGCTGCTGAAGTCTGGTCCTAAGCAAGCCAAGTTATTCCTCTTGGTGCCAATCTGTGTGTATCACTGATAACATAAATCTCCTTGTGCCACAGCGATCTGTGCCCAGGTATGTGTGAGGGAGTGAGCCAGGAGATTTATACCATCTCCTATCCTCCTTTTTCCCCTTGAAAAACACGCACTACCTGATCTCCGCAGAAAACTGACAGGAAGAGGTTGTCCTGGACAGAGGGACTGTGCTAAATTCTGTGCTTCTCTAAAACCTGCCAGAGACCTGTCAGCAAACCCTTAGAAAAGGAAGGGCTGCTCCATGTGCTGCTGGCTCCTGCTGCATACAGTGTGACACAGTTGTTGTCCCCTGGGCTGGTGTCCCCTGCTGCACTGTGGCGCAAAGCTGGGCAGGAGACGGGGGGGCACGTGGAAGAATCACGGGGTCTTCATTCCATGGAGGTTCTCAAGAAAAGTGTGGATGTGGCACTGAAGGCCATGGTCGCTGGGCATGGGTTGATGGTTGGACTGGATGACCTTAGTGGTCTTCTCCAGCCTTTATGATTCTATGATTGCCTGCTATACTGAATGAGAGCACCTGGGCTGCATGCCATGGAATCCCTTTTTCAGCAAGCTTTTGTACTTCTAAAGGAATCCAGAGCGAGAACAAGATGAAGTGCAATAATTTTGCAAAAGACAAATGCTTTTCATTTCGGTTCTCACTCAGTGTTCCCTGACAGTTATCAGTGCATTTTCTAACAGGGTGTCTGTCATAAACTGATAGATCAGCACGTGGAAACCTTCACGCCCTGGGTGAAGTGTTGGTGGTCACAGGGTCACCTCTTTGAAGCTATCAGCATAACTCAGAGCCACTGCCATCAACAGATTAATTGCCCTTTTATTGATTCTAAATTGACTTCCTTAATTAGGGAGAGTGCCACTTGGTTGCATGATTGGTTTTGCTAATTTCAAGTTATTAAAACAAAAGCTGGGAAGTGAAATCCTTTGCCACATATAGACCCTTCTTTGGGAGGTGCCCTGATGCCTTCAGCAGACTTCATTGCCTACAGTTGAAATTTCCCTGTGCAGTTTAGGTTAATTAGCACGATCATTCTGGTAATAAATGAAGTGAGGATTGGGGACTCACGGCTTTTGGGGCTGCAGAGGCAAAGAGGGGCTCTGTGTGTGAAGCTGGGATGGAGATGCTCCATCAGCAGAGCCGATGTAACTGTCAGCGTGGAGAAAAATGTTCCCTTCTCACATGACTTGTCATTATGTTAAGTGCTCTGGAGACAGTGCTTTTGTACTTCTGCAGACATTAGATCCTGTGTGTTTCACGGGCTGTGACAGTCCTGTTTTCAAATGTTATAAGCATTGATTGTGCTTGGGGTGACGTACCCCACATGGAGATAATGCTGGTGCTGGCAAGATGGGGGTGAAGCATTTTTTCTGGAGTAACAGACTTCAGTCCTTCCCTTGGGCTGTGCTTCACTCTGGGCGCTCAGGCCACAGAGGTCACAGGGATTTGGGAAGGGGGAATTAAATCCACAGCTAGAGGTCTTTAAAGCCCACTTATCCCAGCTCGTCTGCCACTTCCCACACTAAGTTTGAGGTGGGGGCAGTCTTGTGTGATTCTCATATGGGGATTTTGTTTTCCTTTCCCACTTGGCCAAGCTTACAAGGAAAGAGGTGATGCTGAAAGTGCACTCCTGTTCCTCAGTGTGGCTGCCAGAAGTTTTGTTCCTTTGAAAGATTTTGACCAGAATGGAGGGAGACAAATGGAAATATTCTCAAGGCTGCTCTTATTCTCTGACCTTCCCTATGCTAGAACAGTAATATCATCAAGAATGCTGTTTTAGGGGCACAGAATTTCTTTGGGCAAGAACGAGGATCAAGGGCAGCACTCAGAGAAGTGTTCTTCAGGGAAGCAAAAACTGAAAACCAACAAAACCTTGGCCATTGTGCCTCCCTTCCTGGGACTTCTGAGCACAAAATCCCTGATTCACATGAGTAAGATTTTCTTTTGCTCCTCGTCTTTTATTCTGCTGCATTTGGCATCCGCCTGCCTCCTGTGTGGAATCTTGCATGTTGCTGCGACCACCCAATATGAAAAAAAAAAGGGGGGATGGGGGGGCGGGTTGGAAAAATGCAGTGCAGGATAAGTTTGCCTGGGGTTACCTTCAGTTGTGTTGTAGTCTCTTTAGAGGTTGTAACTGAGTAAAGTAACTTGTGGTTCTGCACTCAGCCTAAGGAACTGCTGACACCAGATGCAGGACAAAGTAGGACAAAGGTGGATGTTCTGGTTAACTGGGATGTTTTAGGAGAGTCCTCACCATTGTTGGGTGCTTTACTTGTGCTTCCCTTCTGCAGCATTTAACATCGGAACAGTGATTTGCTCTCTAGGGACAGATCTGGTACAATCCTTGCTGCTTACTCCTAGTCAGGAGCAAAACATGCTGCTACTGGCCCCACTTTTCAAATAGAAACTGCAAATGTGTTATTCATTTATAAGAGAGAAATATTGGAGATAACAAAATAATTGTAGTCCAAATACTTTAAATTGTATTTCCCTACATTTTGAATATATATATATATATATATACATGGCACAGTAAATATATGTTCAATTTAAAATTAATTTGTGTAGTTACAATTAGGCTGTTTTGGTAAAAGGTCATTTGCTGCTTGAATAGTTTAAATTCTAGTAGGTTATGGAAACCATGGGTTGGGTGTCCAGTGAGTGCAGATCATTGCAGTCCTATTAAACTCCGAACAGAGTCCAGCTCAGCAGATATTGCTGTTCTTTCCTGTATTGTATTACTAAGTTCAACCTTCCCTGCTCAAAAGCTGAACATAAAATGACAAGTAAGTCAATGCTCTGGAGTCAGCACCTCAACTATACCTGTTCAGGGTATCTTCTTTCCTCCTTCCTCCAGCAAATTTCATTTTATCAGCAGAATTCTGAAATGGAAGATTTTCTAACTGAAAGTGCTGATGAGAGATGCTCAAGGTGCTGCAGGAAGCAGGAAGCTTCCCTTCAACTGTCCCACATCCTTGTCCACACCAGGCCAGCTCTCTCAGCGCAGCATCTGCATGCCGTGGTTCTCCTCCCTGTCCTGGTGGACACTATGAGGTGCCAGGACTGCAAGCATCGTTTGCTGCATAATGGAGAATGAATGTGATAAAGAAATCAAACAGGCCATGTTCTACTTGTTGCTTTTCAAGGCTTCCCTGTCCCCCTTTCAGAATTTGGCCGTACATCTGCCAAAAATCCGTGTTGAAATGTTTTGTTTTCTGAAGATGTCTTGAAGCAAGCGCAGCGTAATCTGTGCGTGCTGCAGTACATTCTGCACTGCAGTGATGTCACTGCTCTTTCCAGTGCAGCATCTTCCAAAGGAAACCCAGAAAGTCTGATCTGTATTAGGGCTGGGCTGCTGCAGAGTAAACCACAGGGAACTGCAACGAGAAACCTCAAGAGGGAAAAAAAATATCCCAGCTGACTGTGAAAGGGACTGTGTTCTCCATATGTGTAGTTTTTTTTACAGATGTGACTGTACCAAACACAGGTGAAGGTCGTTACCTGGTTGAAGTTGTAAGGAAAGAGACAACATGCACCTATCAGGTATAGCAGAGTGAACATGTGTCTTTTTCCTTCCCTTGTGTCTGAGCCGTAAAAGACTTCTATAGCTGTCAGCCAAAGCTGATGCCTTTAGGTTAAACAAGAGAAGTTCATGCTTTTAGACTTTTGTGGCATAAATTATTGAGTTGCTTCAATAAATCCATGTGAGTTCAGTAAGATACTTGAGTATGGCCTTGTCATGAGACACGTTAATGAGCCTTAAGTGTGCATCTCATAAAGCAGATGTGGATTTACAGGTCAAGGTTAAAGGATCTTCTCCCTCTTCCCTGTTGAGATGTCTAAAAATGTCGCAGATAAATGCCTTTCTCAGACCCATGGCACAGGTATGCATGTTGGCTGGGCTGAGCTCTGCCCAGGATTGGCTGCCATTTGGCCCTATAGAGCACCTTCCAACTTGATCCTCTCGTGGAAGGGTTACCCTTGGAGGTCCTGGGATATGAAATGCATAAGAACCATCGCACCAATCTGGCTCACGTCTAAAACCTTTTTTCTTTGGCTGTCGCTGATAATGGATGCTGAAATATGAGCAGTAAACAGGATGGATGAAGCGATCCTTCCCAAGCCATATGCTCCTACTTTGTGACAGTTTGTAGTTCACAAGGTCTTTCTGAGCCTGCGGTTGTATTTAGACCGCCGTGGATCTGCCCTCTAAAAATGTGTTCTAACTTCTTTTGAAAACACTGTACAGTTCTCAGTAGCACGTGAGCTTAGAAATTACCCAGTAGGGTGATGGTTTTGCTAATTGTTGCTGATAATATGATTTGAACCAATTCAGTTTCCTTTTGTAGTCAGCCGGAGATTTGGGAAAATTTGGAAAGCAGGTAAGAAAAATGCAAGATTTTGCCATCTGCTCAAAGCCAGGTCCATGGTTTCACTCAGTGGCTGTTCATTGCATTAATTGTCTCTTGCTGTATGCGCAATACGTAGCGGTATTGGCATACATTTTTTTGCTAATAGAAAATGTCATAGCTTAAGTACCATGTTCTAACTGCATTGGCCAATTTCCATCCCAAGCATTAATTTATTGTAATACTGTTTGGAAATCTCAATGAATTGCTGACATGAGATTTGCCAGCTGCTGGAGGTGCTGCAGTTCATCTCATGTCATGTACGAGCATTTCTCTGTAGTTCGGGTAAGAGAAATACAAAGGCTGAATTGAAGCAACATGCTTAAGCGTCTAAAAATAGCAAACAGATTATTTTTATAATTAGAGCCAGGCTGGGAAGAAGCATTGCCAATTTGCATTGGGGAAGAGAGTGGGACAGGGTGTTTTGAGCTCTCTTCCAAAGCTGCAGTGGTTTTAGTGTAAGCTAATGCTAGGTTTGGTGTAAGCCACACAAACTCTGGGAGAACTGGTATGTTCAACTCTAAAATCAAATTTGGCAGAGCTGCATGAGAGGATAGGATGATATACATTCAAACAACAGCAATTAAACCAGGGGTACAAATTACTCTATAATGAGACTGAGCCAGGGCCGTGTGTCAGCACGTTAGACTTGTAGTTCACGTGTATTCATAAATCTTCTGTATAAAGGTTATAAAACACTTTTCACCAATATTTGTCTGCCTGAAAAATCTATGAAGCGTTAGCAACAGCTTGGAGCTATGAAGAGGAACCACTCAGCTTAATTTACATGTAAAACATATACAGTACAAGCTGCAAAAGAAACATCTCTTGATGTTTTCCCATGATATAAATATTTGATGTTGTTTAGATTTCTTTCCTGTTCTTTTATGGAGGGTTTTCCACTCAATTGGAGTTGGGTAGATATACATTGTCTGCCCGGTTTTATAACGGAATAACGGAGACTGATCAAAATGAACAGACTTAAAAATTAAATTTATTATCGGGAATGGGGTTTATAGATATTTTCTCTTTGGGGAATACATTGCATTATTGGCTTCTTCAAAGTAAAATAAATAAATAAATAAATAAATACAGCTACGGACTATTAGAAGCTGTAAGGAGGTGAGCGCAGTTCCTGGCAATGTTTTTGTTTCATCAGCCTGAAATGAATTTGTTCTCTAACTCTTGCTTTTGCTGACAGGAATCAGTTGTGAAAGACTGTATGCTGATGGGGCAAATTGACCTGTTGGTTCTTTATCCCGTAGCAGAGCAGGCCACGCAGAGTGCTCTCTAGAGAAATTTTTCTAAATGGGAAAGCAATCTTGGTTTTGTCTGTGTTTGAGATACTCAAAACCGGCTTTTCTGGGGCCCGATGGTTTGTCTGTCTTTAAACTTCTGTAGAAACAAGGTTGATGTAGTGGCTCAGGGCCCAATCCTGAGCTGAACGGGACCACAGCATGGTTTACTGTGAAATTCGGTTGGAAGGGAACCAAAGAACTGGGGCTGTAGGATGAAATCCTCCTCACCTACCTTAGGAGAGGGGATTTTTGTGGAATATCGAATTATCCGTGTAACGTAAGTGAGCATATTTGGCCAGCTTCTTCAAGTACCACGTACCGCCATTCAAACAAAGCATTTCTTTTGTGTCTTCTAGTGGAGAATGGCATAGTTATTGCTGTGCTTTCCTTGGACCCAGTCGTAACTCATTGAATTTTTGTGTATATCGTATTTATGCAGTGCACAAAAGAGGTAAATTCCTGAATGTGTGGTAATGTCGAAATCAGCTGCGCAGCCATGCAGTTCAAGTTCACAGATTCTGAGAAAAAACAAATCCCATTACAAGGAAATGCACATAAAAAGTGTTGGAAATTACTGGTACCGTTTAGGTCTAAATAATGATGATTCCAGTAGCAAACATGTAACTGAATTTCCGACAGCAGTGTTTTCGCTACAGCAGAATAACATTTTAACAGCATTCCTGATGGGCAGATGCAACAAAACAGGAAGTGAATCCGATGATGATAATAATTATCCTACTGCAGTATGCAGAAAAAGACTTTTTCAGAACAACAAATAACCTGCTAGAAAATTTCTAAGAGCTCCCCATGCCTGCCTACATAATAATACAGTAGTGCTTTGTGTGTACATAGCCTTTTTAAAGGCACTTTCATGTTAATTATCTAATTAGGCCTTACAGTTCTCTTTGAAAGTAGCTAAGTATTATTATATCTATCTGAAAAATAAAGGCTCCATGTCATTTCATCTTGTTAATAGTATGCGTATTGTCAGAGGTTTGGGTGGAAGCACAGGCACCTGAAATTCCCCATTAGGTGGCAGAGAGGACCAGGAATGTCCGTGGGGTGACGTGACCCAGCTGAGGGATCAGTGGCACAAAATTTGGCAGGGAGAAACATCTCTGACATTCCTCCTCCTGCCAGCCAAGCAGTATCCTACCTAATAAGCTTGCTGCTCTGTTCACAGTATTTGGAATTTGCTTGAATAAAAATTGGTGATACTGTGTGTGGGGTTGCTGATTTTGTTTCCAAACAAGCGTTAAAACGAACAAACAAAACAACAACTCAAGAACAAAGGCATTTAATGTAAGAAAGGAAATATGTTTTGTGGTTGCTAGATAGGATTGATGTCTCTATAATGGAGTGGTCTCTGACTGGCTCACAGGTAACGTGTAACAAGTGAGTAATTTTGCTTGTCCCAGGGGAGCCATAGTGCTGGACATCTAAGGCTTCGATGCTTACAGAAAATATATAACCAAATTAATCTGGTTGTGATTGATGCAATCATGGCAGTGCCACCAACAGACATGTACCGTTGCCCACGGTGATGAAAACTGCATGTAAAAACTGCATTACAGAGAAATGGGCCATTTTGGTGGCACCACTTTGAACCTCCAAGAATCATCTTCTTTTTTCTTCCTTCATTGAAGTGTTTCCCATAAAGAAATAGAGAATGCTGCAGTGCTCTTTTTTTTTCTTTTTTTTCTCCCAGAAAAATAAGTGAGCCTTGGGGGAGGGGCCTGTAGCTGCGTTATCAGTATTTGCTCTTCCCTGAAGACTTCAAGGGAAGCGTACACAAAGCTGAAAAGATAGCAGAGCTTTTCTGTTTCCTTTCAACTGCTTGCTGCGGGGGAAACCACATGGACTTTCTTCTTATGTTGCCTCTTGTAATGATGTGCTGTACTATTGAGCTTCCAGGTCTAACTGACATGGATCAATTATTTGAGTTTGATGGGCCACCTGCTCGGGAAACTTCTGTAGTATTTGTAAAAGACCTGGCAGTGCTCTCCTGGCAGGAGGTACTTTTATATTCCCTCCTGTGGAAGTGCTTACCAGGTTGAATTATAAAATGAAACATTGCCATGCTGTCAATGGGATGTTATTTGGGTTTTCAAATACCACAGCGTGGCTTTCTCAGCATGTGTGTGGTCCTGCATAAATAATTAGGCTTAAATTATGTGATAAAATGTGAGACCAAAATTACACTTTGCACGTAACGGCTTCTTTGTGTTAGAAACAATGATTTATGTGTCAGTACAGGACGATGCATGTGGATTTTTGCAGGGTATCACCTAGACCGTATGGGTGGTAGCGTCAGCTGCAAGAGACATTTGTAGTTTGGCAACAACTCAGCCAGCTTTTGTCAACATGCTCCACTTGGGAAATATCGTAGCTCCTCTGCAGCAAACTGCTGTGCTGTTCACAAGCAATAGGAGAGTGTCCTGTGCAGGCACCTGGCTACAGGCATTGCTTCGTTACAGGCATTGCTCCATTACAGGCATTGCTCCGTTACAGGCATCTACTCACCAGCTGTTGGATGCAGAAAAGGAATGTGCTTTTTGCCCTTCCAGCATTCAGCCGTGTAAGGGACTGCGTTCTGACTCCTCTGAGTAACCTCGTGTCTGGAACACTCCCTTTGCAGGTGCCTTCCTGCACGAGGCATGGTGGCAGGTTGAGTAAAGTGCTGAGTACTTCAGGTTGCCTCGTTACATAGAATATATGTACTCGTGTCTGTGCAGCATAGGGGAGTTAGCCTTCTTTAAAACACAGAAGTGGGAATATATATGGTGTTCTCTTGTGTTTTTCAGCTTGTTGAGCTTCACTTCAAAGTGAAGAGGTGCACATAATGTGTATACTGCTGCTGGTTACTTCCTATTTTCCTGTGACCAGATTGCTTTTTGGCTGTGCAGTGTTAAATCAGTGCAGACCCAAAACCGAGTTAGTATTCCTGACATTTCATCAAAGCACTGATTTGGCAGCTCTTGACATTTGGATAGTGACTAACCTTGTTTTCCTGTTGATACCAAGTCGTCTGCAGTCATAGCAAAACGCGGCTCCCGGACCTGACAGATCTTCCTTTGCGCAGAGAATGAAATCCTAACATTACAAGGTCATTTAAAGCTGTCACTGAGAAAAAGATTTTGCTTTTAACCCTTATCTGGGTCAGTACTTCTTTATGTTTCTGCGGTCTTTACTTGAAGATACGAGAGCGCTTTATAAATATTAGATAATATTAGATAATCTTTCTGCTGAGGTTGATGAAGCAATATTTTCCTCATTCCATGCTTTAGACTCAGAGAAGTTAAGTAACTTACCCAAAGATAGGGCTCCTGATAATATTTATGGTGCTCCCAGATTGGCCTTCTGTACTGTGATCTTTATTAAAAGGGTGTATTAACTGGTTCTACTGATGCAAGTTGAAATAGGATATAATTATACCTTATAAACAAGCTTGGGAACTGACAAGAGGGAGAGAAAATTATTATTTAAGTTAGAGGACAGTGTGTAATTTTGCCAGGGTACAGCATTAGTGTTCAGCTGCTCTGCTCCCCTTGCCATTCTAATGCTAGGGACTGAAGGCAGATGTGCTCACGGTCCAGTTTAGTGTGGCAGCTAAGGTGAATAATAATCTTTGCATTGCTGAGTGGCCCCTTGCTGCAGTGTGCAGCCCTAACCCAGACACCAGCTCAGAGCCTGAGGGATGGTATTTCATGGTTGTGCTGCAGATCTCCTTGTGTCAGAGGCAGAAAAAGATACCCAAGAGGCTGTCTTTATTAACCACGTGATACTAGTCTCACGTAAAATCCTATACATGATAGCAGTATTATGTATTCCCTGCTCTTCTGGCTTCACCTTAATCAGCCTCCTTATTGATGCTTGATTGGCAATTTTGTGATGTCAGGTGGAATTCAGCTCAGCGCTGGATTGTGGGCCTGGAGTGAATGGTTGTTCTCAGTAGGAACATATTCTTTTCGCTAATATATCACTTTTGCATCAGTGATTCTCTACATGACTTCCTTGCTTTTGATTTCCTGTTTGCAATATCAGCTTTTCCAGACAAAATCAATGACGAGATGTATAATTAAGTTTTACGTGTTTTAATTAAGTTTTCAGCTGCTCCAGTACTTTTCATTATCTTAGCGTGTTCTCCTCCTGCAACCAAATATTACAATGAAAAACGTGTTGATTAAATAAAATATTATTTAAAAAGTCCCCTGCAAGTTGTTAAACTAATTAAAGTTCAAGAATGCAAAGTGAAGATACCAGATATTGCACAAAGAAATGTTAGGTAGAGCGAGGCATTTAGCAGCTCTCGAGAGCCTACAACAGCTTGGGGCAGACTGTGTCATTCCTACCATGTCTTTCGTGCCGTCTCATCATCTTTCTGATATCTGTCTTGGTGAGCCCTGTGGTCTCCAAAGCACTTTTGCAGGTCATTGCGAATCGAAAGCATGCCAGAGGGACAGAGTGTACCTAGAGAAGAAGACAGAACAAAAGCTGACTGATTGGTGTTAGAGCTCGATGATCTATAAGGTCCCTTTTAACCTAAGCCATTCTATGATTCTGTGAATCATTCTAGGATGTTGCCTTGGGGAAATTCTGTTTCTGGGCTCTGGATGCTGGTGCTGGCTAGTGGGACAGGGCAGTCTTCAGCAGTCGGCACTCGTGGCTCCCCAGTGCAGGGCAGCGAGTGCCATTTCCGTAGGGCACCAAGCTGCAGCTTACCCTTCTAGAAGATCAGAAGGTGGAGCGACACATTGAAACCTTTCTTCAAGAGCTGTGGTTGCAGGCTGAACTGAGAATAGAAAAAAGACCAAGTTCTGTCAAAACTGTAATATTTTTGCCAGCAATCACTATTTTTTTGCTCTGGAAGACTCAAATCGGAAGAATCTTTTCAGCGTGTAGGCTGGACATCTCTGTTCATTGGGGAGCCATGAGCCAATAACTGATGAGTGAATACTTAGGCTGATGGATGTTAATAATGGAGAGGGTTAGTGCTCAATGCAAAACATGAATAATCATCCCCTCTTTGGCCAGCGTTATTCCAGTGCATGTTACCAGATGGGAACAAAAGTAGGTGGTGTGTGGCTGTTTGCTGGGGTGTTGCTGTCAGACCTCATGCAGGAGGGAAAGAGGAACGTGAGGACAACACTGAGGCCAATGCCATGACGTGCCATTTGCAGCAACATAACTACTCTAGCTTTGACTTCAGCTCTCATTTTCAAAACTTCTAAATGGACATAAAGTGCCATGCAGAATAAGCAGGATCCTCTGTTCAAAACAAGAGGCATAGTTTGAACAGTGATTTAAATAACTGTCCTTTCAGAAATGGCTAGGCAACATAACTTGGGTGATTTACCTTGTAATGGCTTAAAGCCAAGAGCATAATGAAATTGTGGGAAGAAAAAATTACTCAAGTACTCTTTCCCTTTTGCTATCTACTGATTTATTGGAAATGTCTTTCCACCAGATAATTTTCTTGTTAACCCATCTGCTGCCAGCATGCTTGGAAGGGAGAGCCAGGTGAAATAGAGACAGCAAATACTGAGAGAGGGAGGGGATTCAACAAAAACCCAAACTTTTGCAATGGTGTGCCTCTGCTCTTCTGATGTGGGCTGTTTAAGCCATAGGCTGTTACCATAATAATAATAGTGCAGATATTCCTCCTCCTGGGTCTCCCTATGGATATGGTGCATCTACGTTTTGTGATGAGGAACAAGAGTTTAGGTCTCCACGTCCGAATTTCATGCGTGGCCACATCTTCCTAAAGCCATGCAGGCGCTTACAGTAGCAGAGATGATAAAAAACACAGGAAACCACTGCCATGTTCATGTGGCCTTATGGTGCCTTACGGCAATAAGCTCATAAACGGCCAAAGACAGAAGAAGGAGGGGAATGCAGTCCTGGCAGGGAGGCTTTGCTGTGGCCCACTTGCTGCCAGCTCGCAATACAAAAGCCTTGCTACCTGCAGTTCTTTTTGCAAGAGACAGAAAATAAATTGCTGCTGTTGGACATTTTATTTGCACTTGAAGAATATTCATCCAGGGAGCAAAGGGAGCGCCGGAGGAGAGTGATTAGGGCTCATTTTTTCTTAACAAGTCGGTAGGAAATAATGCCAGAATCAGGCACAGCAGAAGAGTTTTGACAACATGGAAATTCCTCTTTGTGCATTGCCAACTAACTCCAGCTCAGTGGGATTCCTCTCACCTTGAATCAACTGCAACTCTCAGCACTGTTGCAATTTCTTAATCAGTGGCTATTCAGAATGGCTTTTTTTTGTATGAACCTTTCCATTGCAGAGATGGACTAGACGTGGCGGCTGAGGAGCTCTTGTTCCTGTTCTTTTGGGTGATCAGAAAGAGACGAATACTGCAGAATCTCTGTGTGGTGCTTTTGTTAGTTGGGATGTGTAAATACTTCTGGAAAGCATTGTTACAGCAATTAAAAAAAACAAAAGTTGATGTAAAGAGGTGTCATTGCCTGAATGTGTTTATGTGGAAAACCAGATTCTTGCTATCTTATTATGGTTGATGAAGGATTTTCCTAGAAAGATATTAGGGACTAAAAGTTGAAGGCGTTTTGAGCAAGACTTGAGTGAGTTTACTTACGGGAAGAAGCGAGGTGGTGGCAGAAATAACACATGCATGGATAGCCATGTGTTTAAAATTGGAGCATTCTCTGTTCTCTCAAAACGGTTCAGTCCACCTCATTCTCTGCTGGTTTCAAACACTGCTGCGCCTGGCTCCCAGTTTCTGCGTGTACCTGTACCCACAAGAGCAGATGGAGGCCGTGTCTGTGGCACTGCACTGTCAGATTTTGTAGCTGCATCTATTTCTCCCTGTTTTGAGGCTGAGCAGGCATCTGCTGTTTACTTCTGGTGGACATCCAAAAGGAAAATTGAAGGATACCAGCTTTTAGTTCTGAAAAGTGTGTTCGCTGAAGACTGGGTCATGGCTGCTATTTCTTGGCACGGTTATGGACTTCTACTGTAAAATTATACCTATGTTATAAAAGTCTGTTTCGGCTTTTATTATGCACAGCTTAACAGCACAACTAGAATTTAACGTCCAACTGATTTCATGATTTTCTGCTTTGTTCTGAAGGCTGCATGTTTGAAAATCCATAAAAACACACATAATGCAAGTCCCAAAACAGCAGCTGAAACCTTTGCAAATAGACTTAAAAGAGTATTCCAAGAGGCTGTAAATGTTGCCAAAAGAAACGAACCCTGAGACAAGAGCTGGTGATTGAGTGGAAGAACTCAAACTGCGTCTAGAATTTTCCTGGCGGGAGTTAATGAACGATCTGAAGGTATGTACAAAATGGGGGTCGGATCAGCAGTTCGAGAAGGTTTGGGCAAAGAAGCCATGTGCAGCAGTCTTTGCGATTTCAAGAGCAAGGCAGATTGAAGAAGCGATGAGATGACATGGAATTTGATGCAAAATGAATTGGTTTTGTCATCTTTTTTTTTTTTTTTTTTTTTTTTTTTTTTGCTTGCATAGGAGAGCGGCCGCTTCTGGGAGAAGAGTAATGATAATTCTAAGTCTTGTAAACATAACTTATGCCTCAGAGTTGTTCGGAAGGGGAATTTAAAAGTGTTGGTTTTTTTTTTTTCTGATGCCTTGAAAGTTAGAAGAAATGATAAATATTTCCATTCACAAATGCTCTGAAGTCCATACTGGGGAAAAAAAGGGAAAGCAGGACGACCCGCTAGGAAAAGGCTTGTGGCTATGAACACAACCTTACTTAATATTTGTTGCATTCTCTGTTTCATTTGGCTTTTTTTTTCCTGCTACTTCCACTGACGTCTGGTAGATGGCATTAGTGTATAACAAATTTCTTAATTTCTTTTCTTATTGGAGGGGTTTTATTTTCATCCAGTTTACAGACAATAATGCTGTCGTATTCAGTTTGAGCAGTTCCAAAGCATTTATTTTCTTGGTGTTTTGGTTATGTTTTGACTAAATGCTTGTATCACTCAACGTGCCTTTCTTTTCCCCCCTCCTCGTGCCATATAATCATTATATCTCCTACGGGGCATCAATCACTTGCAGAGAAAACAAACTTGATATCTTAGGCTGAGTCTGAATTTTGAAGCTCTGTTTACATTCTGCATTGTTTATGTGCAGCTTCTGACTTAGAAATGAGGACATTACTCTGAAGGAAGAAAAATTTCTCATGCAGAAAGAAAGATTCTGTGTTCAGAGTAGTAAATAGAGGTTCTTATATACAGAGTTGAAGACGTTTCAGGCTGCTCTGCTGTGGCAGTGGAAAGAAGCTTCACAAATATCCTTTCTCTTTTTTTATGCACGTAAGCATTCTTAGCTAATTTCAGTGACAGCTTTTGTGCTTTCACATGGAAGTTAATAGGACTTCCATAACACAAGTGCTATTTTGCATAGGAAAACAGGCAATTATTTCTGCCTGTCTCCTCCTCCTAACAATATTGGGTTTTTTAATCTGGATAAGGGGATGGAAATTTCATCAACAGGTGAATTATGGCAGTCAGGATTATGAGTCTAGCAGTAGCTTTAGCTTCATCAGTGCTCTCTAGGTAAGAAGTCTTTTTTTGCTGAGGTGTACATATTCACTCTTGTCTTTAGCTTCATAATGCAGCTAATGTTTTGAGCAAATTTTCAGAAGTGCTGGCTGAAGACATTTGGAACAGTGGGCCACGTTATTACTCCTCCCCCCCCCCACCTTTGTTCCACTGTGAAAATGAGGCTTCTTCCTTTCTCGATAGACAGCCTTCCCAGCGTTGAGCTTTGAACCAAAATCCCCAATTCCATCGTCAGTTTCTTTTCAGAACAGGCCAGAGCCCATAGAGCTGGAGGATTTCAAGAAAAGGGCAGATAGATCACTGATTGTCATGGTTGGTGGGCATGGTGGGGATGGGTTGATGGTTGGGCTTGGTGAGCTTAGAGTTTTTCTCCATTTATGGTTCTGTGAACAATAATAGAAGGGAAAACTGGAGTGTTAGAGAACTGTTTTGTGGAGAAAGTGATGATTTTAAATATTTCCCAAGAAGTGTCTGTTGATGGAGGATGACCCTTGCCAGATGAGATGTGCTTGATAGCAAAACAGTAAAATAATACAGATATCTTTGAGATTAATTTAGTATTAAGAGTGTGTAGATGCCAAACATGCCAAGTGGCAGATTTTGTTGAATCTGTCTAATTATGTGCAAATCATTAGCATAATTTTCTTGCATTTTCAACCACATTTTCTTCAGAGTGAAGTAGTTAAGAAAATTATAAAGAGATGCCAGCACGTAGTTGTGACAGATTTTATCATTAAGGACTCTTTGAGTTTGAGTAAGTATAGGGATGCAAATATTTTAGAATACATGGGGCTAAACTCTCTCTGGGCCTTGGTGCAAGATGTGCTATGCTCCTTCACAGGAGCCAGGTGTTACCTTGCGTCAGAAGGGCTGGTTTAGTAAATGCCTTGATTCCAGTGTTTAAGCAAGTTTGGGGTTCGGTGCCTCAGCACCAACTGATGGGGTCTGATTTTGGCCCAGTGACAATATCACTTCATAAAGTGTGTAGATATCCTTTGCTGAGCTGTAGGAGGCTGAAGTATCACTTAAAGATTTCATCCACTGCACAATTCAATGAATTAGCAGAAGATGGAGCACATTCTGGTAGCCAGCTTTTTTGTTTTGTTTGGTTTTTTAATATCTTCTAAAACACGTTGGTTTAAAGAGCACGTGTCTGAGAGATGTCTCAGCGCCTGCAAGCATCCCTTATTGCAAAATACATGGACAGCTTGAGTGTACAGAAGATGAGAAAAGCGTGTGGGTGTATTTCTATCCCTTTGCCTGCAACAACCTGTAACTTTCAGCATGAAGGTGTCATTTCTCTTCGGAAGACAGCAACAGGGCTTTCTGAAACCTATCAAAGAAAGATGGACTAATTTCACATGAGGGTCGCCATCTGTCTGAAATAGAAGCAGACCTGCTGCACCGGGAGATTTACATGGTTCCTAAAGCTGGCAGATGGAAGTACCCCTGCTGGAGTTCCTCTGAATCTCCCTGGTTTGTTATTTCTCACTCTCTCCTCTTCTGTCTTTATAGTGGTCTTCTATGGTTATTTGCAGGCAGGTTCTTAAAACTGTTATTGTGCCTTTCCTTGGCCTCTGTCATACCTTACACAGTTACCAAAATACTGCAAAGTATTGTACTGTACTGGAGACTGCTATCGGGTATAAAAATAGCATACCTGTTGTAATGGAGAGCATTAAAATTCATAGACAGTAGCAGGGCTGCTTCTTGTGCTTTCTGGACAGGGCTGTTAACCTTTGAGAGATTTGCTGTGGAATTCCAGCTGAACAATAATAAAAATAGGTAAGTGAAAAGGGGCCCTACTGTGGGAGAAGGTTTATGTGGTGGGATGGTAAATCCATAAATTCAGGGACTGCTCCATGCTCCCTGCAAACTTACACATTCCCCCACCTGCTGTCCTTTAAAGCCTAACTACCCAGATGATTTAGGCTAACAGAAATGCCCTGACTTGGCTGCTCCTTCTCACGGAGATTGGTTTAACCTCTGCTTGGCAGCAGAGATGGAGACTTTTGTAACATGGCGTGAAGTTGCTTCACATTTTCTGTGATGATGATAAATAGCTGAAGGGGTGAAAGGAGGAAGCTTTGCTCAGCGGCGCTGGTGGGAATGCAGGGCACTGCTCTTTCATACCAGGGGCACATGCTCACTTACTGGAGCAGCCTGTTGAGAAACACTTAACCTCCAGCCTTCTCAGATAGGAGCTGTTGTTGCAGAATTCACATTTAACCTCACTGTAACAACACATTAAACGTTGCTTAAGTATCGTCCTACTTAAATATATATATATATATATATATACATTTTCATACACAGCTGGGGATAAGTGCCAGCATTCATTTCTCCTTACGCTGATCTTTTGTAAGGTGAGGAGTTACAGAAGCATTAAGCCTTTCGTTAGATCATCTTTGCGTTTGGAAATGGATTTTGTGTAGAAGGGATTTTTCATTTTCCATATTTCTTGCCTGAGTAGAAGGAAGGTCTGCTCCGGCTTGAGTACACCTCTAACCCCTAGAAATTGAGAGACAGAGCATTGCTGCCAATGAGAAAAGGCCAACTGGGCACAAAATCAAGTAAGCTCTTTTAATTACCAGTTAGTGATTGCATAGAGATAACCTCTAACTGCAGAAACATCTCTGAGTGATGGATAGCTTGAAAACTATGCTACTCTTTGAGAGGCACCCAGATGAACTTTCTCCTGTCATTTTGAGAGAAAAATGGGCAGGTAAAGTCTCTCAGATTTTAAAAAGGAACAACTCTTAAGTTCCTGACAGTGACTTTGCTCAAAAATATGTCTGAGAGCAAGATACAAAGCTTCCCTCTCTGCTTCTTTCCTTGCCCTCAGTCCCTTTGTGATTCTTATTGAACAGTATCAGGGAATCCAGCAGGGTATTTTTATCCTGAAAGAATGGAGAATTTAGGGCAAAAATGATGTTAACATTAATCACGGCAGTGACGAAATTTCACTCCAAAATGTACAAATGAGATGAGATTTCCCCCGTGTCCTACTAAAGACAAAAAGATTCTGTTGCTGCCAAACTGTAGGGTACATTCACTCACTTAAGAGAAGGAATCAAACAATGAAGTAGTCATTTGTCTACGAGAGAGACATGAACGTTACAAGGTGAAAGTTGTTCCATTCCTTCAGTTCTGCAGTGAAGATTTCTGCAGCACAGTTGGAGGATGCTCACAGGTAACCCAAGACATTAATTACAATCTTCTAGGAGAAAAAAAGTTGCCAAGAACAGGTTTTCAGCGCTGCTGAGGAAAGGACAGGACGTTTTTCTCTTCCTTTTGCCTTCCAAACATTTTGAGGCCATCCTTGGAGTGAATCTTTGAGTCACCCAAAGATTTGGAAGGAGCGGCAGCCCTTGCTGACACAGTGTGAGAACTAAGCCTTACCGGTTGCTGAATGAAATAGATATTTGGAAAAGAACAGTAGACCAAGTGCAAATGATCTCATCAGCTTCCTTAGACTTCACAGACCTTATGGCTACTCTTGAACCATAAGGGGAAAATCCCCAGCCCAGTCTTCAGGAAGCTGGTCAGGTGTGGGGAGGCATAAGGAATCCTCGCAGAAATTAGGAGGTAATAGCTATGGTGACAAAGGGATTTCCCAATCAAATGGCTTCTTACCTCTTGTGGCATCCTGCCAATAACTTAAACAGAGATGCTGAGATTGCTGGGCCATCGGCTAGATTTCTGTAGATAAGTCTGAGCCTGGAGTTTTTCCTACAATGGCCTTTTCATCGTCCTTGAAGTGAATATCCTCACAAATATGCCTCTACCATATTGAATTCTCTGGCAGAGTTTAAGGTCAGGCGTGATTACTGATAGACAAACACGCATTTATTTCTCAGACCATTGCTTTTTTCTTTCTTCCCTCCGGCTCACACATTCCTCACAGTCTCAGTTTAGCTTTATGTTCATATTAATTTGCTTTTTAAAGCTTCCCCCTCATTTCCTGTTGAAACTCAAAATATGTGACTGTGTGTGCATTTATTTATGTGCAAGCATAATAATTTTTCATTCTGCTGCATCCAAGTGTCTGCATACTGTCATGAGCAGTATGTGTCTTATCACCTCCTGCAGAATATAAGCAAAGAGAAAGAATTTTCAAAATTTGGCCAGAGATTACTCATGATTTGGATTACTAGAGCTGCTATCTCCTTGTTTTGTGTCCTAGTGTGGATGTTGTACAGCATGTTTCAGCCTTATGGTGAGTGTCTAATGTCATATTATCTGAGCTTTGGCTCAGATATTATGTATGAAGCGGTGCCAGGGAGGTTCAGGTTGAATATTAAGAAAAACTTTTCCAGAAGAGTGGTTGGGTGCTGGAGGAGGCTGCCCAGGGAAATGGTGACGTCACGGTCTCTGGAAGTGTTAAAAAAGGTGTAGATGTGGCACTGAGAGACATGGTTTAGTGGGCAGCATAGGTGGTAGGTGGACAGTTGGACCAGATGATCTTAGAGGTCTTTTCCAACCTTAATGATTCTGTGATTCTATGAAGACCACTGCTGGCCATCTCGGGGGGCTCATGCAATCACGCAGACTTAATATCCAGGCTGACCTTCCACGGCTCATTAAAACAGGTGGCAGTGTCCACAGTCATTTATGGACTAACAGCCTGCCTTTGTAGTGTTCTGCAAGAGTTCTGCTAATTGCTTTGTAAAAGATAGGCTGGCTATGAGAATTGTTTTGTACAGCCAAATTTGGATGCATTCAGTGGTGTTAAACTTGGTGATGTATAATAGGACACCAATTGAGCATCAAGCACTGCCTGCATTGTGCAAGCAGCATGGCATAGACATTTTCCAAAAATCCCTACCATGACAGATATGGCAGAAAAACTGAAACATTCCCCCCAGATGATGATTATAGATGGCTAAAGTGAAGATTTGCCTTCGTTGGGGCATATATCTAACAGCAGCTTAGAGAGAAGCTGTGTGCCTGAAAGAGCCAAGGGTGAGTCTGTTCAGATAAGAGTAATAAATTTGGATACCATTAAGACTGTAATAGAAGAATAATTATTGGTCTGGTCAACTGCGTATTTGCTCTTATGTCTGTATGAAATTAATCTTCATGGTTATTTTTAATGTGTTGCATTTCTTATGCCAGTCTCGCAGACAAAGGAACAGCCAGGGAAATTGTACACCTTCGCACGGCGGCACCCGTTCTGCTTCCTTGTCATGCTGCAAATGAAGAGGCTCTATTGTTTGTAAATGAAGACCTTTCTGATTATTGATAAATAACTTCTGGATGGGGAGTATGACACATGCTGGCTGGCAGAACAGGGCTCCGTAATAGTAATATTGCCTTGAAATTGCAGCCCACGTAGTTTGAGAATGATTCAGGATAATTACATTAATGTTACCAGAGAAATGAAAAGGAACACTTTCCCATTGTACCTATTAACAAGCTCTACTGGCCTTAAATTATTTCTGAGAAGAGCCTGCAAATGGCTGAAATCATCAGAATAATTACAGTGGTGCTGGGGGGAGCTGGATGTGCTCTTGGCTGCAGCTCTGTGGCCGGTGGGTAAATACCTCTCTGCTTTCTGTGGAAAAAGGAACGTGGCACACAGCTCCCTGATTAGGTGCACTACAGCCTGCAGATGGGCTCAGGGAGTTTGCAGACCCCAGATCCTAAGGAGCAAATAGCCATTAGGAGTAGGTCGCTCTCAGTACAGGTGATACACATCGACCCCTACAGCATTAGGCGTGAGCCTGCTGTTATTCTGGCGTAGCTGATACTTGAATTCCTAACCTGCTTGACCTCTTCACCTGAACTTCTGTTGTGTTTTGAGCCTTGTATAAGTGGAACCGACTGCTGACTTGACCTGTTCCTCAACTCGCCTATAAAATGATCATGGAATTGAGACGTTGGGGTTTGTTTCCATCACTGTCATACTGCTGTTTGGAGACTCCCACTGAGCAGAAGGGGTGAAATTCAGGACTCGCGTTAGTTTAGTCTTTGTATCTTGTAACTAGTCCTACTGTTAGAGCTTCCTTGCAAAAACAAGTCCATATTTATCTCTGAAAACACAGACATGTGGGTGAGGATGCAGAGGCTGCAGGTCTGGCACTTGCGGCTCACCGTTGTGTGCACAGTGTCCTGCTCAAGTTGCAACAGGCTCCTAACAGACACATACACACACACACACACACTTGCACAAGTGCTTCTTCATTTTCTCCCATTTCCTTTTCACCTGTCCAATGAGCCCATCTTGGCACTGTCTGTGATTACCCGATGATCCTTGTGCCTTCATTCAGTCGCAGCTGCAGCCCTTCAGTAAGATTTTGCTCCCTACCATCAAATCAGACATGCCATCCCTGCGTGCACACACATAGAGAAAGGTTTTCCCCCTCTGACCATTCCTATCCTATAACTACCACTGCTGCCTAAGCGAATTTGGGGTTTGCCTTTCCCCTCTCCATTTCTCGTCACATTGCCCTGTATCCCATCTGAACACTCAGAGCTGGGCAAATCCACGAGGAGTGCCCATAGCTGCCTTCCTGCAGCTGCTGTTCCTGGCCCCAAATAGTTAACTTTCTAATCCATTAGTTACCTTAATTCTGCATTTAAGGAAATGGAGCTCAAATGAGTCTCAGCTTCTCCCTGTACACATGGGTACACAGGAGATCTGTTACAGGCGTCTGAGGCTGAGGATGGTTTAAAATGATAACTATTATGCGGATAATTTCCTTCAATTTAGAGTTTAAAAACATGTGAACGTTTATATTTATTCTGTTGTGATATTTCAAGAGGTTTAATGGATTAAAAAAGTCATTTAGAGAAAAACTGCAAACGAGGGATTGCTTAATTATCTCCTTCAGATATTTCAAATTTCATTTCGACTTCTTCCTTCCCTCCAGGTGCACACACGCCTGTGTTTATGTGCTGATACTTCCTGTGTTTGCTTTGCTCTGGTTTACATAGGAAGGTGCTGGGAATGTTTCAGCGAGCCCCTGGAAATCTGCGTGGCATGAAAATCCCATGAGTTTTGATTTGTATGCAAACAGATATTATCAGTTAAACAGAATTAGTTCTGTGTTTTGCTAAGTCAACAGTAAGGATTCAATAATTTTCGGCTACATCTGGAATGCGCTGGAAGGCAAACTGTAGGTCAGGTATAAATGCTGGAGAAGGAGCTTTCCTCTTTCTGAACCCTTTTTGCCAGCGTTACAAATTGGTGTGACCAAGTGTGTCTCCAGTCCACTTGGGGTCTATTTCTGATCTCTTTGCATACCAAGATTCCTAATGCTGAGTGGCTTAATAAGGAGTTTAGATGAATTACTGTAATTCCTCCTCACCTAGGGGTTAGTGCAGGGGAGGTAGAAGTCAAAGAGTTAACAGTGAGCAGCTTCAGGGTACCCAGAATGCCAGCAGCCCTGTTCTGGTGGCACCTGGATGTGGTGCTCTGGCAATGGTTCCATGGCCATGAAAAGGTGGAGAAAAGTGTGGTAGAGAAGCGTGGTATAGAATCATAGAAAATGTCAGGTTAGAAGGGACCCATAGGGATCACTGAGTCCGACTCCTGGCTCCACACGGGGCCAGCCAAAGATCAGACTGTATGTCTGAGAGCGTTGTCCAGATGCTTCCTGAACTCTGGGGAATTTGGTGCCTTGCCTGCTGCTCTGCAGTGCCCACACAAAAATAGAGACGATGCTGTGCAAGGCTGTAGGTCTCACAGATTTCCTGGTGCAGGACTTCATGGATCTGCTGGGGTGGATCTCCCTCACAAAATGAAGTTCCTATGCATTGCAGTACTCCAGCTGCAAAGGTACTGGAGCTTTGGGAGTGTTAATTTGTTATTATCTTCCCAAAGTGCTATAGTAGTTTATTTTTTAATCCTCATAACCCTGCCAGAACTGAGAAATAATAGTGGTTATGCAGATAGATTGGGGGATGACCCTGCTGGAGAGGAGCTCTGCAGAGAGGGACCTGGGTGTCCTGGTAGACGACAGGTTGGCTATGAGCCAACAGTGTGCCCTCGTGGCCAAAAAGGCCAATGGCATTCTGGGGTGCATTAAAAAAAGCGTGGCCAGCAGGTCGAGGGAGGTGATCCTCCCCCTCTGCTCTGCCCTGGTAAGGCCTCATCTGAAGTACTGTGTCCAGTTCTGGGCTCCCCAGTATAAAAAAGACAGGGATCTCTTGGAAAGAGTCCAGCGGAGGGCCACAAAGATGGTGAAGGGCCTGGAGCATCTCCCCTATGAAGAAAGGCTAAGTGAACTGGGTCTGTTTAGCCTTGAGAAAAGAAGACTGAGAGGGGACTTGATCCAGGTCTACAAATATCTAAGGTGTGGGGGGCAAAGTGGAGAGGCCAGACTCTTTTCAGCAGTGTGTGGAGACAGGACAAGGGGAAACGGCCAGAAACTGGAGCATAGGAAGTTCTGCACGAATATGCGCAAGGACTTCTTTACGGTGAGGGTGACGGAGCACTGGAACAGCTGCCCAGGGGGTTGTGGAGTCTCCTTCTCTGGAGATATTCAAGACCCGCCTGGATGCCGAGCTGTGCGACCTTCTGTAGGGAACCTGATTTGGCAGGGGAGTTGGACTCGATGATCTCTGGAGGTCCCTTCCAACCCCTACGATTCTGTGATAGTTATGTCGACATCAGCTTCAGTTTTACGCTTGCAAGGTTCGTATATTTTTGGTGGCATCGACAGGAATAGAAATGGTAGCTCAATGATAGAAAAAAGGACAGTCCCTGAGCCACGGTTCTGATACTTGAAGCATCTTTAAACCCCATACCCAAATGTGAAAGAGATAAAAACAGACTCGTTGAAACAGCTTAGCTCGAAGGAGTATTTTATGTGTTACTTGATGACAAAATAGTTAGACATTAATGCAGTTTACAGTAAGACACCCTTAAGTTATCAGTGAGGTTAGTGTGATGCCTGACAGATTTAATGTAAATATTTATAGACTTGGCCTACTAATTATGCTAGTGGAAAAAATGCAATATTAATGCTGTCACCTCTGCGTGTATCTACCTGCCAGCGTGATACTAACTTGTATAAATATTCTGAAGTTGGTAAGTACAGCACATAAACAGAGGAGATCATTTACATTTTTAATAAGGGATTAAGTTATCTCCAGCAGTAGTTTGCAGCTTGTGGTCTGCAGATGTCTGGGAGGATATTCCCCAGGAAACCGTGGAAAATGACAGAAAAAGAGAGTTCTGTGTAGGGGACATAGAAATCCCTCACTGGGAGTTTATTAAAGGGGTATGCACCATCTTTGGCAAATATTTGAAGATCCACACTGAGAAAGGTTGGAAAACCACCAGTAGACCGTATTTGTACAGATAATTGAGGGAAGAGTTTGGAGTACCATACTCCATGTGGTAAATGATCTGAGTCCTGCCGGAGTCAGATTGCCATAAGAAGCCCTGGAGGACAAAGCACTGAAGCATGTGCTCAGCTTAAAACAGGCATCGATCCCTTGAAGTTTCTCCTGTCGCCATACATAACCAGTTTGCTGAACAAAGGCCATGGGGAAATTTAAGGCAGAAGTCAAGGGCCGCTCTGCTCTCATCTTGCAAATAGCTCTGCTGATGTCTGATTGTCTCGTACAACTGAAAACCTAGTTATGTGAATCTGCAGTTCATAGTTTTCTGTTTCAATTTATTTACAGTAAAGGACTCCGAAGGTTTCAGGCACTGGTGGTTTCAGCCGTTGCTGGCTGCCAAGCCAAAGAATATCATCATTACCATTGTAGCCTGTTAAGGAGGCTCTCTTTTAGCTGCGTTGATTGCTCTCCCGATCTGCAATCCAAGAGTCTGTGGTTTCTGTTCTGGCATAAATGGATTCCTCACAAGCTATGCAATTAAATTTGAAATGCTCTCGCCACTGCTTGTATATGATGTGTGGCTTGCATGCTTGCCTTTTGCTTGGCTTATAGTCTTGCAAACTGAGGCAGAAGGGTCGTGCAGTTTCCTATTGTCATTTCTTCTGCAAAGCAGCATCTTGTTTGCTGTATATTCCCTCTGAAGTCGATGCAGTTCAGGTGCTAGTGCAGGTTGCCAGCATCTGGCCATGCAAACTGCCAAGGCACATGGGTGATGCTGCCAACCAGCGAGTGGCACTTTGCTGGAGTTAAGAGATGAGTGCTTCTTGGGTGCGGATCTCTCCTTCCTGCTGGATGGATGGCTCCTTGCTGTGGACCTAAGCCAAAGCCCATGGAAGGCACTGGGCTCTCTCTACTGCCTTTGGTGAGCTCTGGATCAGGCCACCCATAAGGCTCTCAATTATTTTCAATCACAGCTGCATTTGTCTCTTGTAAACACTTCATCTAGACTCTGCACTTCTGTAAATCACAGAACAGAATAACCTGATAGAAGTGGAGTGTACGGTTTTGAAAAGGAACATTAAGAGGGAAAAAACACAACTCTCTCTCTTTAAACTGTCTCTTTTCTATATTGTTACCTTGACAACTCTGCTGCTGTGTTTCATCCTTGGTGGGACTTAGCTGTGGTGGAAGAAGGGGGACATCCATGTGTGTTTCCACATCTCCTCCAGCTCTGCTTTGCGGGTGCATTCTGAACACAGGGCACCTCGAGCTGCAGAGCTCATGTTTGCTGCCTCGACCCGTGGTGCTGCCTGGAAATGATTACAGATATTAAGTACTGGGACCCGTTCTGATGAAAGGTATAAGACTGTGTCTTCTATTTCTTTTCCTTAAGCCAACGCCAGAGTAATGTTAAAGCTCTTTAAAAAGAGATGCAAGGTGCTTAAAATATTTGTAAAGGGTTAGGACAGCTGAAAAGCAGAGAGGGATGTAAGTACTCAAAAATAGTTGTATTATTTTTAGTATAAGCAGATACAGGAGTATGTGTCAAGATTAGGATCCAGTCCTGATGTGCTGAACTCAGTCTAGAGATGCTAAAAATACGCTTTCTTTTCACACGATTTATGGAAGAGACAGAGGCAAAGGTAAGAGGAGAGCGGTGGTGAACTGGAATTTTATTTCCCGTGTTTCCGTGCTTGCTGGGGTTGGGCAAAGCTGGCTGTTAACCTGGGCACACACAGCCGCTGATACCTGCAAAACGTGATGGGTTGGAATCCCTCTCAACCCCTTTTTTCTCTTCCCAGAGAATATATCCCTACCAACATAACGTTTTTCTTCTTTTTAACAGAAATGGCTAGAATTTAGCAGACGAGCTGCAAATGCAAGGCATGCAGAGTCCCGGGCTGAGTGCAGAAAGGGGCGTCCGTGTATGAATGTGTGCACAGAGAAGGGGGCTTTTAATGCAAAACACATGTGTTTTCAATTGCTATCTGGAGCCAGACCAGTAGCTGTAACTTGGCCTGACAAAGCCTTATTGAAGTACAGACAGTGTGGTTTCAAAGCAGTTAGAAAAAGAACGGGAATGCTGTTCAGGAAATTCTTCAGGCATGGGCAGGGACTTGGCTGCAATTCTGCTGCTGGAAAATCTGACAGGGGCAGCTCATGAGCACAGGCCAGGCCTCGTGCAGCTCGGGAAGCAGCGCGGCATCCTTCGATCCCCCAGCACAGCTCCGGGCTGTCATCTCCCACCGACAGAGAGGTAAGAGCCGCAGCGTTCCCTCCTGGAGCCGCCGGGTGCGTTAGCTGTGCTTTTGTGCTCGTACAACAGGCTTCTTGCTTTCAGAGCTTTGTTTGGAGAGAAAGTGGAGAGTGTGGAGCTGTGGCATATTTGCTGAAGGGTTGGAGGAGTTGGAGGCTGGGTGTTGGTTTCTGGCTAACTTTGCTTCAGGACTGATTCTGCACAGCAGCTCCGGTGCTGCGCCTCTGGCGGGGTGAACGCTGTGCCAGAATCGTCCCTGACTTTTTATACTCTGGGGAAGAAGTGTGCATATAACCTGAAACCACTGGAAGGTTGGCTGCAAACTGTATGTCACTCTGAGATTTTATTGAGAAATGCTACTCGGTCATGACAAATGGAGTTATATGTACGTATAGTTGTTCAGTGGGTTGAAAATGTGTTTGTCCGGGGCTATATGGCAACTGTTAACTCCCTGTCACCTGGTACAGGCTGTGAGGAGAGGCAGTGGTTCAGCAACAGTCATTGCTTTGTGATTTCTATGCGTGTTACTTCTGTGTTTTATAAAGCACTAGCAAACTGCAGCAGGCAGCACAGTCAGAAACCACAGACAGCAGATTAGAAGGAAAAAAAAACATTAATTTAGTGGCTGCAAGCTCTCTTCTCATTTACGTTCCTTTTCCCGAATAACTTAAGAAACATTTATGATAAAGAGCACTCCCTGCTTTGGAGCCTGCCAGATTTAGGCAGTGCACTCTCTCATCCTTTTAGTTCAGCATTAAAGCTCAGCTTGCCTTGGCAGAGATATCCACACCTTATATGGCAGGAGTTGGGTACGGTGTTTGTCAGGGCTGATGGAGGTGTTGGGAGCAGTTCGCCACTTGGAGATTTGGAAACTTCCCTGCTTCTGCCAGTGCCTCTTGCTCAGATTTTCACAGCAGTGTTATTTGATGTATTGAAAATGCATGTCTTTGGTTGTTGGGCAGTTTGGGAATTTTTTGCAACAAGGAATGAGTTCAAGGCCAGGCTGAATGGAGCCCTGGGCAACCTGATCTAGTGCTTGATCAAGTGGTTGGCACTGGAACTAGATGATCTTTGAGGTCTCTTCCAACTTAAGCCGTTCTATCATTCTGTGATATGAAATTTTAGAGTGGGACAGTGCTAAGTGTTTCTGGTTGAGTTTGTGGGAGAACATCTACAGTTTGCTTTTCCTTCACCTGGCAGGACAGCATGTTCAGCATTAAATAGTCATTCACTTTGGTGATCCAAAGCATGCAGTGGCAAGGTGAGATTGGCCACCATCAGATCTGTGTGGGACGTACTTTCTCCCTGTAGTGCTGGGGAAGCACATCCATAGCAAACTCTGCCTGGGCACTGTGGGATTCGGTAGATTTGGATCATTAAAGGGAATATTCTCTGCCCAGATGCAAACTTTCTATGTCATGGAAGTGAAGGAGGAAAGAGGTTTGGGGCATCTTCTTTGCCACCGCATTTATCTTTTCCTGTAAAAGGGCTGAATTTACTTGAAAGAGATGGCAGGTTCCTCCCTGCCCTTGGCAACTGCTCCTGGGCCTCACTCTGCAGGATGTGTCCTTTCTGCATCCCACCAGGGTCAGTATTCAAGCTTTGTTTTGTATTTGAAGAAACTGAAGAGTGCATGCATCCATGTGCACCTGTGGATGAAATATATTAAATCTATGATGAGGAAGTGGAGGGTCTCACCACCTTGCAAATATACAGATAAGAGAGCTGCAGGCACCCCCTAAAATGTGCATTCCTTCTTCTGCCTTCCCAAGAGCAAATTAGAAAGCGAGTGTGTCTGTACAAATGAACAAATGCATGAGCAAAGTAAACACATTAAATCAAGGGATGATGTAGAAGAACAAGTTTTAACTTGTAGGAGAATATATGCAGGATCACTGCGGAGACTTTACTCTGGGTCCTGGCACGTGCTCAAGCCTACAGTTCTTTCTTTGTGCCATGCCAGTTGGGTTCCAGCCATGTAAATCCATATTACTGATCCTGCTTTGCACATTCCTACAAGCCATATCTCTTTTCTTTGTGCTGTGGGGAGAGTGTGTGCTGGGGTAGAGGTCTGGAAACTATCACCTCCTGTAGCTTGCTTTCTGATTCAAGCTCAATTGATTATATCCCTCGTGCTGTTCCTGCAGCCGCCCATAGTCACACCTGCTGCTGGGATATTTCAGTGGAGTTCTCGTATTTGTTCACTCTGCTTTGAGACACTCTGGTGGGAAAGTGCTTTATAAACTTGGCACTGATGGACACAGGCTTATGATTGCTTCACATCATTAGAGTAGTGCAAAGGAACTGGTGTGCGAATTCAGAAAATCCAGGATGCTGTTTGCATGCAGTGTGAATGTATTGCTGCAAATTGTGGGGCGTTTGGGGAAAGACATTCTTTGCTGACTTGCTCGGTACATAAGAGAACTCATTGCAGAATGTTTTTTCTCCCTTTCCATGTTCTCCTTAATCCCGACCCTCCAAAACAATCAAGGCAAGGGAGCTAACCTAAATCGAAAAGTTGGAAGAAGCATTTGTAAGAAAATAGACATGTTTGTCTTCTGGTGAGAAGAGAAGCAATAGCAACCATGTTGCTTACAGACTCTTGCAGCATTTTAGAATAAGATATCACCTTTTGTCTAGGAGAGACTATTAAGAGATGGAGCTGCCTATTACTTTGCTTTGTTCTGGCAAGCTCTGATATGTTTATAGTATTTGTTGTAGGTGCTCCGTGAACGCAGAGCAGCATCTGAGCAGAGAAGATGCCCTGAGTTCAGCTTTTTGTTCAGTCCACCTCCTCAAAGCCACTGGGTTATAAGCTGAGGCTTTTGTGGTGCCCTTATCCTCAAGCACAGTTATTGTCAAAGTGCTGTCAGCCCCGGTGACTGGGGAAATAACATGAGCTCTCAAGACATTAGAGGTAGGGGGTAGCCTGGAGCGCTGAGGGATTGGGATTGTAGATGCTTTATCAGCAGATGAATCCCCAAGGTCTCCCCAGCTCCTTGTGCTGACTGAGTCCAATTTCCTAGTGATATTTCAGAGGTGGGAATGCAAAATGAGGTATTTCCTAGTGGACCAGGCAGAATATGCACTGGTGAACTGTGCAGACTAAGCAGAGTTTGTTGATGTACTTTTGCTTGCCGGAGTCAGGCTAGGTATTTGAAAAACTCTATTTGTGATGTACTCTGATGACAGAAAGTAGTCAGAAAAGAAGAAAACATTCCTTAAGACATTTCCTTCCAATTTTTGTCTCTCTGGTCATATTGCTGTGCCCCCTAAGAGATTTGTACTGAGTGGTGATGGTCTTCACAGCCGTTGGGAGAGCCTGTTCTCCACAACACACAGAGGCAGAGGGACAAGCGCAGAGTGAAGATTTCAGTTTTGGAGACTGCAGTTCTGGAGAGCATTCTGGCACAGCCGTCACTGGAGAGGGGATTGAGTTCGTGGTTTTAAATCATCGTGGGGGAAAAAAAAGCTGTGTAAGATTTAACATCCCCAGCAAATATTTCATCCTTGGGGCCACTCCTCAGTGCTCAGAGACCGCTGGCCAAGCTGCAAGGCAGAAACGGTTTTCCTGGGCTTTTGTGGAGACTCGGGTTGTGGTCTGATTGGTGTACAGTGTCATAAATTACTTTTGGGTCATGATGCTGCTGGAACAATGGGCCTGGGGGCATCAAGCATGGGAGAGCTTTATGGGGAGTGAGGAGGCGAAATGTCTTGTTGATAGCAGGCTCAAAACACTGCTCTTCATGCCAAATTTTGTTCTCAGTCACACTCCAGAAATGTCTGTTCTTTTGAACCTAGTGGATAGTGTACACTTAAAAGACAGAAAAATTAAAGAGGCTGAATTCGCAGAGCATTTGGAGCTAGAGAGCGCAAGTACATTGCCTTCCAGTGATATGATGGAGAGCACCTCTCATTTAGCCCCAAAGCAAAGGTTTGTGTTTCAGAAAGCCAAGAGAGAAACAGAAGAGGATGTTGGTTATATGGATACAAATTGAAGGCAGATGTGGGAGATGTAGGTCCAAGCCCAAGGGAGCCTGAACCCATCTCTCTCATCTCTTGAAATGTAATCCCATCACCATACTTAGCCTGGGGTCGGATGCTCCTGTTTTGCTGATGAAGCTGTTATACCTAAGTTATATGCAGACAGGCAGCAAGCTCTGTGCAAACACACCGGTGCATTTACAATGCCAGACTCCGGCTGCCCTGTGTTCACCTTATGTAAAATTGATGATTTTGACAGGCTGCCCCTTGGCCTCCTTTAAGTAAAGACTCATGGTTTCTACGTCAAATGTATAGAAATCCATGTGGCAAAAAATACATGGCAGTGGATGCCACCTTCCCCAAACTTGTTGTTTGCACAGACCCTGCTTTAGAACATCTTCAGCACTAAATTTCATTAAGGAGAAGCCATCTTCCTCAACTGCATCCTCTTTCAGCCTAAAATTATCCAGTTACTAAACAAAGATGATTTAAGCACTGATCAGAAACCCCCATGCACAGAAACATCACTGATTCCTCTCATTGTGCCTCACCTCATTTATAGCCTTCATTGAGCCTCCAGTGCTGATGTGGCCAAGAAACAATACAGCTGCAGTGTTTGCAAGGGAAAGATGGTTATTTATTCCCGTGCATATAAAACACTTTGCCTGGTGAATGGGAAATCCATGTTGTGTGTCTTGAGTGAGAGGCTTTCTGCACACAAAATCATAGAACCATTAAGGTTGGGAAAGCCCATCACCAGCCATCAGCCCATCACCAGCCATCGCCACAGCTATTCTACAAAAACTTATTCCTTGGCACATTACCTGGCGCTAGGCTTTGCTTTCGTAGTCATGGTAATGCTGTCTGTGGCTAAACTGTGAAGATCTGGCAGGCAGCATTTCTCATGCTGTACGTGCAGTAGTGGCACGCCAGTACGGTGCATGTGTGCCTTCCCATGGCAGGTGGGCACATGCAGCTCTGACTGTTGGAAGGAGTGCCTCTCCTTCCGATTTCTACTATATTTGTTTCAGCATTGGTTGTTGGCTGTTACAAGTTTGAGTGACCGTTTATAATGATTTCCTGCAAAAAACTAGTATGCCATTAAGCAGCTAGCAGCCGTTCTCCTTAGCTCAGTAATTGAAAAGGAAGGGGTGCTCTGCAAATGAAACCACTGGATATCCTTTCACAGTAATACTGCTTTTCTGATGCCTAATTTGTTGCCTGTGTCATTATAATGTTTGAGAAGAATTTGCCAAAATGTAAATCATGACTAGCATACTTCTCTGTCCCCCACAGAGTGGATTACTGACAGTGGATGCAGCTTGTTCCTTATGTAGGTGCCTTACAGCCCATCTTCTTCTACACATTTGTTTAACCCACCTCAGCACTCGATGTCCATTATTCTTTCTTCTCTTGCTGGAGAATGACAGACACGAGCTTTTCTTTTGGTGCTTATAGGTCAGGGGAAGGGTTTGTGAGAGATCCTATATTGCTTCAAGTGTAGCTGCGTGAGAGTTTATATGGAAACAACATCCCATCTATGATTCCCATGTTGTTTTCTTGTAATAAATGTATGCCATATTACTAGGTCATGTTCACTATGCGCGTTGCAGTGCTTTGGTTGCTCTGTCTCTGTTAGGGCAGCTGTGAGCTAAATATTTTATTTGAACAAGAGAAATTCTCAAAATGAGGCTCCTGTGTGGATCCAAGTTGCTTTTTGTGGTTATGTTCTGTTCCTATAAATTCTTTTGATGTCTGCAAAGTTTTGCCTCAGTTGGATCTGGCATTTTCTCCATTCTAGTGGTTACAAGTGGGGAAGAAAAATAAAGAAAAGAGAGAAAAAAAAGGGGGAAAAAAAAAAAGAGAGAGCAAGGGGGAGAATAAACAAGTTTTGCAATAAGGAGATATTTTGTGCTCAGTATTTCAGACTATTTCTTATTGGTCAGACTCGTTTCATGATTTGAGAGTGTTGGAGATGCAATTTATTCGTTTTCTCCAAGAGAGAGGCTGCATTTAATATGTGCTCTCCAGGATCCACTGTTAAAATATTAGGCAATAAAATCTGTGACTGTACAGTAGTTGTTGTTATAATTTCCCTTAGGTAGTGGAAATCATAATTTATTGTTTTTTAAGATTTCCCCTTGCACAGAAGCTGAGTGATTGCAGCGGTGCAGGGGCCTGGTTTTCTCCGAGTGCATGTTTGTACCATGGCTCCTCTCTACTGGCAAGCACTGTGCTGCAAAGCTCTCTCCAGTTTACAGTTGCTGACTTAGCACCTGGGAGTGATACAGCAGTGAAGACCAAACTGGATCTGCTGTGAGCAACTTGCTTTGCTGCCCTTGCTAATAGCTCAGGGTCTGCCCAAGCCTTGGCTGTGTGGGCAGATACCCCACGAACAGCAGAAGTGCTTTATGGTGAGCACCCTTACGCTGTAGAGAGCTGCTCTTTAATACAGACAGCAGAGGTTCAGGTTGCATATTTAGAAGTTTCATTTCAGAAAGATGCACTAGCACAGGCTGCCCAGGGAGGTGGTGGGGTCACTTTCCCTGGAGGTGTTTGAGAACTGTGGAGCTGTGGTATCAAGGACATGATCAGTGAGCGTGGTGGGGGTGGGTTGGGGTTGGATTAGATGATCTTAGTGTTTTTTTCCTATGATTCTATGTCACACTTTCCTTCTGCGATGCACTTTTAGTACAAGTTGACTGAACTGACTGAGGTGGGCCAAAGTAAGAACATCGTATCTGCCATGCAGTTGTTGGCTCCTCCCCAGAGTATGGCTGCTTTCTCTAAGTAATGTAGACATTCACGTGCTCTGAGGTTCTGAGTGAGGCATAGCTTGTGGCCATCTCGTCTGTTTGTTTAGACCACATGAGAAAGCTGAAAAAACCAGCAGTACTGCACTGTTGTGTAACATCCAACCTCTTTGGTGTTCTTGGTGGAATGTTGCCCAAAGGATTTAAGTTCCTAAAACTGCAAGGGTTCCGAGTCCGGAGAGGAAAGTGATAGGAGTACTGTGTTTATTGTTGTTTTTAACATCTGTTTTCTAGCCATTGTTACGAGTTTTGAGAGTGTGGGATGGACACAACTGCTGAAGGAGAAGGAGGGAGATAGGGTCTTCCAGAGGAAGGTTGCTTTTGGATCCCACTTTAGAGCAGGCATGGCCCTTCTGAGCATGCTGCTTAGTCAGCTTTGCTTTATGTGTCTGCATCAGGACAGGCACCTGTAGAGAATTTAGAGCCTGATTTGACTTGCTTAGCACCTGAGGCTGCGCTTTAGCAATGACGATAGCAGGTGGAGGAAGGGAGAGGTGGCTGATCCCCTAAGCTGTGGGTGATAACAGCAACCTGTGTTAGCAAACACACATCTTAGCACTCCCAAAATTGCTAAAAGGTTTACAAAACATAGAAGGGAAAAGAAAAAAGATTACCGGTTCTTTAGGCAGCCCCTGTCTCAAGTGTGTGGGCTTGAGTGTTGGGGCAACAAAGAGAATGCGCTAACTTCATGGTGAGTGCAGTGCTGCTAGAAGAAGAGCTGTGCTGGGGAGAAAATCACCTTCCACTGACACTTCCATTGCAATGGGCTCTGCACTGCCGCCCACCACACACTGTTATTAGATGCTGTTTGCACGTTTGCCTAGAAATAAGGAAAAAACATAGACAACATGAAACTAACAGTAAACAAAAAAGCACAAGTCAGTGTCAATGAGCATCTCGTTTGTGCCATTGTTTTGTTCTGCCCTTACGGATCATGCTCCCGCAGAGAGAAACACGCATTGTTTCCTCCTGGTTTGTGAATTTTGTAATTCACTGAATGCTAACGTTGATGCCAGCTACTCTGGGGGAGAAGTCCCTGATGTTGAATAGGTAGCACAGAAATGTGTCTGGTGGTTTTTTGTCTGCCTAGAGTCTTAAATGCTGAATACTCAGCAGACAGCATGTTATTAGAGGCGACGTAAGAAACTGATGCCTGGGAGAAGCGTGTGAAAGGGACTTTCCACAACCCAAAGTGAAGGGCAAGAAGGCAATGAATACTTTTGTGGGGCAAAATCTGCCTTCATAAGCACAGCCTTGAGTGCATTTGCTGCCTTCCATCCCCACTGGCTGCAGTGCCATTTAACAGCAGCGGGGCAGCCAGATCCCTGACTGCTGGCAGCAAGCTGGGGACCAGGATGCAAAACCCAAACCAGTCCTGGGGATGCTGCCATGCTGCACAGCCCTTCTGCTCTCCTCAGTGCCAAGTTTCCTCCCTTCTCTCCTTCCTTGCTCTTAGCTCTCATGTTGTCCTGCCACGCCATGCCTGCCTGCCCAGGGTGTTAAATCCGTGGAGATATCTGGGGGCATTTTTTTAGGACAACTTTGTGTTTTAGGTTAATTTGGTTAAGAAAGTAGGGGCCAAACATTTCCCCTTTGTCTTTTTTTTCGTTGTCTGGAAGGAGTGATTTTATTTGAGGTGATTTTTTGTTGAATTAAAGCCTCTGCGAAGTAATATTGCATCTTCAAAACAAACTGCTGAACTCAACTGCTTTTACCAAATGCATGCAGAATTTTCCCCTCCGGATCCTTCGAGGCCCTAGAGTGCCAGCCTTGCAAAACCCGGGGTGGTGAGGAGAGTCACTTGAGAGTGATCTCCATAGGATGCCTTTAGACAGTGTGCTTACGTGTATTTATAAATGTATATATACATCTAATGCATAAAATTCTCTTACAGTGTGTTACTACATACAGTGAGCAGCAAGGAAAATAATGCAGAAGTAAGGTTCTGAAGGAGGTGCTGCCCAGCTGGTAAACTCAGAGAAAAAGGAAGAACAAAAACTCCACAAACCTCAAAGAGGCACAGACACAAACCCTTAGCAGGTTTTATCATCGGATTTGTCGTGCTGCTTAATCCGTGTTCTTATTTTTGTGTGATTGTTTCAGATGCCTCAGGAGCAGTACGCGCACAGGAGCACCATGCAGACCTCGGAAGGGCCCCAAGTATACAAAGTCGGGATTTATGGCTGGAGGAAGAGATGCCTCTATTTCTTTGTGCTGCTCCTAATGATTTTAATCCTGGTGAACCTTGCTATGACCATCTGGATTCTGAAGGTTATGAACTTCACCATTGTAAGTAGTAGGGGTTACCCTGAAAGATGGGGGGAAGTTGATGAGGGGTGATGGTCTCTTCTCTGCTCGTGAATTCAGATATGGCTTCAATAACGGGGTGGTGTAATTGCCGTGGATAGCTGCTGCAACAGGGAGGAGCAAATTTATCCAACAATCTTCTTTCTTTTGCTGCTGGAGGATGACTCTTAAGAGCTGTCTGCAGGACTGCCAGGCTGGGGAATCAGCTCAGCATCATGAATCACATTCCTCCTCCGATCCAGTCTATATATATACATGCATACACACATACGCTTATTTGTGTATATATATAATATATATATACACAAATCTCTTTATATAAAGCCTCCCAAAGGTTCAGTTATAAAGCATTTTAAAATGAATAAAAGAGGATATTTTTAACTGAGGGATGGGGATGAGTTTGAGCCTTTCTCTTACACGTTTTTTTTTGTTTTACTTTTTCTCCATGGCTGAGCAACTGTGAAACTTGATTTGCTTTTTTCTTAAGGAAAGTTACATAAAAATGTGTTGCAAGGAGCTGCACGGGGTGCCTGGGTATGGCATTCAGGAGCTTATCCTTGCCTCCCTTGAGCTGGGGTTGAGCATGGAAAAATGCGGGTGTGCAATGGGAAATAGATTGCATAGGGATAGGTGGTGCCTTCTGGGCCTGGAGTGCCCACTTTAGCTCAGCTCAGACTTTTTGGCACAATATAGGGTGCCTTTTATTACTGAGTGAATTTTGTCTCCCTTGCTCAACACGCCAGAAAGTCAGGACATGATCAACCAGGCACACCCTATTTTCAAGTGCTAGCGTGTAAGGCAGCCCATAGCTTTTCGGTAGATAATTTGGCCAAGCAGAGTGAAAATGAAATGACTTATGTCCCCTTTTTCAGAGCAGTCACTGTCACTCTGGTCAGGTGGAGCGATTTTAGGTCCATTAGGATCTTCTGGAGAAATTAAGTTTGGAGGCTTTAATCCTGGATTTACTTCATGAGAGAGCTGTAAGGTTAAAATCACCCAAATCAGTTTTGAGGACTTTCCCAGCCAGGCTGTGATGCGAATAGTGTGTTTGAAGTCTCCCAGCATTTCTTTCTCTGCTTTGGTCTGGCAAAGCCCTGAACAGCTGTGTCCAGCATTATGTCATTAATGGGCCTTGAGAAGTTGAGTAAACAATCTCTGACTTACTGTATCCAACACAGTACTGTGGTGGGGGAACATGTTGAGTTAGTTTCTCTAACTGGACTGCTGTCAAGGTGTGCAGAACATTGTGATACACGTATGCTTAGAGAGCAAGCAATTATAAAACAGTAATTCTCTAAAAGTTGTGAGTGGATGAAAGAATGAGCCAAGCTGGAGCAGTTAATTCTTAACCTGACCAGTTATTTATTCTTATGAAATTGATGCCATTTTGACATATACGGTCATAAGATTAAAACCTCTCCCTTCCAGCAGCAGTCTCCTCCCTAGCCTGTATGTTGGCTTTTTCTGGGATGCGCTGATCTTCAAGTAGTTGTCTGATTCAGTTTCCTTAAATAGTCACTTACTCTCTGTGACTCACTGGGAATTAGTCCAGCATAAAGTATATTTGTGTCTGTTTTTAGCTAATTTGTATGTTTTCATGTCAGTAGGTGCTGAACAGCTTTGGGGGATGAAAACCCGTACTGTAGCACTGCAGTGGGAACTGCTTTATGATAAATATAGGTGTGGGCATGCTGGTCAGGATGTATATCTCTGATACAGCCAGTGGGAAATAAACAGAAGAACGAGGCACGTAAAAGGTGTGCACCTTGTCTTCTTGATCTTGAAGTGTGTTAGTCTGTAAAATAAAAAATTCAGGGTTAGTTTGGATGGGGTCCTGGGCAGCCTTCTCTCATGGTTGGCAGCCTTGCTCATGGCAGGGGACTTAGAAGCGCTGATCTTAAAGATCCCCTCCAACCTTAGTCATTCTGTGACTATGAATGTAGAGCAATAGTGAGATGCGTGTCATAACACAAAAGATTGTGTTCAGTCGAGGAGAAATGTCTCGAGGAGAGATTCTGGTCATCTCTGGGAAAAGATCTGTTACTAATTGGGTAGGAATTATTTGCATATTTGTGACAAGAATTCAAGGCATTTACTTGTCCAAGCACAACTCCCAGTTTTTGGGGCAAAAACTGCAGAGAAGAGACATCGAGATGCATTTTGGTAGAAGGAGACGTCTCTTCCAGGCCACTGGTTGCTTCCTCCAAGATGGACCTGCAGAGCGCAACCAGGTTTCAGTTGTTCCAAGCTGGAGCTGGTAAGGCCCCACTGTAAGAGTGGTAAGAGCCCAGCAGACATCTGAGACTCCTACAGCTTACAGTTATGGCGCTACTGTGCTGTGTTGGGACCAAATGATGTGACTGAACAGATCATTAAGAATAGAGCAGACAGTTCCTGTTGGTTGGCATACGATCCTGATGAGCGTTGAGCCCACGGTGCTGCTCTGCTGCAGCCTCGCCAGCTGCTCTGGATCCTGCTCTGCAATTCCTCCTGCACTGTTCCCTGCGGCCGAGAAAATCACCGCGCTAAGTGAATTTTTAGAAGCAGACTTTTATCTCTAAATAACAAACGTACGAATATTCTCAAATGAGGAGATGCAAATACGCAAAATCTTTAATTTGTTCCTGTTCTGATAAGAGGAGCTGAGAGGCCTTCTGGGGCAGGGGAATGATTTGAGCAGTCAATATGCAATAGCTGCTGCTTAGCAGGTCTGAGTTACCCCAGTGCTTGCAGAGCAAAAGAAAGAAAGAAAAAAGGAGGGGGAAGTTTTATAGTTTTGTTGTTATGGAAAATGTAATGCTTCCAATATCTTCCCAACCCGTGATCTCTCCCAGAACCTGAGTCTGTTCAGCTCCATAGGATGGTCCTGGCACTTAGCGGAATTTAATGAGTGCTCATTATAGCCAGTAAGTGCTCAGTGTATCTTAATGAGCACAGCAAACCTGCTCGGGAAAACTCGGGGGTGTTTTAAATGCTGATAATGGGGTGTGGAGAAGGGAGGGGAGGAAGCGAGTCCATCTTAGAGGGAAAAAAACACCACCTCATGCGGTTTGTGTGGCATGTTGGGCAGCACCCATCACTCTATGTCAAGCCCTGAGCTCCCTTTCTTCACTCCCTTCCTCTCCCCTCTGCATGCCCTGTGACACGCTCAGGGAGGAAACTCCCATGAAATCAAAGCAAAAGTTTCCAATCTGTGGCTTTTAATGAGCAAGGCATAACTAATTTATTCTTGGTTTTGCTTTAATCTGAACATTCAAGGCGTATGTTTAAGTGTGGCTGTTGCTACTTACACGGGGCTGTCAAAGCGGTGCTGTTTTTGCACAGGGCCAGTTGGTCACAGCCGGGTCTGTGCCGTGCTGCAGTTGCTCAGTCCCTGTGTGGTATTTGATCCTCGATTTGTTCTAAATGATTTTACCCGGCACAGGCTGTATGAAAAACAGACCTGGAGGATACCCGAAATATCATCTGCCTGTTCCACAGCTGGTTCACACAGTCAGGTCCATTTATCCAGTTCATTTGCATTGGAGCTATGCTGCAGGAAGCTCAGCGGAGGTTGGTACCTCTATACTTTGATTTTTAAGCCAAACCACAGAATGAATCTGGACTGATGCCACCAATTTGGGTTGAAACCCAAATGCCCGTTGACGGTGCCCTAACTTAATTGAGGTAGAAACTGTGATCCAGCACTAAACTTTCTGATGATGTATGGGTAAAGGTACTCCAGCTCATATGGATCTTGGACAAGCTTGGTAGAAGTATGTGGTTTACACATAATGGGTTTGGGGAGAAAACACGAATGCCTGTGGGCTGTGAATTTGACTCACCCTCTCAGCTTGCAGGTCTGGGGCAGTTTGAGCTGTATCCTATGCGTATTTTGCTCAGCCACGAGCTGTGCAGAGCTCAGCTGAGCCCCTCAGGGTTTGTAGGTGCCATTCTAATGACAGGGCTTGAACCAGAGCTTTTAATGGTCATACTCTTCATAGTCAACCTGCATTAACATCCAGTGATGCAAGTCATTAGGATTGCCAGTGACTCTGTAGATGAGCACGCACTGTAGAGTACTTGCCTATGATACACTAAGTATCCCTGATCTATTGGGGCTATATTTAAATGGCAACAGTCCATCTACTCATCTGCCTATCTAGCCATTGAGGACTTTTTGCTCTGACATGGTGTTTCTGTCCACCCAGTTTGAATTGTATGTTCTTTGGAACAGAAGCTGCTTGAATACAGCAGCCTGCAGTCCTATATATTGCCAAATACTGCCAGACTATATGTAATAATAAATAATTTCCCCTAAGTTGGCTCGCAAGGTTTGAAATTCCTGGAGAACTGACTTCTAAGAATAATGCAAAGCAAAATCTACAGAAAAGTCTTTGACTCTTTCTTTGTAAGGAAATTATTCTGCAACTTTGGTATTTGGGAGGCCGTTCAAGAGCAAAAGCTAAGAGCTTCCTCCAAAGTGGGAGGGCATGTGCTGCTTTCAGATCTGAGCAAACCCACGCACAATGCTTATGCCTGCTGAGCGTGCACCTTGGAGGCAGTGCCTCAAAGATATGGGCAGGCAGTGATCTGGCTCACTCCATCTCCCTTGGGATGCAGAGAGAAGGGGACCTTCCCTTCCTGTCCTGATCAGACTGAGTTCAGAGTGGTTCCTACAGCACGTTCAAATTCTCTTTCCAGAACCACACAGTTAGGAATCCTTTAGCATAAGGTTCAGCCATATTTTTTAATTTTAATTGAATCATAAAATCACAGAATCACAAGGTTGGAAAGGACCTACAAGGTCACCTAGTCCAACTGTCCTCCTATCACCATTACTACTCACTAAGCTACTAAACGGTATCTCATAGCACCTCATCGAGACACCTTTTGAACAGGTATGGCGATTCCACCACCTCCCTGGGCAGCCATTCCAGCGCCTGACCACTCTCTGAGAGAAAAAGTTTTTCCTTATATCTAATCTAAACCTCCTCTGGTACAGCTTGTGGCCGTTTCCTCAGGTCCTGTTTGTTGCCTGGGAGAAGAGGCCAAACCCCTCCTCATCACGGCCTCCCTTCAGAAAGTTGTAGAGTGCAATGAGGTCTCCCCTGAGTCTCCTCTTCTCCAGACTAAACAATCCCAGCTCCCTCAGCCGCTCCTCATAAGACTTGTGCTCCAGACCCCTCACCAGTTTTGTTGCCCTTCTTTGGACACGTTCCAGGGTCTCAATGTCTTTCTTGTAGTGAGGGGCCCAAAACTGAACACAGCACTCGAGGTGCGGCCTCACCAGTTCTGAGTACAGAGGGATGATTACCTCCCTGCTTCTGCTGGCCACACTATTTCTAATGCAGGCCAGGATGCCATTGGCCCTCTTGGCCACCTGGGCAGTCCATTGGCTCATGTTCAGCCGAACATCAGCCAACACTCCCAGGTTCCTTTCCTCTTCACAGTCGTCCAGCCACTCAGCCCCAAGCCTGTAGCACTGCATGGGGTTCTTGTGGCCAAAGTGCAGGACCCGGCACTTGGCCTTGTTGAACCTCATCCCATTCACCTCAGCCTAACAATCCAGCTTATCTAGATCCCTCTGAAGGTCCTGGGAGTAGGAACAGCTGACTGACAGGCTATCTTCGTAGCTTGAGGGGTGTATTAGCATTGCTGAATGAAATGCTAACAATTTAGAGACAAAATGCTGCTGTAGGTGGCAAAAGTGCTAAATATCATTATTATCTTGCTTTCTTTATTAGAAGTTGATGCAAAAAATACGCTTTTAAAGTTTGGTTATGAACAGTTATTTCCGATACAATTACTCCCTCTTGTGTGTAAACTACCTGCCGCATTTTAATTACAGGAAAACAGTTGGGTAATAACGCAGCAGTAAAGATGGATTAGAGTTAAGAAAGCTCATCTGCTTAATAGGCTGGATTCTTTTATTAATGATTTAAAGGAACAGACTTTGTTCTAATTTTTTTTAATTAAAAATTGCCTCAGAATATAATGACTGTGCAGTTTACGTTCCCTTTTCATGATTTCTCTGGGGTCTTTTTAGGTGCAATTCTAAAGCCAACATGGGAAATAAATCTGCTCTGCTTCTCAGCTTCTGCTTTGTAGTGCAGCTCTAATTGGTCAGCTAAATTGTTTAGAATTAGAATTAATTTTGCTATATCCTTACTGAGAAAAGAGTGAATGTTTTTTTTTTTTCCTCTCCTTCGTACACACAGAGCTGTGCACTTTTCCATCTTAATTCACGTTACTCCTTTTATAAAACAAGTAATTGTTTGGAGACCGCCCGCATTACCCCAGAGCTTTGTCTCTCCTTTCTATTCTCATTCACGTGGACTGCATCTTCTGATATAAAGATGTTAATCTTGTAGGGATCTGACAGAACCAGCGATGCTGTGAGTGACTGTACTGCTAAGTGAAGAAGTTTCTATGGATTAAATCCTTAAACCTGTGGAATGCAGTGAGGATGTTGACGTTGTCTGCAGTGGATCCGTCATTAATTGTAATGCTTTTTATTTGTGGTTTTGTACCCCAGATTTGAATTCCCTTCTTCTCAGATTTGAAAAATAATGTTCTGCTTTTCATTTTCAGAGACCTGAAGTTTCGGGTCTGAAACTGAAGTGACCTGAAGTGAAAAGCAATTGGGATTATATGTACTTTAAAGATATATATTTTGCTGCTTCACCTTCACTCTTTTGGAGTCCAGAATAAAACAGTTTTAATAGGATATTGCAGGATGTTGTTGCAAGGTTGGTTCCTCTACTGTTACATCTCCTGCAGTGTCAGGCTTCTCGTCCTGATCACTTGCTAAGTTACAATGCATCGATTTCTTCTAGTGTTGCACCTTTGAAAACTCAGTCTCTGACAATATGTCATTTTTATTATCCTAATAGCATCTCCTCTCAGCCAGCAAAAGCACATAAGGCCTTCATCTTCCTGTTAGCACACAGCGATGAAAGGAGCCCATATTTTTTCCTCACTGTCTGTACTCTCTGCTAAACCTCTGAGTTCTTCCGGTGCCATGCCATCAGGTTTGCTTACAGATACGTCATGGAAGCAAAAAGGGTGGTGAGTCTTCCACCAGTACCTCTAAACCAAATGGTATTTTGCTACATAGCAGTAGGTAATTAGGTAATTTTTTGTTTCTTTGCCTATTGCACAAGGTAGGCTGCAGCATACAGCCTGTTGTGGAGGTTGATGGCAATTTTCCCTCAAATATTTTAGTGGTTTGGCTTTCGTGAAGAACTGAGGCTCGTGCAATTGTGCTTCCATCTCAGTATACAAGCTTTCAGCTCTCTCTTCTCTATTGTTTTTAAGTCACTTATCATCTTGAAAACCTCTGAAGAGAAGTACGTATTCGGGAGACAGGAATATCTCGAGCACACTGGGTTTATGGCTGTGATGCCATCAATCCCTGCAGGACCCAGTGAGCAGCAGGGATGTGGTAGGCTGTGCAGGGAGGCGAGTCATAAACTCTCGATCCCAGATCCCACTTCTGCCACCTCCCTTTGGAGGGGATTGTTCTCAGCTTCTCTTTCATCTGAAGAAATAAGATATTTCACATTAGCATTCTTCTCAGCGCCAACAAAAGATCTTCAGCCTAGCGGTTCTGAAGCAGAAGGAGATTTGTCTCTTAGAGAACATGTAAAAGGTATTATTATAAATGTGAGGAAGAACAAAAACAAGCTCGCTGCTAAAATGCTGATAATCAGCTAGTCCTCTGAATAGCTCGCAATCTGATCCCTCCCCATATTCTCACAGTACATTAGGAGAAATGATTTAATTTGGGAAGCCACACAGAAGTGACATACCAGGCTGATCCGTGTAGTAGGTTCTCCACCCCTCCCTCCTTCCCTTGTTCCTTGTGTTTTGTTTTGTTTTGTTTTTACCTTCTGAGCTTCCTGACATCCCTCCTGAACTCCCTGCACGTCAGAGAGCAGTGACCTTCTCAGCTTTGAAAACCGAGCAGCCATTTCTCTAACAAAAATAGAATTTTTCTGAAGCACCTCTTCACGGTGATTGCTTCAGGCAGAGGAGCTGCTTGGTGGAGCCTCTGTGCCTTTTCCAGCTTGGCCTGGAACTGGAAAGGCATCGGCTTTTCGGAAAGCTGCTGCTTAAATTCTTTCTTACTGTTTGGTGTTGCACAGTCTGTAGAATGGGGCTGGAGGTGGCTCTGCCACCACTGTAAGTTACCATGCAAAGCACGGAGCAGCTGAAACTCGGGCTCTTTTCATGGAGCTCCAGTTTGCAGACTCACTGCTACTGGTCAGATGGAGCCTTGGGCAGCCTGATCTAGTGGTTGACAGCTTGATGATCTTTAAAATCCCCTCCAACCTAAGCCATTCTATGATTCTGTGGTTGGCTGTGATATGTTTCTGTTTGACTAAACTAAAGGAGAAGGGGAATAAGAAAAATGTAGCATATACTCCCTACATTTACGTGCATTTACCCTATTGAAAAAAAGGCAGAAATTTTGATTGGATATAAGGAAGAAGGGGTTTTTTTGCAATAAGGGTAGTGAGACAGTGGCACAGGTTGCCCAGAGAGGTGGTGGCCCATCTCTGCAGATACCCAGGCTCACTCTGGAGGGGCTCTGAGCACTGATGAAGCTGTGGGTGTCCCTGTTTAGTGCAAGGGAGTTGGACCAGATGGCCTTTAAGGGGCCCTTCCAACTCAAATGGTTCTATGACTTACCTTATGCAGTGTTCAGAAGATGTTCTAAAGACTTAAAAGTTCTGCGGACTAAATTACGAACCTTTTCTTTTATGGACTGTAGCTTCCCCCTTTGCTTTGCAGACACTGTGTTATCCTCTGTTCTTGGATGCATCTTTTCTGCTACATATTCCCATTCCTGATTTGATATGTCTTTGAAGTACTCACTGCTGGATGCTGCCATTCTATGTGCCTGTTCTTCCAGAGCTTTGCTATGGAGATGAGCTTGAATATACCATTTGAATTCATCACAGCTTACATTTTAGTTCTGGTCATTTCCACTTCAATTACATCTTCCCCATTACCTGTCCTGCCTTCACCGCTGTGGTCAATGGTAAGATGGAGTGAGGTAATTATTTGTATTGAGGCCCAAGTTTCTATGGGACTACACTCCAGTGCACTTGCATGAAGGACAACCTGTTAACACTGAAATGATATGGTTGCAGACAGATTTATAGGAGAGGAATAGATTTGCACAGGTAATTCAGCCTTGACCCCTTGAGTTCTCATTACTTCTCATCCACCCAGCACTATTGCCCACCTCTTTCCTTTTTTTAAATGAGATCCAGTAACTAATAGTGAAATTATGGCAATCTGCTATATGAAATTTGTGATTATTTGCATTTAATTAAAGGCTTCTCTTGAGAAAATGAAGGGCGGCTTAACCTCAGAGAAGCCTCTGCATCTCCAGTAATTGCTTCTAATGGAAGCCTTTAGAGTTTCCACCCCACCACAAGAAAAAAAAGAAAAAAGGTTCCTCCCACACACGGGGTCTCTGAAAATTATTTTATCCTTCTGCAGTGAAGGTGACTGAGGGACCCTGTGAAGCATTCCTCACTGTGGTTTAACCACCTAAGATTCAATCCGATTACTCAAAAGCCGGGCTTGTGGTATGTTTATGAAAAGCCGGTGGGCACCATGCATTCTTGTTGAAGGAAGTTGATCTTCTTCACAGTACATTTGTAGTCTGGCAGTTGGTGTCAGCATCAGAGGGTGGGACTGGGAAACCTTTTTGAGGATGGTCAGTGCTCCACATCTCTGCATTGCCCCAGTGATCCCGGTGCACGCCGTGCCTGAGGCAGGCATGACATTGCACGAGGCACTGTCTCAGACGCGAGTGTGTGGCACTCGAATTGTGCATTCTGCCTAATTACAGCTCTCAGTGTTTTCATGCCCCTTCTGGCAGCACAGTCACTCTGCTTGCACCCTCTGCTCTATTAAAATCCCTTCTCCTATTGCAGACCTGAAAACAGGCACGACAGAAGTTAGTGTATATGTTGCAGCAGCAGATACGGCCATTTTCTGCTATCTGTTCTCTATGCTGAAGGTACAAATGTTGAAAAACGTTCTGCTATCCTGTGTTCTTACGTTGTTCATTAGCACCATGTATCGCACAAGTTCTTGTTAGTATACAGTAAAACACATAAAATGTCTCTGAAATCTTTTGGAGTGACCTCTTAGAGCTCCACGAGTCAGAAATGGAAACAACATTGTTGGTCAGCTGTAGAGTTGTCATAATTTTCCAAGTTGCAGCTGCAGTTAAATACATGAAAACATGGGATCTTCCTCTGATATTTCTTAGCAAGCAAACGCGTTGACAAATAGCAACTCTTTATTTTTTGGGGGGAAAAAGGATGTTTTAGTTATTTATGCTGGGCCCTGAAATGTATTTCATGTAGGTGCAAGTCACACAGGTATGTGTAGGTGCTGATTTTGATTGAGGTTATTTAGTAAGGTGGCATTGTTTCTGACAACAAATACTTTGTCCTTCAAAACAAGGCATTAAAGCTCTTTGTTCTGGGAAACTAAGAAATCAAATGCCTTTTGCAGTATTTACTTCTCGTGCATGTTTGAAAGGGAATTCCTGCTAATTGCATATTTGTGCACACAAACCACTGTGGAATGAAGGACTTATTTATGGAGACGCGTCATCAGATGAGATTGTTAGGTTTTTAGCAAAGCCTTGAGTCTTGTGGAGGGGAGGAACACTGGGCTGAGCAGCTGATGGCTGGGCCAGAGGAAGATTGGGTGGATCTCAACAATTCTGCTGTGGTTTTACAGAAAACTGCATTGTCTGGAAGGAACGATGATTCAGTTCACCACCAGCAAGTGTAGATTATAGAGCAAATTTCATCTTTATTTGAAGTTACTTGTCAAAACCTATTGACCAAAGGTATTTGTCTTTGCTAGTATTATAAATGATTCACTGTCATATGTTGCACAAGAAAAATCCTGTATGTTAGAAAGCAGATGTTTAATTTCTTTCTTCTTCCCAGCAGAGCCACATTTATTGCCATTGCACCTTTCCTCTAATAGAAGTTTTTCTGCAGTAGTTTGCCTAGTCAGTCCTTTTGTTCCTTTAAACGAGAATGAGGAGCTGTTAGGAGTTCAGGGTTGAGATAACAGTGCTGTGCACAGGGAGCCTGAGTCCGCAATGAAACCTTTGCTGTAGGGGATGTTGGGAGCCCCTAGGAACAGCACCGTGGCTACGTTCTACATCCAAGTAATTAAGTCACCAGATTGGAAGGCATTACAGGTCCGTACTACAGGAGCATTCTGCATGAGGGAAGAGTTGCACACTTTGGGGAAAAAGATCTGTTCAGCAGGTGAGGTCAGAGCCTAGAGCTGGGAAGTTGGTTAATTCCCTGTTGCCTGTAGACTTTGCTAAATAAATACGGAATAGCCAGGCACTTGATGGATGACTCAGCTCTCCTCGTACAGGGCTGTCAGGCTGTGGCATTGCTTCTGGGTTACACAGGCATAAATGAGAGGGGAATCAGTGGCAGTGTGTGTGGCTCCGGAGGCAGGCTGCAAAGGAGAGAGTTGTAAACTTTGAAATATAGACAGTATGTAGGCAATTGGAAAGAGGAGTGTAACCCTGGTTGGTTTGTTGTTGGTGGTGGTTGTTGCTTTAGGTTAGTGATAGTCCATAGGTTGACATGTTAAATGGATTTCACTCACCTGTTAGGTATGTCAGTTTAAAACAAATCCGTGGACACTGTGGGAATTTATGCACTGCAGAACACAGAAAAGGGGTCGAGAGAGCTCTGTACACAGAGGTGGCTGAAAAGAGCTAGAGATCTCTGCTCTGAAAACTTACAGAAACAGCTGCCCAGCTCTGGAAGATGTCACAGGAGTCTATAAGTGGGGACCAGCTCTTCATGAATCCCATTAAGTAGCAGTAAACCGGTCTGTTGTACTTGGCTTTTCTTCTCTATTCCTCTTCTTAAAGTGAATCCATTCAATAAGAAATGTGAAGTTGAATGGCTGAGTTTACAGCTCAGCCAGTTATCACCGATGTTCATGTTGGATGAGCTGTCTGAAGTACGTACTGAAAGTGTAGAGAGATGATGAGATTCATGATGGGGAAATGACCACCATTCATCCAAAATGTTTTCAGTAACAGCGCAGGGAAGGGATTGCATTGGTGCAATCTGTAGTTCTTGTTTCTGTTTTAAAGGTCTCTAATGAGCCCTGTGTGCAGTGCATTTCTCCCTGGGAAATCCCACTGAAATCTGCCACTTGGATTTCATTTCTTGTGCTGCTATATTTAGAGCAGAAAGCAGATCTCCCAGCGTGACTCCTTCTGGCTTATAGAAGCTCTATGAATTGTCTTAGCAATAAACACTAATCAGTTACCAGAGCTGCCTGCACCCTGTGAAAATCCCTTAAAATGATTAAAAAATAATAATAATAAATGGAAGCGGAGTATTTGCAATTGCATTCCAGCTGCAGTCATGTGGCAGTAGCCTGTTGTCATCTCTGTGCCACGGGGATGGTCTCAAGGGATGTGGTGTGTGCTTTATTACTGTGGTCTCTTGCTCAATCTATATTTCTGCACCTCCTTCTTTATCCTGTGAAGAAGGAATCTGGTCACAGTTGTCTCCACTGAGTTTTAATGAGTAAAGCTGAGTTTTTAGAAGTTTTTGATCAGCCATAGTCTCAGAGTGCAGGTTCCCTTCCTCGCAGTCCAGCACTGCTCACTAGAAAAAGGAACAGGAGGTCTCATGGACTTGTTCTTTATAAGTTCCTGTTTTTCTTGACCATAGTTCCATTAAAAATGATACACAGCCATGCCAAGTTAGGCATTGAACAGCATCTTGGTATAATCAAGGGAGTGAGCCTTCCTGCTTCAGTGCAGTACTTTCCCTGGGCTGACGTAGGCTGGCCTGGCTGTAAAGTGCCAGGATGGGCCGTGTGCTGTAATGAGGAAATGTGGTGGCATGGACATCAGTAATACGTGATGAGTGGAGAGAGGTGATACATGTCTGTTTGTGGTGTCAAGTGAGAATATGGCGCTTTTGTATTTCAGATGTCTTTCACATTTAATTCCCTTTCTATGCTCATCTTTGTAGAAAAAAAACATTTAAGACTTGAGAGCAACAAAGTTACTGTGGCTTTGTAGAAATGGTGCTCAGGACTTCCTGAATGAAGCAGGAATGTGTCCACCCTTGCAGCTTTTTGTTACCTTTCACAGTTCTTTGATAGAGATGTAATTTTCCCTAACCATTCAGAAAGATGACTGGATATTTTTTCCATTAAATTCTGAAAGACTTAAACCTTTTCTGGCTTACCTTTGCTATTTTTCATGTTTATATGCAACAGCATAATGCATCAGCATTTTTACACGTTCCCCATGTAAGAATGAGCCATGCTTATGAAGGCTGTCAGACTTTCTATTGAACGGAATAACTGGAGCATCACTATGAGCTGACACCGGCCTAAGAATCACATCTATATGCTGAAATGTCTTATTTTATGGCTGTGTTGCCATTTAATAGCTAAGCTGTGCCTTTTCCTTAATTTACTGGTGCTATCCAGAAGTGCATTAGTACTGGGGTCCAGGTGAGCCTGGCTGCTGCTGAGGGTGACCCGAGTGCCTACAGGCTGCACTGCCATAATTAACTGGTGAGTTAGGAAGGGAAAGGAGACCAGTCTGCAGCACCTTAACCTTCCTTTCAGCAGGTTTTTCCCAGCTGGGATTGCAGTATAAAATGATTACTTTTTGCTCTCTCCTCTGTATTTAGCCTCGGGAGGTTTTTGATAGGTTTTGGCTATTAAAGACAGCAGTAAATGCCTAACTGGAAGCTGTCTGGCATTCATAACCTTAAGCTGTTTAGGAAAGCAGAAAAGCTGAATGGAGTTCTTTTTTTTTTTCTTTCTTTTTTTTTTTTTTTTTCTTCCCATTATTTTCTTCTTTCATTTCCTAAGGAAAGACCTACAGGAGCAGATGAAGCTGCCTGCCTTTCAGGTGAATTCTACTCAGGATGATAAATTATGTCTGAACTGAACCAAAATGTTCCTAATGGCTCTAGTCAAAAGGCCCATTACAGGATATCTAACTCACTTAAATTCCTTTCTGCTTTAAATCGTTAATGATTATGTATTTTAGGGCTGAAGTGGTATGTGCTTAAGGGGCACTTTAAGGTTAGCCAAACTTAAAAATGTACACCTGAACTGAGAGACGTGGGCTCCCTTGAGTGACCTTGCTGTGGTGGCTGCTTCTACAGGTGGGTAATTGTGTGGGGATGTTTACCAGACACCAGGAAGGTTTATGGAAAAGGAAGTGGAGGGACATTTTGGAGCAGAGAGCAAACGGCGGCTTTGGCTGGCCCATGTGGTTTGTAAATCACACGGCTGATATTGCAGTGAGAAAGTTCATCTGTCTTCCACTGTGACGTTTGGGAAAGTAAAGCGTGTGGTGACATGAGGGACAGTTTCCCAGCTGGTATGCTGTAAGTCACCGGACCTGTTCTGACTTAAGCGTTTACTTGCTTTTAAGCACAATTTTGCAGCAAGGAGGTTGGTATCCATGTGGTAACCAACAAGATTTGGACTCAGTCTTGTGCTGCTGCTTGCCCTGCTGCTGACCAGGGAGTGTTTCTACGCACTTGTCAGTAAGTGTGTAGAGAATATCGACCTGTTCAGCATCATCAGCTACAGGAACTTTCCCATTTCTTAGACTTTTAATGACTCCTGACAATAAAACACAGAAAGTTCCCTGTCACTTCAGATAGCCTTGCTATTTACAGATCCTGTGCACTCACAGCAGCTGTGTTCATGTGGATAATAATGCTTGCAGGTCCATTTTTACTTTCATTAGACTCATCTGTGAGTTTACTGGAGCTTAGATTTGCTTTCCAGCCTTTCTCCTTAAGTGTCGTCATTATGCTAAGTCAGCGATTACACACAGTCACGCAAAATCAGATGTGACCTTAAGGTTCAGTATCTGTGATCAGACTTGGGCACATCTTCCTTCAGAGTCAAAGCATTGATTCAGGGCCAGCAAGCAGCACGATGCCTTTTCCTGCAGTCACTGGGCAGAAATTGGCCCCACAGTAATATGCGCAAACATATCTGATGTATGCACATAGAAGTGGGTAAGTTTGCAGAGATAGCTGAAAGAGCATGTTTTCCAGAATATTAAATTGCAGTGTACAGACAGGTTTCACGTGCCTAGGACTGTAACACTGCCATCTTCTGTCATCTTTATTGTAGAATAGAGGGATGTGTTCTTTATAAACTGTGAAATACCAGTTTTCTTCTTCCCTTTTCTCTCTTGTCAATACAGCTCCCCATCGGGGATTTAAAGCAAACATTGTCCTCGGCTTGTTTGGGGTGTCATTGATAGGAATTCCTGGCCTAGCACACTGCCGGCATCTGACTCCTTCAGAATATTTCTGTTCCCTACTGAATTGCTTCCCTTTGATACATGATGAGTCAGCAGGCCTTTAATTGCTATTCCTCTTAGCTGGGAGTGCTCTCGTTCAATATGTTAAATATTTGATTGCCCTAGCTTCCCAGATAGAGCCAGGCGGTCATTTGGATGAGCAGACTCCCAATACAAAACCTGTTGCTCCTCCAGACAGCAAGCTTGGGAGCTCAGCCTGTGGCTGTGTCTGGAAAGCATCTCTTGGAGCAGGTGGGGCTATGGGGAGCCTGCAGCAGCAGCCGTGCTCAGGATACAGCAGGTGCTGGTGCACGCCGCCCAGGAGGGCCGTTCACAGCTGAGCATGGCAGTGCAGAGTGCTCCCAGCTGTTCCCAGCACTCTCTCTTGCTCTTTTCTCATATAGTGATGTCGACATACCCGCTGGGATACTCCTGCGCTTGGCGGATTATGGAGTGTGCCTTAGGGGACTCAGTAAGACGGGATGTTATAGGCAATAAAATTATCTTCTCGTAACTTTACTGAATGTTATGCATGTATTTCATACTCAGTGAGCTGAAATAAGGGCACTTCTTAAAGCAAATGTTTTAAATGAATGCATCGTGCAGGAACAATCTCGGGTACCTTGCATAATAAAGCCTGGCCAGCTAAGACTGTCATTTATTCCACACCACCACTGGGCAAAGTGGATCTTCAGCCTTCCAACTGAGGTGGGAAATCCAGTTCCATATTCAAGAAAGTGCTATACCTGCCCACGGAAAGCTAGGATTTGCTGGTTGTAAAGGCCTCCATGCTTTAGGAAGGTGTTTCTCCACACAGTGCTGTGTAGGAAAATTCAGGCTCTCGCATCATGGCAGTGTACGAGCAGTCCCAAGCATCTTCAGTAGTGTCGGTTTGAGGTTGGAACTGCAATGCAGTCTTTGGAGAAGATTCCAAATGTACTTCTCTGAATCTGCCTGTGGGATTCATTCCTCTCTGAAGCCTCATTGCCTGTGTCTAGTACAGCACGGAGTTACGTGGTGAGAAGTGTATAAGAACACAGAGATATTGAGAAGTGCATACTTAGCACACACATTCTATCACTTGTGGGTGGCACTGGGGAGAAGAAGGAACTTAATCAGAATAATGGGAAGAGGAAGAGCCCTACAGCCTCACTTTGTTAATCTTATTATCCTGGTCCTAACATGAGCGAAGCTACTGTAATGCACACGTTCAAGCAGTGGCATGAAAAAACTGCAGAAGTTTCCCTCCCACTGAGTCAAGGAGAAGCAATCTCACTCCCACCAAAGGGATGAATAAACGTACCTGCTCTTAGAGCAGAGCAGCGAGCACCAGCAGTATCATTTTGTAGAACAGATCTCTTAAACAGACCTTTAGATTAAGAAAAATAGGTATGGAATAAAATTCTGTCCTGAAGCAAGCTTGGCAGTACTGCAGCAGTGAGACGGAGGAACCCTATGAATAGATAAGTGGCATTTTCCCACATTATTCAAAGTGCCTGCTTGCCGAACAAGTGGAGCAGAAAGTTCTCTGTGGATGAGAAATGGGGAGAGAACAGTTCATACTCATGGAGCCTTGACTTCCACCAGACCATTAATATCAGGGATGTTTATGACCTTCCAGTCAGGCCAGGAAGAATAACTCATCGGCAGTCAGGTTCAATCCAGCTAATGTTTCCAACGTTAAATGCATACTCGCAGACCGAATCTGATTGCCAATTTTCTGGTGAACCCTTTCTGCTGGCAGCCTGCTGCAGATTTCAAGCTCTCTAGCGTATGTTATGGAGCTGTACACAAAGAGAGAGCTGGCAAGAGATGTGGGAGAGCTTGAAAGTCTTTCTTTGTTTTGAACAACGTAGGCAATTCATGCCATGATGCCTTGTGAAAGCCATCCTTCATTTCAAACTCTGGATTCAGCAGCCTCCTCAGTGTGAGATGGTCACCGTTGTGTCCATTCAGCCATGCACAGCTCTCCAAAAACTCAAAACCCATGGTCCTGCCCAGACTGTTACATTACTGATGAGACAGCTGGTTTGTGGAGACATTGCATGGCCTTTAGGAACAAGATTGGCCATTGTAGCTCTGTACAACTGCCCTAATAGTCTTGGCTAGCTTCTGTGTGAATGGAAACCAGTTGATGGTCCGGTCCTGTCCATCCATGGTAAGGTAGCAGATGGGAGAGTTGAGCAGCTACCAGCTTAAGGACAGGCCAAGCTACAGGTGCTTACAAACAGAATAAATACTCTGTTTGAGACTAGAAAATCAGGGAGTTTGTCACTGTGCACTGACATCTTGGCTCTCACAAGTGAATATGTAAAGGTGGTGAGCTTCCAGTCACCCACCCACAGTGCCTAGGCCAGGGCAGATTTCTACAGAGCTACTTTACCTGTCTCCAGTTGATAAAAATAATTGGAATTATTGGACCTTCAAAGCTGTGGAGAAAGTAATGGATGACCAGCTGCACTTCAAATGAAAAAGTAATCTGTGGAATAATTACTGCCAGTCAACCTGAGCCTAGCTGTGAAATATTAATGGGTTGCTTGATCAGTCTATACAGAGCTCTCAATCACACTCCTAGAGAGCAGCAAAAAAAAGCAGCAAACAGCTCAGGATTTGTAGTTGGCCGACTTATTGACAGGAGCAGAATAAGATGTTCTCGTGATGTTTGCTGTAAGCAAGTACCAGTTATCGGTCCCTACCAGAAACCTTTCTTTTAGCAGTCGTGAGTTCGGAGATGAGCTGCCTTGTGCCTTCCTCCAAGTGGCCTCCATCGTGGTGAGCAGCAGCAGCCCTGTGCTCTGCAGATCTGGGCTCAGCACTGCTGCACAGCTCAACAGCATGTCAGCCTCGGAGAGCAAAACTGAACAGAGGGCTTTCTATATTTAACACTAACCCATGTACCTTAGAAAATGTTTGAACAGAATGCACGGAGCTCGGAAAGACTGACAAGTAGTGAGCTGCCACCCTGATCCAGCAAAGGACTGCACTTCAGGCGTGTGAACAGTCCCGTTTGCTTCAGAGAGACTTTGCATAAGCTTAAACACTTTGTGAGATTGAAGCCTAGTGAGTAGGAGTTCATAAGTTAAAAAAAAAGAGAAAGCTCTGAACCAGATTTCTCTTCCTGAGCCCTTGAACTTAAGGGAAGTTCGGCTTCAAAACAGGAGCCAACCAGGGAATGAACACAGGCTGCTTTGATTAAAAATGCTGCAAAGTTTTGATCATGCCATGAGATTGTGAGCCTCATGCTGCATTTGCTAATGGGAATGATAGTTCCTTTGGTGTCTCTTCTGTGCCTACCTCCTCCTGGTCCTAGCTAATCTGTGCATCTCAGTCTCCATCCTCCCACACCGCCTGGATGTGGAGAACAAGCAGTACCAAACTGCAGAGAAAAGCCTGGTTCATCTCTGAGGGGGATTTCAACTTTATGATGAGGGTCTACATTCACAGCGTGTTGCAGAAAAAGGAGACAAATCTGAGCAAGAAACAGGATCTGCAGGAATCTAGATGGTGTGAGAGAAAGCTCTTCTTGGTTTTGTGAGAATGGCAAGCGGTGAACTAAAGAAGTAGACCAAATACACGTCCAATCACATATCCTCCTTTGTTTCTGCATACCCTGCAGAGTCAGGGGGAAAATATCCCCTACGCAGTGTGAAGGACTGTGACTGGTCAGGCTTTGTGTGCACAGATGGTTCCTTCTTTGGACAGTGCCAGAATAGGATGTACATCCATAATAAATGAATACTGAGAAATAAGGAGCCATCAAAATGTGTCTGCATCCCCAAGATGGGCATGAGGAGCTGTTTTTGTTATCAGCCTGTTTCAGTGTCTTAATTTCAAGGAAAGAAGTTCCTTAATGTCTGCTAAATAGCCAAAAGGGAGCATTGCAGTCCCTCACAAGGTAAATCAGTTGTCTTCTGCACTGAAAGGTCCTTGAAGGAACACTGCCATGGAGGACAGATAGCTACCTAATTTGACCCATCAGTTAGGTTCTGTATTGCTTTAGTGTGAGTGTTCCCCAAGCATCAACTTCAGGAACTTGTAAGGCTCAAAAATTCTGAGCTTACAGCTGCCTCTTTTTGCTGCATGGGCCGAAAGACTTGGGTCTCTGCTTTCACCCTGCGCAGCTTTGAATTTGGATGATGAGTTTTCCCTCCCTGAGAAGCAAGGGAGCCAGTTGGCATACTGGTGGTGCTGGTTGCTCCCTTCACCCTTCAGTTCTATGGCTGGCCCGCTATGTAACCTTACATCGTTTCTCTGGCCCTTTTTTCCCCCCTTCTTAATCCTTTGCAGATTGCCATCATGAGATTGTTTGGAAGTGAGAACATTTGTATAATAATGTACGTTATCATTTGTATTGTCATTATTGGATCTGAAATTATTATGTTTAGATATATGTTTATATGTAATAGCAAAACTAGGCACAGATTTCATATTAACTTGTAGTCTCCAGCCTGACTGATCCTTTCAGTAGAATATGGAGGAAGTAGTGCAGGATTCAACTTCACTGTTCTGGGCAATGTGGGGTAGAGGAGCAGTCTTCCAGTATCTGCAGGCAATGTCAGAGAGCCTGTTGAGCCACATCTTTGAGATGACGGCTGTAGGTACGATTGCGTTATAAATAGCAGCTAATAATAGTAGCATAACAGCAAGGTTCTCAGCTGATGTAAATTGGAAACTGTAATTCCGTAGAAGTTAATGGAGCTCAACTGATTTACACTAGCTGGCTGTCTGGCCCCTAGCAAATGATTCTAAATCTGATAAAATTAAATGAGATTCAAAGCTCCCTCATATGAGAGAATATTAAACCCTATCTCTGCTGTCAGACTTCTGCATAGCTGTCAAGCTTTGTAGTTTGGGTTTAAGATCCTGTTTTAAGTTCTTGATTTTATTACTTGATATTTTTTCACTCCTCTGTCTTTTATTTCGTTCTGTTAGTTAAATTTTTACTTCCCCTCAAAAAAAAAAAAAAAAAAAAAAAAAAAAGACAGAAAAACTGCACGTCCGGATGGATCATTAGGTGCCTTTTGTTAGTATTCACAAATTGTTGGCAGAGATCTTAAATCCGTTGAGATTTGTGCCCTTTAATTTCAGTTCAAAATGCAAATAGACATTGAAAACATCTGTTCAGCATCCGTGCTGGAGAGGTCTGCAGCCTCAATGTTTTTCCCTTGTTCTCAGTAAAGTACTGTAAATTTTATTTAATAAGACTGCCTCCAGCTTATAAATTAAACACACATACACACGCATCCTTAAACCCAGGGAAAGTAAAAACTGAGCATTGAATTATTTGATAAGCTTTCTACTGTTGCCCAGCTGGGTGTATCGCAGACTATGGGCTGATGTGCAACTTTGATCAATGAGGCGACCAGTCCTAGGGAGGCTTCGGCACAGGTCAGGAGTGCGGAGCTGCTTTAGGAGAGGCTCTGCCTTTGAAGATTTCTTGCTTGCCTCAGATCTGCTGGCATAAAGGCACAAATAATTCCTTCTCTCAGCTCCGTCGCAGAGCTCCAAACTGGCTTAAATGCTTTTAATAGCAGGTTTTCAAACTGTAGACTCCTTTGACAGCACGTGGTTGAGGACTGGCTGGGTGCACCATTCCCTCTGTGGGGTGTCTGGAGGACTGGGCGAGGTGGTAATGTCACAGCTGTGGCTTTGTGCAGAGCAGCACATCTGGCCACAGGATCTCTTCACAGGAACAGTTGAAATTTGCTGTTTTTCAACCATATGCTCAATGTAGTGATCGCCCTGTGATTTGCCATTGCACTCTTATCCATACACCTGAATCTGGGTGCTGTTGCTTTGAAATGAAAAAGCTTCAATGCAAAGCTTTCTTAAGACTTAGAACAACTGGGTGCAGCTCTAGACAGGAGCTCCAAACAGTACCACAACTGATACTACTCAGAAGGGTGGAAAGCATTTCTCATTGAGGCCATGAGTAGTTTTCATAGAATCGTAAAGGTTGGAAAAAACCTCTAAGATCACCAAATCCAACCCCAGCCCATGTCCGCTGACCACATCCCTCAGTGCCACATCTCCACAGTTCTCAAACACCTCCCGGGGATGATGACTCCACTGTTTGGGGCAGTTCCCTCGAATGATGATGTGAGATTAAAAGCTGGAAGTTTGAGAGCAAGTGCAGGGCTGAAACTGTACATTTGTTTTTGTTTGCTGTGCACTACAGTCTCCACCGAAGCAGAAAATAAATGAAATCACTGAGAAGCTTTCTGTTAAATGTGATTAAAAACAGCATATGAACTTACAAATTCATGGCAGTTGCTCTTCATGCATACAGTTTGATCATGCAGCCTATATTCGTTGTAGAATCCCAGTATTAAAGGCTACATCAGCCTTTGCTTTGAGTTAGAAGGTCTTTTTATCCAAAAACTTTCTCCCTTAATTTATGTGTCTGGTCAGTCCATTGCACAAACTGTTTCAGATTGTATCATTTCTGTTTGATTCATTTATAGAGCTGAAATCTCAGGGTAGACATGAAAGAGCGAAACGGAACCTGATTCATGTATATATTTCCTAATTCCGATAGTGAGCTCAGAAAATCTACATTCTTTGAAAATACGAGAACGTTGCATTTCCTGAAGCGTAAAAATATCCCTTATGCATCTCACCATGACTGGGGAATGGGATCGTTCAGTGGGTGCCAATCGTGGGGCTTCAGCATGGGGAGCAGCAGCTGCGAGCTGGGCTCTGTCCTAATGTTGTAGTTCAGTAGCGAACAAAGTTCCTCATTGCTGCAAGCAAATGAAGAGTCAACAACAAAATGTGCTTAAAGATAACATAAAATTGCATGTGTGCATCTAATGGAGAATGCACCCTGCTTAAGTCCCTAGGAATCACACATTGCTGGCTTTGGTAGGCTAGGCAAAAAGGCAGCATCACTTTGTGGAAGGTGGTTGAATTACTTCACGTGAATAAGGGTAACAAAATTTGGGCAATACTCGGAGGTGGACAGGGAAATTAATTTTCTCAATGTGCCACCTGTAACTTTCAAACAATTCTGGGAGGCTCCTGATAAGAGCTGATGAGAGTTGCTCTGGGAACAAAACGATGTTAACCAATCTGCGAGTGAACTCCAGCTCAGCACTCCACTTGTCATTATTCAATCTGTCCTGAAGAATAACACAGATAAAAGGATACTCTGGTCCCATGATACAGAGCACTGACACACGCGGTGAATTGTAATCAAGCCAGGGATTTATTTATTTTTCCTTTCTGTGTTTCTCAGGTAAGAGCAGTAGTAACTAGGTTCTGAATGGCATCATAAATTCTTTGTTCTCTTTTGGCAGAAATGCTTAGTTGCATCTCATAAAGGAAATCATCTGGGTTTTTGAGAAATATTTAAGACTTGGTTTAGCATGCATTGTTATTTTTTGTTTAGCCAAGCTCTGGGCCAAGTGTAATTAATTAGTCCAGAGCTGTGAAACGGGCATACAAAGCCAAACTGCAGTTGTGCTGTATTACCCAAGTATCGAAAATGAATCTGCAAATCTCTGTCATCCTATGCTTCAGATCTGTGCAGATCCAGTGTTTGGCTTTGTTAAGGTACCATTCCCTTTGCTAAATATAAATATATGCATATGCTAAATACAAATATATTCCTAAGTTAGGCTTGTGAGTAATCAAGGTATTATGAAGAGTGCTTTTAGTGCTTGTAATATATCCCCAAAGACACATTTCCCCTTTTTTCAGCTGCAGTGCTAGTGTTCCTCTGCTGTCTTCCTGAGGGAAGGCTGTAGGAAGAGGAGAACAGCCACTGGAAATTGGAGTAAATGTTCTTAGCTTTATTCCTGAGCAAGACTTTATGGAATTGCATTTTGTCCATTATCTGTGCAATACCCATACAGGGGCTAATTTGACATCCTTACATGCTGGTGGTGTTTACCAAGGTGGCTTAAAGGGTCTGCTCCCATCCCTGCAGCCTTTGCCTTGGAACCTCACCCTGGAGAAGATACTCCAGCAGAGGCATGCATTAAGGAAGCTATTGCCTTCCTTTTCCCGTGACAGAGAAACTGTTTATTAATTTGCTGTGACCAAAGACATAAATATTTGATTTTCTTGGAGTCGCCATATTAACAGAAACTTCACAGAGTTCACTTTTGTTTCATTACTGGGAATAAGCTGGGGCAAGTTCACTTCATTAATACAGTTGTTGATTCTATTGGCACAGCTTTAAAATAAATTTAAAATCTTGTTACTTGTAAACAAAATATATTTCTTTTATCTAATTTACGTTGTTAAGAGCAATGTAATTTACATAAGAGGTTTGATAGACTATCAGGAGCAGCTTTACTTTCAGAGAGAAAAGCCTATTAGATCTTAATCCATCTGATAAGCATATTACTTCCACCAAAGCCAACCTACTTTTGTATTCCATATAAATAATTCCATTTAGTGTAATTGATTATTTTACAGCAGGAACCAAGATAGATATTGTTGGAGGACAATCAGCCTATTAGTCATGTTTTGGAGGCTGTTCTGGAGAAGACGGATTTCGATAAGCTCCAACCAGTCTGAACGATTTGCAGCACAGATCGCTAGCCGAGCTGTCACTGAGCGGGTTCTGTTGGCACCCAATGTCAGCTGAGCTATTGTAGCTCAGCAAAAGATAATAGCAGTGGCTGTACACAGAAACCAGCTGCAAAATGATGCAGCACGTTATCACGCGTTGGTCTAGAACCATAATATGGCTTTGGAGATTGTTAGGATTTCAGTGCAGAAAAGCTGCAGAAGGCAAGACGAGTTTTTGTTTCTTTTTGCAAAAGCGTGATTTATACGTGCTACAAATTGCAGTGTGTGTCACCGATATTTGGCCCTTGGTCTGTAGTGGGTGCTCCGTGTGGTAAGGTGTGGTGCTTCAGCAGAGTTCTGAGCAGCTGTGTGGGTCAGATGTGAGTTGAAGTGGCCTTGCTGCAGTGTAGCAAAACTCATTTTCCATAGATATATATATTTTTAGTGTAGCAATAAGGTTAGCGTGAAATTACTTTGTCTCGTCGGTTCCTTCGTGTCCCAGCTTTCTTTTTTTCTGCCCCATGTATTGCTTTTCCTCCCAGCTGCATGATTACACGTTCGCGTTTTGTTTATCGCATTCCTGCAGCAAATGGATTCGCACACTTCGCAGTGAGATGTGTTACTGCCAGAAAGCACGGAGCTGTGTTTGTGTGTGAGGACTTCTAAAGGGGCTCTTTGAAAGAGCGTGCTGCGCTTAAGCATAAGTATCATCCATGTGTGGTGACATTTCAAGGTTATGGAAATCTGGAATCGGTTTTCACACTCAGTATTAAACTTCAGATGCAGGAACAACTGTCGTCTTTATTGTGGTGGGCTGCTGCAGCAGATTAATGCACTTTTAGCAAGAAATAATTGGGAAGGGAGGTGTCTTGAGGGAATGCTAAGCATGTTTTTAATTGTAGTATAAATATGTCATTGCCTTTCAAATTCGCTATATATGCACGAGTGGTTGCAGGATGCCAGAGGGGCTGCCAGTGTGAAATATTGCCCCTCATCGCAGTGGTGAAGTATGAGAGCGGCCATGCTGAAGTTGTAACAGCTCCTTGCCGACTCTCTCTTAGAAAATCAAGAATTCAAAGTTGAAACATGATATTTTTTCATAAACGCTTGTGTTGGGGTTTTTTTCGGTTTTGTTTCCATCAACTCCAAATGGCTTCCGGAGTAGAAGGAGAGTAGCTTCTGAAGGAGTACAATGTAAAGGGAAAAAAAAAACAGTAATATAATGTGGTTGAACAGTTTGAAACAGGGATTTTTTCTTTTTTGTGTGTAAGTTGTTGTAGTAGGCGACAGCAAGGATTCGGGATATGACGTGGTAGGACTCTCCCCTTGCTCGGTGTCAAAGGGTTAATATATGCATAAGGGGCGTAGACGAAGGAGGATAGGTATATAGGTAAATCGCACGACGCAATAAACGCCATTTTTCTGCTTGCCATATTGGTATTTACATGCAGTTCTTTGGCCCGGGTAGATTTTACCCGATAGACCAGCACAGGCACAGAGCTAAAAGAACATGGGTTGCCAGGTGCACGGCAACAGTAAGTGCTGGGGTTGTGCAGCCCACAGGCTGGGCAGTGCTTGAGACTGAAGGTTACACTCCAGCTGGGTCCTGTTATTGGAAAGACGTTCATTGAGCTTCCCCTCAACTGTGGCAGCAGCTCAAATCACGCTAATGAGCAAAAAGTGGTTCTGGCAAAATAGTCCCAAGTGACACTCAGAAACAGTCATTTGAATGCTAACTAGGGCTTGTCTCACGGGCAGCCCACGGGCAGGTTCAGAACATCTTGTCAAAACAATGCCAAGAACATTCAATATTAAAAAAAAAAGAGCAAATTGTTCTCATATCTGTAGGACTGAATTTGTCCCGTCTCCCCCACGCACAACGTGCTGCCAAACATGGGTTTGCCTTTTGAAATCATGGCACACGCTGAATTGTGGTTGGGCTTTGCTTAGGGTTGTGGGTTGCCCTCCACCAGAGCACAGCCAAGATGCTGGGCTGGGCACAGCCCCACAGAGCCATCCATGCATAGGATGTTGTGCTGTGTACGGTTCACAGCAGTTTTGTTGTGAAGTCCTTAAAAAAACTTTGTCCCTTCCAACCCAAGCCATTCTATGATTCTGTGATAAAGGAGAACATGTTGTGTAGGTTGGTGTAGTATCATCAGCGTCCCATCGATTTACAGTGACTTTTCCTTGATGTGCTTTTGTGCGCCGTCCCAAAGGAGAGGGAGAACTTGGGGAAGTCAATCTGATGCGCAATTTTTGCTTTATGTGAGAAAACGTGGATGAATTTAGGGTGAATATGGAATCAGAAATCAATCAGTGACTGGTTATTGTTTCTTTGATGAATGGATTTCAGATTTTTTTTTTTTTTGTGGCCTTTAGGAAACGTTTTGCCAGGTTCAGTGAGCTTACAATGCTAAAAACCAGGCAAGAAAATGTATGACTTTTAATTAGTCCTCATCTTTTGGTGTGATCTTAAATCACCGAGGCAGAAGTGAGAAAAGAAATCATAGCGCATCTTGTGCACATTTTCATTTTTTTTCCTAAATGTTCCATCTTAATCATCTTTCTGAGTATTAGTTAAAACAGACGATAAGAGCTCGAATGTGGGCCTTTGTCCTATTGTATACGTGGTCATTATTTTTAAGCATTTCTCTCTGCCATCCAAATTACAAAAGAGTTGTTATTCAGAGTCTAAAAAAATGTGAGGCTTTATTACACAACCCATCATCATGTGGAGGAATTGTTCGTTAGTCACACTAATTGCCTGATCTCTCTGACTACCGCTGGGAAGGACAAAAGCGTGGATGGGTGCTGAATGCAACCTGCAAACTTTGAGTCTACAATTCAGGGTGAAATGAAGAGACTGTACAGCTGAAGATGGTATCTCTCAGACCCAGAGAGATGAATACATGAGATTCTAAATCGTTCAGTGACTCCAATGAGCTTATAATGAAAGTAACTGAAAGTATTTACTTTTATAAGTATGGGAACTTAGAAGCAGCGTTAGAAAGTAGAGTCAGCTCAATGAGAGCTGGGAACATGTAAATATTGTCCAGCGGCTCAATAAATGAGGGAGATTAAACATGCCTTTGGAGATCAATAATTGTTAAATACTCTGAGCTACTTTATGATAACTATGAGAGATTTTTCTTTTAGCCAGGAAGGAAGGGAGATGTTTGTTCATAAAGTTGCTTAGAAGCAAGAATTGCAATCTAATATGCAGTGCTGTTCCTTTTATGTGGCTCAGGGATTTTTCTTTCTTACGACATGTGACAAAATTTAGCCCAGCGAAAGTCTTAATTCTAGGTAAGTATGCTTACGGCTGAACTGAGATCTTGCAAATCTGGTGTAACTTATGTTAGATGAACTCTGTTTAACTGCAGAATACTCTTCAGAGTTACGCATCTTTTATCACAAGATGGAAATATGGTAAATGGTCTGGTAGACCCTCACCGATCTCTTTTCCTTTGCTGACTTGCTTGCACGCCAAAGCCTTTATTGCGCATAGAGACTTAGACTTGGATTTATCTAGATTAAAACATCCAGCACTTAGGCATCCCATCTGATTTTCTCTCAGACTGCTACATTTGAGAGGGGACAGTCAGAACTATCAATTACTTGATAAAGTTAATAGCCTTTGGGGGACAGGGATAATAATGAAAGTAATTACTAATGGGAGTTTTGGCAGATTAAACGGAGTCTGCAAATGACATGAGATACAGTTCTTCCCTGTGTCAGTGTGGATAGTGAAATACCTGGATATGCTTTCTGGAGATCTCTGTCAGACCATCATTTTTATTTTCCATGTAGCCATGCGCCTCGAGCTGTCCATGAATAAGGAAGAAAGAAAAAAAAGAAACTAATTTAAAAGTATAGACTATATTCTTGCTGTGACCTCAGGGTTGTGATAGCCCTGGTAAGGCCCAGCTCTTCTTATTTAATAAATTCTGGATGCAAAGCTTCACTTACTTACACCATATTAAAAAGAGTTTGAAACATTAACTTTAAGGATAGTCACTTCTACGAAGTGCCTTCTCATTTTCACTGACTTTCTTCACAGTAGTACCGTACATTAAAGAAGTAAGAAGGAGAGTTTTTGCCCTGTGGCAAAGGGATATTACTTTTACTCAGACTGTAGAAGTGAGGCTGTGATGCCAGGAAAAATGAATGTCAATGGCACAGAACAGACAAAATGTTATTGAAGTTCTTTCTTAGCATCAGATTTCCAATAGTAGTGTTGATACAATGAAGGCTGCGCTTCAGCAGTACACGTGGAGTTGTGCTTTTGGTCTCAAGCTCAGTTACTTACCAGCAGTAAACACATAATAAGGCTGCCTGTTCCGTGGGGTGACACCACCAGAAATAGGATGTGCTGAAGTGCTCTGCTCTGTTAGGAATTTCAGGGATATTCTGGTAAAGACTTTTGGAGAAAGAGGAGTATAATGTCATGATTTTTGTGAGGCTATGAGAAGGAGCATGAGTGCAAAGGAAAGTTGTGTTAAATGCAATGGCATTACTGTATTTGCAGCAGGGCATGTGATATTTAAGCTGTAAGTTCACTCTTCCTAGAAAACATAATCACGTGAAAATGTATTCATTTTTACTTTCTATTCTTCACGAACATGTTTGAATGAGGATAGCATTGAATTTATTCAATGTTATTTTATCCCATGCTGTTTGATGGAGTGCCTTGTTTTCCCCAATATTATTTCAAGGAAGGGCAGCTGAGCAAGCTCCAGTAGGGCTGGTACATCCAGATGTCTGTCCTGTAGTATTTAAATGATGGTATTGTTTGCATGCTTCTTCTTGGGAAGGATGACAGGTTTGATTATTTTTAGGTCTGCAGTATTGGACTGTGTCCACATTTCTCAGTTTCTTGACTCAGGAGCAAGGCAAGTGGCCCAAACCCATGAAAACTGAATCTGTTATATTGCCTCAAAGAAATGGGACTTCTCTGCCAGGATAGCTGATAACATCACCCAGACAGCAAGTTTGCTTTCTCCAAGATGAAGTAATCAGAGTGCTTTGCTGGGTTTCACCAGCTGTGACAAACTCCAACCCTCCCTACAGGCTTCCATTGCCCCTTCGGCCTTCCTCAGCTGTGATGCTGTTCTTGTCCCAGCCATATCTCATCTCAGGAAGTGGTGGCAAAAGCAGATGGCAGGGGTGGTCCCCAGCCTATCACAAGAGCATACAGAAGTCCCGCAGCCTTCATGGATGAGTGGGGCTGCCGGGACACCTCTGGGTTACTGTTCCCTTATTTTTCCTGGTTTGTGCATTGCAGTAAATATCCTTTGGCCAGGCTGGGCTGGAACAGCAGTGTCATGAGCTCAAGCTGGGTTCTGCTGGCCACAGGCAGCCCCAGACTGACTGTCAGGGCCGTGTTCTCACGTCAGGATTTGGCTGTGCTGGCTCAGCAGTGTCCCACCAACAGCCGAAATCCCTCTGTGTTGCCAGAGCAGAGCAAAGAGTGTACAGTCCTGACCCAGTTCTCTAATGATGCTTCCCTTCATTATACATCACATTTCTTCCTGCCTTGTGCCCCACACTATATATTATATCGATCTCTTTCCTTGACTTCTCTGACCGTGTAGTGATTTGTCTTCTCTTGCTTTCCTGCCCGCTCATTGAGCATGCCATTACTAGCTCCTTGTCTCCTTTTTTTTTCTTCTTATTGTGCTGCTGTTTCTCCTTTTTTTCCCTTCCATCTCATTCAATAACTTTGTCTCTTTCCTGTGGCCTGGCTTGCCAAATGAAACATGATAAAAACAACCCTTTTGCAATATGTAGTGATGTAATTAATTTCTTCTGTTGCACAACTAAGATGAATAGAGCTACTTTTTGTACAAAATTGATTTTTCTCTTCATGGTGACTGATGCTCGAGTCTCATCTTTTCAGATATTTTTAGCATTTACATCTACATCAGGGAGTATTTAATAAAGAAGGTTTTCCCCAATTTCAATGAATATTTTAAGAGCTGTAACATCCATATTTTGTCTTGAGAGATTTGCATAAAATCTCACTGAAACTGCTGAGTGCTTTCATTAGACTTTGGAGAACACTCCATTGCCCAACAAAATACATGCGGTGTATTATCCAGTAGTTATAGGATCTTACCACCTGCAAATGCAGCCCATAAGCCTCCGGTCAGCAATAGCCAGACACCTCATTGCCTGTCATCTCGTCTATCCAGAAAATGTTCAGGCAAATTCCTACTGAGATCAACGACAAAGTTCTAGATTACCTCAGATAATTTTCAACGAATGGGATAATTTATTCAATTAAAATCTATTAATATCACTTTGGGCTTTTAGCTGTGATTTTAAGAAATCTTGAGGGAATCAAACTGCAAAAAATCTCTCTAAGCGTGTCTTAGACAAGTTTAAAAACGTAATAAAGAAGAATTAGGAGTATAAACAGAAAATGCGTTGCTGTAAATGCTGCTGACTGGATGGCTCATTGGCTTAGTTTCTAGAGAATGAAAAATGTTAGACTGATGTAAATTTTCCTTTGCCAAATTTCAGGTACCCAAAGAGGGGGTTGGTTTAGCACATCCCGTAGTAGGCATCTGACTTGGGCGGGATGAATCACCCTCTGGTGACTGCTTTCTATTTTTGTTGGCTACAGCGTTAACCCGAACACCTCGCTGAGGCTGTGCACCCAAAGTTTGGATGATCCACGTTTTATGAAGGTAGTCCAGGCCCAATTTTGAAAGGGCAGGAGTACAGAGAACAAAACGTGATTTCTAAATCAGAGGCAAAAATCAGTCCAAGTTATTTGGACCGTAGGTACCTTCTCCCTTACCCAGGTACAGAGAAAAGCGTAAGAAAATATAAAATAGCATCACCTGATGCTGATTTGTAAGCTGAAGTTTCACAGCTGTCGCTGAAATGCTTGTGTTCTCTCAGCTCCGTACTTTCGGGTGGATTTATGATGCTGAGGTTTTTATCTCTTCACCAAATTTTTACAGACTTCGGGCTATTTGGTTGTGGTCAAGCAGAAAAGCCAAATCCTGATCCAGGCTGCTTTGAAGTTTCAGAGAGCTTTTTTTGCCTGAGACTTGACTTTGATCACACAGATTCTGTAATTTCAACGATTTGAAGATTGAGATATATGAAGTATGAGCTGGCAGCCTGGGTTAAACAGGCTCTTTTGAAAACTGCAGAGATGGCCACTGTTGGCCACTTAATGCCACTAGGGATATCCTTTATGAGCTTCTTTGTGTATTGATTCCAAAGGAAATAGTGCTCACCTGACGATGGAAGGAAATAACCAGCTTGTAAGGAGTCTGTCCGTTCAGTTTGAACCACCAATTCGCAGCACTGGGAAATGAAACGTGGTGCTGCCCGCTGTAATTTGAGTGCTCAGGAGAAGCAAATTGAGAATAGTTATATGAATATTATAATCCGGGCACTCTGTTATATGCAGAGTGTATCCGTATTGATAAGTGGTTATTATTCTTTCCGAGCTGGCCGACATTTATGATTTTCAGGATTTAGACTGGGGTTTTCAGTTCAGTTAAGTCAGTTGTCTGCAAATAAGCATCTGTTATGTTTAAGTTTCCCAGAGCCTTTCTTTCAAACCTGTTATTTTCTCTGAATCAAATGCTCAGTTCAGCAGGGCCTGAAAATGAAAACAAACCCCAAATGGTCTCAAAAGGATATTTTGGAAAGAAAAAAAAACAACTGCTTGAAAAGCTAAGAACAAGCTGGGGTAAAATACATGTTCTAATATTTGTTATTTATCTAGATCTTTATAAAATCATTAAAAGAGAAACGTATTTATGGGTTCTTCAGTAGTCAGGATAAATGGTGTCAAGGAAGCCATGCGACCATGCTTTCCTATTGCAAGGTTTCTTGCACATTGAGATGAGGTTCACGTGTGCTGCAGGTGGGTGAACATCTCAGTCGGGTGTCTGTGGGCATGGCTCTGCCCCACTTCCCTGTGTTGTGTCCCATGTTGGTATATTCAAGGAAGATCTTGGAAAAGACAGCCCAACCTTTCTTGCTTTGGTTCTCTCTTATATCAGCTCAACTACTGGGAATTGAAAAGAGAAAAAGGAAGAAAATACTCCATGGTAACACAGGAAAAAAGTCAAATGGACCTTTAATGCAAACCCTCAGAGGTGCTCTCTGACACCCATCCAAATGTTGGATTTCCTGTAAGGCCACACATAAACTAACATCAACATCTCTGAATGTTTTCAGTGGCTTCTTGAAGAGGTGAGAGGAAGAGATCCTTCTGTTGAGGGATGACATTTAGCGGTTCAAGACTTTAGGGTCACAGATAGCAAAAGAAGAAAGTGGGTGAAAACAAAGACCAAAGCAGTCAGTGTCTGAGATAAATACTGTTCTGTAGCAGCTTCACTGGCACAGGCTTTCTAGAGACTGAAACACCAAGCATAGAGTGCAGACTTCAAGGATTTGCTGCAGATTTGAGCTCCAGCTTTACCAACACATCCTCTTCAACACATAACTTTAGCTATGTGTTTACCCCCACTCTAGATGGGTTCTGAGTCCAGTAAGAGGAATCCCACCAGGTTTACTGACATGTGGACAATTGGTCAGTGTTTTAGATTTTTTTTTTTAATTAATGTTTCTTTTTTTGTTATTATTATTTATTTCTAATTTTACTGTATTAAAAAATTTTGCATTGCTGTTTCTTATTCAGAATTATTTATTATTGTGGAAGAGGATGAGGATTGTTTTCAAGAGAAGCGTATCAGGAAAGCGTATCAGAAAAATCAACATGATTTCACTGTGCAAATAACCAGTAGTCCCAGTATTAGTAGGGTCTGCTGAGTCGACTTCAAGGGCCTTCTCTAACTGTCTCTGCAGACTGTATTAGAAAGTTGGTTTCACTAACTTTCTTCTAGTGGCAGCTGCCCGACCCAATTAAATAGATTCATTAGCTCCAATATGATTTCATTAGCCAATGCACTTTATGCCTATTAAGCAACTTCGCTTATGTTCTTAGACAAGTGATGATGCATCTTCTGGTGAGCATACTTATTAGCTCATTGGTCTGGATAAACTGTTTTTTATTTATATTTTCAATTTGTCATTACTCCTGAACTGTACCAGCTAAGGGATGAATGTAAAAAGGTAATTAAGCTGGTGAGGCTTAATTATTTTTTGTTTCAACTGTCTCTCAGAACCACAGACTGGCCAACCGGGCGAATGAGCACTAATGAATGAAGCCAAATGATTAAAACATCAGTCACTGTCCTGCCAGGTCAATTGAAAGCTGGGATTGGCTGCACTAAAAGTGTAACAGTTGCTCTGAAAAGCCAAAAAGGCAGAGTTAATGTTCTCCCAGTCCTTCTCCTGTTGAGCTGACAGCGATGGGTACCAAACACAGACCTATGAACAGTAATGATGTCACTTACAGATTGGTTCAGCACAGGTATTTCAGGCGAATTAGGTAGACAAAAATGTTGATTTAGTCAAAGGAACGTGCATTCATTAAATGAAGGTGAATAGGATAGCTGACGTAGCAAATTAGCTGACTCAAGAGGTAGGCTGCACCTCCTGACTAAATTGTCCAGATTATGAAAGGAATGAGACATTTATGTATGAACAGTGTGTATTTATTATTACATTATGTAGTTATGTACAAAAAAAAAAAAAAAAAAAAAAAAGGAAGAAATTATATGGATTTTACATGGATTTGTCTGTGGACATCACTAATTTACTTCAGGCTCTGAAGGTACAGCTTTGTGTGTAGCTGGGGCAGGGGGAGGGTGAGACTCGGAGAAAGCAGGGTGAACTAGAAGCTCATTCTGCATTCCAGATGGCGTAAACCACATTACCACATTATTGCTCAAATGGGCTCATTAGCTCCTTACTTCATGGCACTTTTTTAGCAGCAGCGTAGTGTGGCTCTGTTTTTTCTGATTTTTCTTGGGCTTCCTTGGGACATGACTGATGTGCAAGGCACAAATGAAACGGTTTTGTTCGTACTATAACCCCGATGAGGATGTGTTGAGTGCTCTTTGGGGACAGATCGGGAAAAAGCAGAAAATAAAGATTTTCAGCTGTTAAGAAGTAAAACACAATGCAGAGTGTTTTACCTGATCTGATTGTATCTCATCTAGGCCCAATAAAAAGGAAAGATGAGTCTCTAAGTTTACTTGGGTTCTGCAGCACAGAAAGTAAATAAAACATTAGAGTTTTGTGATTATTTTGGCTTTCCCCCTTCCCTCCCCCATGCACTATTTAGATTTTGAGTTTATAAAGGAAGCCGAGGCTTTTGTGTGAATAAGAGTTCCTAAGAGGAGATTGGATTTTTTCTGGTGTATGCTGACAATAGTTGTTACTCTGAAGCCTACAGTCTACCCTCAGCTGTCTCCATCCCACCGTATGGAGACACTGAAGCTCGCTGATCCAGCATTCCCAGAACATGGTTGTGTCTGTAATTGTACGAAGACGCATGGCAACCCATGAGAAAAATTCTGAATGATGGGCAGAGGTGCAATCTCAGTGTTTCACATAACTGGTTCTGAGGGAGTAGCTGGAGTAAATATTATTTAAATATTAATATTTAAAACTTAAATGTTTTATAAATATATCATAATGTATCTAATGGACTGCACAGAGCTTTGGATAAAAGAATCTTAGAATCACCAAAGTTGGAAAAGACCTCCAAGATCATCCAGTCCAACCATCCATCTACCACCAATATCTCCCCGCTAAACCACATCCCTTAGTACAACATCTAAATATTTCTTCAACACCTGCAGAGAGGGTGACTCAACCACCACTCGGGCAGCTCGTTCCAGCACCCAATCACTCTTTCAGAAAAGATATTTTTCCTTACATCCAACATTGGCTCAACTTGAGGCCATTCCCTCTTGTCGTATCGCTAATCATGAGGGAGAAGAGGCTGACCATCGCCTCGCCGCAGCCTCCTTTCAAGCAGTTGTAGAGGGCTATATGATTTCCCCTGAGCCTCCTCTTTTCCAGATTAAACAATCCCAGTTCCCTCAGCCGCTCCTAATAAGACTCGTGAATTATCACCTACTTCTATGACAGAATGTGTTTGTGATATTTGTCTTAATGGATGGGGGTTTTTTGCCTTACTCCGTCTGGGAAGATGGCAAGCATTAGGTGCCAAGAGTCAGGCTCCACTTCTATTTATGTCTGTACAGGATGTCTGGTTGTTTGTTTGGGAGGATGGCTGGAGAGAAGGAATATTGACATGTGCTGGCATACATGGACTAGTTTGCTTTATAACATAATTTTCAGTGTAATGGTTAATGGGACTATTTTAATTGTTTTAATGTTTGTTGTGTTGTGAAGTAAAGTTAGCAATTATCCCTTTTATTGTTTGTTTGTTTCTTTAGTCCATGCTTTCTGGGATAGGTCTTCTAGGGCAGCAGATGGTAAAAAGGAGATTGAGGTAGAAATTAAAGTTTCTTGTTACAACTAACAGTTTTTATGGTTTGTAATAGAGGTTTCATTTCTGTGGTTAAACAGTGTAAACAGTTTTCATTAGCAACTAAATTTAACATAATTTTCAGGAAGATGCAATTTCTGGTAACTGAGAACGATGATTGATATTGATCTAGCAATGAAGGAAGAAACAATTAAAATGCTGAAAGTTAAAATTGGGAGAGAGGGATGAAGATGAAGCTTTCTAATTTGTAGGAAATGAATCAACAGCGTGCATGACTTTGTTTGGAAATGTACAATGTTTTCAAAAATGCTTATGAATAAATTATCCTACAGCTGTACCGTGAGGTGTCAACAGAGGCTGTGTAATTGGAACACATGGGCTGAGCAGTCCTGGAAGAGACTTATGAAGAAGTTCACAGTGGGTTCTTGCTTCATACAGTGAAATATATCCATGTTTCAAATCAATCAGTTCTTTTCAATTCACTGATTCAGACTGCCCAGAGAAACTGTGGTTGCTCCATCCTTGCAGGCTTTCAAGGCCAGGCTGGATGGGGCTGTGGGCAGCCTGAGCTGGTGCCTAATTTAGTGATTTGCAGCCCTGCCCGTGGCAGGAGGGTTGGAAGGAAATGATCTTTGACGTCTTTCTAACACAAGCCATTCTAACATTCTGTGATTCTAAGATTTTATGATCATGGTGTGTGGTCCTTTTACCTAACCAAGATCAGCCTTTTTGTAGGGGCCTGATCGTCGGGTGGTGGGTGCTAGCATGTTCTGGAAAATCCATATCCTTTGGACTTTGTTTGCAGCCTTCTCATTTGAAGCACCAAGTCTCTAGTCATCCTTGACTATATTTTCAGGCTAATAAGAAATATATCATTTTAAGAAAGGTCATATAAACTCGTCATTTGAATTTTAGCTAAAAGCACCTGTATGATTTTGTAAATTTGTCTCTAGCTCCTGAGTCTTTGCTGATTGTTCTGTAAACCACAAGCTTACTAAGTCTGTGGTGTTGGAGCAACCCCCAGTGCCTCACTTGCAGGAAGTCATTGGGAATTCTTTCCCCAAGAACTGCATGGAGGTACCTTCTGCACTGGCGTCGCTTAGCACCTGCTTCCCTGGGTATTGTCAAGGAGTGGACATGTTGGTCAGTGCCTGTGTACATCCAAGAGATTTTTCCCTTCTATTATGCTGATATTAGAGGTTGGCAAGAACTGATTCGTACAGAAGCCTTGTGTGAAATTCAGTGCAAGTTGTGACTGTATGTTGGCTGCTTCAGGAGTGTTAACCATATGCCATGCAGCTCAGCAGAGACCCTGGTGTGGCTGCTCGTTGGCTTGTCCTTTCTGTTTCGCACTGGAAGTGCCAAAATTTGTTACTGTACCAGCAAGGAGGCAGGGGGAGAATAATATCAGTGGGTATGGATACTGAGGCTCAATGGCAGTGGGAAGGCAGTCAGTGGAAGGGATAAAACATGAGCCTGCTCCTGCCCTTCGCAACAGGACTTCTCCAACCCCTGGAGCTGCAGCATCTTCGTTGTGTAATAATGTCCCAGCAAGGGGAGCACAGTAAATACAGGGGTAAGGTCCGTTTTGCAGTGTGCCCAGTAGGCAACCATTACTATGCAGAAGTGTACTCACGGCTGATACTGCCACCTCTGCCTATTTCCCAATAATGCTGAGTAGACCAAAACATGGATCTTTATCAGATCGACAGGTACCATGACTGGGAGCTCTGCCGGCTGCCAAAAAAACAGTTTAACTGATTCAGAGGAATAAATAAAAAAGCTTGCAAAATATGCAGATATCCTCTTGGCACAGATTAAAGAACATTAGGAGGAAATGGGCGCTTGCAATATCTTTGCTTTGTTTATGGTGCGATAAAATTCTCCTGTGGGGCGAAGAGCTTTTCATGAGGTGGTTGTTAGGTAGCTGCTTCAGCCCACTTCAGAAGAAATTTTAGAGTGCCTGTTTGATTTAACAAGTCTAGATGTTCCTAATTATTCTTCCCTTGTCTGATGTAAGTGACCAGGAAAGGTGCAGTTAGTTCAGGAGGATATATTGAGTAGAAATATGCAAATGAAATTCATTGGGTTTCAAAAACATTTATTGCTACAGCTTTGTCTTCAGTCTTAGCTCCAGCTATTTTATTTTATTTTATTTTATTTTATTTTATTGCATTTAGTGGCAGTATTATGTTAACATAAAAAATTAGATTTGCATTTGTTCTTATCTTTAAGAATTTGTGCCCTAAGGCCATTGCCTTAAGTCCTGTCTTCTCTTTGAGTGCTGCAAAGATATCGATCATTTCCATTCTTTTAAATACATTTCAATGTGGTGGAGGGATGCCAGAGTTACTCATTCTCTGGTGTGCTTTGCTATTAAAAAGCTTTAGCTTCTTGCTGTGATGGCTGTCTGAGGTCTTTGTGAATTGTTCCATGCTATTGTTTATCAGAATTGCTATAGTTTGTGAAAAGAAAAGCTTTGGCCATTAATGCAAGCCAAAAGATCAAACCGTATTAAATGGTAATGTACCTTTTTGAAATTTCTAGAGAAAAGAATGTGGAAAAATCTTAGAATATACTTGGAAATTAAGAAAAGCACTAAAGTTTACAAAATATCTGCTATCATAAGAGTTTCATTCTGAGATAATCAGGTCAAAGATGTGCCATCCTTTCTACCTAAACAAAGAGGTTATATGAATAAGTGGTTGCAGGAAACATTTCTGGCCATTGCAGTAATAATAATTATCATAATGCAATTGCAAGGAAGAAATTTTATCACTACAATTACCTATAAAGGAGATTTGAAAAAATCCTAATAAGAAACAATTTAAGCATAAATGGAAGTTATTGTTTCAAAACTAGATAGAATCAGCTACCAACAATACGCAGTGTGGCTTAGTTAACACTTGTAAAATACGAAATCTCTAGGAGGTCTCTTTGCAGTAGAGTTTAGGGACGTATTATAACTGAAGGTAATTGAATAGCAATTAACTTGAGTTAATGAACATGCATTCTTGAGAAGACACAAAACAGTTAATGGATCAGCCCAGAACGAGCCACAATTAGGAACAGACCTGGTTGTTTTGCTGAGCAAGCATCTGCAGAATACCCATGCTAGAATAAATAGGAATGTTAATTAACTTGAGTTAATAGCATTCATCTCTATGGTTATTCCAACCAAAGGAGATTCTGTAGGTAATCCAGAACAGCTGTTGATGTTTCATAGCTAAGCAATTAAAGAGATTACCTCTATTAACAATGGCACAAGCTTTTGTTAACTACAAAATGGAAAGCAATAAACAGGAGTTTGAGTTACAGGAATTGGAATTCATGTTATGTTAGTGAACCAGCTGAACTGATGTGGAGAGCCTCTTTCATCAAAACTTCAGACAACACAGAGAAGACAACGCAGTTCAGCAGTGCCGTGTACAGGCAGTGTCAGGTTGTTGTGGAGGTGAATGCTTGAACGTGTGGCTCTTGAACAGCAAGTTGGGGGTCTGAATTTATCAGCTGAAAGAAAACTTGATTGCCAAATATCTTCTGTTTGTTCAGAAAATGAAAAGCAGTTTTATGCTGAAATTCCTCAAGTGATTGTAGGGGCAGATAAGATGTTTCTTGGAACTTGAATGTGAATATTTGAACACGGTCCCAAAGATAAGAGGAGCCAAAGCATGGAGAGCTTACAAGTTTAAATACCCCCTTCTGAAACATCTATAGTGAGCTTAACAAGACGCTAATAATGTACAAAGTCAATAGCCAGATGAGAAGTTAAAAAGCAGATGTATAAATAAGTTGTTTGCATTATTCAGCAATTAGATAAATAAGTATTCTTCAGTAATTTAGGAATCTCTGCCTTATCCTACCAGGAAATTCTTCAGAAAAAAAATAGATACGATTCAGCAGAAAGACGAATCATGAAAAATTAGCTGCTGTGCATGCAAAACAGTTACTTCTAATGATAGAGCAAAGTGAAGTTCAGTTCATACAGTGGAAATGAGAAACCATTGCAAGATCCCAGTAGAGTTCTGTGCGCCCACTGACCTGAGCTGTTTATTCAATGGGGGCTGCCTTTATTCTTCAAAGTACTTCTTAAATAACATATAGTTTCACTGGGAAAGAAAGGCATGTAATGAAACGGTGATGAATGAAAGAGCTGAAGGCTCGTGTAGGGAAATCTGCACCACGTGGTGTGGTTTTGTGCAGGGAGCCACGAGGTCACCGCAAAGCGCTAACAGCCGCACTTCCCCACCGGCGGCTGATGCCCAAACATGGGCTCTGAGCTCAATTCTGCAATCGCAATTAATGCCTTTCCTTTCACTCACCTACATGTCGTTCAGGGAGCTGTCTTGGAAGAGACAAATTAATGACTATTAAGAATTTTATACCCTGCTATTTTCTCTATTTACCGATGTTACACTCGCTCTCTTCTCCAGAAATACTTTGTCTGATGTTTAATAAGCGAAGCTATTATTATCTTAAATTACAGAAATTTTCTTACCCCTTCATAGCTATTGAGAAGGATTTAAAAAAAAAACCACACAAAAAAAGCACCTTTAACAGGACTTTAACAAAGTGACTGCGTGATCTTATAGTAGTGTTGTCAGTGATACACCTGTATTGCAGCACTGTAGAGCTGCAGAGGAATGAAAAGAGGTGACCAATCTGGAACAAAAAGAAAACGTTGAGGTCAGAGGAACGCTGAAGGATGGATGGGTTTGAGCCAGAGGCAGATTATATGTGCTTTCTATACCCTTGTTGCAAATTTCAATACTTCCACTGAAGTACTGGCCCTACAAACATAAGTAAGCTTTGAAAACAGAGGTTGTTAACAAGTTTGCAGCTGAACCTCAATTTTCTTTTCTTTTTTTGGCATGACAGAAACACTCCTTGCTCCCTGTGCCTGTATAATTAGTGTTTTAATGTTTGTTTTCCTTTGGCTGCATCTGTCTGTTTAGATATTCTGTCAGTTCTTTCAGCATTCACATAAATTAAAATTCTATCCAGAATAACTCCAACTATGCTTAAGATATATAAAGGAGTTTCGGCTCCCAGGAAGATCTTTTCAAGTTTGTTCTTAAATAAGCTCTTCTTTAAGTTACAAAGACTTCTGCTGTTAAAGTGAGAAAATTCTGCAAACGTTTTATAGATTAGAAGCTATTCCATTAAGCTGCAAACTTCATTTAGGAGCATCTTCTCAGGAGCTGTTCCCCTTCCCCATGTTAGGAATATTGTCTGAGGACTTCCCAGAACTATGCCATGTATGGCACTTATTGCCAAGATTGCTGAGGTCTTTAAGGCTTTTTTTTTTTTTTTAATTGAAAGAAAATAAGTTGCTTTCTTTTTTTTATAAGCCTCATTAGATAATATCCGTTGTATTTACTCATAACTGTACCAACTGTACCAGTATACTGTACATTTCTTACTGTGTCAGTAAACACAAACTTCAAATAATGAATTAGAATAATAAATTATAACATTGATATTAGTAACGCTCTCTCAATAATGAGATCACTGACCACTCTTCCCGTGGTATCACTCACTGACAGTCCCATTGAAGAAAGATTTTCCTGGGCACAGTGTTTTACCCACGTACATAAGGACTTCACAGTGCATCCGACAGCTGACAAAGAATAACTTATTCAAAAGCACTTCCCCAGTAATCCATCTCAATTCCTTGTTTATTACCTTTGGAACTTTCTAGCAGTTTTGTCAATAAGATATTGCTTCTGGCAATATTCTGTTAATATCCCAAATTTATCATAAGGTTCTAAATTTCCAGCAGTCACCAAAATGTCCCATTGAGCTATTTAAGCTCCCTGCAACCACATTCCTGTAGCCCAGGAAAAATATATTTTGTCCTATATCCCTGAGTATTTTCAGATTAAATTCCCTGAAGTTGCCAAATATGCCAAAACAGCAGCGAGAAGTCTTGTTTAGGATTGAGATGGATGGAGAGGGGAGGAGGTGGTTATGGTTGCAGAGATCCCAGCCCACTGTCCCTGGAGGTGTTCAAGAACTGTGGAGATACGATACTTATGGACATGGGTCAGTGGGCAGTGTTGGTGATAGGTGAACAGTTGGACTGGATGATCTTAGAGGCCTTTTCCAGCCTTGGCTTCTGTGATTTCTCGCTGCTGAAATCTCATAGCTTGGGGCAGCACAGGTTCTGGATGCTGTACGCTTTGTGTTCTCTTAAGGGACAGAAATTCCATCTAGAGCACTTCAGGTCCCTAACCAAATGCGCTTAGCAATCATGTGTCATTATCCCGCAACGGTTCTTCTTTTGGAAAGAGAACTCTTATCCTGGCAGCGACAAACGGCAGCTGCCAAGGTGGCCAAAAAACTGAAAGGAAAGCCTGAGTTTCTCTCCAAGCCCTGCCTGGGCCATGATGAAGAGCCACAGGGTGCCTCTGGCTGCCTCAGAGCCCAGCTCTGCAACTTGTTTCTTTATTTTCTTTGAAAGATTCCCCATGGAGCAGAACCAGATGCCAAAGGCCTCTGCCAAACCTCACCAACGCTCACTGGAGAATGCCTTGCTTTTTCGTTTGCAGTATGGCATTCTGCTCACTCTTGCTCATTTTGTCATGCTGGAGGAAGCAGGCATCGGTGTCACTGCGAAAATATGCCCAGCAGATCCCCTCCAAAATGCACATGGCCCAGCAGAGGTCCAGAAGTGGTTCATGAGAGAGGAAATCCAGGTCTGAGGCAGTATTTCTTGTGGAAAAAAAAACATATAAAATAAAATCATTATTTGGATGATTTTGGTGCTGGTAAAAGAATAATTACTATTATAAATTAGCTGCAGTAAGGTTGCATATAGCAGACAAATGAATAAGAATGCAGATTGTGAGTGGCCCAATTTGCTCCTGCTGGCATCATGTTAGAAAGGAGCAGAAGGAGGGATACACACAAACATCCCCGAATAAGGAGTATTTCTGTAATGAAGTGACACACAGAGCTGTGCTCTCTAAAAGCAAAAGCCCGCTAGGAAAAAAAAAAATCACTTTCCTGTGACTTTAAAACTGTCTGTTTCAAAAAGTGTTGGAGAAGGGGGCTGTGTCTGTCTTTGTTGTAGTTTGCAATCAGAGTGGGTGGCAGTTGTATATTTTTGCATGTCATTCTCGGCTATTTGGAGCACATAATACCACACTCCTGCCTTCGAAGAGAATCTCTTGGCATCGGCAGAAGTCCCCTATGACTCAGTAAGCCCCACTCAATAAATAATATGAAATTTTAAAAAGCCTACACGTGGGTTCAGCTTATAAAGAAAAGACTTTTTTTTTGTTTTTTTCCGCCTCAACAAACAGTAGGAGAACAGTCTCAGTGTTTTCTAGTGGCTTCACAGCTCAACAAGTACAAACGGTCGTAATGATAATTCTGGTCAATTATGTGAGGAAGCCTCATCCTGCAGGGTTGCTGACAGCACATTGCTTATTCCTGCTCTCTGTAAACTGTTTTCATTCTTCTGAAGGCTCTTCTGGATGCTCACTGAAATGTTTTGAAGAAAGCGATGGCATGGAGTGCAGTGGATCTTCTGGAAAAGGAGACAGAGCAGTGCAAACCACAGGGGAAAATGGGGTGTATCTGGAGTTGGCATTTGAAAGTTGCTAAATTAACCTGTTGTTTCATGGGAGAAGGGTGTATGAAGCGTTTTGGCTGCAGGACCGACACAGGAATACACTGGAGAGGCACCTTGGGAGCCTCCTTCTTTAGCACAGCTTTCTTGTATGATGGTGGGGTGATCCCCAACGTTGTGCCTCAGTTTTCCCTAAGACAATGCCCATGTGTGAGCATGCACACAGCACAACATGTGCCACACACCGGTGTGTATGCCACACGCAGATGCGTACACCACGTATTAGGTGTGTTAGCAGCTTTGCATCAGTTCTGGTGCTAAATATACTGGAGCTGGGAGTTTTGGGAGGAGTTAAGTGATGACGAGTCATTAAACTTCAGCTTAGCAGTGGCTGCACATTGCAGATCTGATCTCATCCTTTGCCCACCATTGACAAACATGAGGGACCCTTACCGTACCCACGCGTTTCCCTCTGTGAATAGTTATTGGCTACCATTTGTCCAAAAAGCAGTAGAAGCAATGTACTTATTTCTGCCTATCTGGGAGAAGAGCTTTCATTTCTTTCATTTCTTTGCTGTCCCCAGAGCCTGCCCACTAACAACGTCATATACACACTGTAGATAAGACTGGAAGACAGTTTAAATTATTTCTCAGTATATTCTGATAGTGAAAGAGCTAAATCATATATTTTTGTGACAAATACAGCTTAAAAAATTCTGTTCTGGTTCCTTAGTCTTGAAGGCAGCTTCTTAACAAGAGGACTATCGATTCTTAACACAGTGAATTTTATTTTAAAGCAAATTTCTTTTTACCTATCTGTTCAAAGAAATTGAATTTGTCCTATACTGTGTCTCTCACTGAAAATCTGAGACTTGATTAAAAAGCAATAATCACTGGGACAATCCCTGAAGTGACTCTACATCGGTACGGTTGGGAACGCGTTTTGGAAGTATATTTTATTTTGTATCTGTTTATTGTTTTGCTTGGCAGCCTATTTATTTTCTGGTTTAATCCTATTGCACTGAGCTCTAAGTCCACCCCAGCTATCCAAAGGCATCTAGAAAATATGCCCCTTGGAGGAGCTCCCAAGCAGCTGGCATGGAGCAATCCCAGGGAGCAATCTGGGTGCTAGGAGGGTTGAATTGCCATTTTCTTTTCCTAAAATGCAGAGGTAGCCTGGGGCAGTTATGTTCCAAGTGCCAGGTCATTATTAAATACCTAATGTTAACCAAATCCACACTCAGACATGATTAATTGAGGCACACTGAAAATTCTCCTCTCCATTCATACTGTTTTCTCCTGGCTTTTGGAAGTACCAGAAACAATAGTTGTGGAGAGTAAATGAAGCAACAGAAAATATGGATTCGCATCATGGTTATCCTACCTCCGGATGTTGCCATAGCAGCAAATACATCATGCAGGTGCAGTGGTTGTTGAGAAGGTCAGTGCAGGAGGCACCTCCTCCGGGTGTCCTCACAGCCTGTAAATCAGTCTGCTGAGATGGGGCTGTCAAATGTGCTAATAGATCGGACTGCAGGAACAGCCCCAGCCCTGCGCTGCCTCTCTCTGTATTTCGGGAAGCTGGGTGTTGGCGTGGGCCTTGGGCAGCGGTTTGGATCCACAGCGTGCTTGTGTGAGCTTTATTTCCTTGAGCAGATCTGATATTGTGCTCTAATTAGTGCCCCTGAGTTGTTTTGGCACATTCACATCGGACAAAAATGACCCAATAATTGGCCTCATTTTCAAGGGCTCACCTCCAGAAACTCTCTGAGAGCTGTTACTTTCTTTTTCACACTCAGACCTTAATCTGCCAGCCAGACCTTTAGTGCTGGTCAGTGGGAGCTGCTGAACACCGGGTTAGTCAGACACCTTACTCCACAGCGTAAGTAGAAACCTCAAGAGAGATTCACTCAAATAAAGAAAGGAGGAAAAAAATATCCTCCTTCTCCCTGGAAGCTTCTTCCAACAATATAAAGACAAGTGAGTTCAATTGACCCTTGTTAGAATTCAAAGGAGTGACACTACAGAGGATATTTTGTCCAAGATCTTAATAGTTTAGAAAAAGAAGTGTTGATTCTTTCCTTCATTTGGTGATTGACAGATTATTGTAATTCAGGAGTATTAGACTGTAATGTATAAAGCCTGCTTCTGCAACCCCTCCAGCTCTGCAGTGAATTTATGTGCAGATTTTAGTATTAAATCGCTGCATTATGAGAAGAGCTCTTGTTCCTATGAGAAGAAAATTCTTTTATTCCACTTCTGAGCGAGCACAAATTTCCACAGGATGGGACTGTTCCCTTCTAATTAGCATAATTATGGTAATGAGCTAGACTGAAAAAGACAGAGAATTCAAGGAACGCATTTGGAATAGATGTTGACTCCAAGATGTGACACATCGGGATTTGTTGGAGCAAAAAGCAACGAATGCTCAAGAGAGCATGGTTCATTTTAGAATGGTTCAGTACCAAGGTGCTCCATGGCAGGGAGCTGGGAGCCATGAAGGGCCGATGTGAACTCTTCCCTGCTGTGTCAATGGAAAGGGAAATTATTGTCCCAGAGAGGAATTTTGCAAGTGATGGTTGTGTTGTAGTAACAACATTGGGATTCGCAATCATTTTCCCAAAAGATCTGCTAATCCTTTTCACTGCAAAAATGTTCTCTCAAATTGAGTGGTTTACTTCATAGAAGTCCTGGTTGGCTTTTTTTTGTGCCACGCATCATCATATATTGAGTAAACTCACTTGGAGTTCCCTTTGAAAAGAAATACTTCCTGCCCAAAGCAGTTCCAGCAATATGCAGTAAATCCTGAGCTAAGCTTTCTTCAAGCACTGGCTGAATGATTTGTTTAGAAATGGTTCCAGCACAAGTCTGGAATTGTTTAAGGGGTTGGGATTTAGTCCCTTTGGCCAGCTGTAACTTGTTCTTTCTGCTGCTTAAGACTTTTCTCCTAACTTCCACTGAAGTCAGTGCATTTTTTGTTGTTGTTGTTGTTTTAAATGACAACTGCATGCAGCTCTTGAAGAAATCTTCATAATAAATAGCACTGGCTTTGGTGAGCACTTGGTCAGTGTGAAAGGAACTGATGGAGGAGAAAGGTGCTGTGGGACTATGCATATGGCAGGCATCCCTAATGCCACTGTGACGTGTAGCAGGGTTGTGTCCCCTGAGCACTCGTGCTCACATTTGCTGGCTACAGAGTTGTGTTGTGCTTTCCTCTGTATAATGCTAAGTACAAGCTGGTTGTTGTGACACTGAGCTGCATGGACAGATGGATGGCCTCCTTGTTAATTGCATGTTACTCTGTCACATATTCCCCTTCAGAGTAAGCTGGAGGCATCTTCTGCCTCTTAGTCTGTTGTCATACAGGGCAACTAACAAAACCAAGAGTTTCCACTTGGAAAGAAGGGCTCTGAGCTTTGTGTAGATTTGGTTTGGGCTGAATTTTACATCACCATAATGGTCTGCAGGCAGTTTCCACCTTTGTACATGGCATCCTGGCTTGTATTGGCAATACAGCAGGAGCAGGCAGTTGTCCCCCTGTACTCAGCTCTGGTGAGGCCGCATTTTGAGTGCTATGTTCAGTTTGAAAGACAAGAGAGACGCTGAGGCCCTGGTCAACAGAGCTGTGAGGGGTCTGGAGCACAGTTCTTACAGGGAGCAGCTGAGGGAATTGGGATTGTTTAGTCTGGAGAAGTGGAGGCTCAGGAGAGACCTCAGGACCTTCCAACCTTGGTGATTCTGTGATTCTATGATAATTCCTTGGTAAGTCAGCATCCATCTGACTTCTCTGTGACCATCACAAACGATGGAAGTAAGTAAAAGTGTTTTCATAGCTCATACAATGTTAACAGCAGCTTCTGGAGGTCATTTTTCAGTGGCTACTTCCCACAGTTGGTCCTTGCTCTCTGAGCGCCATCTCTCCTTTGGACCAATTGCTGCTGTGCCAGAGATGGTACAAAAGTGTCCTCTCATCCACTGTCACAAACTTCTGAAGGGAACCTTCTGTGAATTAGCTGCTTGCTTGCTAGTCTTGCAAGTTACAGTGTTGCTTTAAGATACCAATTTATAGCAAATATTTTAGCTTTGCCTTGTATGTCTCCCTCCTTCCCTGGAGGACATACGATCTGGAGGACGTAGGCACTTGGGGTCACTTTCCTTCCCTCTACAACGTCTCAGCGGAGCTCCACTGTGCTGTGCCCATCGTCTTCACATGGAAGCACTACCAGCAATACATCTAACAGGATTCCTGAGGCCAAAAGGAGGCAAAAGAGCAGGGAGCCGGAATCCAGATGTGGACATGAAACTGTGGTGCAATTCAAAGCATGGCTGTACATACACCGTTATGCCAGAGATGCTGTGTAGCACTATGGTGATTTGTTTTCTCTGCTGCCTACACGAGCTGGTAGGTGAGGTCTCAAAGCAAAGCTTCAGGACAAAGCTGTCACACTCCTCATTTTGGAGGTTAAGTTGTTCAGGACCATGCTGTGTAACCAGCCCTAACTTTCCAGAACTGAGCCCACTGGTGGGTTTTCAGGCTTTCTTGGCTTCTACGGGAAAATGACTGTGCTGATGCTCAGCTAGAGAGCAAAAACTGACTAATTAAGTGAAGAAAATGAGAAGGAGTGAGAGCAGATTCTATTAGAGCCAGTAGGTGTTTGAGGTTGTGAAGAACTGACAGCGAAGAGCATCTCTGCAGACCTTCCTTAAGTCTGTGAAAACTGGAAAAATTAATGTCAATGTAGAGGTGGGAGAGCACAGAAATCTTCGGAGGAAGGTAAGGTAAAACAGGTCACCTGCATTTGCTGGTTTTTTTCCTCCTAACTTCGGATGTATTGAGCTGTGTAATAACTTGCACATATCTGGAAGCGATGCAGAGCACAGCAATCAATAATACAAGCAACAATAATCAGGTGTTTCAGCCATCTGACATGAGCAGGCTCCACAGATAATTCTATCCCACAGGATGTTACCGTACGTAACTTCAGTTTATTCCCAGTAAAAGAAGCAAATCCTTCCCTGCCATGCAGAGACAAACCTTGCTGCAGAAAACTGGTACGGGATGGAGGTACAGGAAAACTGCTTTTTCACCAAGCAGCCCAGAGCACTGACATGCGCTGGGCTGGTGGTGGCCAGCAGGCAGCTGGAGCTCATAGTGTTTGCCATCACTGGTGTCCCTAGAAAATCCTTAGGAAAAGAGCAATAGAACAGTATACAGCACATTTCCCTTCTGTATTCGGAAATACCAGAGGAAGTGCAGAGCGGTGTGAGGCTGAATGTATGGTTTGTAAAGAACAGAGCATCATGGCACAAAGGCTGCAGCGTGCGTGTGCCGTAGGTTAGCTGTGGCATGAGCCCAGCCTCATGTAATAGAGCTGCCGTAGGTGGCAGACACTTCTGGAAGTCCCCCACAGCAGCCCAGATTGGTGCAGTTAATGCAACTTGCAGGTATTCTCCGCAGTCATTACATATCTCTGGTCAGGTTGGCTGCTTTTTCTTATTCTGCCAACTGAACTTCCCTGCTACCAACCGTAGAGTTAAAAACAAAGTAGAAAGTAACCCACAGCTGTTAAAAAGGAAAACAAAACAAAAAAGCCTGGCTTTGCCTGTGCATATGGCCCCAGGGCTGACCTCGAGGTAAAGGAATCTCAGCCTTCAGGTAGCAGCAATGCTGGGTATCCATTGTAATTGGTTGTTAAACTGAGCTGCCTCTCAAGCTAATAAAAGAGAAAGTCCTCCATCATTCAGCAATACCAAAATGACATTTCTGTTATTTGGGATTTTACCATTGCTGTCCCATTTTAACACGGAGCAGTCGGTGACAGCACATAAATTTTTATGCGTGCCCATTACAAGGCATTGTATAAAAAGAGAGGTGGCTGAGGCAATAAAAGTAATGTGGAAGTTATCTCCCTTCTCTACCAAAAAACTGAATAATTCAAAGCGGGAGGTAATGGAAAGTTCCTGACTCTGAGCCTGCTGTTTTCCAGCAGTTAGACTGGAAGTTCCCACAAAGCTGGTTTGCACCTGCACAGTGAAGTCATTCATTCTCTGTTGAGGAGTCCGCTACTAAAGAGGGGAGAAACAGAGATTGTCGGACATCAGCGTACCAAATAATCAACACCACGCAGTTTTTTCTTATTCACAAGGAACATAGTGGCACATAAGGATACGTACCAATCATGACACAGTGTTTAATAAAAAAATCATGGTCTCTGTCACTCCGGCCAGCTTCCTGCTACATTTTATAGGTCAAGGTTCATGAAATTTCATAGCACTGGTGCTATATATATATTCACTGTAGCAGAGTATGACATTTAGTTTCTATTAAACCATATACTATAGGGAGGAGGAAGATGCTTCACCCACGAAAGCAACACACGAAGGGTGGTCTTTCACGCAATGATTTCTTTTGAATATGTCTGTATTTTGGTACCTTTGTATCATTCTGCAAGCTGCAGGATATTTTCTAATAGGAAGTAACAAGGGAATACTATTTACTAATAATTATACTGTTAGAAATTAGGAATATCTGCTCGCTTTAGGCTCAGATCACAACCTTTGTGTGTGTTGTTTTTTTTTTTGACCGCTGACCCAGAATGTCACTACAAAAAGCTGTCATTTTCAATCAGAAGAGGCATGAACAGTAGAGGGGTAGTGATGGTCAGTGTCAGCACTAAGCATTGTGTCCTGACCCCAGACACCATGGAGGGAAGGAGGTAACATCTGGTGAGTAGGATCAGAATGACAGTGTCAGAGGCTGAGAAGAATAACATGGGGAAGTGCTTTCTTTACTCTGGCCCCATGGTTTTGTATTTTTAAGAGCATACACCTGCCTGTACAATATGAATCAGATGTGTTCTTGAAGTTCTGCTTGTTGAATGTTGTCCCATAGACCTGATGTGTCTTTTTGGATGTATAAGACCAGCTAGCTGTGAGTTATATGGTCCATATGTGTGTTTTTTAAATACATAACAATCCCACAGGGGAGTACTTGAAAACAGAAGGTGAAGGGAAGAAAGGAAGAGAAGCACTCAAGAGGAAAGTGGAATACTGGATTTGTGTTATGACTGAGGATATAGTTGTGATCCTCTGAACTTGGTGGTTTACCACAGCCTCAGTGATGACTTGACAAGTGCCATCAGTCCAAGTTATTGGTGGAGTATTGCTTTACATCAGCTCAGCAGTGAGCCCTGGGAATAGTCAGGATTGGTACCTGCGGAGATGGTCATTCCTGCAGCTAGATGTGACGTACACCTACCCATGTGACACTGGAGAACATCCTGCAGCGTGAAAGCCTTCAGGGCTTGTAATCTCACTGAAATGTCTACTTGGGGAAAGACTTTTTAGATTTTTTTAGCAGAGCAAAACATGTGAGGGTCTGTAGATAGCAGTAATAATTCCTGCTCACTCAAATCGCAAAGCGTACCACTATCAAAATTTAATCTTGGCTCTTTGGCGCATAATCATATTTCACTCATTTTCTTCATACTTTTGCTTGAGATAAATGAACCCCCTTCTGTGCCATCACCAACCCAGAATTCATAAGCCTGTATTTTACAGCCGGGCCAGGAAATCTAGCAACTGGCACTTTATGACCCATCTCTCATTTCCCCCCCCTTCAGAAATCAATAGCATTCTCAGCGTATGTCTCTATTTAAAGTTTGCTTACACCTTTCGTTTCAAAACGATGTGACTGCAGTCAGTCCATCAGCCAGCGCTCCTGAGGCTTTGTTCACGAGTCATCATGTTGTGGGGAAAGTGATCATTGCTTGGCAGGGAACACCCTGGGAATGATCCTTGTTGGAACAGGAGAACCCCTGGTGAGTGACCAGCATCCCTGCTGAGTCATGCTGTGTCTTTGAGTGGTGGATGTTCCATGCTTATCAGTGTCCAAGAGATATTTGAATAATGTCCTTAATAGTATGCTTTAATTTTTGTTTAGTTCTGAAGTGGTCAGGCAGTTGGACTTGATCTTTGCAAGCTCCAACTGAACTCCTCTTCTTCTCCTCTCCTCTTCCTCTCCTCTTCCTCTTCCTCTTCTTCCTCTTCCTCTCCTCTTCCTCTTCCTCTTCCTCTCCTCTCCTATCCTCTCCCCTCTTGCCCCTCCCCTCCTTTCTCTTCCCCTCCCCTTCCCTCTCTTCCTTGCATTTAAAGTGCTTTTGATTATACATCTATCTTTTGCAGTTCCCCACAAACATCATGTTTCTCAAACACACAACTTTCTATACAACTGGAGCCTAAATGAATGTAAATCCCACATCTTATTAAAAGTTGTGACTTTCTCTCACAAGCTAAAAGTGAAATATTTTTAGTTGGGCCCCATTCTACTCTGAGCCAATGTATCCATATACCTGTCTTATTAAATAAATCTGTATGAAAAACTCATACAAAATTTTGACACATATATATTTTTTTGCTATTATGGCTTGTCAGATGTTTCATTACATCTTGGACACACACAACTAAACTAATTTCAAAAGAAAATGGACTATTTGTAGTCATCCGCTGGAGACCTGCAGCCAACTCTGCCCCATTTGTCAAGAAGATTCCTTCCCATTGCAGCATGGGGAGCAGTGGGGACAGAGGGAGAGGGCTGGTAACCCAAATGTGAAGTCCAGACAAGGAGAGAGAGATGCATGTTACATCAGTCACTTCAGGCCCAATCTCTGGAACTTTGCAATAGTTATTTGAGTGCAGGCGACTGACTCAGAAGACCCAAATATTTGGATATGCAGGTTTGGACTTCTGGGATATTCTCAGGCTGTGCAAGGAGCAGTGGGAAGGCTCCAACCCCAAGCTGATCATCTTGGGAAAGAAAAGTCAGGATTTAGCCCATGGCAGAAAAGCAGTCCATTGGGAAGGTATTCCTCTTGTATATATAGTTGCTTCTCCAAGAGTACATATTTGCAAAAATATATATTTTGATAGAGCTGTGTATTGTCTTTACAGTATTGAAAGGACAAGAAAGATGGGAGACTTGAAACTAATCAATGCATCATTTTGTCATAAGCCCTAAGGAAACGATACCAAAGTGTCTGTTTTTTGCAGAGATTTCCCCAGAGGTGGGAGTGCATGTTCCATACTCCATTTATTGCAGTACTCCTACATAGCCAAAATTTACTTGGTCAGTTCAGTGAAAGTAATCATATATAATCTATACGGAGTTCAGTAAAATTAATCGCATGTTCTTTATATGGATTTGTCATGAATGAGAAGGTAGATTAATGTACAGACACAGGGTGAATATTGCAGTGAATAGTTTCCTGTTAACGCAGAGCATCGCTGCATCTCTTTGAGTGGAGATGACTGGCTTCAAAGAGCATCTTTCATCTGTGTAAATGATTTACTGGGGGGCATTACAAATTGCTCTGAATTGATTTTTTTTTTCCCCCCACAGAAACAGGGCTAAAAGGATAACACGAGTAACTGCATTCTCTAGTGCCTCCCAGTGTTTTCCATGTTCTCCTCAATAGGAAACAGAAATCAGTTATTGGCAGCCTGATGGATTTAGTAATTGTAACTAATGGGGTTGTTTTATTTTGTATCTGTTCTAGGATGGAATGGGGAACCTGAGAATCACAGATAAGGGTCTGAAGCTGGAAGGAGATTCAGAATTCTTGAAACCTCTCTACGCCAAAGAAATCCGGTCAAGACCAGTAAGTTGTTGGGAAAGGAATAATCACATTTCTGCAGTCTGAAGTCTAAGAAACCTTGAAGTGGCAGAGTGGTATCATTACTGGATAAATTACTTTGGCCATTCTATACAAACGTAATTTGGGGAGAGAGACAGGGGGTGTCTCTTGGGTACTTTGTCAAGATATAACATCCTCTGGGCGGCTGCGAGGTTGGTACCTGTGGATTTAGTTGATGTAAGACACAGTTAAAATTCTCCAAGGACCTCTGAGATTTCATGTGGTCTTTGTGTCTCCCATCAGGATAAATCATAAGCAGCCCTCAACTGGAACACCTCATGTTTCTGAGGTATAGGGATAGTGGGCAGTCGTGAATTCCAGCTCACATTTAACTAGTTGAATCTTTTCTGCAGAGAGGAGCGAGCTGATGCCTTAGCAGAAGGGCCTGATCAGCTAACAGCTGGTGCAGTAAACCCATACTGTGTGCTCAGTCCTATTTCGTGTTGTGCTTTAAAATTATGCGCGCTTAAAATTCAGCGCTGCTCGGTGAGACTGCCTGACAAAAGTGGCAAGGATGTTAACAACTGAAAATGAGGAAGAACCCAAGTGTGATTGAAATAGCGTTTTCATGGTAGCATTTCACTGACTGTCAATGCCTTTTCTTGTTTTTAATGCAATCCTGTTTGTCCTGAGTAGCTGTAAAATAACTGAAAAGATTACATATCCATTCCAGAATCCTTCTAAGAAGATGTCACCTAGCTTGTTTCCTGATCTGAAGTGTTGAGTCAGATACCAGCCTCCCATTCTGATAACAATGGCAGATAGCTAATTAAAGTTAACAGCCTTTCAGTGGTCTTGTAGAAATTGGGATTTGTAGCATAATCAACGTAACATCCAATACAATATCCGATTTAATTATTGAAGGTTGTAACCTCTGTAAGATGGCTAGGAATTGATTTCAACAAGTGTAATCATTTAGGAAGAAAAGTTAATGAGAAAACGTTCATATCTATAAATGTTTTCATTCCTGAATTAAAAGAGAACCATAAAACCTTATGTGTCATACATTTCGTATTATGAAGTGTGTGGAAAACGTGCAGCAGTGAGTCTGATAAATAGACTGAAGAATTGCTACATACATTTCTTTTCCTTCAGTTAGACTGCTGAAAATAGTATTTGATTACTGAGAGAACTAAGAACCCTTTCTTGCTACAGGGAGTTTACTGTTTAAATGTACCGTTATACTGATTTACATTTTAATAAGGTGGGGGGACAGAAGGTGTCTCCTCCTTGAGATAATGAAACGAGTTTCCTCACCACTGACAGCTTAATGGATGCAAGAAATAGAAAACATAAGGTAAGACCTCTGTGTGTGCTCCTTGCTTTATCCATCCTCCAGGATTAGTCTTCTTTTTGCAGTTGCACAGAAAAGCCAGGAACAGCTGATCTACAGCCAAGCAAGTCAGAGCCTCTCTGCTCACTTCAGTCAATGAGTCCTGGAGGCTGTATTAACTATTTAGTTGCATAAACCACGTGTATAGTTGTATAGTTTCTCTGACTTCTTAGTGGAGTTGAACTGGAGTAGCCTGTGCTCGATTTTAGGTTGCTCATAGTAATGCTGGAATAATTAATGAACTGGGGACAACAGGAGCAAATCCTGTTGATTTCAATCAACTTAGGCTTTCTTGCTATGTGTGAACTTGGCCTCTTGTAAGCAAATCAAAGGGCTGCATTCAAAGAATGACACGGATTATTTAAAAACATTATTGATTACCTGATGCAGTATTTGCTTAAAGCATATATATAAGCCAGTATTCTGTTGGAAGGAAGCATAAAAGCAGTTCTTGAGCTTGATGAGTACTGCTAAAATAAGTGCCAAACTCATCGTTGATACAGATGAATATCCATACTAATTCCATAGTAATCTTCCCTGGGTTCAGAATGAGAATCCGCTTCAGAAATGCGGAATGTGGCTTTAAACGTGCAGTGGAAGAGACAAATCATAGTAAAGAAATAAGCTGACGTGCAGTGTTTTCTGTGTGCTTAAACAACCTAAGAGTTATGCGCAGTAATAGATTATGATTTTATTTAAAGCTCGAAAGGCTTTCAGACACTGCTTATTTTGAATAGATTATCAGAAAGAAAAAAAAATGCCAGCTTTGGTATTGTTCTGTGCAGAAGATGGAGGGGCCCCATGAGCACCATGGTGCTGCATGGAAATGTAGGGGAGGAGTCATGCTTTGTGACTGATGGTTGGTAACAGCCTGAATTTGTCACTGGTGCCTCTTCTGCATCTCTAAGTCCCAGGGACGCTTTCCTAGGAGCTGTGCCTTCAGGCTTAAAGATAGTTTTGGATTTCCACTTCAAATGGATTTCTTTTTCAAATTAATTTGGCAGGAAGGTAAGACTGAGGATTAGGCAGGAGGAAAAGCCCTGAAGCGTCATCCCAAAAGACTGTGGCTATTTGGGAACCTCTTATTCCTGTGATTTGTGCAGTAGGTACTGTCCCCCTTGGTCACTTTCTGGGGTAGCTGGTTGCTTTTTGCTGCACTCCTTCTGGAAGACAACACATTGCAAATGAAATTACAGCCAGGAAGAATGAATTTGTGGTACTGTGGCATGCAATTTATGGTACTAACAGAGGTGTACTTTTGCCCTACCCTTCAAAGATAGTAGCAGAAGGATTGTGCTGAAGTCATTCTGTCCCATGAGAGAGATGTGATCATTAAAACCACAGACCTGAACTGACTTCTAAAAGCTGTTTCCAGCATTTCTTTCTGCATCACCACCACCCCTTCTCAGCAGTGACCCTCCAGGTTCACTCACCTTTTCCCTTACCTATTCAAGAATGACCCCCCAGATACTTTTCTCTTAATGTAGGAAGTCTCTGCTCCTGTTGTTTCCCCAGCCCTGGCTCAGTAACACTTGGTTTGTAATTCCCCCTGGATTAGGACCCATCTGCACACTTGAGAGCCTGCAAATAAATATAACCTTGTTATTGCATGAGCCTGAGTTTTATCTGGAGACTGATGAATAGCAACTGGTGGTAGCTATGTTTGCACCCTTGTAGTCTTGTTTTAGAGAAATTAGAGAGATGCACTCATTTGTCCTGGAGTGATCAGAGCATCTTAAACTCCCAGCTGAACATATTGCAAACTAAACGGTGTTTTCCATGCCACTTGCATGGAACATGAGCATCTTGCTGTCTTTAATTAGGAAGTTAACTGGACCATGAAGTATTGCCTGTGTAAATAAAAGTGATTTGTACTTAGTCAAGAAGGTGCATTAGGAATCCTCACATTTCTTTACTAGCACATAAATTATGGAGATTATGAAAAATTGGACAGGTCATCTATAAACCCATCTGTAGCTCAGCTGCACTGTCAATCTCAAAATGTAGCTGTCTTTCTAACTGTTGTAATTTATTGTGGACTATCGTGTGAACCATCTGCTTGCTTATAAATCAGACAAACTTTGACTGAAAGTTGCACGTAGCAGCACAAATTGTTAATTTTATGTGCTGGAAAGCAGTGACAACAGTTTGGTGGTCTGCAGTCTTCATTGCCTTCGTCTGAATTGAACTTTCAACATGCAGATTTTCCTGCCTCTGTTCAGAGGAGCTGCTAACGAGCAGAATCCTCGAAGCTTACTGTAAGCGGAGATTTAGCTTTTTTTAGAGCGGTTGTGTTGTTTGAAGCTTGCCACTTCGAGGACTTTGAGGTCTGTGAGTAATTTAAAAGGGGCGAGACAGATAGCAGGCTGTGTGTGTTTTGCATTCCAGTAACAACAGACATAAAGTCATATGCTGAGATTACACTGTAAAATCAAGCGAATTACTTCCTCAGGAACTCTGTGACAACCAATGAGTTTATAATCTCAGCTTTAGGAGCCCGAGAAGGGCATTGCTGTGATGGAATTAGGATGCTTTGGCCCTTTCAGTGTTTATTTTGAGTGCACAGATCGGAGAAATAAACCTCAGTTTGCAAACGTTTACACCCAGGCATCAGTTTTCTTAGCCTGGGGCAAAGTACAGTGCCTACTGATGTTCTTCCTTTCTTTGGGTGATGCCAGAGGTCCCAGGCACACTCACTATGGGACGCACCTTGGGACCACTGCACTGAGAACCGAGTGCTCGCTCAGAGTGCTGGAGCAAGCCAGGCCTCATCTGAAGCCAAAGGAAATATCTGGTGCCTGCAGTGGGAGGTCTGGCCTGTCACAGCTCTTGGCTGGGATTCTGCAAGGGCATCTGCTTGGCCTAAAAATTTCACAGTTGTGAATTAGGGCTGATAACTGCTATTCCCTTTACTGGTGTTTAGTAAGTTCTCATCAGCATAAAAGCTAGACTGGCAAGTACATCAAATATGCTTGTCTGTGCTTTTCATTTTCCCCAGCCAGTATTTGAATGATAGAAATTTTGAAGGAAGCTTTTAAGACTGATAAATAATTATTTTGCCAATGCACTTGTCTCACTACATTCAAATCTGGAAAAAGAGTGGTATATATTTAAAGCACAGAAGCAGCTCTGTAATGCAGGTATTTTTTCTGTATTATTTGCTCTGCAGGTCTACCTGCCCCAAAGCTAAAAATACACTCCAAAAAACAATAAACCATGTATTTGGGCTTTACAATGACATGTGTCCTCTCTGGGGGCATACCTGCCTCACAGCCATAAGTACATATTTATAAACAGTGCAACATACTAATTTGGATTAAAAAGCAACGTTCACCCATGAGGTGAGGCAGTGCAGATGGCAGGATAATTGCAGCCCTGTAAGAAGCTCAAACTGTGTGGTAGAAATCTTGCTTTCTGCAAAGGCTCAGGTAGATAGCATGAAAGAAGGCTGCTGTTTTTTGAGGAAGGGGACAGAATCGTGCCTTTTTTCCTCCTTCATCAGAGTTCACGGAGCAATAAGAGGGTATTGAATTAGTTCCTGATGATTTGGTCCAGCAGAGTGCTTAAGGATTTCAGTGCCCTCACTGAAACCATCACGGGGTGGAAGTGAAGTTTGTCTCACTGGTATGGCTGTCACTTAGCAGCCCCTGCTTGGCATCATCCCCCCTGGCATTTGCTATTCCCTTTAGTGACCAACCTTTCAGAGAAGAGAATGATCTCATGCACATGATGATAGAATGAGCCCATGGGGATGTTGGTCCCAGGGACAGTTCAGTTGCTTCAGGGACAACGGCACTGTTTCGGGTGGGCGAAACTCACGCTATCCTATGTCAGCTTCTGAAGCGGCATGCTTCCTTTAATTACATCTTCAAAGCTTTCTGTTTCTCTCAGTTGATTTTTGGCAGCAGATGCTAAAACATTTTTTAAAAGCCTTGGTAGTTAAAAAAAGGACGATGCTGCAAGTGATGGTTCAGCCAACAAAAGGAAGCTATACACCCCTTATTCTCCCTGTTTATCCCCTGTGGCAATGCTCCAAATACCTTGTTGTTAGAATGTGTGCCAGTGTGATTCTGGGACAAATGCCTTTGTTCAAAACTCAAGCCTGAATCTTGCTTGTGCTTCCGCTATCACAGGAGTTTAGATTCATTAAGGTTGAAAAAGACCTCTTGGATCACCAAGTCCCACCAGCCCCATCATTCCCACTGAACCACGTCCCTCAGTGCCACATCTCCACATTTCTCGAACACCTCCAGGGACAGCGACACCATCATCTCCCTGGGCAGTCTGTGCCATTGCATCACTGCTCTTTCTGAGAAGAAATGTTTGCTAATATCCAACCTGAACCTCCTCTCATGCAACTTGAGGCCATTCCCTCTTGTCCTGTCAGCAGAGAGGAGCAAGGGGGGCTCTTCTTTCAGGGACAAAGCAGTAAAAATAAAAGAAGCAACTGAGCAAGTTAGAAAAAGCATAGCTTTGGCAGAAGCACCCTCACCTGATGCACAGACACTGTTGCCATCACCGCCCGAAGCAGATTTGAGTCTCTGTATGGCAGTAGGCTGCGAGCATCCAGTGGGATTTATAAACCTGATATGCTCTCCTCTTAATAAATTTCATTCTCAAGCAATAAAATCCAGAGATCCTACTTCAGGTTGAACTTTGGTTGCCCCAGAGCTCTGGGGGCAGTTACTGTGATATTTTCAGTGTGCTAAAAAGGTGGAAGTTTAAGCAAATTTTACAGCAACTGTGAAAACATTTCCCTAGCTTCGCAGTGATATTGGCCAGAAGTTTCTTAGCTTTGAATTTAGAAGGAAATTTTGCAGGCTGGCAGAAGGAGGGCTTCCAATCACACCAGAATTACATCTTGCTTTGTGTGTTTCCCGTTGTTTGGCTAACGAGCTGGTGTGATGTGCTGCACACCGAGAGCACAACAGGCAGCCGAGTATCCCACCAGCTGCCAAATGTCTTTGAGTAGCCCGTAGAAGAAAGAGAGGAGAAGCTCTGAAGTAAACTAAGTTTTTGAAATAGCTCTACAACTTCTGTTTCAAAGCAGAAATCTCGTGGAGGCTGCCCGTGGCATTTTGAAAAGGATTTCATTAAATGTTTCTAACATGTCATAAGCTCTTTTAAATGGAAGGGTAATGGCTCATAACATTTGTAAGCTTTTTAATTTCATGCAATATGAGCAATGTAATCAACACCTATTAAAGTCAATCAGCTGTGCCAAGTGGGCTACCTACCTTGGCTTTTGTCTATATTTTCATCATGGGCACACCTCTAAACTAACCCTGGGCGCATTGCTTTTGTACTTTCTGGTCCTAACATCAGTGGGAATTTTGTGTCTAGAAAACCCAGTGTGGTCCTTGCAGAAGTATCTGTGCTCACAGACTGGATAAGCACTTGCAGTCTGTGGTTTTTGTCTTCTAGGTGGGCAGTTCGGGCCATGCAGTTGTTGCAGCCCCGAAGCCAGAAACGGAGAGTGAGAATTTCCCAAATGATCTCTGAGTTTGAATGACTTTTTTTTTCCCTTCGATAGGTGAAATTTCTCCGCTTGAGTTGGTTGTGTGAAGTGTGGGGAGATGTTCAGACCGTGTTTGTTTTGCTGTTCTGATCTGATTCCTTTCCCCTTTTCATTTCAAACATTTGCAGCTGAACTCAGTGGTCATAAAAACAAGCGATGTGCACGGCAGCTCAAAGTGAGCTGTGAGGTTAAGGCTGGATGCTCTGTGCTCTCAGAGCTTTTGCGTTGCATTTTTACCACGATCCCAGAGCATTTCAGCTCTGAAGAGTTTGACAGCAGGACTGAGTTGTGGTAGGGCTGTATATCCACAGAAATGTTGCAAATCAACTAACGCTGTGTTTTTAGCTGAGTCGTGATCCTTGAGACAAGAGTGCAGGCACTAGAACCTAGGGAGGAATGAACATTTGATTTAGTTTATTCCTCCAAAAGGGAAAGGAAAAGACATGGATTTATTGATTTTAAAGTTGAAAGAAAAAAATGGCTGAGCTGAATGAATTTGGCAGGCAGTTTCTTCCTGTCCTCCAGCATGCACAACAGTTTTGGTGTCTGTTATTTCAGCTTAGGTTCAGCGTCTCCAGTGTGCTACCTCTGTGAATGAACTTGGAAGGTTGTATGAAGCTCATTTTTCTTAATTAGCCATTTATTATGGACTCTCATTATTCCTACAGGCATGCATATCTGTAGGAGCTGTACACCATCCCTATTTTTCTGTGTTTAATATTACTTTTTTTTTTATGAGAGAGTACTTGGGGTTGAATGTGGGATACATCAGTCTCACCTACTGATCTGGAGTTCTGTAGCCTTCTGTTCTTACTGGACAGACATTACTGTTAATGGAGAAGCTACACTGGTATTTGACTAGAGCCAACCTGAACCAACCCATGGGATTGGAGGCATTTGTAGAGTAGTCTTGAATTTTCAGTCCAAAACATGATCCAAATTTCATCGTAACAAGCAATAGGCTGAGAAGGAAGTAAGCTTTCCAAAGCACCTGAAATTGCTCAGGGAAAGAGGGGCGGTTGGGTACTGCTGCATTTCTCTCTCCCATGGGCAAAGGCTTTGAGCGTAAGGATTTCCAATGTCTAGACATGGCTGCTGACAGTTAGGATCCTGGCTGCTTTGGAAATCCCAAAGTATTATAAACAGCCTCTTAATACTGAAAAGTCAAAAAGGAATGAAACTTCATACAGCGTAGATGGAAGATAGAGACAGAATGATTCAGGAAGCGCTAAAAGGCAAATAGCGAGATCCAATTATAAAGAAACAGAGTGATGTTTTCTGATGTTTCCAGGAAGCCTCAGTAGCAGAGATTCATGTCCTCTTACCACAGGACAGCAAACATGTCTGCAACTCTTCTGCTGTCAGAACTATTTCAGAAGCAAAGTTATGTATTTCATAAAACAAGTGTTACTTGACAAGACAAGCTGTGCTGTCATTACCAAGTGCAGGCACACACAACGGGTTTTACAGACAGTTCAGTTGGCTGCTCTTTGATTTGCAACAGGAAGCAAAAATCAGACCTTCCAGGTTTCATATACAAGCTCCTTTGCCAGTAATAAGAGTTTCTCTGATTGTTCTGCTTCTAGATGACACATGTTGGATTTGGAGAAGGAGCTCACGGTAAAACAAGAACAATGTTGAATTTGCTCCTCTTCTTTTAGGACAAATTGGTTGAGGCTCTTGGAAAAACTGGCTTGTATCTTTTGAAAGTAAAAGTGAGATTTCTTTGGCTGCTAACATCTCCATGGTTGGAACGTCTCTATTTTTGATCTTTGTTTGGACAGCAGGCTGTCCCTGCTGTCTGCTCCACTGGACCAGTGTCTTTCAGCAAGAGACAATCCCATGCTGGTGTTAGCGGCACACTGTTGGGGTGCAGGATGCTAATACATAGGTGGTAAAAGAGGCTTTAAATCCAGTCACAGAGACAGGCATTCTGGTATGTCAGTGAATCCTTGATTTGGTCTTCAGTCTAACTAGATATTTAATTATATGCATTCTTTACAGACATTGATTACTTTATTGATGTTGGAGTGGCTATTCACATGCAGAAATTTAAGTGTACATGGGCTTTTTTCCCTGGATCATGCCCTGTGATTTCTACAGATGCTACATAAATATGGCAGTGAAGCCACTGGTGGGAGTCCATTCTGCCAGACGCCGTGCAAACACAAAGGCAGCCCCTCCCAAGGGGCTTTGTGCTGTCCGTAGGTAGAGGGGGACAGGTGATAGGGATGAAGGCGAGCAAAGTGGCTTGCTCACGTGCTCCTTCAGGAGCTGAGGAGTTGTGTGAGAAGTCCTGTCTTCATGTGCACGTTCATTTTAATGGATCACACGCCTCAAGTGGGAGAGCTGGCAGATATTTTTAAATAAAAGCTGATATGGTTAAACAATGTGTTTGAAGGTGAGCTGTCATGCAGCTTTGCATTTGTTTCCCTGCTGGAACTATGAGAGCAACTAGCATACTAGCAAGGGAAGCTGAGCAAGTCTGGAAGGGAGTGAATGGAATACAGCAGCATTTCCCTTTGAGACACTGAGATACTGGTATGGAAGCTACAGTAATTTAAGGATGAAGATGTCCTCCTCTGAAAGGTTCTTTGTTATGGTCTACAAAGGAAGGTTTTGTTTAAAGTTTATTCCAAATGATGCAATGCAAAATTGGATTTGTAAGTCTCTGTTCATGGAAGTGATGAGTAAATGTATGCCAGGATTTGTGTAGTATCAATACTGGACACTTTTCTGTATTCTTCATCTGTAGTCCATGACTGTACAAAGAAAGTGGCTTTTATGACTTAGGATTTTTTCATTTCTATCCAACTACAGCCTGATACTGTGTTTCTAGTACATTTTCTTGTTGAGCAAAACATGATACCTTTCTGCTATCTCTTGACTTAGACAAGGGATGAATTTGTCATGGGGCATTTAGGGAATAAAGGCAGTTAATGCCCAAATTCTGCTTTTGTGCTGAGAAACCAACAGCAGCTGCCAAAAAAAGTGCCTATGGCACCATGAATGGGTGGTGACTGCTTTAGAGAGAAGAATGCTCTTCACCAAGTCATCCCTATCACTCTTCACAGTGCCTGGGAAGTCTTTTTCAAGAACTAATACAAGCTGAGCCTTCCTCTTGGATGAGATCTGGCAGGACTGTAGCCCAAGGCAATGCAGCTGAAGAGTAAGATGTGTTTTTCTAATGAGAAGCTTTGTAAGACATCAATATTTAAAAGCAGAGAAACAAATAAAATTACAATCAGGTTGATCAAGGGAGAAGAGATGCCATTTCTCCAACAGAATGAGGCTTGACTGTCCAGCAAGCTTTACAGTTCTTTAGCCAAAAAAAACCCTGTTGTTTTTCTTATGATTGGGCTCATCTCAAAGAGCAAGAACAGATTTTTCTTAAAATTACTACTTTTCTAGGTTTATTTTGCAGGTTAGAAGTACAAAGTAGAGGTAGCTGTTCATTGCCTTAGAGCAATTGATATTTTTCTTGAAGCAAATAAACCGACGTTTGATCGCAGAGGTGGAGGCACACAGGGAATGGCCAAATAACCCATAATCAAAATGCACACAAATTGCTGTTAGAGGTCAAGATTAAGTGATCAACCTGAGGTTGTTTGGTGACTTGGTTTCCAGAGAGCTGTGGCTGTCATTAATGGGATGAACCTAAACGCATTTCCTCTTCCGCTTCCTATGGCTCAGTGTTCAGAGCCTATCCCTTCCAGGTTTTAGCAGGACATCCTTTACTATTTACATAAAGACCATATAATAAGTATTGGATCTGTAATGCTGCTGCATTCCTGAAATCCCCAGCTGCTGCTGTAAAGTGACTTCTGCTATGTGTGTTTCCTTCAGATCCCAACTGTTATTTATAAATGATAAATCTTGATGTTGTACACAGCTGGGAGGGCGGCAGGCTTTCTGTTTCTCTGCAACATTATCTATTATGCAACATTCTGGGAAACATAGCATAGTTCAAGTAGGAGGAAAAGGAGCGGGCAGAGAGGACCGTCCCTGCACCTATTCCTGGTGGGAGACACTGATCGGATGTCTTCATTGATACATTTTGCTCCTGTGGAGTTTTGCAGGAACTTCAGGAATAAAAACATCAGGAGGCCGATGTCTTCTGTGGCAACGACCAGTCGGACTGAGCCACCCTGCTGATTGCCCAAGGAGTAATGCTGGGTCTGGGCTTTCATATGTCTCCTGTGCTCTATTTACCTTCACACATCCTCATCTCTTTGGCTGCATTTGCCATTATTCACCATTTCCCCAAACAACCTTCTTATCTTCTTCCAGGCATAGAAAGAGCATCTGCTGCTCTTTCTGGGAGCATGACTTCTACTGAAGTACCACTCCCCAGCCCCCAGGGCTGTTGGCTGGGGATGTGTTTTTGCTCATCAGCAATACCGTGCGTTCTTCTGCTCTCTTAGCCTTGAAGTTGATACCCAAGAGTGTCTATTGAATGGCAGCTGCAAGATGTGGCCAAATCTCACCACAGAGCTCCCCGTTACCGCTCATGCAATGTCCCACTGGTCAGATATCTGCTGTCGTGTTATCTCTGTAGATGCACATGTTCTGTGTAGCAGCGTTCAGCAGAATTTAGCATCTTTCCTCCATATCAGTTCAATGTCATGTCACATACTTAGCTGCATCTGCCATTTTCTCTCTTCAGGTCCAGTGCTGCCCTGCCTGCTCCATGTTCTGCCTCTCCTGGGGGCAGAGGTTTGCAGTTCTCCCTCCTGTCTGACAACAACTCACACATGGACTGCAGGTCATGGTTTGGGCCCTGGTGTTTATTCCTGCAGGGATGTCTCTGTCTGGTCATGCAGACAGACAGAACATCCTTCTGAAAGCAAAGTATCTGTCATTTCAGAAACAAAGTGGTGGGAGAAAAAAGAATTCAAAACCATGCTGTGCAAATATGTATGCAACACAGTAACCCCGCATCATAATTAAAGCAGATGAAATTACTTTTCTATCAGAGGCACACTCGTGGGCCCAGCCATTCTTTGTGTCCTGCTTTCCCAAATATGCCCCTACAGAGTTAACTCAGTGTATTTGTACAAAAAGCATTCCCACAAACAAGGCCAAAGTATGTTTTTCATCAATCATTTTGTAGCTGCTTCAAACCTGTCACACCAGAGTATGTGCCTGGAACTGCTTGGTGCGTGGGGGGGGGGGGGGGAGGGGAAGGGGGGAGAAACAAAAAGAGAGGAAAGAAAAAACAGACAAACCACAAATAAAAGCAAGAATTTGAATAGAAACCTGATTCTATCTTCAGGAATGGTCACGTGATCTTTGTGTCCTGTAAGGTAGCAAGTGCACAGTCTCCAATTAGTAAATAATTGCAGTTCTAAGAAATGAGATTAGTACTCCCACAATGCTATTGAAAAGCAGAGCACACTGACCCCTTCAAACCTATTTCCCGATCAACATTTGTCCCTGGCACATGGCAAACCTGGAGGACAGGTCTCGTCTTGAAGAGCCCTATAATTGTAACAGCAGTCCAGGAGCAGAAATGTTCTGATTGCAGGAACATGTCCGGGCTGACCCTTGTCGCTTCACAGACCAGATGTGTTGGAAAGAGCTCCACTGGGTAATCACGGCAGCGAGGATGGCCTTCTGCATCCTGCCTTCCAGCCGTAACCGGGCTGTAATGTAGTTGCTTTTGCAGTGTAATTGCTTTCTCTGCAGGGCTTCTTCCTATTGATTCTGCTTGTGTGGATTTAAATTGTTTGCGGGTTGGAACTAGACTCAAGTTGGTCTCCATCTCTGCTTTTCTATGCTAGACAGCACACGTGACAGTTCTATCGAAGAGACTTTAATGATGTCTAGATAGCATCACTCCCTGGCCTGCGCGCGTGTATTTGATTTGAGGAGAGAGGCTGGATCAGATAAGTTCAGAACATCAATAAATACGTGTATTTTGTTTGGTGACACTTGTTCAATTTGAATCTTTTTTCCCAGGAAGCAGCTTGTGTTGTGTCATTTTTTCAGCATGCTGTGTAAATGCTCTGCATCTGCAACTGTCGAGGACGGTGCCATCCCATAGCAATGCCATCTGCTCATTCACAAAGCGCTTTTTGCGTCGATAAAAAATGTGAGGTGCTACTCATAATTAGGCAAATCGCATGCTGTGATCTGTGATTGATTTGATTTCTGTTGCTGGCTACCTTGCATATGTCTGTGTGTCCATGAGTATTTTCTGCGTATCAGCATATGGCTGCAGATGAATCAGAGCCTCGTGAATTCCTTTACCCAATCCAGACAGATGGAAGTGTATCCCGTTCTTATTAGCAGCATCTGAATTTTGGTAACATCAGGGGCCTCTGTGAGGATTTTGCCTGTGTTTTGTGTTGTGCATGCATACGTAATTTGGTGTGGCCACCTATAACCTAATACCAGAAGTGATCTGTGACCCAACACAAAGGAAAGTTGGATTTTAAAGGAATCATAGAATTGTTTGAGTTGGAAGGAACCACTAGAAACCATCTGTTCCACCCCCCCCTGCACTGAACAGGGACACCCACAGCTCCATCAGGTGGTCAGAGACCCTCCAGCCTGACCTTGGCTGTTTGCAGGGATAGGGCACCACCACCTCTCTGGGCAACTTGTGCCAGTGCCTCACCACTCTTATCATAAAAAACTTCTTCCCGAATCTCCCTTCTTTTAGATTGAAACCCTTTCCCCTTGTCCCGTCGATGCTCGGGGTAGCCATGTTAGACTTACAGGAGAAAAATCTCTCTATATATTGGCATTATACAGTAACAAAGTGCTTCAGAAGTGCTGCAAGCATTGCAGAACCCAGGTGTCTCTGGTGAATCGGGCTTTTGGAAAATAGTATCATTCCTTTCTTTGTAGTAACAATATGTACTCTGAAAAGTGTACATATATATATGTATGCAGCTCAGTGACTGCGATTCTGATGGTTTCTAGTTGTACTGTGGTCCAAGTAACGCTGATAGTAAGAGAAAATAAATCAGAAACCACTCGTTCTGTGTAATTGTAATATTGTCTTTAAACAGCGTATATGCAGGGTGAGGTGTGATTTACCAGTAGTTTTAGAAGATGTCTAAGGCAGGCAGTAGACATACCGGAAAGGCCATAAAAATGAAAACACATGAACAGAGATCTGCACGCTTGTCTGGAGTAAAAGTTACGAGCGTTGTGGTAGCCATATAGCTGGATGATTTAGAATATTTTAAACCTCGGCAGAGCTCTCTTCAGTTCTCTCCCTTTCTTCTGTTGCCCAGTGCATGCATACAGTGTATCAGCAGGTGATCTGTCACCGCTGGAGTGACCATAGATAGGACAGCCCAAGGCAGGAATAGGCTGTAACTTAGCACAGAGCCATAGTCGTGCTGCTACCGTACCTCCTGTGTACAGGATCGGGTCAGTGTGAGCTCCCTCTTGGTCTGATATGAGCAGCTGCTGTGGTTAGAAAGATTTAAATAAATTGCAATAATGAATGCCCCAGCTAATTTCCAGTGGGAAGCGGTGATAAATGTGCTGAGAATCAAAGGCTGCTGCTGTCCTGTTTCAGAGCATTACAATTGCTCTCATCCCGCTTAGTCTGTATGAGGGAGAGCTGCTTCCCTGCAATGCAGTTAGTCCTCTGAGCACCTTTGATCACCTCTGGTATAATGCCATCGGGTGAACTTGGAGTGAAGTGAAGGGCTCGAAGCATTTTCGGAATTGTTTGGTCTCTGTATAATCTGTACTGTTCTCGTCTCCTCGGGTGTTGTCCGGGGCTGTCTCACTGGAGGACTTCTGCAGCTTATCCAATTCTTTCAGGTCCAGCCCAGGCAGGCAGCAGTGCTCAGCTGAGACTTTGCCAATGCAGAAAGTTTTGTAGAACTGCAGCAGCCTTCAGATGTTACAAATCCAGATTTCCCACCCCTACGGACACAGAACAGAATTCCAACGCTCACAGTTGCATTTTATTTTTATGTGTATGTCTATTTGATGTCATAACATCTGCTTTTTTCTTTTCGGTGTTGTTTTTAATGTCAGCAGACTTGGTTCAGTGTAGTTTTCAGACGAATCTCAGCTGCACAGCTGATTAAGCATCTTGAGGAAGCAGCCATGCACTCAATGCTGTGTTCATGAGATCGTTACAGGATTTCTGCTAAGGAGAGGAAGCCCTGGACTGCCAAAAAATAAATCACTTCGAAGGATGTAAAACCCTTTGGGTAGCCATCCAAAAGCAGAATCTAGTCATTTAGATCTCACATCATAGACCTGCCTTCTTTGCACTGTAAAAGAAGAGTCAGAGATGTAATTGCTTTAATGCAGCAGTGGGAAATTTATCTTTTGTTCCTACTGTCATTAAAAAAAAACAACTTAAAGGAGTGCCATAAAAGAGGGAGTTTTGTATTACTGGACATAAAGCTCTAACACGTGTAGTACATATGCTGTTAAGATGTGTCACATTGGGTGGGAACACAGTGCTTTCACTTAACTTTTCTGAGCTTCACAGTGTATCTGTCTGCAAACATGACCGTACTTTGTTTGCATAGAAGGGACTTGAGTACTTTGCTTTAAGCATTTGAATACTTAAAGAAATATCAGAGGTTAGAATAATACAGCATGTTGAGTCAGCCCATGACTTTCTAGATCTGTGTCCCTGAGTGCCAGCTGCAGGTCAGGGCTGTGTCAGCTCTGTCACTGATCCAGGTTACATGACTTGGGTGCATGACACATGTGGAAAGAGTTTGTTTCTAGGAACAAGAGGGTACAGACCACATTTTGTTACCTCTGCACTGGACCCATTGCCTCCTTCTTTGAAGAAACTGTCTTTAGAACGAAATATAACACACACAGGGGCATTTTGTAGCTTTCGTTTTAATCTGTTTGTTATCAATTCCATCCATAGTTTCCTTTCATTCTGTTATGAAAAGCTTACACTGTCAAATCAGAAGTTTTACTAAAAAAGGGATTTAGTTACATGAACATTTTGCTCAGCCATTTGAAGGACAAAGTCAAGATCAGCAGAGACTCGATGATTAAACAACAAAAAGTATGTTCAAATAATATTAAAGGATGTTTTCAATCTAGCACCTGGGGATTTAGCTACGTGACTTAAATTTTTGCTCCAGAAGGCTCCTGGACAAATCCTGTTCTTATTGTGAGGAGCTCTGTTGGAAGCAGAAGGAGAATGTGTTGCTTTTCTTTTGTAGTGCAACTTAAATAGATAGAGTGGTGGCTGATTTGCCATTTGGAATGAAGTGCAGGGTCTCAGCTGATGCAGATGAAAGCTGGGCTGCTGCGAAGTGGGACTTCAGGGGCTCGTTGGATACTCCCAGGTTTGTCTTCTTGTCTTGGTTGACGCAACCAAAGGCAGATGCTGCCCAGTGCTCTGTTTTTCGGGTGTGCGATGTCTGTACGATGTTCTGGTGAGGTTTGCTGTGATTCATGGAGGTGCCAGTTCTCATTCAGCAGCATCTCTAGGGAATTCTGAAGGTTTCTTTACCTGATTGTTTCCTCACCCCTCCATTTTTGGGGGTCAGCTCACCCGAGATTCTCAAGGCATGCTCCAAGGCAGGACTCAGTGAATGCAATGCACGCTTGGAATCGGGTCCAGGACTGCTTTGTTTGACCTGTGTTTGTAGAGTGTTCTAGGCATTTTGTGATTACAAAACAGTGTTTAGTGGCCTGCATTGAGAGTTTCGCTGGTGTTTTCCTCTGTTGGATGTGCAGTCATATTGGAACACACGAAAGTGGATCAGTGATACTGATTTCCAACCTTAGTGATGCTGTGATTCTATGATTCTCTGCTGCTTTCTGTCCAGTAACAAAGCAAGTAGAGCCAAAGCAGAGGGCAAGGTAGACTTATGCTATCTGCCAGCAAACGTGCCTTTATCTGATTGAAGATAAGTTCTAGGTGAAGCTGTTTATCTTTTTGTGTGCTCAGCCCAGACAAGCTACAGGTTATATCTTGGTTATTCCAATCCATTTCCTCTATCCTAGTCTTCACAAGGAATTGCTGTCAGGATTTCCCGATGATCTTTTAAGAGCAGAGATTAAGCATTATACAAATATTTGTCGAATATCTTTAAATAACAAGCCTCTTGGGGGGAAATTAAATGTCTGCAGCACCACTGCATGACACTGATTTGGTCAATTTGAATGCGCTGTTTGGAAGCAGTTTAAAACGCTGCTCATCCCAGGTTTTGTGCAGGAGAGATGTTTGCAAGCAGTTTAACTCAGTGTCTACAAGAAGCTGCACCAGCACCCATGGGATTTTTTCCCCCTCAGGACTCAACCCCCTCTCCTTCTTTGTGGCTCTGTGTTGTCCTACCCGTGGAAACACAATTCAGAGGGGGTATCACTACAGTTAGCTCTGTTGTTAGTACTGTTAACGCATGTAGCAGTAATAGTAGGACTATTTGGACATCATGAAAGGAATGCACTTGTTATAGCCCCTGCAAATACTTTATCAGCAGCTCTTAAAAACAGCACTCAAGAGTACGGTGAAGTGGAGGGGCTGTTTGTGGCTCTCAGCCAGGTGAAGGAATGCTTCTGCTCTCATTGCGGGCTGCCTGGTTGCCCTCCAGAAAAGGAGGTTTTGCCCTCTGGCTGCCCAGCTATGTAGAGGGTAGTGGGGTTCTTCTCTGTGTCACTGAGAAAATGGTGCTCTGAGTGGCATCTCCAGACTGTTCCTCTCCAACTTGGATGAAGCTTTAATATTTTAATTTTTCTCATTACATTTTTCAAGCCAGCGGGAAATTCAACATTTTCATTATTTCCACAAGCTTCACGTGCAATTACTGTGCAGACTCTTTGAATCCATAAGATCAAATCAAAGCTATTGCTTTTAACCACCCAAGATAGAAAGACGTTGATTGCGATGCATTATTTTTAAATTGCCTGTTAAAATTTTAAAAGATTTCCACATATTTTGAATAATTCCCTAAAACATCTGTTATTGAATTTCCTTAAAGACTGCACTGGCCGGGATTGCTTCAGCTGCAAATGAGGGTTACCAGAGTGTTTTCTCTCTTTTGGTCTCTGATCTATGCAATTTTAGCATCTCTACAGAGTGAGCCAGAGAAAAACACCCAGCGAGCTGTTAGGGCTTGTTTGCCATGTGTTTAGCCTAGCAATCAATCGATACCTTCTTCAGTCTTCTGTGTTTTACTGAGTACCTCCCTGCTTAGTGGGTAAGCAAGCAACACTGTTTTGACATATTTTTTGAGCTATTCAAATCCTTCATTCTGCAGTGTATGCTCAACATTTTTGTCTATGGAATCGTTGTGGCAGCTTCTTTTCTGTATACAAACATTTACGTTATAATTGAGTCTGCTAATGAAGAAGTGTTGGTGTAATGGGCAGAATGATGAGTGTTTGCTATATAAGATTTCCTGCAAAGGTGAACAGTAGGTTTGTGGTGGGCTGGAAATGGAGAAATAGTCCTCAAAGGATCCCAGCCTCACCTGTGCCCAAAAATTGAGGGACATGGTTAGTGGGCATGGGTAATGGGTAATGGGTTGATGGTTGGACTTAATTATGTTGGTGGTCTTTTCCAATCTTAATGAATGTATGGTTCTGTGAATGGAATCGTGACCCAGTGCAGGGTCAGCATCTTACAAGGAGAATGCTTGAAACATGTCAGAAGCAAATAAGAAAACCTGAAGAAAGCAAAAAATTTATCCCATTCCCATCAATGTCTGTAGCTCTGTTTCTTCAGCAGAATGATCCAAGTGAGCGCTGAAAGAACCTGCGGTGTAAAACGGAGTCAGAAAGGAGTGACTGCTAATTTAATTTGCAAGTTGCACAGGCAGTTAAATGAGAGACTGTGGTTCAGTGCAGTGCCACAGGATGACCTGAACATGAGCTATAGCTCTGCTAACTCCACAGCAGTGAAGTTCATAGATGGCCACTGTACGGAGATTAAAGTTTCAACAACCAAATCCAAGCATGAAGAGCATGTTAATCTCAGCACCTGGGCTGGGAGCAGTGCTAAAGAGAGGGGCAGGGGAACCTTAGCACAGTATTTGTGATAGAAGTGAAGAGCAAATGACAGAAAAAGAGATTTCTCAGTACATCAGATAGCGTGCAGGCAGGGAAATATAATGGGATTGTTGTGTGATCTGAAATACTAGATTTCTTTTATCAAAAATATGCTTTCCTGAGGAATTGAGTGGAACCTCTTTTAGACACACTGATAGACAATCAGAGAAAGATTCTTTTTTTCTATTTTTCTAAACTCAAAAGAGCGTTACATCCAGTTTTCAGTTCACTTCAGTTTTCTTTGCATCATGTCCAAGAGTAACATATGTGTAATTCCTTTGATATTATTTATCTAGAAAGATTCTGGTCTGGATTATTGCCCATTACACTTCAGAAATGTGGTATATCTTGTTTATGTGGTATATACTTGTGGTGTTATAATTACAGTCATGCCTATTTATTGCATGTTCGTATTTTAACTTTTGGTCTGTGATTTCAACACACGTACCAAGCGCACCCCAGAAAGTCAGAATGTGGATGTTGGTCCTTTACAGGCACTGAGGGCCATGGGGTAGTGGGCATGGTGGTGATGGGTTGACAGTTGGACGAGGTGATCTTAGCAGTCTTTTCCCACCTTAATGATTTTACCAGTCTATGATGTCTTATTGATCTAGATTTCCATTTGCTGAAGTGCACCAGAATGCTTAACTTCGTGTCACGATAACATGAAATGCTAAGAGAATTGAAAGGTTTCCCCTTTTCAGTTATGATTTCTAACCACTTTAAGAATGAATTAATGCTTTAGTCCGTTAATTTTTGTGTGATTGAAGGAAGCTGGCATCATCACTAAGCTTGCAACGGGAAAAATTTTAAGAGTTCAGTATGTAAAATATGTCATGTTGTTACCTTTGTAAACAGAAAATGATGGACACAAAATCTGCAGAATTTTCAGCCAAAGGGAATCTTCTTTTTTTTCATCTGTTTTCATTTCTTAATGGAAGAAGAATTATGGAAATGAGGGCAGGCATTGCACTAAAGTGCTTGAAATGGTCCTTCTCTGCAGACCAATAAAAACATAACTCTTCCATTAGAGAAATTTAGGTTTTTTGAAAGCTGCATGAATCTGAGCTCTGAAGCAGTGAATGAGATGACTGTGCTGGGATGAACGTTTCAGGTTCTGGTTATGTATTTTAAGTCTTAGGTGGATACCAGCTCTTAGCTCATCTTGTAAGCCTTCTTTGGGGCAGTTTTTTCTGCAACACTTGGCTTATATTGTAGTGCTTCTGTAGTGAATCTCCTGTTGCGCAGATTAGTAGCAGAGTTTTAAAGTTAGCCAGTCTTAGGGTTTGAATGATTTTTCCTACCTTAATTTGGCCTAGGAGGTTTCCTGGCCTTTTCCAAACACTCTTATCTACTTTCTTAACTCCATAAAAAAGCCAAATGGTGCAAGTCAAAAATGTGACCTTTCTGTGCTGTGGAAGCATTCATCGTGATTCCAGTCCCATCTGCGACTCTGGATTATGTATGGTGCAGCTATCTGTCTTTAAAATATCCTTCATCTATATATGTAAAATGAAAACATAGCAGTAAACTGCTATTTCTAGTGGTGTTCAAATTCAGTTCTCTGGCCAGGGCTGCAGAGAATTAATGTCAGAGGAAGCAGGTATTCAAGTGAAGCCATCTTTTTCACTCTGCCATTAACTGTAAAATAGTCATCAACATTAATTCCCAGGTGCTTGATAGAAGAACCCAAAGTGAATTAAAGAAAGAGCAAAACCTTTAGCAGTCATTGCTAGCTGTAGATGTCCCTGCTCATTGCAGGGGAGTTGGACCAGATGACCTTGATGTAATTCTCATGAATATTTGTGCACATGTAGCATTGTTTGGGGTGAGTTTTATGGTATTGTTTTCACTGGGAACTCTTCACCCAGCAACTGAAGCTCCAGCGCATGACTCCAAAGTGTTCATCCCTATGCTCCTATTAAATTTTATACGCAAACAGCCTAATTCTTTTGCCGTGATCCAGAAAACATCTATACAAATATTAATTATATTCCTAATAAATTTGAGAAGTGAGGAGAACATGCCTGACCTACACACCCTGTCCTGAATGTTCATTCTCAATAGAAAGATTTTGAAACACTGGGAAGAAAGTGCAGTGTAAGAAGTGCTCGGGCATGGAATTTTCATCTCCTTGCTGCTTTTCTTGCTGTTGCACCCCCTCTGCTAATCCTCTGGCTTAGCTGATTAATGAGTTTATTCAGCTGCCTGCTTTAGACATTACAAAGAACTGCTGGTAGTGAATTTCTGCCTCACACTTTAGACTTGTGGCTGATTTAAGTTGGACTCACCCTGTGTTAGTGCCCTAGGTGGCTAATAGCCCTTGAAAATCCAGCCATAGGACTGGGGCTGCCTGGAGGAAACACAGATTCCCAGGTGTCTTGGATGTGTCTGCACACAGAAGGAGCCAGATGGTTTTCGCTGTGGGTTTCCTTTGGCTTCGCTCTGTGGGAGAAATACCTGAGTTGGATGGTGCCAGGTAGCTGTGTGGCTCCAGTGTGTTAACAGCTGCTCTAGCTCCTTTCTCAGTGGTGTATTTAAAGCATAAATGTGAAAAATAGGCAGAAATTGGTGTGGTCAAGTGAGGAGTGGGGAAGGCTTCATGTCTTGTTGCTTTTAGAGGGCACACTGGGGCTGAGTTGATGGTTGATTAGATGATCTTAGTGATCTTTTCCAGCCTTAATGTTTCTGTGATTCTGTCTCCAGACCTGATGGGATGGGTCTGGTTTGAAGCATCCCAGTCTGCACGGTGGTGGTTCTAAGTGCTGGGTGGCTCATAGCTGCTCTGGGACCAAAGGCACTTGGCGTGTGTTAGCAAGGTTTTCTCATTCACAGCTCCCTGGGCACAACAACACATGTCCGTGCATGTACATGGTGTTGGAGTCATCTGAGGCTGTGTGCAGTATTGCAGATTTGACTCTGAAATGCACTGCTGTAATCAGCCTCCCAAAATACCGTAAACTTCAGGTCAGGTCCATCATCACCTGCACATCTTAAAATAGAAAGCTGGGTGGCACATACTGCCAATAAAAATGACTATCCCTAAAGCAAGGGTAGTCTTTGGGATGCTTTCTGAGCCAAACAGAGGTGTGGACTATGGCTTTATCTTGGACAATAAACATGTCCAAGGAACATGGAGATGTGGTGCTTAGGGACATGGATTAGCGAGCAATGATGAGACAGGCACAGATCGACACAAGGGCACAAGCAGCTGAACCTGTACCTCACCCCATCCCTAGCCATGCAGCTGACCCCATCTCACGTGCTTGCTCTTGTGGTCTCATTCCAGGGCAACCCACTGTACTTCCAGTCTGCCAGAAACGTTACAGTGAACATCCTCAATGAGAAGACGAAAGTCCTCACTCGCCTTGTAACAGGTAAGGAGGGGGAAAGGCTGCGTGGAGTTGTTACAGAGAGATGAAAGCAGGTGTGTTGTGGGATGCTGCGCTGGCTTCACACAGCTCGCCGGAGGGGAGCCCAGGTGTCTTTGTGAAGAACAAATGGAAACTTTGCTCTGCTTTGTAGAAACAAAGGTAGAGACATGAAAGCAGTGCTGGAGAGGCAGCTGGCTGGTGCTGTCTGATAACGAAGCAGACCATCGTTTTCATTTGAAAGCCAATCCAGAGACAGAAAGGTTAGCTGTACAACTCCAGGGTCAAGAAGAACATATGCAGGCTGACATCTCTGTCCTAGCAGGCGTAGGATTTTCCTGAGACTCTTTTAGCTTACCTAAGATCTTGGGAACTCTGCTGATTGACTGTGGCTGGGTTTGGGCCCTGGGCAATTTATTGCTTTTTATGCCCTCCTTCAGATGAGGAACACGGATGCATTAGTATGTTTGATGGATAAATGGGTGTTTCATAAGTCCCCAGTGCGCAGCAGCCTTTGAGTGGATGCATGTGTTATTTGGGTTGAAAGAGCTTAAAATACTAATATGTATATATGATATAGGATAGATATTTATTTACTGAGATTCATCTAGGGACTGGGAGAAGTATTGCTGTGTGGCAGAGCCAGTAATCCATAAACATGCTGTTTCTGCATGAGGCTGAGTTGTTTGGTTTGCTTAAATAACAGTTTGGCCTCTAGTCACAGTATTAAATAATTAAATATGCAGCTTCAGAAAGCAGTGGTTTAAGTGGCATGCATGAAAATTGCCTGGAGGAAGGGAATAAATTCAACCCCAAACTCGCAGATTCACACGCTCAGAGCTTGTTTAGTTTGTTGCTTCTGCATATACTTACAAGAGGGTATTTGGTTCCCCTAAGCACCTCCTTTTCAGGATTGCTCGGGAGGACACAGTTGGTATGTGATGTCCCTGCTGTGATATCCTGGTCACTGAAAGCATTTCTGCGTTTGGAACAGCTTTGATTCACAAGTGGAGGGAAGATATGGTCCCACATAGCATGTGCTGCAATGATGAATATGGAGGCAGTTAATTAGTGAGATATAAATCAAATTTAAAACTAAAAAGTATTTTATTTTCTCAGGATGGCTGCAGGGTCTTTAAGTGTTTCTGCAGAATTAGATATACAGGGGTCTCACTTTTCTGTAGTCCAAACCGCACACGTGAGTCCGTGTGCTCTGATGCTAATACAGGCAAGCACTGAGTACAAATGGGGTTAGATAGAAACTGCCTATAAGAAAATACTTTGGAGAAGTGAGACTCATCAGGAAGGTGGCAGAAGTAAAACAAAGCCCGGTCACTTTCCTGTGTAGTAGCGCATTGCAGGGAGGCTGTGGTTTGTTCTGGGCTGTGTGGGGCTGTAAGATGACAATTTGTGCAAAGCTTAGCTGAGGTCAGGTAACAGAGGGTCTGCTCTTTGTAGTGTTTGAGTCACAGACCTGCATAGAATTGCTGTTTGGGCAGCTGATGTTTATCAGCCTCCTCAACAGCATACTTTGCCTGGAGGCTCTCAGCGCTGCGCTGCGCAGCAGCCTGCAGGAGAAGCAGTGAAATTAAAATAAGAGCTCAGAGGGAAAGTTTTACTTGTCTAAAAACTTTCTGAGATGTGGGAGACCATGCTGTTCATTTCAACCTACACATGGCTCAGTTCTATTCCCTTCCATGGCTCATCCTTCTGCAGTGCCAGGAGGGCAATGGTCCCAGGGTTGGCCATCCTGGGGAGGTGGGACCAAGCTTAAACTGCAGCTTTAAAGCAAAGCACTCTTGTAGTGTTGCTTCTGGCTGTTGTTTCTTTGTGTTTTGTGTTGCGCTTGGTTTTTTTCATTGGATTATGCATGACAGCAGTATCATATTTAGCAGGCACAAAAGCGAGAATCTATTACAGTGCAGCACCAGTCCAAGTGAGGTGAACCACTGCTCTCAAAATGTAGCTGGGTGCAATCACTGTTATTTGTGGTTCTGTCTTTTGGTAGAAATTTCCCAGTTATGCCAAGCTTAATGGCAATTTAAGGACATACATAAGCATTAAAAAACATCATAAGTAGAAATAGTTGAGGGTTATTTGGGTGCCCTTTCCTATGGAGTGGTCACCCTCTGTAAAGCACAGGCATCACTGCTTGTTGTATTGGCTGCAGGTTGTGTCTGCAGAGCTATTACAGTCATCTCAGCAAATGGGGTTATTAAATGTATGGAGAATGCTACGTGGTTTTCTTCCTCTTTCACTCAAAGCTTGTACTAAATCTCTTCTCTCTAGGCCCCCAAGCAGTGGAAGCACACAGCCAAAAATTCGAGGTGAAAACCCTCTCTGGAAAATTGCTGTTTTCTGCGGATGACAACGAAGTGGTAGTCGGAGCAGAGAGATTGAGAGTTTTAGGTAAGAGATTACTCACTAAGTCACTTTTTTAATATACACCTCTTCAAATCTTGAAATAGTTTTGCCTGACTTTCCTTCACAGTCGTGGAAAGCTTCTATTGGATACAGGCTGTTCACTGTCTTTATTGCTTTGAATCTTCCCCAGACACATAATGGCCAGGGGTTTTTATCTGAGGAGTTTCTTAACTTACACAACATGTTATTGCCCCTTCTGAAAAAAAGATCCCTGAAAGTGTTTTATCTGGACCAGAAAAACAACCTTAAGACCAGCTTTGGAAAGTAGATGACTTTATCTCTTGGGTCTGGGACAGTGTGGGTTCACTGTACCAATGCTTCCATGGCTGCAACCGCTGTCTCTGTGAAGAGGGAATGTTTTGTATTTTTAATCTCCCCACTCATCAGCAGCTTCTCCTTCATCCTAAAGCAAACACTGCAGAGGAGACCTGCAGCGAAAAAGTCAATATAAATTAAGATCCTGTATGCATTCTCTGAATACTTTGCTGGCCTTCATATTGCTTAAGCTTTCCTTACCCAGACGTAAGACGATGTTGTTCATCTCTGAGCCGTCTCCAGCTATGTTCAGGGATATGCTTAAATGACCCCTGCATGGGAGGAGAAACTCATGTTATCAGTACCACGGCCTCCTTCTCTAGTAAGTTCCTGAAAACAGAGGGATCAATGAAAGAACTTAGAACAATATGTAGTATTTTTAATTATTGTTATTTACTCTGTATTAATAGTGTATTGTTAGTATAGAATCAGAGGATCATTTGAGTTGGGAGGGCCCTTTGAAGATCACCTAGTCCAATTCCCCTGCACTGAACCTTACGTATATATAAAGGAGCTTAAAATGAGGGCTGCAGAGTCTGGGCATCACGAATGAGATTTCATATCCAACCCTTTTTTTTTCCACTGTTTGGTGTTGTGCTCTTCCAGGTGGTTTCCTGTTTCTAGAAAGGGCAGCTGTAGCTCTTTCAAATTGCAAGTCACTGTTGCAATCACGGTTTAGTTATCAGGTATAGCCAAGTGAGCTGAGATTCGTGGGGTAAAGGTTGAAAACATTTGCAGCATCTTTTTCAGTGGAAAACTTTGAAGAAGACCATTCCAAATTCATGTGGTGTTTCAGAGCTGGGGAACGTTTGTCACAATCCGTATGTACCACAAAGCCCCTTCACACGGCGCCCTTCTGAACTCCCAAATCATGCAGTCTTTGTGCAGGGCAGATGAATTCAAGGAGCAAGGATCTTAACTGTTTATTTGGAAGCCTTAAAATGAGAGATTTATATCATTGATTCTTTGAAAAAATACAGAAACTTTTGTTTACAAGTCACAAGTGCTCCTTTCCAGATTACACACTTGCAAAAACATTGCTTTTATTTGCTTTCTGCTCCGGAGAAACGAGCAATTATTTTTGATAGTTCCTGCCTTGTTTTAGTCTCCAGAATAAACAGCATCAGAAGTATTACTAACCGCTGTAGTGCACTTTCATTTTTATTATTTTCAACTGTGTTTCTCAGGGTTTATTTGGCATTGCAGAGCAATCAGAAAAGAAAAGGTAGAATGCTATCACAGATGATGTTACATGGCGAATATTTCAACGACCTTGAGCTGAAATGCTTTCAGAGTTCATGCTTGGCTTTGTTTTTCTCCAGCTTTGCTTCCCCAATCTAATTATATCTCCAAAAGTGGTTGCCATGGCTGTTTGCCATGCTGGGAAGTGTTATACCATATGTTCATATTTCTTCCACTGCTTTTGTCTGCAACTTGTAGTACACAGACAAATTCCTTTGATCATTTCTCTGGTGTTTGGGATCTCAGGTGCTGCCTGTACGTGTCTGCTGACACCTATCTACACTATGTAAATAATCTCAACTTGTTCTTGTTATGGCTGAACACGTACTTGTTACAGAGGGAAGCGTGTGTCTGCAATCTGGCATGAAAGTCATCTTGCAGAGGTTAGAGCATCATTTATTGGACCTGTGGCTAGCTTTTAATCTTGTTAACAATAATTACTTTTTTCTTTGTGTGCTCTTCAAAGTGGATTCTGAAAGTTTGTTCTACAAAGTAATGCTGAAGCCTTGACATGACAAAAGAGGAGCTTTGTTTTTTTGAAATGGACTCCGCATTGATGAGCTAAAGGGTTTTTCATCATTAGCAAGGCATCGAAAAAGGGGGGAATATACAGCATTATGGATAACAAGCAGATGCAAGTAGGACATGTGTTGCATTTGATGAGGCTTCAAAAATTGCACTACGTGGATGCAAATTACCAAATGAAAGTGCCTTTTATTTCTGGTTGGGTTTTTTGTTGTTGTTTTTTTGTTATTGTTTGGTTTGGGTTGGGTTTTTTCGGGGGGGTTGGAGGGGCTATTTCTGATTTTTAACCACTAAATAGTACAGAAAGTCAGAGTTGATTCTCTTTGCATGCATGATACAGGTGGGGCTACTTCAGTGATTGTATTTGGTTTAGCGGATCCCTTCAAATTTGCTGTCACAGGTGAGCTTGGAGGATAATGGGAGTTTCTGTTTGAGGACAGGGACATCTCTGAGCCCTTCAGCCATAGTCAGCGCTGATGACATTTACAAGAGCTCTTCCAGAACCAGTGCATGTTCCCATTGCCCTGCTCAAAGCCCGGCAGCTGACTCAGAAGGAGCTCATGTTTGCCTGCAAAAAGTCATGTGGAAACTGAGTCTTCTGCCAAATCTGAACTGCCCTTTTTCTTCTGAGCTCATCTATCGGTACATGCAATTGCCCAGCTGTCACCTCCACTCTTTTCAAGGGAGAGGATGGCAATGCATTATCACTTCTAGCACCACTTTCTTTTACAGTCCTCCCTCCTGCAGTATTTGAGCACATCATCGCTTTTAAATGATGCTTCAATAGAACTCAGAGCAGTCCTCATCCCTCTGAACCACAACTCTTTGTTTGCTCTTGCAGTGTTGAGATCTTGAAGGCAGATTCTGCTGCTGCTCTTCCCCTGGGACAGCCCTGGTGGTGCCTGCTTTGGCAAGGAACAAGTAGACACAAATTCATGCCTTACTCAGTATCCTCTGTGGGCTCATAAACCCATACGGTCTGCATTATGGGAGATGAATGAGCTGCTTCTAATTGAATTTCCATGTGGTTCGTCATACAGCGGTTCCCCTTCCTGCCTCCTCCCCCCATAAGAATTGAAACATGTTCAGATGGATTGAAAAATGGTTCAGAAGAAATACTCTTTTAACTAAAGAGCATTAAAATTAACTTCAATATTTATTAATTACTAATTTCATTTAATAAGCATGTTGAATATTACTGCATTTATAAACAAAGGACAATCATAAAGCATTATTCTGACTGTTAATTAGCTCTATTTATTCTCCAGATTAGTTTTTAAATATGCCCTCTAGATGCCACTTGATACTAATTAACAGGGTTACATTATTATCTCTGTACAAAAGCATTTTTAATTAAATCTAAATTTAAATTTAAATTAGCATGAGTTTTTACAGAAATTAAAATCTGGTCAGATGCTTAATTTAGCCTTATGAGACAACATCTGATGACATGCCAGCGTCGGTTCTCCCAAGGGCCATGACATCTTTTTTGGAGATTATTTCTTGAAGTTTGTTTTCAGGGAAACTTGCCAGTATCCTCTGGTGTTTAATATTTATGATGGATTTATAAACCTTTTTTTTTTTTTTCTTTCTTTTTTTTCTTTCATTTTTTTTTGGCTAAGCTTTGTAGGGAATCCACATGCATTGCAATGAGCTGAGCTAAAAGCAGCAAAGATGCCTTCCTGCAGGCTGCCTTGTTACACATTAACCACACTTTGTAACCATTCTTCCTTCCTTCTTTCTTCCTTATGGTAAGGGTAGGAGCAATCACAAAACCACAAGATCCCTTACCTCCAACAGATGAAGGCAAGGATTTCTCCCCAAATGGTTCTCACGCTGGTTGCTTGGTAAATGTGATTCTCACTGTATTTTTCCTTGTAAAATCATGCAATAAAAATCACGCAGTTCAGTTATGAGGAAAGCCCTAACTTGAGTGGGGTGGCTTTCGCCCCCCAGTGTTGTAAGGACTGCAGGAGCTCCTCCACAGATATGCAACCCACCCACCCCACATGCTGCAACCCTCTCCAGTACTGTGTCTGGCTACAAGATGCCGTTGGTTTTGGAACCATAGAACCATTAACGTTGGAAAAGACCGCTAAGGTCATTTAGTCCAAGCGTCAACCCATCCCACCATGCCCACTGCCCACGTCTCCAAGAGCCACATCTTCTTGAACAGCCCGACGGTGACCCTACCACCTCCCTGTGCAGCCTGTGCCAACATATCACCATTCTTTCTGAGAAGAAATTGTTCCTAATATCCAACCTTGCCAACACCTTTTATGCCCTGCCTTCAAGTAACCAACCAGTAGCTGCGCCTTTTATTCACAAGCGCTGAGTTTTAGTACTCATGGAAGGAATTTTTTTTAAAAGCATCTGCAGCACTTTTGCTTTAAATGGGAGAAAAACAGCACTTAATATGAGTGTGGTGAACTAATTTGTCTGTGCAAACTTGCCCAGCTGTCTCAAAAGCTTCACATACGCAGACATCTGTAGGAAGCCTTGAATGAGCTTGAAGGGAGGAAAAGAGCAATCCTGCAGAACTGCTGTTGCAATACCAGCCTGGTTAGAGGTCTCTGCTCACATTTCCTCAATATTACAATTTTTGTAGCTTTGTGGCATATTCTTTCTAGCTTATGTTTGCTGCAGTATTTACAGCAGAGTAACTTTAATGAGTTCAAGAGTAGTTGTATTTCGTGAAAATAATCTGCAAAGCCATTTGACTGGTTCCAGTCATTTTAGAGTGTGGTGTAAGCTAGAAATACAACAACTTCCAGGAATTACCACCCGTTTTTGCTGCCTGCACCATTCTTCCAAAGCGATTATTTATGGGTCAGAACATGCACAGTTGCCCTTTACAGCAGCCATTATGATTTCAAAATGGTATTTTGCTGATTTGTTTATGGCAGACTGAGTAACCATTGCAGCCAAGTGTTGAAATCAGAGCAGAGCCAAAGAAGAAACAGAGCTTTCTGGCCTCAGCAGTGTGTCTGCTGCAACTCCGTGCCTGGGGATAGATGGCAAGCTTCAATCTTTGTGTCTGGATTTTGTACATTCTCCTGAAAAAAAACATATCCTTTCTATAGGTCTGTAGGTAGTTTCTTCAAGGGAGAAATGTTGCTGCAGTACTCATTTCTAGCAGATTGAAACGTTTTTTGACCTCCATCTTTTTCCTCTGCAAAAGCAGCTGAAAAGTTGCATCTTGCAGCCGACTCCATGAGGGCTTGGTGCAGCCGAAGCACGGCTGTGGCTCCGTGCTGTGCTTCTGGAAGCAAACACTGGACCATCAGCGCTGTGTCAGATGCCTTTCCCAGTTCCTCCAGTTGCAAATGAGCTCCTGCTCACTCGGGCTGCTTCAGAGACACCTGGACGCAGCAGTTGCTTCAAGCTCCCTTCTGTGCTCCTGGCAAGAGAAACGAGTGTGCCATGACCGTGTTAACCATGCTGCTCACGAGGCTTGGACAGGCATTTGACCTTTTGCTGAAGATGTATGAACTTTTTCAGGAAGCAGTTATGAACATTCGCTGTTCACTCTGTAGGTAATTAAGCAGTAGTACTAATACGGTCCTGGAGCAATTGCCAAGCTGTCATGTAGTCACTGGTCCTGCAGAAAAGGAACAGAGAATAGGATGAGAAAACTGGGGAAAGGTGCTGACAAATGCAGATAAAAGATTTGAGCTCTGGCTCCGCCACGGCTGGGAGCAGCCTCCACTGTGCAGCCTTCAGTCATGGCAGTGGAGTCTCATCCCATCATGTTTAGCAAAAGTAAGGGGTGGAGGGGGGTAGGTGGGGAGGGGGGGTGGAATGTTTCCTGTCAGCAATTAAAGCCACAAGGAAATTCTTTTTTGCTCTCAGTTAGGAATTATGCTATTGCTGTATCAAACTAACAGGCATGAAAAACCGATTTAATCTGTAATCAGCAGCAACAGAGTAACAATTCAGAAACCATATATATTTAAAAAGAAAACAACGAAAGTGGATGTGCTTGAACTGGATTGCTTTTCCCCCAGAGTTTGGGGAGCAAAAAAAGTCTCCCATTATATTAGGCAAGAAATTAGAATGACCACAGCTTGAACAAGCATGCTGGCCTTGAATGAATGGTTCTGATCACTGTGCTGCCTTCGGGGCAGTAGGTCTATTTAGGCACTGTTGTCTGCTCCTTTTAACAGTGAATTCAAATAACATCGCCCTTCTTTTTCAAAACCCACTTATCCAGATTGTAAACTTGTCTTTTGTTGGGGAGAACAATGTGTGTCAGTAGGAAGAAATACAAATACGCTTTTTTTTCTGTTTGCTTTTGCTTCAAAGTACATTCCAGGCAAAAAGGATAGCATTTATGTAAAGTGTATAGGCTTCCAGTCCAGGCTGAAACCTGTGTTCAGATTGCGTTGCCTTAATCCTGTTTAAGGAACAAGAAGAATCATCCACCATCAGATTAATATTGATTAAATGTCACAAGGATTATGAAAGAAACATACTGTACACTCACCAAACACCAAAATCAAATTTAAAAGTGTGGCAGATTTATGTTTTATTTCCTGAGTGCCTTCTCTAGCCTTCACAACCTGATCTGTCTGAAGCCAAAAGAACATTCTCCTTGATAAATTTCCACTGGGTATTCCCACTTCAGGTGCTCTCCTGAGTTTCTTTGCAAATTTACACAAGAATGCTGAGAACAGCTTCAGAGGAGCTCGGTGATGACTTTGCTGTTGTTGACCTGCAGAAAAAGTATCGAAGGACCCCAAAACTAGATGAGACGGAAATATCCAGAGGTCAGCATAGGTTGTAGCAACTTTTCTTCATACGTCTTTTCTCAGTTTGGATACAAGCCCTCCTTTTCTTTTCTGTTATTCCCTTTATGTTTGTCAGGGACTCAACCACTGAAGCTGGGCTGCAAGTTCAACGCGTGTCGACAGTCGCACACATCACTAATGACCCCTGTGCTCATTTGAGATCTTGCAGTTCATCCTATTGTTTGCGCGTTGCCTAGCTTGAAAGCAGGATCCGTGTATTTCTCAGCACTATGAGTCAGAGAACTGCTTCTCCTCCATCCTGTGAAGCTGTTGGTGTTGGAGGCACAAGGAGTTCCCTTCTGGCCTGACTCAACCACAGCCCAGTGTTTAAGGGTTGACTCATTCCCCATGTGCACATCTGGTGCCAAGACCAAATCCCAAAGTCCTGGGATATCCTTAGATACAGATAATGAAAGAGAAAAAATATATTTGGTATCAGATTCTAAATGATTTATGTTGTGTCTTTACTAAAAACACCTCTGTTGATAGTGTATGTGATTCACTACATAGATTGTCCTTGAACAACTCCTCAACGCTTTGGCGCAAAGGTACGCAGACAGGCCATTGCAATGAACCATTTTTATCCAATAGTAGAAAGAAATATGAATGAAGCTTTATGGCTTTTGTTCAGCGCAGTGGGTTAACCTAACCATGCTGTTATTGTTGGGCCCTGAAATAGACCTCATTGATTTCAGATTTGATGGGATTCAAGGGGAGCAACAGCAATTACTATGTTCATCCATTTAAGAACATAAATTAGGGATGAATAAGGCTTTTAAAGCTAGGAATTAAAAGAAGTGGGCGCAAATCATTTCTGCCTGTATTGTATTGGATTTACTTCCTGGATACCTGTTTGCCCAGACAACTTTCTGAGGCTGTCACATATTACCCCAATGAGATCTGCAGAGAACAGAACCTCATCAGATGGGTATTTTCATCTACAAATTGCTGAATGTGCCCTGATCAATAACTGTGGAAATAGAAGTAGTTTCTGGAGATCATCAGCACACTATACATTCTCTACTGACCTTAGCTAGAAAAAAAAGAATCATAGCAAATCCTTTTCCTTCTCCCCTCATTTGCACAGTGCTATGCTAAGGCAGCGTTCTAAAGAGAAGATACACTTAAGCCAACCTTATCACCAAGTCTGGCACGTGGCTCTGAGGTCCCAGTTTCATTATAAAGTAGTGCTATACAACTCTAAAAATGTACTGTGGATGTGGCATTATTATTTAAAGAATGCACAAACTGGGAAAGTAATCTGTTGTGTAGAAAAAGTAAAAACAGGAAAGTGGGGAATAGCTAACCAAGTACATTTCCACCTGAGTGGAAACCTTATTTTTCTCCCTCCATGTTCTGTTCACCTCCAAGTGCTGTTCAGCTGATTGCCACCTACCCTTGACAGCAGGAGCATCAATCACTAGTCCAAAAATACCTATTGTTGCGCTGTGTCTGAGCTCTTCTCCCTGTTCCAGCTGATAACAGTGGAAGTCTAGAGCAACCGTTTTGTACAGAGAGAGCAGTATGTGGTCAGAATCTCGTCACAGGGGCTGGAGCTCAGTTGTGTCTCAGGGGAACAGGATGGGCCCTTGCCTTTGCACTAGGGATGGTGCCAGGACAGAGTTACGAAGCTCAGATGCTTTGGCAGGGCACATGAAAAGCAAGCAGCAGTTAGGAAAGTTGAACTGTTGATTCCCTCTTTCATCTTGTTGGATCAGTTGCTGATTAAGAAAGTTGCATGTTCCAGTTGAGATTTTGCATATTCCTTGGGGCCTCTGTAATACCTCTCTCTCCTACGGAGTTATTGACATCCAGCCATTGCTGAGGTCACACCAGAGCCTCTGCCTTGGTGGTGTGTTTGTAATCTCTCAGTCTTTTGTCACAAAGCTCATGAGACTGATTGGCCAATTCCAAATTGGGATGAAGAGAGCTAACATTTCAAAGACCCTTTTCAACAGGAGACTGACAGACCAACATGGAGATACTGAACACGATGGTTCTGCTTTGTTTCAATCTAAAACTTGGTTAAAAAAACAGCCTGATTTCATGCTGTGTTTTGGATTCACATTGTAGAGCAAGGTGATTGCCAAAAGCACAAAGATCGAGAGAGAGAGAGGCAAGAGGAGATCCAGAAGGTTGTTATAACTCCAGCAGCTCACTTGCAATGGTCCAAACCACAGCCAGACTTGTCCCCTGGATGTGGCAGTTGGCTTCTAAGATACTTGAAGTACCAAAGAAACTGCAGAACCTTATTTGGCAGACCTGTTCTCCTGTGATATTTGTTTCAGCTCTAAAAGAGAAAGAAAAAAAAGAAAGAAAGAAAGAAAAAGAAAGAAAGCAGGAGTGAATGAAAGTGAATGAAAGAAAGAAAGAGAGTAGGAAAGAAGGAAAGAAAAAAAAGAAAAGCAAAAAAATCCACTGAGATTGAATGCTGAATGTTTCCTTGTTTAAGGTTCTTGGATTTTGTTCTCACTCAGTTTATGTACGAGAGGGGAGAGGGGGGAGAAGCATTCACTGAGTGAATCTTTGTGGTGATTCAGAACATTTTAGGTAGATGCTGTCATATGCTTTGTAAGTTCCTGACTGATTGTGTGGAATTAAGTTATTGGGCAGAGAACCAGCTAATGGAAACACATTGATGAAATCATTTTTGAGGGACATTAAATGGAACTTAAAATAAAGCTGAAATGGCTGTATGGATTTTTCAGTCAAATTGTTTATGAACATTTATTGGTGGTAAATTAGAGAGTGTCAGAAGAGGGAATCAAGTAGGTATGGCTTTTAATAGGAGTCACTGTGATATAATACTGTGAGAAGGAATAGTTTATTGCCTAGGGATGTATGATACAGTATGTTTAAATACAAATTATATGATTGTTTTCTTCTGAATGTCTTTGGTTGTTTGCAGGTGAGCTGCCCTTAGCAGCAGCAAGTCTCATAAGGAAAAAAAATATTTTCAATACTTGGCAATGAAATGGAAATTTTATACTATGTATTTTTCATGTTGGATAGCAAATGTTTTAATAAAGGATAATTCAGGAAGCAGAAGCTGTGTTACACAATAGTAAATTTAATTTGCATTTGTTTTATGTTTTGCAAAAGGAGAAGACGGATAGAGTATCTTTGCTTGAGAAGGGAGATTGCAGCAGCTAAGTCTTCCATTGTTGGAGCTGTGCATTAGTACTGTTTGCCAAAACCCAGCATTCCTGGGGTAGATGGTAATGAAAATAAGCCTGGGGGAATGCATGATGGTAAAGCGCCTTCTGGTCTTGCAAATCCTGTTCCCTGCTTTTGAGATCCTACACCTTGTAGTCATGAGTTTGTCGAGTCTGGTTGAGTTTGTCGAGACAGGTTGTCTGTCCTGTCCACTGTAAGAGAAAAGCTGTTCCTGTAAAAAGCTGTAAAAAAAAAAAAAAGAAAGAAAGAAAAAACTTGGTTTTTTTTTTCATCCTAAATGTATTTGGAACCAGTTTACTGCTATTTGCTCTCATGCCAACTTTGGCCTATAGCCAGTAGTTCTTTTTCCTTTGTGTTATTTATCCTCCTAATGTGTTTATACACAGCATTCATATCCTTCCTTCACCATCGTGCTGCTATACTAAAAAAACCTAGTCTTTTTAGCCTTCTTTTGTAGGGCAGGCTTTTTCAGTTCCTGCAATCAGACAATGTTTTCTCTCTGCATACTCTCCTCAAGTGAGGATGAGCTGGAGGCTACATAAAATTCAACTCAAGGATTCACTGGTTATTCTTAAAATAATGCCAGTTTTTTCTTGTTCCCGTGTTCCTGTTAGTCTTGCCTCTTCTCATTCAGTTTAATGTCATGCTTGCCTTTCATTTGGCCCTGTCCTACTGCTATGAATCATGAGTAGCCCATGGCCTCTTTATGGGACGTTCCCATTCAGGGAACATCCAGCGTGGAGCAGAAATCCTCATTTCTCTCTGAGCACATGACCTTAGATTCCTATTTTTAAATTTCACCCTCTCTCTCTTCTTCTACTCCCTAAGGCTACTCATTCATTTCACCGTGACAGCCCAGTCCTCTGCAGAGCCAGGACAGCCTAATTCAGTGTCAACAGCATATTTCCCTCAAACTTTCCTTCTTTTTGTGCCAAGGCCTTTAGTGAAAATTTTAAATGAAGTCACTTCCTCCAGCCTAAAGATTTCACTTTCAACACAGTCCAACACTGATGCTGTCACTGCCTGGCTGGGGGCTTCTATAGTGGTTGAGAGCCAGACTTTGGCACAAATGTCCAGTGTAGTTGAATTTTTCCAAATGTTTATTGCCATATGGAGGTACAGGGGGAGCTGCCGATCCCCTAGGCAGAGACCAAGGCTCTTCATGGAAAAGAGAGAAGTGGTGGAATTGGGCACATTTTCAAGTATAGAAAATTTCAGGTAGCATAGGAAAGAACGGAGAATGGTTATTTACTGTTTCTCAGAGTCCAGGGCAGAATGAGCATCCAGTGAAATCATCAGGCAGCAGGGTGAAACAAAGGACGGACTTCTCCAGAGCATTTAATCCAACTGTGGGCCCCCTGGTAGAGAACTGGGGACAGGGAAAATCATGATGAGGTTGAAAGAGAGAGGTGAGAAATGTTTGCTGGTGTCTCTCCAGTGGCTGGATGACAGCCAGCCCTCAGAGACCCTCAGCTGATGACAGCCAGAGCCAAGGGAGGGATGGTGGCTCATCAGCATCCCTCGTGGCTGCTGTCCTACATGGTGACAGGGACAGGCAGCCCTGTGGGAGATCTCCTGTGTTTAAGAGGGAATAATAAGAATTGATGCTGTCAAGGCAGGTGGCATTCACTTCTAATTCGTATCGAAGGAATGAAGCAGAAAGATTTGGAAGTCTTGTTTCTGTTCCCAGCGCATAGGGGACTCTTCCACGGATTTGGGAATGATGAACACAGAAGAAGAGGGCTTAAGGACTGTGTGAAGGGAACGGAAAACCAGGGGATGGGTGAAAAAAAGGGCAGGCTTCTTTTTTTCAGTCTTCCTGAAATAACTGCATTGGAGTCTCCACTGGCTTTGCTTCCAGAGTTGCTTTCTATGTTTGAAGAAATAGTGAAAGACCGGAACATTCCAGGTCATTAGAAGTATGCCAGTTCTCCTTATCCTGCAGGTGTTCTGGTTACTTGCAGATCTTACACTTAGTGTGTAAAAACGAGTGAAAATTACTGGCATAAGCAAAGTCACCTGTTGAGCAGTGCAAGTGGGGAGAGTGGAAGAATATCTCTCTGCACCTCTTCCACAGCACCTTCTCATCTTCCTCACCTCAAAAACCATTATTTTGTTATGCAATATGTGCAGGCTACATCTTTTGATAAGTTTCATTGGAAAGCTAATAACCAAGGCAATCGTGTGGATAAGCAGAGTCTTAAATTGTTTGGAAACTGTTGAGAGAGGACAGATCAGATAATAATAACCTTCATGGTTGGCAAGCTGCAGCTGCTTCTGACAACTTGTAACGATGAAGGCTTATAGTTAACTTAAGAGCTAAATATCTGTACTGGGCCATGGGATCAATTTCAATTCCCAAGTATAAAGCTTCAGACTTCAGACTGCTTTTGTCATCTTTGAGATTACTTTGTTTTTCTCTAGGCTAAAAAGGAGTTGTTTTTTGTTTTATGAATCTTAAGAGTGATTATTTTCATTCCATTTTTTTTTCTGTTAAGTCTTTGGGGTGGCTTCGTTAGTCTGCTTCAGTGCAAAGAGTGTACTCATATCAAAGCCATGAGTGTTTCTCCCTTAGTTACGAAAGTAGTTACAAAAAGGTGTTGTGTTCACATGTAAGGACATTAAAAAATGCCACTGGTGCAGTTTGCATGCAGACACTGAAATTGCTGTGACGAACACAGATAATGAACAGCTAGTTGGTCACAGTGCAAATGCATGTAAGGCTGCAGGTCTAGATGTAGGAATGTAGGTCAAACTTGTTCCCTGGGTAGACAGCTATGTTCTAGACAACATGAACATGAATTTCTTGTTCATTGCCACGAGTAAGACTGCTGTGTCCAGTGCTGAGGTCTCAAGCAGAATGTTTTAGAAGAGGAATGGGTTCAGAAAAGAGCAATAAGGAATCTGGAAAACATGAATGATTCATGATCACAGTGAATGATACAGGAAGCCATAACGTTTTGGAGACCTGAAGGAAAAGTTGAGGTGGTTGGGTCATCGTCTCTAAATATCTACAGGAGAAAGGTGAAGATTTGTGTTCATGCAGCGCCCGTTGGTTGGCATGCAATGACATAAGAACATGTAGTGGCTGGAAGCAGAAGTGAGAACAATTCTGAGTAGATGCTCATTTTAAAATAAGAACAATTAGACAGTGGAAAGGCTTATTTTATGGGTTGTCTTTGGCTTAGAACTGAAATTTGGAGAACACGTCTTTCTAAAGAGACACTGCATGGCTCATTCATGGACCCGATGCAGAAATGGCAAGAGCACAGCCTGACCTGAGAGATGCCTGCAGTGATTGAGCCAAAATTTGGTTTTCCTTTGAGTATCTCTCGGAGCCCAGCAAAAGAAATACTTTCATGACATGCAGCCAGGTTCATTAGTGAGAGATGTAGCTGCACTGGTTATTAAGGTGCTATCTGTTCCAAGCTCCCTGCGTCAGTTGGGACAGCAAACACTTCCCATATTCAGGGCACAAATTTTACAGCCTAAGGTGCAGCTTACAGGCAAATCCCAATTGTAATCAAGACAACCAATTTCAGGTGATAAGGATTTAGCTTTTCCTGGGGACAGAAGGGGTGTGTGCGAGAGAGAAATGGGGTCAGGCAGTGGGGAAATGGGGTCAGGTTAAAATTGCACCTAGGTATGATTTGACAATCACTCCCCTGATAACAGCTTATAATGTTTACAATTTGTCTTCTGTTTTGTTTTGTGATTTCAGGAGCAGAAGGCACAGTGTTCCCTAAATCTATAGAAACTCCCAATGTCAGGGCAGACCCCTTCAAGGAACTAAGGTAAACTTTGGAATATGGTTTAATGGTAACTCAGTGGCACCTTGCTGGAGTTGCACGTATTGCTGGGCATCATTTCTGCTTTTGCACAGGAACTTGGGGCTTTGCTTTGGACGGCATCACCAAGGGGATGCCGTGGAAAAGAAGGGATCTTCCATGTTTATGTCTAAATATGACAGAGCTAAAGGCAATTGTGGGTGATGAGAGCACCATTTCTCCTGTGTAACACGGTCTGCTTATTGTGGGCTCAGCCTTTGGAAAGAAACAGAGAAATCTTTCTCCTGGGTGTACAGGGAGGTACTGGCATCTGGGCTGAGTCACAGGGTGTAACAGCACAATGATAATGCTCTCCGGTGTTGTCTGTCTTGCAAAAATGCAAACCCTCCCTGACCTACACCGAGTCTAGCTGTGCATGGCATGTCACTGCTGAACCTTGCAGAGTTACCACTTGCTTACAGCACAGTATGAGGAGGGAGAAACAGCACAGCTCCTAAGAGCCAGTTTTCCCAAAATCTAATTGATCTAATGCTGGGCAATGTATTAAAAAACAACAACAACAACAACAACAAAAGTCCCTACATGTTAGTTTGAATGATTGGTGTCTGGAAAGAAATGGCCTAATCTCATGAAATCTTCTGACCAAAAGGGCTGTAGGGGGTTTCTATCAGTGTTCTAATTATTCTTACTCAGAAAAAGAGAGAGAAAAAGAGGGAAAACAAATCTGCAGGTCATCTTGCCCGTAGATCCCAGGTTGCAAATGCTGCTTTCCTGGAGCATACTAGGGGTGGAGCAATCTTTGGACAGGTAAAGTTGTGTTATGAGATGGGAGACAAGCTCTCATTAGCTCTCTCTGCTCTGATACTGGGAGAAGAGATGGCCCAGCCTAGATTACCCTGAATGGTGAGCAGCATCCTGGCTGCCTTCTCTTGTGTATATCTCCAGAATCACTCGTCTTGTTCCCATTCTGCACTCTGAGGACCACATGTAAGACCAAAAGTGCAGCAGTGGTGTGAGTCAGTTCACGCTGAAAGTTTGTTCTATGAATGGTGACATTAACACCACCCTGTGTAGTGGTGTTTCAGTCTCAGTTTGCATCCTTTTAAAACAGAAGAAATGGGGCCCTTGCTCAGCTTGCCATGCAGCTGCTGGGGCAGTTCCAGGGTCTGCAGAGCACTCATGGGTTGTGATGATTTGTGGGTGAGGTTTAAATGACAAGGGCTTGCTGGTACAGCACAGCTCAGCAGAGATTTCCAGCAGGAAAAAAAAAATCCCAGTCATGGTTAAAATGTCCATTAGCATCTAAATAACTTAGGCAATCAGATCCTGTTACCGGTAGTGATTTACGTCTGAGTTTTTGCTTGCTTAGGACTTTTCTAAATGTGGGAGGGGACTTTCATCCAAAGAAATGTAAGGTGTTGCATTAAAGGGGGCAAATGTGAATTAAAGTAGCCTTAATCTGATTGAGCATGCTTCTGTTCCAAAGGGAATTAAGCTAAATGAAATTGAAACGAATTAATGGTGGTATCCATGCAAGGGGCTGATATTTGATCTGCCTTAAGTTCTTGTGATTTTACTTGCTCTTGTAAGGAGCTGCTGGATAACTGGCTGTCTTTGAAATCAGTAGACTGAAAAAAAAAATCCTTGAAAAAACTGTTGGCTTTTTTTTTTTTCCTTTTTAAGGGAAAATACTTGAAAGTAAGTAGGATTTATTTTGAAAAAGGGCCAAAAGGGTCCTAAAGCATTTAATACACTACTGAAAATTTTATCTTTGCAAAAATAATTGCTTTTTTTTCTGCCACCCTGAAAGGAAAAGAGATGTGGGTAGCACCGTGCAGAGAAAGTAAAGTTTCCTGAGAGTAAATCCTTGACTTGTCCCTAAATGAAGAGCCATTCTTCACTCCTTACATATACAAAAGTTTGTTGGAGCATTCATGAAATAGTGCGTTCTGGGTGCAGCACAGATTTCATAGAGGAAGGAACCTTATTCTGGGGGGCATTCTTTTGTACCTTCCTATTTTGATAGCATTATGTGTGCATAAGGTGTCCTTAAGCCTGGTTAAAAAGATGCTGCGGTAAAATGGGCCCAAGTGAGATGGCAGCCTATGGGTCCAGAGCTGGTATAAACATGTACTCAGTAGCTGGCTTGACTCTAAAAGACGTTTTTTTTTTTCTGTAAGAAATAGTGGAAACCTTTCTTTCCTTCTTAGGCTGCAGTTTCTGGAAGAGAGGTGCACAGTCAGCTATTGTGGGCTGTCACCAGTGCCACCAGCCTCAATCATTGCTCCTAGACCGAACGGTTAAGATTAGTTACACAATCCATTTTCATCCATTTGCTCTTTTCAGTAGCTTAGTGACTCCCACCTCTTCTTTAGGAGACTTCAAAATAAGGTGACAACAACTGTCACTAACAGAAGGAGAGGAGACCAACTGCTCCTGTCACCACTGGGAGCCAGACCATCTGTATGTCTCCTTTCCCTTCCTCTTCTGTTTAACAGACAGACTGATTTCCCCTTCAACACAGGCAGCATGCCACTGTGCCAGTCATTTCTGCTTCTTCCCTTTTCTTTCTTCTCCATCCCACAGGCCTTCAGTCATGCGCAGACATCACAAAGACTGACACTCTCTGAGCGTTGGCACATACATTCTCAATAGACTTTCTGTCCCCGTTTGGCTGATGAACGACCTTCAGTTCATATAGCCTAATTCATTTCTTAGTGGCTGCTCTACGGGGTGGTCACCTTCCTGGGGACAGACAAGGTCGCTGTCCTGGTGCACCAGCATACTCTGTGTGGCCCTTTTCTGTATGTGCCTTTCTTAAAATACTTCTGTCTGCAGCAGTTTAGATGGCTAAAAAGTAAGTGACAGTACGCGCATAGATGTTTCTTACATACTAAGCTCATAAGATGGTTGTCAGCCTGCAAGAATTGGTTTGGCACTTCTTTGACCCAGGTCTGGACTTTGCTGCTGAGTTTTCTCAGGAGGTTTTCAACGACCTCCATGCTACAGAAAGGCTCATGTGTCCCAAAAAAAAGAATCCTACAGAGCCCAATATCAGTTGTATTAGGAGTAGCAGAGCTTATAAATGCCTGATTTAATGCAGAGGTAGCTGTTATTAGTGGTTCATGTTTTCTTTTTGTGATCTAGAGTATTCTTTAGTCATGACCTAAGAGCAGAAATATATATATATAGAAATATATAAAAACGATTTAATACACTTTTGTGAACATTTTTCTGTTTTTATTCATTGAAAAGGGAGAGATTCTTTAGCAGAGTGATGGGTCAAGGGGAAATGGTTTCAAGCTAAAAGAGAGGAAAATTAGATTGGAGATAAGAAGGTTTTTTTATGATGAGTGTGATGAAGCACTGGCACAGGTTGCCCAAGTAGGTGATAAATGCTCCATTTTGGAGACGTTCAAGATCAGGCTGGAGGGGCTCTGAACATCTGATGGAGCTGTAGTTGTCCCTGTTCATTGCAGGGGAGTTCAACCAGATGGCCTTTAAGAGTCACTTCAAACTCAAACAATTCTATGATTCTGTGCAAGTAATTTTAGACTCCTAAATGTTTTGCTAATTGGGCTGTAAGCTAATCAAAAACAGTAAAAAGGAAAGCAAAAAAATTTCAAATTATTTTCAAATTCTTGGACTGCTTAAAATTTCTGCTAAGCATCATTCCAAAATAGTTTAGAGAGAGGACTTGTGAGATTTGTTTGGGACATTAAATATCTGTAGTAATGAGTCTTTGTAGTGCAAGTTGCTATCCTTGTGATTGCCTGCATATAAAGGTTGACTTCAAGATGCTCTTTTCTCATGGATTGCTTTAATAGCGCCCAAGTAACCTGGTAAGAGCCTGTCTTGAGAGCCTCTCCTTGACGCTGACAGAAATCACCAGGCTTCCTCATTTGTCTTCTTTCAAGAGGGCAATATATGTTAAGGAGAGTAACTGTCTGACAATCACAAGATCAGTGCCTTCACCACCATTGAGACATCCTTCAAGGAGAGGGATAAGGGCTAGACCAGCTGATGAGTAGGGGCGAAGGGAAATCATTGGAGGTGGGAGCATAATTAAAAAGTGAGTGGTCCAATATATAAAAAAAAGTATCAAAAGGATGCCAAACTACTAAGTGCAGGAAGGGTGTACGCTGAACTGGTGCTGTACAAGAGCGCCTGTCTCTGGGCTTGGTGGACCCTTGTTGTTGGGACAGCAATAATGTGCTTCCTCAACTCAAACTGCCTTGTTCAGACCTAGCACAGGGATCTCCCTCGTAGCCAGACTGTGCTAGGCCAGGCACTGTGAGTGTTGCTGGTTTAGGGTGTTTATGTTCCTGGAGTTAAATAAAAAGAAATCAGCATGAAATTCACTTTATAAGCGGCAATCACAGACCTGGAATTCATCCACAGTTATTGTAGGTTAAAAAATGCCATAAACTGCTCATCCAAGGCTGGGAAACCAAGGGATGATTGTTTTTCCTGTTATATACAAATATAGTTAAGGGAGAATTAATCTCTTGGGCTTAAAGGGGTAATTTTTGCCCAAAGTTAATTATGAAGCACTGGAAGTACCAAATAAAAGATGAAATGCACTTGCAGTTTGATTTTATTAGTGCAATTCTACCTTACCATGTACAGTATTGAACTATCCAAATAGTCCAAGTGAGACCCATTGTACCAAAAAGCAATTTAAATACAGCGCTTAGCTAACGCAACAGTATTCTTTTTGTAAAATAATAATTCTTATCAAATTAAGGTTTCTCTCAGCTGTGCTTCACAAAGCAGCAGAGACATTTTCAATAAGAACAAACACAAATAATGTTTCTGTCTAAAAGCAATTACGTTCATGAAGACCAAAGGAACAAAAATTAGAGGAAACGCAAAAAATCAGTTGTATAAAAGAGGAAGTACTTGGTGGGAAATGGATGTCATTTGTGAAGAGTAGCACATCACCTTGAAATATGCTTTAGCTTATAGCAAACACTGGGAATTCCTGTGAGGTGGCAGCAAGGGAAAAACAGTCAATTTGGCCTTGTAACTACTGGTATTGCTTTCAGATTGATCTGCTGGTAAGGGTGCTGTAGCAGAAATGCTGAGTCCTGGCCTGAAGCAGTGATGGAGCACCTGGTGGGAAGGCAGGGCCAGCCCAGGGGAGCTCAGGTGCATGCAATGCTCCTGAGTGATTGGAAGGGGTGGAGCGAGGATCCATCCCTTCCCAAACCTCATTTAAGGGTTGGCAGTGGAAGTAAAGGGGTTTTGCTGGAGATTCCTGCCTACCTGAGGCTTTTTGAAGCTAAGCAGTTTTTCCTCCTTTGTTTCTGCATCCATGGCTGCTGCATTGGGGCTTGTTCTCATTTGCTGTAGCTTAGGGTTGTGCCTCTCCTCTATTATTGCTGTAGTTTCCATCATCTTATAGCATTACAGTAGCTGTTCTTTTCTCTGTTTTAGTAGTGCAAACCTAATAGTTTTGGTAGACTCCTACCAGCTTAAAAACAACATGCTTTTGTCTTGAGATGGACTTTACTTTCCATGTTTTGTAACAAAATGTAATAGTGATTTACAGGGGCAGGGTTTGTCTCTACCAAGCCAGTGCTTACTTGTGAATGCACAACTGGAACGAGAGAAGAGGTTTCTAAGCTTCAAACTAGTTTAAGTGGACCCTTATGAGGTTAATTTGAAAGGCAGAAGTTCTCATCACTCCTGATGTGCTAATCTGGGGTTCCACACGTGATCTGACAGTTTTCTCATGGTATATAACGTTTCCTGAAGCACTTAATGTTGAATGAGACTTTCTCAGAGTAGAACTCGTGCTGATTTTGCAGCTGCTTTGCTGTGGCCTTTCCTGCTGTTGACATGGCTCCTTGCTGCTGGCCATTCGCCTGTTAGAACAGACAAACCACAGCCCTCCCAGATCAAAGGTAGTCTTTCCATAAGGCTTCTTATGGGTGATATATTGAGCACTTCACACAATGCATTCGATAGAAGCCTTGGAGTTAAGGAGACAGATGATTGTAGATGTTTTCCTTTTGTTAAAATAGAACTGTTGCAGAGGAGACTTATTGCTCCCTCTTATTGCTACAGCGTATCTGCTCTTAATGGCTATCACCTTTTCCTACTGGGCACAAGATGGGGATTTAGCTCCTAGCGTTCTTTCCTTCCCTATTTTTAGCAGGTGATGCCTAGATATGGATCAGATAATCAGGAGGCACACACCTGGGCAAGTGGCAGAGGCACTAACAGAGCTTTGCTGACTTATCTCAGCTGTATAAATCATGGCATTGCCCTACATGCTGTGCTGCTAACAGGAGCTGCCCATTGACAGGCAGATCCTTTTCAAGGAGGGGTAATGGACAGTGAAGGCCATCTTGGCAGGAAGGTGTGTTTGGTATAAAGGTGTTTTGATTGCTGTAGTAAAAAATGAGATAGGCTCAAACCAGAGGAAAAAAGTAACTGCAATTTGTGATTGAACAGCCTGTGGTCGGCTGTGGGACTCTTTCTGGATGCACCAATGTGTAAGTGCAGGTCTGTGGGAGCAGGAGCATCTTCCAGAGCTACATGGCCTATAAGTGAAATCCGAATTGTGAGAATAGGATAGGAAGGGGCAGACTTCTAAATTAAACTGCTGCCAAATGGCATAGTGTATGAGGTAGAGAGCAGTGGAAATCTCTCTCTTCTTTGGCTGCAGGATGCACAACATTCTTCTCCTTATGTATATCATTGAGCAGCAAAATAGCAAGTGTGTGCTCATTGCCTTTCTCTAGTCAGAGACCAGGGAAATTTCTCCTGGCCCCTGCATACAACAGTACAGGCTGGCTCATTATTTGCTTTCTGCATTTATTCTGCAAGTGTTTCCTAATGCAAACAAAATCTTTTTCTGGGAGATATTAATAATCAATCCTGCTTGTTATCTCGGGCTGAATATCTTTTGTTTATACAGGATCAGTGTCCTGCCAAGGTGTGTTACACCTGTGATTGTCATTACATTTCAGCAGCAGAATATCACTTGTTCTGTAATCAGAGCATCCCTTTGAGTGCTGCTCACAAAGGTGTGCAGGCCAGACGTCCTCTGGGACCTGAGAGAAGCCCAATTGGTGTTAGCAATCTGTGTGCAGCCAGATAGATGCAGACATCCATTTGAATAACAAAAATGTAAACTGTTTTTGCTTTTTTTTTTTTTTTTTTTTTTTTAACTCTGTGCAGCACGCTGCTAACCTTGGGTAGAAAATAGATGCTAATAAATGTGAGGTCTTAAAAATGTGAATAATAGCCATTTCACACTTCATGGCAGACTCATACTGGTGAAATGGCTTAATACTTAATTACAATGTTTGTCCTTCTCTCAAGTGCAGATGACATTCCTCAGATAGATTTTTGCAATGACATCTGTGGAAATAAGTTGAGAAACTAATTAGTTATTCATATAATACAAAATGTCGATGGTGCTCTGATTAAAAGGATGTGGTGGCACACAGCTAACGTGATATATCTGTCTGGTAGTTCAGTCTGCTCCCTTAGGTGATGTGTTTTGGAAGAGAAAATAATAAAAACACCCCCTAGCCTCTACAATACAGATGTTTATATTTTGTTAATGATTAAGCAGAGCTACCGTGTTCAGGAGTGGCATAACTTATTGCTTGTGCCTAGGAGGAGCGCCAGGTCTGCAGGCTCTAAGGACTATTTTTGTGGTGTTGACTGTAATGGGATCTGCAGGTTATTGACTAACAGCAGCCGTAAGCATCCTAAAAGCAATCATTAGATAACTGTCCAGAGAGAAGAGCCGGCAGGCCAGCATTTGTTTCACTGCAAGCTGGGCAACACGTTTTCCTTGCAGCAGAGCCTTCTCAGCTTTGTGTCCTTGTGGGGTAGCTGAGAGATGGTGTGCTGCTGTGAGATGTGGCATTTGGAACAGGTTGTGCAGAGAGATTCTGGATGCCACATCCCTGCAGACACCCAAGGTTAGGCTGGTGGGGCTCTGAGCACATGGTGGAGCTGTGGGTGTCCCTGTTCATTGCAGGGGAGTTGGATCAGATGGCCTTTAAGAGTCCCCTCCTACTCATATGATTCTGTGTTTCTGTGATGTGTAATGCTTTGTGAGTGTGTCAGTAACTGTTGGTTTATTGTAACATTTGCGCTTGAAAAAGAGCTATTTGTACCAAGGATAGTGAACATGAAATGCAGAAGTAGAGAAGAGGCAAAGGAAGCACCTTACCGACCTGCGGTCCTGATCCTCTGTTTAATTCCTTTGAAAATTGTGTGATACTTAGGATGTATTCATGTTCAAAATGGCTAAATATCTTAGATTTTCCTTGAAATGTAGTTCTTGCCCTAAATAAATGAGAGGAATTCAATCCACTGAGCACCATGTTTGCATTTTGGTAGAATAGTATCTGGCTTTCTTTAATATTTCTGTCTTTTTATATTTCCCTCCAGCTGTGTATCATACATTTCTAAAACCTGAAGTGAAGAGCAGAGTAGGCTGAATATAAGTACTGCACTCAGTGCTCAGTCCTTGCTTTTAAGAAGGGCAATCTCCCTGCCAAGGCTTTGCATGTCAGTGCCTGCAGCACCATGAGCATGGCGTGGGGATCACAGCCAGGGTTTGGCTGCTGCGGTTGTGAACCAACTTCCTCAAACCCGAGTGCTTAACACAGACTTCTCATTAACCTGAGCAAAATAGGGAAGGGCAGTTCAGATGCTTTCCTACCCAAGTGAGAAGTTCCTCAGGGTTTTGTTTCCTTTTGCTTACTGCTCGTGCCTGAGTTCAGCTGTATGTAGGCAATCGTAGTTATTATTAAGTGTGAGTGAGGGAGGTGCTTTGAGCAGTACAAGTCCATCCCGGTTAAAAAGAACACTTTTGTGAAGGCATAAATTGTACTTCAGACAGGAATTGATAGTGGTTGTGTAGCCATATTAAAGAGAAGAAAAATGTATTTCTAACCATTAGGAGACTCTTGCCTTTGAAAGCAGTGCTTTGTATCTTATTAAGAGAAGTGATAAATATTCACCACGCCTAGAGAATCTTTTGGCCCATCCTGAGCAATCTCTCAGGCTATCTGATTCACTATCTAATTCCCAGACCCTGCTGACACTTCTGAAGCTGACAGTTCCCAGCTCGGTTGGAATTGGTGTGAGCAGCTGAGAAAAAGCAACAGTTCTTGGATGCCACATATGTGAAAGCATTGTGTCAAAGGTGGGAAAGCAAAATGGCAGTCGCTATTTATTCCATCAGCTGATGTGGCTGCTCTAAATATGTAAAACAATATATGCACATGGCTTTGCTGGCAAGTAAAATAGCGCAGTGTTTCACTCCAGCTGCACAAGGACTTGGTGTCCTTGGATAGATAAACAGTGTGTTTCACAGTGCTGTGTGTTGGTTTGGATCTGTGCAGGAAACGAGGAAGCAGATATGTGATTATGACCCAGTAAAAGCCAACAGGCAGGTGAGTGTCTCTGAGAGAGCCTGAAAAACACTTTCAGAAACACAGCTCGGTTCTCCAGAGGGGAGGAACACATTTCTCAGAGCGTGGGCAGTGGCTGTGGAAAAAGAAGAGCTTTTCCCTTGGGTTCGACTGACACAAATGGGGGTCAGGCTGCATGGACCCAGCAGCTATTTCACCAGCTGAAACTTCTGCATCTCAGCTGCAATTCTCTGTCTGTTGTGTTGAATTGACCTTGTTTCATGGGTTCTCTCTTGCATTTCACAATACTAAAACACATTCTCTTCCTCTGGTTTCATGTTGTTAAGGATGAGCAGGGGAAGGCTGGATGAGGACATGTCATAAAGCGACACTGGGGAATCAAGCAAGAAAGTAAACCAAAAAACCCCAAAACTTATATCATCAAGGATCATAAAAGACGTTGTAAAGCAGGGGGGGAAATGGCTTCCTGGTGCTCTTTGAGAGCATCTGAGAAGGCTGGATAATGAGGGGATGTGCTGCTGTAAGGAGATGTTCCCTGCCAGTGAACTCAGAGAAAATCTGCTTATATTTAATAAGGGCAGAAAGCAAGACTGAAAGAGTTCATGCTGCTAGTGCTGAACTGTGTGGCAGTGATAAAAATGTCGTGTCCTGTCCACTTCCTTAAGTAGTAACATTGTAAAAGATAGAAGTAAAATGACACTTTATTTTTTTTGAGAATTTGGTGTCTTAAATTTAATCAATATTAATGGATATTAACGGAAGGTTGTTAGAACTGTTCATTTTGATAGAAAATATGCAGTATCTTCTCACGCGGTGTCAGAGGTTAAAGATTGTAATTGCTTCCTAAGGTTCATGAAATGAAATTCTCTCTTACGACCCACGAGGTGTGATTGAGAGAAAAATGTGTGCATGTGAGATGGTTTGTAATAAATTCATGTTGTGATTAAAAGTCTGCTTAGGAAAACAGCCTATTGTACTTGAATCAGCTGAGGATCTGTGTCGAAAAGATGGCAGGTTTTATGTAAACCTGAAGAATTTCCTTTTGGAAACCCAAGTGCTTCCAGAAGGATCACCTGTGCTTTGGTCTGGTTTATATACCTCTAAATAACTAGAGATGACATTTCTGGCAGATCCTTTGTGGGTACAAGAGCTAAGTCTTTCATAAGCTTCCTGCCTAAACCCTCCAAATGCTCCGTACCAGATGATGAATTCTTGTTCCTGTGGGTCGGGAGTGTGTGGAGAGCAGAGGGAGAAAGCCTGTCCTGAGTGTGCTGTGCTGGGCAGGTTCCAGCACTGTGTTTTCATTTCCTCCCCAAATCCAAACCTTTAGGTGTATGTCATAATGCAAGCATTGGCTTCATTCCCTAATTGTTTTTAAAAGTACAGAAACTTTGGTAATGTGGGACCACCTATGTGAGTTTGCTGTTAGCATTACATGACTGTATCCTGCAAGGAATAGTTTGCCTTTAAGTATCCATGTAGGTCATGAAGTAGTGATGCACCTACACTCTCACTAAATATCTCAATTTAATGGGTTCTTAGTTCAGTTCGATCTCTCCCTCCGTTGGCACTGTTCTGAACAGTGGGAGAGGACCAAACAATGACTTTGTCAGAGTGTTTTGCAGAGCTCTGAGATTCATGGCATTCAAGCAACATCACACCAGGAGGCTAAATCTTTGAGTCTAGAGGTTAGTTACAGATAGAAAGAATAAATCAAGCAATAAAAGATGCTTATATAAAAGGATATTTCCTCTGAAATGAAGATGCTTCAGAGTTCATCATAAACCCCTGACATGCATTCAGTCACTCTGTCTGCTGTCACAGTCTGGAATACATTTCAAGGTGCCTGCATATTTTATGCTGTAACCTCTAATAAATACATAGACACTTTCAATGATGCTCCATCATACTTTGTGAACTGATGTGCTGTGAAAGGGGAAGCAGTGTCAATGCAATGGGAGCTCTGCAGGCAAAAGATCTCTGATACATATTATTATTGCCAAGGGATGTTCAGGTTGGAAATTGGGAACAGTTTCTTATCTGAAAGAGCGATGGTGCATTGACACAGGCTGCCCAGGGAGGTTGGGGGGGTCACTGTCCCTGAAGGCATTTGAGAACTGTGGGGATGTGACACTGAGGAACACGGTCAGTGGGCATGGTGGGATGGGTTGGGGTTCGACCTGGTGACTTCAGAGGTCTTCTCCAGCTACTCTGATTCTATTAAAAGTGTTTCTCTGAGGGCTACGATATGTCCAGATGTCTGGGCAGTACCAAAAGGTGTTGCTTTCGTAATCACCTCATAATCACCAGATAGAGGAAGCTTTCCTCTATCTGGGTGCTAGTTCTCTGTTTCTGTGTGAAGCAAAACATACCTGTTCCTGTAGTGGTTTTCCTAGTCTAGGCCATGGTATGGATCATTGGTCATTGCATGAGAATGGAGCGGTGTCTCCCTGGGCCACATCACCGAGTTCCTTCTGTTAAGTGATCGCATCATTTTCAAAGCATGTTAGAATTACCATTGGTTTCTTTTGATTGGTTGTTCATTTCATTTTTACAGAACTATGTGCATAAGTCACAAAGAGGAGTAGAAAGGGAGAAGTGATGCCTTGTTCTTTACGGGCTTATCTGGTTTATTTTGGCATTAAAGTTACAGCAGTAGTGGTTTCTGAGGAGTTTAAAGTATATCAACTGGAGACGAGATTTTGGGTAGTATACAAGGTGTATAGGCAGAATAGATTCAGCATCACTATCCAGCTGAATAACTGTAGCTTTATCTTGCATGCTAGAACAACTCCAGTTGTGAACCATATTTCCAGTGTCAAATCTTAATACACTCATGGAGATGCTGAGGCTGTTTGGCTTTATATGCTTATAACTTGGAGTGATCTATGGGCAATGCCGGATTTGGCCAGATGGAAATTCCCCCCTTCAGTGATGTGCCAGCCCCCAATGGCCAGCGAGCTGATGCAGCTGCAGATAGCTCACAGCCCAGCAGTGTGTGGACAGGCAGTGAGCACAGCACTCAGATATACTGGTAGCTTTGCCATTAGCACCACTATACTTTTCCTGCTGTGTGTTCAGCTAATATAAATATTCCTGAGCTTCTTTTATACATACTCAGTATGTGTCCGTGCCTTTTTTTTTTTTTTTTTCAGAAACTACCATTTTTTTAATATTGAAATAGGAGAGTTGGGAGCTTTTAAAATTCTATTTCTGTATTCATGGCACAAATCACAGTCAAGAGCAAGAGCTGGGTGTCACAGCTGCAGGACAAGCTGCATTTCTGTCTGAGTGCATCCACCAGGGCTTTACTCTTTCAGAGCACGGTGCCAGAAGTGTGCCATTCCCACACAAAGCCTTTGCAGCACTGGGTACGGAATGCCCTAGGAGTGCAGCTGAGCCCAAGGGCTGGTGGCTGTTCCTCAGCAGTAAATGTGTACAGCACAGAAGTCACAACTACTAGCTTTCTCATCTCCAGCAGTAGAAAGGACCAGTAAACTCCCCTCAGAAGGGGACTCATTTGCCAAGCCAAATGCCTGTAGTGCAGCCAACTCCACTTTCTTCGCAGAACACAAATATAACAATCTTTTCTGTAGTGCCCAGCAGTGTTTATCTTCCAGGTTGACTGGCCTGCAGTGACATTAGTGTCCCCAGAGCTTCTGAATTTAATAATTTCCAGTAGCTGCTTGCCTGCTTGAGGCAGTCCCAGTCCAGCCTCCAGTGTGGTCTTCCTGCCAGTCACTATGGGAACAGCAATCAAAGCTCGTATTTATGTCCGAGGTCACAGAGCTCAGGTCCGGTGGGAACAATTAAAACAGGCCTGTCCAGTTACGTCTTTTTAAGTTCTCCCCACATTATAACTCTAAGCAGAGCAGTACGGGTAAAGCAGCATGACTGTTAGGTTGTGACTGCCTTATAAAGGATATCCTTTATAAGAGATAGATATTCCATATACTGTCATCTACGGGAACATACTGAGAGTAGTCAGCATCTCCAGCACTGGATGAAACCTACCCCAGGTTTCTCTCTGCAAACCCAATGGGGAGCTGCATGCTGCCAGACCCTGCAAGGTCCCCAAGGATGCATCTCAGGTACTGGGAACTTCTCTTACTGATAAACTGAAAAATGCTTGTATTTAGGGTGACAGTAAATGTTGTTTATACCTGGTGGCTTACTCTACATTAATAAACAGGAAGAAAATTAATGTCTGTGGGAATTGGTGCAAGGAGGGAAGGACTGAGGTGAACTTGATATCTGAGGGACAGAAAAGTAATTCTTTAACAGCAGCCAAGTTTTGTAGAGGAAACTGTTTCCTTCTCCCTTCTATTGAGAGAACTGTGTGATGGAGCTCAGTGCCCCATTGCTGGAGTTGATTGAGTCCGGGGGTTACGTAGGTTCCTTCCCCTTGAGCGCTGATGAGGTATCGAACATCTTGAGTTGGAAGACATACTTAAGGATCATTGAGTTCAACTCTGGGCTTCACACAGGATCAACTGAAAATCAGACCATATGTAAATTACATCAGAATGAAAATCACTTGGGCCAGAAGTTTGAGCAGCAAATACTACATGAAGATATAATTATGTGCAGTTCATGTGCACTGGGGGCAGGAAGGTGCTACATCAGAGTTTTAAATACCAGCCAGCAGGCGTGTAAATATAATTGTAAATCCTCACTCTTCTCTAGTGGTCCACTTATTTTAAGTATTTCGGATATTTTTCTGAAAGGCTTATTACATAAAGGAATTTGTGACCCTCCACAGACAGTCAGCAATGGGGATTTCTGCCAGAGCTGACACTGAAACTGAACAGAGGAAACACTTCACTTGTGTCTATCTATCAGCTTTGGGAAGCTCTCCAAATATGTGAAGTTGGCACCAATCCGTAGCAATTCCCCAACCGGTGATGGGCCCCAGTCAGCACTCCTCCTCAGACTGCCCATACTATAGCATGTGAATAACTGCAGGTGCCACACATTCCTTCTTGAAACACAGGGAAGAAAATTTCAATTATCACCCTCCTTGCTATTTTCTGACCAGCTCCTTCCTTGATTCAGTAGTTCAGTATCTGTTTCTCTCTGTATCAGATTTCTTTGAGCTCTGTTCTGCAGCCTTGATATTTAGTGTCCAAACAAGTAGTTGACTCATTTCTGTATTCTATCCCAGCCATTACTCTGGGTAATGTTAGCAGGTGGGCTGTGGTACTGATTTGGTTTGGAAGGTCCAGTGGTAAATGTGGCTCTTCCCTATGGTGCATGGAGGTGACTCAGAAGTCCTCATTTCCTTGGGGCCACCACATGAGGACTGGATTCACTATTCTGCAGCAGGAATTAATGATCCTGCCTGCTGGTACATAGGGATGTTGAAAGGAATGCTGAATCATGCATGTTCCAGTGTGAGGGATGCGATGTGACAACTTCAGCAGGTAAAACTTCTTTGTCTATGGGAAGCAAGTAACATTTGGAAACTTCTTGTTGGAGTGATGCTTTTTTCAGGTGGTAGAAGACATCTATCATATCTTTTGCTTGGAAGGATAGAAGCACACCCTAGCTTCTTCCTGGCAGCATTTGCTTACTGACACCCATGGAAACAACAGTAGTGATTTCACTAGAAAAGCTTTAGCGGAGTAGTGGCCACCACGAAATACTGTCCATATTCCATATCTGCTCAAGGAACTCAAACAGATATTAAGTTCTTGCCTGGTTTGTTTTCTCTCCTGCTGCCTACCAAGCATGCAATCAATATATAGTGTTAATTTGACTGCTGAGAGATACCGTGAGAGTACAGGCAATTGAGAAGAAACAAAGAATTCTGGAGAGAAAAAAAAACAAAACCCTACACCTTACAGCTTTGATTGTTGTTTTTGACAGCGGTTAAATGACCATGATTTATTTTTTCTTTTGCACGTTTCTTCTGGGTATTTTTGGGCCAGACAAAAGAATTAAAGGTGTTTTTAAGGTTTGGAATCCAATTGCCTTTCCCATGTTATGTTTCCAAGGTAACTCTATTGACTTCTTTTAAAGGCAGTGCTTAGGAAGTCAGTCAGGTTATGTCTGTCTCTGTACCTGGGGCCATTCCCACCACATGAGACCTTCTGGTGAAGCTCCTGGTGGAGGCAGTGGCTTAGGGCCATGCTTTGCAGTGGAAGTGGCAGTTTCCATGAGAAAGTTTTCACATGAGTTGGCTTGGGTACTAGGAGAAATCAGTGGCAAGGAGTTGCCTGTACCAATTTGCTGTTCTGCAGAAGAGAGTGTAGTACTTCTCCTGGGCTGTGCTGAGCCATCCCCACTGCTCCTATACTGCAGTAACCCTAGGGATTACTGAGTGTGCTCGCCTAGGGTCATAAAGGCAGTTCATCGCCAGATAGAAATTGAACTCCAGTGCTTGAACCACAAAGTCAATCCTACCTGCATGCCTCTCTTTTTCAGAAAACAAAGTAGGGTAAAAGGAAATGAAAATCCCTGCTAAAAACTTCTTCTAGGAAGAGATTATGACACTGAGAAATACTGAATTCATTTTTGTTAATCCATTTCATTTCATCAACACCTGCTCTGTTAGCAGATGTAATTGTCTCTTTGTTGTTTGAAGGAAAAGAGTCATACAAGAGAGGTTATGAGTGTGAAAATGTGGACTTGCCCAAGAAAGTATTGAAGGAGCTTCATGGAAGTCAAGAAATGTTGAACACTTTCTCTTCTTGCTGTGTTGAGCCAAGAAGCAAGAGGACTGATTTCTGTACGTTAAAACAAGGATCAATAATTTACAGCATGGATGCTGGCAGAGGCAGAGCCAAGAGCAAGGATTGCAGCTTCTTGAGATGTGCACCCAAAGCAGCATTGCTTTGTAGTTCCCAGTAGCCATGTGTTACAGATGGAGAAGGGCAGGGGTGTTGCTTCTCTGTGCTCATGTAATTATGGTCATCTCCCATTGGGAATCATAGAATCACTAAGGTTGGGAAAGACCACTCAGGTCATCTAGTCTGGCCACTGAATTGCTGCCACTAGGTTCCGACTGTTTCCCAGTTAAGAAAAATACTGTCCAGCATATTTCTCTTGAGAAGTCGCCAAACTGTACCTTGTAATGTGTGTTGTACTCGGGAGTGATTATATGCACAAGATAAACAGAAATCAGTTTCATTTTTAGCTAAAGATAAATCGACACTTAGAATTTGCAAAACATCCTATTCTCAGAATTAAAGTAGTCCCTTTGGAGACATCTCTGTACTCTCTTTTACAGCAAGTTGGCTTTCTTTAATTGCCTGATCTCTTTCTATCTCTGGTTCATTCCTCTCCCCACCCACCTCCACAATCCGTTTGTTTTCTTCTCTGCACCATTTCCCAACCTATTTTTCTTTGAAAAACAAGAAACTTGCTGTGAGTCTCAAATAACTTGAAGATTTTCAAAGAACTGGGAGAAAAACTATTTCAAATATCCCCCATCCCTCCCATTGCCCTGCTAACTCCTCTGTGTCCAAACAGTAACAGCTCAGAACTGGCTCCACAGAGCTCTGGTCCCTGCTCTCCTTCTCTGCCCTCAGAAGTCTTGACTTTTTCTTGGCACTCCTCCAGAGGAGTGTTCGTTTCTCATGTATTTGTATTCTCTGTTGAATATTACAGATTGCACAGAGGAAAAATTTCCAAATTATCAAAACAGATTGTGAACCAGTGCTATAATGTGAAAAGAAATCACAGATCAGTGGATACACGTGAAAAATTCTGTTTTTCTCAAGGACAGCTGTCAGATTAGCTAGTTTTGATACAGGAATAAGCATCTAACTTCTAGGCTGTTATATGCTGGAAGTCATGCTAGAAATACTGGTTATTGTCCTGTTCAGTGGTGGTACAGAATGATAGAAGCGTTAAGATTGGAAAAGACCACTAAGATAATGAAGCCCAACCATCTTGCCATTCCCACCGTGATCACTTATCCGCATCACTCAGTACCCTGATCTGACAGTGTGTTCTGTGATCCCACTTTGCTTCCCTAACTTTATCAAATAGCAGTATGTGAGAAGTTGTGTGAACTGGTCCACAATGGTATTGAGCCAGTAATAGTTATTTCTTTTCACTACAGACAAATCCTGTGTCTCTATGCATGGTCATGATTGCCTGTACAAGGAAGGGTGTGGATGCTCATGATTATGTGGGGCTGTTTTGTGTCCGCCAGGCAGCAAGGCATGGAATTTCTCCTGCAGATATGAGGAGCACCTCTAGTCATGGAGCAAGTCTGAGAATCTGCTGGGACTCACAAAGGGTGAAACAGCTCCCTACCTTTTGAGCAGAAGCCCAGCATGTTAGAAAGCTGGATGGTTCAGTATTCCTTTGAAGTAATTTGAGGAGTTCGGGTCACTGCTGAGACCTTACCCATGCAGACATAAAACTGTATTCCTCGTACCAATTGTGAAAGAGGCCACAACTTTGACATATGCATCCCTTTAGATGTACAAATGATGCCTATTTGCCATTTTGTGAAGTGTACAGGGGACAGCAAATGGTACTTCTGCATAAAAATGAAAAGTTACTAAAAACCTGCTATGTGCTCTATAAAGCTCTGATCAGAGGGGGGAAAATGACTACAGATTTGTGGTTGACAAGCTTCAGAAAAAGCTCAGCAGAGTGTGAAAATTGACATTTAGCATATAGCAATTCAGCCTTCATTTTTTGTGAAGTTGCTTGGAATAAACTGCAGGTTTAAAACAAAATGTTTGGTCACTTGTTACATGGGATATTGCTTGTCTCATTACTGCAGTTAATTTAAAGGGGGGACCAAGAGTCAAAGCCAGAGTCAATAAGATTGTTAATAAAGATTTAATTTGGTGGAATCATTATAAATTGACTGTACAATGAATGGATATACCACAGGAGTATCAGTGTCGGAGGGTCTATAAATGCATTTTCAGAAATAGCCACCAGGTTATAGCCAATTTGTCACGCTAAATAAGCTCTTCAAATCCACTTACAGAATTCACTGCATGCTTTCAAAGGATACCACCAAGTATGTGATGCATACAGACATACCTTTTTTCCAACAGGTATTCTATCATTCCAAATCCTTTCTACTTCTGATATCTCATATATATATATATATATATATATATTTCTCATTGTAAGTGACTTACTATTAAGTCCAATCTTTTTAGAAGGAACACAATAAATCATCAAGGCAGTGAAAAAGTAAATCATCACTGCAGAAAGCACTGTAGTCTGAGCCTGTGCACTGTCCACATGAGATTTTAATCTGCCTGACCCTTTCCCTTATGTCTGACCAAGTGGCAAGTAAAAATCCCATGATAGATTGACTTAAAAATAAATACATAATAATAATGGTTACCTGCAGCAACCTTTCTTCTCTTCATAAAGCAGTTCTGATGTAGAAGAATTCATGCAGACCACTGATGATAATGACTGCAGTATTTGCATAGCGCTGCACCCCTGTCAGTGTTGTCCACGTACTTTGGATTATCACAAGAAAGTGATTTCTCTGTTGGTGACCACAGGCAGGGCTGCTGAGCAGAAGTATGCAACAACCTGAAAAAAAAAAAAGGGATTAAAAAACAAACAACAGTTGCTTCATGCAGTCTTCTGAAGTACGACAAAAGAGCAAGCCTTGAAAGTAGTGGAGAGTTGGCCCAAATTGATTCAGTGATATTTTGCTGCCTTCCCTGCACGTGGAAGTCACCCCAAAGTAGAGCACAATGTATGTTAGGTTAATAAGTACTTAATGGATCAATCTAGCAAGTTTTACCTGACTCAAGTTCCATCTTTCCATTGGATTTTCTAATATTATGCCAGCTCTGGTGGCATTTGTCCTCCTGCAACCATCCAGAAGCCAACAGAGATTTTGTTACATGCTCCAGAAGCAAATGCAATGCTTGTGCCCATTCACATTGACCAGCGCCAACTCACTGTAACCCTGTAGGGTGGTAGGACTGGGCTGACACCATATTGCTCACCCCACAGCTACAGATGGGAGGTCTGGGGCCAGTGTGCTTCTGCACACCCCACTACTAGGCATCAAGCTATGCCAGTGGCTTGAGGAGCTACCATGCTGTTTCTGCTTCTTTATTTCACTCCTGGCGTGGTGACAGTGCATCGAGATAATACCCAATCTTAGCAGCCTCTTCTGTAATTCTGGCTGAAAAGGTTTCTTCCAATTAGTGCCATTTAATTAGGAGCTTTCAACCTGTAATTAGAAACTTACACCAGCCCAACCTTTGTTTCTGGAAAATGCATTTCTGGTTTAGGCAATTATAGTAACATAAAAAGTAATTATTTTTCTCCATGTGTGAAATGAGTGTTCTCATTAATGCACCCAACAGGAGGAGGAATTTGTTTTGTTTCAATTTGTTTTATTTTGCTGCAGTAGGTTACATAAGAAGGTATAGCCAACACACAGAAGATGGTGCTTTATGTGTTAGCTTGGGCATATCTAGCTCCTGAGACTGTCACTTAGCCCTTCTGGGAGCACAGAGAAACTGCATACAATTCACACAATTCAGTTAACAAGCCTCCATGAAGGACCTGCCAGCCTGAGACCGTTAGTTGGCTAGTTTTGACCCAGGGTGCATAATGTTGTCTCACGCTTGTTGGTGAGATGTCTGTAATAGAAATGAGAGTCTGTAAAGTTCCAGCTAGTGGCATCGGTAGCAGTGGTTTTGTTACCAGCTCTTACTCAACCACTCAGTGATAATGTCATTCGCTATCCCTCTTTTACCGTTCCAGAAGAAAAGACATCTGTTCCTTGCCTTTCCTCTAACCAAAGCAGATTCTCTGCTTCTTTATGTCATGGTGTCTCCTATGGTTGTTTCCTGGCATTAATTATATTAATAAATAGGGCTGTGGTCTGGCTGAATCTCTTCAGTCCCACCTGCAACTGCTGTGGTTTTATTAATCACTCCTGTGCTCCCAGCTGGTGACTCCTCTTCCTTGGGAAATTGGCACTGTGCCTCTGGCATCAGCACCCACTGGGCTGTGCTGCTCTGGATGCAGCTCTGGCCATTCCATTTTTAGGAAAAATTTCTGTTCTGAAAAAGTGGTTAAATGTTGGCACGGCTGCCCAGGGAGGTGGTGGGGTCACCATCCCTGGAGGTGTTCCAGAGCTGTGGAGATAGATGTGGTGCTGAGGGACGTGGGTTGGGGGGGGGGGGGTGGATTGAGGTTGGACTTGTTGATCTCAGTGGGCTTTTCCAACCACTTTGATTCTGTGATTCTGCTGTTGCCCTGCTTTTGCGGCACTTTCCCACCACTTGGTCCTGTAACAGCTCTGGATGTCGGAGCTCATCAATTAAGGCTGAAAGATTGAGCACGGCAGGACGGAGGGAATCCTGCAGACAGCTCTCTGCTCATGTCTGTCAGGCACAGTGGGGATCCAGAACGAGACCAATCTGCTCGCAGCCCACCGGGTGAGGAGAGCATCGCTGCCGTCATCACTAAAGTAGGAACAACTCATTTTGCGTCCCTCAGTCCCTTCCCTGGCCCCTAAAATGCATCATCATCATCTTAAACTGCTTCTGTATTTACCACACATCGTTTTTGACTGTCTCCCAATTTCTATGATAATTTCCTTCCTTGATTTATAAGCAACAGCATTTTTTAATTATCCGGATGATTTTAATTTTCTCAGCCATACCTCTACTTCGTAAAACATTAATCTCGTACTTTGTTCTTTGACAGCCTGTACCCTTCACCACTTCTCCAGTTCATAATGAAACCAGATCTCAATAGTATTACGCACTACATCTTTCTCTCTAGGGTAATCTGATCTTTTCCATTTGATCTCTCTTTTTGTCCTCTAAGTACTATATTTTTCTTCCTCTGTACCGTTCTAGAGATTGCTTAAAAAAATAATTAAAGAAAAACCCAACATTTAGGACAACCCACGTAATTACAGCTCCTTCATCTCCTTCAGCAATTCTCATGTTTTAACTTGATAAATATTCACAAAGAATTCACAATTGTATTTTGACTCCTCCGTGTTTTTCTGGTTTTATTGCTTTCATTGCTCTGAGTACACAGCAATGGGCTCGTGTGAGCCTCCTTTGGTTTCTCATTTATCTAGACCCATTTGAATCTTTCAACATTAGCTAAGCATCTTCCTACCTCTGGCTTTGACCTGTTTTATAGTGGTTTCAAACTGCTGCTGTTACTGCAGAGGGAAATGTTTGGAACTGACAGATGTAGGCTGGCAAAAGGGGAGGATTGTTCCTCACACACATTCACTCATCAGGGGCTGCAGCACTAGCAGATCCCAAGCAGGACTGTTCATCCGGCATCATAATCCAAGGAAATACTGAATTTCATCCATAATTTATACATAAGGGTAATTCACATTATTTTATTCCTTCCTTCTTCTCTCTCTTCACTCAGCTTTGTACAAAATCTCTTTAGCATTTCTGTTGTCCAAATAAGGAGAAGTGAAGTTGTTGTCCTTGCCGTTTGAACCAGACTTATCTCTGGTTCAATTAGAAAACTGTAATTTCCAATAAAGCATCATTAGACCTCTGCTCCTGTCAGGTCTCTGGCAGATTTAATTGGATTTTCCTTAGGAATTAACCATAGTTTGTGGGTGATAGCTGAAAGAACCTAGATCTTATTAGGAATTAGATGTGGCCATAAAAATCTATTTCAGAGTAAGGCTGCATTGGGGATTGTCATTTAACAGATTTGCAGCATAGACTCTGGAAACTGTATTGTGATGCATGCTGTCAAACTAAGGAATATTTACAGCTGTGGCCAGGATTTACAGTTGGGTGCCATGATAATCATATATCCTTGTTTACTTCCGTAATTAATGTTGCTAAAGAAAATACCCTGGAAACCTTTCATAAGCAAGATTTATTTATGTTGATTGAGACTGTAATCAGATGTGCTCATTCAAACAGTAATTGGAGTGCTTCATTAAAATGTAATTGCAAACAAGGTTTATGTCAATGCTAGGGAATAAATAACGGGGGTACATATCTTATTATTAGTGATGTTATCTTCTGTAAGCTTTCAGAGTGCTTGCTGCTTTTGTGCTGTGCCGTACGTGACAACGTATTTACTCAAAGTTTTGGTATCTTGATTAGGAATGAGAGATTTTGTTCTCCTGTTTTTATTTTAAACTCTCACTCCAAGGCCCGGTCTCTTTTTTTATTATTTATTTTTGCTCTTTTCCTGTTTTACCTTAAACTTTGTGTCATTGCCATTGCCATATTTTAGCTCATTTTGTTCTCACAAAATAGCAGTCCCTTCCAGTAGGAAAGAAATGCAGGGCAGATGGGTATTGCCCATGACAGAGCCTTTTGCTCCTCATAAGATTACAAGAATGTGGTTAAACTTCAGTTAAGGTTTTGACCAGATGAGTCCTTGTTCCCCCTCCCAAACTTTCTGCTCCACTCCAAGCACACGTAAGGCAATTAAAAAAAAAAAAGTTTAAAAGCATTCTGGAAATGGAAATTAAGGGCGGTTTCTTTGCTCTTCAGTAAAAGCTAATTACCTTCCAATTAATGAGGAGTAAATTATTGTGTTTTATTCTGTAAATAGATTTATGTAAGATAACACAAATAATGGAGTCAGAAATATAAGTCACTGGGAATGGGTGATCCCATTGATTTCACTGAAACAAGAGGGTTAAAACTGAAAGCAAATTTCAACCTGAGATACTGGTTCATTACCAGCAAATTGATGGAGCTCTACATTTACTTGCTAGCATAATTTACCAATTGTATGAGATGTAAGCAGGCACAGTGGTAACATTGGCTAATTTTATGCTCAATGTGAAATCTTATAGCTGGTCAGATGGATACCGTAAGAAATAATTAGAGTCATTAGAAATAATGGGCTACAGCTGCAGTAATACATGCTCTATTCTCAGTCCAGAGGTTTCTAAGCAAAATTAAATTAGCTCATGTTACCACACTGCTGCATCATATGCTCCTCACCTCCTGAGAGCAGACTTCTCTTTCCATTTCCATACTGCAAATGAAGTTTGTACCTAATGCAGGAAAATCTCATGTTGGGAACAAGAACTTCTGAAGCTCGAGGCCACTCCTTGTATTCTACCAGCAAACTGCAGGTCTTGTTTGCATCGGAGCTGGACTCTGGCTAGTATTTTCCTCAGGAATTATTCACATTGACCTTTATTATTTTAAGGAAATGATATAAACTTTATTGGAAGCACATCAGCAACCCCTAGCTGCTGGTGGTACTGCCCTAACATCTGGTATGTCCCTTTTCTCCCCAAATTCCAAAATCCATTCATAATAGTAAGGCAAAAGATGGATTATTCCAGAGGGGTTGAGGAAGGAGAGAAGAAGGAACTATAATCCATGCTGCTGGGGTGATTTATGTGGCTGTTTATGGTGAAGGAAATGAAAACTAGAAGTCTGGGTAAGTAATGATCTTTCCAGTGAATTTCGCCAGAACTGCAATGCAGACCCAAGTGCTGACCTCCTTCAAATTATTCCTGAAGTTTTCAAAACCAAGGAGGAATGGCACCAAAAGTTTTGCTGTCTCATTGGCTTCCAGGAACACAGGATTTCCAGCGGTAGCAGGAGTGGGCTTCACTGTGGGATGCACATAGGCCATTACAGCTCTTTAAAATCAGAGTGCTTTGGTGGTAGGTTTGAGTAAAAAGGCTTAAGAGACACATTTAGCACTGTCCATTAAGCATGGTGAGCTGGAGAGAGACTTCCTTTGCATTCATCGCCTTGCACATTGCTGTGCAGGCTGTGTGTGCTCAGTGGGAGGAACGGTGTTTTTGATGAAGGTAAGAGCTTAATACCAGAGTTTTGGGAACATCAGTTATCCATTTGCCATCCATCTTTGGCTATGGTACTTACCTGACCTCAGTTATTACAGTATGTAACTGCTTCACAACCGCTCATCTATTTACCTTTCCATTCTCCCTGTGGAGCTCCAAAGTGCTATTACCTCTGTTGCAGAACTAAGTACGATTAAGGGTCAGATTTGCTATGGTATTTAGGTACTCAATGGGGTTTTCGGAAGTACCCAACACCTGGTGTAGTAAGTGGATCTTGGGCTTCTTCAGTAGTTTTGAAAATCCCAGTACTTGAAAATTTTTGGCTTTCTTGGCAACCTGGGAGCTATAAGAAAGGTTTCCATGGTCATCACCTAGACGAGAGGCTGTAGGTAGGACAGGAGCAACTTTCTGGCAGTGGCAGGATTGTTTTATCTCAGTTGTGAACTCATCGAGTTTGGAAATGGGTCCAACTCTGCATAGCAGTGAGTCTCCTCTACTTGCATAACTCAAGAGGTCCTCAAGACAGTGGAGCAAAAATAAGCAGCACCTATGGTCAATAAAAAAGAGCTTATGTGCCAATTGGTGGGATGGAAATTCAAGAGCAGGAGCAGGTAATGAAACAATCTATATTCATGCAGCCACCTTTGCAGCCTACGGCTGTAAGTACGGCTTACACCTAGCCAGGAGATGTGAATCCTGCTGAAAGCTCCAGAGTATCCTACTGAAAAACAAATGTTGATTTTGAACAAATTATCTGTTCATCACTAAATCATTTTCTTTCATTATTAGTCTTCAGATTGGTTCTGCTCTGGAAGACAGAATTAGGTTTAAAAGCAGAGTGTCTCTTAAACGCTTGCTTCAAATGAAAGTATTCGGTAAACATTTCTCAAAGCTCCTAGAGCATAAACTCCTCAACTCCTTTCTGGGGCTTTGCATGGATTTTTCAGGTCCTAATTTAAAGACAGGTGTCTCAGGGATTCATTCAGGAAACAGAAAATAATCCAATTAAGCCCCTTGCAATCATATACCTTTCTAATGCCAAAGACAGTTTTATCAGGGCCTTTTTGTCCTTGCTTTCAGTAGCGTAAACTGGGACAAATGTCCCATGCAGACAGGTGATACCACTGTCAAACAGATGTGTAAGAGAGTGCAAAGAGTAAAATTCCAAACTCACGGTACAAATGCAAAACCACACGAGCTGCAAGCGCACGATTCTCATCACTGGAAGAGCTGCCTGTTGCTGTTAATTTAAGGTTCTAATAAAAAGAAAAAAGCAAGCTCTGGGCTTCAGAACAATACTTGTAATGTTAAAGGGATGGGGTTCAGTTAATTCAGCATGTCATCAAGATTGCAACTTTCTGAGCCAGTGTAATTGAGGAGAAAAAGAGGCAGATTTGGCTCAGCTAGTTTTAAGAAAGACACGTGGTTCTGCAAAGAGCAGAACCCTGGTGTTGTGTGCTGGTGCCGTGTTACACTATGGGCTCTCAGGAGGTGCTCAAGAGGGACGTATGTGCCTCCGTGGTGCAAGAGCTCTGTGGGGATTAGGCTATGTATAAAATTGCATGGGGCTTCATCAGGGTTTTGAAGATACTGTTCTCCTGCCTGTAGGTTTCCCCTGGGTGGAGGATGGAGAATAACTCATGCCCTTTGCTAGATATGAAAAGAGAATAAAACTGGGGGGCAGCGTTGTGTAGTAAACTTAGTGATGGGGGCTGTACCATCAAAGGTGAGAGCTGAGAGGGGCAGAAATCCTGTGAAAATGTGGGACAAGCAGTGCTTTCACCCACCGTAATGAAAGCCACCAGAGTGCATGTGCCAGAGCACTAAGGCTTTGTGCTCTATTTTTACTGTAAAGGAATTCTGACAGATACTGGAAAGGCAGTTATTGCAATTGGAAGGTCAGAGAGGTTCTTATTTGAGGTAACACTATTTAACGTCAATCATTCTTTGCAGGCTTTTTCTCCACCATGCCATCTGCAATTCAATCAGGAAAAAGAAAAAGAAAATGAGTAGCAGCAGCCGCCTTAACCTTCGGTTCCTTGTGCAGGGAACAGCCACGGGCTGACACCAGCAGAGGGATCAGAAGAAGGTTTATGTGGGATGTAACTTCCTCTAGAGAGCAAACAAAAAGCAGCTAAGGATGGTTGCGCAGAGGATGGGAACCATGAGGCTGTGCTCACTGTCTGTGCCTCACTTCTCTGACATTTAGATTGAGTCAAGTCAGCCAGGAAATCATGGATGAGTTTGGGATCTTAAGGGAAAGGTGTTTGAAACCCAGCAGCATGAAGACACCTGCAAGAGGGAAGGTCATAACTTGGAAAGTGCCACGCAGAGGGAGCTGTGCCTCTGCTTTATTGAACTGTTGGCTGCAATAAATACAGTCAAACTCCCTCAGTCTCTCATAATGTTGTCTCAGTACCAGCAGGAGTCCATTCAAGAATACACTGACTTGCACAAATGATTGTATGTGAAGAGCAGAGAAACAGCTGAAGTACTGCTGCAGTAATGCAGTCAAATCCTAAAAGATGCCCAGGAGAGCTGGGTGGGTGTGTGCAGCCTTGTGCTTTGGTTTTATCACTGTGGTTGCTGCCCAAAGCAACCCAAGCAGAGGATTTTTTGTTCAAGTTGTCCTTCTGGCTTCAGCTGGTGAGATCACAGTTAAGATTTGCTGATGGTACAGAAAGTTAGCTGTGATAAAGTCAACAAGGAGGAGTTGCCAAAGAGGGAGAAGTATTTTTTTATTGTTATTTTCAATACAGAAAGTAATGAGAGTCTGTTTTATAAAGAAGAGAGGAGACAAGTACAATACAGGACCTATGAATGAATAATCAGCCAGAAAGACTGAACCTTGACTTCCAGATCTTAAAGCATTAACCTCAATTGCCTGAACTAAAAGGTTTGGCTGTGTTAGCCAGAGCTGTAATGGGGTTGTCAGATCTCCCTCACTTAACCACGGTTAGGAGGGGTGGAAGCACTGGGGAGCGTGCTGCTGTGAGCACTGCAATGTGAGCATAGCACTGGAGACTTGGAATTTGGGGTATTTCCTTTTTTTTTTTTTTTTTTTTTTTTGTCCATTTTCTTATGTCAGTAAACCTTTAAATACTTCACGTTACAGGGAATCATGAGAATGAATTTGCTCCTGCTTAGTAGTGCTTTGAGGAGGAAAAGTGCTTGCGCTCTCTGTGTAGCTATCTTGCTTTGCTAATATCCCCCGTTAGTATTCATTAGTTACAAAGCTGAGCTATTGCATGAGGGAGTTAATCACAGTGGAAGCTTTATTGCACCTCGCTTCTTGTTCTAGCATTTACAGCTCAGCAAAGCTGATGTGAAATGCTGGCAGATTGGATTTGTGGAATCTTTTACCACATTCGGGTTGGATATTAGGAAAGATTTCAGTGGTCGGGCATTGGCACAGGCTGCCTAGGGAGGTGGTGGAGTCACCATCCCTGGAGGTGTTCAGGAAGAAGGTGGATGTCACACTGAGGCATGGGTTAGTGGGCACAGTGGGAGCGGGTTGGGGTTGGACGAGATGGTCTTAGTGGTCTGTTCCATCCTTTATGATTCTGTTGTCTCACATGATTTCTTTCTGCTGACTGAACCAGCTGTGAATCTGAACTTCGGGTGGTGCCAGGCTGCCTTGCAGTGTGCACTTAGACTGTTCAAGACCACATCCCAAGGTTACATGCGAATCTTCAGCCCACCAGGCTCAGTAAGACCCTTTTGTCTTTCAGATTGGAGTCACCCACGCGTGCACTTGTGATGGAGGCTCCAAAGGGCATCGAGATCAACGCTGAGGCTGGCAGCTTGAAAGCCACGTGCAGGACAGAGCTCAGGCTGGAATCCAAAGATGGAGAGGTAAGCAAAGAGCATCAAGCTTTCTGACAAATGCAAACCAAGCTACAGATCTCTGCAGATTTATAACCTTCCTGTTCACTTAGCACTTGAAAAACAAGTTTCAAGTCATAGAACCATGATTCTATTCTAAAAGCACTGGTGAAGCCTTCCTAGCACAGGTTCTGCTAGCAGTGATTGAACATATCATATGCAAACAAGGCTCACTCTGTGGAGAAGGCTAATTCATTATTTTTAAAGTGCTCGGATAATAGCATCTGTGGTTCAGGCAAATTTATGCAGCAGTAAAGTACACAGCGCTCCTAAATTCTTTGTTTCCTTGTCACTTTAAAGCAGGATTTACGTGGCCAACATAATTAAATCTTTTATCATACATATTTTCTATGAGAAGAGCTTAATTCACCCATATTGATCCGAAAAGCTTTTATAGCTGATGTTTTCATTTTGGAAAGAATGTGAACATTAGGAGACACAGGGTGTTGGCAATGGGAAAACTTCTAAAGGGAAAGAGAAAATAACTAAAGCTGATAAGAGAACAGAAGTAAAAGAGGTGTTGAGTTAAACCTCTACTGGTGTCTCAGGAGAACGTGCACACCCGTTCTCATCCCCTCCTTCTGCCACAGCTGTGGAAGACACAGAAGGATGTGGATGATGGGAACCGAAGGAGAGCCTCACTGGAGGCTTCCCATAGGATGTGAGATCCAGTACAGCCTGCTGTGTTCCTATCTTAGTGTCCTCAGTGATTCACAGATTGAGATTCTTATTGCGATTTCTGTTACTTCTAAACATTTGCATTTTAAGATATTCCAGTTCCCCCTGGCGAGGAGTTTAAAACAAAACAAAGCAAAACAAAAATAGCAATAAAACTCTTACCTAATATACTGCAATTGAAATTCAAGGCATTTCATGACTGCAAGCAGTTGCCTTCATGTTTTTAATGCTAATTTGTTTTTTAACAGCATATATTGGCCTGTCTCTTTCAGGCAGTTAGATGGCTGGATACTAAAACTGAAGTGATCTTTGCTGTAATTGCAAGATAAGAGTCAGTCAGTGTCAGTCGCCCTGTCATATTCTGGGCTGTAGGTTATAGAATCCTACAATCATTTGAGTTAGAAGGAGCCCTTAAAGTCCATCTGGTCCAACTTCCCTGCAATGAACTGAGACACTAACAGCTCCATCAGGTTAACTGATCGTACACTTCTCAGTCATGTTAGAAAATTTCCTTTGTGTGTTCACTTTAAGTTCTGTTTTATAAGGAGAAATTTAGGTCTGTTACGTCATTTAAGTAATTTCTAATATGCATAATAATAATATACATAAAGTTGTTACAAAACGCACATAAAAATGAGTGCTGTGAACCTTCAAACATGACTGGAAATGAGAGCAGAGTGCCAGGAGTCCCAGCAGGAGAGGGGTCGTCATTGCATGGAGGTGACCCGATCGTGCTGCCCACCAACCGATGAGAGCACTTCCACCACACTGCTGGGTGCTGCAGGGCTTAACTCACACACTGGTGTCCCAGGAAGCAACAAGCCAAGAAAGCGTAGATTAACAGAAGAAGAGTGGAGGTCTCATGGTAGACTCACTGACACCGATGTCAGCCCTTCCCCAGCTTCACACACTTGGCTGCCCGGTTTTTGTAGCAGCTCAGTTGTCCAGAGGAGGTCTCCTTAAACGCAAGATCAAAAATAACAGCTTTTCACTAATCCTCTCTCTTTTTCTCTCTCTCCCCTCCTCCGATTTCAGATAACATTGAATTCTGCAAAAATCAAACTACCTAACTTGCCTCAAGGATCTTCCTCTTCTGCAGGGTCCAGGCAAAAAATCTATGAGCTCTGTGTGTGCCCCAATGGGAGGTTATTTCTGTCTCAGGCAGGCACTAGCTCCACCTGCCAGATAAATACAAGCGTCTGCCTTTGAGAGACAGTTTGCAGTGGGGCATCGCAGGCAGCACAAAAGCCAATTCTGGTCTCCTAGATTGCAGCTGCCAACTATTTTTACTAGAACACAGAAAGCCTATCAAAGACTTTTTTTGTGTGCGCGCGTGTGTGTGAATATATATATAAAATATATATATATAAAATTATATATATCCTCTGTGTAAAATGATGTTTCAGTACAAGGAATCCCAGGGTGACCCTGTTACATTTGTGTAGCATTTCTCTTTCCCACACCAAAATTTTCTGGTACAATCTACTGAATTGGGTTTCATGCTCCCCTGGACCCTTCTGTAACAGTACAGTCTAATGATCACCCCTTGTTTTTGACCGTGTTCTAAGAGTAATGGGATTGCTGGCTGGTGTAGACCCTGGAACCAATGTAGAACCACCAACATACTAAAGGGAGAGTAGCGTCTCTTGATTATTTTTGCACCATTTAGTCAGTATCATGAGGAAAACAAAACAGCCAGATGTGTTGTACTGGTTGCCTAGAGTGATCCAAGACACCTGGGGTTAAACTGCACTCTTTAATTTTCACCTGAAGCATGGCTCCCTGTTGGGAGAGATGGGTTGCGCTTTGCCAATAGAAAAGTCCTAATCTTGCTGAATTACTTTCTGAAGGGCTTTGATTCTTGCCTGTCCCTGCGGTGCATGCCTTGTACTATTCAGATGCCACGTCAGCTCTAACCCCAACCTAAAGTCATCTCTGTGCTAACAAAATTAGCATTGTGTTTGTTCTTGAAAGGAAAAAACAAGTTATGAAAGTTGGACTAGAAGAGAAATCTTGAGCCACTTTAGTTAACAGGTGTCCTGGATCACCCTACACACCCTCTATTACCACCTTTAATTTTGAAATGATCTAACATACCTGAGAAGGTGTAAGATTTGGAAATTACCCACCAATACCTATAGAAACAAAGAAGATCACCTGTTAAACCCATACAAACACAGAAATTCATCTGAATTTGATGTATAATATCTGTGCTGTGTTAGAATTTCTGTCCTCTTTCTATTCAGGACACGCAGTCCAAGATCACATACATTTTGTGGAGATCGCAAATGTCAGAGACGCTGACAGTGAAATAGGTATTTTTTTAAGACTGTAGAAAGATTTTGACAAATTCAGATTATTGGAAAGCAAAGACTTTGGATGCTGATTCCTCTAAAATTCAAGCCCCAAAATCTCTGTGGTCAAATCTCTTCATGGGTGCGTTTTCCTTACTGAAGTCCAGGAGTTACCGCAGGCAGGATAAACCATAAATCTGATCTGGTGACATTATTTCCAGTGATTAAGTTTTGAGAGGAAAAAAAACTGAAACGAGCCCAGATCTTTTAATTCTGACCCATAACTGCATCCACTTTTTACTGCATGTAAAAACCATTTAGAAACCAATGTACTAATTGGCACAAAAGGGTTCAAGTCACAGTAAATCTCATGAGGACAGGAAGGTTTCTACACTGAGATGCTACTGAAAATATTGCCTCATGTGCAAACATGGCAGATCTGTGCTCATCCCCAGTGGCATCTGAGCAAAGCTGGTATTCTTCAAGCAATTTTCAAGATACAATGTCACTGGCAGTGATTTTTAGAAATAACTTAGCCCTTTCCTTTGAAACATATTTCCACATGTTTTCATGTGGTCTGAAGAGTACCAGGGTTTGATGTTTTTAACTGATTGATTCTGGCCTGATCCAAAACTGGCTGGACTCAATGGGAAGATATCCATGGCGTTTTGATTGGATGTTGCTTCCCAACAAAGCAACGTTCCCATAAAATTTATTTCTGAAAGAGGATTGAGTTATCTACATGTATTTCTCTGACGATTTCAGATTAATTAACAAACTCAAATTATTTGTTAATGAATTATTCCTGTAGTTATTATCTTGAATCAATGTTCGAATGCAAAGGGTCACCCAGGATAACAATTGTATTGGGACACAGGACTATACCATCTCTGTTCAAAGAGGGGAATTGTGCCTATGCCTTAAGTCAATGCACTCAGCAAGGAGAAGCACATCATATTTATCTTGTTATAAAAACTAGTTTATTTGGGGGGAGGGACAGGAGGGTGTCTTGGGAACTGGTTGTGCAACTTAAAACAGATATTAATGAAATATATTAAGACTGTAGGGGCACCAAGAGTGATACTGTTGTTTCTTTTTACCATGTTAAATATAGCAAAATACTGTGTATGTTACCTCTGGGACCACAAGTGCAGTCCCATTCAGAGTCCTACATTTGCTATAGATTTTTTTTTCCCCCTGTTTCATTTAATACTGATCACAGACACTATATCAAGCATGGCCCAATTCATAAACAAATCCCATGTTTGCAAGCATGTGAGTGGTTGTGAAGATGTGTGCTGCAGGAGGAGTGCCCTGTAAGGGAAACAAGTTGGGTTAACTTTCCCTTCCCTGAAGGTATCAGTGCTAGTTGGTAGCATGGGGCTGAGCACAAGGAGTGGCCCAGCAGGGATGCTGTGTCCCAATCCCTTACTCTGATCCCCAGTGCCCGGTGGTCAGTCCTCATCCCAAACACCCTTGGGCTTCTCTGCAGCGATTTCACTTTGACCTGATGGTCTTTTCTGCTGGGATCTTGGATGAGGTGAGCACCCTCACAACTTGGGAAGACCATGAGATTGCATAAGGACATTAATTTTGGTATGAATTTCTGGGGGGAAGCTGTTTGAGAACAGCCTTACTCCTCTGTGCCACTACTGTTTTCTGCAGAAAGTGAACAATGGGTTCCTTAATTATGCCTAGGTAAAGGAGTTCAATATATTCTACAGTTTTGTCTCCGTTTTTAAAAGCGTAAAATGATTTTCCGTGCGCCTAGAGATTGAACCCGTGCAGAGACTTGAAAACCATTTGACCATCACTTCAGTTTTAAGACTGTGGATCAGATGATGCTGCTTGCTCTTGAGTTGGCCATGTGAATAATCCTCTGCTGTTCAGTGAGTGGCAAACCAGGGCGAGCAGGATTGCATCTATGAGATTCCAGGGGAAAAACTGCATTTTTGTTTAAAAAGCAGCATGCTTCAGCCCCCTCACACTGCATAGTTTGTTGTCTGGGGGCAATTGTGGTGTGACTAACTCACCTGCTGGGAGGAGGCAGATGATGAAGATTCAGTTTTCCTCCTGCTTTGTCCAGAAATCATTCACAATTGCTTTACCTGTATGGGTTGGTTTTCCCTGAGTGCAAACCAAGTCAGAACGTCCCTGGCCGGAATTTTGTACGTACACTCTACCTGCTTGATAAATGCCAAACACAAGGAAAGATTTGTGTATTTCTTTATGAATTGGGCCAGCAGTTTTGTTCAATTAAGCATTTGCTATGAGGGGAGATGGCATTTATCTCAAATCAGAGTTTAGTTTTACCTCTCAACACTAAGGCAAGGCTGGGGTGGGTGGTGAACTTGTTCGTGCTGAGCTCGGTGGAAGAGATGCCAATGACTTCGTGGCTTGAGCTAGGGCAGGAGCCTGATGCGTGAGAATTCAGGGCACTGATGCCAGAGGAAACAGTGCCAGCAGCTGTGGTGGCTGTGGAGCCAAACTCTGACTGCACCGTGCACGATCCTGCATTGCAGCTATGTGCATTGCAAACACTGAAATGCTAATCAAGAGACTGTGATATCAGTGTCAATGTCCCTTAGGCAACCAGATAAAGATAAATGCTTTTATGTATTGTAGCTCTTAACTTTACAGGGTTTTGGGACCTTGTTAAATTTGCTTTCAGTGCCACACTTCAGTACTGTCAGTGCTTAGCTGTACACCAGTACCTTATGTATGTCATGTATGACCCCTCTGCTGTAATGAGTTGGGAGGGCAAGCGTAAAGCAAAAAGATTTTGCCATTTTGAGAAGCAGAGATCCTAATACCGATGATACAACCACATCCCTTCTCCACGTACCTTTGTTTTTGTTGACTTTTAAACTGTTTTGAAGTGTATTACCTGGTCGTCAGTGAAATGGGTGGCTTTAGAGTGCAAAGAAATGTTAAAATGAAAGGAAGTCATTGAAAAGGGGAGGCCAGTAACCGTGAAAACAGGTGTGTGACCTCTGTAGGTATACATGTTTAGAAAACAAAGCACGTGCAAAAGTGATTTGTATTTGTTTCTCTCAGTCACGTCCTGTCAAACACCTGGATTTTAAGAGTTTGGGGTTTTCTTCCTCATTCAGTCACAAGTATCACAGTGCACAAAGGAAAAAGCTTAAGGCATTCACCTAGCGGTCCCACCTGCAGTATAGCAAAACAATATCTGAAGCAAGAAAATCCTTGCTAGAAATTACTTGAAGGTTGAGGAGGGATTCCTATAGAAACCTGTGAAGATGTCCAGTCAGTTTGCATCATACCTAGTTTGCAATGACAGATGGCCTTTTGTTGTCATAGCATACATGCACACACACATATATATGTGGTTAGATGCACTTGTTTACAACAAAAGGCATTTTTCTTTATATTTGCAGTAATGGCTTTAAGTTTCACATTGCAGAAGACAATGAGAAAAAGACCAAAGATTACAGAAATTAATCCTTTCTCTGGTTGCCCTCACACCTGAAATGCATTAACTTTAATGGTGCTTTTTGGAACTGGGCAGGAAAAACACAGGTTTATCACATAGATGCATGTGAGAACATACAGCAGCAGGAAGTCTTTAATTTCCTTCATGGAGAGGAATGGAAATAACCTGGAATTCTTTAGGTGTGTACAGAAGGTAAGCTTACCTGGAAAGAGAAACATGTGGAAATAACCAAAACGTTAAGAGAGATTGTCCTGGGCTGAAGGTGTAATTCAACTGAGGAAACGGTTGCTGGCTGTGCACTCGAGTGTCAGCAGATGAGGGATGCTGGTAGGACACACACACACAAGAGCAGGATGCTCCTGTGAAACCATCCAGGTCTTTAGTCCTTGAAATTCACAGTCACCCTGCTCAGTGAAGAAGAGAAACTGTGCTGAAATGATTTCATTGTAAAGTGCATGACATAAAAACAAGGAATTTGGTGCTGTTCTGTTTGGCTGATGGTTTTTGTTGTCTTTCCTTGTTGTTGTTTTTTTAATGGCTGACATTTTAAATTTGGAAATGTCATCACCCAGAACTCACCTGAGCAAATGCAGGGAGCGCTACTGTCAAGCTCTGGCAATCAGGGATTGGTGCTCCTCAGACGAACACAGCAGCTCCTTTATTCTCATTGCCCTTCTTGTTGGGGAGTGCAATCGCTGTAGCATTTTCATTTTCCCCATTCTAAGTTTTTTCATCAGCTCTGAAATTGCTGTGTAATATTTTGGTAGCAGTATTTCTGCATTGTGGTGGCCTGCAGCCCTCAGTGCCACCTCACACCTCCAAAGACCCAAAGCAGCAAGCAGCAAGCACGGGGCAGCGGCACTAAGGTGAAATTTAGGCCTTTTAGGTAAATTCTGCATGACAGCTGCAGTTTTTTCACAGCTGATGTAGCCAAGTCTACAGCTGCGGTTGCAGCAGAGCTGAACACTGATGTGGCTCTGATGAGATTATTCAGAAGGAGAGGAGTGCATTACAGAAGGCGGGCAGGAGGGAGAGGGAAGAAGTGGCGAGAGACATCACCTTAATCACGGTAATGCAGCAAACTTCTTTGTCTGTTTACACTGTTATACTTTAAATTAATAATGTCCATTTCACTAAATATGGTAGCAATTATGTTTGATCTTCCCTGGTGCACAGTGGAATTACTGTCAATGGAAGCACTTACAGCTTGGGCTGCTTGAGATGGCTAAGGTGTTGTTTCCATCCACAATAACCACAATGACTTGGGGCTCGGATGGAAATTATAGTGAGCGGCTTGTGTTTAGAAAGCTTTTAAATTTACTGTGCTTGAGAAGCACATGGTTATGCACAGAGAGCCCCAAGGCTTTATCATTTAAAACTCTCTTGTCCTGCCACCTGAATTGCATCGTGCCCACATGTAAAGGGACACACTTTCTTTATACAGGGAAGGATGGATATTTAAAGCTGCAGGATTTTTATCCCGAATGAAGAAGAAAGTATAATCATTATGAATTGCTGAGATTTCCCATCCAAGTCACTTTAAACCAGAGATGCAAGTAAGTCCCTTAACTTGCCGATGTGCTAAAGGTGTTAATTTCTGCAGGAAAGTCAGCCCTGGTGTCATTCCAGGAAAAGCCTCACCTCAGTGCAGCTCATTGCCACACGGTGACTGGGGCTTGGGGTTAGGTGGGTGGCAGTGAGCTCCCTGCTCAGGGAGAAGCCAGATTTCCTTTGAGGCCACTCATCTCCATGGACAAGGGTGAGTTGTTTGGTTTAACCGGTGTTAAAAAGTAGGAAGGATTTCTTCACTGTGGAGCAATATGCAGTTGTGTTTATCTCTCATTCAGTTGGCCTGAGCTTCCTGCCAGTAAATGTCAGAAAGAGAAATTTGTGCAAAAGCCTTACGTTTATTTTTCTCTCTGTTCCCAAATGCTTTGAGTAACAACGTGTGACCTTAGTAAAAAGGTCACTGTTTTCTAAGATTAAAAAGGACATCTTCGAGCCTTTCACCAGGTCCATCCCAAATGAAGCCTCACCCTTTCTAGCAGCTCTAGCATGGCAGGAATAGGCCCACTGTAAAGCACAGCTCGTGTGCATCTCTGCATGGAGCCAGAATTTAAAGTTGCATTGTACTCTCACGTTTATACCCCATTAGAAGAAAGGCTTAACTGCTGATAGGAGATAAAGCTTCCTGAAGCCTCATACAGCTCAGTGCATCATCCCTTTCTAAAGCAACGCATCTTCTTTCTTCTTATAAAGATTCCCTCATAACAGTCCTTGAAACATCATCAGGCAGGCTCGTGCTGTGGAGCAGAAGAATAATTAATAGTGGGCGGCTCTATTTCTATTGAAGGCTGGATTATAGTTGAAAGAATGTTGCTGTTGTCATTTCTCCCACTCTGAGCTGCAAGCACCACATACACCCCAGCGCTCTGACTGCATGCCTCACAGGGTTGTTCCATGTACCCAGGGAGCAAGAGCCAACTGTTCTGGGCCTCAGCTGGGTCCTCCTCTGGCCTTGTGCACTTACTGTCAGTGCTGTTCTTGATGTACCAGGTAACAAAACACGGCGGCAGTGCCAATGATTTTATAGCTGAGGTGCGGGTGCAGTCATGGTGATGGTTATTGGTTGTTGCTCTAGGAAGCCTTTGTTCACTCCAAAGGCAGCAGCTGCAGTGAGGCTGGGCAGGCACTGGGGCTCTGCTGTTCCCATGCATTGGGTTGGGGCTGCACTGTCTGCAGGGATTTCCTTTCTGTGGGTTTTCAGAGTTAGGAGTAACAAAGCCTGAACTTGCAGAGCCTCTTAGAAAGCAGAACTGAGCACTCATCACACCATATGTTTATGAAAGAAGGGCTCTGTGATGATAGCATTCCCACCCAGATTTCTCCCTCGATCAGAGCTATTCCTGAGCTATGAGCCAGATCTCAGTATGGATCTGCACTGTGCAGTGTGGGTGCAGGAAGGGGTTGACTGCTGGATCTGACTCAGATCCATTCTATTATTTCATTTTAATTTTTGCCTGTCCCTCATTTTCCTTAGTTTCGTTGTGCACAAACACCAATAGAGTTGCTGATGTTAACCCAACAAATGCTCCACATAATTAAACCCAACAGCAAGACAACATTCAGTGCTGAAGCAAAACCCCATTCAACCGCAGCAGCAGCATAAAGGCACGACCCATGTGATAATGGCAGTTCTCATCTGTGATGGTTAAATACCTTGTCTGACCTCTACTCTGATAACCACCAATGATCTTGATAGTGTAAACAGGACAAACAAATTCTAAAGAAGTCTTATCACAGTTCTCATTAGGAAATTCAGATTTGTTTGGCTTTTTTCTTTTTAATTTATGTATGTGTGTGGTTGTGTGGGAAAATATAAAGCTTTTTTGTATCAAATAACATCAATCCTTGCACACTCTATGCAAAATTTTGTAAGCATTGCAATAATGCTATGAATTACACAAGGAACTATTTTAACTTTATTACACTTTCTGTATAAAAAAAAAAATTTGTATTTAAATGATTTCAACTGCAATCTTGTAAAATATATTAATAAAATAATGATTGTTAAGAAGGAAAGAGCTGTTGAGTATTTTTGTTTGCTTGAGCATGACAAACGTGAGTTAGACCTCAGACATTTGTATGTCTGTGGGATACGTCTGTATGTGTCTGTATATATCTGTAGGCTTTAAGTTGCTTCAGGGAAGGCTCACTTTGGATATTACTAGGCAAAATTTCTTCTCTGAAAGAAGAACTGCATTGGAACAGACTGCCCAGGGAACTGCTGGAATCACCATCCGTGGAGGTTTTCAGGAAAAGGGTGGATGTGATACTTAGAGACATGGTTTAGTGGGTATGGTGAGAGTGTGCTGGTGGTTGGACTTGGTGATCTCAGTCTGTGATGTGCCAGGCTGGGTCATTCCAGTGATCTGCCTTACAGCCTCAAGTCCCTGGATGTATTTATTCCCCCAAAAAACAATGCTTTAGAGGTAGAAATGATGGGGAAAGTTGAGTTACCGTCTTGGGTAGCAGACAGGTACATAGACCCAGGATCAAGCCCCCGCCTACGCACAGTGTGGGGAGCATAAGCTCAAGTCTGTCTGCAAAAAAACAACAATTAAAAAAAAAAAGAAAAGCAACCCACAGCACTGTGGACCAACGTGCTGCTTTAACGATCCATCAGTTTTATTTTAATTGGATAACTAATCAGATGCTCATGGGAGACTCTGCACTTGCCGTGCAATCACTTGCAAGCACATTTTGCAGGAGCTGGGTTTTAAATACGAAGTTGTTCAGCCTGGATTTTGTTGGTAAATGGGAGCATTGATTGGGCCTCATTAGCTGAGCAAATAGCAAGAATTCAGTCCAGCTGAAAAGATGTGCATGCCTTCGAAGTGCAAGGAGTTCGAGCCTGGTTATCACAGCTGAGACATTGCCAGGGTCCAGGCTGTAGGGCTCTGTGTTCACCAGTTTGTAGGAGCCAACTTTTACCAGGTTGCATATGAATTCACTCTGGAATGTTTGGTGGACATGCACAGCCCTTCTCTTCCTCTCCGGGTTTTGGACTGTTTGCAGTTTATAAAAACAACAACAACAACAAAAAACCTCACAAACATCTTTCAGCTGAATTTCAGCTGCCATTCTTGGCCTGAGTTTGCAATGTCTGACAAACTGACAGCAAAGTAATTCAGAAGTTAACCCCGTTTAAGCACCACACCGCCAGGGACCTCCCAGCAGCAGCAGGTGATGCAGTGCTGTGCCAGGGCAGGCAGTGATTGCATCCTTCCCTGGGATCAGCAAACTCCCCTCAGCTGTTGGTACACGTGCTGTGATTTAAGCAGCGACTACTTATGGAATTCAGCCCTACGAGCAGCAAAATCCACTCCCTGGATAATTATTAAAATGCAGCTTCTTCCCAGATTTGTTGCCATTCAGTTTTTAAGAAGTATTTCCCCATTCTTCCTTTCTGTCCCTATAGGAAATTCACTGGTTTTTTTTGTTTTTTTTTCTCCTAAGTAGCAGAAAAGATGAATCAAAAAAAAAGAAAAAAATTACAAAAGCAGAAAAGAATAATTGAGACCAAATTAATCCATTTTATATTCTGTAAAATAGTAACAAAACTTCAACACTTTAACATTTTATGTGCAGCTGAGTTTTTGTATTTCCTTCCCATCTCCGTCCATCCGGTGCAGCCAAGTTGCTGCTGCTGAAGTTCAGTTATTAAATCAGGGTGATTATTTTTATTTTTATGAACAGTGTCCAAAAACCAGCAATGAGAAGTACTTATTTTAACAGGTTTTCTCCAGTGCTGTGACCTTGATTCTTCCATCCTTAAACTGAACAGAAAAAATCCGTTTGAATTTAGTGATGAAGGATCAGACCTAAATAGCTCCAGTGCCAAATGTATCCCACAGGAAAATTATATGGCCTCATTTAATAGAGAAAAAGCAAGAAGTGCGGCCGGCAGCTCGACCCTGGCTTTCTTCTGCAGTCAATCCATAGTCAGAAGCAGTGGAGGCAGCCTTTAAATATTTGATTCATGCTATCGGGCAATTGTAATAAACATTACTGGTATGATCTGCACTTTCTAACGTTGGGGTGTGTGAATAGCCTCTCACATACTCCAGGCCACCATACAATCAAGCTTGTGTAACACCAGCTGTGCTGTTTTTCCCTTCACACCTACAGGGACATTTCCCCCCCACCACTTTTGGGCTTTGCTTGCCTCAAAAGAAACACCACAATGCAGGCAGCAGCCACACCACTGCCTCTTCGCTGAGGAACGCACAGACCCTCTGCTTGGCCCCGTTCAGTGGGTGTAGGGGGGTTGGGAAAGCACAAAACAGCATTTAAATCTCTCAGATAACCTCATTTGGCTCCATTTGCTGCTGCTAGGGCTGGACTCCTCTGGGGGCTGCTGTTTCTTCCACACCTTCCTCAACAGCTCAGTGCCCGTGCATAGAATCATGTTAGCAGTTGAGTTGGAAGGGACCTTTAATGGCCATCGAATCCAGCCCCCCTGCAGTGAACCGGGACACCCACAGCTCCATCAGGTGCTCAGAACCCTGCCCTAGCCTGGCCTTGAACGTCTCCAGGGATGGGTCACCAACCACCTCTCTGGTCAAGCAACCTGCGCCTGCATAAGCCCCAAGTAGACAGAGAGACTTCAGTGCTACTTTCAGCGCCCTTTCAAATAGAATAAATTTGCTTTGCTTCCCTAAACTCTTCCTACAAGGTGAGCTTAGCAGCTGAACGCTCCAAGTCAGCCATAGGATGCTCTGCTTAACTGAGGTAGGCTCTGACGTGTTGAGCTCTTAGATCTGCTTTGCCAGATTGGGTACATCTAACAAAATTTAATAAAAGACAAGAAACTGTATGTGCATGTGTCAAAAAAACAATGCTCTATCTGGGATGCAGCTGAGAAAATGTGGAGTGCCCCAGAGCAGGGCACCTAGAGCAAGAAGTCTCCTGGGAGGAGCAAGGTAAGGCCATGAGACCACAGTGTCCCATATGACACATGTACATGGGCTCCAGTGCTCTGATGGGGAAAAAATGAGGCCCCAGGGCTGTAATAAGCAGTGTTAGATCTGGCACTGGGCCTTGAAAGGGGTGCTTTCGTTTTAACATGCCCTTTCCTTAAACACAACCTGCCATATTGAGCCATCCCAGCAGCAGCTGATGGCTTTAGCAGGGTGAGAGCCTGAAAAACTTTTCATTACTTTCCAGCATCAGCAGGCCTAGCAATAATAAGAGCCTGCTTAGGAAGGGTGTGTGCATAACTCATGCTTGCAGGGGGTTGGGGAAGCCCATTTCAGAATGATGTGTTATTTTTCTGTCTGTTATAGCACCTTCCACAAGCATTTGGGTATTTCAATAAACCCCAATCTCAGAAGATTATTTTCTTTCCAACATAACCGCTCTGAACCATAATAACCAAATTTGAAAATGACTGTAATCTGCTATACAGAAGCTACATGAAAAACAGTGAAACCTTAGGTTCTGAATGCTGGGCGAGCTCTGCACATACACACACACACACACACACACACAATGAACAAAGAGAAAAGAATGGAGAGAAGCACTGCCACTTCCAGAAAAACCCACAGCCCACCACCTACACGATGAACTTTGAAGCACAGAATGCAGCATGCCATGAATTATTTATAAACTCATTTGCAATGAATGGTTTAGCAGGCAAAGGAAACACAGACAGGTGGTGCAGCCCTGCCCAGGGTGAGGGTGGGATGGGAGCACTGTGTGCTCAGACATTGCACAGTGCAGGTGATGAATTGCACACTAAGTTTAAGGCAAAAACCTCAATTCCTAGCAAACTGCATCCTGGTGTACTAATACCCTCTCACCCCACTGCATTGTCACATCGTTGCTCAGTGCCAGGCGCCAGCTCTCTTTGGTTGCAGCTCTCTCTGTGCTCTCCAGGCTTCCCCTTTTGGAGAATCCAGATCGCTAGGGGAGGAGCTTTGCTGTGGCAGAGGGGAGAGCCTTGCTCCAAGGACAGGTTAATAAGCCCTAGGACCCTGTGCTGCTGCCCTCGGAAGAATATTGTCATCCCTACTTTACACGAGGACTGCAAGGAAGACTTCAAGATAAGCATAAAAAGGTGCAGGAATGCAGACGGCGGGCATAAGCAAAGGCATTCGATAAGTTACAATGAATTATTGTCAATTAGAAAACACTTATAAGCTGCTAAATTCCATTAACATTGCATGGCTCATATAAAATGACCCCTAATTGCATATTAAAGAAGGACCTGTCTTCACAGGTTTTCATTTCACTGTATCAAAAACAATTAGGTGAGGAGCACATTGCCTATACCAGCCCATCATGTAGCAGGCAGCAGGCTGACAGCTGTAATGCAGTCTTTCCTTGCTGTAGGAAAGACTAAAAAGAGAACAGAAATGCCAAATCCACCTCCTGTCATGCCAAACAAATGGATAATTAGTAATCACAGAGTCCATCTCACCCAGGCAGTCTCCAATACCACCCCTCAGACCACTTCCAGCCAACCACAGGAGTGCAGGTAGGTGGGCACCTATACTGAACCAAATAGGTAAAAGCCAACATGTCAATGCCTGGAGTACAAATCCAGAAACACTGGTAAATCCAGATGGAATTGCTCTTTGCCTGCATGATTTGGGCCAAATCTGGACTAGAACATGGGGGATCTCCCTAGGGGATTTGTCCATAGAGTGACCCTCAGACTGCCCCAGCTCATTTGGGTCTGTTCTGTGTTGAGATGGTCATATGTGGCACTCTTATAAAATACATGGTTGTCAGCAATTGGAAAAGTAGCCAAATCTAAGTGATCCTTGCTGAAAAGCAAAATTTATCAGGCGGTGATTTCTCATCTTGGATTTTTCTCTGCTCCTCAAGATTTCTCACTGTTGGAATTCAGCACATGTGTGAGAAATTGAACATGGCTGCAGTGCTCTTGCGATAACTGCCCTGGCCTTCCTCATTCACTACATTCCTTACACTAAACACATAGGAAACCTGAAACATGGCATGGGAAATTCAGTCATCTTCCACCAAAACAGCAGATAGTCCTTGCTGGGCACAGAGCAGGTGAATGCCTCCCAAGCATCATCCCTGCTACCCATGACCTGCTCCTCAATGCTGATTAATGAGAACTAGGAGCTACAATGAGTATGACAACAGGGCAACTAACAGGCATTAAGGGCTTGTTGGGATAGGGAAAAGGCCTGCCTGTGTTAGGTTACTAACAACTTGCTTTAACACACATTTTCTAGGGAACATTTTTTCAATTCAAGCCATAGGATGCTGGCGACCTGAGCAAAAATCCCTTCAAAGAGGAAGGGCAAGCAGGAAGGTAGCTGAAAGAATTAGTGATGAAATCATATTTCTTGAGCCAAAAGTGCTGAGGCTGGGCTGTGCTGGGAGCACTCCGGTTTTAAAGCATGGCATTTGCTTCTGAAGCCTCCACCGGAGGCTGAGAGCAGCTCCTGCAGGAACAGGATGGGTTTTCTGTTCCTCGGCAGGAGATGGATTTGGAGAGGGATTTGTGACATGCTGCACAGAGAGGACTTTCCAGAGGAATTAAAGCTTTTTCTGTTCTGGCTCTGGAGCCGCTGTTCAGGACTTCACCCAGCATTCAGATGGGAGATTGTTGTGCCTGGAGTGAGGGCTTAAAAGCTTCAAAAGAAAAAGAAGGGCTGTTCAATCATGAAGTTACTTAAAAACCCAAAGACAAGGTATGCTGAAGGAGCAGTGGAAGCCTATGAAAGTCAGAGGTGAGGCTGGAAAGAGCCTTTTCTTCCACTTAGATACAAGACCACACTAAGGCAGTTCAATTATTGGTTGGGAAAAGGCTGCAGAAATCATAAAGGAGGTGCTGGCAGTTCACTGTTGGAGCATAAGCTCTGCCAATGGCATCATTTGGATGTCTAAAGCCCTTGGCTCTAATTGTAATGGGGCCATGCTTGAATAAACACTGCTAGGATTACAGCCATTGTGGAAAATGGGATGGACAAAGTCCCAGTCTTCCAGGAGAGAGAGCTGGCACAGAAAGAACCTGACACAGTGACACATCTCCCTCAAGATGAGAAGGCTGATTACGTGCAAGGAGAGAGGCTAAAACAGATTGAAACATCCCTTACGTGCAGATGCTTCATGTAAAGCTAACTGTATGCCACCTGAGCTCACAGCCATTTCAACAGCTGGTCCCACAGAGGTGGGGAGCTGGAGAACCAAGGCTCCCAGGGACCAGGGACAATTCCTCCTCACACAATGAGACGCGGATTCAGTCAAATCCCAGGCTACAGGTTTGGCTAGAAATTTTGGAAATGTCATTTTGAAAATCCATATATTGGATTCTGGAGGCAACAGGTCCAATTCCTCAGACATGCAAGAAGCTGACCACCAAAATGGTAAGGAAAGCAAGTAATGTGAATTTAATGACCACTAAGAACACCAAGTCCAACCCCAACACACCCCACCACGTCCACTGACCCTCAGTGCCACATCTCCATGGTTCTGGAACACCTCCGTGGACACTGACCCCACCACCTCCCTGGGCAGTCTATCCAATGCATCACTGTTCTTTCAGAGAATGAATTGTTCCTAATATCTGAACATAACCTGAAACTCGGGCATCCAACTCTCCAGTCCAAGAATTTAGTTATGAGAGTTAATTTAAAGGTAGAATTAACACTTGGTGCATAGTTAACAGGACAAAAGAGTCGAGCTTCTCTCTTCAGGACCATGAAACGACTCAGCTGTCTGTGCTGATAACTCTTGCTCTGTTTACTAAAGTATTCTTTAGCTGGCACGGGCTTGGAGGAGTTTCCTTTCAGGAGGAAGCATTAGTATTCAGCAAAGTGCTGTTACTTCTGGCTAATAGATGCAACGTGGAACTTGGGCCAAATCTGTGAATTTTCAGTTCTGTGATAAAATTACACAGCGCAAACTATTTGAGGAAGATTGACTTTGAGACGGTTGCGTGAGGCCAGGCTGCTTTGAACAATTCCACTCAGTACTTCTGTCTGCAGCTCTCTTCTGGGATTTCTTAGGAAATACTCTCTAATACACAGTAAAATAGCACGAAGAAGATTCAGATAACCCAAACACAGAATCCCTCCCAAGTTCTACTCAAGTATCTATGATGCTAAGAGAAATGCACGCTTAGAGCCATTTTGCAGGGGTGAGTGCAGCCCCCTTCTGATTGCAACACACCTGAGCATCATGTAATGCAGAAGCTGTTTGCCTAAAACATTCAGACAAAAATCACAGAAGTTGAGGAAGAGAAGAAATGAAGCAATGCCCACATGGCAAGTAGCCTGTAGCAGTTATCTTTTGCTGCAGTCTTGTATCGAATGAGCTTTGAGACCTTTATGAAGAGACAATCTCTTTTCTACCATGTCTAATTCGAAGGCTTTTATATCGGTGTCCTGAAGGAAAAGTCCTGTTGGAACTTGTTCTGAAATGTGCTAACTGACCAGGAGAAAAGAAACCTACATTTACCCAGAACAATTACAAAAGGCACAAGTCCTGATAATGCGGCTGTTCACCTTCACCTGTAAAAAGGAGAGCTGACAGACCATATAATTTTAGATGTCAGCTGAAGCTGTCAGGCAGTGACTTTAATCCTGTTCCCTACAAAAATAAAAATAAAAAGCATAATTGCTCTCATAAACTTTGATTTCTAAAAATTCCAGCATGCATCTTTTATGTATAGGTCAACACTTCCATTTTCTGGGTGAGCGTCAGTACTTCTGCACTGAGTGAAGCTTTGATACACTGCTCAGCTGTATGAAGCCAAAACATTTCATTACCTCCTCTGGAGGTTTCTAAATGAAACTGGTTGAAGCTCATCATAATTCAACACACTGTTGTGTTTCAGTACTGGGTTAGCACCGGGTCAGGTTAGCGGCCAAGCAACTCGGTCAGGACTTCGAAGCAATTGCAAGAAATGCTCTTCCCAGCCTCAATTTTGTAGACACTGATCTGTAATCTGACAGTGAAAGATGCAGCACTTCATTAAATCAAGAGATACATCAGCCAGTGCACATCTTGCTGAGTAAGCACTGGGTGGGAGACGCCGGCTCTGAGGGCAGGAAGGAGGGGAGCAGATGGGGATGCTGTTGCCCTGGGTGGCTGAGCCACCTCTTTTCAGTAGGCACCTGAGAAGAAATCCCAGTGTCTGAGGTCCAAATGATCTCTCTTTAAACTGCCTAGAGAGATTCCCACAGATCCTCTGCAGATGCTGTGCAAGGCTCCCTCTGAGCAGATTATGTGGATTTCAGCAAGCATGCAGTGGCTGCTTTTTCTGCATCTAAACCAGTTAGGCTTTAGCTCTGGGCACATCAGCCCAGCTCCCTTCAAGATGCAGTATCTGAAATAAAGTTCAGACAATGAAGTCTGTATCAACTTTGGCTTGTCATAGAAAAATCACTAGTTCAAATGATTAAATTTGCTAATAGCTGCTTCTAGATGTCTTGAGAAAAGAAAAGCAAAATAAGAAGTTAGGAATAGTTTTGTTATTCTCATTAAATGTTAGCTGGGAAAAAAACATAAAAGGGAATTTTTAAAATCAACTTCTGTCCTCTGAAGCGTGTGCCTGGGGAGCAGATCTTCAGCAAATACTCATAGTGCTGAAACATGCACAGAGCTAGGTTTACCTGCAGATTTTCTGGCTGTGGTTTAGAAACAGACCAATGGCACCTGGATGCTAATCTGAAAGCTTACGTCCCGTACATCTTTGAAGGTATTCACTGGAAAATTACAATGGAGCAGATATGGTAGAAGTGTATATTGACTACCTTTCCCATGATAAATGAGCTTTTGTAACCAAGATCACAATTTACACCTGTAAAAGCTCTGTTGATGCCAGAGAAAACAGAAGTTGGATCTTTGAAGCGTTAGTATAGAAAACAGTATTCCTGCAAATGAACATATCTCTGGGCAGAAGTCTTGTAGAGCTAACGTCTTTAGTGTCTGGTTCAGAGGAAAACGTGATAATGCTAACTTTTTTAGTGTCTGGTTCAGAAGAAAACCACAGGTGAACATCCTTTTGACTTTTAAAACACATTTATCAGAACCAATCTGTCATCTGTGCATCCTGCTTTATCTAACCAGTCTCTCTATTAGTGCTCATCACCATGGTACCTGAACCGCCGTAGGTGTTATTCCAATTACTGCGGTGTAGTTGCTGACATGTAACTGAGAGCAAAATGTGAGCTTCTGTTAGGAAAACAATGCTTCAATTAGTTGCTCCCTCTTTGTCTAACAATTTAGAAAGTCACACTGTGAAGGATTATTTCCAGAGCTTGCTCTCTGTGGTATTCTCTCCTCCTTTCTTTTTCATTGTTGCCACTGAGACATTGGCACAGAAGTTTGGCAGCCTCCCATCTGAATCACACACTGGAGCTCACACTACTCGTGATAGTCAGTACAAATCAAATACCTCCCATGTACATCAGCTACTCCTCAGCTGACCTTCATTGCTTCTCCTGCGCTGACCCAAATCCATACAGGAGACACAGAAAGCCTTTTTCCTACATATCTGGACTCCCAGTTGAAAAAGGCAAACTCCTAGTGGGGAAAGCTGTAAAAAATACAGAGTCTGGAGAAGCTGTTGTTTTGTGATCACCTACAAATTGCTTCTTCCTCAGTAATTCTCTGGAATTTAGAATTGACTTCATGACTAACAAAACATTTCACCCCATCATAGCACAAAAAAGAATTATAAACAACTTTGAAGATGTTTTAAAAGAACCTGCCTGTGAAGGCAAGGCTTACAGGAGCTAAAGCTCATTGCCAAGCAATCACAGCCACCTGCCAATCTTGGTTATGTTTATAAAAAAATAGTTAAATCATCTGAAGGAACATGCTACAGCAGAGCACCTTGAACCGGGGGCTTCAGCTCCAGTTCAGCCAACATCTTGCTGGGACATTGGTACTGGCTGGTATTGACTTCCATAACCACGTTAATACTGATGAAATATCCATGAATTCTTGAGTATAACAAGCAAACAGTCCTTTCCCAGGACTGTGGGGTTTTTCTCCTTGGACAGATCAAGGTTCAGCTTACTGAAGGAAAGTGCTCCTTGTATGAATGGAGTTGCTACCCAGCAAAGTTTTAACATACAAACGTCATGCATCTATTGGAGGATAGGACTGAAGCTTCTCAGATACATAATGAGCTGGGAAAAGTAACAAAGTCTTCTAAAAAGGATCTATGAAACCCAAGTGAAAACGCGAGTTTTGTTGATCAGAGTCTTTTTCAACAGCCTTTTGGTTAAAAATAACTGTGACTGACCTTGAAACCCTTCCTAAGAAACTCTTCTTTGAGAAGTCACTTTTAAACCGGGAAGCATTGAAGCTTCAGTGTTCTGTAGTAACACCCCCACCACCACCCCCACACCCCAAAAGTAATTAAATTCGGATTAAAGCTTTAAACAGCTGAAAAATGAAGTCATGTATTTTGCCTTGTTTCTGCAATTCCTTTGGCAGCTCTGAACATGTGGGATGGTTTAGTATTTAAACTATTAAAATTAAACTTTTTTCCCCCAGTTGGGGAGAATTTTGAATCTAATGGCACTACAGACTTGCAGTGTTCAGTGCTTCACCACAAGCGTGTGACTACAAATGGAAAAGGTACACTAAAAAATAAACACCACTTTAGCAAGAGATCTGAAGGAAGGGACTGTTAGTTGTGCCTGTCACCTCTTATATCAATTATATGGGTCATATTTTATTTTTCCACCTCCTTGCTCAGGCTTCACGGTTACCTTCATGTCTTGCTTCAAGGAGCTCCTGCTCTCCCTGGACCGCATAATTCATGCTACAACAGAAGGAGCCCTGCTCCCAGCACAACAAACCAGCTCTGCCTATTAATAAGCAGAAAACCCTATGCCCTGCTCTACTGTATGCCTGATGATATGCTATGGAAAGTAGATTTACCCTTACAGAGTGTGGAACCTGTCACTGCACCTTTCTTTTATGTTGGGAACCAAGGAGATAACAAACTTTTCTTTGGGGTAAGTTGTGGGTGCTCTTCTGACAGCCTCTGTGTCTTGTACACTTGTACCATGCTTAACGTAGATAAAAGTACAAATACTTTGCATAATTACATGGATGCTAACATTCATAGTGCCTGTGGCATCAGTTCTAATTTAGCAAAGTGAATCAGTTCCTCTTCTTAACAATTCATCAGTGCTGAGCCAGAGAGGCTGTGTTGTGCATGGCTGTTACCACCCTGGAACATTAGCAATGCTAATTTCAGAACTCCTTTAAGTGTTACTCTGCTGGAAAAAAAAAAAAAAATCAACTTTTAAAAACATAGAACTAGGCAAATGCTCCTATTCTCAGTCCCCAGGTACAATATAGCTATTCACTTAAAACTGGAGACAGGTTCATTCTTTACAAACTGTTGTGATAATACTGTAAAAGAGACTGTCCAGGTAGAGTATAGCAGGGAAAAGAAATGGGAGTATGTCTCTTGCAAAGAAATATAGTCTGTTTTCTGTTTGATCTGTTAATGCTGTTTTGCCACTTCAGCAAGCTGCATGCATGCTATGGGAGTTTATAAACTCGTAGAATTGAAAGACCACTAAGATCATCTAGTCCAACTGTCAACCCATCACCACCATGCCTTCTAATACCAGGCAACCCTTTCAGAGAAGTCATTTTTCCTAGCATCCAACCCGAACATCCCCTGGTGCAACTTCAAGCCATTATGTCTCCTTGAATGGGGATGATTCAGCAAAGACCCTCAAAGCAGGAGCAAGTGGGATGAGCAATGGCTGCTGCGTAGCATCCACACGCTGTTGCTCAGAGAGAGGAAAGGATCACTGGCGGCAAGCTGAGTTCAGTATAGTCCAAAGACTTTCCTTCTCTTCACATTGCTGCCCAGCCTCATTGCTCAGTGATAGCTGGTCATATGTGGTATGTGCTGATATCTGGACATCATTAGCACTGTGAGGACGCAGTAGTGAAGCTTGCTGAGATTTTTTACCACTAAAGTGAATTGAGGCAGCTGAGAAAATTCCTGAGATGTAGCAGGAAAAAGTCTGGAAAGCAGCAGGTAACATTCTCAAAAGCAGCCAATGACATTCTGGATTGTAGGAAAATGTCTATGAAGGAATGGGGAAATTTCTAGGAAGCACCACCTGGATTCCTAGAGAGCAATTGATAAATCCTTAAATGAAGCAGGAAAATTCCTAGAAAGCAATGAGGAATTTGTAGCAGGCTTGGTGTGAATTCCTAGAAATGCAAGTGCCTGGAAAGCACTGTGTGAGTTCTTAGAAAGCTGTTAGAATGCACCAAGTTCCTAGAAAACAAGAGATGAATGCTAAAAAGAAAGAAAAAGTTGAAAAGCATCAAGTAAATTCCTAGAAAGCAATGGGAAAATTCCTAAAAGAGAGCAGAAAAGTTCCTAGAAAAAAAGCAGGACAGTTTGCAGAAAGCATGGGAAGAAGTCACAAAAAACCAACCAAAGTATTCCTGGAAAGCAGAAGTTGAAAGGCTGGGAGAAAATTGCCCACAAAGTCACAAATAGAAAACCTGAAAAGCTCCTGTAGGAATTCCTAAAATGTAGCTGGAAATTGCCTAGAGGGCCCCAGGAAGACCCTGAAAAAAGGAAATTCCCAGGCAGATCTGAGCCCAAGGAACTGTTGGGAAGTGTTCGATGAATTCCCACTCAATTTCTAGATCCAGATCTCCTGGAAAACTAAGGAAAATCTTCAAATCCTTTAGCTCCTGGAAGTGTAAATGTTCCTAAAAAGCCATGGGGAGTTCCTAGGGGGGTTATGGATGGAAGGATTGCTGGTGGCATCTACTAAACACCTGCAAATTTTGAGCTGAGAACCACAGCATAGGACAGCAGAATCCTTTCAAACATCTATTTGGGGAAGGAGAGCACAGAGCTGTCTGAGAGGCTTTTGTTGCTGCTTCTATTAAATTAATTCAAGAAGCCCTCGCTGTAGCTCAAGCAGAAGAGAAAAGACCCACTCATCAGAACTTATCCTTTATGGAGAGCTGGTCTCATTCCTAATGAGGTTCACTGTGTCGTGCAGCTATGCAGATTCCCAATAAGCCTTGGCAGAGACACAGCCCAGCATGAGCTCCCACACTGGGGTGCCAGCAAGCTGCATGACCTGATTACACCAGTAATTAAGAAGACAGTATTGGGCACAGCTAGGCATCATGAAAACCCCTTCCTTCCCCACCCCCATTTTTTTGTCTCTATATTTTTTTAAGTGTATCAAAGCCTTTGGGTAATGCACGCATGGCAGGGTGGTTACAGTGGCTTCACAGCACCAGTGTGCCTGAAGTCACACAGGATCTGCTCTGAGCCTGGTACAATCAAGAACAGTCTTGAAATAGCCTCCAAGGGTGAGCAGAGCAGCTGGAGCTGTTAGGAAACAGCCACGCTCAGGTCACACCAGCTCTGCTTTCCCATTGCCTTCTGTCATGGGGTGGCACCTGGCCATTACAATCAACACCATCACCTTGATGATTTCTCTGCTGCTAGTGGAGCATCCGAGATGCTGATGAAGAAGGTGCTGGAGATTGCACAAAAAGACAAGATCTGTGCTTGTCAGCTCCTGAGCAAGTGTGATGCCGGCAGTAGGGACAGACATGAAGGAGGTGTGGATCTCATCGAACCATCAGGCAGGCCCTGCCCGCTGCCACCCCTCCACCCCTGGTTCTCTTGCTCAAGTGCTGCACATCACTTTGCCTTTCTGCTTTCTGTGGCTAGATGTTTGGCTTACGCAAGGGGGAATTGTGTCTATATTCACATATAAATTGAAAATGTATTAAACCTGTCAGTTATCCCATTTTATGTACATATTTTATTTCTGCTTCATATTCAGCTCTTTCACAGCCACAATATTTTGTGTTCTTTATATGAAAATTAATAGAAAAATTGGATCATCATGAAAGACTTCATTTTCTTAAGCTAGCAGTGGTGAGAAAAAATTCCATCTGCTTTATGTCACCTTCATTTCAATCAGTCAAAAGTAAATTTCCATCAACTCAATCCATATACTTTTCCTTTCTGTTTACTCTTCCTGTTCTGCACAGAAACTGCAGGAAGGTTTTTATGGGCTTTTTAGATTAGTGCACATGGTGTTACACACAGGTGAGAAGAACAGCTCGCCTGTACCCTCCTGCCACCTGCCCAGGTCCCATTTGGATTTATCTAGTTTCTATTTACAGCCTTTGAAATTTACTTATACTCTCTCCCTCAGATTAAAAAAACTTTTCTGCTTGCTGTTGTTACTTACAGGCTGTGAGTGGGTCACCTCTTAGACTTCTCTTGGACAAAAGAAAAAACACCAAACAAGTATCTTAGCTTCTTCAGCCCCTCACATTTAAGCCCCCAAGTTTTCTTGTTCTTTTCTGAATGCTTTGTGATTTGATGAACAGTTTGGGGCAGGTGAAAGCAGCCCCAAACACAACATTCATTGCTGGCTTACTTGACATGTAGGATGAACTCCCACCACCTCCTCCTCCTGCCTGAATATTGCTTGCTAATTGCATCTGTTCTGCTAACGTGTCCTCCCTCCCACCGCCCCAACACAGTTCACAACGAAAAACAAAGCTTTATCTGGATTTTAAGAAATGAAACATTTTGCCAACTGGCTGCCCTGGTTCTGCAAGGAGAATCTGACCTTAGCCATCCTATAGAAATCAAACACATGATAGGTCCTGAGGATCTGCATCTACCCTCCAGCACATCAGGCTGGAAGACAGGGAGCACTGCCACAGAATCACAGAATGACCTGGGTTTGAAGGGACCTCAAAGACCATCTGGTTCCAACCCTCTGCTGCGGACAGAGTTGCCAGCCACTACATCACACGCTAGATCAGGTGCCACTGCCGTGGTCAGCACTAGGATGTCCCACTTTCATTATGTCTTTAGGGAAGTTAGGGCAAACCCGATGACACATTATGGGAGACTGGGGCTGTGGAGATCTGTTCCTCCAAGCCAGGGTGCAAAGAGTTGCATTAAATGCAGAAAGGTCCCCAGCACAGCGCACCGAGCAGCAAACTGCTGCTGCTGCCTAGGCCTCCAGCCAGCCAAGCACACAGCGTGTTTGTGCAAACAGTGTGGAGTTCCACCTGAAGATCAGTTTTTAGCAGAAAGAATTTTCTGATTCATCTCCATGCCTCTTCCCCCATGGCCATTACATGAAAGTTATTTGCTCTCTGTAATTGAGAAGGGATGGGCAGGGCAAGCAAGCCACTCACATTTAGTTGAAAATCCTTTTTGTGCCCTTCTGGTTTAGTTAAATTTGGTCAGGCTTTTCTGCTGCCCTTTGGACCATGGCAAATAACTCATCACTTCAGATTTGGGATGGGTAAAAGAAAAGGCACCATAGTGCCACCTGCAGCAGAGAAACAAAAGGCTCAGGGATCTGGGGCTGCAGGCTGAGCATCAAGCAGGCATTTTTGTTTGGACCATGTTCAGATCCGACTTTCAGGGAACCACCCTGTACAAAAATAGCAAGATCAGTACTGGTTAAATGTGGGAATCTGCATTGCTACCACCCCTCCCAGCAGCTGTGGGGAAAGTGTTACTGCAAATACCATCACTTCTGAATAATTTCACAATGGAGTGAAAACAAGTGACAGCAAGCAAACCTTCCCCCCACTCCCTTCCCACTAGCAGCCCCCCTGCTCGCTGGGGATAGCCACTGATCTCATCTGGTTTTTACACTGTTCTTTAGGTCTCAGGTGGCTTTTCTCCATCAGGCCCTTCCCAATCAATCCAACCAGAGAAAATCACGATGGAGACTTTCTTCCCTTACTGGCCTGTAGGGCTGCAACTTCTGCCCTATATTTCCACAAGAATAAGCAGTGATTGCCCTTGGAGCTGCTGCCTTGAACCTCTTTTTATTGTCAGTTTGCTGGTGTTATCTTCCCAATGTGGAAAAAATAGACTTACATGGAAACACCTTTGTTAAGCTTTCAATCAATTGACAGGCAATTAGTGGATGATCAGCACTGCACTCTACCGTCATAGGCAGGACAGCAATGAACAGACACAAAGCAGTCACATAAGTTCCCAGACGGACCCGTTTTACACGCATAAATGCCCATTTTTAACCCCAGGCTTTGCAACAAGACAGGATCACAGAGACCAACACTGGAATCCACAGATACTAAGACACGAGAGTTCCACCAGGAAATAGTCCACAGGGTTCACCCCAGCTCCAGCACTGAGTCACAGACCTACTGCAAGTCCACCTGCCCCGAGGCTATAGCCAGCTGATCTCTGAAGGAAGCTTCCATAAGGCATCTTCTATCAGAGAAATCCCATTTCATAAAAGACACATTTCATTTCAGCCCTTCTGTGGACGTTTGCTCTCTAATGACTTCTCATTAAAGAAAAACACAAATTATCCCAGAAACATTTTGGTGACATCTGTTTTCTACTCTGAAAATGTCAAGATGAAGCACTTCAACCACTTCAGCAGCAGTGTGGTGACACTTTTCATTTCCGTATTTAGTTTGCATTATGAAAATTATCAAATATTTCAATGGACCAGAAAAAAAGTAATCAAAAAACATGTGGCTTTGTGAGACATGAACCTTGCTCTTTAAAATCTTTTTGCAACAGGAATAAGTTTCCCAGGTTTGATAATCCCACTTCAGCCCATGCTACAAGTAAGGTGAGAACTTGCTGGCAGACTACTAACAGGGGTAGACCAACCTTGTCTAACCACCAGTCGAGTTCAGTTTTACGAAAGCAGAGCCCAGCAGACATAAGTCCTTGTGAACTCCTTGAGGTCAATAAAGCAAACTCACTTCCCAATACACATGAGATCAGGTCAGAATTGCGGAATGGGAAGGGAATCCAAGAAGACCTTGAGTCATTTGTTTTATCACAAGATCCGATGTTTGACAGGTAGTGGTCTAACCTGCTGCCAGTAGCCTCCTCTGGCTTGCTTCTATCAACTTGTAGCTAGAAAGTTTTCCATAAGCATTCCAAACAGAAAAAAAAAATGACTTCAAACACACCTCCTTCCCCCTTTCCCCTTCTTCCTTCAAGGGTCAGAACTGCCAAATTATGGCACCCTTTTACGTACTGAAGGACTCAGAGTGTACATCTGGGTCCCTATGATCATCCCTACGATGGTCCTTTAACGTGCCTTTCCAGTATGTGTGTGGCTTTAAATATGCCTTCCCCAGAAGCCATTCAAACAGAATATTGCCTTGCTTACTTCATATAGATGCAGAAAGGAAGACAGCAAAAACAAAACAAAACAAAAAACACCTAAAGTGCAGCAAAAAAACTAAATACAAATATGCCAACGGAATGAAAAACCAACACCAGAGCCACTGCAGATTAGTGAAGCATATCTGCAACGTTGATTTTTCTCTGAAAACATGTATGCAAGCTCAAAAATGCCAGCCAGGCTGGAGCGGGTGTGAATCCTATCCCATGCTGGTTCCTCATGGGGAGGAATGGGGGAGCAGGAGGATGAATGCTGGTGATACACAGTGAGGGCACACACTGCTCTTGTCATGTTCTATGACTGCAGCCCATACGTGACTGTCTCTATTTGTAGTTTAAAACGTAGAGATTGATTAGTATTAACTTGGTTATTTCCCTGGAACTAAGATGTAAGTTTGCCATAAATCTTTCAAATGGTCCTGAAAAAATTAGCGCTATTCCTTCTCTCATGTCAGCCATCTTCTCAATTGAATTATTATGATGTGGATGTAATCTGAGAAATCACTTCCGAGGGATGGCCAAGCATGCATTCATCTTTTGTTACAGTTGTAGGAGAGAGCGAGAAAGTAGATGAAGCAGATGTACTTACTCTGATTCTGCTGTCAAACGTGGCAAACTAGTCTCTCTGACTTTGCGGTTATTCTGCACTGCTTTCAGAGGCTTTATTTTGACCAAAGGCATTAGACAGGCCAGTAACGCAGCCAGAAATATGAGAAAAATGCTCTGATTGTCCCTCTGCTTCTTATTCTCTCTTCTTTCTCAGACTCCTTTACCTTCCATGGCACGGAAATGACACTGCAGAAAGTACGTAGTTATACCCTGGAGCTGATAACTGAATCTCACAACACCAACTTGAGGAGATCCAAACTGAGCAAAATATACTGTTAGTTATTATTCTGAATTCAAGGTGTTGAATTCTTGAATTTTCAATTGCATTAAAGTGAAGAATTACATTAATCAGGAGTTGGATGGAGTGGAAATGGCTTGATCAGAAAAAAAAATCTGTAAAGTCCCCATATGAATTAAACCTTAAGATGAGGAAACGTTTACAGTTGGCTTCCCCAAAATGTGTGTCTATCCGGAGTATTTCACACAAACTTTACCAAATGCCTTTCTCTCCACCTGCAGCCCTGCCTGGTGGAAATGTAGCAGAAGAGTGTCACCTAATGGCCAGACACACAGCGCACTTCCAGCGCATGGCTCTGTCCTGCCTCCTTTTTGTCATCACTCGGAGCATTTTCATGTTGCTGCTCTGGCCCCCTGTTCCATTCTGCATGATAAAATACACAAGATCCAGTCTTTGCTTTCACAGATGTTTTTCCTTCCCCGACAGAAATGGTACCTGCACACTTCAAATAAGAACAAACACCTTATGTCCTTCTCTGTCCTGAGTGTGACATGGTCTAAACATGTGCATAACACCAAGCTCTGTACAAAACCTCAGCAGTCAACCGCTGGATTGCCCAGATCCAGGGAGTGTTCCTCCTAACCTCCCCTAATTAGATGTCATTTACACCCACAAAGGCAAGATTCTGTCCCCTTAGCATAGAAAAAAAAAGGTAGAGCCAAACCTACTGTCAGCTCTGCATCTGAGATATGAAGCAGTGGTCTCCTGGTGTTCCTTCACCTGATCTGAAAAGGTAACGAAGGTAGAGTGGCCACCAAACCCAAATAACGAATTTCCATTTTCTTGGTGCAGTTTGTGCTTCAGGTCGTTTTTGAAAGCATCTAGACATTAAGTGCTTCAGCAGCCCATTCCCAGGAGAAGGTCACTTCCAGAGGGGAATGGAAAAACTGAATTCATCCTATCACTATTTTATAACAAATGGAAAAACTTGCAAATGTAAGTTCTGCGTACGGTTTCTGAAACGACAATGCCTTCATTCTTCTGTGTCCGAAAACTTTATCTTATTTTTGCAGAAAACAGCTTTAGACAGAAGGAAGCACTTTTTGTCCTTGCTTAGAGGTCACTAAAACCATGAAATTCACTCAGCCATGCTAGTGCAATGCAAGAATATCCCAAACCTCATATGACCTAAGGGCTAGACTTTGCTACCTTAATTCAACAGGGCTCTGTTCCCATGAGCAACTTGTTATTAATCTTGCCACTAGCACTGATATTCTGGACAAGGAAATGCACTTAGATTGGAAAACTCACTTTGCATTTATACTCATTGGTGGGCCTACAGATCAGCAGCAACATCAGGGCTCATTAGCAGCACAACATGGGGAAGAGCAGGAAGAAAGAGGGAAGGGCAGGAATCCAAAGGTGCCAAAAATGGACTATGAGACACCTCTCTAGGTCCTAGCACAGCCTTCCTATCAAATGCTCCCATTACCCCACATTTTTCCTCCTTCCGCTCCCACCAAATGCTACACCTCAAGAACTTCCCATTTTAATCATTTACACCCATTTTCCAGCACATCTATCACTTCATTAACAGTGAATGCCTTTATTAAGTTAAATATGAAGCATAGCACTAATCTGTTTAAATGGGTTTTTAGTGCCATTGACAGATTTCCTTCTTCCCCCTCCACTCTTGTAGCATCCATATTCAAATCAACCTTCTTGTATATATTCATGTAATTGGATGGCCTCAATCTTTAATTAACTGTATTTGTGTGGAATCTCAATTTACTCATAAGAAAGTAAAGCTTAATGTAGTTTAACGTTCACCTGCCTTTCCATGAAGGAAATGGATGAAGTAACACCTGATTAATTTTTTCATTAGTTCTTTCTTAATTTGAATCATGAAGAGAGGAGAGGGGAAATGTATTTAAGTGCCCAATCTGAATGTAAGACCAATTCCTGAGTGCTCCCTAACACTTCTCACAATTAATCTATTTTGAGTTTCCAAAAAGTGGGCCAAGAACATAAATATTTTCTTCTTAGTGATCTCTGACCTGGGCCCTGCTGGACTGCCCTGACCCTCATCAGGAATGCTTGCCTTGCAGCAAGAGTCCAAAGAACTTCCATTCATTTCATTTCACTGAGAGAAGGCTAAGAGGTCACTGAAGTATCCACATGTTTTTCTATTAAGAGAGAGCTCTTTAATCTAGTAGATACAGGAGCAGGATAAGACCCAGTGCTTGGAAGCTGAAACTGGATCAATTCAAGCTATGGGGAGTCATATTAAAAATTTTTTTTCAAACCAAGGAAAGTAATTAACCATGGGAGCATCTTCCATTAGCCTGATAGATTTTCTATCACAGGCAATATTTGAATTAATGACTGGGGATGTTTCCAGCTTGACCACACAAGAGCAAGCAAGAGGAAGAAGACAATTTTTGCCCCTTGACTGTGCCACTGGCGAGACAAACCCAGGATGCTGGCTCAGCTCTGGTGCCAGCGTTGTATTTTAGATGTGTATTAAAAAAATTGAACTGGCTGAAAAATAAGAGAAGCACAAAGTAATTTAAGTTTTAGAAAAGCAAGAGGCCATAGGACGTTTTAAAGATCAACTTTGCTTATCAAAAAATGAAAGCCTGCCAGTATTTCAGATGACTGTTTCACATGGGAGAAAGATCAGTGCTGGGTGGAGAAAGGCACTGTAAGAAACTGCTGCAGTGATCTGGATGCAGTCAAACCAGAAATAAAGCAATGGGAGGCCTTGAGCTGACACAGTGGAGTTCTCACACCCTGTTCATCTCCAGAAGGATGGACAGTCAAGATCTCGCTCTTCTTGCAGGAGAACTGAGACAAAGCTCATCTCACCACAGCATGGACAGGCATTCACCAAACATCACCCACAGCCCAGGGGACAAGAACTGGGATGGCAGACCCGGTGCATGCCTGCCTTCTGTGTTCCCATAGGGCACAGCCCTTTGAAGATGAAGGGAAGCCGAGTTCTGAACAGTGGAGGCAGAAACTGTCATTCTTGACAATGTGACCTAATTTCCATTCTGGTTAGGGATCCCATTAAGCTGGGGCTCAATTGCTTGGTGAGCTGGAAAATAAAAGAGAAATTAAAAATTGAGATTCCTGGTGTTTCTGAAAGACTATAATGAATTATCTGCAAGACCTCTGCATCAGTCATAGGGAAATGTTTCTGAGCAATAGTCACTTCCAGCAGACAAGCTGATTCTAAGCCCTCTCTGATGGCTCTCCAACAGCTCAATCTTTTCTATCTGGCTATGGGGTGGGACAGTTGTTGGCATCAGCAGACTCCTCAAATCCTGCAGTTAAGATATTGCCACATCCTCAAAACACGAGAAATGGGAGTCTGGCTCAGCAAGCACAGCTGTGACACAGCACAGCCCAGTTGTCTTTTCTTACTGTTATTGTGAAACTAGAGGAAGTGAGAGGGATATCTACAATAAGAGGGAATTCACTGGACTTCCTATTAATTAAGAACTGTGACAGAGGTATTGCTGCTGCTGTTCTGGCAGTCCAGCAATGGAAAAAAATGAGAAATCCCAAGATTTGCTTTGCATCTGCCATGTATTTCAGGAGTGACCATTCAGATGAGAGACACCTGAAGGGATGCAGCTGACACTGAGAAAGAAGCCTGAGGGGAGGGGCTGTGGTGCTGTTCTGCTTTGCCCAGGGGATGATCCAGCACAGCTGTTATGAGTCCATTTGAAGCTGAACAGAAATGCTCTGCAGTCCCTTGCAATGCTGCTTTTAGCAGCCTAGGAACACTGAGAGAAGGCTTCATCACTGGTGGGTTTGATATGCATTACTTTAAAATATTGAATAGCCATCACAACTAATGAGAGGCAGTAAGTGGGTCATGCCCAGAGAGAAGTGGATCACTTGCTGGTTTGCTCCTGCATTCCTAGAGACAAGTATCCAGGGTTTGGTGGGTTCTGAGAAAAGGATTTTTCCTTCTTTTAAAATAATGGCTAGAAGCCACAAGTAGGAATTCATGTTCAACATGGAGAGCTCTTCTTTAGAAGTGGAGGAATCCCCAGCTTGAAGGGTTAGTCAGAAGTATATAGATTAACTGAGCAAACAAGCAGGAGGTATGTGTGAGAGTCTGCATGGGACACCAAGACAAGTGGAGTTTGTGCGTGTGGAAAGGCAGAGGAGACAGTAACAGCTTCTGATGACATTCACGGACAGTAACATGGAAAGAAAAGAGAAGGCACAGAAGAGTTAACTTTGGATTCAGGCAGAGTATGACCAGCTAATGGACTAATAGGATGTCAGTGTTATTAAGGGGAAAACAAAGAAGCTATCATTAGATGATATCTGACAGGGAAGGGTCAACCATGCTAACAGATGCCACTGAACACTGAAAGAGAGTCTGGAGGCAGCTAAATAATGTAGTGCAATATCAGACACACACTGGCAACCAGCGTGAAATGGAAATGAATCAATACAAAGTAATGAGAGAGAATAATACACAGATTAGTGAGGACAGGGGTGGATTTCTGATCCAAAATTCTTCCCAAAAGACTGCTGTGTGCTCTAAGAACTATAAAACTTTAATCAGTTCATCAAGTCGCTCACTTAATCCAGCATGAGGACACTCAGGGCTGGATGAAAGTACCTTCTGCATCTGAAATTTAGGCATGGTGATTTCTGGGGCTGAGGAAGCGTGCTCAGCTGTGGGCACAAATCCAGATCCCAGAGCAAAGAGCCTGGGCAAGGGATTCGTTTGGAAGAGACCCAGCCAAAGCTCAACTAGACAGAGGGATGATCCACCTGCAATTTTCTTAACAAGCAAAACAGGTGGAGAGTTTACATGAGAATAAGCTACTTGCTAAATAATTCACACAGAGAGGGGGAAAACAACCTCTTTTTTTTTTGTGGTCCAAAAGTTTACGTATATGGTCAAAGGGCTATTGAATGGAAAATGCAAAACAAGGTGGGGTGGGGTCCAGAGTCAGGGTCTTCTTTTTTACCGGATTCTGTTCCTTTCTGCCTGAACTTCCCATCTCCATGCCACCAGTGGGACCCAACTTCTTTCTTTGCAGTATCCCAGTTCCATAGAGATGAAGGAGTCTCTCATTTGAGTCTCATTTCTGGATCTTGGAGAGGTTTAAAGATGGTGCTGCAGGAAAACTGCTGAGTCTATAAAGACTATGGATTTCAGTAACCCACAGGTAGAACTACCAAGAAGCACAAACTTCTAGCATCTGAGGAAAAAACAACACTAATAGAGCTTGGTAGCTTGATGGTAGCTTGGGTGAGGAAGAGGCTTAGCTTCTAGCTTGCCTTGGCTACAGTGGTGCAGCAGGTGAGGACATTTTTAAAAAGCTTTCTGAAGTCAGGAGATTTATGTCTTATTTCCAAACAGAACAGATTTTGCTGGAAATGGCATGGATTTTACCAGGTCAATATAATTTATGAGTAAATAGGAGATGTTTAAATCTACTTCTACATAAATAGCCCCAGCAGGAAAGTAGTGGAGCCTGCTAAAAAAAAAAAAAAAGTAATCAATTTTTAATGAATCTCCATCAGAAAAATGTAACATCAGCTGAAGAGATCTCATATCCCTTCCTGCAGAGGCTACAGAAAGGAACCCATTGAATGCATCAGCGTGCACATGGGCAGACTCACTGGCTATGCTCTTTCTGAAAGGATTCATACCAGCATAAAAGTGAGGTTCACGTTTGTTTTTATTAATCACTGCTTTCAACTCCAATGTTATACAGAATTAGGAGACCACCATTTAGAAAGTGGTCTTCCAAATTATGAAAGAACCAAGGAAATCTGACAGTGCGTGAACACAGCAAGCACAGCAGGAAGGGCATCAGCCCTTGGGTTGGGAAGCAGCTGCTCCCTACCACCACATCCCAATACATGACACCCAAAATCCAGGCTGCTAGAGAATGCAACAGCAGTTTGGGGAACAACCCAGTACACGAGTGTGTGTACAGAGCACACCCTGGCAAGTGCCGGGGCAAAATCCCACTGAGCTTTTGCAGCAGGTGCCTTGCTTGGCTCTCCTGCAGGAGCTGGACCACCTAACACAAAACAGCTTTATGAGCATCTCTGTTCCTCAAGCTCATACCATTTTCAGGAAAGAAACAGGGAAGAAAAAAAAGCTTCAAAGCTGGAATTTTCTACCTGGAGCCAAGATTCACATGAACTTCACCGTCTGTAAGATCAGAGTAGATGATTTCCAAACCAAGTCATCAGTTTTGACTTCATATTTCTTACTGGGTAAAAGAAAATTTCTCTGGAGTAAAAGCAGCTCAGTAGGTAGGGAGGTTTCTCTCTATCATACACAATCTGAAAGAGATGAGGCTTTACAAGAAGATACTACAAAATTTCTCCAATTTCTTTCAGGACAAAAAGATTCTGAAAGAGAGAAGGGAAACTGGAATAGTTCTGTAAAATCTGATGCTGATCATTTCTCAGCTGATAACCAAACGGAGGTGATATTTGAAACTGATGTTTGTTTTTCCAGGAAAATAGTGCTGGCTGCACTATTTCTGATACAAGCCAGGATGCCATTGGCCTTCTTGGCCACACAGCTCACTGCTGGTTCACCTTCATCCAACTGTTGACTGACACCCCCAGCTCCTTTTCATCTGTGCAACTTCCCAGTCACCCTGCCCCAAGTCTGTGGAGTTGCATTGGGTGGATAATAAGGTACAGAACAAAAAGGCACATTCAGCCCTCCACTCCAGTTTTCCTTACCAAGCATTCCTCTCAGAACTCAAACTCTTAGTGCTCGCCTCTTGAATTTTTCATTAGCATCACACGCAGAGCTCTGGAGGTTAGAAATACCATCTCAGAGGCAAAATGCCATGAAATAAGATCACACTTCCAGACACAGCTTATAAACAACAAAATCTGAATTCTCAGTAAGGCCTGTGATTTTCTCAGCACCTATAGACACGCTGGGAAGCCCACACATGTTTGATTCTCTGCCTGTAGAAAGTTTTAAGGTAGAAATAAAAGCTATAGCCAAAGCACAACTGCCTGCATCCGGGCTTGCAGGGACACAACTCAGAGGACTACTCAGAGGTAAACTACTAAAAATCAGGTACTTTTTCCATTTCTATTATTATTACTTCCAGATAAGGAAAGGTAATACAAAAATCACTTTGGAGAAAGCACATCTTTATCTCTGAGTCTTCCTGGAGTTTAGCTGGTCATTGCCTTGCTAAGAGCTGCAACACTGCATTGCGGCAAGGAAGTCCAAGCCCCCTCCCACTGCAAACCAGCACCTGTTACTCCTTTCCCTGTGAAAGGAGCCCGTAGAAATTTCTCTGGAAATGGAGAAATATTAAGGAAAAGAAACTCACTGTTCCATCAGCACCAGCCGAGGCCAAGGAACAGGGGCAGTATGCATGTGTCCATCACTGCTTCACTGCAACTGGTCCCCTCCTCAGGACATTTCCCTTTCCAACAGGAGGGCAAAGAGCCCTCTCATCTCCTCCCTCACTCCACCAGCACCATGCCTGTTTCCTGCCAAAAGCTGTTGGCTGCATTTTACATAACTTTATTGGTCTGACTTTCCAACTGGTTAACAGCCCTTATCAGCAAATAAAAGCCTCCAGCAGCAGATGAGCACAGTGATTGAGAAAGCCATAAAAACAGAAAGGAGAAAGCTGTCTGTAGTTAAAACAAGCCTCAGCTCCTGCTCCCCAGCAAACTCCCCCAGCAAATACAGAGAACTAGCAGGTTTATTATCCTCCCTTTGATTGTATGTCATTATTATAGCATTGTTTTCCCACATACCATTTCTGTCTTAGCTCCCACTTGCAATAAAACACACAGATTTGGGTTCTTTTTAAAGATTAATAGACACAGCTACCCTCATACTCCAAACTCATGAAGTGGCTGAATATCGCTCTTGAAATTCCAAATTCAACACCATGACAGTTATCTGCTGGTGCTGAATGTCTGCTAAATCGTGAATTACGGTACAGCTATGAGGAAGGAAAGGGCTGGCAGTGGACCAGTAGCACTGTGGCCAAATTATGATGAAAAATTGGAAGAAAACATTTTTAAAACAAAATAACTTCCTCAGAATTTTCAAAAGGAAAAATGAACTTTTGGCACCAAATGTCTTGAGAGGGTGAGAAGCTGCATGCTCAGAGCTATGCATAGACTAGCACAGGAGGTGCAAGGATGGACCAGTTTCCAGGTGGAGGAGCCAGTGAGGGGGGGGGGGGGGGGATGGAAAAAAATGGTGTTTCATCTTGGGCAAAAAAAAAAAATTGATTTTCATTCTTCTGCTGGTGTGAGACATTTTGTAAGCAAAGCCTTGCAAGCAATACTTGGCTTCTGGTTGCTGAGGGTCCTTCACTGCAGAGATGTAGTAGGTAACTCTTTCAGCCCCAGTAAAACAAAGATAAAGTCATGGATGCCCCATCCTCGGAGGCATTCAAGATCAGGTTGCATGGGATCCTGGGCAGCATGATGTATTGGTTGAGAATCCTGCTCATGACCAGGGTTAGAGCTCGATGATCTTTAAGGTCCCTTCCAGCCTAACTCATCCTATGAAAGGGGCTGTCAGGTTGTTGGGAAGGTCACCATTTTGGGTGAGAGGGACCAGTGATGGTATGACTAACAAGAACTTTGCTGAAAGCCAGTATGGGCTTTCAAGATGCAAAAGAAGAAAAACACACAGAGCCCAGAGGCTCCAGGAGCTCTCTTGCTGATGCAGAAATACTTCATTTTAGCTCCAGTTATGATGTCTGCATTTAGTATTCATTGCCATGTCACTGATCCTCATGAATTCCTCCCATGTGCATGCGCCTCTCTCATCTGTTTCCATCAGCATCCTGGTGTAATTTATTATTAGTTAAGAATTAATATACACTTGGAAGTATAATGTTACATTTTTCTCTTATCTTGTGGTGCTCAGAAGCATTTCATGCAGCAGATCAAGCACTAAATCTGTCATGTAAACACATTATTTTGTCATGTAATGCATTATGATTGCACACTACCAGGAAAATGAAAAGCACTTAATGGTTTGTGTTTGATGTGTACTGTCAACAAAACTCAGGAAGAATTTATAAGGTGTTGGAGTTTAATGAGTACCTATTTAATAGGGTTTGCCGTATCATTCACAAACGTGGCTTTACAGGAGACGTGATACAGTGAATTTTGATGTGAATTATAAAGCTCGATCTAGATCTCCAGGCTTCTACACAGGAAAGATAATAAGACCCAGGGAGCTGTTTATAAGTAATAAATCATGACCTTTCCTCATTTTCTATTGGAATATTTCTCTCTCCTCCATCAGGATTCGTGAAGCTGCAGGCATCATGTCTGAATGCACCATCTAGTATTTTTGTATTATAAAATTCATTTATTTCTTAGAATAACTCAGCTAACGACAGAACATGAATGAACTAGAGAGAAGGACGAGCTGCTGAATGTGAACTCTACCAAACACTCAGCCACTGGCAAGCCTATTAGTATTTGGCTGTCACAGGACCTCCCTGGGCTTCATAAAATCCATACATTCATTTGGGCACCTCTCAACAAGCTTAGCAATCCAGCTGCTTCTCAACACTGGAGGGGGTTTGTTCCCCACAAAGCCTTTCTGAAGGAAGTAACCACAGCAGAATTGCTCCAGGGGAAAGCAGAGGTACTGAGTCATCCCCTACCCACATCTCCAGCTCATTCAGCTGTGGCCTTTGCATTCATCCTTCCTGAGTGCTTTGCTGATGCCACAGCTGAATTACAGACACAGGCATGGGGATCATGTTCTCCAACTCTACCAGACTCCGTGCTGTGACACAGATGCCACAGAGTCCATGGATATGCTCAGATCAATGATATTGGGAGCCCAAATTTAGTCCTGGAACATTTCCATCCAGCAATGCTATTTAACCTAAATTTATAGTCAAAGCCACACTACAATGTAAGTCCCTATAGCATGATTCCAGGATGTTGCACACAGTTAGCAATGCCCTACTGTGTTCTGAAGTTCTCCTACCACAGGGCAGCTTCACCTCCTCTTGGGTGGGCTGCATCACATTCTGGACCAGGGTCCTCCCCCCTCTCTCAACTATGAAAGGAGCCAAGTGTAACCACATGCAAGCAGAGCCATGTAAGAGCTCCCTTTGACCTCATGGCATGCAGTTCATAAGATTAAGTCTTGAAAACTCTCCTCAGAGGGCTTTGGTTAGAGTTCATCCAGGCCTGATGCAATTAAAACTCTACGTTATTAATATTAACAAGATTTACTACTACCCATTTACAAATGATTTGCATTTTTATGCATTCTTTTAGCACGGATCATCATCAATTTCTTTGGTATTCATGAGGTTGCAATTTGTGTATTTCCATAATTACCTCATCATAATCTTCATTATATAATGGACCAAGGGCATAAAACCCCAAGTAAAAACAGCATTGACTCACCACTCAATGGAGAGACTGATTTCCCCTCATCCTTGAAGCAGAGCTTGCAGGAAAGCTCTGGGAAAGAGTTGTCCCCATTATCAGCTGAGGCTTGCAGGTCAAGAAAAAAATAAAATCAGTGTTTGGTTACAGAAAACTATAGGAATTTCCCTACTCCCCATACTAAGATCCATTGAGAAGTCTGCTGCCGGGCTTCTTGAGGATTGAGAGAGCTGTATTGTGTGCACTACAAGCAAGAAACAGTGAAGCTTTCCCTTAGTTTTTAAAATAGGGGGCAGCTGAGAGCTGATGGGTTCATACAGACACCTGCTACACACAAGACCCAAAAACAGCTGGGGCAAATCCCTAGGACAGGTCACTGCCTCCCTCAAGGGGAAGTTCGATCACATCCAAAACTAGCTCAACCCAAACCTCATGGATAATTCACTATTGCACAGGAGAGAAAGGAAGGAAGGAGAGATGAATATCATGTACATAAAATCATTTTGTGTACTTAAGAATGGATATGAACAGATTTAAAATTAACTGGCTTAGTTCACCACTGAGCAAGTGATTTAAAACATCCAATAAATAATTCATCCCAGCAACATACATCACCACGAGGCTTGGTTTGTGACGCAGAGCATGTTGGGGGGGGGGGGGGTTGCTTTGTGAAAGAGACAACTCAATTCAGTACAAAGTGAATAATCCAAAATTCCATAAATGATTCATCACTGGATTAAAAGCTATAGATTTCTCCATAGAAATTCTCCACTCTGCATTAAACATGCAGATGATTTTGTGGTGTGTATAACTACTGGGTGACTTAGTTAAGAATGACACTAGCTGCAGTGGTTGAGAGTAAAGCTGAAGCCATGAATCCTCATAATATGTAAATCTGAGTATTCAAGACTCAAGTATTGAAGAAGAGGAGAGCCAGGCCTCCATACTTTTTGTTTTAGATTACATAATTATAGATAGGACTTCTGGTATAGCAATCAAACAGATCAGTACAATGGGAAAGGTGTTACAACAAAGGTACGATGACAGAAGGAGCGGTGCAATAGAAAGGTGCTGCAAAGGAAGGGAAGAAGATTGCTCACCTGCATGAGAAGATTCCAGGTTTGCAGGGAAAAGCTTCACCAAGGAGGGGCCTCCAGAAAGAGATCCTTCCCTGGGGCAGTCAGCCCTTCAATGAGGTCTAAGAGAGCTGCAGCCAGGCTGCACCCCTTCCAGTCACACAGCTGAATTGCCTTCACCTGTGCTCCCAGGGCTGACCAGGTCCTTTTCCCAGGTGCTCAATCAGTGGTTCAGGCCATGGCTCAACAGTTACCACACACCTGGTTTGGATAATTCACCTTGTTCCCCTTTTCCTTCATGTTTAAAAAGTAAAAGCACAAAATGAATAAAACACCTTTTTCCTAGAAAGGAAAACATTTTTTTCTTGATTCAAAAAAAGTTGTGAGCATTTTTTGAAATTGCAGCAGAACACGCAGCTTCTTCTCAGAAAGAAGAAAGTAATGCTTCCATGTGGGGAAGGGGTGGATTTCCTTCCCCTTGGAGAAGGGTCAGCATCTCAAAGATTAAAGCTGATACCAGAATCACAGAATCATTTGAGGCGGAAAGGACCCTTAAAGGCCATCTGCTCCAATCCCCTTGCACTGAACAGGGACACCCACAGCTCCATCAGTGCTCAGAGCCCCTCCAGCCTCACCTTGGCTGTACGCAGGGATGGAGCACCACCACCTCTCTGGGCAATCTGTGCCACTGCCTCATTGCCTTTACTGTAAAAAAACTTTTATCTTATAACCAATCTAAATCTCGCCTTGTTTCAATGATTTGAAACCATTTCCCTTTGTCCTATCCCAATAGACTGTGCTAAAGAGTCTTTCCAATATCTTCCTCCCCAGTCTTTCCAATGCTTTTTGCCCACTGTAGATTGCATCTCTCTTGCACCCTCAGCTTCAAACCAGTGAGAAGTCTTAAGCTGACGTTGCCAAAGGGCAGGAGATGATCCTTCCCACCAAAGCATTCTCTGCAGGATCTCCCCCTTAATCTCAGTACACCACCTCCACAGCCCCTTTGCTTCACTTCAGCTGTTTCTCTGCAGCTCAACTTTGCCATCTGCTGTCACGTCTGCAGCAGCACGTCCCAAATCCTCTTTCTATCAGACTAAAATTTTCTGCATTTTCATGTATTCATCTCACATGGCACAGTTATCTCTGTTCTTTCCCCAAATCCCATGATGCTATTTATTCTTATTTCTAATTTCCTATGTACTCAGCTGCATTCTTCTCCTCTGCTTGCTCCTTCTTAAGCTCCAATTAGATTCCACCTTTGGAACCCAGAGATTTATTTATATTAACCTTAAAGAATGCCTACAAAAGCACATTAAGGCTGAGAAACAAACCCTGAGACATAATGGAATGTTCTGCTGAGATGGAGAGGGACCATCAGAGCAGTCAGCTCCAGTAAAGTCTATTAAGAGAGGTCTCATTAATCTCAGAATGATACTTAATTCTTTCCTCAGGATTCTCTTTAGAGGATTTGTACTTGTAACTCAGTGTCTGCCTCTGTTTCTCAGTATTTCTTCCTGTTTGTTGTGGTTTTTTTTCCACTAGCCAATCCCATGTCCCAAAATATTCAGATCATTCCTTTTCAACTGCTTTTCTGTACCTGCTCCACGCTAATTGAGTAGTTCAGTCACGATCTCTTCACATCAGATCCACTTCACCCAATTTAATTTGGCATTTTGATGAAGGAGGGAGGCTGGCATTGGCAAGCACAGCAAGCAACACAACGAACACTTTACAACACAACAGCACAAGCCCTGCAGCAGCTGCAAGGCTGCTTTTCTCCAAGTTTTCCCAGCCCCAAGCACTAGTCACTGAAGGGCCTTGCAGCTCATACTCCAGATCTTGTTTCAGGATGCTCATAAGAGGGTTTTCTTGACTTCAGTGCTTTATGTTTGGAGGATCAAACTCACTTTGTTGGCTCATATTTCTTCTGCATCTCCCCAAACCAGGACCTTCCAGTCCAGCAACCAACATGCTGGAGCCATCCCCAGCAAGAGCCAATCCTGCTCTGTAAAAGTCATTAGTGCAGATCTAATTAATACCTGCAAATGGATTGGCCCAGTTCTGCTAATTGAAGAAAAAAATAAAACAAGCTATTTTGGTTGTGTTCTCTTAAAGGAGAGCATCAGAACTGCATGGTCCAGCAACACAGGACCAGCATGCTCAGCAGGGTCTTGAACCCAGGCAAGACTGAGCAGGAGCCCACAGAGGAACCTCCTCTGCCTCCACAGAACTCATGCAGCCACATGTGGGCTGGGAGAATCTGCTGTGCAGATAAAATTCTCACCACAGCCCCAAGTGTGACTGGAGGGGAAGTCCAGGCCTGCCGCATTTTGCTCAAGTGATGCTTCTTCCATCACATGCTCTCAGCTCAAGGGGTCCTTTCCTGGAGTTGCTGTAGCAGGGATTGAGAACTGCAGGCAATGGAGGTAACAGGTTTGAACCGTTTCCCATGCTGATCCCACAAAGCTGCTGAGGACTCCAACGACACAGATGAATCCCATAGCCAGTCCCACTGCACTGACCCTGCCAGGCAAACCATCAACACAAGCTGTATTTTAGAGCCTAAATCTCAACCCAGCTGAAACACCATTTTGCAGCTTGTCATGATGAGGACAAAAAGGCAAATGTAAACAAATCAGTGGGGATCCCCTATGCACTGCTAGAGGAGACAGGGATTTACAAATGAGCAGTGGGGGATGTGATGGAATTGGACTTCTGGGTCGTTTTCCATCTCTGGAAATGCTACAGCACTTCTTTGGAGAGCTGAGATAGCACACCAGTCATTTCAGCACCTGGGGAATAACTAACTCCTGCTTAAATGCCCTAGGATGTGGCATAAAAAATGCAATTCCTAGTGGTAAATTACAAAGTTTATTAGCGTAGTCTCCAAGGGTCACTCTAACATGCTGAATCAAGGGCAGCATTGGAACCCTTGAAGTGATCTACATCTTTATTTATTCTTACAGCATTCCTGTGGCTTAATTTTTCTCTTGATTAAATAAAAGCAATAAGAAACTTTGTATCTGCTGATTTGTATATTTCCTTGCACTTCAAAGTTAAGCAGCATTCACAGCTGTTTCTTCTGTTCCTCGCAGTCTGAGCGGTATTCAAGGAAAAGCATTAGTCAAACTGGGAGAAAAAACATTTAATTTGGTATTAATAAGAACGCAGATCCCAGAAACACTACTGAATAATGCATACTCTAAAAGAAGCTTCTTTATACAGTGAGCTTTAAAGGTGAGATGGCAGAATTTGCACAAAGATTTTAAATTTTCGTAGTTGAAGCTTTGGCCTTTGGTTTACACCCACTGATATTTTGAGGGCTCACAAATATCTCTCAGTGCAGCTTGAAACAGGTCCTTTCTATTTGCAGTGCAGCTGTGCTTTATTCCAGGCCATCCACTGATGATGCAGGAGTTCTTCACAGCACAAAAAGGTTGTTTTCTCCTTCAGAGCCACTGAAAACTTTTTCAAGGTCTTCAGCTGGTCTAAGGCTGTAGTGATAAGCACAGATCAGTATGGATGGGGCAAAAGCACTCGGATGCTTCAGAGCACCCTTTCTTATTTGCAATGTTGGCACATTCCCCTTGAAACAGAGACCAGAAGCTACTGAGTCCATTGATTTCAATGGTAAACGTCTACTCGTTTACACCACGAAGTATTTACCTTGCATGCATCATTCTAACTATTAGGAAAGGCTTGCTCAGATCTTACAGTGACAGCTGGCAGATAAACACTATAGGGTTCAGAAAGGAGCTCTTTCTTGGCCCCCAGCCCTCATCTCTTAAGCGTAGTATGTAGTGGGAGACCATCTACTATTTAAAAAGTATTTGAACTGGCAAAGAGCGATACTCCAATGGACAGCCCTGTGTTCAGTTAGAGAAAATCCTGTGTTCAAGATAAGCCAGAAAATATGAGCTTATTAGGAACACCTGCGCTGGGTGATTCATCATACTTAAATATTCCACATCTGTTTCAAAATGATCACCTCAGTGGTCACCTGATATACTTCTGTGTGACTCAAGGAGGATATGACGGGGTGTAGTGGCCCCATGAGTGCTGCAAGATTTACCCACTGGTGGAAGGTTTGGTTTGCCACGCTGCTACACTGCGCCCTTCCTGATGCCCTTTTATTTTATATATATATATATGTTTTTTGTATATTGCAATGGACTGCTACCTCATGGAGGACTGTTTGTGAATCTCTGATCACTTTCTGAGCCAAGATGAACAGATGAGGAAAAAAAATTGTCTATTTTTCCCACTGTTTACATCTTCCTTGCTTCAAACCAGCCTCACCAGGCTCGTGCACTAGGATTTACCCTGTCTGTGGCAGGGATGGTCATTAAGGCCCCTCCCTATACCATTCTGTGATTCCATTTAGTCAAAGAATAATGCAGGCGAGGAATTTTCTTAAGGTGGGGTCAGTGTGTCCCAGTGTAACCTGCTAACCTTCCCCAGTGCTCTGGATGTCTGTTCAACGTTATAAATGAGAAGTTTCTAGGAACCACTGTTTGATTTTCTGGGGTGAAGTTGTCTGATAACCTACATTATCAGCCTCATAAACCAGTTCTGCACCCAGTAAAATTAGTGGCAAATAACTTCTGTTTCTAAGAAAAAATACATTGGAACTTTTAATAGAAAATTATAAAATGGATTACCTTTTCATAATAAATTTCCTCGTGTGCCTTCCTAGAAGCAAAACAACATTGTCACAATGACAAAAAAAGAAATCTACAATTCTATCAGATCAGTCAAATGAGTTCAGAAGCAAAGACAGCAAGCTGCAACATTTCTGTGAGCTAAGCAGGAAGGAAAGGATCTCATTCGAAGCTACATCAGTGTTCACCAGAAGCAATTCCAGACAACTATAGGACTACATTACTAAGAACAAGAGCCCTCAGTGAGAATCAGAACTTGACACGTGGATGAGTACTTTGCATGGGTTTCCTCCTACTGCATCCCTACCTCATCCCCATGGTGACTCAGTCCTGGGCTATGGACAACAGCTTCATAAAATGAACTGAGCGCTGTTACACAGTCCATGGCAGATCTACCAGAGGATTCATCAGAGATACAGAAAGGTATCTGCATTAGGCCACCATTGGAAACATTAAACAAAAAATAAGTGCTTAAGTGGTACTTACGTTTCCAAAGCAACGATAAGAGTATCAACATTAAAATAACGGATATCCCTATGAGAGATACGGTGAGAATGGTGGAGATGGGAAACTGGAAAAGAGAAGAGAAAAACTGAAAAGTCTTTGAAAGCATTTCTGCGTCAGAGCTATCCATGCAGAAGTGAGCTCCAGGCTAAGAGCTCTGAAATGTCTGCATGAGGCTGAGTTTGCAACACTCTGCTCAGCTTGCCAGAAGAAGACATGTCAGGATGATCATGATAAACAGCATGAATTACCTGTTAAATATTTAATAAACCTGTCTCAGAAGCGTTTGAGCCTAAATCCATCCCACTAAACATGAACTCCTCAGTAAGTCTATAGGAGCTTAGTCACCCCCATCTTTCTCTTAACTGGAGACAGGGAAATGCAACAACCTCCCGAAGGGGCCTCTTGCCTGCTCACACCCAGACACTCACGCAGAGCTGTTGGAGGGATGAGGAATTTTTGGAAGTGCCCAAACCAGATGGGACTGCTGCAGGTTTTAACACAACCCACAAGGTTAGCAAAAGGTGAATACGTGGTTCCTGAGCTTCTGCACAGAAGTCCAGCTACTCTTTTGCAAAGATTGTCCGTTTGGCATCAGTGCATTGAAAAATCACCAGCCCATCGTGCTGGCCTGGCTTCTTTGTTAGTCAAACACTTGTGAAACTTACAGAAAGTTTCATCCCAGCTTTCTCTGTATTGCTGGCTGAACTCAGCGAAGTCTCTGAAAACAGAAGAGAAGTAAATTGTTACTGGCATAGTCATCTGAGGGAGGGAGGGCCACTGTGCAAAGGCTGACCCGAGTAGGAGAAATGTAGCACCTGGTGCTACATGCTGGTGTAGCACAACCAGCAGCTTACAATCTCTTTCAGCTACAAACTGTGTACAGGCAACCATGAGGAAGTGTCAGCCTTCATCAAGGAAATAACAGGCTTCCAAGGGACAGCCCATGAAGCAAGACAGAAGAAACTCGTCTCTCACAAGAGAGTTTTAACTTCCATAAGCATGACAAGATGTAGCAGAGAGCATGGGTAGTCAGCAAGGCACAAGTTTAACTGGAGGAGCTGCCTCTGTTTATTTGTGGTCAGAGCTATGCGTGGTTGCTTTAGCTGGAAACCACAGGAAATACCTTTACGTTAAGATAACTTACCACAGGTCTAAGGTAGCTCTATCAAGATGGTGCTTTGGTGTGTTTCCTTTCTTTCTTTCTCTTTTTACTTAATCTTAGGTTATTAGAAATAATTCAGTTGTTCTGGTTTTCTAAGCTTTGGGCATAGGAATGAACTAAACGAATGTTCAAGAAATCTTGCAGCAAACTTACAGGCTGCTGTCCTCTGATCCTACTATCTTGATTTTGGCTGGTGAATTTAAAGCCACAAAAAAATTAACCTGGACATGGCCTGTGCTCATCATGATCTCATGCTATGAAATACTGAAGTATTTAAGTATTTGAAGCTCGATAGCTCACAGGAGGCACCAATGCTGAGCAGCATCCCGAAGACAGAAGAGTGGCTCAGCTAAGCAAATTGAAGGAGCAGCTCATCTCAGGACAGATGAGGTTCTCTGCATTGGGTCATACCCTAATGTGTAGAAAGACTCTGATGAGAAGTGCTTCCAAGGGTCTGACAAGGGAACAACCACAGAGCCTCTGTATGAGCAAAATGCACTGGGGACCAGATGAGTCACTTGACAGGACACGTACATACAACACGCTTATGGTGTCCCAAACCACAGCTGAAGGAAACGCATGCATGAGGCTCACAGAACGTCACCTGGCAGCACGGCTGATCAGGCAGTCACAAGTAGCCCCACCAGAACAAATTTGCATGTTTTTATTTCTTTCCCTCCAGCAGATAACTCTTCTGGTGAATCCCCCCTGAATATCTCAGTATTTATCTCAGAATGTATCAGCTTCCCAATGACAGCTGAGCTGCTTTGTTTCCATCTACCAAAGCATGTGTTTGAACGTTATCAAAGACATGGACAGGACACAGGTAGCTCACATGCATGCAATTTTAGCAACAGAAGTTTCCATTGGAGTAGAAAGTAGATTCTGGCGAGTAACAAACACAGCATATCTCACTCCGGCACACACATCCCATAGGTCAAAATCAGACTTTGTGGCAGTGAACCACAGCCTGGTTGGTGCAGCTACTATTGGTGCCTCCTCTCCATACCTGAGGGACCAAGGGTTAACTTTGGTGTGTGAAGCGTGGTTGGCTCCGGCAAGGCTGTTGCTGGGGAAATCAGGCAAAGAAAGAAGAGAAACTAAATGAGAGCCTGCTCAGCAGGAACCAAACACCCAGCTAACCCAGTCTGTCTGGCAAACGCTTGTGAGAATTTAACTAACAAAAACAGAAGAGGTTCTTCCTGGACTTGGCTTATAGCGCAGCTCCACCAAACATGAACTGGGTACCATCCACCTTGTTTTCTAATTCTCAAGTAGAATCTCAGTACCTCTGAAACTTTACAGTAAGATGATGCCCAGGCAGGAAAATTTTTTTGTTTGTTTGTTTTTAAATAAGATACAGTGCTTAACCATGCTGCAGCATTTTCAGACACATGGCAGTTTGGCTGTTGGAAATAGCATGACAAGTTTTTGCAGGGGTGGGAGCATGCATGATTCACATAGCATGGTACATTCCCTGCTGTTACTCATTTAGTAACAGCTCTTTCTAGCCCACGGTTTCCTCCTGAATCCCAGAGGTAAGCCTCTTTCCAAGACTCCCTATTTACAACAACTGAACATGGGCATTATCCAGAATTATATCAAAAAGATGAGAAGCACACTAGTGCTGAGAAATGCTCACAAATGCTCAAGAGATCAGTTAAGACTCTTTCATGAACCTCCACGGGCATTCAGGAATGGTTTCCTAAACTGTTTCAGCTGCAAGTCTCTAGACCTAGCAAAAGGAGATCTGCGAAAACCTAAATACTCTGTTCCCAAGTGTGCAGTGGCCTCTCCTAACAGCGAAATAGGACACCATCCTTGAATTTCAGTTTTCCATTTTTAACGTCATCATTTCCAGGTGTGTGATGGACAGGCTCTGACACCTGAACATGGTCTGGTCTTCGTTTGTACTTGACTGGGAGCCATGAAATGCAAACTTCATGAGAGTTTGTTCATTTCTCAGGTCTGTCGTGACTTTGTACCCCAGTTCCTTTTCTCTTGAAGGACGGACAGATGGTTGTGGCAATTCCCTGCTGCTTTCCATCATCTCCAGGAGCACGCAATGGGCACTGGAGAGCTGAGCCTGCAGCCACATCTGGCCAAATCTGTTCAATGATGACATCCGGGGAGTGAAGCTAAGTGGATTCACAATTATGACAGATCAGATATCTGACAATTCAGCTTGGATGGTGACAAAGAGCAGTTTTTACTTCAGACCCGAGATACCCAACAGCAGCAAGTGACTCAAAACCTGCTTCCTTTGGAGGCCTTGAAAACATGCTGTTTCCATCTGTTGTTTCATCCTGATTTCAGACAACTACTCTGCGGACCCCAAACCCTTCTCACTGACACATGCAACAAACAGCTATCAGTAAATGCTTGGTACACTCTTAAGAATAATCAATACTTCTGTTTATGACAACTTCATCATTTCTCTGAACGTGCAACATCTGACCTTCCAGCGTTATTGTGCTCACCTACAGTTGGCACATCATCTACCAAGAGAGAAGTGTTGGCCTCTTCAGTTCTGTCTGCAGTCAAAAGTATACTTGGGAATTCAGTAGTCACTGAAACAAAATAAAAGCCACTGCTCATAAAGATCACTGCTTAGGGAGTTCCTCATATGGTGTGCAGAATTGCTCATGCAATTCTGCATCTGCAACTAAGAGGCAAAACTGAACCACCATTCTCGTGTCTGCAGCTAATCTGAGTAAAAGACCTCTTCAATGGAGCATTTCAACCATCCTTCCCAAATCAAGAAATACAAAAATGCAGGCACGAGTGAGTCTCCCAACCCAGGTGTAAATTTTGCATTTATTTCTATTGTACTTGGTGAGGTTTCTGTCACCTAATTTCTCCAGCCTGCTAAAACTGCTCTGAAGGAAAAAACAATCCCCTGTTCTCTTCACCATTCTCCATGGTTTGGCATTAGTCACAACATTTGTCCTCCATTTCCTTGAACATAATATCTACAGACATACTTATAAACGTCTCAGAGAAACCTTCCAAGCTACAATTAATCATCTGTCCTTGGAAAGCTGCTATGATGCCTAAGTCAGCTTAACATGAAAAATCTCTGTTACACAGACAAAAGAAAGCATTGGTACTGGTTATTTTCGTACCTTCTGGAGCAGAGATGGGCTGTGTTGAGCAGAACACACCTTCACCTTCAGCCCACACATCAGTTGTTCGGAAATCAGTTGAAAAATCTGGGAGAGCACTGGTAGTCACCACTTTTTCCTTGAAGTTATCGCTCGTTGTCTCATCGAATGTTTGGGGAGACCTGGTGGTTGCAGGTGCTGCTGAGGGGACCGCAGCCCATGTAGTTGCTTGAAGATCAGGAGTTTCCTGGGGAGCAAAAGTTGTTGTTCCGAAATGGTTGGGGGAAGTGGGAGCTTTTCCTGTGGTTGTTGTCATCACTGGAGATGCTGTGTGGAAAAATTAGCCAAAAGAAAAGGTGGATCTCAGCATTCACAACACATCTTGAGGAAAGCCAATTAACCGAATGAATAGAATGATCCATTTGCTAAAACATTGTGATTCAAGTTGAGAGAATTTTTTTTTTTTAATAGTTGTCTAATCAGCACAAAACAAGTTCAGGTGAGCAATGACCAGTCTTCTGGGTTTGCTTTCTTTCTCTTTGCAGCTTTCAAACACTCCCTCCCTGACCCTCTCACAGAATGGAAGGACTGGAACCTTGCATAGCAAATCTCCTACATGTGTAGAATGTTATTGCTCTCCAATGTCCTCCTAAAAGTAAAGCCACTGAGTCCCTCAGTCATTCTAGACAAAAAAGCATGATTTTCAGCCACAAGTTTCTCATTAATTCTTTCAACCAGTCCTTTTTTTTTTATGAACTGTTTCCCCCAGACTAGGAGATAGCAATGGGATTGCAGCATTTTTGCCCTCCTCTCCCGATACATTGCTTACAACAGGCATATCTAGAGCTCTGTGTACATCAGCATCAATTGCACCCCAGAACAACCTCCTGTAAAGACAGAAAAAGAATTTCTCTTTCTGCAGTAGGGCTGGTGGCTACCATCTTTTCCCTGTGCTTTGCAATGCTTTTCAGCCTCTTCTTGGCTTTGCAATATCCCTACTTTAACACGCAGCTTGGCCAAATAAGGGAAAAGTCATTTGAAAACGTAAGACAAAATTTCTGTATGTGGGTTTCCTTGTAAAATTAGTAAAATCAAACCAATCTTTAGCGTTAGATGAATACCAAATGAAAAATTGGATTGAATTCCAATTCCAAGGGTTCTTCTGATGATTCCAACTTCATTTAAATCCACAAATATAGTTGTGAAATGAAAAATTAAACATCTCATTCGAAAGGAAAGATGATTCAAGTAATGATTTTCTCATCAGAGGTGCGATTGACTTGGATTCAAATGGGCAACTGGTTTCAGCCCTCCGCTGGAAACTACTTACATCATTGAAAATACCTTCCGTCAAAACCAAACAGCCAAACAGGCACAATTGGGTTTTCACCTCTCCTGCAGTGTTGGGTTTCTTCCAGGTGTATAAAGCCCCAAAACTCACCTCTGAGCACCACCAGCTGAATACTCCTCTTGATGTCATTGAACCAGCCCGGGATCTCCACACGGCAGCAGTATGTGCCCGCATCTTCTGCCTTCACCTCCTGAATTGTCAGAGACACATCTCCATAGGAAATGTAGCCCTGCAGGTTGTACCGCTGCGATGTTCTGAACGTCACCCTGCTCCCAGTGGTGTGCAAAAGTTTGTCATTGCATTTGGAGTTTGGGCATGGTCCTCTGCCCCAGCACATATCAGAGATGTCCTTCTCTCGTGCCACCCGGTAGGAGCAAGGTAATGTGACAGGTTGTCCTATCACTCCTTGAACAACAGTTTCTGATGCGGTGTTCATTGCTGAGGAAGAAGAAAGAAAGAGGAGTGAAGAATTTTGTCAGCTTCAGGTCTCTGCCTGTGCAACAAAATGTGGCAGAGCTCACTGGTGTGACCCAAGGGCCTTCCTTGCAGCCTATGGCAGCTGATGGCCCAGGGCAGGGTGGGCAACAGCCAGGACCTCACGGGTTTTGGCTTCTTGCTGCTGCTGGAGGTTTCTGTGCTGGAGCCCCATCCAACTGCTGAGGGCTGCTCACAAGGCACATCAACCATGAAGCTGTTTTGATTCTGCACTGACCTTTAGGAGCCACACGCTTGGTTTATATGACTAAGTGTGCCCAAATATGCGATGACAGAAGCTGAGGTCTGTTGCTGACGGCCTAAGCACAGTTAAAAACTGTGCAAATGGAATTTGGGAATTCAGCTCCCATCCCAAGTCCTCTCTCAGGAGACGTATTTTCATTTTGCCCTCATCTTTTTTTCCCAACACCCATTCCTCCCGCATTTTTTTCAATTTCTCTCCCCACTACTCTTCCCAAAAATAAAAAGAAAGGAAGAGCAGTTTAGCAGGAATACCCCCAAATACACAAGTACCCAAAGTGCATATCTCACTCCGGCACACACGTCCCATAGGTCAAAATCAGACTTTGTGGCAGTGAACCACAGCCTGGTTGGTGCAGCTACTATTGGTGCCTCCTCTCCATACCTGAGGGACCAAGGGTTAACTTTGGTGTGTGAAGCGTGGTTGGCTCCGGCAAGGCTGTTGCTGGGGAAATCAGGCAAAGAAAGAAGAGAAACTAAATGAGAGCCTGCTCAGCAGGAACCAAACACCCAGCTAACCCAGTCTGTCTGGCAAACGCTTGTGAGAAATTAACTAACAAAAACAGACGAGGTTCTTCCTGGACTTGGCTAACGCACCTCCACCAAACGAAAATAGGGCACCATCCACCCTTTCTATTGCCTTATTTCTTTGGCCTGTTAACATTCCTCTGAAGGCAGGCTCAGTCACCTGTTCTCCTTGCCATTCTCATTGCTTTGGCACCAGCCACAACATCTGACTCACATGTCCATTTTGATAAGGGCAGTGAGGCAGTGGCACAGGTTGCCCAGAGAGGTGGTGGTGCCCCATCCCTGCAGACAGCCAAGGTGAGGCTGGAGGGGCTCTGAGGACCTCATGGAGCTGTGGGTGTCCCTGTTCACTGCAGGGGAGACAGTCCAGAAGGTCCTTAAGGATCCCTTCCAACTCTAACAATTCTATGATTCTAAAACATACTACCTATATGCATACTCAGATGTTTCAGATAAACCTTTCAAGCTACAGTTAATTATCTGACCCTGAGAATCTTTATGATGCCTCCTGATCTGGGCTAATACAGACTATCTCTGTTACACAGACAAGTAAAGCATTGGTGCTGGTTATTTTTGTACCTTCAAGAAGAATTGACTCTGTCGAGTAGAAGATGCCATCACCTTCAGTCCTCATATCAGCTGCTTGGAAACTGGCTGAAAAATCTGGGAGAGCACTGGTTGACACCATTTTTTCTAGAGAAGTGCCACTTGTCTCTTCAAACATTGGGGAAAAAAAAGCAGTTGTTACTCTCGGAGACTCAGTGGTTGCAGAAGCCGCTGGGGGGGCAGTGGTTGTCAGGAAGACAGCAGTCTGCACTGTTCCTTGAAGATCAGAGGTTGTTTGGGGTGCAAAAGTTGTTTTTCTGTTATGTTTTGTGGATTTGGATCCATTTTTCTTTGGCTTTTTCTTCACAGAAGTTGCTGTATAGATAGATTGTAACCAAGATATAAGGTGAATCAGAGCATTCCTTGAGGAAAGCCAAAAGATAATTTACCAAAAACTATCTACCTACTTAAATATTGTGACTTAAGTAAGGAGGGTTACTATTTAAATTTACTGCCTAATTAGCAGAAACCAAGCCTCAGGAAGAACAAAGCCCATATTTGTGGGTTTGATTTGTTCCTAGGCTGCAAGCAGTTACTCCTTGACACACTCACAGAAGCAGAAGAACCAGAATCTTGTATGGCTCAAAAGTCCAGAGGAGACACCAAAACTCACCTCTGAACACCACCAGCCGAATGTTCTGCTTTATGTCATTGAACCAGCCCGGGATCTCCACACGGCAGCAGTATGTGCCCGCATCTTCTGCCTTCACCTCCTGAATTGTCAGAGACACATCTCCATAGGAAATGTAGCCCTGCAGGTTGTACCGCTGCGATGTTCTGAACGTCACCCTGCTCCCAGTGGTGTGCAAAAGTTTGTCATTGCATTTGGAGTTTGGGCATGGTCCTCTGCCCCAGCACATATCAGAGATGTCCTTCTCTCGTGCCACCCGGTAGGAGCAAGGCAATGTGACAGGTTGTCCTATCATTGCTCGAACAACAGTTTCTGACGCGGTATGCACTGTTAAGGAAGAAAAAACCAAGAGTAAATGTGTGCATGTGCACAGTGACAAAAGCTCAAGACGGTTGCTGATGACCCAAACACAAACCAGATGTGTGCAAACGGAATTTGGGAATTAGGCTCCCATCCCACTGCCTGTTCTAAAAGATTATTTGAAAGTTGTTCAGAAACCTGGTTCGAAACTCATCTGGTGCTCTCTGTCCTCCAGCACCTCCTTTGAACAAAAAATTCTGTCATGGTTGCCTTTCCATGACAGGCTCAATAGTAGGGGCCAAATTACTTACTCTTGCATGAAATTAAGTCCTAATTAAGTTGGCAGAGCGGTGGGATTTGCCTATGGGAATCTATTTGTATTAAGCTCCTTCAGTCCCTGAGCAAGCCCTACCAACTCTCAGTTACCTGCAGACCTGTGTTCGCAGGAGCTTTAACAGCTATTGTTAAACCAATGTTAAAAACAACAAATGCAGATTTGAATTGTGTTTTTACTCCGGATGACCAGCTCTTCTTTGGGTTTGCAGCCAATACACACCTTAGCATCTGGTCTGAATCTTTGTTATTATTCTCTTAACTTTCCATGCAATTCCCAGATTGCCTTGAAAGGGATTTATTCCTCACCAGAGACACTACACAAAAATAAAAGTTTACATATGGTGATAAATCTCCTCTGGTTTACATTCATTCTGTCTTTGTTGGTCCTCCTGCCTTGCTGACTTTTCCCCACGTTATCATTTACATACAGTGGAGAAGGAACCGAGGGATGTGGAGAGCATCCGGATCTGGTCCTCTGCTGCAGCAAGAGGTTCACCCCACAGATTTGATATCTTATAGTCTGTTTCCTTACCCCAAAGAGGACTCACAGCAGTTGCTGCTGTTATCACCAGCTCTGGCAGTGATTTGCCACACATTTCTATTTTGCCAGCTGTTTAAATGTCTTTTCTTTTTGGCATGACTCCCAGATAGCAAACAGAAATGTGGCCAGTTGTGTCCACGTCTCTCTTGTTTCTTCTTTAATGGACTATTCCCCAGGTGAGGCTTTAGTCTGTGGCAGGCTGCCTCATGACTTGTTATTGGGAAGACATTTCAGCTTCATTATCACTTATCCCATTGGCAAGGTAAGTTGACTGGTTCAGGTTTCCACTGCTCCAAATGCTAAAAGAGTAGGAGCAGACAAAACAACACGCAATATAGCGTGAAGGGCAGAAGTTTTAGCAGTGAAGCAAATGAAGAATTTGCAAGGAAAAAGAAAAGAGGGAGCGAGAGAGAATTTCTGACTTCTGACTACAGCATAAGGCTTTGCAAAATGGCTGCTTGTTTTACTGCTTGGAAAAAGTAGGTTCCTTTGTCTTGTTACAGCAAAACAGAGAAAACAGACTCTTTTGCTGACAAGAGTACAAAATAATTCATCTGGTTGGCCTTGAAAGTAGAGAAGCATGGGGTTAGTCACTGGAGCAGGTTAACATATATTTTCGAGTCACCCCAACAAAGATGTATGTAAAACCAAGACCAGTTTGAACTATTCCTGGAGGTGACATCACTGCAGTTTGAGGATGAATGGACTTATCTTCTGCTCTTGTTTCATCCCAGTCTTGCACAATGCAAAAGTAGCTTCATTAAGCAACACTTTAACAGATGAAATTCTGCCTGCCCCTCTCTTAAAAATAAGCAGACTTGAGCTTATTAAAAAAAAAAAAAAATGAAGAAGAGGGAAGATAAGGCACCAGAATGTCTCCAGGGCAGTTTCCTGCAAGTACTGGTGCCAGGAAGTTATATTTTTTGCAGTTTCAAGTCCTCTTTTAATTTACGTAAAGCTAATGTTCCTAACATCTGCCTTCACTGCAGGTTAGCAGGGAAAGCTTCGATACTACAACTGTCTTGCTTCAACAGTATGAACCTCTTAGCAAGGACCAAGTAATTTTTTTCTCAGCTGCAGACTCTTCCACAGATGCATTTTATTTTTCACAGAAGAAATAGTAAACAGGATTGAATTTAAATACCTTTGAAATTAAGAAAGAAGTTCCTGACACTGTTCTATCCTGACACCCTAGGCTTGTCCTTGTCCATGGCAATGACCTGCCTAGCCATCTGAGGCACTCTGAGCATCAGCTGTGCTTGGGCAGTCCCACTGAAGTCAGTGAGGTTTGTCACTCTGAATCTTTAATCCAAGTGAGAGAGAAATGCACTCTAGGCATTTATTATCTATTCCAAGACCGGAAGGTATTCATAGTTGTTTAAATCATATATATATATATATACACATATTTATATTCAGTTTCCCTTGGAACAACCTTCAATGATAGATAGCATTAAGCAGTATTTATGTATACGTATGGTTTTATCTCATGCAGACTGGTCATTGGATGGGCAAAAACATGCAAGACAGCTGGCTGAAAAAATAAGCTTTTTTCTTGATCTGTTTCAGGGACAGCTTCTCCCATTTCATTGCAGAAGACAATTGATATCTTTTCCCTATCAACTTTACTTTTTGTTTCTCCTTAAAGCTTTTGTAGTAATGAGGCTTCAAAGAAAATATCGTATAAACCAGAAAGAAATATTTAACTGTCCATCTTGATCTGAATGTACCCTTTCTCAGTGCAGAGCTGGGTTGAAGAGAAGACAGTAACGAAAAAGTCATTCTCGTCCTTCAGTAGCTCCGCATAAAAAAAGTTTTTTGAAAACAAGAGCAAATGGAGATCAGTCCCTCCAATTTATGTTGAGGATGAACATATGGCAAGGAAAGAGACCTCCTGTTTCTTCTGCTGAGTCTGGCAGAAGACCAAAGATATTATGGAATTCCCAGGCTGCATGACAGTGCCACTTACATAGCAGACACCTCAGTGTACTCTGCCACCTACCAAAATCTTTCCACTACTTTTCAAAGTGAATTAAGGACAGTGCAATTGCTGTCATTATTATATTGGATATTTCATCCTGGCAGAGGTTGGTCGATTAATATTTTAGTCATCTAAGGCAGCATTTCCTGAAATCTTGGAGTGATTTACAAGCACAACTCTCACTAGAGGCTCATGCCTCACTGGAAGCGGGTGAAGACATGTTGCATGAGCCAATTCATTCAATTCATTCAGCAATTTGGAAACTGCATCACTGATGCCTAAATTTGCTTGCAGAAATTACTATTTATTTGAGGATCCAGATTTTAGATGGGCAAACACTCAACATTTGCTTTTAGAAGGAGAGTAATCTCCAGCCATGCTTTCCTTCATGGTTGGACTAGATGATGTGAGTAGTCTTTTCCAACCTTAATGGTTCTATGATTCCTGTGACAGTACACAGGCTCAGGTTGCGTCTGCCTTGGGTCATAGTGGAGATGCAGATAAAGAAGCAAAGCCAGCAATACATATTTAGCAGCAGCAAATAAATCAGATAATCTGGGGGACAGAGCAAAGTAACAAAGCTTATAGACAGAAGACATTTAGCAGCAGCAAATAAATCAGATAATCTGAGGGACAGAGCAAAGTAACAAAGCTTATAGACAGAAGACATTTAGCAGCAGCAAATAAATCAGATAATCTGAGGGACAGAGCAAAGTAACAAAGCTTATAGACAGAAGAAACCACATACATTTTTTAAATTAAAATAATAACATCTTGAGATGTTAACTCTAACTCTGTAACTTAACTCTAAAAGTTAATTTATTTCTTTTTTAGTTCTGTATACAATTACATCCTTTTTCCCTGTGATGCACACATACATGGGTAAAACAAGTGCAGCCATTAGAATTTTTGTTTTCTGAGCAATCCCACAATCAAGTAGGTGAAGACTCACCTATAAAGGTCTGTATCACAATCCAGCGAAACAACACAAAATGGGACATTTTGGCTGACGGCGACCCCAGGTCAGTGAGTGGAAGGAGAGAAAACCAGACCTTATAGCTACCATAAAAGATGCTGAGTGAGCCCAACTGAAGTTTCATTTCTCCATTTCCAGATTTTACATACCGCAATTGCTTCTGTTTTCCGGATAGGTGCCTTCTTCCCCTCTCCCTTTCCAAGACACGGAGCATGGTACTACCATCAAAGTTCAAAATTGCTGCATGTTTTTTTCTTTCCATGAATGCTAAAAGTCGGTTACTGTTACGTGGTACTGAGCAGCAAGGAAAAACTCTGTGCTCTTACACTCTTAAACATTTGGCTTAATCATCAACACCCGTGTCTTCAGTTTTCCTAATCCCTTCTTTGCCTTTGATTCTGCCTTCTGCTTCAAGACACCTTTATGTCTTTCCCCAGCTTCATATTTTCCTCATCCTTACTTGTTAGGTGATGATCTGCATCAGCTACCAGACCAGTGTTTTCCTTAGACTTCCTCTTGCCACTGACATACTTTAAAAAGCCTTTTTTTATTGACTGACACCACACTGGTCAGTGTCAACTGAGGCTGAGCTTTGCCTTTTCTTGTTTCCTTGCTGCAAACGTGAATTGTAGATGGTCAAAATTCTGTGTAAGTAAATGGAATGTGGTGCAAATGGGGAAAACAATTCTAAGTTCAAATAATAAAATGATGGGCTTTAAACAGATTCCACCCGCTCAGTATGGGATTTAGGACTTATCAGGCACAGTGCCATGAAAATATCACTTCTGTGCTTGGTAACACTGTGTGGGAGGGAAGGCATATTTTAGCAATTATTATTAAATTCCATAGTCTCTATTAATAAGCTACCTACTCCTTGAAAAGAGAACAAACAAGAAGACATCATTATACCTCTACACAAGTCTACTTTGCATCCCATCAGTAGTTCTGGTTCCCTCTACTTAAAAAAGCGCATGTTAGAACCAAAAAGAGTTTGAGGAAGGTCAAAAGGTATGGTGAAAAAAATGAAGAGCTTCCACAGTTGGGATAAGCGAATGGTCCATATCAAGTCAGCCTGGAAAAGAGATACGGGTCTACAAAATCTTGAGTGGCACAGGAAGGTTGGAGAGGGATTAACATTTCGATACCATCCCCACTCCCAGCATAGCATCAGAGAATGATTCCCGTGTTTGCAGACCTGTTAATGTCCTCATCCATCACACCACCAGGTTATTCATGGCAAGAAGTAGATCCCCAATAGACTAGATTGCAGCTAAGCCAGAATGCCTTGCTTCTTTCACCAGCAGGTAGCCATACAGTTCTGCAATAGGCAGCTCAGTGGCAGATTCAAGAAGTATGAAGCTCAAAGAACTCTTCTGAGTTTATTCTGAAGGGATGCTTCAGTGTAGCATAACAGCAATCAGTAGGAATAGACACAACAGTACAGTCTCCTATTGTCAATATTATAAGGCACCTTAACCAGCAATCAGTAAAATACCTGACAGTATTCTACCAGGTACAATTCATACAATGCCAAGTATGAACAGCTCCAGCTGCTCCATGAAAAAAATCTGATGAAACCTAAGGTGTCCAATATCCCAGATACTTTTCCTCTACAGCAGGTCCTAATTCCTCCCGTCTCTCCTGTTACTCACCATCACACAGTGATCATGAGCCAATGCTCAGCTGATGCCAATGCAAGGAGCAGCTGGCGTCCCACCTGGGACACTAATTCGGGCCTTTATCCAGCTACCAATTTCAATGAAATTTCTCAAATCAGAATTAGCCAGCCTCTTCTAAGCAAATAGGGAAGGAAGAGAGAAGCATGGCATCGTTCAGCTTTGCTTCTTTACCAAGACTGGGCACTGAAAAAGGCCGTCCAGAATCCATCAGATTCAAGTACTCTGGGAAGAACTAAAAAAATGTGCCTTGCTTTCTGTATCTATACTGCTCCCTAGTGGCTTCTTGCAGGCACAAAAGGAAAGGCAGAGTGCTCTGCAGCTGGTTATCTTTATCAGGCTCAATAGGCTGCCAGCTGTGTGCAGCTGGAAAACCTCTTAATGGGTGAACAGGCTCAAGTGCCTCATGCACAACTCTGGAGATCATTTTGAAATACCTATTCCAAGATGCACTGACATGAGTGGACATTATTTTGCATAAAAACTCATTGATGCAAAAAAATTAGTCTGAATTTACCTGTAATACTAAGGAAAAAAAGCCCTAATGGGCAAGCACCTTTCATTATCAGCAGTCCTCAGACCCCTTAAAAGCACAAGTGGTTGGAATCAGATGGTTTTGGAAACCCCTCACTTCTTGTCTGAAACTCTGAAAAGATTATTTGTTTGGCAAAAGCTGCAGGAAGCAGAAATTGCTGATGTTTTCTGAGCTCTGGTTCAGAGATCTGGTCAGACTTCCTTCAGCTCTGGATATGGGCCATAGCCCACAGCAGTGACCTGTCAGCCAACCAGACAGAAAGCACTGTCTACAGAGGGGTCACTGATTCTAGTTTAGTAGTTATTGCTAATAGTAAAAAAAAATAACTACAATCTTAAACTAACAGAACCATTCTAGTCTCAGTGGCTTCTTATACAAGGCAGCACATGACATGAAGAAAGCAAATGGTAGAGATGGTTACCAACTGAGAACAGGAGGTGTAGCTGCTCCACTGACCTCAGCTCCCCATAACTGCACAACCAGACCATGGCCAAGTGTCTCAGCTGTTAACATAACGCCTACTCATTCTATTATTGCTCCTTTATGCCTCAGTGGTTGACATAGCTTTGTTCTATGCACAGCTCCTTTGAAAACGATCTTAATGACAAAGTTAGCTCTAAGTCTGCTGTCCTTTATGGCAGCAATGCGTGTGTTAGGTATTGAGCTGCAGGGTGTAATTTGCACCCACTAATACTTGGTGAGAGCTGGTTGCTCTCCAGCCTGAAAGAGCAGAAAACTACATAGTAGTTCTGTTTGCCTGGTTGCTTAAGAGATCTGGAAAGGAAATTTTCCACCCTGAGAACATCTCAGGGCATACAAGGGCCCAAGGAGAAAGCCACAGCAAGAAAGTGACGCATTTTGCAGAGGAAAATGCACTTAGTCACACTTATCTGAAAGCAAGGTGTGAGTATTCTGTAAGCTCCAACAGTACCCCCATGAGGGGGTGAGCACCAGCAGCCCCTCCAGCTTTAACCACAGGCGGGCAGGAATTAGCACACTGCATAACCAAGCTGTTATTGAGAACGGGCATACCCAGCTTCAAGAAAAAAATCATGAAAAGTATTCTGACATATGATTACTACCAAGGTTTTCCATCTGTTGTCTGTGCCGAAGCAGCTATGAGGTTGCTCCCCTCCTCAGATGACTGTTTGTTTTGTAGCTAGTAGATGTAATACATAATAGAGACAAATTTTAAGACCGTGGGTGGTTTTCCTTTTGTGATTGAATAGTCATCCTGCCACTTCCTTTTTTTCTGAAAGTAAGAGAGAATCTGAAGCAGACTGGATCATAGAATGGCTTGGGTTGGAGGGGGACTTGAAAGCCCATTCAGTCCCAACCCCTGCTGTGCATTGGCTGCCCCTCACCAGCTCAGGCTGACCAGGGCCCCATCGCTCCTGGCCCTGAGCATCTGCAGGGATGGGGCACCCATAGCTCTGGGAAGCAGTGGCATGGCCTTACCCCTCTCTGAGTAAGGAATTTCTTCCTAGCATCTCACCTAAATTTCCCCCCTTTTAGTTTAAAGCCATTCCCCCTTGTCTGTGGTAACTTTCCTTATGGTTTGATAAATGGAATCTGGAAATTTCCACTCAAGCCAGTAGGGTTTCTGTTTCTGGAACAAGCTGATAAAAGTTTTTAATTAGAACTGTAGCTTTTATTTGCTTCATTAGAATGATAGGAGTGATGCTTTAGTAGTCCAGGCACACTTAGCTGCAGAGCAGAGGGAGCAGCTAACATTTTGGAAAACATTTAAAGTCCCCGACATATCAAAGGCGAGCACGCATACAGTCCTTAGTGTATTGTGTAAATGTTTTCCTCTGCGTGGATCTCAACTTCCAGGGCACTTTGGTTCCCAGCACGTTCTGGTCTCCAAAATGCAACAGAGCTGCACACATGAGTAAAAACAAGGCTGTTAAACAACAGACAATAGAAACACAAAAGAGCAGACAGTTAAATGAACCAGCTCACTGGAACAACTGTAAAATATGCAAAAACACTTATTTAAACACAACTGATAATGAATCATTTTTCCACTTATGAGACAAGCCGCACTTGAAGTTTGCCTACTCCCTAATGTACTGAATTGGCAGTTAGGCTCATTTTTTGTTTATTAACTAAGGATGAGTAGCAGGATTTATTAATTTCTTTTGCAATGTTTCTTATTAATTTGCGATTAAAAAGAAAATCAAATTAGAGTATGTACAGTCAGCATACATCTAGCAGGAATCACAGCAACTCCTTCTGGGACCTGGTTTATCCTATTAGTAAAGCAGAAAAAGAATACTTACCTTGCAAACTGACTCAGTTTCTTCATATTGCGTAAATATCCTAAGGATGATCCAGAATGAAAATAAAGAAAAATAAACATTGTTCTTTAAACCATCCTAAGCAAGTCAAGTTGCAGGTTTAGCCAAAAAAAAAAAAAAAAAAAGTGCAGGAAACAAAATTAGGGAACTTTAAGCAGAGGTTTTCAGTATAGGAAATCCCCTTAAGTTCCATGAAGTTAAATTCGTGTGGTTTGGTCTGACCAAGAGCATTTAAAGAGAAAGTCTGGCACATGAAAAACATTGGGTATAGTGACATGAAACCAAGGCCTCTTCCCTGATCATTGGGAAGGTCAGGGACAACACAGGCAGTGCCCAAGAGGAAAGGAGAAGTGCAGAGGATGTGGGTTTTTACCCATGTCTTCTCACCAGACCCAGGTAAGGTGGCCATAAGCTCACTTTCATGGCGCGGGAGACACGTGTGGCAAAGCCACAGCTGTGATTTGATGTACCCAACCCACACTTGAATAACCACCTCTGAGAAGTACTTACGTCTACCTAGGAACAGACCCAGAACAAGGATGACCAGAAACACCACACACAATCCAATTCTGAGGTAAACACTCTTTTCTGAATGCTGCTGACTATGAGTTGATATGGATGAATTCTGTCAAACGCAAAACAGATTAGAGTCAGTGGAACTCAGAGCAAACCCAGTGCAGGACCCAGAGGCCATTTGTGCATTTTGTAAACCTGCAGTTAAAATGCACTTGAGGGCAAGAGCCCAACTTGAGATACTAGTTTCAAGAAGTCACGACACTTACGTGAACCCTGCTGTTAAAATATATTATTTCTTAACACTGTCAAAGAACCTGAGGTTATGACCAGCCCCATTTGTTCACATTTGTTCCTGGTTTTTTCCAGCCCAAGGAAGAAGCCTAACATTTAATACTGTTTGGTGAATATCTTTATTTAATCATAAGATTAAATATCCCCTGGTGTTTTCCCTCTGCCTCCCTTTTTGTCAGCTTACTCAGTACTTATTTGGAGCTTTATCCCAGGAACTGAATATGCCTTCACCTTGCAGCACAGCTTCCTCTAGAAGCCAGCCAACAGGTATCCAACCACTCCCTAAGAGCTGGGAAGATGCTGAAAGGTAGTAGAGTACCTGACTTTCTGCACGTGCGGCAATATAAATGCCCACAGTACATAATGCCTTGCAGTGCATAACATCAGGGCTTCCCAAATGGTAGCTTGGCTGTCTTGTCTTCTTGACAAAAATTAAGATGATGCTACTGCCCGTTAACACACAACATGAGCTGGAGGACTCATTAGGGCAGACAGGGCTGTGTGCTTGAACCCCATACACAGGCATGGTAGATGGATCCCTGTGCAGTCATGTGGTCCATTTTGTACCCTTCCCCATGTCCTGCCAGTACCTGCAGGCTTGAGGTTACTTCTGGGTAGTCTGAGGTGCTTGAGTTGGAACCAGAGGCCTGAAAGGCAATACAGATGTTGCTAAAGGTCTTCCCACTTTAGTAGGAAGGAAACAGTTTTTGCAAGCAAAGCACTTTGTTTTCTCCCTTTCATAATGACCCCATAAGCATTCTTTTGTAAGCATTAAATGTGCAGACTGGAAAAAAATATCAGTTATTTTGCAATCAAAACAAAATGCTGTAATTTAACTGCAGGAATGACCCAGTAACTTCCGACGTCTAAGCACATCTTCTCAGTATAGCACAATAGAGATGCTTACAGTCTCAGGAGCTTCTGAAACAGAAACTGGTGGCCATGTTCTGACAGTAAAGGACGTTTCACTGGCACTCCCAGGAGCTGAGCAAAAGCAAGACAAACCAACATATTACGAACAACATTGCACGAAAAACCATTCTGCTTGGACAAAGAATGTATACTGCCAACCTGAGACCACTGAACCTAAGTACCTCTGTCTGGAGTCTTTGCTGTGCATATTATAAAGATGTTGGTGCCATCCAGAGGCATTGCAGAACTCCTCCAGTGCCCTTTTCGGAGCTTTGAAATCCTTCCAGGAAACACCTGCTATTATCTCAACACAGAGCCTAGAAAGATGGAGTTACCGAGTTGGGCTCTGGATCCTTATCATAGATCAGAGGAGGCAGTGGATGTAAAACTAGATTATTTGATGAAAATTGATAAACACCAGCTCAGGGCCTTGAAAGATGAATTGGTGTAGAGTTGCAGACAGCAAGCGGTACTTTTGAAGTCCCAGATCACAGCTATACAACAAACAGCCAACTGAAGTGTGATACATTTGCATAGGGCATGCGGCGGATTTTGAGGTAATTTCCCAGAGCAGTTTTCAATATTTAAAATAGAGCTACAAACTGCTACGTTATCCGCATCATCCGTCACAGTTTCTCTGTGTGCTGTCAGATGATACAAAACCCTCCTGAAAACAAAATCTTCTATTCACGTTATGACAATCCCAGGTGGCTCCTTTCATGTTATAAATGGTTAACCTTATGCCATAAGCTGCGTTTTGAAGAGTGAGGATCATCTGCTTCACCGTCCTCTTTTTCAAGGCAGATGCTGGAACAGCCCTACATCAGAGGAACACAGCCACCCATCTTTTTAAGTCTCCCCAATCAGAAATTAACTTGTATTCTCACAGCACAAAAAAATTGCTCCCCAGCAGCTAAGGAAGATGTCACATGGTTAAGAGAACCCATGAGAGCTGAGTCTGGAAGCCATATCATTTGCAACAAGAATAGAAACAGTTTGAGAACATTTTCACTTCTTCTTCCAAGAAGGAAATGCAAGTATTGTAACATTTTAGTGTTGCTCAACTGGTAACACTTGAGATAGAGGGATAAATACAAATAGCATCCCTGATTTTTCTTTCAAAATCCTGCCATTAAGCTGCCATTAGATTACGAACTCTGCTGTGTGTACTGGATATTAAAGTTGGCTTTTTCTGGTAAGAAAAGAAGCTGAGTGGGTATATGACAGATCTCTATAAAAACACAAAGTGGAACAAAGCTGAGTAAGGAATGGATGCTCCAACACAATGATGGACCTCACATGAGACTATGCATGTACTACAGGGATGTGGGCAACCTCTGAGACACAGGCTACAGCAGGGTAAAAGAATACTTACAATACATGTTGTGTCATAATGTTTCTGCTGTTTCTACACTCCTCCTCAATTTTCTGCCGCTGACAGCTAATGGAGATGGGATCCTGAACTATAGATATACTTTTGAACCAACCCAGCAACACAGTTCTTTGTTGCATTATCTTAAGCAACGAGTGCTTTGATTAAATAGTGAGCACATTTAGAGCTCCTAAAACCTTGTGTTTTACCGTTCGCAGGGTGCACTTTTAGATGACAAGTTGAGACTTTACGCCACAGAGAAAACACATCCTGAAACAGCCACAGAGAAGACAACACTGTAGCACCAATGTAGCATCTAATTAAGCCCGATACCTGGGAGCGACGTACACGTTCCTTCTGCTAAGCCCTCTATATAATATGAGGTAGAATTTACAGGCCAAGTTCAGATCTCAAGTCCTATGGTATGTTCAGTAAATTTTAGCCAAGATATTTATATCCTCTGTCACTTCGTTTCTTTTTTAAGATGTCCGTTTTCAATGCAGCTAATATATGCTATTGCAATTAATACTTGGAAAAAAGTTACCTGAGGTCGGTGGAGAGGTGTAAGTGAGAGGACTTGCAGTAGAGACCCTAGCTGGTGTTAGAGAAACAAACAACATGCATTATAATTAATGTCCATTCATGTAGTGAAGAAAGAGAAAATGTTTCTATAAAAGTGTGCTTGGACCAGGAACACATCTGTGAGACAATTGTTCCATACATTATCCTGTTTTTTACAAGTAGAGAAAAACTAAAATCGAAAGAAGAGTTTCCTTAAAGAAAAATTGTCCATGCTAGTTGTTCATTCCTGGGCTTTACCCTGGAACCCAGCAGAAAAAGATGAAGCATTGTCTCTGTGATAAAGCTGCAAGTATGGCACTTCAGATACCCTACAGTGCCCTCATTCTTCAATTTTATAAATAGTGCTTCCAAGGAAACTCAGTACCACTGCACACCATTAAATAAATGGGGAAAAAATGGAAAAAAACCCACTACCTTTGTTGTTTGCTTTTTTATTGTTATTACTGCAGTGACTGTAATCCTAGTGATTACAACATTCTCAAAGGCAGATTAGCTTTATCCCAACTAATGGCAGGTCTGCCAGATGCTATAGACTGATTCTGTGACAGAAATCACTTCTTCCACAAGCTTCAAACTCCAGACTGAGCAGCAGAGTCACCATAACAGCACTCACCTCTCTCAACCACCACCTGGAAGTTGGTTGTCACATCGTTGAACCAGCCCGGGATCTCCACACGGCAGCAGTACGTCCCACTGTCTGTTTCCTGGGCATTCAGGATGGTGAGGGACACGTTGCCCTTCAGCAGGTCCCCTTTCAGCACATACTTTGTGTGGTACCCCTCTGTCACCTTCCACCCATCTGTCCAGATAATGGGGCGAGCACATTTGGAAGAGGGGCAGGCATCACGGCCCCAGCACACTGAGGTGATGTCACGTTCTGTCTTAACCCTGTAAAAGCAGGGCACGGTGATATTCTGACCAACCTCTCCCTTCACCAGCAGACCCGACACTGTAGGGCCTGTGGACAGAAACACAAACATTAAACAGGTCGTGTGCAGCTGGCTAAAAGGTGAAGAGAGAATGGAGTTTGGACCTGCACAGCCCCGTGTCTTCTCTTCAGCCACATCCAGGTCAATAGGTCTTTCTTTTTCCATTAGCTTTGATTTAATCCAAGCCAGGTAAGGGAGAACAGAGAAGCATCATTTTTCATTAAAACTATAGAGGGAAAGCCTTCCTCACTTTCAGTGAAAAACCACTGAAAGGCAATTTTCATCAGCATCACAGCTGTGCATTTCCTTTTTTTCTTGTACTAAGAAAGGATTTGGCCAGTGCCTATCAGAAGAGATCTTCCAGAGCTTGCCGAAAAACTTCTATACCTTCTTTTTTCCCTACCTCATATTTCCCCCTCATTCTTACCAAGCTTCTAACGCATTTGGTTCCCACAGCATGGGATCAAACATGCAAAGGTGTTGATCTACCCACACTGACATTTCAGGGATAGAATTCACTGCAGCAAGAAAGAACCTTGGAAGTAGGAAAGAATCTTAGCAACTAATCATCTCTAATCAAAGTCCCTGTATTTCACCGGCAAGGGCATTGCCCTCAGTGGGCAGCCCAAGTTGTGCCAATGGATCCCAAAGCAGCATATGGCTTCACTGCCATTGTTCCTTGGCAAAAAGCACTCCTGCCCAATTTCATCTCAGCCATTTTTTTCCTAAACTACGCTGTAATAATTATAAATAAGTCTTATGCAAAGATTTTGCCACAATAACGTACTAGAAACTAATCTCTGACAGCAATGCATTTCATTTAATGCAAAAAGGAAACTCGAAATGAATCTCATCATAAAAGGCTTTAGAAAAAAAAAAACTAGAAGAAAAATATCTGTAATCTCTTTTTTGTCTGTTGAACATATCCTACCAACAAAATTTTAATGTCCATCTGCTGGTATCAATAGCCCTGTTTTAAAAGGGAGATATGATCATCAGAATGCTCTCGAGCCACTCTGAGTAAGTTCTACTGAATATGCAAAACAGCAGTTTCTGCGCCATGCAACCACTCTTATCACCGTAACCCAACATCTCTCTGCAACCCCCAGAAGCACTGACTGATGCACGTTACCTCCCTTCCATCCACTTCCAGCTGTTTCTCACACCCACTGAGTTACCTGTAAGCCAGATCAGAAGGATCCAGTCCAGGAAGAACTGAGAAGACATTGTGGCCGAAGATGAGGAACACTCTTATTCACTCTTTGCGCACCTACATTCAAAATAAACTATCGTTTTCATAAACTGCTGGTTTTACTTCTCAGTGCTAGCACGTCAGCTTCAAGCAGGATGATGCCCTTTGGTTTGATCAGGATTGCCTTTCCTGTGGTTAGTCTCTTAGTCACTGAAGCTGCTGCTGCTGAGAACGCATGCAGCTGAATGCTTGCTGACTGCGGTTTGACTAAAAGGTTAAAATACTCAGCAGTACTTCAGAAATCTACTTCTCTTTTCTTCCCCAGATTTGCTTGATTATAGCAGGTTAAACTGTTAGTACCACCGAGCTGAGTCACCAATAATCCACTGCCCCAAACTGCTTCCCACACCCTCTTCTTACCATAATGCATAGAATTAGGCGGTAGAGATTACATAAGATGTGTAGCAGACCAGTAAACAGAAAGCATCCAGCAACGTAACAGGTTCTTAGGAATTATTACACCAGCATTTAATCCTAATTTCTGCTTCTAATATTGCTACTTTAAGCAAACGTGATTTCCTTTACAGGCTCAGGAACACCAGAAGCTTCCCTACTACTTCACAGGCGTAGCTTTAAACAGAGCTGCAGTCTCTCATCACTCAGCTCTTAAAAGTTCTGCATGCTTCTGAGCTTTTACCATACCGAGTAACACACAGCATGGGAGCCACTTGAAAAGCTGGGTGGCCGTAGTGGTCAGTTAGGAGAGAGATGCTGAAATGGTGTTCCTGGCCACTCTGGGTTGCCCTGAGTGAGGACATGATGTCCTTTTAATATCATTCGGACCAGAACTGCAGCAGTTGATCAAATGTGATCCATAGCAAATTCACGTTCTCTGCTGAAGCAGATAATCTGCCTTGCATCCTTTTATACAAATTAAGTTGCAAGGAATGACTTTTTATAACTAACAAATAAATGCAGCCAAGGGGCAGAGCTACGCCAGCAACATTCCTGCTGGAAAAGGCTGGAAGAGGGAGAAAGGGCAACGTTTGTATGCAGATTTAGGACTGCACAAGAAAACACTTCCTCTCTGCTACTCTTGTTTCTGGGGAGACAGGACACTGCAGGCAGCTTTTGCAGACATTGTTCTGACCATTAACAGCAGTATCCTGGGACTGCTCTGCAAGGACAGAGCATAGTTTGCTTTTCTTCCCTCTGAACGATCAGAACTGCCCCCATTTGCCCACTGACAACACACTTGGCTTCCCTGCTTCAAATAACTGCACTTATCCCTGAGCTCACTCAGTGTAATAAAATAACCGGCTTGTTGTTGTTGTTTTATAGCAGCATTTTGTTCAGTCTTTTTAACATCTGACATTAACTTTATCCTACTGAGTTTCATAAGGAGTATATAATCCAACGCATTTCATACATTAACATTTCACACGACTCATCACATTCAAAAGCAACACAAGAATGACCTCATCATCACGAGTCGGTTAATTAGAAAAGATGACATTCACAGCCTCACTTTGAAGTCAATGAGTCATATCCTACAATACCTGAAATGCAGTTCCCCTACATGGCATGCTACACCCACTGCCTTCACTGCAGCTACAGTTAAGCTGTTGGGTTGTTTGTTTGTTTTTAATCAAAAGCAAAGTTTTAACGGGAGAAAAGAGAGCTGTCACTGTATGGATGTGACAAAGGATGGTTACCATTTGGGCTGAAGAAAAGCTCAGGAAGTACCGCGATCTCCTGCAGGTTTTTATCTCCGGGTTTGCCTTAAAGACAGACCCCAAAGAACAGAGAGAAAATTATTTATGAAACTTCTTGGAAAGTGAAAGCAGCCTTAAGATTTTAAATGACTCGATCCCCATTTACTTCAATGCTTTCTCCAAAAGAAGTTAATTACGATTATTAGTTACTGCTAGAACCCAGCCTGTGGTTGAAACTGCAGCACCTGGGCCTTCAACTTCATTAAAAACATAAAAAATTAAAGAAAAAAAGAAACAACCAAAAAAAGACCCTGGGCGTCTATAGCAGATGAATGGCAGAGTTAGAACATATGCGGCAAAGTAACTCATGATCTCTCTCATCCACAACACACTAAAACTGTTTCTTCCTATCTTCCACTTGAAGAACAGTTGCAAAGCTGATGCCCAATGAATTCAGCTGACCCACCAGTCACTGGAAAATAACACAGTTAGATAGTTCAGGGAGAAGGAGAGAGTGGTAGCTGCATAGAGGACAAAAGTTTTAACCTCGTAAAGTTATTTATAAACATTTCTGACAAACAGGCTTTCGCTTTATTATTACTTACATCACATGCACTTGAAATAGCAGATGAGTTCCTGCCGTGAGTCATTTGCTTGCTTCAGTTCATCTTCAGCTACAGCGATCTCAATCCCACCACCCAACAGTTAAAATCTACCTGCTCATTTAAATAAATCTGCATGCCTGAAAACAGCTGAATTATCTAAGATACAGTCTGCATAATGAGTGTTGCAATTAGTTTCAGTAAGTTTCCTCATCCACAAAGCTGAACTTTTCTTTTAAAGCTGCTATATCTAGTTCGGAAAGCGTTCAGACTGCAGACAGGAGGGTCTGGGTAAAGAAGCCACTTCTTCTTTTCTTCTTGCCGTGGGCTTGGTCCAACTCCAGTTCTCTTTAAACACGACTGATTTAGCTTCCATTTGACAGACTTCGGGAGTCTTTCTAACTTGAAAGTTCTCAGTTAGTATAAAAACTAATTATCCATTTAACCAACTTAGCTGTAGAGACCCACAACAACACAGCTGTAAACAAGACAAGTTACACCGCATCACATACATAACAAAGCAATTCTTAAGTTCTCTTTAACACCGTTACATTACCACAAAGTTAGAAAGGAATGGATTTCTCAGGCTTAATATTGATTTAATCTTTAATCTAGAATAACTGAAAAGAGCCATTTAAAGTGTAAACGACTAACATTTATTTGAAATGCAGGAATTGCCAGCTTCAATTTCAGTCAGTCAAATCCCCTGCTTCCACAGCATAAGGCATTTACAAAATGAAGCATGTTCCTGAAAGCTGCAAGTCACAAAACAACGTTATATGGAAAAATGAAAAAGCCAACTTTAACAGCATCCACACTGCACAAAACACACCATTTTGTTTTTACCAATACACATATAGCTCACACAAAGCATTAAATATCCTCACCTGCTTAGCAGCTCACACCCACCCCCCCCAATAGGTGTGAATGTTTCAAACAAAATATAGCATGTACCCTCAGAATCCATTTGGCCTCCCTCTATTGCAAGCTAACATAAGAAATGCTTCCTTCATGTCATTTCATCAATAATGCTACACATAGCTGCATCTTTGTCTAAAACCTGATCTCTCTTGCAGCCAGAACGTTCTCTCTGTTTTTCACTCTGTCCAGTGCAGTTGTTGCCATCATCAGTGTCCATCGGTTCTGTTTTCACTCCCAGTCCTCCCTCTGAATGAGGAAGATCATCAGGCAAGGATGCCAGGCAGTTCTGAATCATCTCCACAACTCGCTCTAAATGCTTCTGAAATCGCTCCGCAGTTTCCAGACGCTGACGTTTCTGCACTTCCATCATGACTCGCAGGGTCTCCCTAGCTTGGTGTGGACGGTACTCGTTTATAAGATGATGGACATGAACAAAAAGCAGTTTCAGGTCCTCCAGTTTCTCTTCTCGCTTTATACTCCCCGGACTCCTTATCAAGATATCCAAAAGATCCAAAAAGTTGACCAAGATAGACATGTTAAGTTTTCTCAATTCCTTTTTGTGATCAAACTGCATAGGATGCAGCCGTTCAATACCCTGGCTTTCCAAGGGTCGGATAATTAAATCGTCACACTGGAACTGATTACCAAACATCATGTAACTGTCTTTCACAGGTGGAGGTGGCTTCGGTGCCAGACCCTTGCGTATGTTTTCATCGGTATATTCTTTTATATACTGCATTGGAGGTGGAGGAAGGGCACTCACTTGCTGAGGTTCACCCATCTTTGCAGATGAAAATACCTGGTGAATACCAAAGAAACATACACTAAATAACTTATGGGACAACTCTGTAGCATGTAGGAAGTAGCGTACAGCTACCTATGAGAAAACACACCTGACAGGAGATACTTCAGCGTGCATAAAACAGGAAACTCCCCAATAAATCCATGTTAGCCTTCCACTGAAATACACAGCACATTAAGCGCTCACTTCCCAAACGAGACCTGCCAACGAAGAGGCACAGGAAGAAAGCAGAGGCCTGGTCCGCTAAGCCCGCATCCCACGGGAGGGGAAACCGCGCGGCCCAGGGCGGGGAGCGGCAGACAACGGCGGGCAGGGACAGGCGGCCCTCAGGGCAGCGCCTCCCGACCCGGCCCACCGCTACGGCAGAGCTCCGGGAAGGCCCAAAGCCGCACCGCGAGGCTCGCCGGGCTACCGCTGAAGAGAAACAAAGGCGGAGGCCACGCTCGGCCGGCCCTACACACAGGGCCAAGGGAAACCACCTCCCTCACCTGCCCACCGCGCTCCCGCTGCCACCGCCAACACCTCACTTCCGGCGAGCAGCTCTTCTTCCTCCTCTCTCCCATTGGCTCGCAGCTCAAGAGGGGTGGTAGACTCTGATTGGCTCTCCTCAACGCCAGTCAGGAGCTCGTTCCACTCACAGCCAAGGCTCTCTCAGGAGGCGGGGTTCGCATCGCGGCGGGGCGTTGGGGACGCTGCTCCGTAAGCCTGGGGAATGGCGCCCCCTTGCGGCTTCGAGTGGCGCGGTGGGGGTCTCAGCAGGGATCTCAGCAGCGGTCCTCCGGCGGTGGCAGAGACGGGAGCGGCCGGCCTGGCTCTTGTAGGCGTCAGACCCCCGGCGAGACTGACTTCTGCATGAATTGGTGTTTAGTGTTTGGTATTCCGGCTGGAAAGCCAAGACTGCTTTCATAGAATCATAGAACAGCCCGAGTTGCAAGGGACTCATAAGGATCATGGAGTGCAGCTGCTGGCGCCGCACAGAACCACCCCAAAATCAGACCGTATGTCTGAGAGCATTGTTCAAATGCTTCCTGGGCTCTGGTGAGCTCACTGCCAGACCCTGGGGAGCCTGTCAGTGATGCCAATGCTTTAACCACTGAATGATGCAGTAAATATATGTAGAGCTTCCATGCAACAGAAACTTGGATGTTATTCCGGTCATGAAATGAAAGCATCGCCCCTGGCAGCGTTAGCATCCTTTCTATAGCTGAACACACCAAGCCAGGATGCATAAAGTCTGCAACAGACAGCTGGAACTTCTTGTTTTTCTTCCATTTTTTTGTTTAAGACAAAGTTTAAGAAAAAAAACGAGGATCTATGTCTTCCACATTGCCATGGGCCCCTGGGCTGGCTGGCAGCACCTCTGCAGGTGGCCACTGGTGCGGCAATGGGGCTTTTGAGCTCTGGTTTCTTTTTTCCTCAGCAGATGGCAGTAATCTCCCTCATCTGGTAAGGGAGCCCCTGTCTACGTGCCCTATCATGTGCAGAGTTGCTATTTGGGATCGTTTAGGGGGGGAAAAAAGGTTTTAATAATGAATATCTGAACTGTTAAATAATCCAAATTAAAAACAACACCACCACCACCATACACACACTCTGCAGTTGAGGTAGCACTGAAATTGAGCATAAGCCCCTGGCATCCAAAGAGGCATTACTTTACAAGGATTGATGTGCTTTAGCACTGCTGTACAGTATTTACACATTTAAAAACATATTGCTGATGACTTCAGTCATCAGCTCGTTTCTTAATAAAATATCTGTTTGTTACTTGGTCTTTGTTAAAGGTTTATCCTTCTCTTTTCTCTGTACTCACACAGATTGATGCCATCGGTGTAATCACAGTTCAGTATTTATCCCCATGTATTTATGTACAGATATAGCCCGTCATATTTTCAAATTAAGACTCAAGGGTTTCTCTTTTTCATGTAACTAGGCTTCACTTTACACTTATTTTCCAAAGAAGGATATTCTTGCCATTCATTAGTGGCCTACAATTTTGGTGTAGGGAGAAGTGACAATAAAATGATTTGAGCACAATCTGTATTTGTCAATAATCTATATACTGCTGCATCTGATGCAGTTTGACAGAAGCCATATCTTCACATTTTCTGCCCTTGGTGCCAATAATTCTATTTAGAGTGAGACAAAGGTCCTTACATGAAGGATCTTCTGGTGCCCCAAGATGTGAATTGACATAGTGTTCTTTTCAGAAACACATCCATAGTGACTGAAATGGGACAGGCACCGCATAGTATAAGCTTTGAACATATTGTTCAGCCTCAGGAGGTTGGGTACAGAAAACTCTTATTCTCTGTGTGTAAATAACCCAATGGTCAGCCATGTCGTGCAACACAACGCAGAAGAAATACAATAGTTTGATGTGGTTTGGCCATATTGCTTTCTGTTTTCAGCATTTCAGCACTGTACCTGTGAAAACCATCCTTCTGAAACATAGGAGGTATGCTAAGATGTTTGTAAGAGCCAACTTTAAGAAAACAGGAGAGAACAAAAGGTTATTTGATTTCAAAATAAGTGTTGTAGGCTTTTTGTTGTTTGTTTTTCAATCAAGACACACACACACAAAAGAAATTGAGGAATGAAGTTTAAAAAGTTGCTACTATTCACCACCTTCCTACCGTGGTTATGGAGCTCCACAGACCGAAGGGATCCTCTGCATGGAAGGTTTGAGCTGGGACCCTGGTAGTCTCCCATGCTGCGGTTTTGCTGTTTGATGTGAACCAGTCATTCATACTCTCTATATTAAGGCACAAGGTCCTTTGGGATCAGCAGGAAATTTAAGAGACCTTTAATTTTCATTCTTAAAATCCAATCCCGTAACTTCTTTAATCAGTTTGTGATCTGGTCAGTTGAGAAGCCCTACAGTCTGGAGCAAAAAAATCACATACAATCAGCCAGTTGTTTCTAAATATTACTTCAGTGCGTACAAGTAACCATTTTGAAGAAGAGAAAGAGCTCCAAGATGGAGATACAGATCTTAACATGCAGATATAAAAATATGAAACTGAGAACATGGCTTTCTGATAATGGCAAGGGCGTGGTTCCATGCTGCAACCAGACCGCTGCTCATTTGGAAAGAGGAGCTCCCATTCCTTCACTTCTCATCGTGGTCCTGCTCTGCTTTCTTCCTTCACTGCTCCTCCAGCCCCAACTTCTGGCTGTACAACCTTTTCTTCTCATTACTTTGTAGGCGTTGGTTTGCAAAGCAAACTGTCACAACTCCAAACCCCACAGACAAGGAATTAAAAGCACCACCTCCAGAGAGGCATGAGAAAAGCCATCTAGTAGGAGGTATTAACAAGTCTTTGGTATTGTTGGACTTTCCCGACTTTGATTTCACATTCTTATACCAAGAGCTGAGCTCGATTATCAGCTGGCTTGCACTCTGTGAACCGTGCAGTACAGCTCTCAAAGCTGTGACTTCGAAAGGTAGAAGGTAGTAGGGAGCCAAGCACTTGTTTTTCACATGATCTTTGTGATCTTGAGTCATTTTCCCAGTTTGCATGTAAGAGGCCAACAAATGAAAGAAGAAAAAGCGTTTTCATTTTCATTCTTGGTAGTATGACTGATTCTCAGAAGGCTCTTGGATGACCCTTCCCAGCATATGGGGAGCTGCTAACATTTTCTCTGCAGTGGTTCCAAATGAGAGACTGAGAATGAAGGTGAGCATCACACACAGCACCCTCAAATTTGCTTTCTACTGCACTTCTGCTGTTTTCTGAAATAAGGACACTGTCCAAGACAAGCCCACCACCAGTAATACAGCTCAATTACTACAGCATTTCCAATTCGTTGGAATGAACCCAAACACCACTTCAGCAGATGGGGAATCACTCCAATGATATTCTCTGCCACGAAGACAGAAAATCTTAATTTATTGCTGTAGTTACATTTATTTTAGTTTTATTCATAACTAATTTCAGGCAAATTGGCATGTTTCGTTATCAGTCGTTCCCTTAATTCAGCAGCAGTGTGTACAGCAGTACACTGTTATTGCAGCAGAATTCTGAATCCAGGATTTGTACAAGCACAGCAAATACAAACCCCATTTTCACATGGCCCTTTCCTAAGTAGCCTGAAAGAGAATCCCAGTATGAGGCCGTGTTGCAGCCTCTTGCTTTGGTTAGGTTGTGTTGCATCTTACAGCCTGGTTAAGCAACAAGCTCAGGAACTTCCTTTTTTTGATGACTGTTGAAGGCTTTGTTGCAGGATATACTGGGGAGGAGGGGAAGAGAAAGGGAGCAATGTTGGGGGTGACAGGGACTTAAGCTTTATGTCTCCATCTGCTGTGGTTAATTCCCACCTCCTGCTGTGGCTATGGGAATTAATGAGTTCGAAATGCAGTGCTATGCTGCATTTCTTTTTTCCTTACTCTTCAGACTAAAATTGCAGCTTCGGCCTAGTTGTACACTTACAGCTGTAGGAGAGAAGCTTAGTGTTTCCCTCATATAAAAACTGGGACACACCATTCGTCAATACACACGAGAATTGAACTGCTCTTTGCTATACAATCTGTTACTACTGGTATCTGAGTAGATGCAAAGCTCAGCACAGTCTCAACAGTTTTTACCCATGAAATAGATATCTCACTACTTGTTCACCGCTCAAAATCCAGGCATGTTTTGTTGGAATCAACCAACACTCTTTCCTGTGTTCATAGTCTTAATATTGTCTCTGGAAGCAGCTCTCCTACCTAATTATTAAGCCAGACATTAATGTGGGGTCTTTACACAGTCGGAAGTCTGCCATGACTGCCTATTCTAACTTGGAAATGAAAATGTCTCCAAAACTGTGTCTGTATGGCATGGAGAAGTACTCCTTATCCAGCCATCAGCATCCTGGGTAGTTGCCTGCAGGCCATGCTGCCAGAATGAAATGCAGGATTTGAAGCACTGCAGATTTTCCAGCACTCTAAGTCATGCCTTTGTCTTCAGGAGCAAATAGTAAGGGACAGCAACCTTGGCAGGCAGGCACTAATAGAAGGACTTAGAGCAAATTTCCAGTTTGAATATGACCCAATGCAACTATATTTTCCTTTCCGTATTTTTGCCTAGGTGAGAACAGCTGAGCAAAGGCTTATTTTGTACCTACATCACAGACCAAGTCCTATCCCCGTGCACGTTCAATGGTTTAAAATGTGTTCTCTGTGTTTCTGGGAACATCAGTAAGCCTATGAGAGACTTGCTTCAGGCATTCAAATCATGGATAATTCACTGTACCCTCCTAGCAGATGCTCAGAACAAGGCACCTACTTTCCTAGGGCTCACAAACGGTTCACAGAGGAACCCTACTCGAGTTCTAACAGAGCAGCTCCCTTGGTCACTGGGAGCAGTGTGAGTATATTCAAAGGTGCGTTGTAAGACCAAGAAAAAAGCTTGATGCATTTGGCTCATAAAGACCAGGGTAATTCTTTCCTTTTTTTCCTGCAGCTTTCTGTTTTTTTCTGTGAGTCTACTGGAGACATCTTTGTTGGTGGAATAATGAACTGCCAAAGATGCTAACCAGCTGAGTAACTTAAACAGAGTTTATCACTCTCTAAAAAAAAAAAAAAAAGCTAAATAGGAAAATGGAATGAATCCTGAAAGCCTGGAAATTGAATAATAATCACTGTAATGAACAGCTGGTGAAAAGTAAGAGCTGGCACCCAGACAGAAAATCTGACCTGAATATTACCTGAGTGGTAGAAGTATACAGGTTGTCTTCTGAGAGTGAAGATGTAGTTGCTGTCTTCCGGTCTGGGTTTTTTTTTGTGTGTGTGTGTGTGTGTTTTTTTTTTTTTAATTACAAAACCAAAAACCATCTATATTTAACTTTATAAATTTCTCTGCTGTCTTCAGGGCATAAGCACTGGTATCGCAGCAGGATGTGCGGGTGGGGAGATTTCCACAGACTACAGTAATAAAAGTGTGAACTGCATAATCTGGGTAAATCCCCTCAGAAAAATCCAATCCCTAAAATAGCATGTTTTAGAGCAGAAATCAAGCATTTTGCAGGAGGTAACAAGGGTTGGACAAAGGTGATTAAAAGAAATCAAAAGGAGGTCACTGAAGCCACAGTTGATAAGAATAACTTCATAGAATGTTTTGGATTGGGAGGGACCCTTAAGATCACCCAGCTCTAACCCTTATCTGTAACATCAACATGCCAAGCAGAGAGAATTTGATGCACACAGCAGATCAAACTTAAATCTGAAAAAATTAGCATTTTTCTCTTTTCTTGCATATGAATTAAATGTGTGAAAGGATACATGTCAGCAGAGTACATTAAAAAACCTAAGCAGAGAAGATAACTAAAAAATTCATGAAGCTGTCTCCTCATCGTAAGGAATATATATTTACAGTGGTTTTAAGATACTTCGGGCACTTCTACTTAACTCCTTTCCATTAAGCATACAAAATTTCTGAGACATGAAATATATTCTGTTGCAAAAATCTTTGAACCGAAGGAGCATACCCATACAGTTGGTGTACTCCTGCACCAACATGCAACATCAGGCTCCAGCAATGATTTACCGGCGTTAGCACAACGTTCCAGCTGACCCTACGAGGCCTTTGAGGAAGCTGTCTGGTTTGCATCTCTACAAGATGTCTACAGACATCTTGTACATCTCTACAAGAGTCTACAGACTTGTCAGCGCTTCTTCCAGCTCTGAAACAATTTTGATTCTAGACAAGAAGGGCATTTCTACTTAACTATACTTCTGCACCACTGTGGGAGGGTCCTGAAGCTCCTAAATGGCTGAGTCTTTGCTTAAAAGAATCATCTGCTAGTCATGAGGAAGAGGACAACATTTGATTTACATCTACACTTTATGTATTGAAAGAAACAAAGAATTTCATTTAAAAATGAAAAATTTCATTGTGAAACTGAACAATTTAAACTGTTCATTTAACAGTCTTTGAAATTAGATACAATTCAAGTACACATAAGCAGGTTACTCATTCATGAATGTGTAATTAAACAAATACACTTATTAGACTGTACATTTTTGTATACACAGGTCAACCCAGCCTTAAAATCATTAGTGTGCATTCTTATTCAGGTTTTGGCTTCCTACACCTAAAGACATGCATGCTTACTACACACGGGTTTGGAGACTGAACTGAAAAAGGAATAGGAAGGTATAGATCTGTGGCAAGAGTGGATACAAAAATACCTCAGCCCCTACATTCTTCCCCATATCATCAGTGAAGAGTTACTACTTGATAAAGATCATAGAATCATTAAGGTTGGAAAGACCATCAAGATCATCCAGTCCAATTCAACCATCAGCCTCTGCCTGTGACCACTCCAGACAGTGTTGCTCAGTGCAATATCTACTCTTCTCTTGAGCACCCTCAGGGACAGTAACTCCTCTACCTCCAAGGGCAGCCTGTTCCAAAACCTCACCACTTTTTCAGAGAAGAAATTTCTCCTAATAGCCAACCTGAATCTCCCCCCGGTGCAACTTCAGACCATTACATTCATAACACAAACAGCTCTCAGCAAAATCAACTTCAGTGACATCCAAATCTGTTTATGTTTACTTGTTTCCTTCCTTTCATTTACTCTTTATTTTTATTCCCTAACATCCGAGCTGACCCATCCTCAGCTGGAATTCACCATGGCCAATCTCACCTGCTGAATCCTGAAAATTCTGACAAAACTATCAGATCCTCTACCTCTTCAAGCCAAAGTTTATGATTTTTTTTTTTCCTTACAGCAATCTGTTTCTTTCTTCCTATCTGTTGGTATCAAATCCGCAGCTTCTCTTCTACAGCTCAGCCTGTCCAGTTGTTCTGCATAGAGCCAAGTCTCATCCGGGCCTCAATTCTCTCTCGGTCCGACCCGCAGCATTGGGTGTCGGTTTCCCATCAGACCAACACATTGCATCATACCACACTCACACCGTATGAAAGGCAATTGCCAAATCGTGCTATCTGAACATTTGATCAAATCACTCCCCCCCTGTATACCCCTCTGTGATCTCATTTCTTATCTCATGAAGAAATCAAGTTGCTGCCACTGCATTCAAAGAATTACTCCCCCCACTACTTGCCAGCCTCGCTGAATCTCTTCTCCCTCCATATCCTCTTGCCCTCATCCTCTTGCTCCCGTGAGGCCACCTTGTTGGCTTCTCCACTTCTCTGGTAGGCTGGAGGCCTCACTTCTGCAGAGCTGCAGAGTCACAGCCTTGACTTTCTATTTATATCCACTGTTCTGAAAATACACATAAATCTCCGACTGCAAACCCCTGCGGCACAAGCTCTGAAGACTTTTCAGAAAGTTCTTGCCACACAGAAATCAGCAAGACTGGCAAGAATGAAGTCCTACCGTGTGCGAGGGCACTCTACAGTCCACGTTCTTATTTATTAGTTATGAGAACGGATGAGCATAGTTCCAACAAGCAAATTCTCATGGATAAGGAAATGGATGTGCACACAAAAGTAGCCCTACACTTTAGAGGTGCAAGCATCTGAACGAGTTCTGCATGTTGTTTATATAGAGTGCAATTTTAGAAAACTCACAGCAGGCTGATTTTTTTTTATGTATACATTTGCGTTGTTTCCTAGAAGAGCTGGGAAACTGGGCCCTGGTATTAACCCTACTCTACAAATAGTTACAAAATCCCCTTTGGCAGCAGTGACATTTTTTTTTGGGAGATCACAGACTTGTGTCATCTTCCTTGTTCAACCAAAAGACTTCCTTGTAACTCAGTCACTACCAGGAAACAAAACCGCTTCACTAGTTTTGCATGCAATGTTTCAACCTATGCTGTGAGACCACCAGGGAGAAAAACGTAGGTGTGAACCATGCAAGAGCTACTGTTCCTCCCCATTTCTATTCCATGGTACAGCATGGTCAGGAGCAAGTCAGATCAGCGCATCAGATGCTACAGTTCATTGTATTTTTATGGTAAATATCATTTCTCAACTAGCATTTAAAAATACAAGGAACTTCTGAGGATCTCTGGAACATTCTGCCTGAAGAAAGGCTCCATATAACATAAAATAGCAAGGAAGCAATAGGTTAACTGCTTGTTTTTGGGTTTGGCTGTTTCAGTTTGGTTTTTGAGAGGAATAACCAGAACATTATATTCAGAAACACAGTTTCATGAGCTGCCCTATAAAATCTTAATTTAAGTAGAGCCTGCAATTTGGATATTTATTCAGGGTTTTTTCCCTCCACAAGCTACATGTTAAATAATAGAGTATCATCTCTGAATTTTGCAAAGAGCTCTACAAATACATCAAAATTAGGAAGGTCTTTACTTATGCCCTAATACTACAGTAATGTCAAAAGTCAGCGCTAGTGAACAATTTCAACCAGAACAGTTTTCAAAAGTACATAATTGATGAAAATAGTTGTCTTGTAGATTCTTCACATACCACCCAACCCCACTACTCCAATCCTCAGTGGAATCAACATTACAGTTACGCATCATTAACGAAAATAAATATACAGAAGATATTAACTATGGGAGGGCAGAAGAAAATGAATTGCATTTCTTTTAAAACAGATCAGTGCTGTTGTAGTGAGTGCATCAGGTGCACATTATCTATTTTTTTTTCTTAAGTTATTCTATATTTAATTTGGTGTAGAGCGGTCTGGATGGTGCCCTGAAGTTCCGAGGAAACCAGTTGTGTTGGCTTTGATGTTTGTGCTCTCCATGCTGCTGATTACAGTGATCTCAAAGCATCCACAGAGGGAACGTTATGCCTGTTCTTCCTGGAATACCCAGCCACCAGATAGAGCACCTGAAGCAGTCAATAAGCAGTGAATGGTAACCAATGATAATAAATTATTTTTCAGTTTATTTTAACCATTTGTTTTCAGTTTAAATGTCTAATGAATACAAATATTAAGCAATCCTTGTACAAGTAAATCCTGGTTATCATTATTCATTTAGCTTGTATGTTCGGTTGCTGCCTTTCGCCTTTGCTTGTGCAATATGAAGTTTCACTTCACATGGAAAATTTACTTAAAACACTTATTATGACATCTCTCAGACACAACACAATGATTACATAGCCTGAACGGGAAGACATTATTCCTTCAAAGTAGTAGTATAGGTGCATGACCTACTTCTAAAAGGACCAGAGAGACGTTCATCCTGTTTATCCATGCTCAGTGTGTGCATTTATAACTGCATTTGCTAAAAGAGACAGCTGCTTCATCGTGTCACACCCTTCTAACTCATCCCTAATCATTGATTCACATTTATTGAATGTCCCTCAAATGTTATTTTTTCCATAACATTCACCCTAGAGTTTGCTTCAGCATGCGCTATTCGTTTTATGACTTCAGAGAGGATGTGGTTATGGTTTGGCAGAAAGGAAGCTTTGCTGTAGATGGAAAGATAAAGCTTAAAGCACCTACGCTGCCTTTTGAATACTTTTTTTTTTTTTTCTTCAGAAACAAGCAAAACTCTCAACTGTTTTCCTCCTTGTGTCTCTTTCTTGGACAGCTGCTCAGCGCATAGGGCAGGCATCCCATGTCCTGGGAGAGGACCATTCTTTGCCCAGTCATGAATAACTGTGTGCTCCTGGAAGAGCAGCTGATCAAAAAATCCCAGCAGAAGAGAAGGACTTCACCCTCCAACTTTAAAGTGCGCTTCTTTGTCTTAACCAAATCTAAGCTGGCTTACTATGAACATCGCCATGGGGTACGTCAGCCATTTTTTCTCTAATAATAGAGTAATGAAGGGAAGGATGATCTCTTCCTTATATTTTAGTAACATTTCTGGTTTCTATTACAGCACCACTTGCTGAAATTGCAGAGTGGTTGAATGGGTTCTTCAGAGCTTCTGGTCAGTGAGCATTTGGTGCAAATGGAGGAATAAGACTAAGCTGTGACTTTCTATAAATTGTCTAATTCTGTTGTAGGAATTTAGCACAGGCTGTTAAAATCACTGCCTGTAACAGCTACATGAGCCTGTTCCTGGCTGCTCACATGAGTATGGGAGCGACTTGTACGACAGAGAGCATGCACATACCCTGGTTGCAGAGATCTTCACTCTCACTCTTCCCTTTAGAGCAACGGACTGATGGCTGGTGGGAGACCAATCTTACATTTCAAAAATGAATTCAGCTGTCGTGCTTAATAGGCCTAGTTTTCTGAATTAACTACAAAAGGGATGTGATGGCCAGACATGCGCTCAGACTTTACATTGCTTCCTCAGGCTTGCATTTTCCTGATTTGCTAAACAAGAAGAAAATTGGAAGTCAATCTGTGCATCCTATTGTGCTAAGAGTCCTAGTGAAGTGAGAATTATTTCCCTGTTCTGTCTAGCTGGATGTTTGCTGAGACTTATAATGGTTGTATATAATATTGCTTGTTTTCCAGCAGTCACATAACATGCTGTTTATCCATGAAGTTCAGGCGCTGTTACTGTACACAGACGAGTACTGGGGATCTTGTTGCCTTGCTATTCAGCATTGGTACCTTCGGATCATCTCATATCACTTAGACAAAGAAAATTAAGATAAAACTGAACCCAACAAAAAGTATAATGGATACCAGCTTCACAAGTTAACTAATATTCTCATTTTCAAGTTATCTCTCTCAAGTGTGCACAAGATAATTTCCTTGCTTTTATTTTATATTTTTCTTATCTCCGTATTTAAATAGGAAAATACTTATTGCTGACTAGTGCGTCTGTATTTGTTGAGACCCTACTTAACTGCTACCCAAACTATCTTTCAGTTGACATTAAGATTTTAGATTTTATTATAACTATTTTATTGTCCGAGTTAAAAATTTCAAAAGCATTTCAAAAGTGATTCTGCTGTAGGTATTTTGAGAAATTTTTACACCTAGTTTTCATCGGTGCTTGGTGAGTCTTGAAGGATTTGAGAAGGAATCAACACATATTTTGCGTAGATACCTTTGTAAACTCACACTAGCTGAGTGTTTGTATCTTTAGACACTTGGATCAGTTGGAGAATCTGATTCAAAAACTTTCAGCTGGGCATAGGTTTCATACGATACATGATCGCCTTCGGAAATTATATCCCCTAGTCTTCCTAAAGGCCAATTAGGCAACTCAAGAACATCTTAAAATGCTGACGAAATAAACATATAATAGACTTTAAAAGGCATGTTGTTACATGACAAATGCAAAGTCTGATTGCGCACCAAGTAACAGCTCACATACTTCTGTGCATACGTGTGTGCTGGGGGAAACAGTTATAAACGAAGAGAGGGGAGAGTTAGGTTAGATATTAGGAAGAAAAATCTTTCCTCAGAGGGCAGAATGGCCCTGGCACTGCTGCCCAAAGAAGCTGTGGGTTCCCCATTCCTGGAGTTGTTCAAGGCCAGGTTGAATGGGACCCTGGGCAGCCTGAGTTGGTGGGAGGTGTCCTTGCTCTAGGAAGGGAGGTTAGAACTGGATGGCCTTTAAGGTTCCTTCCAACCTAAACCATTCTGTGATACTAGGATTCTGTGAATGACCATATGCATATATGCGGAAAATAATCTCTGTAATTACAAAACAATGCCTTCTTGCTGAAACAGTTTGTCAAAACCAGGCAATTATGCAAATAGAAGGACTTTGTATCAAATGTGTAGAAAAGACTTTGTCCTGTGACATACTCCCAAGGAGCAATCCTCAACATTCTCAGCCAGAAATTACATCATCCTGGCCAGGCTTCCACATGGTGAGGTCATGGCTGTTTGGGAGGCAAAGCTTAGGGCAGACTCTCCCAGCACCCTCTTGTCCCATGGTAAGAACAGACTGAAAGCCCCAGAGAGGGTTTCACAGTCCATGAAGTGACAATTACAGTACCTGCCTGACACACAAATAACGTCTATCCTGGTGAGCCAACCGGGACCAAGGAGCACGCAAGAAAATCAATTGACTGTAGTGCTTAATCTCTAGCACGGGTTTGGCCGTGCCCCACATGGACTCTCCAATTAACTGGTGGGAATAAGACAGGCTGTGGACTATTGGAAACAGGCAGTTTGCTTGTGGTCCCTTTGCTCTGGATGTTCAGATGACAAAGCTTTATGGGCGCTAACTTCTCCCTGCCTGCTTGCCATAGAGATGGAGAGTATCCTCAGACACACATGCTGCAATGGACAGATGGGACCAGCTTCTGCCTAGGCTTTTAAAGTACGTATCTTTCCAAGGAAATCTCTGCAGATGTTTGCTGTCAGATTTCAAAGAGTTTCTTTAAGAACCCCTTACTGTACTCAGAGTTCAGAACTATACTGCATCAACCTGTCCAGCCCATGTTCTGTCAGTGACAGCAGCCCATACATAAATTCGGGTAAAACAATTAGCAAGTTACTAAACAATTTGAGAAGTCCCGGTGGTTTCAATGATGTGACTTAGAGTAAGGCTTAAACTTACACATTAAGCACGCTTACACGTTTTGTCTGTATTTAAAGGGTTTAACACCCTGTCCCTTTCTCTGGGTTCAGGCATTGCGAATATAAAAAGATGTATAATTTACTGTAGCAGTCCAAAGAAAAGAAATAACCAGGTCAGGTTAAGAGGTACAGAGATTATTTAGTAAATGATACCAAAAGCTGCCAAGGCAACCAACATAATAAAGGCAAATTTTTGCAAGAGCTGTAATGGCCTTTTCTGTCACAGCAGCACACAGCTAAACAGAAGGCACTGTTATCCTCAGAGCCACACATCCAATCACTGTTAATGAAAGATATTTACATGTCTCATTAGGAGAATGAGCCCCCAATAACTGAAAACAATAAGAAGCTGTGTTTTCTGGAATTCGTTATCCAGAGCACAATGCGGGGCTGTCTTAACATAAAGCTAAGCCCTGATAACAGGCACATGTATTCAGCCCCCATCTGCTAAAATACATCAGAAGTGCCTTTATTACAATATGCAAATTAATTACATGGGCAAAAAATTATTCATTTCTGGGGACTGCTTTTATAGCTACTGAGCATGCAAGTGAATGAGCACATAGGAGTTATGATTTTAACCATTTCAGTGGGTTTGATCCTCACCAGAGTAACTTATAACACATTTATGGGATACTCTCAGGGTCCCAGCAATACAGTGTACGGATCAGAGCTGCTCCTCTTGGGTCGGCTTGGTAACGTGGAGAGTACTGGGGCCTTACCGTACTAACTAAGCAAAATCTGTCCCTGTGCCGCAGTTTTCCTTCTTTGAATCCTATTAATGCCTTGCCCTGTGCAGACACCGAGAAATATTTCAGAGCTGGTAAAGCTGCTTCCAACAGCTGGTAAATTCAGGCATGTCATTTTTTAACTTTAGAACTCCATGCACCCATGGGCTACTACTAGTGCAGTTTTTAAAGGCAGCAGTGAAAGGAACACATAGAAAAGGACTGAATTCCCTCTTCCTTTATATCAGTACTGTTCTTCCAACACTGGTCAGATGCTCAAGAGGTCACATCACACGAGTCAGCCTTGTCCTGGGCTCTGTCATTCAAATCTTTGATATTCAAAGATGGCACTTCAGTGTGTCCTGGAATTTCCTTTCTGTCTGTGGTTCCAGGAGAACAAAAGAACAAGCTTGCCTGAAAAACCTTTTAAACAGGATTCTAAAAATGTTTTATCTACACTTTGCATTACTTGCAAGAGTCCAGCTACTTACAGTAACACAGGAATCTCTTTGTTTCTCACCCCGGAACTCCATTTTACCTTGGTTACCCTACACAGACCCTGACTTATCCATCCTGCCCTGGAAGGGCTTGTTTTCCTCACTGAGACTAATGTAAACACAGTAGGACTTGGTTTCTGAAGATCTTGGTTTCGGTATTCCTTCCTGGTATGGACAGGCATTGTAATTAACATTTCTTATTGTTTAAAATAAGATATGCTTTGCATATTTCAGATACCTCAACAGAAAATTATAATCCTCATTCAGTGAATTTAAAGATGCTTTTGAAGATAACTTCCCATACAGACATATATCGGTACATAGATTATTCTTCATAACTTATTGTGCATTTATTAAACAAATCCTATTTGCTTGCCAGCATTTGCAATCCCAGCTGTTTCCCAAAGCATATCGCCAACCAATTAATAATAAACATATCACCCAGAAAGTAATCAGGCATGACATCTACCTACATCACAACTGCTTTAATTATTATTTCACATTAAAAAATATATATATATCTATATAACCTTAAATAAGATGGAGACAAGGTGCAAACCTGTGTAATGATTTGGAGTCCTTTGCCTATCTCCATGAATATATCATGGATGTTTTTAATAATCCTGTAATGCAATTAGGAGTTAAGGAAGGATTAAGTTACTGTTGTTTGCTACAATAATCCTCATTTCTATCATAAAAATCACAGTCACTGGAAAACTGGCTGGGGAGCCCATCTTGAATTAATTTAGCCAAACTTTGTGCTCAGGGTAGGGCGGATGTCAACATTAGATCAATATTCAGAATAGGACTGTATAGCCAACATTAAGGCAAGTCACTATGGCTTTGGCTAGCCACTGCTTGAAACACAGAGGTAAAGATTTCACAGCTTTGGTCTGGCACTTGTTCCAGTATGTTTTACCAATTATTATTTTTAGATATTTACAAAATGTCAGCCTATTAGAGCTCTCTTTCACACTTTTTTCCTGCAGTGTGACAATACTGTCCTTTTTGCTTTAAGCAAAATGCAGTTTGTTCTACGTCTGCTCTCTACATCCTTCCCAGTTCCACAAATGTGTGAAAGAATCTGGTAACAACAACAACAACAAAAAGCTACTTTTCTTTAATACCTCATTTTATCTTCCAGAATTTTGATCATAGGTATTTTCTACAACTATCTTCATACGCTCAGTTCTGCTCCTACTAGGTCTTTCCTTAAGTATTTATTGCTCTTTCATATTCCAAGAATTTCTTTTAAAATTAATTCTGAGCAATGCCCCCCTGGGAAATGTCAAATACTCCCAACTTCCATAAATCATGAAGCTCTAATCTTTCTTTTAACAAAGAACATTGAAGATGCTGCAAAAAAATAATGTCCAACTTTTGTTCTTGTTTAATCTTCAAGGAGTTCCTAATATGAATATGCTACAATGAGACTTTTTTAATCCTTTATTAGACTTTTCACTGTAGCCATTTTTGCTTCCAGTGCCTGCCTTTTCTTTATATCATAATCAGCATTGCAACAGTGTTGTTGAAACGCCTTCCTATTGCTCTATACTCTTTCACCCTTCCTGACCAAATTTCATCCTTTAAGAATTATACATTTTTTAAATTAAAAACTGATGACATTAAGTAGATTTAATTTAGCTTCCTTCTACTACGGAACCCTTCGTTCACTGCCATCCACTCTTCCAATATTCACTAGTCAAGATTAGTTTTGACAAAATTCATGTAGTATTCAGTAATTGATCCATACGTTTTTCTATAACATAAAAGGCCTATTTTTGTTATACTAAAAAGCTGGTTTGAAAAGTAAGGATCTTTTTTTTTTTCCCTTCTGTTTCCTTGACAGTGATATTGATTTTGTTGTCAAACTGTTTGTGCTAATAGTAGGGACGCATGCCTTGGTAATCATCTCAGACAGGACAGCACTACAACTGCTGGAAGTGGCTTTGGCTGGTACTGAAATACAAGCTCAGTGAAAATACTGGGGCCTTCCAGTTGGGGGCCCAAAGAAAACTCATCTAATGTCCAAGCATGCTTTTCCATCCAACCTTTGTATTTGAACCTTAAATTCACATAGCCCATGAAAATGATCACTTGTAGAAAGACGACAGTTTTAATTTCCTTCTGTGTCTATTCTAGATTTAGGCTCATATAATTCTCAAAGCCAGTCACCTTAGGAAGCCTGGACTATGGGACAGAAAAACACCCAGCTCCTAGCTGCGCATAATGTCTGCAGGCCAGGTCTTCTGAGCTCTATTGACTTTTCTGCCTGTTTTAAGAGGTTTTAAGACTTTCGCAGTTTAAATGATTTTATTGGAAATACCAATACCACATTTAGCCTATAGGACTTAAAAAGAACAGAAGTAATTTCTCCACAGCTGTTATTCCCAGGGAGACTGAGAATTTACCCAAGTAAAATGAAAACTAACTGAGATTGTTTGCATGAAGCAGACTTTGACTGTAAAGAGTTCTACTACCTCTGTAAACAAGATTTGATGCTGAAATTAGTTCTTGAGACTGACAATGAGCAATGAGTGAGTTGATAGCATGCAAAAAATGTATACCAACAGCACACAGCACAATCATTTAGCAGCACCATGTCATCTCCATGTCATCTCACTAGCAGATGAGATATTTACTTACTGACATAAGAGCCAGCTGTGATTCAGCTTTCTCAGCAAGGTCTGTACCCAAGTCCTGCACTGTAGGTGAGGCTGCAAACAAGGAGATCTTTGCAGGTTCCTGGAAGAGCAGCAAAACAGAAAGAAGTTCCTGACTGCAGCTGCTAAAGTTACATATAACAGCAATCAGCAAATACAGGCAAGCAAAACAGACGCAGCCCTCTTTTTCACTTATTCATTGCTTAAATACACGGAGGCATCTTAGGCAGCAGATGCAGTTAATTTTGTCATTAACACAATTTGATGCATTCCGTATCCATGTTAAACCCAATACTAGAAGACCTTCCTATTCTTTAGATCTAAAAGCAGCTGTGAAACAAAATGTATTTATTTTTTTTTAATTAAGGTAGCAGGACAGAATAATTGTGATAGAGGTATGCATTAAGCAGCTACATTTAGGAACTGAAATATTAAATATAACAGAGTATCTTGAGTTATTACAACACAACACAACAGTTAGAGATTTACAGAAAATCCCAGTACTACCAATTGCCACCTCTTTCTGCTTTTCCTTTGGAGTACTTCCTATTGGCAGGCAACACAAATTCCCTTACAACTTTCTTTTAACATCCAAATTGCCCAAATTCGTTTTCAAAATTCATTTTAAAATTGTTCAACTTCCCATAAAACTTCAGTTCACTGGTGCTCCTTTTAAGAATGAGAAATCAAAACACTGAAGAATGTTAGTGTTCAGGCAAGATTTCTATCAATCCAGCACTCAACAGTTCTTTATATCCTAGCTGTTAATGATAAAAAGCACGCATGGCCCAGTGTATAGATAAGAGATATAAGATAAGGGACAGAAATTAATTGTATCAGCACAGGTTTCAAGGAGGTTCAAGTTCAAGCACAAATCTTTTGGTCAGTGGAAAAATACTTTATAAGAGGATTACAATTAAGAATCCATCTAATTTCATGATATCTCATAAGTTCCTAGTTACTATTTTCTATGTTCTTCTTCATTGCTCTTAGAGCCAACATGTGCCCATGAAAGAACTATAAGTTACTGAATAAGCTGGATACTCTGCAACAGCATAGGCATAAACAAAATCTGAGCATCTCAGCGAATCAAGAAATTATACTGTAGAAACTCAACAAGGCCTGAAGAGAATCAGAGCTGGAAAATAGTGATTTGTCACTACTTAGAAAAGGAGATGGTGAAGTCTTCAACAAATTGAGTTCTTCATCCCTAGGGAGATAAATCCTTCACAATGGTTCTGCTTCACTTTGATGTAAATCTGCCTGCAAATAGAGGGGCAGGTTCAGTGAAGTGATCTGTACACTGACCCCTTTATTTCCTACCAGTGGTTGAACTGTAATGGTGCATCTTGCCCTGAAAACCATGTACTCATATCCTCTATAGAATGTGTGGCTATGGTGAATATTTTCTTACAGTTGAGAGCAGAGAAAACAGAGCAAGCAAGGCATACATACATTCCTGTATTATTTCTAGAGCTTAATTTAAGCACATGAGAATGTAAAAGTGTGATCTTCAATCACAAGAGACCCGTGAACCAAGAAGTCTCCAAGAGTGGTCAGTATCAACTGCTCTGGGTAGAGCTATAAGAGCCTCATATGTTTTACTGGAAGCTAAGAGAGCATATCTGGAAGGATCTGACCATGCAAACTCAGACATTATTATGCCTTTTTGAGGTGAGCCAGCCGTATGAGAGAAAGACTTTTCAACTTTAAATATGTCTTTTCAATCATTTTGAAATAAAAAAAAAAAAGTAAGTGCAACTCATTGGCAGCCAAAGGAGAGCAACGCAGATGCAAGCTGAGCACTGTATTTCCAACTTTTGGAAGGTTAATTGATTTTCATGAAAAACCCCTACACATGAAGCTCTACCTTCATTCAAGCCCTGACCCAGGGCAGCTGTTTCCACCACTGCATTCTCGCAGAGTAAAAAACTCCTCTTACTCTTGCCTCTGTCCAGGCTATTCACTGAGCAGAGAGACTGGGGAGCTGGTGATACGGCACAAGTGGACTGGGCCAAGGCAAAGCCCTCTCATCTACTTCATCACCAGGATGGTTAGTTAAGAATGGTTTGTTCTATTCAAGCTGACAAATGAAAGCAGGGAATGTAAATCAGCCCAGAGCCTCGCAAATCTTGGCACTGCAGAGAAGGCCATTAAATGCTTTTACTGATGGAAATGTTTCTGTGGTTTTGCTTGCGGAGGACTGGAATTTCCTACCTCTCTCCACTGCAGCTATAAGCTTCCTTCCCCTTTCCACCTACTGAGGGAAAGTGTCCAGCTGCAGCTGGGCCTTCAGTGGGAGCAGTAAGTGAGCACAGGCCCGTGGGTTGAGCATGTGGTAGGGGAAGGTCTCATGTACATAGTGGCCCAGAGGTGCTGCAGGGAAACCAGCTCCTTTCAGAGGTTCCTGGCCAGGCAGGGGGACCAGCAGGCATAGCTGAGGAAGGGATGTGGCAGGCAATGGGGATGAAGTAGAGAGAGATGAAGAAAGGGGAAAGCAAACACTAGAGCTGTGGGAAATGAGCACTGATCAGGAGTTTGGGGCCAAATGAACCCTAATTGCTTGCTTTTTTTTTCCTTACACCCCAAAAACACAAGAGACAAGTTCCTATACAATTTTTAAGCTCTGTCAGCTTCATGAAACATAGCACACTGCCTTTCTGCCTCCTCAACGTTCTGCTCCCTCTCTCCTGAGCTCCTGGAGGTGAAGCTTTGCCCACCCCATCTCTCCCTGCCATTTGGTCTCCATCCCTTCTCTCTGCTCTTGCTCTGTTGACAGCTTTTACTGCCAATGCCCTTTGATACATAAGGTGGGATTTAGCAAAAGCTTTAAGTATCCACCAAGATTTGCGATTCTTTGGTTCAGCACATTTGATGAATCAGGACCACAAATAGCAACAGCAAAGCGTTAACCAGAAAGCAGCACATTCTTCAGACTGTACAGCCCCATATCTCACAAAATCTGAGACGTTTGTGAAGCAACGAGTACAGAACCGCAGTCAGGAAGCACACCCGTGGCACAGCACTGGGTTCACTGCCGGCTCGTTGCCCTCCTGTAGCCCAGCCTGTGGCCCTGCTTCTTCCCACGCTTGTCTGACAAAGGGCTGGCTGGAACCAGCAGGACATGAGCTGATGGGAAGGGATTAGTGGGCCACTCAACCACCCACCCTGTCATGGATGGTTGAGTTGTAGTGCTGGGGGGTGTGTAGGCTGAGCACATGATAAACACACAGTGTCTCTTCCCCTAATTGAGCACTGTGAGAGTCCTCCTTTGTGCCGTAGGGTAAGACTGTGCAGGTAGAAATTACTACAGAATAGTTCTAGTACAGAAATTCCCACCTATTTCTTCCAAAGTTAGTACTACCAGGGTCTAAGACAAATAGAAACCATTGCAGTCATTCCTAAAGCTGCTGGAGCTGTGAGGCAAGAAGAGGTGAAATACCGGAGTTGAACACCATAATGAGTTGAGTTTGTGATGCTCTCAGCTCCATTCAGTGCTGTTAGCTTCCCCTTCCCGTATTGCAAATAATGGCTTGAAAGCAATAAAGCAGGACATACTGATCTGCACACACTGGGCTTTTCCTCTTGGGACAGCAGTGTGCCTTGGTTATCTTTCCACACACATTACACAGCGAGACAACTGATGGTTTTTCTGACCAACCAAGACATCTATTTAATTATACTCTGGGCAGACTGAAAACTACAAACGGAGATCGCTCAGCATGTTTAGTCTAGCCTTCTTAGAAACAAGTCTCTGAGGGTTTGGAGACCGTTTTTAAGAGGCCTTTTCTCTCCCCTCCCTTCCAAGTGGCTCAGTTGCTTTTGTTAGATTAAAGCAGTCAGGCATCACAAAACCAGGGGGATGGTTTGTTCCTAGGCTCGCTGCTGGGTAATGCCTGGTTTGTGAATGGTAATTCTATAGTTTGTGCTGCTTCAGGACTATAATTGCTTTCTGTCAGCAAAGTGCCATCTGTGGAGGACCTGCTAAGCAATACAGCAACTGTGGCACACAGCCTGATGTTGTGCTTTAACTTGAGGTGATGGGGGCTTTTTGCTGAAATTACACAATTAGAAGGAGCTCAGGAGGTGAAGAGAGAGATGCAGGACAACTGCATAAAGCTCCTTAAGAAGGCTGGGCCCTGTCTTTCACTGGAGAATGGACGTATGTCAACAAAACCCGCTCTGCAGTGAAAGAGTAGAGACTGACTGAGACAGGCAGCATCAACTCCAAAAGCCTCATGTGTGGTTAAGCCCTAGGTCTTCACAATAATCAGCTGAAAGAGAGCTCAGCATTAACAAAATTGAAGGTTTTTGTAGGAAATAAATAGCTTTGTGTCTCATGGCAGAGTGGAAGTCCCAGGGGTAGAACAAATGATAGAGGAGGTTGTGGAGAAGAGACAGAGGAAGCCAAATCTGGAAGAAAGAACTGAACAGACAAGAATGAAAGACGATGAGGTGCAGGGAGGCTTTCTAAGATTTGGCAGTACTCTTGCTAGCCAATTGATTTTTAAATTCAGAGCTGTCTTACAGCCTTGGGTTCATTGATTAAAAAAATCCCATTCCACTCCACAGAGCTATATAGGCAAACGACAAAGACAAGAGACGGACTCGGCAGCATACTCAGAGGTGCTGGCTGAACTGCCAGCACATATAAGAGACATATACACCAACAAAGTCCAGCAAGAGCAATGTGAGACCACTCTGTAATAACCTCCCTCTCTTTCCTCAGGTCCAGGTATATTAGGGCAAAGTATGAAGCCCTTGCAAAAATGTTTTTTTTGCAGTGTTCTTTGGGTTGCAAATCTGAGCTGGGGGAATGTTAATGTTTCATCCCTACTGAAAATGAAACAAAATAGGAAGCTGGTTTGTCTCTGAGGAGCAAACGTATTTGTAGCAAATCCCTCAGAAGCGTTCAGCAGATAGCAAGCATCTGATAGCTTCTGCCGGCATCTTCCATGCCCGTCTCTCTTGCTGGAGCTGACTGCTACAACCTGGGAGCTGCAGGCAGTGCTACAGTGGGAAATAAGGCATGCCAAGGGCAGCTGGGATATGGGGTGTCCATGCTGTTCTTACCCTCCCCTGACTGCCTATTCTGTTATCTAGCTATCTGGTAGCTGATGAATAATCACACGGCAGAAGCTGAGTAGTTTTGTAGGCAAGTTTTTCAGGATATTATTTATTTTAAAATTTCCTGGTCTTTTCCTTAAGCTAATAGCCTAGAAAGACCAAAAACAGAGATGTGGGTTTTTTTCTTTTCTTAGAATATACAGGCAGTAAAAATATTATATGTTGGATAAAATGCTTAGTTTTGAAAATCAAAGTACCCAAAAGTTTTCTTTTAATAAAGCATACTGCTTTATAGATTTTCCCCATAAAACAAGAGTGTTAACAAACTAAAAGTTTCATGAAAGCAGTTCTTTTTGGTTAAAAAGAGATCTAATTTTCTTGGAAGGAAAAAATAAAACCTGAATTTCAACCCAAAGTTTTGACTGGTTTTCTAAGAATCTATGTGCTGAGCTGAAATATATTTGTGTGCAGATGTATATGTGCCACGTACATAGAGGTGACATATATGAAAATAATTCCTTGTATTTATACCTACTATGTCATCTGCTTCATCTCGATTGAAATTAGAAATCTCCTGTGGACGTCTCAGTCTTGTCTCATTGTGTACATGATCCACAATCACTAACCTTAACCAAATGCTTCCATCTGTCTTTTAGAAAAAAAGGACTTTGAAGGGTTCTGTGGAACTTTCCAGGATTAAATGTGTGGAAATTGTGAAAAGTGACATCATCATCCCCTGCCAGTATAAATATCCTTTCCAGGTGAGTCTATCTGTTGGATATACTGATAAGTGATAGTACTTCTTTCTATCTTTCACTAAAATTCTCCTGCACATTGCAATCCTTAATGAACCCGGCACTGAGATGAATATTATCAAAGGAAGACAAAGCAGAGGGAGGTTTGAAATGAACTAGGGGCTCAAAGACTGAGTAATCAGAATTTTACCACGTTGGCGACACTGTTTTTCATGATAATTATAGTGTATGAATTTACACAAATACAGGACAATCTGTTCAACAGATGACTTGAAACAATCTGAGTTTTACAGCCTCGTCTATGGGCCTTTAGGAGCAACAGAAGATGCTGTTGTATGCTGCAAACAGCTGCCAATGAGCAGCCCATTAGGACAGCTCTTAGCCAGGGTTGGGTGGGATCTGCCTGGCTGGGGAAGGCTTGGTGGGGGAACCTCAGCTGCTCTTTCCTCCCTTCCCACATTATAATGCAGCTTTCCTGGTTAAGCATGGATGGGAGAAGGTACAAATGTTCAGATCTGCTTGTTCTGGGTTTGAATTTCCATCCGCATCTCCACATCTCCAATTCTACAGGAAGAACAAAATAAAGTACAAGTAGTGCCGGTACTGGTGAGGTGGTGGCAGAGGCTTCGTTTTGTTGGACAAAGTTCTGCTGAGGTCAGGGGAATTCTGCTTGTATTCCATTTGAATTTTATCCCGGAGTCAACCCTGTGATATTTTGTAAAGCAGTATTGTCCATTTTGTCTGAAGCACCTCAGCTGCACCCAGCTGTAAGCCTTCAGAGGAAGCACCAATGTTGCTTTGTTGTCTCAGTGTGGCTCCTTTGTCAGGTCAGCTCCTTGCAGAGCAGCTGAAGCGAGGATTTTGTGCAGTTGTGCAATGCAAATGGCTATGTTTTCTGGAGATCTGCTTGCTATGCTTTTCAAAATCCATCTTAGTTTGTCAAAACATTCTACAGACACGACAGCAATATCAACAAGAGTGTCTTTAAATGAGTGGGAATTATTCCCCCCCTTGTTTTTATTTTTTTAAACAGAGGTTATAGTTTATCTCTCTGTAGCCTGCAAACAACTGAGTCACATAGCTGTCTGTGTGTGCTTGCAAGGGCATCAGGCCAAGAGATAGCAAATGCTTCCTGTCATTTAAACAGTTATTAACGTTGCCTCATCTACTCTGCTTTAAGCTTTGAAAAAAACAGATGCTATCTTCTAGAAAACTCTGTTTAAAGGCATTGGTTGAAGTTTTTTCAAAGAAGTGTTTGTGCATCAAAGAGATGGGGTCTCGTTTGGATTTAAATTCTTGGGATAAATATTGTAGAAGAAACATAGATTATGTGTTACATCACATTTTAGGCCCAAACGTAGTCATCTGATTAAGTGTCTGAGTCATTTTTGTTCCTGTGATGATTTCACTCCCAAGTCTGAAACTTCACGAATGTTCTGTATTTCTCTTCCATCATTTGCTCATCACTAAGGACAAGGTTATGAAACCAGCATTCTGACTGCTCATTGCTCATCTGCTCAAGTTTATTACTTCCCCACCATAACCCTAGTGAAAGCTATCAAAAAATTTAGAGTGATAGTAGTACAGCGAATCCCCAGGGTATTGCTTGGGATTTATACCGACCAGAAAAGCTAAATTTGTCTCTTATATTTTAAGTGAAGGTGTCTTAAAAGAAACTGCTGAGAAACAGATATCATTTCCCCAGAGGTGCTTCGGAAGAATAGGCTACAACCAGCATGTAGTGGGCTGGCTTCTGTGCAGACTGAAGTTGCAACATCTCCATTCATTACACATCAACAAAAAATTGATAAAAAAATAAAAAATAAAAATTACTCATCTAGAATTCTTTCTTGATCAAGTGTTGTACTCAGTTTTAGATAAGTGAAAGGCACTGAGGTTGTGGGATACCTCTGAACAGGCCCTATGTACTCCACTTGCTCACAGAACCGTTTTGCATGGATTTACATAGTTGGTTGACATGGAGGTTGCTGCCTGTTTCTTTCCAAGGTTTAACCATGCCCAGTACACCCAAGATTGTTTCTAATGTCTGACTCCCATCTTTATTCCCCTCCAGATTGTCCATGATAACTACATCCTGTACGTGTTCGCACCCAATCGTGAGAGCCGTCAGAGATGGGTCTTTACACTGAAGGAAGGTAAAAGAACCACTAAGTCCACTTAATTGTTGAAGTTACTTATCCCGGGTCATTTTTCTCCACAGCTAAAATGCCAAGAAAACATACAAGAGGAGATGATTTCTTACATCTAACCATCATTGGGAACACAGCTATGGAGTCAAATACATTTGCAAATGTTGTGGGTGTGTTTTCAAAAGGTTTGGAAAACTTGGACATGTAATGCTTAATATTCTCTGGGTAGAAGATTTCTCAGCACTGATTAAGAGTTACTTTGTTTAGATGACAACCTTCTTAGAGAATCATGATTATTAAGAAACATTTTTGTGGGTAGCTTTCATTTCCTGTTCACTTCTTGAATTGTTCTGTGGTTCATTACAATGATTCTGAAGTGAAGGTACAATAACTAACCGCTGTGTGCAGAAGGAAGAGGTTGTTTAGTTACATGAAAATTGTACCCTGATTCCCTTGTAGCTTTCTCCTGCTTTGTAACGTGAGCTGCTGTTTAGTTCATTTTGAAAACATTGAGCCTGTTTGAGTTATTATTAAGCTCATGCACTTAGTCTTACCGTCAGTTATTCCCCTTCTAGGGTGTACCTGTTCCAAGTTTCTGCTTTATCACCTCCTCTAGTTGAGCATGTTGAGACAATTTGAGTGGTCAACAACAATTTTATTTGACTTGATCAAACAGAAACAGGATAGGATAAATTATTTTTTGTCTTTTTAAGAAAATTATTATGGCAAATAGTTTCAAACAGAAGGACCTTTGATTGCTCATGCAGAGATTCATAGCTGGCATCTACCTGTGCAAAAATATTTAGAGCTGGTGAATCCCAACTGGTACATCTCCTTCTGAACACCGAGCCAAAGCAGCAGAGTCTGTGTCCTATGTACATACATACTGCAGAGATGCAGTTTGCTATGAGAATCATCAGTACCTGGAGTACCAGGTTTTCTTTCTGTTTTTGAAACCTTCTTTCTGTGGTTTTGGTGTTTAACAGTTTGAAGAGAGAAATAGAGGAGGCTGATAACATTCACAAAGAATAATGGTTCAAAAAAAAAAAAAAAAAGAAGATCCTTTAGTGCAGATTATTTCTGTTCAGTTCTATGTATTTTTCAGAGATTATGTCAGTACAAACAAATCCACTTTTTCCTCCTTTTTTTCTCTTACTCTATCACTTTCCAGAAACCAGGAGCAACAACAGTTTGGTCTCAAAGTATCACCCAGATTTCTGGATAGATGGCAAGTGGAGATGCTGTGCTCAGACAGAGAAGATGGCAGTTGGCTGTATAGAGTATGACCCCACCAAAACTGGTATGAGATTTAAGAGCATCTTGACCCTGAAAATATTTATTCCTAGAAAAATTAAGAGATTAAATCTATCTCGTGCAGAACATGAAAGTAAACCTTGTTACATTTTGATCAAGAGACATGCTGCTTCTTTGGACATTCTTGTTTTGGTTTATTTTTCACCACTCACGTTACTCTTTCTTTTGAATTGATATTTTCCTCCGTGGAATGCTTTGTTCTGTCTGAGGAATGAGACTGAAGCCTAAGAACTTGATCAGCTGTGGTCCTTCCACAAGCTGTAACAACTTTTTAAGATATTTGCGTTCCTTCCCATGTGTCCTATTTTGTCCTTCCCTATTTCCTCTGTAGTATCAATGGCGATGTAAGTGCTGGCAGATAGGGAAGTCAGTCATTTTACAATGAAGACTTTTTTTCCCCTTGTATTTCTGCGATTCCTTATACAACCTTCACATCAGTTTCAAACCCGTGCTACGTTGCTGATAGTCACTGTGCAGGTGCAGCTGTTGGCACACCTTACTCCAAATGACCAAGGCTTGCTATTCTATCTCTGTAGGGTTTGTCTATATCTGATTCAAATTAGCTTCCTTGATTTCATTTCAGCCTCAAAGAAGCCTCTTCCTCCCACTCCTGAAGATAACTGGGTGAGTGCAGCAAGGCGTGCAACGCTGTCCTTAGCGTCCTGTATGTTTAACTAGCAGCAGTGGGAATATGTTTAGTAATGTTCATCATGGAGCAGTGACCTAAAATGTCAACTGTGATAATATTCCCTGGGCTTTTATCTTCTCTTCCTTTTTTTTTTTTTTTTTCCCCCATAAGTTATAAATCAGCAGCAATCCACTGCACTGGGTTCAGTCCTTCAAAGATGGCTTGGTGTTACAAATAGCTTTCCAATGGTGAGATGGTGAGGGAAGCTTCAAAGGTGGTGGGGTTTTTTTTCATTCTGTACAAAGGTAAACTGGGAAAAGGGGTGGATATGAGAAAAGCTGCCGCGAAGAGGAGCAGAATAAGCAGCTTTCCAAACCCACTTGTGGATGGAAAAAGTCACAATAAGAAGTGAGGAGCTGTGAGGTTGTTAGGTCCTTCTAAGAAGAGCAAGGAGATTTTATCACTGTTATCTTTTAACAGGAGTTCAGGAAACATCTGTGAAAATCAGATCAGACAGGGTTAATTCTGCCCTATGCCTAAAAGAAGAACTAGACAACTATTTTCTGTGCATGTGGAATTATGTATGAAAACCACTGCTTGACAATGCTAAAATGCCACTTTGCCAGCGTACCCTCACAAGCTCCTGGGGTGCTCTCCTCGCCTTGAGGTATTGAGTCCAGCAGACTGAGTACAGAGCACACCAGTGTTGTCAGGGGAATGTCATTTCAGAGATCATGCCATTGACATTTATGAACATGAATATGATGAGCCTTTTTCCTAATTGGTGTAGAAATCGTTGCTAAACACAAAGGAAACCTTAGTCATGGCCATATATGACTATGAAGCCCAGAATCCGCAGGAGCTGACATTACAATACAATGAGGAATATCATGTGATTGACAGCTCTGAGGAACATTGGTGGCTGATTCAAGATAAGAATGGGTAAGTCCCTTTTCAACATCAAATTAACAAATCCGAAGTCCAATTTGCTCATCCACTAGCATACATTCTGGCCTCTAGTACAACTTCTGTGAAGTATCTTCTGATACGTACAAGAAAGAGTGATGGAAGGCTCCTTCACTTGGGTACTGCTTGTATCTGGGCAGCTGAAGGAAAAGGACCCAAAAGTTGATTTTTTGAGGAGCAATCCTTAGCTCAGACTGATACTTGATGTCAAACCTATAGGGAAAAACTTGTGGAAACTGGAATGCGCTCTGTGGGGATAACTAACGCAAAAATTAAACTATAGGATCCTCAATATGAACAATGACAGACGCCATGCATTATTTCTCCTCAGTTCTCCTTATTTATCTGGGCTGGGGAGGATATCAGTTCTATCACCCAGGAACCCTACAAAACACATAAAACCCAGCATTTCTGTCATGCAAAGAACAAAGTTTCTGGCCAGCAAATCTTTCAGGGCTGACTCCCACAGATGCAGAGAAAATCCTGTCTGTAGCTCACACGTGCTGTGTCACATTTTCACAGGCATGAAGGCTATGTGCCAAGTAGCTACCTGGCGGAAAAATCACCTGAGAACCTGCAAATATATGAGTAAGTTGTGCCTATGTTTTCGTTGTAACTCTAAATGCTGGATTTGTTACAGAAGCTGCAAACCTCAAAGGTCCCTACCCCACACCGTGTTGTCACTTTTGCTGGAGACTCTCAGTGCAGAGGTTTTTCAGCAGGAACTTTAATAACCTAGAAATGCTGACATGCAGTCTTTTGCTGTTTTCAGATGGTACAATAAGAACATCAGCAGAAGCAAAGCAGAAATGCTCCTCAGGGATGAGGTAAGTTGGTGTTTACGCACAGGTCAGATGGTGATAATAATTAATTAATGAGAACTGAGGAGCAGCCCAGGAGTGCTGCTTTGTGCAAGGGCAAACTCAGTGCCAGGTCCCTGCTGTGCTGCTGTCCCTGGGCCATGCATGGCATGGAGCTGGTGGGGATACAGGCACCAGAAGTCCCCGACACCACAGCAGCCAGGGGCGGGCAGCGAGCTGTGCCACCCTCGCCCAGGGCAGTGAGATGATGGAAAATGCTTTTTCAGAACAGTGTTGGCTGAAAACTCAGATTGTAGCTCATCACAACTCTGCTGGAGGCCTGAGAATGCCAGTAGTTCTCTGAAAATTGAACTAATCTTGTGCTGGGGTATTTTGGGTGAAAGCCAAAAGTATAGGTTGGGGTTATGCTTAGCTCTGTGTATGTACGTGCACGCATCTCTCATCTTTCAGTAGAGACAGAGTTTTCCAGTGAAGATTGTCATGCAAATAAAAAGAGTACCCTTCTTGTTCACATTTTCCACACAAACACAATGTTAGTTTTTACAGTGTCAGCTCTTACACTGACAGGAGACCCAAATAAAATGCTGAATGACAGTACTTTATGAAAATAGGAGCTTATTTTTGTGCGGTTTAAAATAATCTCTTATCTCCTATGAACTCCTACAGGATGTAACTATGCAGTATTGAGTGAACTTATTTTTCCTTCTGATCCTTCCATCGCAGCTTTTCTGTGGCTGCTACCCCTGTTTGGCTGCAGACACTTCTGGTTCAAAACGTCCCACACCTCACAGCTCCCACCAAGCACGCAGCCAAGCACATGAGTGGTCTCTGGCCAGTCTTGCTCCCACATGAGAGGGAAGGGAAGAATGGTACTGAAAGGAGCTCAGCAGAATGCTACCCCCAACTCTCTCTACCTGCGCCAGCAAGAGGCTGAGACAGACTGCACTTGGTGGCTTAGCCTTGCACCACGTGCTGCGGGTGGGATTTGTCTGGTAAAGCTGATAAAGCTCCTTCCAGCTTTGTCAGACAAAAGACAGTCACAGGTTGTTGCATGTCTGCTGTCAATATTAGCAGTGTTGAAATGAAGGAAGTCTACTTTTTGTTTTTATATATAGAAAAGGAGAGAGGGTACATATAAGTGAAGGGATTCCAACAGGTAAAGCAAAGCAAAAATAATGAAGCATTTGAGGTGCCAGATACAAAATCATCTTTATTTGCAAACATAAAAAAAATTACATTTTTTATTATCAGTGTATAGTCGGCACAGCACATTGCATCCTAACTGTTATGATAAATCTCCTCTGCTATCTGATTCGTTAGTGTTCGGCCCTGCAGGCCTATGGAATGTTTTAGCATTCAGATGAGTAGAAAACAATTACAGTGAAAAATTAGAAAGGAAAATTGTTCTGTGAGTGCCTGAGTAGAGGTAGCCTGCTTTCCTAAGCAGTTATACTTAGATATTGGTTGGCTGGTGTACCTGTGAGCACAATGATCTCGTCCAAGCTTTTCCTATTTCTGGTACATTGGTAAATTATCTCTCCTATGCTCTCATATGGATTCTTTGGTGTTAAATAAGTAGCACCTTCATCCTGTAACTGCTCTCTGTGGAGGGCACTCCACGGGGTTTGCCTTTCCACTCAGCTGCCCATTTTCGTTGAACTTGTCTGAAATTAAGATCACCAGTGTTCTCTCAGACAAGGTTGAAAGCAATCAAAATTTCTAGAGGAGAAGCTTGGAGGAACAGAGACCTGCATTCATGTGTGCCTACACATGTGCCTACACCCACACGCACTCAACATGATTGCATAAGTCCCATTTCCTCAGGAAATCAAGCTAAAAATACATGGCAGCCAAGAGAGATCAGCTGGGTGTACCTGCAGTCCCTGGGCTGAGCATGGAGTGGCTGAGAGCTCCTTTATTTCCGCCATCTTTAGCAAATCCTCATGTCCAAGCAGTAGACAGGGCTGAAGCGAGCAGAGCTTTGCCCCTGGCCTGCTTCTTTTTCTGTGATGTCTCTAACCAGTTTTCTCTCCTCTGATTTTATTACAGGGTAGAGAAGGTGCCTTCATGGTGAGAGATTCGAGGCAGCCTGGCATGTACACAGTCTCTGTTTTCACCAAAGCATTGAGGTACAGCTGAGCTCAGCAGCTTTTCACATAAATTACATCAATGAAATGGCTTCTATGAGAGAGTAATCTCTGTAGTTGATTTGGCATCATGAAGATACAGCAGAAGGCTCATTAAAATGATAGAGAAAATGCTTCCAAAAAAGGCAGAAGAGTTAGCTGCCATTCGCAAAGCAAAGCATATTAAAGGCTCTACTTCACTCTGCATCAAAATAAGTGCCTATAAATAGTCCCTTAGACATCACCAGGCTTGTAATTTTGTTGAAATTTCCTTCCCAACCGAAGTGCCTGCAGGATCAACACAGGGTATGTGCTGGATTCATCTGAAGTGGATAATACAGGACCGTTGAAAGGGTTTCTGTCATGGGGCAGAAAGTTTTGTTTCAGAACGAGACAGAGGAATATAGTACTCAACCTGTTCTTATCGAGAAACCTCAGCCTTTCTAGAGTTGAGACTATCAGTGAGAGGGAGAACACGGAAGTACAGTTTTCACTATCGATTGCAGCTTACTCCTCACTCCCCACCCATTCATTGTAAGGAAGGTTGTCCCATTTCTTTGCCCTCTCCTCTTCCATCTCTACCCCAAATTCTTATCTTTTTTGCTGTAACCTAGTTTTTCTCAAAGAAAACTTCATATTTTTCAGCACGGATAACAATCCTGTTATAAAACACTACCACATCAATGAGACAACTGACTTTCCCAAGAGATACTATTTGGCAGAAAAACACGTCTTCAACTGCATCCCTGACCTCATCAACTACCACCAGCACAATGCAGGAGGTAAGTGAATGCTGATGCCAGCTGGGGAAGTTGCTCTTTCTCCATGTAGCCAGGTGACTGTTCTCAAGGAAGGAAGGCTCTCAATCCCTCCATCCTTACAATGAAATGTTACCCTGGCACTTGAATGTCTGTAAAATGGCCATCTTGGCTAAGCTTCCAACTTCTTCATTCTGGGAATCCTTATGAGTATGACTAATGCAGATGTCATACAGACAAACAATAGAGAGTCCTTTCATTCTCAGGAGTCCATGGGAGTGTGTCAGCAACTGCTAGACAAGCTACTTGCTTGAGATAAACTGCAGTGCCTTCTTGCCCTGGAGGTGGCATATCCCTGGGCCTTGATTTGACACAAGGTTAGGGGCATGGCCAAGATCCATAGCCAAACATGGGAGTCATCAAAGACTACAGCTCAGAGTACCAAGGGAAACCGTGGGCTTCAAAAATATAAATGTATAATTTGGAATTTCATCAGTTAATATAGACTCACACTTGCTGTCAGAGCAAGAATGAAAAATAAGCTGAAACTGATCAGAATTGGCTTCCCTTGAGCAGGCAGGAAATCACACTGAATAGAGATTCAGCTGCCCTCAAGTGGAGCTGAGAACTCAGTACAGTAAATCTGCTGACTCCCTTCTGGGGAGAAGAACAGCCACACTTCCCATAACTGTGACAATAACTGGAACCCATCTTTCCTTCTGTTATTCAGGTCTTGTTACTCGTTTGCGGTATGCAGTGTCTTCTTGGAAGAAGAAGGCCCCAATCACTGCAGGGCTGAGCTATGGTATGGAGTTACTCTCTTCACCATATGGGAATCACACACCTCCTTGGTTATCTGGGTGAAGCTGAATATCCCCATGGAGAATGAAAAATTCTCATGAGGCCATCAGTATAATGATTTTCTTCAGATCTTTACATTGCACAATTCCAAACATTATTGTAATTCTTGGGAGCATCAAGAGAACTGAGAAACATGATGTGCATAGTGGTATACACATATGCTAGAAACAATCCTCCCTGAAGAACTGGATAGACAAAAGAAATAGAGGAAAAAATGGGAATGCTGTTATTCTGGTACATGAACTGCAGCATGGACTAGTGAAATGAGCCACCAAAAGTCATACGGATGATTTAAGTCAGAGTCAGAAACTCTCACTCAGACTCCTGTCTTCATATTTAACCCACAAAAGATTTTTCTTTGACATTTTTCAGCTAGATTCTTACTCTTTCTCTTACAATCAACAGGAAAATTGGTCATTAATCCCTCTGAACTCACCCGCGTGCAGGAAATAGGCAGTGGTCAGTTTGGGGTGGTTTACCTTGGCTACTGGCTGGAGAAGACAAAAGTTGCCATAAAGACCATTCGTGAAGGAGCGATGTCTGAAGAGGATTTCATCGAGGAGGCTAAGGTCTTGATGTAAGCAGTAGATTCACCACAAAAGCAGACCCTGTACTCAGTAAACTGAGCCAAAGCGTAGTGATAATGTTCAGGAATATGAATGGGGAATTTAATTTTGCATTATTTACTATCTGGCTAAATAGTATAGAGAGATGGTATAGAGAATCCTGTGAGCTCTGGTGGTTACAAGGGAATGCAGTTCAAACTGCAGGTGAATTCCTGTGCTTGTAAGTCCATCAATATCCAGAACTGTCTTCTAGATCTTTGATACTCTAGAAGGCAGGGTTCATTCCTAGTGCATTTTGGAGAGGCAAGTGTTTTTGTCAGAAATAATCAGAGTAAGACATATCCAAATTTGAGGAAAATTTTATTTTAAAAGCTTGCCTGCTTTTTTTTTTGTTTGTTTGTTTTTATTTGCACAGCTGACAATATTTGCAGATGATATTATTGCTTTTATTTGTACTTTTTACATCTCTCTCTTCAAAGTAGGAAGAAACAATTTTTTTGTAGTTTGATTGGATGATTATGAATGCAGAAATGTCTTTTGGTGATCATTACCGTTGAAATGAGATATACTTCATGCTAAGCAGCTTGAAGTTGGAGCTGGTCTACATATTTTCTCTTTTCTGTGTTCATAGTTGGTCTTTGCAGAGAGAAGAATGCAACAGGGTGACAAAACTGGTCATTTTCTGTAAGGACAGAAAGTACTGAGCAGACTTCAACCTCTTTTTCCACCTCCTCTCCCTGTCCCACAGGAAGCTGTCTCATCCCAAACTAGTCCAGCTTTATGGAGTGTGCTTTGAGAACACTCCCATATGCCTGGTGTTTGAGTTCATGGAGCACGGCTGCTTGTCTGACTACCTCAGGAGCCAGCGGGGCAGTTTTTCAAAAGAAACCCTCCTGGGAATGTGCCTAGATGTGTGTGAAGGAATGGCTTATCTGGAACAAAATTCTGTCATCCACAGAGACCTGGTACGTTGCCTCCATACAGACATCTCCACTCTGACTGGACTTTCTCTCTTCATTAATTTCAGCTTTCACGCTCCTCCTGCCTATCCACTGGCAGAGGAACAATATCTCCTCTTTTTGCAGGAGCAGCACCAAAGCTTTAGAAAGAAAAAGCATCCTCTGTAAAGCTGATAAACCTGTTTCCCTTTGTTGTGTTTGGGAGAGAAGAAACGAGAACATAAATTTCATCTCTTTGTCTCAGTGGACTCTCTTACTTCCCACAGCTCACAGAATCTCATCGCTTTTCATGTCTAAAACAGCAAAGATACCAAAAAGACCTGTTCTTACATAGGCATAAACAACATGCATTGCTGATAAAATAGTTTTAATTGCACTGGTCAGTAAGCTGCCTCATTCACTTCTGCCATTTTAATGTGGGACCGTGGGCAGCTGTGGATATTTCAGTCTTTCTCTGCCCTTTCTGGGCAGCAAAGGCATGCATCAGACTGATGGCTGAATGGCTTTGCTGGCAACAGAGGCACACTGGCTGTAAAATGTACAGAAAGCATTAGGAATTAAAGTTCTTGCCTTCTCTGTATAGTAGGATACCACTCTGATTCTTCTATTTTGAAGCACTGTGTAAAACAGGATAAGAGCATTGAAGTGGCAGTGATAGTCTTTCAGGACTGACCTTCTGCCTTTTCTGTTTTTGTAGGCTGCTAGGAACTGCCTGGTGGGGGAATCTCACGTGGTCAAAGTGTCTGACTTCGGGATGTCAAGGTAATGCCACAGGGGCTGCACACATGGGGCCGTGGTGAGGTGAGGTACTGGGGCTGCTCAGCATGCTCCCTTCTTCTCCTTTTCCAGGATTGTTCTCGACGATCAGTATACCAGCTCCACGGGGACCAAGTTTCCAGTTAAATGGTCTGCCCCAGAGGTTTTCTCCTACAGTAACTACAGCACCAAATCAGACGTTTGGTCGTTTGGTAAGAAACCCTCATCAGAATGGAAAAAAAAAAAAAAGAAAAAAAGAAAAAAAAAAAGAAGAAATATCAGCTAAATATCAGCTCAGAAGGACCTAGGGGCTTAGTGCTAAAGTAAAATGTTCTAAACACTACATCTTCAGGGTTCCAATGGCGTTTCACTTGAATAGTAGCTTGGAAAATCAAGCCTAAATCATCTAGGTGAAAGGAAGAAAGGAACAGTAAACCACCTACACACTCTGAAGCACTCCAGATACTGCCAATATAATAATGTATTGTACCCATACAATGTGATATAATACCAAGAAACAATCTCTGTTTTATGATGCTACTGAATGAGTAACCAAGAAAATGTAGGAGAGTCAGAAGGTTTCTAAGAAAAAAGAAATATAGACATTTAGGCATTTCATCTCTCTGATCACCAGTCCAAAGCACTGAAGCTTCATTCAAACCCTCTGCCTCTCTAGAGTTTGTTTTTGCTAACTTTGTTGGCTTTCTGTTGATCTGAAAATATTATTTCAGTGCTGACCTTTTCTCACCTAATTTCTCACTCCCCAGTGCATTGTTTTATGATTTGCATCTGTTCGATCTCCTTTCTGGATCCTCATAGATAAGAAAGCTGCTGTATGTTTTTTCCCCACAGCCGTTGGCACTGGAGATAACAAAGGCTATTCCCTGGCCTGTTGATCTGGCACATTGATGTGCCTGGCCCACCTCCAGCTAACATGCAAATAGTGGCAGTGCAGAATGAATCGGTACAGTGTGTGGAGCACGGCACACAGTCAATGGGGTGCCACTCAGCTCCGTGCCTCGCAGTAAATAATGCAGGATTATACCCTTGGCTAGTCTGTGCTTGTGAGCTCTGTGCTTCCCTCTGCCCTTCCTAGTTGTAGTGTGGTTGATCCTGGGTGAAGTGATGCATCCCTGGGGTGGGTTATGAGCGGTGTGGTGGGAGCTCCTTTGAGAACCCAACCCAGAGATGCTTCCAAAGCACCATTCCTCTTCTGGGTCCCCTGGCGCATGGAGGAGGCTGTCAGCACTTCCCACATAACAGCAAGGGGCAACACTGCCAGCACGGCCAGCTCAGACACCTCACAGCAAAGTGGCAGTGACATGGGACAAGATGATACCTCGCTAAGAATGCTCATGTGCTTTACAAATCAGGAACCACCTGAGTGGCATTTCACATTTAGGGCCCCTGTAAGAGCCAAATGCCTCCAAAAATTACAACCCAGCCAAGCTGGGTGGAGTTGGCTCACACCAGTGTCAGGGCTCAGTGAAATAGCTGTGAGCTGTGTGTGCATCAGTCAGCCCTCCATGAAATCTGCAGGCACCAATGCAGTACATCTGTCAGACTCATTATCTGCCCCTCCAGTGGGGTCTGCATAAGAGGATTCCTCCGTCATCTCATGGTCTCATGACTGTGAGAAGCTTTCTGCTCCTCTGCTCTGCAGTACATTCATCCCTTCTGCCAGGCCTGAAGTCCTGCTGTGCCCATGAGAACAAAATGGGTGGGAGAAATTCCCAGTGTTGGGAATTTGCACACTGGGGCAGTGCAACTGTTTGGTGTTCAGCAGAGCCAATATCAATGGTGAGGGGCTGCAATCTCATTGCACCTCCCTGTTTGAAGAATTAGAAGCTAGAAAGCAAGCATTCTTTACCAAAGCTGACTGCAGTGTTATACAACTCTGTGTCAGATCAGTCTGTCTGTCTGTCTCTCCTTTCTTTACATTGTGAACACATTTTAACACCAGATAACCAAAGAAAGCAAGCCTAGTAATAACAGAAGAACTTGTATTCGCTTTATCTGCAGACCTTTTCTGGTCTGATGGCCAACTCTGGCCAATGTCCACAGTTGTTTTGTCTTTGCCTATCATCTACTGCACTGGATAAGCACAAGTTTCTGTACTGCTCTGAGCAGTAATCATAGGAAATTATATGAGTGTTCAGGAAAAGTGAAAATATATGCTACAATCCTTTGAAATTCCACCATGACTGCACTGCACAGCTGTGTTAGGCCCTGATTTTTCTGATGCGTGCTTCAAATCTGAGCAAGAATGCTTTTTCAAGTAACAGATACCAACACTGCACTGCAAAGATGAGTGGGAAAGGGGCTGTGGGCCTGCTGAGAATGTTATGTGTGTCATTGTAATTGTTCCCATTTGTTTGCTTTAGGAGTGCTGATGTGGGAGGTCTTCAGTGAAGGCAAAATGCCCTATGAGAATCGCACCAATGGGGAAGTGGTGGAAGAAATAAATGCAGGGTTTCGGCTCTACAAGCCCAAGTTGGCCTCCAAGGCTATTTATGAGGTGATGAGCCACTGCTGGAGCATGGTTAGTATTTCACTGGAAAAGCACTGCTTCCCAACAAGAGCTCTCTCCTCTTTGGAGTTTAGGAGAGTTTAAACCTCACATGCTAATACAAGATACAGTGCTGGAGATGAGGCACTTTGTAGCTACCATCTGTGTTAGCAAGATGAGTTAAACCTTCAGGTATTTGCCTTTTATTTAAGCTGCTGTCTCTATAGAATGCATAGACATCACTGAGAAGTCTGTACAGTGCACCTAACTCAAGTTAATTCAGCATTCTGCTTCCTAAGAAAGCTACGAATGAATGGTGCTGAGTTTTAATGTGGATGGTAAAAATGACAGCCTGCCCATTACAAAGTACTTAGTGTCCTCTGGGGAAAATTCCCATCAGTAGAGAAGAAACATGGTGCAGAAGGAACATCATTCTTCCATTGGCATTTTTTTCTATAAGAATGGATTTTGTTTTTGTTAACACTCACTTTCTTCCCTTTCTAACCTCACCATACCCCCCACACTGACAATAATATTCTCTCTTTCTCTCCTTCACTCAGAGAAAAGAAGACCGTCCATCCTTTTCTCTTCTGCTTTATCAGCTGAGTGAAATTTCTGAGTTTGATCTGTAATCATGGCACTGGCCGCTACATGAAGCTAAGAGAGTCCTGAGAGGGCAGATGGCTGGATTTTCCCCGCACAAAGCATTAACATGAATCCTTCCACCATAGAAACTTACTGTATGCCTGAGGAGAAGCAGAGGGCAGAAGCCTGTACTTCCAGACAGACGAGACCTTCCCAGGTCTTCCATAGCACAGGCAGACATGGGGTTTGGCTTGGCCAAGAATGTTGTTTGCATCTTCCAAACAGAACCAGCAAATGAGCAGAGATTCCTGCAACATGTAACACAGCAAGTGTACTTCCCATGAAGATGCAGCCTCAAAACTACGAGATCTGGCATTGATGTTCCAGTTCTGCAAACTCCCAAAGGTCTCCCCTGGGGAAAAACCCTATCTTTGACTAAGGAGACATTTCCATGGCTCTCTAATTCAGAGTGGGCTGGACCTGAAAGCTCTGAACAGAAACAAGCCTGGGATACAGAGGAACAGGCTGGATTTAGTGACTGCATATTTCTGATGCTGACAATTTAAGGTGGTTTTGTTCTCCCTTGACATGACTTCCTCTCAAACTGTGGCTTAACAGACACAGGATTCTGATAGCCCAAAAGCTGAAGAGGTGTCTGCAGTTCGTAAGTACGAAACAGGAAAAGCAATGTGTTAAAGAGTATCGAAATTCTCTCAGATTTCTACAGTGAGTGGGAAAATGGGACTCTGACACACATCTAGATGTTCTGGGGAGAAAAAAAAAACTCAAATCTGAAAGTTTCTATTGATGTTTTTTTCTTCAATCTTTCTAAATCAGAAGACAAATAATAGCCTCCACCAACTTCCTCTAGATGAGCATGGAGGACATGGCAGGGCAGAGTGCTGTGTGCCTCCAGTCCAGGAGCAGACAGGATCCCGTGCCAGGGAGAGGCAGAGGAACCTAATCCCAAACAAGCGTGCCATGAGGAGGAAACACGCAGAGTGTGTGATCAGTGCACCAGTGCTAATGAGAAGTTTTACTTCAAACAGTAACTGAATCATCCCAAGTAAAGACTCTTCCATCTCTTCTGCGAACAAACTGGTCAATCTTCTAGGGAATGATCAAAGAAAGTAAGTCTTATGCAAACAGACAGCCTCGGTGCTCCAGGAGCTCCACAGCATGCAGTGAGAGCAGAAGAAGGTATGAGCAATATCCATCTGTTGGTACTTCAGTTAACATCCACATCTCCACTGCAGGACAGACACTGATTTGACATAACTGACCTCCAAACCTGAAATGTGGGTGTCAGTGTCCTGCAGCATTTGTAAATGGGATCAGGACTTTCTGCTAAGCATTAACAAAAACTCGAGAAGTTAAAAGGACTCACAGATGATATGTGCATATATACGAAATGTGTTTTTGATGTTTCTGTGGGCAAGCTAGGACACGGGTAAACTTTATGTGACAGCAGTTTACAGAAACTTTGAGGTTGAAACTTCTAGCAGCAATTCCTTGTGTTGTTACAGAAGTTCAAAGATGTTTGCCAACAAAAATGGAACAAGGAAATACTGTAATCCCATGATCTCACATATCCTGTGTCAAACTATTTCTTCATAGGAGGTTGAATTTCTGGTGTTTTTCAGATCTATGGTTCAAGAGTAGCTTTTAGGAGTCAGAATCCTTTCAGGTTTATAGATACAGGCAAGGCATAGTTCCTGCCATATAGACCTTCCAACTTTGCTTTATTTCCACATTATTTACTGTGTTTTGCTCCAACTAATACCATCCAGAGTGACTCTCCCAAGCAAGGTGAGTCCTAACATTCAGACCAGAGGATGTCAATCCAAAGCACAGGGTCAGAGTGCCACCTTCAAGGACTTCCACAGAAACCTCTTAGCAGTCTGAACCAATACGTGGAAAATGAGCATCTATAAAATATCTTTGAATTTTTGCCTATGGTGAAGTTAAGCTAAGTTTCTCTCTCACGTCCTTTCAGTCCAAGTTAGCCTGTTGTCACGTCCCCGTGGTGCTAAATTTGGCATTTGGGCAGTGAAGTTTCCAGCAGCCCTACACATGTTGAACTGCACGCTTACAGCTAAGTGGGAGGCCAGCTGGCTGTAACCCCATTCTCTCCCCTGCTCCACTCAGACAATCTGAACCACCGCAGGGCACTCTGGAATGGCTTTTCCCTGAGCAGAGGCGCTCAGCCTGGGGCAGGGCTATCTGCATGCTCACAAAGCCAAGCTTCTGGCTCATTGGGAGCAACCAGGGATCTGATGAGACTGAGGAAGCTGCTATTGGGTAGCAGCACTATCGCTCTTCTAGGAAACATTTCTGGGATTATATTTATGTTTGATAAGATAAATGTAATATTTATTAGCTCGGGAGCACTGCACAGAATAACATTGTAATGTCATATGTTTGGTCTTCTTTAGCTGTATTTCTGTGTACACAATATGTATTTTTACAGACAATAAAATTACTTTGTCCCATCTGTGGTTTTCACTATATGTTAGCAGTAATGCAAAAACCATTCGTGTGCTTTTATAATTGAACAGCCTGCCCCTTCTCATCCTTCCCACCAAGAAGCAAGCCAGCTTTCTGAAGTATCTCCATTCCCCAGAGCTCTGGGGTTACATGACACGCTGGGTTCATGGGGTTAGGAAGTGTTCATAATCTCAGCAAATTGGGTAACGTACCATATGGACAGACAGATTTCCAAGTCTAAATGTCAGGTGTCATGGCTTTAAGTTCTCTGGGTCCTTCTAAAACAGGGTTACTAATATCCAAGTTCTCCCACAGGTATTTCCCCACTAATATTTATGAGAGACTTCAAGAATCTGAAAAGGATAGTGCCATAATGTGACAAATGCACGGTGGTAAATCTGTATACCATGTAGATACCTGCAGTGGTGTGGGGCCTGCCCCTCACTGCCAGTCCTTCCTTCCAGCAGTGACCTACCAGATGAATGCAAGGAAGCTCATTCATTATTCAATGATCTAAGAAAGTGCAGAGTAGAAAATTAAAACAATATCATGACACTCATAGAATTCCCATCACCCTGAACCTGGCAGATAATGGGAGCAAGGTTAAATAATATTAAAGAAAGAAACAACAATTTTTACTGCCATGTTTTGTTGGACCGACTTTGTTTCGCCCACGGTCTCAGAGCAACGTTAGCTTTTAGATCTCTCGGACCTGCAGTAATAATGCTCACTCACTGAATTTTTCTGACAAGCAATAAATAGTAGAAAGGGGAATGATGGCTACAGAATATTTGAGTTAGAGGTGAGAGAGGAGAAGTTCTACACAGGGGACGGAGAAGGGTCTGCTCCCAGAGATGCTATTAACAGAATTTTCCAGGTGTGGGTCTGTCTGCTAACACAAAGACTGTTTCTCAGACTGTCTTTCTCCTTCTGCAGCTTGCAGACCCCAGTACCCTCAGCCCACTGCATCCATTCATCTGAGAGCAGCAGAGCTATAGGGCAGATCCAGTGTCCAAGCTTCCCTGCAGAGCCAGCCAACACCCCTGGGGAGTCTGAGTCTAGAGCAAACTCAGCCCCAGGAGGGGTTTCTGTGATCCAGGGGGCAAGCAGCAGCCCACTGTGAGCAGAGAATGGTGCTCTTGGAAAGGCACACTGTCAGGGGAGCTAAGGAAATTTATCTAGATTATATATATATATATTTCAAGACCTTCAGTGGTCCTTGGGTATCCATCGATGTCTTTCTAGAGGCAGCAGCAGGAGCTGGGAGAGCTGCCGGAAAATGACCGACGCCCCGCACAGGGCTTGCATCAATGACCACGTGGAGCTGCTGCTCTGGAGGCTGTACGAGGTCCAGTTTGGATTTCACGCTGGATCTGAAGAGCTTTAGAGAGCAGCATGAGCAGAAGGACAGGAAACTTGTCCGTGAAGAAATGCCAGATGCCCAAAATGCCGAAAGGAAGATCTTCTGGATGCAGAGCTGACTCAGACAAGGCTCGAAGCTCCAAGCCAAGGCACTGATTGCCTCCTGCTTTAGGTCCCTTCCACGCTCAGGTTTCTGCTACGCAGCAGGCTGTCAGGAGCACGGTAGGTAAAATCTAACGGCGGTACAGCTCCGCGAGGGGCAGAGAGGCTGCAACCCGAACCTCCGCAGCAGCGCGACGGCGAATCCCGGCCGGGCTCTGCCTTCCCGGGGCCCCCACCGCACTCTCCGAGTGCCGGGGTCCCGGGGGGGCTGCGGTACCCCTCCTGCCCACCGCTCTGGGCCATCCCCGGCGGAGGGGCGGGGATGCGGCCCCACGCATCCCCCGGAGGAGGAGCGCACGGCTCCAGCCCTTCCCGCGGCGGGGGCCGGGGCTCTCCCCCCGCCGCCGCCGCCGCCGCCACCTCCACCGCCGCCGCCGCGCGGAGGGGCCGGCGGAGAGCCGCGGAAGTGCACTTGCTGCAGCCATTTCCTGCTCTTTGTGCGGGAGGCGCGGAGCATCCGAGCATCGCCGCCCCGAGCTCCGAACCCAGCGCCAGGTGAGCGGCGCGGGGGTGGGCGCTGCTGCGCGGGGGCTGCGCGACCTCAGCCCTTCGCGGCCCGGGGCTACGCTCCCCGGTACCACCTCGGGGGACATAGCGGGGCCGGGGGTGCCCCTGCCGGGGCAGGTGCTGTAGGGCAGGGCGGGCGGCCCGGCGGGGCCGGGATGTGCAGGATGTATCCCATAATGCTCAGGGCTACCTGCAGCGTTTATTGCAAGGCTCTGGAGGAGGAGGGGATGGGAGGAAGGGGAGAATTGCAAAATAGCAAAAATAGGAAAATAGCACAGATCGCCTTCCCTTCCCTCCCCCCCCCCCCCCCCCCCCCATCGTCGCACCGCGGGAGGGGCATAAAGCCAAGCCCCGGGCCCGGCGGGCGCTGCAGGCCCCGCTGCGAGCGGCAATGGCAGCCGGGGGGCGGCGATGCTCCGCGGGAGCAATGAGGCCGGAGGGATGGGGGTTGGGGGGGCAGGCGGTCTCGGGGTGAGGGCTGAGTGTAAGCGCCGGGCGTGGAGTGATGGCAAAATGGTGAGCAAAGCGGCCCTTCCCGTGCGCGGGGCCGCCTGCGAGCGAGATGCATCTCTTTCTATTGAACTTCGCGGCCGAGGATGCTGCTGGAAACCCTGTGCCAGTGCCATCCGCATCCTACCTGAGCAGGGAACGCGGCAGGAAATCTCAGTGGATTGAGGGCTTGGAGGGGAATAAGGAGGAAAAGGGGGCACGTGCTGGAACCCTACTGTCTGATTTGAGGAAGGGGCCGGTTTGTGTGCCATTAGGGACGCTGCCAGCAGCAGAGCTTGGCCTCTTCGCCATCTGCTGCTTTCCGCGGGGGTTCTGGCCTTGGCCTCAGATCACAGCCGTTTCCTGCAATTAGGATGGGCTGCACCCCAGCACCCCTCCTGCCCCACACCCCTGCTTTGCACGATGGCAGTTGTTGTCAGAGGTTGGTCACTGCCAGCAGAGACCGCCTGCTGTGATGGTGTTTGTCGCTGTGTGTAATTCTGGGGCAGTTCCCTACAAAGGATCATTCCTTTCTCCTTTTCTCTGTACAGCTAATTGCTATTAATGAAGCCCGAGGAATATGGAAAAGCCTTCCATTTTCTGACTCGGGTCTGGAGCAAAGCTCAGTATCCTGATATCACAATAATAATTTTATTAACAAACAATTATTGTCTTTGCACAAAAAGAGGAAGATCACTTCTGGAACATTACTAGTTATCAAACTACTAACAACACTGTTCTGTATGATATTATCGCCCAAGAAGTGCTTTGACTGTCAGGAAAGGATCTTGCTCACAAACTTGCTCTAAATTTCTCAGCTATATTGGAAATGCAGTTTCCTATAGCAGCCTTCTTCATTGGCCAGAAATAAATGAAGTTATTCTACAAGAAATAAATTCCAAAATAACGATGTTGCTGAGACAGAGATACACAGATGTCTGGAGCTCAGCCTTAGTGGGATGGCAGCAAATTTAGAGTGCAAATGCAGACACAAGGAGCGGTGCAGTTTGGCTTCCTTTTTTTTGTCAGGAAGGGTAATTTCATGGTTATTAATGGCTGTGGCTGTGGAGGGCAGCAGCCCAGCTCTGCTCATCCTGCCTGTGTTGATTTGCTCATGCAAAGAACCTCCTGACTGTGGTGGTTGCGATTCCAAGTAAATCTTACAGTATGTGAGGAGGGTGTTGATGACATGCGTCCTACAACACAGGGGATGTTAACCCTGTGCTTCTGGGGCAAGAGTATAACAATCCTTTTGCACCCTGGAATTGTTCTGCGTTACCAAAATCCATCGCTGGCCAGCAGCATGTATCCTCTTGCCACGAGGCAATGGGCACCAAAAATGTGCTGCTATGTACCCAGGATTTCAGCCTGCTGGGGTGGTTGCTGGGCCAGGATGGTTTCTGACCATGAGTAAAATGATTTTTTGGAGTAAGAGGGTGAAGCATTATCACAGGGCCTGATAAGTTAACGTATCTTTCCCAGGTTGTGCAGCTGAAGCAGAACACCAGATCCCTGGGAGGTGACCAGTTGTTTTCCTCCTTTTCCTCCATGTTACCACCTCTCCACCAAAAGTCATTTTGCAGCAACTCACCCCAGGCTTTCAGGGCTTGGACCTCAGGTTACTGCCAATCTGCAGGGCAATTTCTGGTGCCTCTCCTGTGCTTGGCAGCTCCTGCAGCTCAAGCATGGGTGTCTGCTGTGGGAGCAGGAGTGCTGAGCACCCAAAGCAGCCTGTTCCACTTCCCCACAGCTCTCAGCTGTGCAGCTGCAAAGCCAAGCACACATGGATGCAACATACTCATTATGGCCCCGCTTTCAAAAGTCTTCCTTTGTTCCCCCAAGCTGCCCTAACAATGAAGTCTCCTTTGTTCCTCTTGCTGTGAAGATGATGATATTGCAGAGATAAGGAAGGTAGGACCTGGCTGCAATGGAAGCTCAGCCATCTGGGATGTCCATGTTTGCTCCTCCTCAAAGTCTTCCTCCAGACTGTTAAATCCAGCCCTCTGTTCTCACAACGGATTTATCTCCATTTCAGCTTTGGGGTGGTAAACCTGGGGTTGCAGTCCTTTGGGCAGGTGGGATGGGGAGCACTGAACATCACGATGGCAGTGGGAGGAGGAAGTTTCTGCAGAGGACAGGCAGAGTGTGGGCAGCACAGTGCTCATTGGCTTAGTGGCATCAGCCCTGTGGCCCCAGGGTTTCCCCAGGATGAGGTTGGCTCTTGCAGGGCGCAGTTCTACCAAAATGCATGGAGCTGGCGGAGCTCCAGTGGCAGGATATGCAGAACAAAATACTTTAGAGAGGCAGCTTCTAGCAGCCTGGGTGGCCGTGCTTCACTCCACTCAGGCAGGATATGTTTCCTGTGCGAGGAGGAAAGCCTCACCCCTCTGCACACATGCATGGGCAGCAAAAAAGCCCCGTGTGGGGCACACTGTGCTCCACCCCGAGCAGTGATGTGTGCTGGCACAGGAAGCACTGCCGATACACCGCAGGCACAGCTCACAGCCTGCACCGTGCCCCTTCATCTGCTTTGGCTCTGCCATTCTGCTGAAGAAAGCATACAGTTGAGATTGGGTTCCTGGGGATGTTGCAATGAAGATTCATCTGTTAAACCCAGAACGTTTGCACAGTTTTGTCACCTGGATCCTGTTTCTTGCGTGGCCAAGCGTGGGGTGGGCTGTGCTCATGGCTGTTTGCTCGCTTTGCTCGATGCTTCCTTTTCTGTTCATTATTTCCACACTGCTGCCTCCTCCCTTCCTGCGTTTGAGTGCAAGACCTTTATGGCAGGGGCTGTTGTCTTCCTGCAGGTTTGTGCAGTACTCTGCACTGTGGGTCTGAGATGCTGAACTGGGAACCAGATCTCCTGCTACAGCCCAAAAAGCTGCCCATTGCCTTCGGGAGGCATTTGTGGAGGTGACATGGGTTTTACCAGACCCCTCTGTGCTCTCAGAGCTCCTGCTGCAGACAGCAGCAATGGGAGGCACAACTTATCCCTGCCCTCACCCAGCACGAAGCCACTCAGGTCTGCATGCATCCATCCCCTTGGGACACGTTCCTTACTGGGTGTGTGTGTGTGTCTGTGGACATCCCAAAGCCATTGTCCTTCTATGCTCCCAGTGCTGGAAATGAAAAGCAAACTTATAGTCTGGGAAGCAGTGACTCAATTAAAAAAACAAGCAGCAAAAAAAAAAATGGACCTAAGGGAATTGAGGGAGATAATCAGCTGAATGGGAGCGCCTGTAGGACTGCTGCTGTGGCCAAAGGAGCTGATGTGGTGGTGGACGAGAAGGGACACTGCGCTGCTTTTGTGTCCGGTGTTTGTGCAGACAGTGCTGGAGCACCATGTCCTGCTATGCTGTCTGCACCTCACCAAAAAAAGCTGCAAAATTGGAAAATGGGATCAAGCTTAGGGAAAAGCCAAAGAGATGATTAAAGGATTGGGAGATGTGCTCTGTAATAAGGCATTGAAGAGCTCAGCCCACTTGCCTGAGCTAATTCAAAGGTTGCAGGGTGTTCCTATTGAAACCCGGGAGGATCTTCATGAAAACTTTGTTAACAGAGCTCTACTGTCTTGCAGATTAAAGTGATAAATTCGGTTCACATTTGAAACTAATTGGTCCCAACTGGAGAAAAAAAAAAAAAACCAAACACTTTTTGAAAGGGGAGTGATCTGCTAATCGAGCAACATGTCAATATTTAAAGCCATTTCTCTCCCTGCAAATGTTTCAGTGCAACGGAGTGTTTTCTAGGAGACACACTCCAGGTCAGCACAGCCATTGCACAGGGATTAGGCATTAACCAGGGGAGCCTGGTGGCTATGGTTATACAAGTGCTCAGCCTGGAAGACAGCAGGGTCCGTCCATGGTGAGGCATTCACTGCAAAGGTGAAGAGCAAAAGAGATCCAGGACGTAGAGGTTTGTCCTGTGTTTCCTGCTGGCTTGGCTGAGCACAGAGGTAAGCAGCAGTGAGCTCTTTCAGAAACATTTCCCTTTGGTTTTTGTGTCACGTGCAGCTGGCACCATCTCAGGACACAGCCGGTGGCAGCTCCAGGGCAAGCAGGGTCTGAGCAGGGGAAGCACTGCACGGTAAAAGCAAACAAATAATTTTTTTAACAACCACCTCTTTTTTTCACTGCCTAAGCTGTCCGGAACCCGATCCTTTCTGGTTCACCTGCAAAAACGTGCTTTGTCGTTTACAGTTTCCAGTGCCTCCTCATGCAGGGAGGGCACCATGTGAGTGTCAGCGCTGCTCATGCTTTTCTCATTGCACTGCTTCGAGAGATATTTTTGAAAGCACCACTTTGCATCTCACGCTTTCACTTCAGGCTGCTGGGGCTGCACCGCAGCACCCAGCTGTTCTGCACAGAGCTGAGCACAGAAGGAGCTGGGTGGGTGGCTGTGTTCCTCTGATTCTGCATTCCTGCTCTGTTATTGAATTGTGGAAAGGGAGATGACACAGAGATATAGGTTAAATACACAAGCAAAGGAAAACAAGATAAACTGGGATTGCGTCCCCTGCAGTGCAAGGCAGGCCGGGTTCCAGTTTTGTCCTTTGGTGCTTTCCCACTCAGTCTTCTGGCTGTTGTTTATCACCCTCTCTTTTCCTTTGGATCTAGCGTGGAAACTGAACAGCTGGCACCATGACGACCCACGTCACGCTGGAGGACGCCCTGTCCAATGTGGACCTGCTGGAGGAGCTGCCGCTGCCTGACCAGCAGCCATGCATCGAGCCGCCTCCCTCCTCCATCATGTACCAGGTACCCACAGCTCCCAGCCCCACAGGGCACAGGGGCTGTTCTGCACAGCGCAGGAGCACGTGGTGCTGGGAGAAGGAGCAGAAAGTGCTCCCAGTCAGTTTGTTAGAGGAAATGTTCAGAACAGATCTCTGCTACCAGAGATTTGAAAAGGGTTCTTGTGTTAAACTGAGCAAGACCTAGGGAAGTTAAAAATGAGGACCAGAGTGCACGAGAGGATAAGAAGCCAGAGATGAGATTTGTGATAACAACAGAAAGTTCTCAGCAGTATTTTGTTATGTGTGTATTTCTGTGCTTCCTTTAAATGCTAAGTGCCTGTGTCTAAGTAGGTCAAAATCAGAGTTCAGCCTGAATTTGTCTGTCCCGTGCTGTGTGCACAGCTGGAACTGCAGGCTGGGGGAGGGAAGGCAGCGGGGTGGTGAGGCACTGGCACAGGTTGCTCTGAGAGGTGGGGGTTTCTCCTCCCTGGAGATACCTACGGTCCGGCTGGAGGGGCTCTGAGCACCTGATGGAGCTGTGAGTGTTCCTGTTCAGTGCAGAGGAGTTGGACCAGATGGCCTCTGAGGGTCCCTTCCACCTCAAACGAGTCTATGATTCTTTGATAACCACTGCTCTGCTTCAAGTGGCCACAGATTCATCTGCAGCTGCTCGGCCCAAGCCTGGCATGATCCCAAGTGAAGGCTCAAAGCACTGCTTTTGGACCCACAGCAGGATGCCACGACTGCTTGGCTACCACACCCTGTCCTATAGCACACTCCCAGGGTTAAATATAACATGGGGTTACTTTCTCCATCCTGCCACTCCTGTCTGCACGACTTACCGTGGTCATGCATAAATGCAACCCTACGGTGATTGCTGTGCTGTGTGTACAGGGTGCTGGAGTTACAGTATCTCTTTCAGCAGGTCAGACTGCGGGTTTGTTCAGTAGCATTGGTATCACCCTGGGTTATCAGACTCAAAGGCATTTCTGGGCTGTTCAAGTTTCAGGTCTCCCTGGAAAATCTTGGTAACATCTTAACATCTATCTTCACAAAATAATTTTTACTCTTTGCCGGCCTGTGGCCCATGGGAGGCTCAGGGTCCTGCCCAATGGCACAGCTTCACTTGTGCTTCATGGCCACAAGTGTGTGCTCTCAGCTGGGCCCGTAAGCCTCATTGAAACAATGACAAAACTGGATCTGGAGGTATTGACCAAGCCTGGTTCCTCATCACACCTGCTTTGGGGTTAGCACTCTCCCTGCTACTCAAAAATGCATTTGCAGCCTCAGGTTTGCTGCACATTAGGGTCATAGAGGCACAAAGAAAAGCAGCTCTATGGCTACAGCTCTGTGCTCCTGGCTCAGCTGCTCAGGAAGTCAGTTACTGAGGTGAACACAGTCACTGTAATGCTGATGACATCGCTCAGTGCACTTGGGACTTATGTGTGCTCTGCCGTGCAGGAGATATCATCAGTGTGCCTGCGCAGAGGAAATTGCCCAAGCCTAATGCATGTGAATGAGGTGGAGGAGCTGTGCTTTCACCCCTTGCCTTGCTTTGCACTTTCTTACTGCCAGGTCTACATGCAAAGCAGCAGCTCAGGTTTCACAACAACTGTTTCTCCCAAAGCATCAGCTTGCAAGAGCAGCACTAGCACTAAGCACTGAGTGCTGACTTTCACATTTATGTTTCCCAGACATCTCTTTCCCTGCTCTTTCTATGTTTATCCTTTGCAATTCCTGCTAACAGGATGTGGTCTTCCCCTAGCAGCCAGGGCACAAATGGAAATCAATGAGGTTAGAAGATTGAAGTCTTTTGTATACTTGCTACAGGTTTGCTCACTGGTGTGGCTCCAGTTCTGTATAGCTGATCCCCACTGGCTTGGCTTGATTTTAGAAAACTTTGTCAGTCTCAGTGGCTACGTCTTCACATCTATCATCTACAGGGTTTCTTCTAGTGAACACGTGGGATTCAGATGCACTGCAAACTGCATATATGAATCTACTTTATCCCTAGAGATGCAGTGATTTCCAGCACCTCCAATTCATTATGGGCTGACCCCTATGTCCCAAGAGCCCTCCCACTTCTCCCTGTGCCTGCTGGCAGTTTTCTTGCCTGTACTTCTGAAACAACTTCACAGCGCACGGCATCACATGAGCAAACATCTAGCTTGTGCATATTTTAATCCCCATCTCCATTTCACCCACAGGCTAATTTTGACACAAACTTTGAAGACAGAAATGCCTTTGTGACCGGCATTGCCAGGTACATCGAACAGGCGACGGTGCACTCCAGCATGGTGAGTCCCCAGGCACAGCCCAGCAATGCCACACCACAGCGTGTGCCTTGCCCCAGCAACACCTCTCTGTGTTTCAGAATGAAATGCTGGAAGAAGGCCATGAGTACGCCGTGATGCTGTACACGTGGAGGAGCTGCTCGAGAGCCATCCCCCAGGTACGTGTGGTTTTGTCTTCAATGTGGGTCAGTTTGGGATGGAGGCAGAGAAAAAGCAAAGACTGAAGGGGGTAGAATGGTTGAAAGCAGAAACTACAGACTCTTCAAATTCCCTTCCTCTCCCCATCAAAGTCTCAACCACTAATCCCTGCAGCAGGTAGCCACTCCAGAAGAAGCACATCCCTACTGCTGCCCTAGCAAAGGATTCTGCTCTGCACCCTTGTGTATAGAAGATGCAGCAGCGCCACCCCTGACATCTCTTAACAGTACCTCCCAGCTATCTATATATTTTCTAGTTTCAGGAGCCTTTCCTCTTCTCTCTCAGAAGTCACACTTGAGGTCACTTGCAGGACCAGCAGGGGTGAAGGACACACTCAGTGTCAGGCAAAGGCAGGGGGTGATGGAGTCACTGTCCCTGGAGGTGTCCAAGAACCATGGAGATGTGGCACGTGCTTAGTGTGCATGGTGGTGATGCATTGACAGTTGGAGTAGATGATCGCAGTGGTCTTTTCAAACCTTAATGACTCTGTGATTTCATGAAGAAGCAATATGGCCAGCACCATGTGAGAGCAGCAGGTGCTCTTGGGACACAGCAGACCTGGGCTGTCCCTTCCTTGCATGAAGCAGTGGGGGCCCTCTCTGCTCCAAGGGGAATTCCAGAAGGATTGATGTTGTGTGAGGGTGCATGAAAGAGTTCTTTACTAGATCAGAAGCATTTCTGGAGTGAATATCTGCTTCCTTGTCAGGTCTCAACCAAATATCCTGTTTTGCTGTTGGTGTGCCTGAAGGTTCCGGGCTTAATCATTCTCCCCTTCTACTGCTAGTTCTGTATCAAATGTTTTTCAGTCTTTCTGCAACCTGAATTTTGGTGGTTCAATCCTTCAAACACTTCAGGCATGAGTAAGGTTGCCCACATGGCCCACTGAGCTGTGATTCAGACTCCAACACAAAGCTTGTCTTCTGCCACATGAGAGCTCACTTCATCACTTCAGAAATGCAGGCTGACAACACTGCAGGCAGATGCAGCACGCTTGCATTAACCCTACTGATAAAACGGTTTGCAGGGCTTCCATGGAGCTTGGAAAAAAATATTTCTGTGTGGCTGGCATTGCCTGTGTTAGCAATTCCCCAGGAAAGGTCAAATCTCAGTTCCTGCGGGTTATATTCTGCTGATGGTCTGATGAGACCCAGCCATGGGGAGACTGCTGATGCTGATTAGATTTTTGTTTATCTCCCATTTATATTTGCTGCTGTGCTGCTCTTGCCTCTGCTGGCCATGCTAGCAGAAGGCAGGCCATGGCTGAGCTGGTGGCAAGACAAGATGTGGGTTGTGCACTTAGGCAGGGTTTGAGTACTATGGATCATCTTCTGTTTCGGAGTTTTAGTGTCCTCCCATCCCTATCACTGCCATGATATTCATGCCACCAGAAGCACAACTTGTGGTGTCCCTGCTCTCCCCAGTCCTTCCTTGCTGAACAGAGGCTAAGGGCAGTTTTGTAGCAACTTCAGCAGCTTCCCATATGAAAAGCTTGCTGATTTGTCCCCCTCACACACTGTAGATCAACTGCTGGGCTGCTAAATTTGTGCCAGAGTTGTAAGCCCAATCACAACCTTGTGTCAGCAACAACTATAAACAAAACACACCCTAGGAAGGCCCTTAGCATCCAACCCGTGACAAAGAATAACAGCAGAGGAATGCATTTTGTTGGGCAGCTGGGGATTTTCCTGAAAGTTTGGTGATGACTCCAAGTCATCATTTAGAAATGAGGTGGGTGACAACTGGATACATATTTCCTTAAATGTGGCTTCCTAGGATTGATAAAAGTGACTCACTTCATTGCTGCTAGCCACATCCAAGCCCAGGGATTTTTAATGTTTCTGCAACAGAACAAAAATTATCCCAGCAGAACTAGAACAGAGCTACGGCATGATGCCTTGTGTGTACATGGGACTTTGCAACACAAAATCTTCAATAAATTCATGATAAAACATTCCCACATAGTGTGGGTAATCCAGACTCCATATTTTATGTATTATACCGAGAAGTGCATTAGAAGATCTTGCTTCTCAGAGTCAGGATTGTGCCTGTTTATAACACATGGAGAGAATTTCATATTGGAGGAATAGCCCCTTTTTACATCATCTTTTGCTTCAAAAAAGAGCTCCCTCTTGGGTCCCTCCATTGTCCTCAAATGGGGACAGTGTTCAGTGTGAAACAAACAGAAGACAGTGGCTGTTGCAGCTGTGTCAGAAGTATTAATGCTGACAGTTATCATTTGTCTTTGCAGGTGAAATGTAATGAACAGCCAAACCGAGTGGAGATTTATGAGAAGACAGTAGAAGTTCTGGAGCCAGAAGTGACCAAGCTTATGAAGTTCATGTATTTTCAGGTAATTGGTCAAAGAAGTTGACAAAAATAACGTCTTTGGTTTGGGGTTCTTTAGCAGGGCCAGCATAGCTCACTGCTGTTCCTCCATAGGAACAAAGCCAAAAAGAGCTAAGGGTGCAGCTGGTATATTCATTCTGGCCATTGTACCTGGCTAGAGTCAAACACCAAAGCTAGCAGATGCTGCGTTTGAGATGCTTGAGAAAATAACACATTCAGATCCTAGCAGAGCAATGACCACATAGCAAACAGAGCTGCTGCGGGCTCAAGGTAGCTCCCTATGTCACTGTTTGTGTTTACAACTGGCTGCAACTGGGTTTCACTACTGCCTTTGGGTTTTATGTCCCATGAGATCTTAATGCTCCACATAAAAAGCCAAAGCATTATTTGGCAGACCACACTGCTATCCAGGCAGGCCGGGCAGAGGATTCAAGTCTCCTCCTCCCCTCCAGCACGGAGGACATTTGTTGCAGGGGTCTGCAATGCTGTTTCATTTCATGGCAATAACAGAGCGAGACCCTGGAGCTGCCATCCCACCAGGAGAAGGAAGGGGATGGTGGCTGTAGGGGTGGTGGTGTGCATGTGCTGATCCTGTCCTGCTGCCTTCCAGCGCAAGGCTATTGAGCGGTTCTGCAGCGAGGTGAAGCGCCTGTGCCACGCTGAGCGGAGGAAGGACTTTGTCTCTGAGGCCTATCTCCTCACCCTGGGCAAGTTCATCAACATGTTCGCTGTCCTGGATGAGCTGAAGAACATGAAGTGCAGTGTCAAAAATGACCACTCAGCTTACAAAAGGTGAGGGGCAAGAAGCAGGCAGAGCAGGGCTGAGCCTGCGCCTGGTCTGGCAGGAGGCATTGCCTGTAATGGGATCTGGCAGATGTGGGGAGGCTGGAAGGTGGTTATCTGTGCAGTTGTGGTCTCTTTGTGAGAAAAAGACTGAACTCCTGTGTGTTTCAGTTCCCTGTCGGTAAAATGAGGAAAGGGGAAAGCTCTGGTGCAGGCGAGCTCTGTGGCTGCTGCTCTGCAGCTGCAGGCGAAGTGAGGAGGATGGGTGGTGAGAGCCTGGCAGTGGGCAACAGGTTATGGTGATGGTGGATTTTTCCCATTCAGAGCTGCCCAGTTTCTGCGGAAGATGGCAGACCCCCAGTCCATCCAGGAGTCCCAGAACCTCTCTATGTTCCTGGCAAATCACAACCGCATCACACAGGCAAGTCCCGTTCCTCTGAACCAGTTGACCCTTCCACGCTACAGGCTGGACTGCAGCAATATCTGCCTTTTTTTGTTGGGTCATTTCTGATGATTGTTGGTGTCTGGGTCAGGCTGCATAAGTCTAGTAATAACTCTCTCCATTGGGTTATCCTGGATAGCTTTGGAGGTCTCTTTATGTCAAGACAAGGATAAAGCTCTAAAAGATGTAAGAAGAGCTCTCAGGAGGCTTTCTCCCATAAACCTTGCCTTTATTTTTCTCCAGAAATCCATCCAGTCTGTCTCTGTAGCTGCATAGGGACTTCAGATCAGACACAAGGGACCTCCATGCTCCATGGACTCTATAGATTCTGCTAATTAGATAAAATATTGCACAGAGACAGGAGACAGTCAGAAGGTCTGCTTCTGTGCAGACTCTTTTTTTCATCTCACTGTCTGACGCTTGGCTGCTGTCATCAATCTGAAGAGGAGAGCTCTCCTACGAAAGGTTCTTCTTTATAGGTGGTACCATGATGTTAATCTTCTATCTGTAAGAAAAGCATAGACAGGGTTTTAGGAAACCTCATTATCTTCTTAATCTGTCAAGTATGTTTCCACCTCTGGAAACATATTCCTGCTCTTCCTCTGCCCATGTGGATAAAGTGTCCCCCGTTGCTGTTTCAGTGTCTGCACCAACAACTAGAGGTTATCCCTGGCTACGAGGAATTGCTGGCTGATATTGTCAACATCTGTGTGGATTACTATGAAAACAAGATGTATCTCACACCCAGTGAGAAGCATATGCTTTTAAAGGTGAGGTTTGTCCATATTTACAGAGCTGGGCATTTGGGTAGTTCCACTTTCAATTTAGTAAAGTGAAATTCCCTTCCAAGACGATGTTTCTCTTCATTTTCTTCTTTTTTTTTTTTTCTCCTTTGGGTTTACATGCATCCCTTCTCTGAAGAGCCAATATCTTATGGGCACACAGCTTGCTTAGTTAGTATGTTTGTCCTTATTGTAAGTCAGTTATTACAGTGATTACAATCACTGTTACCCTAAAAACATCATTACCATGGTATGAGTCAGTTTAGATTCTTTGAAGGATAACATGGGTAGGTTTAATATCTATAATGATTTGCACTGAATTAAAGGGAAAAAAATCAATTCAAGAGAATATTTTAGATGTTTTCAATTTTCTGGGAGCAAATGCTTGCCTAAAATATGAGTGGAGAAGAATTTTGGATTGTCTTTATTTGTGACAGAGAAGGAACAATTGAGAGTTAATGAGACTTTCCCTTTCTGTCTTCTTCAGGTGATGGGGTTTGGCCTATATCTTATGGATGGGAATGTCAGCAACATCTACAAACTGGATGCCAAGAAGAGAATCAACCTTAGCAAAATAGACAAATTCTTCAAGGTCAGTGACCCATCTGGGTGAGACAGGAGATCAATGGATTACCAACCTGTATTATTGCACATGCTGCCAACAGAAAGACACAGGAGTCATTTGTAGTTCCACAAAAACCCTAAAGGATCAAGGAATTATCTAGACAGAAGGATAATGAGTGGGATTGTCCTGAACATGCACAGGCACAGAGGCACAGCGTGGGTGAGATGGGAGATGGCCCTCCTGCCAAGGGCTGAAGGATGGGAATGGCACATGGAAGGTCTGTTCTGTGGACAGGGGAAAAGTATGCCAGGCCGACACCCACATCTAGCTTGGCACAGTTTTCAGGCTGGGCTGCAGTCTCCTGAAGAGCACCATGATTTTTGGGTGGGTTTGTCCTGTCCCTCAGCTCACTGCTGAGCTGGCATGTTGAGAGACGGGACAAAGCTGGTCAGCCAACATACCACTGGCAGTCTCACCTGATATATAAGCTGTTCCCTGAAAGAGACAAAAAAACTTCTTGGGGAGCTTGTACTGGTTGGAATTTGCAGGTGTTCAGGGAGTTCCTCAGGGGGCTGAGGTTTGATGGTGGTTTGATGAATCTTTTTTGTTTTATCTGGGATCAAGGTTTTGGGGAAAGGTCTGCAAGAGCTGGGTGCTCCAAGTGGCATGCTGGGAAGCAGCTGTGCAGCCTCCTTCTGCCCCTTTTCCACATGCAGCTGGATTCAGCCCTGGGCTGTTCCCCAGGCCATATGGAGGAAAGCATTGCCACAGGGCTACTCAGCACAAGAAATGCTTGGGGTAACCCTGTCTGCTTCCTCCCCAAATGTGTGTATGCAAGCTGTCAGTGGCATATGGAGAGGAGGGCTGACTTTGCATTGTCTTTGCCTGATTACACGTCTTGCTTGAGCTCAGCACAGTACAAGCATCTCCTGGGCACTGGCAGGGTGAAATGACTCCCCCTGCCCTTTGGTTCTGTGCACAGGTTGAATCTTGGAGACTTTCCAGATTTGGGACAGGTCAGCTTATGTTGGGGTCTGGCAAGGGACAAATGTGTTGGTGAGCCCGGATAGCTGATTTCATGGAAGGCTGATGTACTTGCTGCTGCATCCTCACCTCAAGTGAGTGAGGACCTGTTTACCCATATTTGTGTCATCTCCCAGAAACAGAAAGTCTCAAACACCGCCATAGGGAACTACAGACACCATAGTCTCACAGATGGGGGAGATAATGAGGTGGCTGAATACTTCCCAGTCACCAGGGAGATGGCTGAGGACTGCAGCTTTGCAAAAGAGATTTATCATGCCATCTCGTGGAGTTTTCTGAGGTTTTTTCTGAGTTCACCTTTGCTAATTTGACTGAATCTTTGCCTCAGTTTAAACCAAGTCTTCAGCATAATCTGTAGTGTTTGATCATCTTGCTGAACTCGAGCACATCTGTGGTGCATTGAAAAAGGTTCTGGTCCATCAGAGAATTGGACCAGTACAGTATCTTCCACTGCATGAAATAACTTCTTCCTTTCCAGCTTTTTTCTGTGAGCATTTCTCCAACATCTGCTGTGGTTTCACCCAATCAGTTAAGTACCACTCCAGACTATCAGATCTCAATAAGAAAAGCCAACTGCTCCTCTTACTACATCTGCTTACTGCATTCTGATTAATTTTTTAATGGATTGACCAGGAATTTGAGTAGTGAAAAAGAACTACCCTTTCATTTAAAATGCTTAGGAAAGTGCTACTGGGAATTCCTGATGACAGTATTGCACATCCTCCATGCAAGTTAGCCTCAGAAAAGGAGTGTGTGATATAATAGGACAGTGAATTTGCCACCATATTCCTTGAATTTTGGGGCTAAGCTTTTGTAGTCAGGTGAAGTTGAAGCATCACTTTTTATTGAAGAACTGCAGGAAGCTCTTGGTTGAATTTTGCTTGCAGCTGAAAGCTTAGTCCAGCAGGGGCCTCTGTGAGCTTGAGACATGCTCAGTACACTTACTTAGAATTTATTTCCCATCAAAATCCTCCTGAGAAATACAGGGAGAGCAGAGCCATGTTGTAGTGCAGGCAAGAGTGACTGTGTTTTTCTTTTCATGGAGAAACTGTAAGACACATCACTAGCAACCACAGTGCCAAAGTAAAATCTGAGCTCCCAGGGGAAAGAGGCCACATCTCTGGCAGTGCAGCAGAGCAGCCTACACCTCCCCTCCCTGCTGTGCTGCCAAGATACCAGTGTGCTGGGTTTTATCTCTCTGTTCTCCCTGAGGATTATGATGGGAGGCAGTAAGCCCCAATAAGGAATATACTTCTCCCTTTTTGGTGCAAAAAGACCCTTTTCTCTCACAGCTGATACTGCTTACAGCATTCTGGCAAAAACCAAACCAGTACTGGCAAGCCCACAGCTCCAAAGCACTCGCAGTGGGAGATCTTTCTTGCCCCTAAACCCTTTGTGATAGTTTTCAGTTGGTTCCTAAGTGTGAAAAGATCTTGCATCCAGGTTTGAACAGCCTGTAGCTTCAGAGCTGCAAGATGCCACTTCCTCATCCCTTGCATCGACAGGGACTCTGCTGTGTTTCAACCATCTTTTGTTTTCTTTTCCAGCAGCTGCAGGTCGTTCCTTTATTCGGCGATATGCAGATAGAACTGGCCAGATACATTAAGACCAGTGCTCACTATGAGGAGAACAAATCCAAGTGAGTGCCTGCCATAATGTCTCTTGGCTTTTGTGTGTGTCCTGAAAGCTGTGGGAGCTGCATCTCCCTCCTCAGCGTGCGTGAGGTCTGCGCACAGGTACCTGTGTGTGTCCCCGGGGGCTGCACAGCCGGCGTGCCTGACTCTGTGTGCACATGTGTACCTGTGTGTCCCTGCATGGGAAGGCATCTCCTCGCCAGCTCCATGGAGCCATTCCCGTGCGTGCAGGCGAGTGAGCAGCCATGGTGCACGGTTCTGGGGTGGCTGCTGAGTGCTTGGGACGTGTGCGCCTGGAGCTGTGTGAGTGTGAGCAGCGTGTCCCTGCTCTGGAGAGATTTTAATCCATGTTTTTCATCCCAAGGACAAAATCCTTCAGAGCATGAACACAGCTGGGTCTATCTGTGCAGTATCCAGGGCACGTCTTCTAGCTCAGGCACTGCAGAAAGGCAGCAGGAATGAGGTGAAAAGAGTGGGTCAGATGCATTATAAATGAATGAATATTGCTGGAAAAAAAAAAGGCAGAAATTGAATCTTTCCAGGAGTACTCAGTCACTGTGGTGTGGGATCTGCAGCACTGCATCACAGCACAGGTTCAGAGCCATCAGGAGGATTTCAGGTGTTGCTTCAGATCCCACCACTTGTGTCCAAGCCCCAGTTGTCTCTGTAGCTTTGCACGGTGCTCAGTTATTGTTGAAGAATCACCAGTGGGTTTGGACATGCTAAGAATAGCATTTACCACTGTGCATAAGCAAAGCCCATCTGAGCTGTGTTTGCTGTAATCACTGATCGCAGACAGGCTTTCACCAATGAGTGACCATTTAGCCATGGAACCAGGTCATGTAGAAGTTTCTCCATCATCACTGAGCAGCAGTCTAGCTGAACAGCTGCTGGGACAGGATCTAGCCTGTAGTCTCATCTCTGCCTGTTCGCTTTCCCCTCCCTTGCAGAGGGTCCTGCTTTCTGCCCACTGCCTGGCTGCCCCAGGAGCACCCTCCCTGCCCTCCTGAAGGCTGGTTGAAAAGTGCCAATCAACTTTGCATGAGAAAAACGAGAGTAACATGGAAGAATTTCCCAAGCAAAATGGCAATTGAAAAAAAATAAAAAAACGAAAAGAAAATTCTATCAAATATGAATTCAAAAAATATTTTCAAAAACTTAAATTTGAAAAGGAAGATGATCTAAAAATATACACCTTTTTATCCCAAACCGTTCAGAAAGCACATTTCAACACAACGTGTCAGCTGCACTTCATTTTCTCATCTCAGAACTGAAGCAGCTCATGGGCTGTTTACCTGTGCACAATTTGATGTTTGTCTCAAAATCTGTCTACCAGGTCTCTGTGCTGTACCTTACTAACCGATGTTTCTTCACTCACTTCCTTTCTCAGCAATTTGCATGGGGCTTCCAGCATTAACTGCCAAGTTGGTTCCATATATTCCCCATTTCTTACTAATATTGTTTTTGTCACTTTCTTTCCCTCCGTGTCTCCATGAAAATGGATTTAATTGGTGTTTTTCCTGCATGGCGTTTTGTTTCTGCACTGTGGACTAAATTGTATGTAGCAGGAAGGGCTGGGGCAGCCCTGGCAATTCCTGCTAGCCTGCCAATTGTCCGGTGGGGAACACAGGACATTGAAACGGGTAAGAGTGGAGCAATGGGACTGTGGGAGGCTGGATTCACGAGGGGTGACATGGTCCAGCACTTCCAGCACCTTTCAGCACCACAAAGATTGGCAACAGGCTCTTTACAGTTAACTGTGGGAACACGTTTTTGTGTGTATGTCCATGTCAGAAGCAGGTTTCTCACTTCCCTTTTGTATGGCCAGTCTATACTGGAGAAGAAGACTATCTATCTTAAGATGGCCAGTTATTTACTGGGAAAAGAAAGCACCTAAAACCATTGTGATGATGGAAACAGATGTTTGTTTGCACAAATCAGTTTAGTGGAGCCATTCTGTTTCTATGTCTGTGGCCAATAAAGATCTGGGAAAAATTAGATGTTAAATTAGACTTGATTCATGATTATTGTAACCACTTCTTCATATGACTGTGCCGCTGGAAGGGGAGAGCTGTCTTCCTTTCAAGAGCGCATTGCACTGTTACACAGTACATGTGGCTCAATGCAAATGAAAATCTCGTTCATTTGATCATATCCTGCTCATTGTTTACACTCAGTGTTTTTCAGTGAGCTGGCAATATGAGCCAGAACCAAATAGAGCAGAAGGGATATTTTGCTGCCGGCCCCTTGCAGGGTATTTCCTTGCAGCAGAGGCGTGACCCAGCCTCAGACTCAGAAAGATGTCCTCTAAAGGAATAATTAATCTTATATTTAGCAGAAAGGATGCAAGTGATGATGGAGCTCTGTAGTTTGTCCTTCCCTGAGAGCTTGCCTGATAGCAGCCAGGGAAGTAGTCTGCTCTGCGTATGGGGGTTAGGTAACCCATAATGGAGAGCAGCCTTCAGGGTGAATGGAGCAGAGATGTTCTGGCAGAAGTGTGGAGCAAGCATCCCTGTCATACCTCTGAGACCACCTGTGGAAGACATCACATGTCCTAAGGGTGATAGGGAGGACACCAGCTGACACTTGCCCTGAAGGTGGCATGTCTTGGGCACACTGAGGTGAAGAGAGCGGCTGAGTGCAAGGCTTTGTCCCTGGGGTGTCTGAGCTGAGCCCCATGTCCTGTTCTTGAAGCCGTTGCTTTTTTGCTCAGGTGGACGTGCACTCAGAGCAGCATAAGTCCGCAGTACAACATCTGTGAGCAGATGGTCCAGATCCGAGATGACCACATTCGCTTCATCTCTGAGCTCGCTCGCTACAGCAACAGTGAGGTAAGCTCAGGGGCAGCCGCTTTAATTGAGTTCATTAGACAGACAAGGCTGGGAGAGGACAAATGTGGCATTAGTATGGTCTGCCAACACATACAGTGAGATGGGTAAAAGGACACAAGTGGAACAAACCGCTGCTCAATCCAGCAATAAAGGAAAATGAGTTTCAAAAGGTCCCTGTGGGTGCAAAATTGTGCACTGGGAGGCCTACTCCAAAAGCTACTTTTCGGCCAGAGCTCAGTTGAAATAAGGAGTAGAAATATTTTTGCAACTAATTGTTTATCATCAGCTGTGGGTGGCAGAACACCCATGTCTTGCAGATGGGTCTTTTTTGTTGCACAGAGCCATCAGAGCTCTGAGGGAAATTCATGAGAACATCTCTATTCACTACTGAATGTCAGAGCCTTTTCTGATGCAGTTCTGACTGTTCTTTGCAACTGTGATTCTCATTGATCACTGTTAGTTCATTGAATTGTTAGCATTCTCAGCCCTTTTGTTTTGGCATTTGTATATGCTTATTTGAACTTTAAGTCAGTAAAGGCTTAGAGGAGTTCAGTGGTATCAGACTACCACAGAGAAATGGGAAAGTGGAATGAAAAGGTCAGTTATTTGCTTTGAGGTTACGGGTCAAACTCATTTTTTCTGTAGGAAATAAATTGACCGCCTGGGTAGTAAGAGTCCTGCCAAGTCACACTCCTTTTCTCAAGGGAGAATACATGCACAGCCCAGTTTTATCTTGATCATAAGGTCATGGGGAATTCATTTCAGCTGGGATTTGAGAGAAAGTTCTGCTGCTGCTGTTTGGCTCAGCGGAAGCTGCAGCAAGTTGCTGACTCTGGCCCTGAAATGATGTGATGTCCTCCAGGTGGTCACTGGCTCAGGGCTGGACAGCCAGAAGTCCGATGAAGAGTACCGGGAGCTCTTTGATCTCGCTTTACGGGGACTGCAACTGCTGTCCAAGTGGAGTGCCCATGTCATGGAAGTGGTGAGTGCATCAGTGTGCAATGTCCTCCTCTTCCTAAGTGAGTGTCAACTAGTTAGCAGGCTGTGCGGTACAGATTGTGGAATGGTGAGGCTGTTTGCATGCCACCTTACTTTAAGCCTTTAACAAACATACTAAAATCAGGCAGCTGATCACCCTGAACTTCCTCTGTACCAAATAGAGAAAGAGAACTTGCTCCTTTCTCCCAAGAGCTGCACTGCCTTTCAGAGGTTCTGGGATGTCCACATTAAGTATTGAAGGGTGCATGACCAGTCTGGGTCTTGAGCAAGTAAAACCAATTCAAATGATGATGGAAAGCCCATAGATGTCAAAAGCCCAATATAACTGGCAAACCATCAAACAAACAAAAACAATATTTAATACAGTGATGTTAAAGCCAGGAAAAAGTACACATTCTGCACCCAAGGTTGTGTCAAGCAAGTGTACTAACATCCAGGGAGTGTTTCCCTGGCATAGAGCTCTCTTTAGACTCCAGCCTTGCTTCTCACTCATTGCAATGTTGACAGTATCTGTTTCCGTCTTCCAGTACTCTTGGAAGCTGGTTCATCCCACAGATAAGTTCTGCAACAAGGACTGTCCAGGAACAGCAGAAGAGTATGAACGAGCCACCCGGTACAACTACACCAGTGAAGAGAAGTTTGCCTTTGTGGAAGTAGGTGCCATCTACTGCCTTGCTCCTTAGTGCCATGGCAGAGAGAGTGGCCTGGAGATCAAGTTTTCTGCATTTTAAAGCGTTGATTTTGCATAAAAAATGCTAACAGTGACTAAGAGCCAGCAAGGGCTGTTTTCCTGTCAGACACAAAGGACATTTGGAACATGTGCAGTTTCCCAGGGTTGGATGTTATTAAAGATACCAAGGCATCAAGAGTGAAAACAGATCCTGCCAAGGGACAGGGGAACCATTTGCAAGAATCTGGTGGTGGAAATGTTCTCCCCAGCTTGTTGTGATCCTTAAAACAGATAACAATGAAAAAGAAAAAATCAGCCACCTATTTGCTGCAACCTAAGTTACTTGAATCAAATTTATTATCAAGTTATCTTAATGTTGGATTTACGGACCTCTCCATACAAAGGAAAAATAGTAAGTACATCTGTTTTTAATTTTTGTTTCAGGTAATTGCCATGATCAAAGGTCTACAAGTGTTGATGGGCCGGATGGAGAGTGTCTTTAACCAAGCCATCCGCAACACAATCTATGCAGCTCTGCAGGACTTTGCCCAGGTGACACTGCGAGAGCCACTCAGGCAGGCAGTAAGGAAGAAGAAGAACGTCTTGATCAGGTTGGTCTTTCTTGAATGTAATCCAAAGCCAATGTATTTATTTGTGTAGTATGTAGTACAGGTGTACTATATAAGTATGTAGTCCTGTACACAGCTTAATATTATACAGCCAGTCGACATACCTTGGCCAGCAACTCTTTCCATAGTGACTTTTGGACGTGACTACCCTACAAACAACAGTGTATATCCCCACTCCATATACTTCCCCTGCTAATGTTCATAGTTGTGTTTTCGCCTTGCAGTAAAATCAAGTTAAGCACTAATTTCCCCTTCCCTACCCATTCCAGTGTTCTTCAAGCAATTCGAAAGACAATCTGTGACTGGGAGGGAGGTCGAGAGCCACCAAATGATCCTTGCCTGAGAGGTGAAAAGGATCCCAAGGGTGGATTTGATATTAAAGTCCCACGACGAGCAGTAGGACCATCAAGTACACAGGTATGTAAATCTCTATTTCTATGGAATTAATGGCCTTACAGCCATGTAGGAGTCTTCCATCCTGTGGATTAGCAGCTCTTTCCATGGGCTCTCCAATAATGTATTTACCCTCACGTTACGTCTTAAACATTTCTAGCTTGTTGCATAGTTCCCCAAGTCTCACTTGTTATGGGTGTGATCATTTCTAGCCCAGAATGATGGTGGCCCAAGGGGTGCAGAAAGTAGAGTAGAAGCCCACCAGAAGTGTTACTTATTGCTGCAGAGCATCATGTTTGTGTGCAGTGGTATCTCACAGGAGAACAGTGACTGTTAACTTCCTTCCTAAGCTCTACATGGTGCGGACCATGCTGGAGTCCCTCATAGCAGACAAGAGTGGCTCCAAGAAGACTCTGAGAAGCAGCTTGGATGGGCCGATAGTCTTGGCCATTGAGGAGTTCCACAAGCAGTCCTTCTTCTTCACCCACCTTCTCAACATCAGTGGTGAGTGAGACTATGGCAGCGGGAGGCTTGAATCCAACTCTCACATGCTTAGACAGACAAAGGTTTATATATAGTTTTGCTCCTCACTGACTTGCACAAGAGACTTTCCTTGATTTTCCTCAAATGTTCTACTTCTGGCTGATGCAGGCGTGCTTCTAGGTAGTAATCATTATGAGAACAGAAATGAGTCAACAATAGCAAAAGAGCCATTAATGGTAGTTTAGTTTCTAGGAGTGGAGTTTTCTTTCCATCCTAGGATGACTTCTGAGTCCTCCCATTGGGGGATCTGTCTGTGTTACAGAAGCTCTGCAGCAGTGCTGTGACCTGTCCCAGCTCTGGTTCCGGGAGTTCTTCCTGGAGCTGACGATGGGCCGCCGCATCCAGTTCCCCATTGAAATGTCCATGCCCTGGATCCTCACGGACCATATTCTGGAAACCAAAGAACCCTCCATGATGGAGTAAGAGATGATGGGCTCTGGTGGGCTATGCTTTCAGTGGGGCTTGAGATTTTGATTTGGTTAGGGGTAGGCTGGGGATGAACTGTCTCTTTGACAAGGGTGAAAAACAAACCCATGTTTTTTGACTTGCTGCTGCATGAGTGTGTAATGTATGAATAACTCATAAGCAGATGCACACTGGCTACTTCCTGACACTCGAGTTTGCTCATCCATCATAAACCAGCAGTTGGGAATTGTTGCATTAGGATATCCACTCAACTTGGTGGTAGTGGTCTGCATACAGAAGTCAGACAGTATGTGCAACCAAAGGGACATGAACCCTGGATAAAGCACTTTAAGCACTTTTTTTGTACGTCTGATAAATGATCAGAGAAATTGCTGTAATGCAAGTATAATTATATTTATAATAACTTCCTCATTAAGGAAGCTTTGTTTTCCATTTTCTAACCATTGACAAGGCACTCTGGAGCAAGGGCAAGACAAAACTTTTTATGAGGGCAGAGAAGGGGATGACATTGAATAAGACACAGCACACACCCAGATCTGTTCTTGCTGCTTCCAGCAAATCAGACAGGGAGTGAGATGGGGAAACTTGAGGGTCTGGAGCGAGTGGAGGTGTAAGGAGTGAAAGACAGAAAAAAGCAAGTTCTTGCACTGAGCGTCTGCTCTTTATGCTGATATGCTGCAAGGTTAATTGAAGATATGATGTCTTCTTGTCCTCAGATACGTACTGTACCCTTTGGACCTCTATAATGACAGCGCATATTATGCCTTGACCAAGTTCAAAAAGCAGTTCCTGTATGATGAAATTGAAGCTGAAGTAAGTTCTCTTTATTGTATGGAAAGAGCTCACGGGGGTCACACTGTCCTGTTTGACAGCCCAGCCCAGCAGTTCAGTGAATCAGTAGTAGGCATCCCCTGAAAAATATACTCCATCAGACTGAGAAATTTTCAGAAGATCAAAATATTCAGAGAGCTTACACGCTCTGCTGATGAAGGGCTTCAACTTAGCAGTGCTGTGGGACCAGTGGAAGCCAAATGCTGTCAGACACTGTGAGCCTGGAAGAGTCTGTCTGATGGGCAGAGGGTTATGAGACAGCAGAGGAAAATGACAACCTGGAGATCTCTGAGAGCGAGGGATGACTGGGGTTGGGGGGATTGGGATCTGTAAGAACATGCAGCAACTATAAGCTCTTTATTGAGTTATACCAATCTTGCAAGAGTAGGAAGGAGCTACTTTGCACTGGTGACACCTTTGACTTCTTTTTTTTTTTTTCTTTCTCCCCCAGGTGAATTTATGCTTTGATCAGTTTGTGTACAAGCTGGCAGATCAAATCTTTGCCTATTATAAAGCAATGGCTGGCAGGTAGGAGAACCCAACTGCTGCTGATGAGTGATGATATTGCTGTTAATTGCTCAGGGAGTAGCCACTGCAGGTAGACAAAACAAGAGATTATCCTTGTCCCACCAAGCTTAGTATCCATGTCAGACCAGTGTAGATAGGGAAAATAAATTAATGGTGTCAAGCGGACACGGTGAACAGTGAAATACAAATAATTGATATCCTATGTAACTGAGTACCTTTTGCTGGAACAGCAGTATAGCAGATCAATCCTATTGAAGACATGTCCTTGCTTGACTTTTGATTGTGTGGGCAGTCAACCAGGCAGTTGAGTATTGGAAGCCTCCCAGCTCTAGGAAGCAGGGATATTCACTTGTCCTCACGTTAGTAGAGCATCAAGACTTAAAATGGCCAAATTGATACAAAGTTGTAGGTCATACCTCAGACTGTAAGACTTCTGCAGTTACTTGCTCCCTGGTGAGGAGATAATCCCTTTGTGACATTTCCTTTTAACAATTTAAAGAGCATAGATGAACTCTAATCTCCTCTCATGTCTCCAAATGTGCAGAAGTCTTCAGTCTAACTCTGCAAGGAGTTTTGTTTCTAGATCACAATTGGTCTTAGAAAAGGAGACTACCCCACTACTTGGTACGAGTGATATCTTTCAGCACAGTCTTTTATATTTTTGGACATTTTAGCCATAAAAGCCAAGAATGGTAGCAGCATGGAAGTCACCAGGAGACAACTGCTGCTTTGTGACTTAGAAGTGAAAGCAAAACGTTTGGACATTTGTTGGCATTCAGACCAAGATGAAAGGAAGGATGAATATAGCTCTGGAAGAGATCCAGAGAGAAGATGATTGTTTCCTTTTTCCTGATGTTAATTGCCTTTTTCAGCGTTTTGCTGGACAAACGTTTCCGGGCTGAATGTAAGAATTATGGGGTGATCATTCCATACCCACCATCCAACCGCTATGAGACTCTGCTCAAACAAAGGCATGTCCAGGTACACCGCAAGCAAGTAGTATTCATAGCTCTTACTCTATTATCCTTTAGTTGGCAGCTGGCATCCTAGTGCTGGGCTCAATTGAGACCACTGCTGGAATGAGAAGAGTTGAACCTGTTTCTGTCTCACTGCACTCAGGATGTTGGGTTGAGGGGGATTAATGAGTTAAACTCCATATTTCCAACCTTATTCCCAAGTAGTGGTAAACCCAATAGGGGGTTTACAACCAACTTTTCCCTATCTGAATGTAACATACTCCTATCTTCTCTTCTTTTCCCAGTTGCTGGGCAGGTCGATTGACCTCAACAGGCTCATAACCCAGCGTATCTCAGCAGCAATGTACAAATCATTAGACCAGGCCATTAGCCGCTTTGAGAGTGAGGACCTGACATCCATAGTGGTAAGAACTATTACTGAGAGCATGAATTGAGAGAACAATACACTGCTACTGGTACAGAGTCAGCTATCTTCTGCTAGCTGTCCCACCTACAGCAGGGTTCAGCCGTCCGTGTATTTTCCTTTATGACACTGAATCTCTACTGTTTCTATTTATGAAGCCTTAATTGCATTATTAGACTATGAGCTATCTGTGTAAATCATAAGATGACAGTCAGTATTAATATTTTGTGGAGCTCATAGAACAGAGTCCAGTGATCTGGGAGTGGGAAATCTTGACTGTAATTCCCTCTGTTGAATACAGGTAGCTGAGATCGTTTGTGACTGTGCAGGATTTTCTGCCTTTGATACTTTACAGGAGTATCAGATTCAAGTAGTGTAAAATTACCAGTTGCCACCTCTGAAGGATTCTGATGTGAAAGCCAGCCAGCACTCAGTAGGGAACAAATTAATTTTGCTGCCTGCAGGTTTAGGAGATAGTGGACCAGGATCCCCTTGAGTAGAAGTGCAGTTGGCCTCAGTCCCTGAGTGAAATCACTGTCTGTAACATTTGTTACATCCTCACCTGGGAAGTTCTCTGTGTGGGTGTGGATATGATAGCATCCCTTGGCAATTGAACCAACAGTTTCTATTGTCATCTTGGTAACACATGTCATCTGTTGCTGCTTTGTGTGCTGCAGGAGCTGGAGTGGCTCTTGGAAATAAATCGCCTGACTCACAGGTTGCTGTGCAAGCACATGACTTTGGATAGCTTCGATGCCATGTTCCGGGAAGCCAACCACAATGTCTCCGCACCCTATGGGCGCATCACCCTCCATGTCTTCTGGGAGCTCAACTTTGACTTTCTACCCAACTACTGCTACAATGGATCCACCAACAGGTGAGGAGGAAAACCAGAGCACCTAGAGACCTTACGTTTCTTTCCAGAATTTCAAACCTGCCACATAAAATTCACATGCATTACAGGGAGGTTTTTATTCCCTATGATGTGCAGCACTGAGAGTTAAAATGAAGTTAAAGTCCACCAGCTCCCCTTTGTCTTGGAAGCTCTAGTAATACATTCAAAGTTGGACAGAGATTACGAACAACTGAGATAGTTCAGTCTAGAGTGTTGTGATTTGTCAGCAGAGCTGTGGTCACTGCTCAGATGTGGGTTTCTTGCCTGCCTCCAAAAAACCCAAAACCTTTGTAATACGTTAAATTGATATGTTTTATATCACCAATAGTGGGGCAGGATTTTGCACATATAGCTCGGATGATGACTAGCTAATTAGTCTGCAACCACAGTTCCTCTCAGACTGCGTGGTGTCTGCACTGCCCACAGCTGACCAGGCACTGACCAATTCCCTCCCTCTCTCTTGTGCCTGCTGCAGGTTTGTGAGGACAGCAATCCCCTTCACGCAGGAACCCCAACGAGACAAACCAGCCAATGTTCAACCATATTACCTCTATGGGTCCAAGGTCAGTAAATGAGCCATGGCAGCCAGCAGGTCTGGATGTTGGAATCCTTTATTTAGGAAGAAACAAATGCAATATCTAGTTGAATACCAGTGTGGTGAGTGCGAATGTAAAACATCACATTGCCATGTGAAACAAAAAAGCCATGCAAGAAGCAGCTTCAATGTGCTTTTTGCTATCGCTTTCCCATATTCTTCTCCATAACATGCCTGTGTGGGTGGGTGTTGACATCACCCTTTACTTGCTGGTGCTGAGACCAAGTCACATCCATCTAAACACAGAGAGAGGAGAGCTAGCTGGAGTTCCAGTACGGTGCTGCTCCCCGAGGAAGGTGTTACTGCAGGAATCCCATTTGTAGATCAAAATAGGAGTTACTAAAATACTGGAATGCAAATGTAAACTACTTAACACTGACAAAAAGCTCTTTTGTCAGGCCATGATGACTGTTTATGCAAGTGTTATGAAGGCTTGGGGTGTGATGCTAGTGGAGGATCACTCAGGCATGAAACTACTGGAGTGGAGTTTATTTCTTGTGCACGCTGGTTGATGACTGATGTGAATCTACAGCACTGATGCAGATTAGATAGTGACACTACAGTCAGCCTAGCATGGCCATTCCCAGAAAGCTTTGTTTCCTTTTAAAAACCCCTCAGTAAATGAGAATACTTTTGTCACTTGAAAAAGCTTTTCTCCCTGCAGCTAACGATCCTATTTCATGTTCTATCCTGGGACAAACAGCCCCTGTGCATACACAAACTGGGAAGAGCTGGGAAAGAGCAGCATGAACCAGGCTGCTAAGCAGGGCCTCTTTATTTTGCTCTCACTGAAGGCCATGCTGTGGCAAGATGGCCGTCTTATCATCACTGTTCTTATAGTGGAAGAAGCAACGTGGGGAACTATATGGACTCTCCCTCATGAAACTGGAGCTCCTCATGAGCACAGTGGTCATGGGCACTTCCAGAAGCTCTTCTTTCAGTCCATCGCTCAGAGGACCATCCAGTGAGCTGCTGCCTTCATCCACTTCTTCGGGGCTGGCGTCGGGTTGCTTTGGCCTGGAAGGCCCACAGCAATGTGCAGCCCAGAACTGCAGGCAGCCATAGACCAAGAGAGCTATAAAGCAGAGCAGCAACAGGCTGCTCACCATCCACATGGAGGTGGTGGTCTCGTGCTTAGAGCCGCTGAAAAGCAGGGGACTTTGGTCCAGTGTGTGAAACGTGGTGCAGTGGTTGCTGGAGGGGTAGGAGTTCTTGCACGTGATGCAGAGGACGTAGATGGTGGAGGGCGTGAGGTGATGGAGGATGATGGAGCTGAGGGAGTGGGGAACTCGCTCCTCGCGGTGGAAGTTTTGGCGTAAATAGCCGGCGAAGACGCTGTTCCAGTTGGGGCGGTACATGATGTGGTAGTAGTTCTCTGGACAGGGGTTGGTGGTGGTCCAGGACACTGTGGCACTGGTGTAGGTGATGTTGTGCACTTCGATGTTCATCGTGTCCCTGAAACCAGAACCAGTGAGAGGCTGAGTTCCCCAATGCATGTACAGTCCTAAAGGCCACTGACATCAGTGATCATCTAGGCTTTCTGCTGGTATTATTGGCCCTTAGACTGGGCCTGCATAGGCTTCAGGTGAACTCTCTTTGCCTTTTGTAAAAGTAATTACTGAAACACACAGCATTTTGGATAAGTCACGACTGTCCCTGCAGTCTTTTTTAGGTGTTTTGCCAGTGTTCGACAGTAAAAAATACTGCATTTTTTGAACTGCTAAGCGCTCCAGGTGCTCTCTAGCAGACAGAAAACTTCATCACAATTGTCTTTAGGCTCTTCAGCAAACTTTCAGAAGCTGAGTAACTCAGGTGACTGCTTCAAAACCTGCCCATTTCACCATAGACTCCTGCGCTTAGGGGAGTTTGTGGAAATGAAACTCAATCTGTTGAGGCACCTGCTGCATGCAGCAGTTTCATTTCTAATACTGCTGCTTCCATGATTTCCACACTCATAGTTGTTGTTATCATCTTTTCACTCAGTCACCACAGCTTCACTTCCTTGAATGCAGAAAATGTCATATTCCCCTTTGCAGAGGCAAAAAGAAAGCAGCTGTGGGAACTGAGCGGCCCACAACCTAGGAGGGAGCTCTTTCCACTGGCTGCAGAAGGGCTATGCCTGATGAGCTTAGATTAGATGCTCGATCTTAGGTGGTTAAAATTACCAAAGATGAAACCTGCCTGGTGCCCAGACTACTGCTTTCAGCCTGCTTCTTGAAAGGAAAAAACAACCAAACGTACATAGGGTGTACTTTATGGTCCAGTTAGATTTCGAAAGATCTCTTCTTTGTAACTGGTAGTCTATATAAGAAGCTTTTTTAGCTCTTGTGCTTCACATTCCCATTGAATGGAAAGGATACTGCAAGTTTGATTAACATAAACTGATAATTAGACTTGCCTTGCAGAGTTTCCTGTAGATTAATTTTTATACCTAAATGTCATATGGAAAAGCTGCATAATGATTCAGTAGTTGTTTAAGCTGTTGCTGCATTTTCCATATCTAATGTGTTGCTTAATAAATAATAAAGTATTTCTGTTACTGCAGCATATCACACTGTAATGTCAGGATACTAACTGTGAGATCTGAAAACTGCTGAAATATAATATTCGAGTCTTTAAGGAATTACAAGTGTATGAATAACAAAGCTCTCCCCCTAATAAAAGACTTTACTCAGTAACACATCACTGTTTAACAACAGCCACAAACTGGTACATCATTCTCTTAGCCTTGCGGCAGAGTTCTCTTCCCCCAACCACCTGAGCATTCCAAGCAGAAGCCACATGCAATCGATCTCATTTCTTTTTTTTCTTCTTTTCCTCCCCTCTCCCTTAACAGAACTAACTTTCCCTTAATTCTCTCAAGAAGCGGCTCATCTTAACAACCATTGCAACCATTCCTATAGAGCAGAAAAGCACATGCACCCATCACTAAGCCCTCCCGGAGCCACAGGAAGCAGCTTACCTCCCCAGTAGCGCTGCAGCAGCCCCTCAGTGCAGGAGAGCAGTGCAGCTCCTTCCCCTCTTCTCACTGCTGTGTCCCTCCTGCTTTGCTAAATCCCTTCTCCGCGCGCTGCCTTGTATTATACCCATCTTGGGCTCCGTCATCTCTCACCATAGCAACCAGTAGGAAAGGATGGGCAGGCATCTTCAAATGATTTGGGAGTGTTGTCCCTAAAAGCTTTTTGCCTGGGAGAAGTTTGTCTCCGAGGCAGAAAGAACAAGCCAGTTTTGTTTTGTTTTCGAGTTTGCTTTTGGGTGTTGTTTTTTCATCTCTATCTGCAGCCCTGCAGCAACGCTGCTCCAGAGCCACTGCCTCCAGCAGAGTCTGGAGTTAGAGCCACATTGGCACATAGTGTGAAATCCAGCATCCTGGCCTACTGATAGCTTAGCACTCCGGGGCTTTGTTTTTGTTGCTATGATTTCTTGCACATTTAAAATGCTGTTTAAATCCAGTGAGCAGCAGATTTTCATCCCTGATACTGAGGCAATGTCCATTTGCTTTTTATTTTGTCTCCAAGCTGTGTGATAGGAGCAGGAACTAGGTTTTCTCTGAATATCCAGGGCAGGAAGGAGAGGCAAAGCCATTGAGAGAGCAGCCTGAACCTGTAGACAGGAGGTGACATGAGGGGACAGATGTGGCAGCAGGACTGGTAAGGAGAGGCTCTGAAGACGTGACATGCTGCTCTCTGAAGCCAAAATGTATTCAAGAGAGGAACTTTCCCAAAATAAATTTCAGTTCTGACTATGGAGTTATCCCATTCTTGCTGGGAAGGTGCCTGCAGTGTTTCATAGATCTTCAAAATGTCATTAATGAGGAGATGATGCAAACCAGATTAGGAGAGGCTGTTACAAGCCCAGGCAGTACGTGTGACTGTTGCTTTTGATTGACACTTTGCAGTTCTGTGTGTGTTTATCTTCCAAGTCCTGCTGTATTTCCTTCAGTTTCTGAGTGGGCTGCAGCTGCCAGGGAGCTGAAAATGGGGAGCAAAGATGAAAATAATTACAGGTAGGGGTGGAAATGAAAGTGCTCCCAGGCGGCCTCCAGCCTTTTACATCGCTCAGTCCTCCTTGCAGGAGCAGAGGAATGGAGAGCTCTTAGCTGCTCCCATGCTGTGAAGAAAGTACATCCTTGCCTGCAGGGAGAGAGCTGAAGATACAAATCTGTGCTCATAAAGGTGGCATACACCACATCGTGTGATAATACTTCATGGGAGAACTGCTTTCCTTTTGCAGATGGGTTGTTGAGTTTATGGTGTTCACAGTTGTTTCAAAATTAAATTTCAGTTGTTCGCACATAACGTGTTAACAGGAACAGAGGAAACCACAGAAAATAGGAATAGCTGGGTTAGGTCAGCAGAGGGTCCTGCTAACTCTTCTCCATGCGGTGATCAATGCCACAAGCTCTAAAGGAACTGTACCAAAGTTTTCAGTGGGGTTGGCATTACCAAAGTCAAGTCAGCACCAGTTTACACTGGTGATGAGCTAGAAATTCTCACTTTTGTGGACAAGAAAACACCAAAACTTCCACCCAAATAACATCTGCCAGTGGCCCTGGCTGTCCCTGCCTGCCACGTGCCCTCTGGGATGCAAACCATGAATGTGTTCGAGTGGTCAGCAGAAATTGAGCAATTCTGTCACTCAGCCACTTAGAAAATGCAGCAGGTTGCCAAGTTTCCTACAAAGGAGCTGTAAATCAACAGCAACCCACTTCTTACTTCTTGCTAACCACTTCTTAGCTCTGTAAATGCTTTAGATTTGGTTCCATTTATGTACTTTCAAGAGTGTTTCTGTTTTCTCTTGGCATTGCTGGATCCAGGGTCACGCCAGACTCGCAGAAAATCACAGCTTCCCTCTCACAGCTGACTTTGCCCGCCCATTTTTAGCAAGCGTGAGAGCAGATGTAACCTGGAGGGCAAGGCATGCTGCTGGCAGCTGTATAAATAGCCACGCTGTGTGAGTGGGATGGAGCCACTCTATTTTCTGCTGCCACGTCTGCAGCAGCAGCAGCACTGAGGCGTGAAGGGGCTGTGGATGCTGCAGGTGGTGTTGGCAGTGGGGGCTGCTGATCCATTGCAACAGGCTGTGGGGGCTGTGCTACCTCTCTGGCCAAGGCTCATTATGCATTATAGCAGTGTATGTAGGTATGTACATATATGTGTGTACGTGTATAAAACTACAGTTAGTATAGCAAGGCATTATGCAAAGACATGGAATAGACACAGATATGGTTTATATACAGTATATAAAAGTGCCTACTGCATTGTATGATTTGTCCATCACAGCTAGGGCATATGTATTTTAGTGAAGAACTGGAACAGGTTGCCCCGTGGTTGGAGATATTCAAGGTCAGGCTGGTCTGGGCTCTGGGCACCTGTCTGAGCTGTAGATGTCCCTGTTCAATGCAGCAGAGTTGAACTACATAGCCTTTAACAGACCCTTCTAACTCAAGTGACTCCTTGATTCTGTTTACTTTGCATAAAAGCCTTAAGAGTTGTTCTGTACTTTCTTAGACACCATCTCAACTGTGGCACTGAAGTCAGGCTGGCTGACAGTCGGGACTAATCTTTGGCAGTGTCAGCACCACAGATCCCAACCTGCCTGCACACCCAGCCTCCAGGCCCCAAAACCTGCCCATCTGGCCCCAAACCAAAGGCAGGGAAAACCTCTGCTATGTCTTCAGTGGCTGTTGCTCCTGTGAACAGCAAAGCCTCCTGAGGGCCTGCGGGAGAGGGGCTTTGCTCCTGCTCCTGGGGGGTGGCAGCGGCCGCACAGTGTGGGGGAGTGAGCGTGCCACACAGCCAGCTTGTGCGTTCAGCTGGTTTGTCTTAAAATACACCCTGGTGTCATTTTTTTACATCCTACAGTCTTTAAACCAAGTTGTGTATCTCACCCTTAAATGGAGGTATATTTTAATTGCTCACAGGGTATTATTATTAGACGCAAGCCTGCTGCTAATGCGCTGTGCAGAGTGCTTGATGAGCCTACCTTATCTTACAGACAGGCGGGGATGAATCACCCTCCTCATCTGCAGCCCATGCACAGCCTAAAATGTATCTTCTCCTAATCAGGCTTATTGCTGGGACCCCCACTTGAAGGAAAAGACGGCTTCAAAGCTGCAGTCCTTGCAGCAAAATGTCAGCCCTGTTCCAGGGAAAATGCGACCAATTCTATCTCCCCAAAATTATTTCGCTCTGGCCTTTACTATTCAGGAGCCTAATGCTTAGTTTTGATGGAGGAGAAAGTTCATGCACGTTGTGAATGAAGGCACTACAGAGACTACAAGGTTGGCTTTGTGTACATGACATCACTGATGCACAGAAGAGTGGGGAAGGGTCTCTCTGTCTACCAGAACCAAAAGGTGAAGTTTTAAGAGAAGCAGGGGACTCTCTGACTTTTTTTCTTGCTAGCTCTTTAGAGGAGAACTTAGCAATCATAAGAGGTGATACATTGCTGGACCAGGGCAGTAGGGCTCTAACAAAACAATTAATTCACTGATTAAAGCAACTGTCAAGTCCATGAGAGCTATCAGTTAGAAGAAATTCTGTATCTGAGAGCAAAAGAAAACAACACTATTCTTTTTATTAGCAAATGACTTCACTTCCTAACTTAGGCTTGTGGAAGTGAGTCAGAAGGAGAGGATGAGTGAAGCCTTAGAGCACAACTGGCTGTATTGCAACTGCTAGGAGTAGCAGGGGCTGAGGATCTACCATTTTGTCCTCATCTGCCACTTCAGTGCTTGCTGCCTTTCACCTTAAGCACTCCAGGGTGGTGGTCTCTCAGGTGCCTTGGCCAGTCTGTCCCTGGTGCTGGCATGGAAGGGAATTCCTGCAGAGCCCGGTCTGTGGTTGCTGTGGAAGGATGCAGCACGCCTTGCACAGCACATGTGGACGCAACTTAATTTGTTTCATTAGTCTTGTTTAAGATCTTTTAGCAACTCTGAGCCAGGGATTTCATCTGTGTTTTGCTGGAAGAGGCACTACGTGCCAAAGTCTTTCTAAGACTCAGTGCTGTGTACTGGAGCTGTGGTTGTCACAGATCTCCTGGGGGAGGCTGCAGCCCTTCTCTGCTGGGGCTGAGTCATGGTGCCAGCACTTCACTTACAGATGCCAAGCTGAGCATACGGCGTCTCAGCTAAAATCGGTTTTCTTTTTGATTTTTGGTTTCTTTTGCCAATCACACAAGTGAATTAATTCCCATTCTTCTCTTCTTCTTACACCAAATGAATTTAAAAAAATGGTCTAGTACCAAAAAATTGCAGTAATTCCCGTATTTCCAACATTATATTGATAAAATATGCTCCTGGAAGTTGCCTTCTGTTTTCTGCTGCCAACAATTTCCTAGTGGCCAGAGCTCCAGGTATGCTCTCTAGGCAAGGGTCAGGTTCTTCCCCTTGGGCTCAGTCACAAGTAAATATCTCAAGTACCTGTAGGGCTGTACAGCATGCAGAAAAGATCATTTCTATGTCTCTTCCAACCAGTCTTAGGCTCAGATGCTCTAGTTCCTACTTTTCTTACTGTTCCTCATTTGAAGCAAGTGACAATAGGAAAAATTCTATCCTGTTACTCATGTATAAAGCTTTCAGTTTTGGTGGAGAAGAACTTGGGTTTGAAGAGGCAAAGGGCCAGTGAACTGAAATCCTTGACTGAGAATACGTAGGAGAGCAAATTATCTTGGAAATGAAAGTGGTGTTGGCTATGGAGCAGGGTAGTAAACCTTGTGACATGACAATTTTCTCAGAGTAGAATACATTTGACTGCACAGAAAGAAGAGCAATCTTTTTGTACCTCAAGAAGTATTGTAAGAAATTTCTTTCAGGAATTATTACTTCTCCCGCTTTCCTTCAAAATGATTTCAAGTGATGGAACACAGTAGTACGATAAGAGAATTACTTGCAAGTCCTGTAAATGTGCCTAACTGTCACTGCGCTTCTATTTTCTCAGCCTCTCAACATTGCCTACAGTCACATCTATAGCTCCTACCGCAATTTTGTGGGGCCGCCTCATTTCAAGACAATCTGCAGGCTGCTTGGCTATCAGGGGATTGCCGTGGTCATGGAAGAGCTGCTGAAGATCGTCAAGAGCCTGGTAATTCTGAGCCTGACACTGGCAGCAGAGAAATCTCGATGCTTTGAGGGGCATGAATTGGAGGGTCAGCCTGGCCTTCAGTTTTTGGTTTGGGTTGTTGAAATATAGGCACCTCTGTGCTCCTTTATCCACACCGCAATGCTCATATTCATGGTCTAGTTTCGCTGTTGCTAAGGTGGAGGACACAAAACTGATGAAAAAGAGTTTGCAAGGAAATTCCTGTTAAGTGTGCGCTCTTAAGAATTCAAGCCATACGTCCCTTTCCATCAGATACGCTGAAGCCAGTAGCTCCATCTGCTTTGTACTGCTTTCAAAAGAGAGACGTGTTATCCACAGGGAAGTGCTCCCTAAGGGCACCAACAATACAGAACATTAACAAGGCAGGAGGGAGTGTGCAAAAATTAATCGTTTTTCAGGTCACGCTTTTCTACCCAAAACTGTTTTACCAAAGAGAAGACTTTGATTTATTATAAAACTTTAAATTCTGTTTTGGCTGCTGTTGTAGTAGGCAGTGATGTAATTTTGAACTTATCTAGCAAAGCAATGTAGACCTGAACCTTAAGCACATACCCAGCTTCTCTGCTGTAAAGCACTGTAGCTATTGAAGATGTAACTTGTGCCACTCAGTTGAAAGCGCTGTAGCTGTTGTGTGAGATCAGACAGCATTCAGCGAGAAGACAGAGATCTTGAATTTGGCTAAATTATGTTTATCACATAATCCCATGTAATATGTCTGCAGGATGTATTTATATAACTCCAAATGACAGTGAGCATTTTTAACTAAGAAATACACTTTTCTCCATATTAGTTCAAAACATCCAATCTGCCTTGTATACACTTGTTCTACGTGTATATATTTTTAATTTTTTTTAAACTCTCAGTGTCTAGAATCATTCCTCAGGTGGGAAGACCATTTCCTGTGCTATGGGATGGCTCCTTTAGCAGCTCCAATCAAATGCTTTTTGGGTTAGGAACACAAGTCCAGCTGGATCTATGATGGAGCCTTGTTTGGATTTCAGCTGCAAATAATACAAACACAATGAGCCATATTTTGAAGTAGAAAATCCGTGCAACCATGATTTATTATTCAGGAGGAAGCTGTAAAACTCCTTGCACTTGGGCTGGACTTTATGTTTGGGTGAAATGCAAAGGAAGTATGTTCTTTTTAGACTCCAACTAAAGTTTCACCCTTTGTTGTCAGACAGGGACCTGTCCACAGTCTGTTCTGTTTAAAACCAAGGCCAGAAGAAGCCATCCTTCCAGTTTAACCTCTCTTTGTGTCTGACAGCTGCAAGGCACCATCCTGCAGTATGTGAAGACTCTGATAGAAGTCATGCCCAAGATATGCCGCTTGCCAAGACACGAATATGGCTCTCCAGGTGGGTGCTACAGTGAGATGTGTCATGGTTTGAGCAAGAGTTCATCCAAATCTCTGCCCAGCATTTACTCAATTAAACACGGACAGGCACCCGCTGTGCTGGTGCACCATGCAGCCTAGGCTCCCTGTGACACAACTTTCCTGTTAAAAATTTCACTTTGAACACACAGATGATTGATAAGGGTATGTCTTCTGGTTGTTTAGGTTTTGTTTCCAGGATTTTTAAGCTTTTGTTATGGTGGCTTCACTATTACTTTTTCAAAAGCTGTACTTCTTTGATGGAAAGATTTTTTTACCATATGACTGCAGTCTGCAACTCAGCTGGATGTGAAAACTGAACCAGCACGAAGGCATCCATAACAGCCTTGAATCTCTTCTTTCCTCCGATGGGGAAATCCAGGGACCTCACAGGAATTATGCCCTATTTCTCACGGGTCAGTGAAAGCAGGATGACACACTGCGTGCTGGTTCTGCCCAGTGCCTATCCCTGTCTGTCTACTCAACAGTCCTTGCAGTTCATGATAAAGGAAACACCAGGCCCTGACTGCCTTTTAATCCACACCACTGAAGGATGCTTTTGCTCTCACTTTTCTGACTGCCCTTCCTTGTCTTTTAAGGAATCCTGGAGTTTTTCCACCACCAACTGAAGGACATCATTGAATATGCAGAGTTGAAGACTGATGTGTTCCAGAGCCTCAGAGAAGTGGGCAATGCGATTCTCTTCTGCCTCCTTATTGAGCAGGCTTTGGTAAGGCAACATACCCTGCACCAGCAGATCCCACTTAAAAGTGCCAGCTCAACAGTGTGAGAGGAAGAGGGTTCTCCAGCGGAAGAGCTGGGGAAATTTTCCAGCTTATCATGTACCCAGGGTCTCTATAGGGCTCTGCTGCTGTGGTCTGTGGGGATGATATACATTGGTGCTGGGTCACTGACATCTGGCATTGCCCAAGGAGAATCTGAATACTGGAAGATCCAGATTTAATTCTTGGACCCAAAGCTATCCCATGTTTGTCCATCTCAGAAATAAAAATCAACTGGAGCTTATTTGTAGATTGTAAGCTCTTTGGGGCAGGGATTGTTACTTTTTCTAATACTCATATGGTGAGGAGTATATTTGAGCCCTTTGCTCTCTTTGGAGTGGTAGTGCAATGGAAAAACTGGTTGGTTCTAATGACAGTAAGGATAAAGCAATGCGAAAGGAAGGAAATCTCAGAAGAGATTATATTTTCTATGACTTAATCTTCACCAAAAACTTAGCTGGAGTGATGACGTGATATTAGCCCTTGCACAAGCATCTTGTGCATGCACAAGTCTCTCAGACTCTTAGCTCATGTGATGCCAATTCTAACCTGAGTGGGCTGGTATGGGACAAAGGCTATCTGTGGCTGAATGCAACATGTTACAGCCAACTGAGGAGTTGCAACAACAATCCAGTTTTGCATTAAGATGCATGTTTCATGTCATAATAGTTTTGGCAGGGTTGTGTCAGATCTTTCAGAAGTTTCTTCATAAACCTTCTTGAGCACACATGGGATTCCAAGCAAACCCATAAAATTTTGTTCAGAGTAAAACCAGAAGAAAGTTCAAAGATTCCAAGTTTACTCAACTACAGAACACAGGGAAAACTGAAAATCTCTGCAAATAACCCCAGTAGAGAGACTTCTAGTTCCTAATGTGGTATATCAAACATATTTGGTGAGCAGTAGTTGCATAAGATTTAACAAACAGAGATATATATCACCTAGCAGCTTGGCTTTATCTAATAGAATGACCAGACAGTATCCTGGCAGTTTATGTTTCTTTTGTGGCTTTGTCACTGCTCTCTGCTGTTCTGTGCTGAATTTTACGCTAGATGTACTGCATTTGCCTTTTATGTCCCATCTTTTAAATGGACACCTAAGGGACACATGGTGGTTTCTGTTAGAAATCCCCATTTGACTGCAAAAATGTTCCTCCTGTCTCTGGAGCAATATAATAACATCCTAGAATAGCAGAAAATAAAGGAGACAGTGAGACATTGGGGTTCTTTTTAGAAAGACTGCCCGTCCAAGTCTACATCTGCCCACCTTCCGTGCTAACCAAAGTTGTCAGTTTTTCTACACAGAAATTGATTCAGAATATAAAGCAGTTTTGCATGTAGCAGCCAGTGGTTCTTGCTTGCTGGAAGGCTGTCATATGCTTAGAGCCATTGCATAACAAGATTTTCCCTCCCTGTGCAGAAGGAGCAATTATTTTTATGGCACAGTTATCTTCATAGCTGTCAGCCTAATCTAAGGCCGGTGGTATTTGTTGGCAGAGTCTGCTCTAGTGAAGATTAGAAGTCTGCTCCAGTCTGCCTCCCTTTTTATTGTTTAAATTTGAGGAATGAAGTGTTGCTTGGGACTAAATTTCTAAGAGTTCTTACTCTCAGGTAATGGGCCTTGGGGAGAAAGAAATTTTGGAACAGATACCAGGTGTATGCAGCCTGCAAATGCAGAAAATACTCTCTTTATCAGAGGGAAAGAGCAGTGAAACAATATTGATCTAGGAAGGAAGAGTCCTTTGCAAAGAGAATAACAAAAATGATTGCAAACAGAATAACAAAGATGATATGCACACTCTGGTAGCATCAGCATCATGCCCGTGGAGGGGCCATGGGCTGTTCCTGTCCCTCCAGCACTGTGTCACAAACTGCACTCCCACAAACTTCCTCTCATGCCAGCATGCATGGCACCAGTGCAGCCTCCTGCAGCTCCATGCTACTCCGTCCTCAGCCTTGGGGCTGGGAGAAGGGGTACCCACCCATGCACCCCAGCCAGACCCAGCTGAGTCATTCCATCTGGCCCTGAAAATCTTTTGCTGCTCTGTCATGACCTCCTCTCAAGTGTGTCTAAATCTCTCTGGTAAGCTCACTACTGCAAGCATGTCCTAGAACGAGAGTTTTGCAGGAGCAAACTACTGCCGTGTTGTTACGCAATGCCTCTGTGTTGAACAGCTTTGGTTTTCCTTGCTGCTGTTTCCCATTGCAGACTCGTATACAATGTATTGTCAGCCATCGCTCCTCAGTCTCCACCTTCCTATTTCTAGGTTTCTCCTTGTGCATCTATGTTTGGGATTATTTTTTCTCTAGTGCATTGGCATGCATCCTCTCAGGTGGCATCTCATGATGTTATTACTCTCTGCACTTCTGTATTATTCTCCCCGGTGCCTGCACCACTGGGATTCTGGTCTGATAGCACTGGCCGTGAACACCGTACGAACAACCAAAAAATAATTTCAGGCCAACGTATTATGTATCTATTTACAACAGTATATTTAACATGTGTACATCCCAGAAAAACTAAGCCAAAGGGTAACTTCCACCTGGGCACACAGTGAAAACAAACAGCAGGAAGTCATCAGGGTAAGACAGAACTGAAATTTCCATGGCCTTTATCCCCTTTTACTCACAGCATTAATAAGTGGGCAAGAAAAAAAACCAAACAAACAAAAAACATATGAAGCTCTGGCCTTGTGTAGGCATGAGGTAAATTATTTGGGTTATAGAAACTTCCCGGCTTAAGCTGAGAGCTGTTTCTTCCAGTTCTAGTCCATTTAGATACAAACTATTAGATTTATTACTGAGCTGGGTTAGATTTGACCAGGTGCTGTAGATGTGATTGGGTTGTTGTAGGGTCTCACAGACCCCTGAGCCAAACAGTCACGCCCTATAGGTATTTTTTAACTTACTTTATCTTTCTTTCTTCCTGCCTCAGTCCCAGGAAGAAGTTTGTGATTTGCTGCATGCTGCTCCCTTCCAAAATATTTTGCCCAGGGTCTACATCAAAGGTAAGAAGCTCAGAGGGCAGCAGTGAACAGACTCAGAGGTCACTTCCAAGAGCCGTTTCTCTCCCATTTCAACTGAGGATTAGTTCTGGCCCTGCTTCCCCCTCGACATAGATGAGTGCATACAGCCAAAAGTAAGGTGGAAACAAATGCCAGCAGAGCATCTTCTGTAGCCTAGTCACAGGCTGGAGCCTTAGTTAGCCTGGGGGTTCCCTTAAGTCTTTAAAGACATTTTGCAGCCTCTTTGGAGAATGACAGCATGAAATGTCCATCTCAACAGGAGTGATCAGGAACAGGGACATGCTTCTGGACATGTGTGGTTAAGCTGCTGCTGAGACTGCAATTGCACATCCCACCCTTCTCCACATCACTGGTCCCCTCATTTGCTGTCGGTTTGGCTCTCTGATCCAAAGGCTCATTGGATGGTTGCTGGGGGGCAGCTGTGAGCAAACTCAGCGGAAATTGCGGGTCTCCACTTCCTCCTCTCATTTCACTGTTTGCTGCTCGCTTGACAGAAGGAGAACGCTTGGAGGTGCGCATGAAGCGTCTCGAAGCCAAGTATGCCCCACTTCACCTGGTTCCCCTAATAGAGAGGCTGGGCACTCCGCAGGTAAGGATTTCATTGAAAGGGATGGCTGTTGAAAATTCATAGCAGTCCCCAGTTGCCCTGTTTGGCCCTGGGAAGGTGATCCTTTATTTTTATTTATTTTTTTCTAAAATGCCAATCAGACCAAAAAAGTCAGAATCCTTGCCCTAGCGGACACATAGAAGGGAAATTTGTGAGTGGGTCCAGAGCGTGTTGCTGCCTCCAGTCTGGAGAGCTGGCAGGGAGCTGTAGCATAAGCCAGCTCTGAACACAAACAGCCTTGAAAAACTCTTTCCTCTCCATTAAAAAAAAATAATAAATGGAGAATTGTTCGGGTGGTTCCAGGGGAAACATTGTAGGGCTGTCCCTGGTTTAATCCACTGCCATCAGTTTTGGGGATCCCGTTTTAGGACTGCCTGGTGGTATATTTTTAAGCTCATCCCTGTCAAGGAATACATCTGAGAATGGTTTCCCTCCTAGCACATGCTTCGAGCTTCAGCACATGCTTAAGATTACAGCTCCATTTAAGTGTCATATTGAGGTGGGGTCTCAGCTTGAAAAAATATATAATCTATTTTCTGCAGAAGTTGAGTACCGCTAAAAATATCTCAGATTTAATCAATGTAATGGGCAGAATTGAGTTCTATTGATATCGGTAGCCAAATGTCTGCTATCTGCTTAGTGGAGTTAATAGGATAAAAATCATTGAAAGCGTTAAAGAAATCAACACCCTTTTTTCTGTAATCTACTGCTGAGGGGATGGAACAAATACTCAGTTGTATGAGGTGACAGATCTACAGCAGGCAGAAAGTTACACATCTTTTTTCCATGTTTTTTTGATGGATCGAGGATTTGGAACTTTGCTTCACTGGAAATCATATTCTGAAACAAAGAAATTGGCTTGAAAACTGAGAGCTTTGTCTGACTTTGTAGACACTTCTCTCACTTCCCATTGGCTTCCTTTCAAAGGAGACACTCGAGAAAAAGAATTCACCTCTGTGTTTTTGTGTCTTTGTGTTGGTCTTTCTCTCTCTCCTTCTTTCCATGCAAAACCATCATTGAAATCTGCTATAAGAGTCCACTCGTTGCTTATCCTTGCCGTAGTTACAAAGATGAAAACAAAAGTTATTTTATGTCCTGAATTAACTTTTCTGTAAACTGTTCCCACATTCACCACACAGGTACAGCTGAGTGCCAGATCTTTTTTGAGCTCAGGTATAAATGAACACAAAAATGACTTGCAATAGGTGCCTCCATAGCTTCTAGCTTGCTCCTGGAAATGCAGTTTTGGACACAGGCCATGTTGGGTTTTTCCTGCTGAACACAGAAGTACCTTAGAGCAATTGTCCAGAATTGGAGCAGAAGTTGGCTGCTGGATGCCTCTCCCAAAAGGTGGCCCTATGCAGTTCCCATAACCACTTGCTGTAAGGAGTCTGAGCCACAGCTGCTGAAGTTAGTGGGAACTACTTCCCAGCAGTCTTCAGGTGTGGTTCTTGCAAGTTTTCTCATTAATAGACCGTGAAAGAGGTATGGCATAACTGAGTTAGTACAGTGGCAGGAAAACTGTCATGGAGTGCATATTGTACATTGGAAATCCACGAACAGCTTTTTGATAGGTGACTGATACAGAACCAGGGAGTCACAGCAGATTGTTAAAGGAATCTTCTTGCTTCTAATGCTGAGTAGATATTTAGCAAGGGACTTTCAAACGTGCTTTGTCAATGGATTCTTTTTTCCTTCAAAAGTAGTGGGAGCTTTTTTCTTTTGAGGACAGAGGGAATAGTTGAGGCAGCACAGTGCCTTCCCTTGGCAATCTATTCTCAATCACTCATCCTCTCCTGATCATAGAAGTCAGTGGGACGCCAGACTGTTAGGCAGCTTTGGCCACAGGACTAATAGCTGTGCAGCTGCCTTTGCCATGTTAAATATCAGCCAAGTGGTAGTCATGCTCTGTCTTATGGGGATGAATTCTAAAACCAAATTCTGTCTGTGACTGTGAGTGGTACCGTGTCTTTTTGGAACACAGATGCATCCCTTTCTAGATTAGGATTTCTTCACGCTAAGATCACAGAACTGGTTTTGTCAAAAATACCTGTTCTATCGCTATTTCTTAGCAAACAGTAATGCTAACACTTAATTTACACGTGAAGAGGCTTTACTCTTGCTGTGTCTCCATTTTGCCATCATAGACTTCTGTGTGCAGACACTAATCTTTACCCATAAAAGTGTGATGCAGATGAAGAGACAGAAGTTGTACCCACTGCCTTTAGCTATAAAAAACACACTGGATAAAATAAACCCTTACTTGCTAAGCAAGTATGTGCAAGTGTGCGCTGTGAAACTTGGGTGACATCATTCCTGAATTTAACAAATCTAGGGATCCCAGCCCTGATCTGGTCTCTGGGCAGCAATACAGTGTTCCCTTGATATTTGCTATAGTTGACCACTAATTGCACTGAAGTTCCCAAAATGTCCTTGGAATTGTGTTGAAAGCAGGAGTTGTAACGCTTTCATTTCAGTAGCTACCAAACTAAAATGGTTTCAGGTCAGTGCCAATGTAAACCAGTAGTCAGGAAAGGGGATGAATATGCATGTTCATGTCTGGCCAGGACATGCGCAAGTGCTTTGTAGCAGAGGCTCTGAGCCTCTGTTGTTATTCTGGTCAGGATGACATTTTTTCTCATAGGCATTAGGTGGACAGCTGGAAATGGAGCAAATACTTAAAAATGACCTAGAGTTCCAGGAAGTCCTCTAGGATAGGCAGAAGGTTGCTAAGTGCCACTGCTAAAGTGGTGAGGTGGTAAAAGGCTCTGCCTGTGGGGACAGCGGGATATGGCCATCCCACATAATGGGGTGAGCCTTCTACCTCTATGGCCTCCAGCACAGCTCTGACAGCACTTGGCTCTCAACTCCCCTGTTATTTTTGGCAGCACTTCAAGAAGGCAGTAATACTGCTGGAGATGGCAAGGAGTGGGGCAGACAGGCTCCATGCATGCAGCCCAGCCCAGCTCAGACGGTGCAGGCAGAAAGCTCGCTGGGGTCGGTGCTCTGCACAGGGGGAAGGACCCAGTTGCTTATTTAAGTACCCTTGTTGGTTTTCTTCCTCTGGAGCAGCCATGGAGCTGAAATTAAGTCAGTTCTCTCTTCAACTTCCTCTGGTGTAAAAGCCAAATCAACTCCATCCAGCGGAGCCATTCCCTCCAGATCCGTTCATGTAAATTTGAGAGGGGATGTCACAGAAATTCTCTGCACATGGAAAGTTTCTCAGCTGGAAAATGTATTACTTGACTTTTTTAGAAACCACAGATTTTCCAGTATTAAGGTTCCAATGGCTTCTCATCTATCTCAGAGCGTTTTAACCACTACCTAGGAAATCAAGAAGTTCGTAGCCTATCTACGTTTTAAAGAGATGATGGTAATGCCCTGGGAAGCAAAATGCCTGTTTTCTCTCCTGTTTCATTTTCATAATCTGCACAAATCATGAAATTAAGCCTGGCAATGCTTAGTGGTGCTCGTGTAACAGAATAGCATGCTAGCAGAATTAAGGATCAGTATTTCTGGTCAGAACTTTTGCCTTCAGCTTTCGTTTTCTGACGCATATAGTTATTTCAAAAGATACTCAGTTTGGTGAAATGTAATTGAGCACAATATTAAGTCTTCTGTTTGAGGGTTGAGCATTCTCTGATGGGGAGTGCCATGGGAGCAGCCATCAGAGGTAAGGTTGGACCTTTCCCAGGATATGCCAGGGAGACCAGGAATTGTGAAGTCCAACCAGAGGGTACATCTGTATTACATTGTCACTTGTTTCTTCGGTTCCTCCTCTTCAGCAAATAGCCATTGCCCGAGAAGGTGACTTGCTAACCAAGGAGCGGCTGTGCTGCGGCTTGTCCATGTTTGAGGTCATCCTGACACGAATTCGGAGCTACCTGCAGGATCCAATCTGGCGTGGACCACCCCCAACAAATGGGGTCATGCACGTGGATGAGTGCGTGGAGTTCCACCGGCTCTGGAGTGCCATGCAGTTTGTGTACTGCATCCCTGTGGGCACCAACGAGTTCACTGCAGAGTGAGTGTCCAGTAGCCAGCACTGCCATTAGCTCATGAGCCCTTACCTGCAGCAATAGCCACAGCCAGTACAGAGGTAGAGAGAGAACATGCGTACCTGAGGACAGGACTTTGTTGGATGTAGACCTACAGAGATGCCCCCAAAGCTTCCCATCTGAATGACTCAGAAAAGGGGAGAAGGGAAAGAGGAATACAGAGACATGCCCAAGGAGCCCTGCAGAAAGAAATGGGTAGATGAGCCTACAGTCCAAGCTGGAGGCAAAGTCCTCATCCATCATTCCCTGTGGTACACCATGCATAGCCTGGTCCCGTTCTAAGCTCATTTTTTTCTTTAACTACATACCCACTTGTCATCAATAGGACCAATTTCCCTCACCAAGGAAAGTTCCTGATGTCATGATAGGACAGCATTTATCTAACTCCATCCTGTTATCTCTCCATCCCATCACCCTGTCCCCATTCTAGGCAGTGCTTTGGAGATGGTCTGAACTGGGCAGGTTGTTCTATCATTGTTCTCCTTGGACAACAACGACGCTTTGACCTATTTGACTTCTGCTACCACCTGCTGAAGGTGCAGAGGCAGGACGGGAAGGATGAAATCATTAAAAACGTGGTAAGTTGAAGGGTAAGGCTCCAAAAGACCTGAACTAGCACACGTCTCTGTTTTCTGACTTGCCTTGTTCAAACTCATAAATCACAAACTTTCCAGGCATTGACCTTATTCAAGCTGGATATGCTTGCTGTGAGATTTCCACCTGCAGTCTCAGCAGAGAGGCCAGGATTTTAATTGGCTTGACAATCAAATCTTTCTTCTCCCAAAGCTTTTCCTTTCTTCCTGGGGTTGGGAAGCTGGAGCAGAGAAGCTGGCATTTCCATCAACCATTCTCTGATCTCTGTGGCTTTATCAATAAGCAGCTGGGAGTCCAGACTTTAGATCGATTAACATAGAACCACACACTGACCTTGTTAATTCTGTCTTGAGTCATCAAACCCTATAATGAAGTGAGTCACCAGTCTCTGGGAGCTGCTAAGTGGAACTGTAACATGTGTTGTAGCTGCTTTGTGTTAGCAGAGGTTTCTCAGCAGCAGGGCAGACGTACTGATGCTTTCTGGCTGGTCAAATGACATAAGACTCTCTTCATCTACTGTTTTTCCTTCTCACCATCCCTCCAGCCCTTGAAAAAGATGGCCGACAGGATAAGGAAGTATCAGATCCTGAACAATGAGATTTTTGCCATCCTGAACAAGTACATGAAGTCAGTGGAAACAGACAGTTCCACAGTGGAGCACGTGCGCTGCTTCCAGCCTCCCATCCACCAGTCACTGGCCACCACCTGCTAGTGTGACACTAACCCCGTGTGCTTTGGGAAGGGAGAAGAGACTGAGCCCAGGACGACTGGGAGGATGAACTTGATGGTGTGAGACCTGGCAACAAAGTAAGACTGGGTATGCTCACTACAAGGACTTATCTTCCTATCTGGCCCTATTGAGTGCATGTTCTTCTGTTCCATCCCTGTGACCAATTTTACTTGTAGCTTTTGGACTTGGGAATGGGTGGGGGTGGGAGGGCGAAATGTGCTTTTCTTCCATGAAATCTGGTTTTCCCTGTGATTCATCCAGCTGAACGCAAAAATCTGAAGCCATATTGCAGCCCCAAAGGCGGGGAATCCTGTTGGAAGAGCTGCGTGTTTCTACTGCACTGGGAGCCCACTCCCACTGCAGAAGCAATGGGAAAAATCAACCCCGCTCATGACACGTGCCACCAGGGCTGAAGACAGACCCTGACTTCTTTTTGGGGAAGAGGGGATGAAGGCAGGATTTCACCTATGGCAGCAGCCTCAGGAAGGAGCAGTGCAGAGGAGCCATGCTGGGTGGTTGTGGATTGCTTCTTGCTCTCTGCCAAGTTGGCTTTGGCCTTCCTAGCATCTGGCACTTGGGTTTCAGAATAGCAATGATGTAGCTGCCAAATAACTCTTCAGCACTTCAGAGAGCTGGGGGAATCAAAAAAGGACTGTTTTGGTTTTTTTCCCCATGCTATTGGGATGTCCACTTATGTTATTTCAGAGGGTTCTCCCTTAAAGACACATCTTCCATGAAGTAAATGAAATTTCTTATGGACCATGGAAGAGGTTGTATTGGATTCACGTGAATATGCTTTTGCACATACTAACTTGGGTGAAAACAGACACTGATCCTGACAGGAGGCAGTTGTATTTACCTTGACCATGTGTGATCTTTGAAATTTGGCCAAGGATGAGAGCTGGGATGTGTCATTTTTGTATGTTCTGGCATGCTGTTTTCCCTTGTTTCAAACAAATTCCTAGTCACAGCAACTACTTTTTTTTTTTTAAGAGAATGGTGTCTATCACTAAGGCTTAGTAAACTTCCTATCACACAGAAATGATGCGATTCTTTAGAAAAGGTAAAACATAGGATAAGCATAATGAAAACAACATTTTCCAGGCTCAAAAGCATTCTGAGGGAATGCTGGAGTCTGTTTCCTGTTCCTACTCAGCTCATCTAATAAGTCTGGATGTATTAGATACTGAGAACAAATTCAGTAGGGACTTCAAGGAGATATTCAAAACTTGTGGTTTTCCCTGCTTCCCCTTGGTGCTGTCACTGCAGTGACACAAAGCCTTATGCCTGAAGCTAAAGAAGATCAAACCACATGCTCCAGGAGGAAATTATGCTGGCGATGTTTTTATTTCTCAGCTTTAGCCAGGACACGGCACATAATTACCATTCAAATAGACAGATTTGGTAATATATGTTCTTTCCATGCATTCCATCATGCCTTGTAACCTGCATGCTACTACAGATGTTGAAATGGCAGAGCCTGGGTCCTTATTCTCTCAAAGGAAATACATCATTAATTAGTAGAAATGTCCCAGCTGGAATGCACTGCCTTAGAAAACAACAGCCAGCACTGTATTAGTGCTAAAGGAGATCTTGCTGTGTGGGATGCATTTGTTCTCCCACAGACTCACTCCCTCATAATCAACAAATAACCCACACATGCAAGTGCTAGGCATCTTTACACCTTGAGTCGCCTTTAATTGCTGAGACAAATGCTTGACTCTCTGGGAGGAAACACTGCAGCACAGTAATCTGAAAGTCAAATAGCATTTCAGGAGATCGGGCTGAACCCTTTGGGTGCCAGGGAAGGATCCAGCCTCTGGAGGCAAGTTGTTTTCCTCACATTGTGAAGAAGAGCACCACAAGAGTGCCCAAGACCCAACAATACCAAAGGACTCCTGCTCTCTATTTACTTTCTCCACTAAGGATGCCAGTTCTGGTTTTCCATCGTGTTCCAACACTTCACACTTCTGAAACTACTGGAATGAGGGAGTTTACAGATATATATTTTTAAAAGGAATAGGAGAATTGAGCACTTTATTTTTTGTGGAAAACAAGATACGAGGAATATAGATCCAACCAAGATCCTATTTTCCTGGCCTAAATAGCAAGTGCTTGTTATTTTGGTATGAAAGTGTTGCTGATGAAGTGGCACAGATCCCTGACTGGCTCTCAGAGCCATCTCTGAGCACAGCACAAATTGAATGTTCTATGATGTCTGATACATTATAGGATGTTGGAGCCTTGGCAGAAACCAGCAGGAGCAAGAACACAGAAGGATGTGCTATGCCACATAGCCCAGTCACAGCTAGCTGGACAGAACAGGATATCCTAAGTTGAATACAAGTGTCTGTTTAGGTTTGCAGTGAGACAGGAGATTTTTACCTAAACATGACTATGACTGCATTCTTTTGCTGTAGCTTTGGCTTAATTCTCTAAAAAAAAAACCCACAAACCCTGCAAAATGCAGTTGGATGTACTTGAATGAAAAGGTAGAGGAAATCTATTTTTTTTTTTTGCCCTCAGATTTGCTGTCAGAAACAAACTCCTTCTGATTCTGAGGGATGAAACAGGAGCAAAATGTCCAAAGTGCATGAACAAAATGTAAAGTGTTTTTACTGTAGATGTTTTTGCCTTGTTGCTCAAGTAGTATGAGATGAGCTAGGAATAACCATATGGTCTTCACTTCTGAGATTTGATGTTATTGCCCTTACGTTATCTCCTCGATTCGAATAGTCTTTAGCTTCAGTTTTCTAACCCCTCCCCTTGACTCTATACAAGAAAAGTTCAGGCTTATGTCTTCACAGAACTCAGTGAAACAGAATTTTTCTATCTTTTTTTTTTTTTTTTTTAAATGTCATAATTATTAGTGAAAATAGGGAGCAAATTTGTGACAGTAGAGCTAAACAACAGATTGCCAAGGGGTCGGGCATATCCTCCACACTTGAAAACTTTCTGCCAATTTTGGATGTCTTCCTTGCAGGTATGCTCTAATTCAACCTGCAGAGCCCATATTGTTTTTTCCTAGGGAAACATGAACCCCTATATGGATAATTTAAATCAACTGACTATGGGCTTACTTTTTTTTTAACCTACATTTTCCCAATTACTCTGAAGTAGTTGTAACTCCTTGGGGATTACCAACCACTGCTTGGAATGCCTACTTCATAGACAAGTTGCTGACTTGATACAGAAGTTAGAGGGAAAAGGATGGTCTGTGTAACGAGTGAAGTCAGACTAGATGATTGTAGTGTTCCCTCCAGCTTTAACATTGTGAAATGTGACTAATGGCAGAGCAGATGCCTTTCTTGGATGACGCTACACTTGACTCTCGGTGATCCAATGGAAAGGGGAAGTAAACTTGTTCAAACTTAGCACTTCAGTGGTTTTCCTTTTAAACTCCAACAGCACTTATTAGCACTGAACAACAACTTAAGTCTTTTTTCTCCTGCATTACTCCAGTCCAGTAAATTCATGTGTGTTTGAGAATAAAAGAATAAAGAATTGAAGGTGTAAAAAAAAAAAAAAAGAAAATATTCTCAAAGGCTCTTGTCAAATGTACCATATTTGTATGAAAAGCTGCTTGAGTTATTTTGTACAATGAGTTTTATTTATGGTGAGGTATATTTACGCTCGTGGTCTGATAACAGTGTTAAATTTTTGATCCATATTTGCTATGCAGCTGAAGATGATATTTTGGTTTTGTATTATTATTTTTTGCTGTTGTTCTAAAATTCAGCTAACAGAAGCTTCCATCTCCATTAGAAATGCTTCTGCAAGAGTAAAGCATACGTGGGATGACTTTTGTGATGAAGAAAAAATAAAAACTGGGCTCATTCTTGAAATGGGCAAAACTTTACCTCGTGGTGTCATTGTCATTTGTGGTAACTGTCATTTGAGGAGAGACTCTGATCACACCTGGCAAAAGGAGTACACTAAGAGGGATGATGGCAGCATTTTGTTGCTAAAAAAAATGTTGAGATTTTGTCAAAAAACTACAATGGAAACTGAAACTTCACGGCCAACAGCAAAACAGGCCAACAAATTTTCCTATCAGAAAGTTGGTTTTTTGAGAGAAACATACTTCTGCCACAAGCTACCATCTGATAACTTGTTGAAGGGGACGGGGGGAAAATTATAGAACTATCTGTAATAGCATTTGACAGGCCCTAGTCAAAACAAAGCTAAATGAGGAGCTCATCTCCTCTCACTACCACAGCCCTACCAGCTCAATGAGAATTTTTATCCCAGGAGACAGCCCTTGCTATTTTTCTTTCAGATTTCCATTTGCAGCCATTCTTTGGTTCCTGATAAAAGCCCCAAGAAGTGCAGGAAGCTCCCAGGCTGCACGGCCCCACCTGGAGCCACCCCTTGTACTGAGCATCCAGCTCTGAGAATCTGAATGTTGGATAACCAACCCTAAGGGATCATTACCAAAAACCACAGACCTCCATCTTTCTTCTTTCTCATGTATGAAAAATATCTTTATATCCTCAGATTAATGGCACTCTGCCACTGAGAAGAAACAGTTCACGAATGATTGCTTCATGATTTCAGCTGTAGCAGAGACCCGTGCTGTAACTCCTGCAAACTAGCAGCACCTTTTGAATCTAGTTTGCTTCATGTAGAGCTCTGATGCAAACACCTAGCAGTTAAGAGCTCTATAAACAGTCTGCTACCTGCACATCACCTCACAGCACGTGCTGCTGATCTGAAGCTTTATGGCTTCCGTTGCCCACAGAACATCCACCTATCATCACCAACCCACCTCTCCTGTTCTGCCAGCATCTGCAGTTTTGTTGGGCCTCAGGGGACCCGGATCATTATACTGATCTGGATAGAGAAAATAACCTCACAAGTGAAGCAGGGGCGTGCTTTATTATGGCCTTATGAACCCACACAGCTCAGCTGCTCTACAGCAGAAACCACAGATACTTGCTCAGGCACAGGAAGAGCAGCACAAGGCTGGGACCCCATTGTGGGTGTGACAGACTGGGAACCTCCAAACTGGTGTCATCTGAACTCTTGCAGCACGCAATGACAGCCCCAGCCACTGCAGGCAGGGTTACCTGGAGAGATAACTTGAACTAAAAGCTGTCTGCTCAACTACATCCAGTCCTACAAGCTTTTATGTTGCTGTGCTGCAATCACCTGAACACCAGGCATTTCCTTTTGCCCCTACACCACCAGGTCACTGTCAGAAAGAGGATTTATCTCCCTTCAAAGCAGTAGATCTCAAACCTACACTGAGCCATGGCTGAATATTGCAGTCCTGTTCTCAAAGTTCACCACAAGAACCATGCCTAGCAGATACCCAAGGGCAGAAGCATCCATCAGCTGCTAGCAGGATGCTTCCACCATTATAACAATACACAGGATGGGTAACAACTTTTTCCACCATTTTTTCTAGTCCAATAGAGAAGAGAAGAGGAAAGAAGAGCCTTTTGATGTTGCTAAAGATATCATTTGCATGCAAAGCTGACTTGCTTTATCCTCTGGACTCCAGTCAAGCTTTTTGGCTTGGGGAACCAGTATTTCAGGAGGAACCACATTGCTACAAGATGAGCCACTATGGCAGACTCCCTGATTTCTAATGAGCTGGACCTTATTTTTAAGGAAGCACCTGATGTGAGTATCAACCACTGAGCTCACAGCTGAATTTCCCTAATTACAGCCTTACCATTAAAACAAGGCTATGAACCAATAAATTACAGCCTTACCATTAAAACAAGGCTATGAACCAATAACAGAGGCACTGGTTGCATCCCTGCTTTATCGTTATCAGTCTGAACTTGCCCTTGACTAAGTGTTGCAGGCAATTCTTTGCCAAGCCTTCCTGGCTTTTAACTCCCGTATTGCCATATGCAGCCTTGCTAAATCCATCAAATGCAACTCCTATGACTTAGTAATTTCATATACAGCATCCCCACAGCCCCTATACCAGAAAGATGCGACACATACGTACCACAGCTGATTGCAACATCTAAGTGAAGCTTCTCCCATGGTCATGTCAACTCCACATGCTCCCTCCTGATGTCTAACAGTGAGCTTGCACTGCCACATTCTCTCCTTCTGGGTCCTCACCCCCCCCCCCCCCCCCCCCCCCCATCTCCTCTCTCCCCAGAACTCAGAAGATTCTTCTCATGGAGACCTCACCCCTTCCCAAGCCTGGCAAAATTGGCCCAAGGGGTCAAATACATTTGGGAGTGAAGATGCCAAATGAGGTCACTCTTCATTTAGGAAGCCAGGCTACCAAGGGAAGGTAAAGCTGTGACCCAAAGTGCTTTTTGCTTTCCACCATGTCATCACCTCTGCTTTGGCAGCACAGTTATCACTGATAAATCACCATCCTTTTAATGTCCTACATCAGAAACCATTGCCACACCATTTGGATGGCTATCAGATGTTCCTGCAACGGATGGCAGGACATGGGATCTGGCCAGCACAGACTTCCCCAGCCACTGAGTGTGGCTGATGAACTGGCCCAATTAAAGTCAAGATGACTCACAAAACACTCAAACATGACATTTGCTGGAGAGCAGAGTTGCACAGAGATACGATCAGGCAATCAGGCACTGAGAGAGGCACAGCGCTGGCAGTGCTGCAGCTTGACAGCATAAGGGCAACTTCTGAAGCAGTGTACAGGCAGCGTATTCCATGGTGAGAGGAAAAAAAATTAAAAAAGCATTAAATCCCGCAGACCTTACATTTTAGTTACTTTATTTAGTGGCTGGAGGCAGCAAAGTCTTAAACTGCAGCTGCAGGTGAAACTATGCCCTGCACTTCTGCTCTCTGTAGCACAGCACATGTCACCTGCTCACCCGTGCTCGTCCTCTGCTGGTATTTGCTCTGTGCTTGTGCAGGAGCCCAGCCTCTCTCTCTTTGACTCAAAGTCCAGAACACCGATTAGGGAATTCTGTCCTGACCTTCAGAGCAAGGAACGTGCCTCCATGCAACAAGCACACGATGCGGGAAGTCCCTGCTCCCACCCGAAATCCCCACTGAGATAATATCAACCTTCCTTACGCTACAATGCAATCCTCAGCCCCAAGATTTGCCCTCTGCATCTGCACACAGCCGAACGCTAAGCAGGGAACAACAAACACCAAAGCTCACATTTGAGGGGACGCCTTCTGAACCCCTTCCTTGCTACACCACAGGGAGCAGCCCCAACCCCCAGGGCAGCGCGAAGTGTGCAGCGCAGCGACGGAGGAGGAGGAGCAGCCGCCCGGGCAGGTGTGCCTGCAGCCGACACCGGGACACTGAGAGCCCCGCGGAGGACGGAGGCGATGATGATGGAGCCGCTGGCTGCAAACGGCAGCTGCAGCAACGGTGGGTGCAGTCCGGGCTGGGGGGAGCGGGGCTCTCAGCAGTGGGGGGCGGGGGTGCCCCAAAACCGGGGCTGCTCTCTGTTACTGGTTGGTTTCACAGGTGGTTATTACCCAGTAGGTAACTGCCTCACCCCACTGCCTTCTGCTTGCTCCCTGGAGAGCTGGAGATGTCCACCTTGCCTAGCTAAAGGAACTCAGCCTTTCAGCGTGGGGCTGTAAGAAAGAAGGGGACAGACACTTGAGCAGGGTCTGCAGACAAATGGAAATGGCTTCAAACTAAAAGAGAGGAGATATAGATTGCATTTAAGAAGTTCTTTTACAATAAGGGTGGTGAGGCACTGGCACAGGTTGCCCAAAGAGGTGGTGGGTAATCTGTCCCTGCAGACAGCCAAGGTCAGGCTGGGGGGGGGGGGGGGGGGTTCTGAGCACCTGGTGGAGCTGTGGGTGTCCCTGTTCAGTGCAGTGGAATGAGACCAGATGGCCTTTAAAGGTCCCTTCTTACTCAAACAATTCTGTGACTCTCTGAAAACGTCCCCCAGTACCCTGGAAAACAGTTCCACAATGAAGGTTATTTTTCCATTAGAGAAAAATAAAAAATCTCTTACAGAATCTTTAGAAAAGTCATTGGATTTTTTTTTTTCCCCCCATTTGAAAAAAAAAAAAAAAAAGCTGGATCTAATTTGGATCCAAACCCTCAGCTGTATTTGCAGGGGATGGGTGGAGGCTGCAGAAGATTTAAGGCAGTTTCTTGGGGGAAGAATAAGGTGGGACCCAACTCTTGGAGAGCCATAGCACATGTGCCTGCAGAGGGACACTTGTTCCTTCCATATTTCCAACATGATTTGAGGCAGACAGTTGTCATTTACCGGAGACAGATTCTTATATGACACTCCTGCTGGGCGCTTTATTCCAGCAGAGCACAGTCACACTGTCCATGCTACACTCCCAGCTCTGATCGCAATAGGAAGATGTGCTGGGGTGGGGTAGCTCAGCAATTTTCCCACCCACGCAGCCACACACCCCAAGCGGGAGACTCCAGGGTTTGGTGCTTTTTGTGTGGGCAGCTGAGAGCCATGCCTGTGTTCAGCCCTTCCACACCAGCAGGATTTGATGCCGACACTCTCAGATATACAGTCTGATTTTTGGGTGGTCCTCTGCAGAGCCAGGAGTTGGACATGATGATCCTTATGGGTGCCTTCCAGCTTGGGATATTCTGTGACTCATGAGCACACAACTGTCCATAAATAGGGGGAAATAAAACCAATACGGAGAGGGAACTTTAATCTGGGATGAACCTGTTGTCCTCTTACAAGCAATCACGTGGCCCCGCTCAGTACACAAAGCTGGGACAGATTCACAGTTACAAAGTACTGGCACTGCTCCACGTTAAACTCAAAGCAGTGAGCTGCAGGCAACAGGCAGATGCCAGGATTAGGTGGCTGCAAAGCACCAAAGCCTTTGGCACTGGCAAGGTATAGTTCAATCTCACAGTACTGGAGTTTGGTGGAGAGACTCTAGAATAGATACTTGGAAATTCAGATTAATTATAGTGGTCCTTGTGGTCTTCCAGTTCACAGCAAAGGGCTCTGCAGGCACAGCATGTCAACAAGCTGCTCGAGCTTCATCCCATAAACCAGTCACCAAATATCCTCCTGCTTCCATGAGAGTGCAGAGGTGTCCTGAGTATGAGAGGCTGATTGCAGCACTGAATGGCACTCTTGATAGCCACATCAGTAATTGTTGTATCTCCATGTTCTCACAGGGTCTCTGCTCTCCATTTTATGCCTTTCCCATCAAGTTGTGTGCCAGGTGGTCAGAAGTGTTGATCTGGCTGACCCTGGCCATGACAATGGGACTGGGGATGCCTCCTGGGTAACACGGCTGGAAAGTAACTATGGATTCTACATTGGTCTGGGCTTGGCTGTCTTCTCCAGCTTCCTCATCGGCAGCAGCGTCATCCTCAAGAAGAAGGGGCTGCTCCGGCTGGTGGAGAAGGGAGGCACCAGGGCAGGTAAGGTTTTGTGAGGGGCAGGAATCACACCCCTACCCAAAGCCCAGCAATTGCAGGGCAACACCTTGGTGTACAAGTGCCAGCCTTTTATCAGCAGGGAAAATAAGACCTTTAGTGAAATGGGCCCCATTGCACAAAGGTGAAAGTCATTCCCATGCCATAGCCTGGAGCAAGATAGCACAATTTCATGCCTTCCCCCCCCCCCCCCCCCGCTCTCGTTGATGCATCAGGCAGCTTTGCCACCAAATCCCTGAAACAAGGATGCATCCCCATGTGCTTGAATTGCATTAGCAAAAGCCATTTATTCATGCACGCCTGCATCCCTGCGATTTGTATGAAGTCCTGCTGCAGTTTTCAGAAGTGATACATCCAAAGCATGTTGCTCAACAGCATGTTGGCTGATAACTTTCTTCTAGCACTGAGGTCCTTGGGTGAGGTGTGTGTTTATGGATGGGGACGGTGGAGGAATGTCTGAGCTGAGCTGCACCATGCAATTGGGCACAGCCCATCAACACTGCAAATATTTGCTCCAGCAGCAGCCTAAGTCCTACCTGACGGGTGACCTACTTACATAACTACTGACAAAATGATGATAATTAAAATACTACTGCTTCCTACCTCTGGTCTAGGAAATGTTCTTAAGTCATTTCACAAAGGAATTCAATATCCCCATCTCCATGCAGGGATACAAGGTCATGAAAAGGCAAGGTGACTGTTAAGCAGCAGGCAAGCAAAGCCGATGATATCTCTCCCACCCCTAGCCCATCCATTAAGCAGTCCCCTTTGCAATGGGGAACTTGCATAGGTTTGATCTTCAGTATTGCATTTGCACGTTGAAATATCAGCGTTGTTTCAGTTGTGGAACTCCCAACATCATCTTACATTTCAGAGCCAATCTAGTTAAACAAGAGCGAACTCCTTCCTACTTAAGGGTGTTTTATCAGGAATTGATGACAAAAAAAAAAAAAAAAATCACAGCCAACAAGAGAAGTTCTTCAGGAAAAACAAACCCAGCCAAACAAACCAGCAATTTCACAATTTCTAAGGAACACCAAAGCATAACATTTAAACTGCATCACTTGTTAAGGAACCAGAAGTTGGGTTACAGAAGAAAAAAAACTCTGTACCTCCTGAACTCTTCTTGTTCACACTTTCATTGCTCCTTCTCCTGCCTCTCCCCTTACTCTTACTCCCAGTATTTCAGCACTGCTATGTGTGCACATCAACTTTCTCCAACACAGCTCTAGCAGTGCACAGACTGTTACCATCAGCTCCTGCTATCAGTCTCTCTGACCCAGTACCCTCACAAAGTCACCATGCCCAAGCTCCTGCCATAGAGCAGCTTGTGGTTAAAGACCAGAGCTTGGTTAGTTCCTGGCACAATGCATCCGTGCTTCCTCATTTCTTTTCCACACTTTCCTTTATTGAGCTTCAATACCAGGAATCATTTGTCATCGTAAACAGCCACTAAATGACAACTTCACATAAAGGCAACATTAGGATTTATAGCAGTCCAGGCTGAGACCCTAAGGCACAAAGCAACATGCAAAGCAGTGGATAACATATGGATAACTTCAGGACACCTAGAGCCTTCACCACAACAATACAGCAACACCAGCTAATATACCACAGGCTCACACAACGCAACCAACCAATTTCCCCCTCTATAGCCATAAAAAAAAAAAAAACAACATTGCCATACCTTAGTGCCAACACTTGGTTCTCCATAGCAATCTAATGGGGATGCAAGGTCCAGCACAGCAGGCCCACAGAAAGTCTCTGGGTGAGGACATCCAACGGGGCACAGCCACCACCACTCTCAGCCCCAGGATCACCTGGGGAGGGACATCCAAGCCAAAACACATCTAGTCCCCAGGACCTCAACACAGGCATCTGCTGGTGGTTTTGGAGGCACAATCACTATGATGAACCAGTGAGGATCACCACTACAGTCACTGCAGCCCATCCCAATAATCTGCTGCTTCAGAGCAGCGGGTGCCATTGCCATGTAAGATTAAGCAGCTGGTTTTTTTGCATTTACATTGTCTACCATTAGCTGTCGCTTCCTGCTCATGCCTTGACCCAACACAACTTCTATATTTGCACTTTCTGTCCTTCCAAGCCATTTTCTTTGCCATACTCTTTCTGTTGTGGCTTATTCCACACCAGAGGGCCATTTGTCTCCTCTCCTTGTTAACTCCTGCCTGCTTTGCCTTCCCAGGAGATGGAGGCCATGGCTACCTGAAGGACTGGCTCTGGTGGGCTGGCTTGTTAACCAGTAAGTAGAAGCTGTCTCCCTGGGTTTGCAGCATTTCCATGGTCTGTCCACTTGAAGCAGGTATGAACAAGTCCAGCATCAGTAGCTCAGAGCCTTGTTTAGTTCCTTGCTCCTCTCAAGACCTGAGGAGGTAGTGAGCCATACACCTCCCCCACCATCCTGCTGCAGCCCTCCTGCAGGGCTGGTGGTACTCAGCAGCTCCGTGTTGCTTGATCAAAAAAGCACACAAATACAAAATTGAATAGGGAAGCTGGCTGCACCAGGCACAGGGCAAACAGCCTCCTGTGTGTGCCTCAGGAGATTGGAAAAGGTCGCTGCTACAGTAAGGGAGATAACAAGGTGTTGGTAGCAGCTCCTTTCTTAAATGAAATGTTTTTTTTTTTTCCCTTAGAACAAGCCTCCAAACCTTCTTTGTATGCTCCAACAGTACAACACCTTCCCAAACTAGAGTTTCACAGACAGTAGCAGATTCCACAAGAAAGGTTTTCAGAGCTGTCTTTCCCAGCTCTCCCCATAGCAGTAGCAGCTAGGAGTACCCCCGCCCTGCTTTTCTTCTCCAGCTCCTGCTGCACAGCCCATAGGGGACCACTCAGGGAATCAGGGCAGTATACCCAGAGCCAATTTGTAGCTGAGGAGCAGCCCGTGCCCTCCCAGCACTCCCGGGCTCCAACCACCCTGTAATGACCCAGATGCACTGTAGCTGTGTGCCTGGAGTGGTGATTAAATGAGCTGATGGGAGTCAGCTGTGGCTCAGCCTGGGCATCTTCAGCCTCTTAGCCTGCATAAGTTTGCGCTATGGGGATGTTTCCCCTATCTGGCCCTATTTAGAAGCAGCATGAAGCTCCTCTAGTAAAACCCAATCTCTAGTTTGTAAGCCTGTAAGAGAAAGCACAAAAAGAGTATTGTAATTCACCAGTGTTTGTTTTTCCTGTGTTTATTCAGTGGGTGGAGGGGAAGCTGCCAACTTTGCGGCCTATGCCTTTGCTCCTGCGACCATTGTCACACCTCTGGGGGCCCTCAGCGTGCTCATAAGGTGATGTACGTGCCCGGGGTTTGCAGCTGGGCTGTTCTGTTCCCCTGTTTGTCCCTAAGGCAGGAATACTTGGAGTAATGTGAATGTGTGGAAAGAAAGTCTTCTAATAATACCCCAACGGTTGCTGTCTTTCGGGGGGGATCACCCAGAAAACACTGAATTAAGTCCCATGCCTTTTGAAATGCTGCATGTGGATGTGAATAGCAGCTGCATACAATTCATGTTAAATTATTGCAATTAGCAGTGTGACTTCTTCCATTGCCTTCACTCTTCAGCCAGTAAAAGGATATTTTTTTCCAGTAATAAACAGCACTAAGAAATCTAAAAATATCAGAAATACTACATTTGTTTTTAACTTTATCTCTGTGTTTGCATTGTGTTTACTGAGCTTTCAGGGTGTTCTGAGGCAGTATTTTCATACGGATGCTAAAAAGGCTCCGGGCACTGAAGGTCCTATTGAGGTTCTGTTCCTAGGAAATGCATAAGCAAATGGAGATTGCTGTGCTGTCTTGGATTGTTTCAATGTCGTGAAAAACAATTCTATTTATTTCTTTTTCCCAGACATTTTTACAGCCCCATTATGTTCAAATTCCTCTGGGGCTTCATATTTCTGATAATTAAGTTAAAATTAATGTAGCAGTTTTGTGTTTGGTTGTTGTGTTTTTTTGGTTTTTTTTTCCTCTCTATTGCAATGGCCCTCGAATTCAATTCTTCGGGCACTGAAGGTTTCATAATGTCCAACAGCTCATGAATGAGTTAGAAAACCTTGGAAGCATCTCCCAGGACGTGCTGACACATTCAGCATTTTTTCACCCTGCTGATACATGAGCTGTGGTCTTCAGGGCTGCAATTCTGCAAGTTCAGCTGTCAGCAGATGCAACGTGAATGTGTAACAACGTGCAGGAATCCTACAAATGTATTCCAAATTGGTGTCCTTGTATCATGCGTTCTACATCATTTTAGACGCTGTTTCTTCTTTAAAAGACTTTAAAGTACCAGCAGCCATTGTTTTGCTGTCCCGTGCAGTGCCATCCTGTCTTCATATTTGCTGGGAGAGCGGCTCAACCTGCTGGGAAAGCTGGGCTGCTTGCTGAGCCTCGTGGGCAGCACCGTGATGGTGATACATGCCCCGGAGGAAGAGGAGGTCACCACTCTGGATGAAATGTTGTTTAAACTGAAAGAGCCAGGTACTCAGGAGGTCGTGTTTTCTCCCCTGGGGTTGGGCAGTAGTACTGTTCTGGCCCCTGTGCCATCTCATGTTTGAGTTGTTGTTTCTTTGTTTCTTTCCCCTTCCAGGTTTTCTTGCTTATGCTGCAGTCCTTTTGGCTGTCTGCTTCCTCCTCATCTTGTACTTTGCACCTCGCTATGGCCGGAACAACATCCTCATCTACCTCACCATCTGCTCCGTTATTGGGGCCTTCTCCGTGTCCTCGGTCAAAGGCCTGGGTATTGCCATCAAGGGCTTCTTTGCTGGCCAGCCTGTGCTGCAGCATCCATTGACGTGGATCCTGGTCATCACGCTGGTGGCATCCATCACTACACAAATTAACTACCTCAATAAGTCTCTAGACATTTTTAACACCTCTTTGGTGTTTCCCATCTACTACGTGCTGTTCACCACCATCGTCATCACAACTTCCATCATTCTCTTTAAAGAATGGGTGGCCATGACTGTAGTGGACATCATTGGGACGGTTTGCGGCTTCCTCACCATCATTTTGGGAGTGTTTTTACTCCATGCCTTCAAAGACATGGATGTCAATTTAGGGAATCTGCCACAAGTCCTCCAAAGTGAACAGGAGGCACCGGTCCCCCGAGATGACAAGAACATCCTGATAGAAGTGGACAATTCCAGCATTGCTCCGGAGGATAAACCCAAAGTATTCATGATCTATACTTAGCATGTTACATTTGAGGGTTTGGAGGTGGGGCATAAGACTAATCTGAGTAGGCTGTTGCCAGAATTCCAAATGCTGTTGAGCAATTGAAAGAAAGACAAAAAATTAAAACCAACAGTATCTATCCAAAGCTTGGCAGAGTTAAGCCAAGTCTTTCACTGGGCTCACATTGGATCTTTGGCATGGGGTGGCAGCAAGGAACGTGTCAAATTGTCACTGGGCTTTAATGTATAGTGTCTCTGAAAATCCTCTTGAAATGAGGTAATCCTGGGACAAAGCCCCTTTGATGCCCCTTGCCATCTTATTGGCAGGGCTAGTGTTTACTCTGTACTCCTTCTCCTGGGGTAGAGATATCATTGATGTTTTTATTTCTAGGCCTTGACTGATTCGCTGATAACTGTTTTTGTGTTTCCTTTCTAGGCACTTGCATGAACTCTAAAAAACACAACAGTATCTCAAACGAAGGCAAAAAAATGAGGACTGAATGGTGTATTCCTGCTATTCACATTCTGCTTATCCACATTTAATTATTCTCCAACTTTGGATGAAGAATATTGGTAAAATATGGTGAATTTTGGAAGAAGTGTCAGGACCCAAGCCATAAAGTGTTTGTATGGGACTGTGGCAGATAAATCATTTTACACTGTTGTTTGTGAGGTACAGGAGCTTCCCAGCAGCTCAGTGTTAATTTCATGCAACTTTTTTTCTCCATTAGAAACTGCAGTGCCCAGGCTGCAGTGTTGCTGTCAGTGAAGCCTCTGTGCCTGATCCAAACCTCACCCAAGCAAGCAAGGGGCAGCCCCTGCTCAGGCTGAAAAGCTTCAGTAGGGTAAATCGCTATCAGGAGAACTAACAACTTCTGTAACACTCCTTGGTGATTGATGAAAAATGTTTTCAGCCTGAGACACCAAACCTGTGAATGTTTTAAAGATGTTTTTCTTAGCAGGTATCACGACCTCGCAGCTCACCTTCAAAATTCCCTTGTATTTGGGTCATGGATGGGAATGCAAGGATGGGAGCCCATCTGGGCACAGCAAAGCCTGACCCAGCTGTGCCAAGCTTACTCAGTCCAGAGTTATTTACCCTGGACCATGGCATGTACCTGTGCAGACCCAGTTTTAGGTTGTTGGGATATCATTGAATAAATGTGGCTTGAGGTTGGGGCAGGGAAGATTTAATAACATTTCAGTACCTTTTTTTTTCTTCTTCTTCTTCTTTTTTTTTTTTTTTAAATGTGGAAAGGGAAATAAAGGCTTTTTCTAAAAACCCTTGAAGGTAGAGCTGAAAGATTTTAATGACTTTGCTGATTTTGCAGAAGGAAACCAGCGCCCTCGTTCGGTTTTGCAGGAAATAATCCCAGTAATTCACTAGCTTTAATTTCGGCATCCTAATTGGTATAATGCTTTACATGTTTTATTTTATAAGTAGATTGCAAATAGGTCTCATCCTTCCCAGTGCCTAGGACTACATTTAAGGAAGACGATTCCTCCAGAAATCCTGCCCTCTCTGCACAAAAGGCACATTCAGAAAGACTGACCTGATGTAGTGAAGTATCACAGCAACAGAACACTTGTTAACGACAACCTGACCAATTTATTAAAAACTAGGCAAAAGGCACAATGAATGGCATTCTTCAAGTATTTGCATAGATGCACAGAGAGCATTGCTGTAAACCTTTAGTATGTGGATATAGAAGAAAGGGAGATGTATTTTTGTATACGTTCTTCCAAGTAACATTGCCTTTAAAAAAATACCGTATTTTAGCAGCTTTTACTCCTCCTGCAGTTCCCATTATCATGCACTCATCTGGTGCACACGTGAAAATTTAGAAGGACTTAAACATACCTTGTGGAGATTTCACGATATTCCAGTAACAAAGGATTCCATTAGGATTTCCATTAGATTTGTGGGTCTGGGGAGATTTTTTAAAAGCTTGAAGCCATGCTCGCATGAAATGCACTGAAAGCATCATTTTTGGTGGTCATCTGATAAAGACCACGGGCTGCTTATGCAGACATAAGATAGAGTTCCTGAGTTTGAACCTGTACTACAGCGAGCACCATATGTACCCAGGTCACTGCAAATCAGGTGTCTGGGCCCCTGCCTATGAGCAGTAAAATAACACATTTGGAGGGTTGTTTATATGCAAAATAACCCATCTATAGAAAAAGAATATGCATATATTAACATTAGAAAGGCAATGTCTTTTGCTCGCCATCCCTTATTTCAGAGAGGAGTAATTTAGGTTGTTCTGTTTTCCAGGCATACAGAAGGCAAGAAAAGGTCCAAAATGATCAAGATAACGAATAATTAACCAGTAATTCAAGGCAGACCCTGTATACTTCTTCCTCATGAAGAAAGAGGTAGTAAAGTTGCAAAAACTGATGTGGTTTCAATCGTCCTATAGCTATACTGCTGTGTATAGCTTAATGAGTGCTCAGGCTTTAGCTGTTGTTGTTTTTGTTTGTCCTAAATAGTAGTACTTAGGGAAACACAACCAGCAGAACAAGAATATTTTTCTTTAAGCAATTTTTCACATGTGCAGCACCAATTAAACTGTTTGAGGAGCTGACCGTGAAATATCAGACACAACACAGCATTATTGTAACCGTAGCTCCAGAATTCCCTGTGTTCTCCCAGGAGGAAATAATAATTTTAAAAAATGGCATAAAAAGGGTCTTATTTTAAGATCTCTAGGGAAAGGGAAAATTAAAAAAAAAAAAAAAAAAGTAAAGTCCAAACTATTAGGAGAAAAAAAAGCAACAAATTCACAAGGGAGGGTCCTGAGGGTCAGAGCTATCAATCAGCTGCTCAAAGTGCACACAGCTCTCTCCATCCAAGTCCTTGAGGAAAAAAAAAAACTTGGAGTAAGCAAAGCTGCCCTACAAAAGCACCATGTGTCATTACTATTTCTGCTGTATTGCCACCTGGTCAATATTAGAGCAGGTTTCTTACTGGCGTGAGGAGTAGTCGGCTTGTGCTGAATTACTGCTCAGCACAGACCAAAAGCCTGAGGGGATGCACACAAAAGTGTCTGTTGATTTCCTGTGGTACCATGTGGTGGGAAGGAGGTTTCAGCACTGGCTGTTGCTCAGCTTCCTTCTGGCCATTAGCTCCATTTCTTGAGGGGAGAGCGTCCCTGTCGTACCTTGGCTGTGTCCCAGTGACACAGGTGGGAACACACAGACAGTACTGAGGATGCTGTCGGGTCCCACAGCACAAAGACAAGGAGTGCTGGAGGACTGACAGGTTGCAGAGTGCTTACTGAAGAAAGTTTTACGGAGAAAATAATTAATATGTTCTGTTAAAGTTAACCAAAATCCAGAGTGACTTTAACCAGGAATATTTCCATGGTTTGCTCTCTGTTCTGGCCCAGCTTGCTGGCCACTGTAAACTGTGAATGAAGAAAATTATCAGCAGCTGCCTCCTGGTCTCCCAAGAGACAGCTATTTCTCTATAGCACCACTGATTGCTCCTGCAGCTGCCTGGATGGGCTGAGGAAGCCAATAGGGCTAGTTCATCGATGAAAGCCTATCAAGGCCATCACCTGCACTGCCTGGAAACACTTAAATAACTGCTAAAAAACACGTGAAGCCCACATTGCCCCATCCCTGCATTGAATATTGCACAATAACATATAAATATCACATAAACAAATTGTCCCTATAAGGAAAAGGCTATTAGTAGAGAGAGAAGGTTTCAGCTTGGTATGTACCGGCTCGATTCCTGGGTGCACTCCTACCAAGCCTGTCTGTAGCCTCTTGAGTCACATAGGAAACAGATAAGGCTAAGTAGAAAACAACCTGTGGCCAATGAAAGTTTTTCTGGGTGACGAAGGCCATCCAGTCCCTCATGAAGGTCAGCGCCAGAAGGGTATAGAACAATTCATGGCTGTACACTGGAGCCTGGCTGTCCTCTTCTCAACATGTTCACTGCTCCAGCTGTTCTAACACCAGTGTTCTGAGTGACATGGAAAACAGGGAAGAGAGAGAGGAGTGAGCACAGATGAAAGAGAAAATCCTGCTCAGTACCTTTTCTAATGCTACAGCAGGCCAGGAAAAGGCTGTTCTCACTGCACATTCACCCTAAAATGTCACAGAGGAAACTGCTGCTGTCTGCCCATAGCATGATGATGTTCATGCAGGATTTGCACTTTGGCATCTAGCTTCAAGTATGCTGCAGGCAGCACCTGTGATGTGTGGAGTGGAGGTATTTTTTGCTAAGGAATTCAGTTTGCAGGGAGCTGAACTCAGCTGCTCAAAGTCACTTATTCATTGTTCTTATTTTGGTAAATGCTCCACAGGGAAAGCATATCGGAGAGGCTGGAGAAGGTTCCCAATCCTCTCTGGGGTCCTCAAGCCTTGTCTGGACTTTCTTGGGGTGCTGCTCTTCACTCACCTTTCTGTATCACTCTCCCTGCTGCACTCACATAAAAGCTTAATCTGAGGAAGTGCCCAGGGATATGGAGAAGTGAATTGGTTGCTCCAGAACATGGCATGGCTGTTTACAGCAGCTGCACTGAGCGGTTCTTGCAGCCTGATTCCATTGAGGGTTAGTCAGTTTTGCTGCAGAATTAGGACCAAGTGTATTGTTTAACACAGTAAAGGCTTAACAGGGAACAGGTGAAAACAGAGGCCTCTGCAGCAAAGCCCAACAGCCCTTCCATTGCCATCCACCACAGCTGCACAAGATTACTCCCCAAATAGCTCTGCTGCTCCCCATTGGTGCCCACCTGTGCTGCAGGCTGGACTTGTCCTGGGATCCTGGGCCGAGCAGGAGGCAGCGGGATGGCAGGGCTGTCCCCAGGCCGTGCTCTGGACCTGCTTGGGATCGGGTTGGCTGGCAAAGCTCTTTGGGGCGGCCGGGGCCTCGAAATGTCCTGCACAAGAAAAAAAGTTTTGAGTTGTCAGACTGGAAAGATGTCCAGCGTGAAAGCAGAGATAATGTTTACATTCATTTCACATGGCCTGGGCTTCTGAACATGGCTGCAAGTACTGCCAACCTGTTTTTAATTTTTGGGAAGTCAGAGACTGCAGGCTGGGTACACAGCTGCCCACCTTGAGGTCTCTGCTTTGGACCTCACTCCAGCAACAGCACAATCTAATGGCTGTACAATGCAAAGCAGGAAGGACCTAGCAGACCACATGGGAGGCACTGTCGTACAGTGGCTGTAAACCGTATGTGCATGCACGTGTGCCCATACACAAACATGCAGCCCTCCACCCACCTACATTGTTATTATTTTGTTCGTGCACACAGCTGTCCCTAATAGGATACTCTAAGCATTGTATTTTCCATTTGTCTGATGAATTTCAGCATAAAGTATGCCCTGGGGAGAAGTTACCCACATAAGAGCTGTCTGCCTGTTGTTGCTTAGTTTCTATGCTAAGTCTCTGGCTTACAGGTGTTGATTTAATAAACACAGCTGCACTCACAACTTGGAGGGCACCCAAAAATCTTGCAGTCTCCTCAAACAATGTATAAACATGATGCTTGATGGCTGTATCAGCCAATGCTTAGCGATCCACTGCTCTCCAAGGACTGCAGGAGGGATGAGGCAGGCCAAAACTCTACAGAGCACCAGATCCCAAGAGCTTTTATAGGGATGGTAAGTGAGCAAGTCTGGTAGATACTGTAAATGTCTAGGAAGGACACTGACACTAGCAAACAGTGAAATTAATGACATCCTGTCTATCTTCTGGATCTTGTGGCTCTTCTCCAACCCAAGAATGACAAGGTTGCTTTCAAAACCCTAAGACAAGTGTCCCATCGAGTAGTTCTGATAGCAAGAGACTGGATGCTTTGGAGAAGGAACACAATGGAGACGGTGAAGAACTTGTCAACAAGCAGCTGGGAAGGATATCTATTCCTTATTGATTAGAGTCAGCTTCCTGCTTTTGTTTTAGTTTTCTTTCCTTTCTAAGTGCTGGCTGCTCATAAGAACAATGGAGCTAGAAACAAATCTCATTCACTAAAGTAATTTGGGCTTCATTTTCTTCTATATTCTTTAGAGAGGCTGCCTGGGAGCCAGCCCCTGGCTTTCCCTGTAGCTAAGGCCCTTCTCTGCAGGCCCTAACCTAATAAAGCTAGCAGGGGAATCTTTTGTTAAAATGGGTTTAAGTCAGTCGGGGTGATTTGCAATTTTTTAGACAATATTGTGGAATCTTTATTAATTTTAGGATAAAACTTCCAGCAAGAAAAGTAAATCAATACCCTATTGCCTTAAGAACCTCAACGTAACCTTGTGGCTGGGATGCTCACATAGACAGGGTCAGTCTGGGTTAAGCCTTTTGTTTCCTATGCAACATACTGATGATCTCATTTTTGTTCCATATCAGGAAAACAAACAAACAAACAAACAAATAAAAAACAAAACCACCCTAAATTTGTTCCATGTTTTTTGTGTGAAACAATTTGTTTGTTGCTGGTGCTGACAAAAAAAAGAAAGAAAGAAAAAAAGAAGGGCTTACAAATAATTATGAATAGTTTAAATGCCAGAGTTTATGATGACTTGAGATGAAACATCTTCTATCAGCCCAAAGCTCCCAAGGCTTTAGTCCAGGAGTGGCCAAATGCAATATACCCTGGGGATTATCCAAAGGAACAGTGATCCTGTACTTGGTACTGAGCCTCGGAGTTATCACTGTTTGGTCATCTTCACAGGGCTTCTTTCCAGGCAATAAAATGCATGCAAATGATAAACAGAGCTATACTATGCTAGCTTAATAAAAAACCTGTACAGCTCTTTGCTTCCTAACCTGGTAAGATGAATACTACTTTATGATGCAAACTACCTGACTCCAGATGTGGGTCAGAAAGGGAAATGAACAACAAGCAATTGTGTGTGCTAAGCATCCAGTGCAGTCATGGTTAGCTCCACGACAAAGCAAGAAGAACCACTGAAAAGCACATCCCACCAACATCATCTGGTTAAAAGCACTTCACTCAGACCAAGCCTCCCACCAAACCATACCTGCAGAACAGCAGCACAACTTCATACCTGAGAGCTGGGGGACCTGGGAGCTGGAGGTGCTGGCCTGCTTGGGGGTGTCCGCCGGGGCACATCCTTTGCCAGTGCTGGATGCACCGGTCCTGTGGGACTCCCTGTACCATAGCTGTAGCTGGTGAAGGCAGACTGCTGCTGCATGTTAATTCGGAGGCAGGGAGCTGGTTGGGGAGGAGGTTTTGATGGGATTTCAGGGACGCCAATCACCTGTGCAGAAGACCCACAAATCCCAGGAATTAGGTTATGCCTGCTTCAAATAACCCCTTCACTCTCTGCTATGCTTTGGAGGGTCTGCATAAGATCTTTGAGCCACATAGCAAGAAATACTGACTGCAACAGCTGTATGTTATGTATGTCCAGTAGGTGCTGATTACATGTACTGGGGCAACTTAGGATTGTGAAGCAGAAACAGGAATCAAGAGAATAGAGTAACAGAGGCATTTCGCACTGTAAGTAATGCTTGCAGATCACTCCATGGCTTGCAATTTCTGCAGTTTTGAAAGAGGGGATGTGACACAAGAAGGTCCACCAGGACAGACATGCGGCTGGCCACAGGGCTGGCTGGGTCCCACATCTCTCCCTGTAGGAAATGGTTGGAAATACGTGCTATGCTCAGCTCCCACTGACTTTCAGCTGTGGTGCACATCTGCCTGATTTCCTCATCCTTTGGAAAAACCACCCCTCAACTGCAGTGTGAGAGGGAGCCACATCCCACTCTGCAGGGCAGCTGCAACTCTCCTGGGGAGCTGGAAGTGACATTGCCTCTACCTTCCTCTGCTGTTGGGGGGTTCTCAGCTTGAAGGCAGGGTTTGCATGGCCGTTCCCAGAGGCATCGCTGAAAATGAGATAATGCAAAAAAAGTTGTTTACTGGATGTGTTTTCTCCTTTTTCTTCACTGTATTTTACTGTATTTTAATCAAAGTTAAAAAATGAGAAGCAAATATTGACTACACCAACAAAGCGACACAGTTATATGCTTCACAACCACTGTGATTTCTACTCCGTGGGTGGGTAAAAGCAGACAAGGCACAGCACTGGCTATTTACCTGATCTGTGGAGCCTTCTTTAGAGAACAGATGACAAATTTGTTCCAGCACTTCAGATAATAGAACAAAAGCATGATTCCAATGAGAAGAAGAATGGAAGCCAGGACGGCCAGAGTTATCACCACTGCTGAAGAGCCTGAAGGGCAAGAACATACAGTTAATTAAATGGGAAATCCTCTGCTCCCAGTCTATCCCAAGTCTTTCTGAATTGCCACCAAAGTGTTAGTCCCACTCACCTTCTGGTGACAGAGGACCACTGTCCAAGCTTCCTCCCCTCCCCTGCTTGTTGCAAAATGGGGGGGCCCATCCTGGGTTGCAGTGGCAGTTCTTGTTGTTGTTGCAGACCTGGAGCAGGAATACTCAGAGACTCAGTGCAATGTTTAAAATGATTCTGTACAGCAACTGCTATTTGCTTCCTATAACCTTGAGAACCATATAAGAGGGAGCAGATTGGGAGTGATGGTGGGGTGAGTCCTGCTCTTTGTCAGGCGCATCCTGGGGCCTCCTGAGCTACTCAAGGCACACACTGCTGCATCCTTATCGCTTCCTTGCCTAAATGGACCAATGGAATGGAGAGGTGATGATGTTTTGGTCTAGAAACACTAGCAAAAGCTCTAAAATATTCTCATCAGCCTTTGCTTTCCATTCTGTCAGGGAAAAGCAGAGCAAAGTTTGGAATAAACTGTTCCAAATAAGACTTTTTACTATGCTTTTCCCTAAGCCTGTTTTTTTGTGTTTTTTTTTTTTTTTAATTAAATCTGAACTGGACCCTGAATATTAGACCAGAAAATGCGATCACGAAATGTAGGTGCAAACAAATAATTAAGTAGCAGAAGGCCAGATCAAACCTAGGGATGGTATCAGAACTAAGCCAAACAACCATCCATGGATGAATAGCAGCCCATCCTGCTCCAGGCTGGAACAGAGGCAAAAAGGAGGCACCTACCCCATTGCCATTGCACTTCTCACTACAGCTTTCAGACTCAAAGATGATGGATGTGTTCTGACAGCGACCCTCAAAGCAAACCTGCAGAAAAAGAGTCCCAAAACTCAATATAAGCTCAAGTTACATACCAAATGACTGCCTAAGTAAACTTTTAACCACTAATCTATAACCCAGCTAACACATATTGGAGAGAGATGTAGGAGCTTGGAAGCCAATAGTTTGGCCACATCTGTGTCGCAAATCTGTGAAGCTGTTGGATATCTTGATTTCTAATTGTCTCTCACTTCTGAAACAATCTCAGTCAGCTAGCAACCCCCAGATTTTGCTTTGGCCTCAGGCTTCATCTAGGAAAGCCTTAAGGTTTGACCTTTGGTGTATATTCTTCCACTACTCAGAAACTCCTAGGAAATTAATTTCTGACAAATATAAAAATCCCCTGGAAAGACATTAGACAACAGAAAAATTAATTCTTAATTAATTTATGCCTTAATAATCACAAAGCACTTTCCACATGGGAAAGTGACACCGTGAAATGCCCCAAACCATTACAAGCAGGAACTGTACCTACATGATGGCTCCCACATTTTGTTCCCGTCAACACCAAGGCAGGGTCCAGCATCTCCTTTTCTTCATTCTCAAATCTGTACACGTGGGTCCCTCGGCATCTCACCTGCGTCCTCTGCAGGGAGATAGTTGTGTCTATGGGCACGGCATTGGGCAGTACAGGTTTGGAAGCAGAGCTCTGGCACTGGATCTTCCCGCATTTAGCATCTCTGATTTCAAAGGAAAGGCTAAGTGATTATTTCTGGCTAGATGAATGTTTTGCAGGCTTCAGCTTTGCGTGTGAATTAAAGCATCAGTGTGAGGCATTGCTCAGTGGCAAAAAAGCAAGCACCTCCCAAAAGCCAGCCCAAGCACTATTTCTTGATGGGTGCTGATGGTATTTACCCACTGCCTCTGGAGGTAGGCCAGCCTCAGCAAAATCACAGAGCATGTTAGAATGCTATGTTTCAGCTTAAAGAATTGAAAATCCCATCTTTCTGTGTCTTGAAAAAGTATCAGCTAGCTTTTTTTAAATGCAAAAGGTAGGGAAAAACGCTGAAGTTAATGCTTGCAGTCCATCCCACTAGGAAGCAGCTGGTTTCCCAGGTGTGAGAGAGGGATGGAAACCAAAGCATGGCTCATTTTAGTCTACTGGCCCATAATTCTGTAACACATAAAAACATCTTCTCCAGACAGCAACTCTCAGCTGCCATGCTTTCTACCTTTTCTCACACTTCCTGTAGTTGCCGTAGACGTCCTTCCCACAGTTCCCATAGACATCTCCAGCAGCATTGACTTTCTCAAAGCAAGTGTCTGGTGCTGGCCGTGCTCCTGTATGAGAGAGATTCATGTGACTGATTCCTGTGGGACCTGGCAGCCACCTCATCCTGTGCCAACCATTCACTTGTCATTTATCTGACATGGTTTGAGCATGGGAAATTTGTGCTTCCTCCTCCAAGTGAGTCAGGCGAGAGGAAAAGCTCCTCAGGCTTTGTCACCGAGAATACATATCTAAGGTACTACTGCCATACACAGTGAATAACAGCAGGATATCGTATAATATTGTATGTTCCAAGAACAACACAATATACTGCAAGTCGTGTCATTACCTGGCCCCCACAGCTGCAAGCACTGGTCTTTGTATGTGAGACACATGCCATTATAGCAGTATGCCTTTCCTCCGTCGCAGGAAGCCCCATCAATCTGGTAGGAGTTGGAGGGGCAGAACGGTGACTGCCCAGTGCAGTACTCTGGGAGGTCACACAGTCCTGACTTTTCCCTGCAGAGAGTTCCTGGAGACATCAGCTGAAATGATACAAAGGGAAAAAAAAAAATGGAATTATGGCTTGGCTTATTGATGATTTCATGTCTGCACAATGTCTCTCTGTAGATAAAAAAAAAAAAAAATCCCACTGTATTTATCCCTTCATCCACCTTCTGTTAGTTTTTCTGAGGTCAGCAGCGATCCAAATAACTCTAACTCCATTAACTGAGCGAGCTGTGTACAATTAAATTAGTGACCATATTCCTTTCCCAGGTAAGAATGAGAGCACACGGAGAAAATGAGGCTGTCAGATCTCAAGAGGGCATTGATCCACCTTTCTCTACACAGGGGTAGAATCTGATTCACCTAAACCATTTCTGATATGCTTGTGTAACCTATTCTAAAAATCCTCCATCTGGGAAGTGTGTTTCAGTGCCTGTCATCACTTACATTTTCCTAACATGCAACTTCTGTCTCCAGCTGCTATGAGTTTACCGTGGACACAGATGGAAGGACGTACACAATTATATCTAGGAGGTTTATTTAAGTCTCTTGTGTAAGGAGTGAGAGTCCAAATGGATTCCTGGAAAATCTTTTTTTACCTGCTTAGGATAGGTCAACTAAAAGCGTGCAATACATATGCAAACATTGAATAAACTGAACAGAAATATTTGCCTATGTTCATTCTAGAGAATCTGAGGTCAAACCTAAAGGTCTTTGGCTCCTAAATCAGAAACTGTTTTTCATAAGCTCCAGTGATACAGAAGCACTGTATGATCCCTATGTCTGCCCCGTCCTGCATATTTACAGCCTTGGGATCACAGACCTGATCTACACACACCACAGTGCAAATGCGTGCAAAGATTTTAGGAAAATTCAACAAGCCCACCTTGCACTCATGACAGCAGCTGCCGTGGGCACACTCAGCACCCAGCTTCAGGGAGCAGTTGTTGGCGTTGCAGCAGGGATTATTGCATTCCTGGAAAAAGCAGGATGCAGAATGGTTTGTTCACAAGGCAAGCTCAGGACAAGAATTCATCAGAGCATCAAAACATGATGGTGACACTAATCTGTTCTCACACAAGATAAATTGTATTCTGAGGATCAGCCTTCCTCCCACAATATATTCTTGAAATTCAGCATTTGCTGGATTATACTATTGCATATTAATGTCATCTGCTGGATGGATTGGTACTAAAGGCTAAGCTCATTACCTCTGCTGAGTCTGGGCTGCTGGTTTCAGCTCCCCTTTGACTTACTGGTCGAAGTATGGATATGGAGAAGCAAGCTGCAATTCTGTGAGAAGAGAGAAGCCCCATCCTTATAGCGAATGGAGCTGTAGGTGAAGTGCACTTTACCTACATGCATGAAAATGTGATGTGCAAGATCACTTTTTTTTTTTTTTTAAATGAACTTTCCATCACCTTTGTTTTACCGTGGATTGTACCACCCCGGAGTCCTGGGATACATTATGCTGTGCAATATAAATTTAGTTAGATAGGACGCTTTACTGTCTTGATTTACATTGCACATACATTTACGTACAGGGCAGAAAAGCTTATCTCCTGCACAAACAAAAGGTGTTTACATGTCACATAATTGTATTTGCAAAGTACATAATAAAATCATTGTGCCCTAACTAAAAGCCAGACAGCTCAATGAAAACAACTGTTACCTCCACCTCTCCACAGTCACACTCTTCCCCTTCTTCCAAGTAGCCATTTCCACATTTCCTCCCTCCATACATTCTCTTGGTATCTGGCATGTTGGAAAGGCACATCCCTCCACCTGAGTGCAGATACTTTTCCAGCTCCCTCCTGTTGCACTGGTTGAACACCCTGGGGAACGGGTGCCTGAATACAAACACAGTGCAGAAAAACATCATGACAGATCCCGACAATGGTTCAGAGCACCAGAAATGACCACACACCAGTCCTAACAGTGCCAGAGAACACCACTCCTTCTCTTAAGTCTATGAAACTGTATAAAAATGGATTGTGGTTTTGTGGGCCTGTTCAAATTGAGATCCACTTGGGTTTCATTTGGAAATGAGATGAGTTTGCACTGCAAGACAGTCTAGTAATGCAGTGGCCTTTAAAAACCAACTTTCCTGGAAAAAAAATAATGTATTGATTTAGACTTCACTCTGAGAGCTGACAAGGACAGCAGTCCTTACCTGCTCACACTGAAGCCATGGCTCACCTCTGCTCTAACAAGTCTGAGAATCAGCACTTGGACCATGAATAACAACTTGTGAATTTATCTGCTAAAAATTATGTCTCCTTTTTTGTTTTCGCTGCCTCATTGCAAAGGACTTGAAAATGTTCTCTTATATGGATTATGAATTTTCTTTGCAACTATGCTTGAATCTATGCACTCTATTCATAACCATGCATGTATGCATCTGTGCTGCATTGAATAGCTGCCAGTGTATTTTCAGTGTTCATCCTAACATTTTTCCATATTTGGAGGAAATAGCTCACATAAAAGAAGGTATTTAATTGAGATAATTTTGTTTAAATCTGCCAAAGAGGAAGACTTGGGGAAACAAGGAACATGGCTTTAAGTGAATGGCTTTGGCTAGCATTTTTACGTGACTGAAATACAGAAGCTGTTCTGGTTCCTCATCCAGAATGAGCTCTGGAATTCCTGTGGGTTTCTAGAATCACCCACTTCCCTTTTCTCCAAAGATGATCTATTTCTTCCCTTTCAGTGTCTTCCCATGGCTTACTGAAACCAAGCCGTATGCTGAAGACAACAAGCAATGGATCTGTTTTTGTGTTACCTGAGTTACAAGTATGACCCTGTCACTGTGTCTTTTAATAAGATCAGTTGTCTCCTGAAGGAATCGTATTTCTTTTCTTCATCATGTTATAAAAGACAAAATTATCTTTCCTGGGAGATGCTTGAAAAATCCTATCAACTATCTTTGTGTTTTCTGTGCAACACAGAAATGAAACACCATGGGGACACACCCCAACATGTTCTGGTCACCTCTCATTTCTCTGTGCTTGCTGGCAATAGCCAGCTCAAGCTGTGGTGAAGAATGCGTGCGTGTGAATGTACTGAACGTGCTTTGGGGTGATAGACCATTTGGTAGGACATGGTGGGAAACACAAACTCAGAGATGAGGGACTAGAGAGGCCCTGAGACCATCTCTTAGGACAGAAGATAGGAAAATTTGCCTCTATAACAGCTTAGAGCTCCACATGCTGCTCCAGTATTTAACCTCAAACTCAGACAGGAATAAATTCAATGGTAATTCTGCAAATTACTACTGATACATGAACCAGTGTTTGCTCAGCAGTATGATCTCTATAAACACACCGGTTACAATACCCAGCAACAGGTCCACTTCACTCTGAATTTCTAGCTCTCACCCCTCCAAACTCTCTGCACCCCCCAGCAAGGCCGTAGGACTCACCCAGTAGCAGAAGCCATGATGCAGCCTCCTTCCTCTGCACGGGTGGTACAGCAGCCAGATGAGTCATGATTCATGCCAAAATTGTGGCCCATCTCATGGGCAATGGTAGCAGCAACACCAATGGCATTATCAGAGTGGTCCTGTGCAAGATCAAAGAGGCAGGTCGGCATGTCACATGTGCCTGTCCCGTGCACCTCTGGATCAATGGGATGAGTGGTACTTCTCATTGCTACGTATAGAAAACATCTACTGAAGGTATTGCTGCCTACAAGCAGGCAAGCTAGAGGTCTTCAGAGGAAATATTTTCTTCCTGGACTTTAGGAGGCATCTACAGTTTGTATTCACTGCTGACAAGAAACATCACATCAGGTATTAGCAATAACTTACCATGTTTACTCCTCCTGACTGGAAATCTGAGCACATGGACATCACGGGAGCCAAACCTACTGTGGTACCTTGGAAGGGCACACCCCTAAAATCAACCCAGAAAGACCACAAAATGGCACCAAGGCACTTGAAGGCAAGGCAGAGGAAAAAAAAGCATCCTGCTGTCCCAAGCTTTGTACAATGTACATGTCAGTTGAATATACTTTCTTTAATACTATCTTCAAGCACAGGACATTGCAATAGAGCTACAAAGCCTTAAGACCTAATTTTCTTGGACTGATACTTTGCTTTATGGACCAAGTAGCCAATCTTTTTTTTCCTATAACTGTCTAGTGGAAGAAAGTACCCTCTGTTGAGCTTTGTAGTAGGTACAGAAAATAGTATTTCTGGATTCTTAGTTTGGTACTGGTTGGGAATATCTAATTTACCTTAAGCCTGCTGTTTGACTCAGCATTATTTTCTGAAGGATAAATTACCATGAGAGAGGCAAGGAGGTCTGAGAGTTGCTGCGGTCTTTTTTTCTAATGGCATTTGCATTGCTGGCCATAGCTACTGCTGGCTGTAATGAGAGCAGCAGCGTGAGGCACAGATCCCCAGCCAGCTCCTACCACTGTGTTCCCTGTATCTCAGCAGGGTGAAGTAGGGATGGATGCCTTCTGCAGAGTGCTTACAGATCTTGTTTATGGTTCAGATTTTCTTGAAATTGCTCTGGGTGCCAGAGCTCAGTGCTAGTTGAGCGGCCACTGTATAAATCTTCCATTCTGAATCTTAGAAAAAAAAATAACCTCCAATATTGATTTCCCACCCACTCAACACACTTTCAGAAACAGCTTATTTCAGGTGAAATAAACCTACGTGATTAGTTGGGCATTATCATGTTTTCTGTACACCCGTTCCTTGCTGCTCCAGGCCAGGAAGGACTTCAGGGTGGAGTAAGGATTCTCAGTGCAATCACATTTGTTCCCATTACTCCAGATCTCCAGCCCCACCAAGGCAATCCGAATATTCAGGGACCTGTAAAACTGATAGGTATAGGAGGGAAAAGAGAAAACAAAATGAGAACTACTGATTTATTTTATTGCATTTTAAACCTTGTGTGTAAGCACTGATAAATGCTACTGGAGAAACACACGTCCAGAGATGATGGAAATGCATCGCAACTTAGCACTGCAAAGAAAAAAGTGCACCACCCACTAGACTAAACTGGGTTGGACTAGAGATGCTCAACATTCATTTTTTAATGAATGACAGAGATATAATCTAGAAAAACACAAAGACTGGAGACCGACATCGTGTTAATCTTGGGATATGTCAAAATCCCTGAAAAAAGGAAGGAAATAATCTGCTGTGCACGTCAAGTACAAATAGGGCAAGTCTTCCTGGGCAGGGTAGGAAGGGGGAGGAGGAAGGAGTTGAAGGGAGCACAAAGGGAGTATATCTGAAAAGCTGTGATGTTTACTTCAACAGCACTGGGTACCACTGCAAGGATGAGCTCTGGAGGCTCCTTCCAGCTCTATTTGCAAGGCTTTCTACAATGCAAAGAGAGCCGAAGAGAAAGAAGGGACCTTAGCTCCTTGTCAACAGCTGTATTTAGATAACACAGTTAATACAGAGTTGCATTAAAATACAGAGATGCTCATGCTGACTCCGTGGTTAGGAATGGAGATCTCCTCACCCTACCCCTGGTGTCCAACAAGAGAATTACGTGGAAAATGATCTCTCCCTGAGTCACTGGGGAGCGCTGCCAAAGCTTTATTCTCTCTCCCAAGAAGACAGTATTCCCCCTCACGATTAATTCTCATAATGCACAATACAGGCTTTGATTTCCCCAAGTTCATGCACACCGGATCTCACCTTATCCACATAATTAGCAGCCTCCACTAATTTAAGCCTTGTTGCTTCGATGTTGAAATGATGCTTCTGAACCTGAAGAAAACAAGCATGTCAGGCAGCACAGTGATGACTAGAAAGAGCTGAAATGCGTTTAAGAATATGGGAATAAGAAGGTAACCAGCTGATGCTCAAAAGCCTTTCTTTGCTGTACATTTGACTGTAAGCCCACCTGTAGGTGTATATTCAGAATTGACCCCGGCATCCCACTGCACGGATATTTTTCCAGGGGTGGTAGAAACTTAATGGAGCAACCCAAATGCAAGTAACAGGAAATTTGCCAGGTACGGTATATGGTAACAACCAAAAAGAACAAATTCGCCTATTAAACTACCTGGTAATGAGTTAATTTTGGCAAACAGCGTTTTGATTCAAGGATTTAAAGCTGCAAAATATTTACATTTCTATTAAACAGACTGCAAAAGCTGGGACTTCTCTCCTAGCAAGGGAAGCGGTGAAGTAAAGGCAGTTAACAGCTACACTGTGAGGGTGTTTACTGCAGCTCATCTAATGAAATGGTGAACAACATATGGCAGTTCCTGGGTGTAACATGTTCTCTCAGTTTCCCTATCATCCTGCTGTCTAATAGAGCAGACCAAAACAGATTCTGTCTCTGTTTTTGTTCAGAATAAATTATAACCCAGAGCACTAGATGGCTTTCACTGCTGGAGCTTCAAGCTGTAAATTATGAATAGGATCAGCCCGAGTCCAGTCTGTGCAGGAGATTAAATGACCAGTGTTCCTTTGTGAGGTTTGTACTGTCAGTAAGTACGTCTGGCATGCAATCCACTCAGGAGACAGGGAGGGACTGCTGAATGCACTGGGCCTCTTCCAACCCTATTCCATCATCTGGAGCCCTGAGAAGGTCATTATTATATATTTCTATATATGCCAAGATCTCAAAGCAGAGGATAATCTTAGTTTTCTTCCCTAGAGATGAAACATAGATGCACATCTCTCCTGGAAACACCCAGGTGACCCTAGGCTGAAGACCATCCCTCCTATCCTCAGTGAGGGGTTGTGAAGGAGTTCCCAAATGTCCACAGTGATGTGGGATCTTTCTGCTCTGGATCACTGGTACCCTGGGAGACAAGAACTGTCCCAGCCCTACTCCTTCATCCCTGTTACAGCCTGTATCTCTGTGCAGGTCAAGGCTAGCCAATGGGGGCAGCAGAGGGGACAGAAATGATGGGCACAGGAATCCCTTTCTCACCTCTGCATAGTCAGCCACAAGCAGCAGCTCCACATACTTCGTAGCCTGCAGAGCTTCCCGCCTCACCTGCAGCAGCAACACAGGTTATTTCCCCAACATTCCCCAAGGAACTCTTATAAAACATACTTAGGAGGCCATTTTTCACCAGCCATTCACCCCACCCCATCACACACAGGGTCCTCAAGATGTGACTGAGTTACAGCAGTGAGCTTGAGGCTCTTCCTTACCCTGTGGTTGGGGAACTTCACCCCAGCTGCAAAGTCCCCAAACCAATTCCTGGCTGTGGCCATGAAGTCCTGGTGGCCGCAGGCTCCTGCTGGCATCCTTAGGTCATCCAGCCTGTAGATTCGGTGCTGGTCTGGGCTGTCAGGAAGTGGCTCCAGGACATAGCTGCAATTGCTTCTCAGTACGATGAGGCCTCTGTTGGAATGGAAGCAGTGAGAAGAAAACCCAGTTACTACTGCAGCAAATAGTCGAATCCTGCTGCTGCATTCCTGGCTGGCGCTGGTGAGGCACTTCTCCATGCCAGGCTGGTCACTTATTCAGAAGGATGGGAATATTTTGAGTTTAGAAGGTTGGGACCCATTGGTTTTCACCTAATCTGTTCAAATGGGCTCTCACAATCAGTTTAAGAGTTATTGGTGCACATGCTGCAACAAGAACTGATTTTTGTATTATTATTTTTTAAGTATAGCTTTTCCTTCAGTGGCAGTTTTTCAGTGGATCAAAAAAAATTGTCTGCAACAGAACTGCCCTAAAAAACATGAAGAGCTTTTTTTGTCAATAGAAAAAATAGCATTTTTGTCTCCATTTTGCAGATTTTCTTCTCATCTCCCTTTCATTTCCCTCTCTGTTTTATTGTATAAGAAAAGAAAAAGAAGCACTGATATGGACAAGTAATAGGTGCCACAATAACACAGATATTTTCCCATTTCATTCCATCTAACAATTAATAATCTAGTTTCGTTTTTTTCCCTTACAGCAAATGCCACTTTTGGGCACCACCAGCGTCTGTCCCCCAAACAGCCCATGTCCTCATACAGCCTGTCCCCATCCCGTGCCACCACCCCACACTGCATCCCTTTGCAAAGAAAGCCTGCTTCACCCTCAAAGGAGTGAGTGCCTGGCAAAAGGAGTAATAAATAATACATGCGACCTTGCAAAGTGCTTTCCTTGTGAGCCGGGATCATATTCAAAGTGCTTTCCCAGGGGCACAGCTCATATGCCTGCTTTTTTCCCATCCCATGGCTACTTACAGGAGCAAGTGCAGCCATGTGGCTTCTAGGAAAGCAGGGAGCTGTTGTCATCCTTTGTCCCATTTTCCCTCCAGTTGCTCCCAAAAAGCCTAAGCCACAAATCAACTCAGAGCCCCCTCTGAAATCACAGTAATATGCATTCAGCATGATAATCCTTCATGCTGGGATGCTGTCACATCTCCTGCACAGGGACAGATTCTGTGCTGGATCTGGGGGGGCTTCAGAGCACCTAACGCCCCCAGATAGTGGCCTGAGGGGTGCGGAAGGCTGTACATGCAGTCAGACAGCTGTATTCCTTGATCTAGGAGGGAAGAGCTGGGGAACATCCAGGCTGGCAGAAGAACACACCTGTGACTGATTTTAGATTATTTATTGCAGAACACAGGTGGCCGCACTGCCTTGTTTATCTCCATGGGCTCTCTGGCCTGCTGTAAATCCACTTAAGATTTCTGGGGTTTGCTTTGGCAAGGGCTATTTCCTGGCTGGGCCAAGTCCCACAGCTCTCGAGGGCAGATGACCGCTAATATCAATAAAGTGCACGTGGTATTTAGGAAACAGACCCCAAGCTGGTGTAAATGAACACATACAGACTGCCTTTTTCTGCCAGAGACTCCATTACTTCCACAGCCAAGGTTTTAGAGGCATAACACACAACCCTGCACCACCCAGGGAGAAAGCAGGGAGCGAGGAGAGGAAATAGGACTGATGGAAGGAAACTCAGATCTGAGGGCTGCCCCAAAACACATGAAAACCATCCAGCTGGGAGAGGCTGGGAGAAGGAGCTGGTTTCTGCAGCAGTGCAAGAGCATTGGGTTGGGACATGGCGAGCCCTGTCTGGGCCTCCATTAGGAACACAGCCCTATGTCACTTAATGGAAGGTGTCTCCCGTGTTGGAGTCATTTGATGCATGGGTTGAAGTTGCCAGCACAGAGGGGGAATCAATCTAGGAGCTGTATAGGAAGCTGTGGTCATCAATGTTCCCCAGATTTCAGCTTTTCCCCTGACACCCAGGACTCCTGGTGGGGTGGAATTTAAGAATAGGCCCATCTGCCTAGAAAGACCCTGGGGAGCAGATCTTCCCCAGCACTTACCGCAGCCCTTGGCATGAACTGAGTGTCACACTGGAGTGCTCTCTGCCCCGCACCACCCCTTGGTAAAAGCAGTGCTCCTGCAAGGCAAAGGGGCAAAGCGTTGGCAATCCAATTCACAGTTTAACATGCATTACATTTAGGTGTCAGTAAGTCCCAGCTGAGTACAGCCAATGCTCCTGCAACTGCTTTCTTCCTGCTGCATGTGGCATCTATGAGTGAAATCCCCAGGGATGTACCTCAGATGGCTGCAGCACGAAGCCTGACCTGGAGCTGCCTGCTGGTGGCAGCTGGCCCTGGGTCAGGCCCTCAAAGATCTGTCCCATAGAATGACGGCATCCGAAGCAGCAAGTCCTCATCTGTGGGACAAAGGCAGCCTCTGGTAGGGACAAGGAGGCTTTGGGGCAAGAATGCCAATGTATCTGCCACGGCCCTCCCCCTTGCCCTGGGGCAGCAGCAATAAAGATGATCTCATGGGGATTTTGTCTTTTATTTTTTATGTCACAACCAATGCACAACTTTGTGCCACTGCGTGCTCACTGCTGGTCAATCAGCCAAAGGCAGCGTGAGAACAGTAATTCATGGGGTTGACACTCAAGTGGAGCCAACTTACTCAGGCTGGGTTCTTCCCAGCATGAAGCGCCTAGTGGGAGAATTAAAAGCAAGAGGATGAGCAGCAGGAGGAATGAATTAATCCCCAGCACCCAGAGAGGGAAGCGATCCTGAGGGCTGACCTTGGCTCTCACATCAAAGTACAGGCAATACACTAAGGTGTTTTTACCAATTTTTGATGATTGAGATATTTTCTTGCTGGCACACCCCAGGTCAGAAAGCCAGACCACCCTCCCCTTCAGCTGCAGGTGTCAGCACTCACAGTGAGGGCCAGTGGGATGGTCCGTGCTTGTCCTGTCTGGCTGTAGTGAGTCTCGGTGTAGCCTGGTGCAAACAGGTCTCTGCAGTTACAGGGGGAAAAGGGGAAAAAAAAAAGTCCCTTATTGATAGAAGGCACTGTGCGGTTTCCTTTGTGCCGCTAAGTTATGCCCACGTGTAATGGAATTAGGCTGAGCACACCGGAGGCCAGCTAAGGACACATGTGGGCATTGGCGTGTCTCAGACTCTGACTTTCCAGTGCCCCAATGTGAACACAATTATAAACCAATCTGCTTCTGTGTTGCAACTTCTGCCCAGAAGCCAATTCACATCTTTGTCCTAGGAAACTGCTGATTCCCCCATTTAAATTTGATCATGTCATCCTTGTACAGACAATATTGTCCCTGTCTTCAGCCCAAGATCAAGCCAAAAGCCTATAAAAGGCACTCCTGTGCACTGAATAGTAAGTTTTTTGACTTGATTCCAGAGGAAACAGCCTTCCCTCTTTTTTTAAACATCTGCATTTTCTAAACAGTGATGTAAAAAAGTACAGTAAGTCAAAATCTGGGCCAAAGCAAGAAGGTCACATCCTGTGTCTATCTCAGCAGCAATATAACACAGCTTTAAGACTTTTTCCTATCTTTTAAACAATAGCCTCATTTCCAACAAAACTGGAGAAGAACCCTACAGCAAGCCCCATCTATCCAGCACACTTGCTCAGCAGCCCTGTGTCAAACAGATCCGTGTTCCACCATTTTATTTGACAGCATTTAGTGTCGAGAATTCAACAGCTTTTACCCCCACTTTCAAAGGTCACTGTAGCCCAGGAAGGCTCATTTTGTTTCTTTCTGATGTGCTAATTCCCATCACTAGATCTTGTCAGTGATCCAGAACGCTGAATTGCTGCTTTCCACCTATCTTGATCTGTAAACTGAAGATAAGCCCAGAAGTGCCATCCCACAAAAAAAAGAACTCCCTTTTCATCTCCCTGACTGCAGTAGCTTGCTCAGCATGAGGCTGCACGGAACAAATGTTTAATCAACAGATTGCATTAACTGGCAGGAAATTGCCTTGAGCAATGAGCTTTGGCAGGTATCTGGTCTGTGTAAGAGACTGTCATCTCCAGAGCAGACATGAAACCAGTGTGAATCTGCTTTGTGCTGCTACAGCCAGAATTAGACACCAGCCTGTAGATTTCCAGTAGCTGGGGCTTGCATAGCCTACTTGTTTAAATCCCAAACAAGCACGCCTGTGTTTGCCTCCTGCTCCTTTATTCTTGGAAAGCATGCACTATGAATAGCCAGTTTTTCTTTTCTCCAGCACCATAAAATTCCCCTGTGCTTTGAATCTTGGTGGCCACAACTTATCTATCCTTCCAATTCCTGCTCAGCACCAGGCTTTTTGGGCATGGAATAATGGCACACAGCACACACTGTGTGCACATCACTTCCTACCATCAATCTCAGAGGCATGGGGGGGACGCCTACATTTTTAGAGATATTTATCTGCTGAGCTGGAAGCATGGCTCCTCCAGCTGACCAGTGCCATCTTATGTCCTGAAGGCCTTTCCCTGCTGTAACACAGGGGAGCCCTGGGGCTCCAGGACAGCAGAGAGCTGTTGTGGAGCATTGCAGGGGGGAGGGCGGTGAGGAAAGAGGAAAGACAACAGGACATCTTGCAATACCCTCAGGGGTCGACTAAAGCTCACAGCCTGTGAAAGTCCACTCCCAGCCCAGCTCACTTCCTCAGAGAGCATCAAATTTACCACCAAAGCATAAACAAATAGAAAAGAACCCTTCACATCTCAGAGCACACCAGCCCAAGCTCATTCCTCTTATTCATGTGTACAGGTTGGGTAAACAGGAGAGATCAGTGAGATGTTGTCACACCCAAACCTTAGCAGTGGCCTTTATCTGCCACCATTCTGGGACAGTCACTGCCAGGTTTCCAGGGAAGCTGAGCCCTACAAATGCTGACAGACCCAACTCACTGCTTCCGCAGGAGCACAGAGCTTAGATCTTTGATGGAGGGGGAAAGTGCAGAAAAATACAGCATGATCAGATATTTCTTTCCTATTACACAGCCCACCTCTGCAACAGCTATAGATAAAACTGAATACCTGTAAAGCTTGGATGTGAAAATAACATCATGTGAAGGTCTCGGAGATGTTCACACAGCTGGCAGAACACTAGCACACAGCATAAAAGCATGGAGTTTGTCGTTAAAGGGGTTATCAGCACATTGATGAACTCAGAGAAGAGGATTTTGGAAAACAGACAGAGAAAAGCTGTGATGGCAGCTGCAGCCACACGGACCACTGGAGCTCGCAGGGTGCCCCAGGGCAGCCCTTGCACCTCCCCATGGCAACCAACCTTCGGCAATATCAGTCACTGCCCCCGATCCAGCTCAGCATGCAGCACGCTGGGTGGAAGGGCCTGTGCTCTTGGCAGCGTCTGCTCCACAGAATGCCCTGGGATACAGCTCCAATCCAAGCAGGGAAGCCAAACCAAGCACGAGAGGCTCACTGCCATAACGTACAGATGGCTCGAGACTTTCTGCTGATGACTGGTGTGGAACAGCATTGGCCCCACTCCCGGCTGTCAATGATATCACTGTTTGAAACAAAACCCTGCTCTGCGCATGGTCATGCACAGCTGATGTTCTGGAACAGGGCATCTCCCTTTCACCATGCCAATACACAGCACCAGGGAGGCCGTGCACCTCACGCATGAGGCAGTGGCAGAGAGTATGGGGCAGAACCCAATCACCTCAGCAGGCAGCACCCCAATGCTCTCCAGAACAGTACATGGGGAAAAAAAAAAAAAAAAAAAGCCAAATGATCCAGGAAGCTCTTGTAAGAAACATCAGTTCTTCTGACATTTTTTTCCCTGTGCATTTCCTCAAATCACCATAAATCTGTCCAGCCTGGCTGCCAGCATCTGGAGGTAGAGGGAATTGGTTCTCCCAAGAAAGCTGAGACATCAGATTTCCATTTATGATTTGTGGTCCCACTCCATTGCCTTTCAGCAGGATCCAAGTAGGGTAAGAGAGGGAATTAGATTCCTCACTTCCCAGCCCTTCAAACATTCCCTCAAGTCAGGATTTATTGTGAGAAGCTGAGAGTGACCCCATTACAGACACCTCCAAAATGTCACCCCTGACAATGCAAAGAGCCTGCTGTCTGTATCCATCGCTAGTGGGAAATCAGGGATTTCACCTCCCTAAAATTCTGTAGCCAAAACCTGGCACTGATAAACCACATAACTCCGAAGTTTTCCCTTTGTGTCGGGAAGTCTCATCCAGAAAAAGCATAGAGCTCTTAAGCTCCCTCCCTCAGGAACTATGCTGATATATCTGAGATCATATTTATTGTGCAAACAGCAGCAGCTTGGAAGGAATAAGATTTCCAGCTCTTGAAGTAGAATTAAACTACCTATTTGCAAGGTCTTGGAGAGCACATCAGGCTATGAAGCACTTTCCATCCCCTTTTGTCATCTGCATCATCTGACACTCACTGTGTAAATCATGTTACAGGACCTAAGCAAAATTTGCCACCTAACCCCATGTAGGAAATATAAAACTTGCCTGGAGAGGAAAAAGGAAATAAAATAAATAGAAAATTATCTGATAATGAATCAGAGAGAAAAGTTAAAGGGTTCAATTTCCTCTTCCTCCATGCCCTGCTCAGAAATCACTGAATATCCCAGGAGAATCAGAAGGCTGAAAAGCAGCGATGGCTTCCCACGTCCCACCACTTTTTCTGATGACTCCAAGAGAAAGCAAAGCAGGATAAACTCTATTTCCCTCTCTCGCATAACCCTTAACCTTCCATGCAGGAAGCCTATTAGACACTGACAGCGTGTAGCCCATCAGTGGAATAATCTCAGATATCCTTCCTGCTTGGGGGTGGGCAGCAGCCTCCCCTCTTCCTCACTCAGCTGAGAAGGGAGGCCCTGGAAATGAGAACTAGCAGGAAACAGTGACACACAAGTGATATACAGAGCCATTACCAGACTGCTGAGGGCATCAACCAGGGCTGGAGCAAGCATCAGCTACCTGGGCAGGGCCAGAAGAGCCTGGAATTGATACTGCTCCTTATCAGATCCAGCAAATAACCATCTGGATTGTTTCAGAGCCCTGATCAGATGAGCTCTGGTCTTTCTTTGCTCTGTCCTCATGCAAACTCTGCACATCTCCACAGGCCCCACACAGGTTCTGCCCCCCACAACCACAGATGCTGTGGGAGAGCAGTAGCCAACACACAGCTGCGTTCCATATTTCTATGGCATTTAGGTGAGAAAAAAAAATTCACACAAGTTTCTGCTGCACAAATATCAGCTTCCTTGGCCAGGAAGAAAAGGTTCGCACCAGGCAGCTTTACCACACACTCAAGACTCTCAGCATCCCCTCCACGCTTGACTCAAAGCTGCTTTTTATTAAAAAATGCCTTTAAGTCACTTCTCATCCAATGTTTGCAACTCAGATTCTTTTGCTCCCAATCCCCAGCCAACTTTAAAACCGTTTTATAGGCATCTTTCCATATATTTGTTGTTTGTGCAGCTTTGAGCTTTCCAGCCCTGCAGCTGCAGGACGTGGCTTCGGGTCACTTAAGAGAAGCGTGAGTCGTTCAGGGGATATACTTTTGTTGTTCCTCAGAAACATGACTTGGTTTTGTGACCCCTACTTGGAACTGCGGTGTGGTTCCTCCTTTGTATTAAGTGCCCAAGCAGGAAATAATGCAACATTATGTTAACTGCTAATGCAATGATTGTATTCTTAGATACATGAAGCCCAGACCCAGATGGTGTGGTAGTCTTTCAAAAGACAGTTTTGTGCTCAGTTTTGAAGAAGCGTATGCAATAATTTCTGTGTTTCACGTCTGCAGATGAACACCATGTCCTTCTTACGTTGAATCTGAAATCACAATCTTAGTGTGACCATTTCTTCCACATATTGAAAACAGCCTGTTTCACTGAAAGCTACTGCGTCCCTACAACAAACTAACAAAAAAAAAGAATGATCTATGTGGCTTTTTCGCTCACTTTTCAAAAGCAAGTTCATTTTCATCACCTTTATCTCTCCACAAGGGCTGGTTAACAAGTGTTACCTAACCCACCAGCTTTACAGAGCCCCTCTACAGCAGTCAGTGAAATGACCCAGACCTCTGAGGACCTTTTTAGCTCACAAAGCCCCAAGTACCTTCCTTGCAGTTGTTAAACTCACTGTCAAGGGAACACGAAACCAGAGCAGCCAGGTTCCAAACTGCTCCAAAGCGATGGACCCCAGTAGGGAATGGCAGCTTCTCTTGCACTGCCTGGGTGCCTGACAGACCCTTTAGGGAAGAAATCCCTGTTCTGTCATCACTCAGCATCCCACTGTGAGCAGCTCCATGCTGGACCCCACGCACAGCAGTGAAGAGAGGCATTCCTCCACTTCCCATATAAGTGCTCTACAGATGCTAACGATGACAGCATCCACGGGGCTCCCATGCACTTCGTGCTCTTCTGGCTGCCTCACCATTTCTCTTTCAGGCTGAGTGTCTCTGAACTACTTCTGCACCTCTTCAAGTCTGGGAAGCGGTGGCTCTCAGAGCCTTTCCTAATCGTGCTCACAGACCTTCATCTTGGGATGGTGCCATCACATCTCCTGAACAAGGACTTGAGAACTGGAAAGTCTCCCACATGAAGTGCTGCTATCCATGAATCATTTGTATTCTCCACAGAATACAAGAGCTCCAAGCCACTTGCCCTATTTCTGCAGTCCTTGTAAAGGGATTGATCCAGCAGTGGAAGCGTGTGCACTTCAGTCTGTGTATACACATCTCAATGAATGAAAATACATCTCAGGAAATAAACACAATGGAGGCCCTTTATTCTTATCACTGTGTTTACCAACACCAGCAACGAGTTTGCCTGCACTGGAAATAGCCCAGCTCTGCTCCCACCAGGCACCTGGCGGTTATGTCACCAGCACAGTGACATCATTCTGGAAGGAACCCCACTTCTGCCATGCCAGAAGGGAATTCACCTCTGCATCGTTAGTGCCAAATGTTAAGACCAACAGACTCTCACCAGGAGGAGACCCCAGCAGGCTCATCGCCTCCAGGTTCAGCTCACTGCTGAACCTGTCACCTGCAGCAGCTATTTTCCCTGCTTTACACAGGACCAAGCTGGCAGTGCTTACGCTGCCTGTTCTTTAATTGCTTCTGTTTTCCCAGCTGAGAGATGCCAAAATACAGAGAACTAATGGCTTGCTCTGTTTAGTTCTATGCAGGCGTACAACTGAATGGGAAACATGTCCAGGTTTTGCAGCTCTGAAATTCCCAGTAGCTTCTATGCCAAAAGCTTCTATTACCAAAAGCACCTGGTAGGATACACATTCCTTGCATCAGCCATCAGTCTGTGCTGCACACAGTGCCAAGAAAAATCTGGTTTTCCTCTAAGACACCCCAAATGTAATTTAGGTTCACGTACTGCCATCAGAGCTAAGAAGATCCTCTGATATTTCACTCTTTCAGGAGGAAAGCTGAGCCCCTAAGCTCTGTGGCTGGGATGTCCATGCAATACATTTAAAATACAGCAAGGATTATTATTTGAAGGTTAATATTCCCTCTCCTAGTTCTAGTAGACATACACTGGGTTGTGTTTCTGCAGATAACTCTTCAGATCAATTTAAAATTAAAACACTAACAGTACAAATGGACTGCTTAACAAAACAAGCTTATGGCAGCTAAACATCCAGTCGCTGTTCCACCAATGGAAACTAATCCAGAGGCACAGGGCAAAGCCTCTGGACAAGGGTCCTTCAACTTACCCTCCCCTCCTGTAGTTTCAGCTGGATTCCATATACATCATGCCCTACACTTTCATATGGTTGCTGGATCGTGCCCAAGAGAAGACTGCATTTCAGTTAATGCAAAAGGATATTTCCAGTGTACTTTAGCACAAAAGGCACTAATGGAATGAAAACTATCAAGTCGTTTGTCCTAGGAAAGAAAAAGCAGCATCTCTTCTTATCACAGTATTAGAGGCACAGTGAGTCATTTGGTAAATAGTGCACTCTACATCAGCAACATCTTCTGGTTAATGTAACAACTATGATACAAATGTAAGTTTCCAGACTGCAGACCAGGTCACAGTCTGCTTTTTATTGACAGCTTTCTTGCAGTGAACGTGCCTGATTAACACCAGTGAGGACTCAGACCTGGGATAACCTTGACATCCAAAAAAGTACTTCCTCATCCTGCCTTTATAAAAACCCATTAAGTCAGTGGAGGTTTTCCTGTTGACTTCACTGTAATCCTTATTCATTACTTTAGTGAGCACAAGTCAGACTGCAAAGCAAAGCACACTTACCCATTTTTCTCTAAGTCCAAGATGAGCTCCTGGCCTTCTGCCTGTATCCTAACTTCAGCTCGGAGTGGATGCTGCATGCAAGAGAGACAGCGCCTGTTACTCATGAATCATCACCACTATGAACACATCCAGAAAAACAAATTGTTCCCCTAGATATTGCAGCTGACCTTAAAGCACTCCTTCCCTTCTTCTATGGGGGAAAGCTGTAACCTTCATTGCTGGAGAGGAGAAGCGATGGTTCGAGATGCACTGCTGCATCCCCACAGCACAACCACACTAACACAGAACTGGTAAGCAGCATGGCTGTGCTGCTAAGGTGCTGCACCTGAGCCAGCGTCCCTGATCTCCCATGGGGAGGGATGGGCTCAGATATGGCAGTGAGTCCTGGTGCTGGAGTGCTTGGTGTGCACTGAGCCCTTTCGTGGGCACACCATGGTCAGGACCACATCACGGGACATCCCAGTTTGCCCCTGAGGTTTACACATTGAACAGAGGAGCAAGTTAACCAAAGCTTCCTTTGTCATCCCAGCTGAAAAAGGCTTTTTTTAGAAGCCTATTTCAAGACAAGAGGAATCATGCCTCTTTCAGAGATACACACAAAATTCCTTTCACCCTAGAAATGCCAGTAAGATGCAGGCAACAGGATCTCTTAGATGTCTTCAGACTCCTAGTCGTCTGGGGGACATTATTTCACAGCTGTTCTTGTATCAGTCCCAGGCTGCAGAAACCATGGCAGCAGCTTTCTTGTGAGCTCAAGCACAGCAGCCACAGCCCCAGTCTGCAATCCACAAACAGCACAGCCCTGAGCTAGGATGCAGGACAGCTGGATGAGTTAACACCATTACTAGAGCTGATAGAAAGGAGCAATGAAGACACCAAAAGCAGTGTTAAAAATATTAATTAAATAATTCAAGGATAGAATATGTTTGCCAGAGGCTCAGCGTGGAAGCCTCTGGAGGTCTTCACGGTTTACCTCCCTGTCAAAGCAGGGCTAGCTGAAGTCAGGTTTCTGAATGAGCGTTTCCTCTCAAAGGAAATGGATGAATAAGCCATCTGATAAGAACAGACTTCTCAGTTCACCTAAACTGTGTGCCAAAAAAACACAAAAAACTATGAAAACCAGTGAGAGGTGGTCAACCTATGTATTTCCTTATTAAGTGTCAGGGGATTTTGCAGAACAGATCAACTGAAAGCATCATAAAGTGAGGCTGAGTAGGATGCTCTGTTAAAAGGTTGTCAGACCTGAGGTATATTTGGGCATCTGTCAGCTCCAGGTTACAGGCTTCTCCTTTCCTCAGCTCCCTGCTCATACTCTGGGTTTTGTTCATCTTTCCTTCAGTTTCCAGGACATTCCATCAGGGGATGCAAAACAAATAAATACCTTAATATATACAACAGAGGATAATTTCAAGGGGCTGAGTTTTAGTTCACTAAATTACATGCTTAGTCCACCACAGGGTGGGTCTGCTGTTTTGCTGACTTGTAAGGAGTTGCAAGAGACATTTCCTTGCCCATCACTAAGGGATTTGAGGGTCTTTATGACTATACAGTCTCTTTGCATAAGCTGTGCAAACATAATTATCACTAATAATGCTTTCCTTCCCCTTCAATAATCACTGCTTCAGAATCCATTGAATACCATGTAACAGAACTATCCCAGCTGCACATGAGCTTTGCTAACAAGGGTTTGGGAGCCAACAGGAATCTGCTCGAAACAAACCAAGTAAGACCCCTGAGACACAGCAACTTTATGTAAAGGCAAATGCTGTCCAGATGAATTTGCATCACTATCAATAACAGAGAGAAACAAAACTTCCAGCCTATGTTGCAAGAACATTTTTTAGAGAATTAAGAGCATGAGAAAGTCATTGTAGCTTTTTTTCCTTATACAGCACAATAGAGTTATAGAAATTCCTATCATATGGAAAGGACATTAAATCCAGAATAACAGCAGTTATGGGGAACTGCCATCATTTTCTTTACAATAATACTGTAGCTAACCTTTTTCTGGTTCACAATTTAAGTAACATCATCTGGATTTTCCCCTTTCATTATTTGATAACTTCACGATATCAACAACACAGATTCTAGGAAACTGAGCCACGGTTTGTGGTTGACACTCAGGACTGACACCCCAGCAGCTCTCAGAACGGCTGCAGATAGACACTCACAGCATAAGAGAAGTGGAGACAGGTCTGTACTCACACAGACACAGGTGGTCTGAAAGAGCTGTGGATGCCCCATACCTGGGAGTGCTCAGTCTTCATGGGGCTTTGAGCAGCCTGGTCTGCTGGGTTGGAGCTAGGTGAGCTTGGAAGATCCCTTCTAACCCAAAATGTTCTGTCACTGCAATCTGCACCTGAGCTCTTGGGTGGTTTGTTTGTTTGCTTGGTGGTGTTGTTGGGTTTTGTTTATTTTCGCGGAGTTTATTTATTTTATTTTTAAGGGAAACACCCTCACAGCTGTGATCCGTCTCAGTACAGTGAAAGCGAAGCTTTAAAGTAGGTCAGAGAGACACTATCGGAAGCTTCAGTGCAGGACAGTGAGGATGCACGTGTAAAGGAGCAGCCTGCCCGCTCGCCCTGCGTCCCCCTGCCTTCGGGAGAGATGCAGCGTCTCCCTGACTGCAGCCGGCCTCTCAGCCTCATCGCAGAGCTCAGCTTAGAACACACAGCGCGCACCGCGGGGGCTCACAGGAACCGCGGCCTCATTCCTCCACCTGGCAGCGCTCCGCAGTTCGGCTCTTTGTGCAGAACGGGGAGCTCAGCCCAGCCCAGCAGCACCGCACCCGACTCACCTGCTCTCCGCCGGGGCTCCGCAGCGCGTCCCAGCTCGGCACGAGCACGGCAGGCTGCGGCTCAGTGCCACCAGCCGCTGCGCCTGGGGACAGGGAGAAGGAGGCGATCGGCTCAGCACCAAGATAGAGAACGAGAAGCTAGAAGGAGGGGAGCAGGAGGAGATAACCCCCCATCCCAAGCCCCGTGCCATCCCAAGCCCATCCTCCCCGCGGCTCATGCAGCACAACGCGCTCTTGCCCCCCGCCCCGCCGGTGCCCATCCCGATGTCCCCGCACTCACTGCGCGGCGGCTGCAGCAGCAGCGAGAGGGCGATGCCGCAGAGCAGCCCCCGGCCCCGCATGGCTCCAGGCTGGATTCAGCTCTCCGCCACACCCTCTCGTATATAGAAGCTCCCGGCCCGGCTTTCTCCTCCCACCCGCAACACGCCCTACAGCTCCTGCCTGTTTCTTCCTCTCTCCACTCCAGATCCGAGTGCTTGGTGGGAGCTTGGGCTGCTTTCATGCAAAGACTCTCCTGTCCCTCCCTCCTCCCCTCCTTTGTTAGCAAAGAAAGCCGTCGCAAAGCCAGCGAGAAGGGAGGACACGCTGGAAGGAAGCAGGCACATCGCCTTCAAGCAGCTCCCAAAGGAGCGGTGCTATGGCATTATTTATTTTAATTATATAACCCAACCAAACTCCTCATGGCTGAACCCACGCTGCCAAAGGCATCCTAAATCCCTTATCTCTCTGGAGATTCACTGTCAATGGGCAGCTGAGGGGATAGGCTGTGATTTATGCTGGTTATATAAGCGGGCAGAAGCAAAACCAAATTCACCGCTCCTCTCCCTTTAAGGCAGAAGGAGCGCACAGCTCATGGTCCCCGCTCGCTCTATGAAGCTCCCAAGTGAGTATCCCTGACTTCTGCACCCTTCAGGGCTGACCCACGGGCTGAATCCATGCACCATCCAGCTCTCTACCATCATTATGGACCCATTGCTGGGCAGCATTGAACCAGGCTCAGTGACACCGAGACTGGAACATTGGTGTGAATGGTGCCGGCAGCTCCCAGTCCTGCCCTAAGGTAAAGCTTGAACTGGTTAACAGCACAGACACTGCCATCTCAAGATGCAGTTACTCCAACAAGGCTGTGAGGGAGGATGAGTGCATTTTTTTATGGGCTTGGTTCTGTACAGCAAGAAAAGGCATTGCCTGTTGGTCGTACGCTTCAGCCATTGGTCTGCATTATCCACAACACCCTTTCCATTCATCTCTGTACTTAACGTGCCCGTGTCAGTGAACCACCAGGAAGGAAAACCAGAGTAACGAACAGAGAGAATCTGCACCTGGCTGCATTGTGTAAACTGGTAAACAAGGCCAATAGGAAATGGATAATGCATTTACAATTAAGAATAATAGTAACGATTTTGCCCCTGGTCCAGAGGTTTATGTATACTATTGAAAGCATTGAGCTGTCTGTAACTGAAGGTCTTGCTGAAGGTCCTATCACTGTGCCCACAGGAAATGCCATAAATGGCATTATACCTCGCCCACAAACAGGTCACAAATATCCTTTGCACAAATGATTCACGCAGTTTCTCAGAGTGAAAATCCAGGGACAAAACAGCTCTTTTGAACCCCCTCAAGTATCGTGAAGGGAAACTCAGAGCTTTCTCTGAACTCTCCCATTAATTTGTAGCTACCTGTAATAGAGAGGGAAAAAAAAGGCACTATTGCCAATGCTTTTATTACAAAGAAGTAAAAATGTAACCCAAATTTAGACCGCTATTCTGCTTTCATCCCTGCATGACGTTTCTGTCTACCCAGAGAAAAATAATATTTGATGAGGAATACCTATATCTGCACTGAAGGATTGTCAGAGATCTTCCCGGTATGACAGATTTTCACAGGGCTGCTCCACCTATTTCTCAAAGAGATCAGCTCAAAAAAGCATAAAGTGAAATAAAAGGAAGGTATTTTAAAATTGCTGTACTGGTTGGGCCAATAACTGCTGCTGAACCGCTTGTGGTTTTGGTTATAATTCAAGCGTCATAAAAATAAAATATATGCAGCATTTGCATTTGCTACATAATGACATTTTTATCTTTGGATTTAGTAATATGAGAATTGATATCTTAATTTATAATCAGCAGTAAGTCCCTCCATAAAAATATAACCACATACCGTGCAATCGTTATAAATAGTTTAATCTATATTTATATGATATATTGCTTACACTGCTCAGGCATTGCTGTATGGAAAGCTGCAGGGTATCCCAGCCTTATTAGCTGTGCTCTGATGCTGTAATGTTACCTGCCTCTGGCACAGCATGACTCAGATCCTGCCCTGGACCCGCTTCTTCAAAAAGCTCTTAATGGGATGTTTGCTTGATTCACAGAGCAAGATCAAGCTTATCTGGGAATTAACACAGACTCATTTCCCCCACAGTCCCAATTGCCTGGTTAAAAGAATCAGCTGGGGATGTGGTAGTCTGTTCTCTGGTGCCTTACCTATCTGTGACATCTATGACCAAGGCAAGGATATACCTATTAGCAGCAGCTCCTATGCAGCACACAGAGTGAGGGCTGCAGTCATTTCTTAGGTTTGGAAATTAGGTGTTCCCATTTCCCTCGGTCAGAGCTGCTGAGCACTCTTTTACAGTGGGGTTTCTGCGCTAGCTCTGCACTATGAGAGGTGATTTAACTCTTCAGGTTGGCTGCAGGGCAAAAGGTGATGGTTCTCCCATTCCACTCATTGTAATTTAGGAATATATTAGGAGCTAAGCACATAGAAAGATGGAGAGGAGAGAAGCCTGTTAGAGAAACAGACTTACGCAGGGAATGATTCAGATCTGTATCATACTGAAAGCTCTGTAAAATTTCGTTTGAACTCTGTTTGGAAATAAGAAAGGCTGATAATGAACCGCCATTGAAAGCCTCCTGAAAATCGGAGCAAGAGTTACCAAAAATCAAAACCTTAATAATTGAACATGGATGACATTTTGTCCTGTGTAACCTCAGCATTTCTGGTGCACTGATGATAAAAGTGTTGCGTCCTTGGCCAGCTCGAGTGGCACGTAAAATCTTCCATTTTTCAGAACATTTTTCCTCTTTCAGGTCACTTGAAGTGATCAAAGGAGGAAGGCTGTGAAGGAACTGGCAATGTAACAGCCAACTTCATTATTTCAGGCCTTAAGAGTTGAGAACAGCTTTGGCTGAGATCTTCTGATTAGCTTTGTTTTTCCACCATCCGAGCAGGATAGCAGGAATACTTGGGAGAGCCTTAGAGCAGCTGCCCTGCCAAAGAGGGACAAGCACTGTAAGATGATCAGGTACCACACAAGGGCTTGTTCCAATGCGCTGTTACTGAAATACTATCAAAGTGCTCTTTCTTTTTTTTTTTTTTTAAAGGGTGGGCCACTGCTGCTAATTTTGCTTAATTCCTATAAAGAAGTGAATAGAGCAGTACGTGGCTGTATATGCTGACATGTTGCATCCTTTTGACCATATTTGGATATTTAAAGCACAGCAGTTTTCTCCACGCTGACTACAAACTTACCCAGTAGTATTTGTACTGAAGTAGTATATTCTCATAAGGAGGGGAACAGGTTTAATGACATAAGGGCTTCTAATGACCCCAGCCCATAAGGATGTCCAATAACTCTGAAGAAGAAAGAAAACTCTGCAAAAGTGTAGCCACAGGCAGTGACCACAGTGAGAAGCACATTACTAAAAGCTGTTGGGTTATTCCAGCAGCAAGAGGAAAACAAACTTTAGAATCGTAGGCTAGTTTGGATTGGAAGGGACCTTTAAGACCATGTAGTTCTAACCCCCTGCTATAGGCAGGGACACCTCTCACTAAACCAGGTTTCTCACAGCCCCAGATATCTTTTGAATATCTTCATCTGATGTTTTTCAAACTGTGAAGCACTCAAGGTTTGGATTTATTTTGGATTCACGTAAACAGCAGAGAGAGCTGGGTCTAATGCTGTATCTGCGGACACAGATCCTGTAATGCCTGATACAGGACTTCAACTCTAACAGGAAGGGCAGGAAAAACCAGCCCTCCATTTTGTTTCCAATTAATAAATCCAGGATATATTAAGCTTCAGTCTTCTCTTCTTATGGTCTTTGTGGTATTAAACAGAGGAGATTTCCACTGAGGATATGATACTGCGTTTTCCTAAATGAACAACGAGTTCTCATTAGCAGGTGGGCCCAGCACAGCAGATGCTGAATCCCTCACCCCACTGAAGTTCACACAGTTCTGGCCTTGCAGTAAAACACGGGATACAACCAACACTGAAATCAGTTCGATGTTCATGGCTTAAAATGAAGAACTAGGGGAACATTATTGAGGTGAGTTTATTCAAATATAACAACAGAAAGATAACAGAATTCCCAGACAGAGATGACCCTCCCTTTTGCAATACAGAAACATAAACGTTTGTAACATTATTTACATATTAGGCCAAAACTTTCTGAATTTCCTCACTCTGAGTTCAGCACAGACACCCTTCTCTATTAAAAGCCTTTGATACTCCTCAGAGAATTTGGAATTCTCTGGAGGATTCTTTAGAGTAATAACTACACTCAGAGATCAAATCACAGTCTACTAATGTAAGTCACAGGACTCGATCCCATCCATTTTCCTCTCTCTAGGTTCTACCACACATCCACCCACCTTCTGGGCAATCCGTTTTCATTACTGGAACTGGTTACAGACTAAGATATTGCTCAAACTGATCTACATTTTCAGTGCACTGTACAACATTTGTACTACAAATGCAGAGTACGGTAAAAATTAACCAAATTAAACTTAAAACTGTCTCATCAAAGTAACAATATAAAGCACTGCAGAACCATTCTTGGCTTCACTTTCCAGGCCCCAGAGTATTTTACTGCAGCCAGAATTATTGCTGAAATTCCCAAAGTAACACCTAAAAAATTATGGAAAATACCATTAAAACATCTGTAAACAATAAAAGGCAGTATTTTAATTCAGAGGAGCAATAAAAAGATGTGCTTAAATATATCTCTCCTCAGGAAAATACATAGTCAAATGTTTTGAGTTGTGTAAGCACTTTCCTAAGCCAGAGTCTAAGCAATGCCCTGATGCACCAGGTGAAACTTCAGAAAGCTTTCACATTCCCAGACCTGTATGTGACCTCTCAAAACATAAGCTGTTCATCAGAGTCCTCAAACCAACATGCACAGGTTGCTCAGGCTACATGGGTTTCCCATTGAACACATTCTCTGAAGATGGTAGCGAGGAAAATGTTTATTTCCTCTTCTACAACAATTTCTTTGATTATCAATTGGTTTAAAAATTACAGCTCTTGCAACACCTTTTTTTCTTCTTCGTCCTCACTGTCAGTCACATTGACTAGCTGGATGCTGGAAGGAGAAGGTGGGGTGGCTGGCAAATCATTCTCAAGTGCTCCAGCATCTAGCTGTGATATGGGGCTTATATAACCCTCCTCACTGTTGCTGCTGTGAGAGGTCACTTCTTCGAGGTGTGTGCAGACACGAGAGTCTTCACGTACGCTTCCCCCTGGGTGTCCCCTGAAAGAACAATCTCTGTCCAGAGGTGAAAACTTCATCTCCTGCTTTTGGTAGCCATCTCCACAGAAGCCAAGGCATTCAGGCACTGAGCTGGAGAAATTCCCACAGCCAAAAGGGGGACGGCTGAATGGGCACGTGCTGCAATGAAAGAGATTGATAGTAGTCCTTCAGAAACATGGATAGCCTGGACTTCCATCCAACTAAGAGAATCAGAATGTTAGTCTAAGTTAGTTTAGATGAAACAATCGAAGTACTTTAGAACCATGTCTAATTTAAACACTGGTTTCATAAGAAGAGTCATACACAGACTCTGTATTAGCAAGGATTGCATATGCATCCCTTCATAGTAGATACAGACATGACATTCCTTTAAAAACAATCAAAACCCCATTGTTTTAAAGTATTAATAAATTTGGATTGTCATGGATAAAACAGAATCAAGTAAGCCTGCAGTATGTTAATGTACATACTGAGAACAGTATAAGAAAGAAATGCTCAGACGATATTACATGTGTTAGATTGTAAATACTTTGATTAGGTGATCTTCTCTGATTTACTACCCAGAGGCTGCAAAGGATAAACTAGTAATTACTACTGACGTAATAATTCTGAAGACATTTCCCACAGGACCGGATTTCAGAAATATTGGACAGCTACAATCATAGTAAGTAGCTGGGAGACATCTCACACACCTACTTAATTGCGTCTGATCATTTTGAAAATATATTTACCTAATACCTTTCCGTAGAGATCAGATGTAGTGCATCTAACTGCACTTAGGTGCACAAAGCAGATAAAAGATACTTCTATTTACTGTGGGTTTAGAAGTGCCAGTTACTAAAATCGTACCACAGAGCCTTCAATAACTGTGCATATATTACAAGCAGCCTCAGGAAAGCAGGTCCCACCACACAGAAGCCATGGGAAGAGCATCCTTCCTTTCTGGCACTGTGTTCTTGTCTTAAGAATTGAATGCTCCATCTGCTTTCTGAAAGTTAAAGCCTTTTAGCACTTAAAATAAATGGTATTGAAATGATGGGTTGCATTACCTTGAGGGGAAATAGTGAGGTCCAGGAACAAAGTAGGGGTGATAAAATGAAAACTGAGGAGGTACTCCGTACAGACTGGCTGCCTGCCCAATGGGAGGACTCTCACAGAGGTGTGAATGAGGAAGAGGGGTAACCTGGGGAAGAAGTACACCTCTAGGATAAGCAGAAATCCCTGAGTACTCCTTTGGGAACTCACTATTAGGGACAGAAAATCTGTCATTACTGTTTGGTGTGTTACTTGAGCTTCTACTGGACAGATCAACAACAACTGGTGTTGATCTCTTCAGAAAGCAGTAGGATCCAGATGATACATCACGAGCTTCTCTCTGAGTAGGCTCAGCAAAGTGCTGAGATGCAATTAGAGGGCGCAGAGGCAGGGTTGGAGCTGGAACTGCCATTGGAGTGGTGCTTGCAATAGCAGGTCGGAAAAGATTAATTGGACTTGGACGTTGAATAGAAGAAGCTGGCAGCCGGGTGGCAGAAGGAGCTTCACCTTTAGGAAAGAGAGCAATTATTTATCAGACAAAAGTAAAGGAAGAGATTTCATAAATAGTGACATAGCAAACCACATCTGGAGCCAGAACCATTTCCTCCAAAACACGTTGTAGCATCGCTTCCCTGCAACTCACAGTCACATGCCAATTGGCCTATGTATGTCTGACACGGTTTTGGAGTCCATATGCTTAACCTTCCTTCAACAAAACAAAACAAGACAAAAAACAAGCGTGAATGAAAAATGATCTAGCATTTAGTGTCTGAAGATCAGAAGACATCCCAGGTCTACTAGCTGAGATGGCTTGAGCCAAGTTCTTAGTAAGACTGCATGGTGCCAAAGCAGAAGTGAAGAGCAGAAGTAATAGTTACAGAACAGCTCTCTGACATGTTTACTTACTTGTTTCAGCTACAAACACTCCCACTGGCCAGTTTCACTTTAAAACATTTTGCAGATGTACACTTTCAAATTATACTTTATGTTAAAGGCTGCCTTTACACAATAAGATTTCAAAACACTTTGCATTAGTGTTCCCAAAAATCACTTGCTCCTCTAAGCATCTAAATGCTGAGTCACCAGACTTAAATGCTTCTGGATTTTAACATTTTTGAGAGTGATTTCAAGCTCAATGGGATAGTAAACCCTGGAATGAAATATAGTAGCATCTGAGGACGTTATAACATTATAAGATAGTACAGGGTAAGAAATAAAACACTTAATTCAGTTGAATTTATGGAACAATTTGAGAAATGATCACATCTCTACTTTAGAAACTTCACCAGAACTGAGTACAGTGCTCTTCTTTAGGTCTCAAAATATTACCAAACGGCATTAACAGGCATTTCGTTTTCTTGTCTCTCTAAAGTCCAGTGTCTGAACCTAAGCTGTTTGTTGAGATCCACTGTCCGTGCACTGATGGAACCAGAGCTCTTTCACCACAAAACATGAGAAACTGCAGGTTAGATATTTATATTTGCATGTGGGCTCTCATACTAAACTCCATTTCACTAGGGAAATATTTAATAAAAAAGGAAGATCTTTCCAGGTTAGGTGCAACATCGAATGCATTTCTTCAGACTATGGGTGTGCGCAAGTTGGTAACAGCTACACATAGAACTATTCCAGACATGCACAAAGCACCCAAGTAACTGATGGAAAACATGCAAGTGAAAAATTCCTTTTCCAGGTTTAGTGACTGTTTTAATATCACAGCACACACCTTACCAACACTCTTCTAAACTTCATTTCTAATCACACTGCAGACAATTCTGCCTCCTTGTGTGCAGCATAAGTTGCTGAGCCCTAGAATAGCGATGCTTCGCTAGCAAAGAACACTAACATTGGAGTGGAGGTAAGAAGCTAATAAACTTTTCCAGGCTTAATAGAGCAGGTTTGAATGCTAAGTGCAGTGAGATCTGGTGTGGAAAGACACGGGTGAGGGAGACAGAACAGGGAAATGAAATGATTATAGCTCTTCAGGAGGCAAGTGTTGAATAACAGACATCCAGAGAGACCCAGGAGGCACTAGGAACTACAAAGACAATAGGAGCATCTGTGGAGGATGAAGAGGGGGACAGTATTAAAGAGAAGCTAAGTGTGAGGAAGCAGTAGGTAGAGACTAGGAGGCAGAGGCGCAGTGCAGAGGAGAACTGAAAGAAATAGCGGTGTCCAGGCAGACTGAGAAACCATTTTTTAAATATATCTACACTACTGGATGTATCACTGCTGCTATAATAGGTAAATTCCCGATTTATAAAATCATTCACTACTGCAACTCACAGACTGGATGTCCAATATTTTTCTGAATACTGTGCATGGCAGCAGGGAATGTGGGTGATGGAAAGGGATAAACAGCAACTGGATTGGTAGTGATGATATTCTGGGTAGTGCTGGAAAATACAGCAGAGACAGCCAGTGGATAACGCTTCCTCTTGCCTGGTCGTGGCTGATAAACCCAACCTGTCAGAGATGAAAAAATGCAGATATACCATTAATAGGATGGTCTCTCTGTTACTTTCTCTTTCTCTCTCTCTCTCTCTCTCTCTCTCTCTCTTTTTTAACCCGTGTGCTTCAATCCTGAAACAGCTTAAGAAAAAATAAGGAAAAAAAGTCAAAGAGTTCTCAAAATGCTCCGATGGCAAAATTGCATTTCTGTCAGTGAGGCAGTAAATGGGGTGTTTTATCAGAGGCGGAAAGATAATGGACACATTTGGGCATTGTGTTTGTGTTACTGAACTGTAACTGTTAGACAAAGAAATACAGAAGGGTAGGGAGTGACATGGCACAGCTACAGAAAGCATGCTAAGGAGAACATGGCACTGCATTGTGGGCTTTCCAGTCATGAAGTAAATCATGACTGTACTCAAAATGTGGGTCTTTTCTGATTTCTTCTTTAACCCCTTAAATTTCACATATATCTGCAGGCTACAAGAGACAATGGAAAATATGATCCAATAGGAACCCGTATAGATTTTGGCAATAAAAAGTATGTTTGCCTCTGACATATAACATTAACTAAACACTAGCAGACTTTAAATAAACTGTGAATTTACACTGAGCAGCCCAGGAGAGAGAGAGAGAGTACTGCTCTTATGACGTATTAATCAAGTCTGGTCTAGCCATAATTGTGAGTTAGCAGGATTATGGCATCACAAAGAATTGTGACACCTGATATCTTAACAGCTTTCAGAAAGAGTGTTGCAAATTCTTATGCTCTATTTTGTTAGTATCCTATTAACTGAACTGGAGTGTTGTAGATAAACAGATTTGTTAAGGGTTTTGGAGTGATGTTCACAGCAACCTCTGCATGTGGCCAGAAGAGCTGTGGTGGTCTGAGAATGTAGGAACACACTTAGAGGCTGTAAAGGATGCATATTATTTTTGGATGCTAAAAAATGAATATGCTTTCGCAAGCACTAAAAGGCTGATAGAAGGACTGAGTGCTTGAAATTTGTGTTGTGTTTTCTAACTCTTCTGTTTGCTCTAATAAAATAAATCCTTTTTGTGTTGTTGGTGTTTTTTTTTCCCTCCTGTAAATTCTGCACTACTGAAACAGTGAGGTAAATCAATACGTGTTTACCAGGAAATTCCTCTCTGTGCCTTTGTTTTATTTTCCGAGCTTCATCGTAATAGGGCTGCTTCTGCTCTTCAGTCAATTTGCTCCACTCCAACCCCAGCTGAACACTGATTTCAGCATTATTGGCATTGGGGTTGGCTTTAGCTAGGGCAGGTCGGTGAATCCTAGCCCACACCATAAACGCATTCATTGGACGCTTTACATGGCCAGTTTTGTCCTTGCTGAATGGAGTATCTGGCATACCTGTGCAACAAAGTGCGGAAAGATCATCTTCCAGGCAATACATGCAGCACAGATTACATCAAAAGGCTTTTCAGTGGCAGTCAAAAGAATCACTAGAGCTTCAGAATACACAAAATTCATTGCACATGCAGAGAGCAGTTCCTAGAAAAATAATTAAGGCTCTACTAACCTCCACCAAACCACTGTATAAGGAATCATGTGCACGGCTTTTGTTGTTTATTCTCTTTAAAAATATGAAACACACATGACTGCTGAGACAGTTTGGATTTCACTCGGCTAGACCATTTCCTGTGACTTGTTTATAAATGGAACTCAGTATGGCATAGACCATATCACTGCACATTTGTCATCTCCCCCAGAACTGTGTATCCAAAAGCCCTAACAATACACAGGCAAGGCCTAACACTGGAATGGCACTTCAGTCCCACTACTGCACAGTCTCTGACTTCTCTGCTGAGGCTGTTGCTGCGCTGGGGGTCTTAGATGGGTTTTTCCCCCTCAGATATGGACACTCATTTGCTGGAGGAATCTGTTTTACCAACTGGCTGTTACATGACACCTAGCTTTATATCTTTGTAAACACAGACAGCATTTGGATTGAACTGGTGACATAATGAACTGAGCCGGAACCCTCACAGCCGATCCCTCAGCAAAAGGCTTAGAAACGAATTGTTCCATATTATCAATAAAGGGAGGTTTTCTTATCTTTAGAACTTCTTCTTAAATCAAGAATGTTAAAAGCCTAAAAAACAAATCTTGAAAGCCTTTTTCTTCCCAGAACAAGTAAGCTTCTAATCCAGATACTACAAAATGTTTATTGCTTAACATGTCCAAGTTGTCCTGAGAGGTGTATGAACGCTCCATTTTAAAAATCAAGCAGACACCTAAACTGCAACTTGCAATCAAAATTCAGTGTGATTCTAAACATTTATAAAGGGGTTCAGTAGAGGCAGGGAACAAGCAGACAAAGCTGTATTGATTCCAATAAACCAATAGAGAACTCTGTGTGCCTGCAGCTTACACATTACCCTGAATTAGGTGGTTTTACAAGCTACAATGTATCCAGAGGGATGGTTCTCCAATGCTGCCTTTGCATTCCTCCCTATAACCCGTCAGCTGGATGCACCTTACCACAACCCTGACAACTTGGCTTCTTAACATAATACCTGAATCGGAGGGCAGTACTGTGAGGGGAACGTTTTTAGTTTCAATTTTTACAGAAGGCTCCAGCAGGGACTGCATTTTAAGAGGCACTTGGCTCACAGGTCCCTTAGACACCTGGATCAGCTTTGGCAGCAGAGGGCCTTGGACTTGTATACGGGCACCAGGCGGCAAAGGGCGAAGCACCAGGGGGATCTTCAGGTCTTCAGGGAGAACCCCCAGCCCCTCACTGGGCTGTGCCATGCCGCCATCAGTGCTGATGTGTGCGGGACCACGTAAGGCCCTGCCTGCAGCACTGTCCTCATCCCCATCCGCCTTTGCTCCTGGACAGGGCTCTTTTACGCCACCCCTGATCTCCACCACCATCACATCTTCCTGCTCTTCTCCGCCACACTTTTCTTGATCCTCTTTTGCACACAGGGTCTTCTCTTTTACTCCCCATGGAGCTGGGGAGCACCTGGGCTCCCCTCCTGTTTCCTTGCTGCCCTCGGGACAAGCGGTGAAGCCTCCATCCTGCTGCTGGAGCTCCTTGGCTTTAACGCGCGTCTCCTGGACAGGCGCCTGGGCCTCCTCACCGCCTGAGGGACCCTGCGAGCAGAGATCGAGGTCAGAATCCGGGCCGTGGCCGCCGCCCCCGCCCCGCTCCATGACGCCGCTGCCGTTTGCCGCCTGCGGTTGATTCCCAACGCTCGCAGCGCCCTCGCGCCGCTGTCACCTACGAGAGCGCAACGCTCCCTTCGGCCCCTCCCACCACCGCACAATGCGGTCGCCATGGAGACCCGCCGCCAAGATCCATAGAGAAGTCCTCCTACGCGCCTAGAAGGGCTCACTGCGGTGCCCTCTCTGCGGCGGGGGCATTGCACTTCCGCCTCCGCTCTGGCCATGCTGGGCTGCCTGCGGGCGGCGGCGGCCATCTCGGCGGGGCGCGGGGTGGGTTGGGTGCGTGGTCGCGTCTCCATGGCGAAGAGCAAGTTTGAGTACGTGCGGGACTTTGAGGCGGACGACACTTGTCTGCCCAACTGCTGGATAGTGGTCCGGCTGGACGGCCGCAATTTCCACAGGTGAACGCCGGGCGGGCAGCCAATGGGCGGGCAGCTTGTTGCCTGGTGGTTGCTGTAGCAACGCGGCGGGGGGGCGCGGCCATGTCTTAGGCTTGGTATGGGGTGAGGTCTTGCTGTTAGAGCCATATCCTCCTTAACGAGTGTGGTTGTGGCAGGGAGACGGTGTACCTGTGAGGGGGGAGGGATTGCAGCTGGTGTAGAGGGGCCGTGTTTGTGTTTGGGGTCAGCATTTACCTTTCTTCAGGATAAATCCTGTTGCTGGGGCTTTGATCTTGAGTCTGATTTCGGTAAAGCTGTCAAGTTTTGATGTGTTTACTGGTAATATTGTCTTGGTGGGACTGAGGTGCCCTAGGAGAAAGTGATATTACAGAAGATAGTATTCATTATCATCTTAATCCAAGTGAAATAAGTAAACCGGTCATTTTGAATGATGGGTCAGGGTGAGATCCTGATGAGAAAGAGCATCGGTTTTCTGCAGTGTATGTAGGCTACTCTGAAAGTAATGCTTTCTACTCATTTCTTTGAAAACTGCAATGACTACAAAGAGCACAATAACACTGATAGAGAAAATTCTCAGCTACAAAACACTATTTTTCAATGCAGTCACCACCATGAGCTATACATTTTTGCCAGCAATGAATAAGAGCCTGCATGCCACATTTGTATGAATTGGCACCAGCGGAGGTGACCCACTGTCACCATGCTGAAACTCAGTAGTCACCTCCTGACAGTGCTGACATCCACTGTTTGGCCTCCATAAACATTCAGCAAGCGCTGAATGTGAGTGGGTGCCTTTTTTTCCACCTGGAGGAATATTGTTCTATACCTTTGCTTCATATGCCCATCCGTGTCGGACTGCCCCTCTGCTGCCATTTGTCACATGGCAACAAAATGTAACAGAGTGTTGGTGGGGTGGTTCAATCACTACTGCCATTCCACCAGCATCTGCCTCTGACATCATGAACCAACATTATTGGTTCATGAGAGGAGACATTATTTTCGGATCAGCTGTTATATAAAACCAATTTTTTGTTACTGTTCTTCATACCTGTAAGGAATTCTCTGTTAGTATTGGCTGGATATTGTAAATCAATAATTTAGAAACTAAATACAATGAAAATGAATCAGTTTGCTTTTCTGAGTTGCCTTGTAAAGGATTCTTATTCTACCATTTTTGCTTTGAAGGTTTGCTGAGCAGCATGAGTTCAGAAAGCCAAATGATGACCGTGCTCTTCATCTGATGACCAAGTGTGCCCAGACAGTGATGCAGGAGTTGGAGGATATTGCTATTGCTTATGGACAGAGCGATGAATACAGTTTTGTTTTCAAAAAGAAGAGTAAATGGTTTAAAAGAAGAGCAAGGTAACACCTACTTTGGTATGAAAGTGAACTTGTTTCTAATATCTGTCTCTAAACCCGTGCCTCGGCCCTCATCTTCAGGTTTGCCTTTATCTGTACACAGAGGCTATAGGCTGGGCTGTATTTGGAAATACACACTACAACTAGTTCTAGTTCTTAATGTGAACTCTGCAAGCAGTGTTTCTGTAGCATTTAGTGATAAGGAGCTTTAGGTAGTTTTGGTAAAACAGGGCTTCCTTTAACTAAGTGTTTTGCTTTCCAAATTCATGTATTTGATTTATAAAAGAGCATGCCATTGCTGAACTGTTGGACCATTGTATAAGAAATAATGCTATCCACCAGAATTATTGCTATTGATACATCATGGTTATAGGTGCATATAATCATACTGATAAATGCCTTTCTTTTCCCTTTGTTTTGTGTTTACAAGTAAGTTCATGACACATGTGGTCTCCCAGTTTGCCTCAAGCTACGTTTTCTATTGGAAGGATTACTTTAAGGACCAGCAACTTCTGTACCCACCAGGATTTGATGGACGAATTGTGCTGTATCCCAGCAACCAAAACTTAAAGGACTACCTCAGCTGGAGACAAGCAGATTGTAAGTATTTCTAGAAAATGGAGACTTGTGCAGTTGAGTTCTCATCCTCTCTGAATAGAGATGTCCTTATTGCCATTGTGTTTGTATATGGAACTTGTCAGTTAAAGAACAGCAGGTAGGGTGGCATTTTTTAAATAGAAAGTGTTTGTATTGTAGTGGGATTTGTCTGGATGCATAAGTGTCAGCTAGAATTCTGAATGTTTGGATTACGACTGAATTTGCTGCTTGCTGCCTGTGAATTCAGTACAGGAAATATTAATAGAATTTGGTTGCGTTTGTTTGTTTCATATTCTTGGGTTTCATTAACCAGAGTAATCTGAAATGAAAATCTTCTGAAATGTAGGAAAGTAATAGAGGTTAAAAGGGCCACATATACCACGTTGAAACATGTAGCCCTTGTTGTTCAAACTGAGATAAGGTCATACAAAGACTCCCTTCTCCCTCTGCTCTGCATTTTCAGATGTAAAATTAATCTGTCTTCTAGTTATTAGCAATTTGCAGTTCGTTTAAAAATGAATCACACAGACTGTATCTTCTCTACCAAATGATATTATTTATTCTTAGAAGTTTTTTTGTTATGACTCTAGGAATTAAGTTGTTCTTTATTTTTTTGAGTATTCAGTCAGATTTGATAAATACTCCTTTTTTTTTTTCCTTCTTTTTTTTTTCCGTAGGCCATATCAATAACCTTTATAATACAGTGTTTTGGATGCTTGTACAGCGCAGTGGTTTGACACCAGTGCAAGCACAGGATAGACTCCAGGTGAGAATCTCTCAGGGTTATGTTCTAGGTACAAAGAAAATTATCTGGTCTGCTAAGTTGTGCCTTGCCTTCTCAGCAGCCCTGGCTGGCTTTTCTGTTCCTCATATAATAATTTTGTGGATGCATTTTCAACAACTTCTTGAATTGCAAAGATGGTAATATGATTAGCAAATAGTACATCTTAGCTGGAATTTTACCAGGATTTTAATTTCTTAATTAGTGAGTTCAGAAATCTTGAAAACATCATGTAAGCATTGGTGTCTGTAAGCAAGAAATAAAATGAGAGGATTCAATTAGTACGCATTCCCAACCCCTCTTGTATTATTGTCTCACTGTGCAGATTTCAGGAGATTATTTCTGTTTTTCTCTTGGTTTCTGTTGACTTTCTGTTTATCTTGTAAGACAGACTTGAAAAAAACCTCTGCTTTTAATATCCCCATTTGGCAGTTGAAAATAACTCCTCTGTTGGGGAAAAGCAATGACACCTTATAGTTTAAAGATGAAAAACCTCTTTAAGTGCCATTATTACTTCCTGTATTTACCCATCTTCTACTCTACTACATTCAGTTTGCTTGTAACCTTGCTGGTTTTTTTCTGTCTTTTTCAATAAGAGTACTTGTTTTCACTTTCTTGTAGGGAACTTTGGCTGGAGATAAGAATGAAATTTTATTTTCTGAATTCAACATCAACTACAACAATGAGCCTTTAATGTATAGGAAAGGAACTGTCTTAATATGGCAGAAGGTAAAAGCTTTATTACCACTTGCTTCATGTTCTTGTTTTAAATAGCTACACTGTGGCCAGAAAGCTACCCTGAGAGATCAGGAAATGGGAATAATGCTTTGTGGATGTGTATTTTTAGATATATTAAACTAACCAAGCTTTCCATGTGATGTAGTGAAAGGTGACTAATTGTTTTGATGATGTTTTTAAATAACCGTGTCTATAAGCACAGCAGCTTGGAGAATTTAGGAATTTCTGCTTCCTGCAAAAAACACGTTTTAGTGACTGTTGTCAGCTTCCACTGCAAAGGAGTCACAGTCATTCAAAAACAGCTCAGCTGTTGATATATTTAGTACCCTTTTCATATGTAGAGAAACATACTACAGATTGCAGCTCTTAATGGGGAATTCCTTTTAAGGATAACTCAGAAATGTGCATCATTCTGCATAATGGATGCAGAATTAGTGTAAGAAATGCCAGTTCTGTATGAGGTCAGTCCCAGGAAACCGTAAATGTTTATGGCCTTGGATCTTCCTACTACAGGAGGATGTATTTAATTAGTGATATGCGTGTTTCATGTGATTGGAACCCAGTCAGTCCATGCTCTTTAACTTGTTCAGTCTTTTGACTCCTACGTGTGTGTGTATGTGTGTGTGTGTGTGTACAAGTTGAAAGAATTAATCTCCTTGTTTGTTGATTGTTTTTTTTGTGTTTTATTGTTGTTTGTTCCATTTTAGCCAGTGTTTTCTATTACTTCATTTGAAACAAATAGAACAAGTAGAGGCTCTCACCTGGGAATATATTTCACTTGATCCTTATACGTTATTTTTTCTTACTGATTTTGGACATTTTTGAGGTTTCTCATTTACGTCAAGTAGTTCCGAGTTAAATATTGTGCTTTATTCAAGGATACTTGCAGTCAGTTACGTGGAGTTGGAGGTAACTTCCTCGAGCTACATGATGATGATGTGCAGTTTCAACTATTCATGTGTCAGTTGTGAAACAGAATAGACTCTTAAGTTTCTGTGTTTAAATTCGATAGTATGCTGTAGGGTTGATGGTTACTTTTACTATAGCTTTTATTCTTGCCCATTTGTGAATCCCCTCTAAAGCCTTCTACATCTGCTAATGTGTCAACTGTGTTTTCAGGTGAACGAGGTAATGACTAAGAAAATTAAACTGCCAAAGGAATCAGAAGAAAAGGAAGTCGAAGTGACCCGGACTAGGACTAAAGTTGTTCCCCTGCACTGTGACATTATCGGAGAACAGTTCTGGGAGGAATATCCTGAGATTCTGGCTGAGGATAGCTGATAGCTCTGATGAGCGTAACTGGTAGTTCTTGCTCTGCTTGAGTTGTTGGCAACTGGGAAAGTATGGATTGTCACGGGCAGATTTTAACCTGTGAAATGTCTTCAACATTTACGTTGCTTTTAGCATTGCAAAGTCGCCTGAAAATGAGACACGCTGTGTTGTCTGACATATATAGATCCATGTGGAAAGCCCTAAGTCATACCATATTTAAAATGTTAAGAACTCGTCGTAAATTGACTGGTGCTTGTACGTACGTACAGGAAAAGTGTATAGAAATGTGTTGTATTTCTATAGCACATAAATCATGGGATGTTTTACTGAACTGACAGCTTACAAAAAAGCTGGCGTATTGAATAGTTAAAAGCAGAGGAAAAAGTTAGCATTTTTTTTTCTTTCAGTTCAGACACAGATCAGAATAGTGCAAGTGACGTTTAGTATTAAATATCAAGGCCCCTGTGACATCAGTGAAAAAACCCTTCATCTTCCTAATGACTGATCCTTACAGAGTGGAAATGAAGCACCCTGGCAGTTGCCTGTGACTGATTTAAAATGCTTTTGTCAAACGTGCAGGATTTTTATACTTTTCAAAATATTAAAAAACAGTTATTTCTTCCTGCTGTATTTATTATTTGCACTTTCTCGTTGCTGGGACTTTTAGTAATAATTAGTGAAGGTTTCAAGTAGTCTGAGAGTAACGAAACTGTACAGACTTTAATTCTGTTAGGGCATAAATAGACATCGTGCTCTCCTCTTCTGTAGCCTGGGAAGTCTTCTACCCACTACTTGAAATGGAGTGGGAAAGACAGCGAAGTGAGACTGTTCTTGTACAGGTTATGCTAACAAGAACTTGTGTTCCTGTTCTCTGACTTTCTTGGGGTAGATACAGATGTGGCAGTCATGGCTGTGTACACTGTGGGGGGGGGAGTGAGTTGTTGCTTAAGTTCATCACTGTTTACCTTCGAGTTAATCGATTGAAACACATCACACAGCGTCTCAGAGCAGAAACATTTCTGCTGACATAAAAGGACTTGTTCCAGGAGAAATGCAGTTTGAGGGAAATAAGCTATTTCAGTACAAATGCTTGTTACATCATTATAATTGTATTTCTGTAAGAACGATATTACTTCTTTTAACCATACTGGTTTCAGAAACATGGTCCTAGAACCATAGTCTGGTTGGCAAGCTTTTCTTAGGGGAGAACCCACAGCTGGGACCACCCATAGGAAAGGAAAGAGGATGAAATAGTGCTGACCAAATAAGGCTAGGGCTGAGCTGAGTTGGTTTTTCTGCTTTCGTGCTTTTCTTCTCACAAGACCTTCTACATTTAAGGCAATGTGCAATTCTTATCAAATGAAAAACACAGGCCCCTAAACAGGCGTTTGTCTGTGCTTTGAAATGCTGCTTGAACTTTCTTCCTATTTCTGAGAATGAACAGTAAGTGTGTGCAGTGGTACCGGGACAGGAAGCTCCATGCTGTATCCTAATTCTGAGAAATTAATGCTGAGCAATAAGAAGAATATATATATATATATTCTTAATTTGTAGAACGGCACATATAATTTCGGGGAAGAGGATATGAGGGAGTGTGAGAGATGATTCTGTACCAGTCATTTTGCTGCAGTCATTGAGAGCTGTTTTTCTGGTGGCTTGGGGTTTGTTTTTTTTTTTGATGTGTATTTTTAAAATCACAAACGTAATTTGCTTCAGTCTCATTTGCCACGTTCCTGTCTGGTACCTGATATCAGACACTGCCTGTAGAGCAACCGCTCCAGAGGTGGCAATATTTGGATCTGCAGTCTGATGAGAAAATATTGCAGCCATGGTCATGTCTCATGCAGGTATTGTATTGTTCAGTTTTTCCAGAGGCTGCTGCATGATAGGGGATGTGATACACACACTCGAGGCTGTGCCCAGCTGGGTTTGCCTCTGTGCTGCTAGCACCATGCCAGTATCAATACAGTATTATGTAGGTTTTGAATCATATATAGTGTGAGTGTCTGATACATGCGACGCTTTGTCTCCTTACGCCTGCACATTGTGTGTGTATCTGAGCAGAGGTATTAGGTTTATTCCTGGAGTGTTTCCACGTAACTCAGTCGTACAACACGCAGTAAGTAACCATCATATGGATGGAGACTTTGGAACCAAGCTGTGAATTTGGCTTCACAGCCGCAGCCTTTCATTTTTGTTAATTTAAATGCTGGGAGGAGAAAAAAAAAACAACTCTTTGTGTACTTAATGGACTTCAGGTACGTGGTGTTCCCATCATGTAGGACCTCACTGCACTGAAGAAGTGGACCTCTGTGTCGTTGGTGGGTAACCGTGTCAGCTCTATTGCTATAGCAGGAAGTATTACACTTCCGGGAGCCAGTTACAAAATGTTAATTAGAAGGCGGTGGGATCTGTAACAGTAAAAACACACCGCAATGGTACCGCAGCATCGCTCTTCCTTTGAGAAATGTTTCTGAGCTGTGTAGGATTTGATGGTTTGAAAGGGAGGTGGTGCTGCTGGAGTTGGGCTCCGAGCAGCACCGCCCGACGCTGCGGCTGCAGCGCGGGGTCACCGAGTGCTGCAGCATCGCCGCCGGCCGACAGCCCCGCGCGGCCCCCGCCCCGCGCTGTCCGGCTGCGCGATGCCCGCCCGTGGGCGGCTCTGCGCGCTGCCCCTCCCCGCTCAGTTCCCGCGGCCCGCTGGGCTCTGCGGGCGGCGCGGCAGCGCCCCCTATGGGCGGGCCGTGGCGCTACCCGCAGCCCGGCATGGAGGAGGACGAGGGGGCTGCGGGCGGCGCGGAGCAGCGGCACCCCCGCCGGCGGCCCGGGGCCGAGCGCTCCCCCAGCCCCAGCCGCCTGGACGTGAGCTCCAGCCGCTTCGACCCTCTGCTGGCGCTGTACTCCGCCGACACCCCGCTCCCCTTCCCCGCCGCGCCCTGCTTCAACAACCTCGCCGAGTACGAGAGCTTCCAGCGCGGCCTGCTCCGCCCGCGCGGCCGCCGGGGCCCGTCCGTCCGCCGCGGCCCGTCCGCCGGCCGCTCCGCCCGCCGCGGTCCTCCGGCCGTAGACCCCGAGCGCATCCAGCGCCTCCGCAGCCTCATGGTGAACGCGGGCCCCGAGCAGGACGCGGCGGGCAGCGGCACGGCACGGCGCAGGAGGGCGCCGCGCAACGTCCTCACCAGGATGCCGCGTAAGGCGCGAGGGGCCGGGCCGGGCTGTGCGGGGCCGGGGGTTTGGGGCGGGAGGGCGCGGCTGGGACCGGAGCGGGTGGTGTGTGGGAGTCCCGACGGTTTTTGGTGTTTTATTAAAAATACTGCGGGTTTATTGCGGCCAGAGCGTCTCAGCGCTGTCACAGCGCGATTCTTTATGCAAAGCCCCAAATGTTCGGTTCTGAATGCCTAAAGCAGAACTTTTTTCTTCTGTGAATGCCGAAGCATAACGAATGCCTTGCCGCAGGTGCTGTATGATCCTAAATCTCACTGGATTTAGGTTCCCAGAAGGATTGGCTTTAAATATTGTTTCGGGGTCTTAATAGGATGACTGCATTTGGAATGCTATGACTGAAACAGAAGAAAAACACTATGTAAAAATTAACTGTAGCGATGGCCCAGCAAACAGCTCACGTCTGCATTAAGAATGCGTGGTTTACATTCATGCACGTCAGACAAGGCAGCACTCACTGTCTAAGACACAGTACTTGGATTTTTGTAAGGTTCCTCTGAAGAAGAAACACAGGGATCTGAACCTGCACTCTGAAAGAACTAAAAGGATCCTGCGAGTTCTCAGGGTTGGTTCGGAAATACACCGTGTGGTTAAAAGCATCAGTCTGATGTAGGGACTGCGTCACCTGTGCTTCAGAGCACGGTGCGTTGTCAGTTGGGTTGGAGGAAGTCTCTACTGGACCTCACATCAAAGCTAGGAGTTGAGGAGGCAGCTTGTATTGCTTCACATCAGTTTTCTCCAGCAGTCCTGACAATGGGTGTGGAAAGATGGCCGTGGATCTCAAAATAACAGAAAATAGATTTAGGTTGATTCATAGGGAGCTGTTCTGTACAGCCAGCCACTGCACATCAACTGCCATGTGGCAACATTGGAGACTCGCAGTATATACCTTTCCTGACGTGCAATCAAGCCTTGAATTTGCAGTCCCTAAAGTGCAAGGAGAAGGGTCATCTCTGGTTGAGATATTTTTGTTCATATGAAGAACTGCAGGAGGACTTAACTAAGTGCTTTTCACAGACTCTGGAGGGATTGCGTTGTACCAATACCTGCTATGCTTCTGCCGTAAAGCAAATAATTTCCCCATGCATTTATTATGAATGTATTTTGTTGAAGACCGGCGTTGTTCTCTTTCTGTTTTAGTGCACGAAGGCAGCCCTCTGGGGGAGCTCCACCGCTGTGTCCGAGATGGTGTAAAAATCAACGTCCACATCCGCACTTTCAAGGGGCTCCGTGGAGTCTGCACGGGCTTCTTGGTTGCATTTGACAAGTTCTGGAATATGGTAATTACCATTCCAAGCCCTTCATTTATAGCTGCAACACTGAAAACTTGAGATTTGCAACAGGTTTAAGCAAATTGTGTTTATAGGAGTCTGATGTGATATCGTGGTCCCTAAATCTTGCATGCTTGGGCGCTGAGTGCTGGGTTTCAGCCTCAGTGGTGCGTGGTGTTGGGTTGGTGTGCCTGGCTGACCCCCAGCTGCTTGATAGGTCTTAGGTGGGGATGGAGAGATGCTGAAGAGTACCCAAGAGCTTGAAAGCTTTTATCTGAGAACCCAGGAAGGTGGAATATGAGGAATATCAGGAGCTTCTGAAGATTTCTCTGATGTCTTTTGCTGATAAGTTGCTTTTGCGTGTCAGAGAAAAAGCTTTTCCCTCTGTTCTAGCACATGTACCTCTTAGAGACAGTGGCTGTGAAAGGAACTATTACAAATTTGCGAGCCTAGGGCTGTGAAAAGCTTGGAAACAGGTAGGAAAAACCAGAAGGATTTTGCAAGCAAGGCTCAGAAAGATTTTGTAAGTAATGCAGGATGAGTGCTGGGCTTTGCTGTTAATTTTATACCTTGGTAGAACTCAGATGATGCAAAGCCATCTCCAAAGCACATCTTGTTCCTAGGGTGGATTTTCTCCCAGTTAGAACATCATTTCATAATGCTGTGAGACAAAGCTGGCCTGGAGTCTCGGTGTCTTTGATTTTGTACTTTCCATGTCTTTAATGTTCTTCTAGGCCCTGACGGATGTGGACGAGACATACAGGAAGCCAGTACTGGGCAAAGCTTTCTATGCAGAACCTCAGCTCTCGCTAACCCGGGTAGGTAACCCTCTGCCATTCTAATGTTTTGAGTATCTCATTTTTCAGTGTAGTGGAAGAGGAGCGTTGGCTGGAAAACCATGCTTACAGTTTTACCTCCTTTTATTACAGGTGCCTCTAAAATGGCTTGAACTGAAAAGTAAAGTTTTCTGTCCTTCCTTTTACGCTACCAGATTTTCTGCCCTCTGATAGCCAGTGTAAATCCAGCATAAATCCAGCATTTTGTGCCCTAGCTAGTTTGGTACAAAAGCACTTTCTGCACTCATGATTGATCCAGTCCTCATTTGTTCCAGCAAGTGATTTGGCAGTGCCTAAACTGGTACTAATGTTTGTGGAGTGACAGTCTTTATGGCCAGCAGTGTGTCTGTCTTGTCGCTTGAACTTCTTGCCTAGCTACTATGAAGCCCAAAATTCTTCATGCTGCTCCAAAGCAAAACTGTAGGATCCAGCTGCAAACACTCTTATGAAGTTGAAATCTGAAAAAATGATACATGAACTTCTGAACAATGAAGGAAAAATAATGTGACAGGGCTGTGCCTATTGAATGGCGTAGCTTGGGGCCTTCTGAACATCACAGGAGCGTCACAAAAACTTTTGAACGGTTCCATTGCAAGGAATTTGCTTTTAAATTCCTGCCACTGAAATCTCTATTCTGACAGGTCCCACCCTTCCTATTCAAAAAAATCAGTTTAAGATAATCAAGTTGTCATTGTTAATTTTAGCCAGCTCTCACAGAGACTCGCAACCCATCCTGTTGCTAAGAAGAGAACGCCTCAACAAGAATCCTTTTCATTTGTCAGTATTTCATAAAAGCTTGGCTGCTGCCAGAGTAAAAGCAATCCCTCTTCCAGATTCTGTATTGTGTATTCTTAGATTAATGAGCTCATGCAGTGCTTTGGATCTGCTGCTGTAGCTTTAATTATTTTCCTATTGTTTTTGGTCTGCTCACCTCCCAGAAGTGGCCTTCTTCAGTTTGTTTTGGGGAGCACTAAGAATATCCATTTTTCAGCACGCATTCCTTGCCGTTTGAGGCTCGTCTTAGGGATGTGTGTCCCAACTGGGGACACAAGGATGGAAATCTCTCTATTTGGCAGCATTACAAGAGGTTTGGGGAAAGCGAGCTAACAGAGCGACTTAGTAGCTTTCTGTTGTACCTGGCCATAGTTAAATGCTACTGCACATCAGTATTGCTCCCCACATTCCTTGCTTATTGTGTAAATATGCGTGTGTACCTACAGCAGATCTATTTACCTTATGGCTCAGCTTGACTTTGGCAAAAAAGCATGGTATCATAGTACTTATTTCTGGTAAAGATTCTTCATTCATTGAGTATTATGAGAACCATTTTGGGACCGTGTACTCAAATACCATACAGAAGTGCAGAACAGAAGGCTTTCCTTGTTTTATGAGTGGTCACATACAGAAATGTTCCTTTACAGCTGTTTGACAGACTCAAGCTGCAGGATGCCTCTGTGAAGAAGGGAGCTGACTCAAAGACTGTATCGGGGGAGCTAGCCCTGACAAATGACTCTCAGACGCCTGGATGGAAAGTTGGATCGGGACGAGGGAGAGAAGAAGATGAGCGTGAGAAGCAGAAACGCTTGGGCAGAGGTGGAGAAAAGAAGGTGCCAGGAGACAGTTTGCATCTGGCTGTCAGAGGTGAAGCTGATGTGGGCAGCGGGACTGCTCACGCAGGGGGTGCCACTGCTGGTGGTACCCGTACAAGAAGCCAGGCACGGAGAAAAAGGAGGCCCAAAGTGGATTATCAACAGGTGTTCACACGTCACATAAACCAGATTTTTATTCGAGGAGAGAACGTCTTGCTTGTCCATTTAGCTCATTGACTTGGCTGAGCCTTCGTCGGTGTATTTATTTGATAGCATGAATTGCTGTGGTAGCCCTCGTTACTATTTAGCGTTCTTGTGGATATGGTACTGTGACAGGTTTCCCACTGCCGTAACAAGGTACGGGAAGTAATTCTAACTGGAGTATCCTGAGCTTACTGCCAAAGCAGCTTCCTTTGGTCTCTGCTGGGGGTCTCAGGGTGAGGTCAGCAGCACAGTTTTACTCTGTGAGATGAGGGAGATGAGCACAGAGCCCACTGCTTCTTAAGAAGTGAACCGCCAAGTCAGGAAGGTTGGTAGAGAATGTTGATGCGCTCAGTTATAGGAGCGAACTGTGACATGCATTAAAGGAGCTGAAGATCAGATCTCCACCTGAAACATATCACAAGTGGTGTTTTGCATGTTCTGAGGAATCCCTGATTTCACATGTTCCATAACCAACAGTTTATCTGCCATTGTTACATGGATGTCTTCTCTTCCAGGTGTAATTCTGACAGTCAGTTTGAGGTGATGTATGAAAAGGTGGGGTGACATGCTACTGGTGGCTTCATCGTTAGCTCTGTAAGGCTCTGTGTGATGGAAAACCTCTTCTCTCAGTTGAAGACTGTTCTTTTCCTGTTAATGATTGCCAGGATTTAATCTGTTCTCAATGTCGAAACTTGTGCTTCTGTTTGTAGTGCCATGCTTTCGCCACGTGTAACCAGCAGGCAGCTAATGGAGCTGATCTAGGGACCTCCATGTTTGGAGAATCTCTCTGAATGCTGTGGATGCGTATGGAAAACTGTACTCTCTTTCACCCATTTGCTTCTTGTTGCAGTAGCAATATCTGCAAAGTTGTAGTTTTCCTTCTCAGATACAAGTGTTCGTGCTGAGCACTTCGTGCTGTATCTAAGCGCCTTTAAGTTCCCTCTGTTGAAACTAGAGGTGCTCTGTCTCCAGCTGTTCTCATGGAGCAGAAATTGTCGTGACTCTTTCCTATCTGTAAAAAAGTCAAACTCGACTCATCAGTCATTTTATTTTAGCAGTGTTCTTAAGCTGTGACAGATCAGGCCAAGCTTCTGCATATATAAACTGCTTCCTGAGGGCTATGTACAAAAGTTTGAGGTAAATAATGCTGTTAAATTACTTAGTCTGTTCTCTTGGATGGCAGAGGACGCTAGATTTCACGCTGCTATTCCAGTTTTCATACCAACTACCTTATGCTTCACAGCAGCTCTAATGTGAAGATGTGAAATTGCCAGGACAACAGGTAAAACAGCTTTCTAGTGCTTTATAACAGGTCTTGTATCACATACTGAGGTCATAAGTCCTCTGACTGCGTGAGCGTCCTCTTGAATGACGTATTTCTATTGCAACAAATGCAGCATATTGCTTGCTTGTCATTGGGAGTACGTCTGGTGCTTGGCTGAATTACAGAAGTCATTTAGCAGGAGCTCCTGGGCATGCAGAGCAGCTGTACGCCTCTGGGGGAGCCTGAAACATTTATGTCAGCATTTCAGATGAGGTGGGGTTGGATGGCTGATCAGCGCAGCCACTGAGAAACAAAGCTGAGTTCAGACTGGGACAAAAATACCTCAGATTAAGAAGTACTGTGGAGGCAAAAAACAGTTTCATGGAGTTAAGAAAAAAAGAATATTTAGTAATTTTTATTACACGTGACTTCATTGCTGTAATTCCTTCCTACTGTGAACTCAGCACTGAGCAGATTCCTCCCTTGGAGGTTCCCACCTCCCCTTGTGCTGTTGTGTTGTTGTGGCTCGCTGTTCCCTCACAGTTTCCTTCTCCTTTCAGTAGTTTCTCTCCCCAGGATGTTCCTTTCTAACTTTGGTTTCGGAACATTGTTCATCTCCTTACCCTTGGTGGCTCTTTCTGAACCTTTCCTGGTTGCCTTTCCTTGCGCTTGCCAGCTGAACAGAATCCACACGAATTATTGCAAGCATGTGAAGCTAGAAACAAGGAACTTCTTTCTGCTCCTGATTTCTCAGCAACTTTCATTGCAAATTACTGTTTTTCTTCCTTTTGTTTTCAGTTGTGTTTCTTTCTTCTCCTCCGTTGTCTGACTAGTTTGTTTATTTCAGCTGCATGGGCTGACTGCCTCTTCCATTCATGTACGCCAAAGGCTGCTGGTTTGACACCTCTCCCTTTTCTCTCATACTTGACCAAAGGTTGTTGTATCTCCACTCAGGCCTACGTGTCGGTTATCCCATTCAGTTCTTGTGCTTTATTTTTCTAACCTCACATCTGTATTTCTCTTTGTCTGCCTATTTCATCCTTTCTTACGCGTTAAATAAGATACAGCTGCCTTGAGTGTTCTTTCAGCTTTCGTGCCCTCTTTCCATGCCGCTGACACTTCGTCACTTTCACTTTCTACAAGTCTCAGTGTTTCCTTCCATAAAAGGTTTTTTCTGGAATCTTACAAGTGTTTTTTGCTTCACATCTGTGCGTTTCTGTTGGTAGATTCTCTGAGAAATGCCGGTGCTCACACTTGCATTGGTGCCTTGATTTTTATATTGCCGACCTGTTCTTCCACAGTCATCACCTCAGGCCACAAACCTGGTTAAGAACCGTACCGTTTTATTTTTTTCTCCTCTACCTCATTATTAAACTGTTCTTCCTCTTTTCTCATTGTTTTCTTATCCCCGAACTTGATTAAATTTCTCTTACACTTTAGCTGTAATGGTTTGTGTGGTGGTTCTTCCTCTATTTCCTAATTCTTGCCCACTTCTCGCTATTTCCAAGCTGCTTCTGAAATACAGCCTCTTCCATTCGGATCTCCTTGGTCTTCCTGCTCCCTACTTCTTCTGACAGCGCATCATTTTAAGGCCCATTGTCTAAATATGTTTGATGAACTTTGTCTCATTCAAACATAGTACTTGATCATGACTTAGCAAGTGATGCTGTACGTGTTGTCACTTGCATGTTTAATACTTCGGATAAAGTTTCTCTTTAAATAAAATTGAATGTGATTCTGAAGTGAAGTCTTCTACCTCACTGAAGTATTCATGTAAATCGAACAAACCAAAACTACTTGGTTATTTTGGTTGTTGTTTCTGGTTGTTTCTTTCTGTGTTTTTGCCTTTTCCAGACTGGGTTCTTCATTCAGCAGCTGGCTGCTCCTGCATTCCTCTTTTGCTGTAGCGTCACAAAGGTGTGAGCGTAGATATCTGGAGTGACCATGCTAGAGACAGAGCAGGAGCGGGGGGCAGTCCTAAGAGACAAAGTAAAGATCAGCAGGTTTTGAGACAGGTGTAAAGAATCCCTGGAAGGGATCGCTCCCCTGGTTGCATCTGCCCAGTGTTTTGGGGATGTTTTTCAGCCCGATGGTAAGCACTGATCGTTAAAGCCTATTTATCGTGAAGTACCAAATGGTTGCAAGGAGCAGCGGCTTTTGAACTGCCTTTGAAGAAGTGCTGTGATTGTTGGAGATGGTTTTAGGATAATTCCTGAAACAGCAGATGTGAAACTTGTGCAATGTCGCGATGCCAGCTGCAGATATACGATACGATACGTACGACATAATGCAATAGTTTTAGAATGAAACTGTGGTGTCACAGATACTCCTGAGTGTCACCGTGTACCTTTCCATTGCCAGCATAGTTCAGTAGGGAATGAAATCTCACGGTAACGTTAAGAAGGGCTGTTTTGTTGGTGGTTTTGGGTTTTTTTGAATGGTGATATAATTCCAAAGTCCTTTTCACACAGTCTGAGTGACATTTTCATGGCACCACAGCACAAATACTTTATATGCTGTTGGGAAGTGAGGAAAATGGTGAGAAGCAGGCTGAGCACCACAGTGTTAGCCTGTAGTTATGGGCACTGTGGGAAACTTTTACTCAGGTGCTTCATTTTTATCAAACACTTGATAAGTGTGGGGGTGGTAACAGAAAAGATAAGGCTGTTGTTAGGAAGGAGCTCATAGAAAGCGTGGCTTTTAGTCTCGCCTGACTTGTCTGGCTTGCTCATTGCCTGAAAGTTTTTCTGATCTAGAGGTAGGTGCCTAAGATGATGTTACTGAAGTAGGCAGCACACAGCAGTTTTTGACTGCTTTTCTCCTTCAGCAACTGGGTTGGTTGTTTCTGATGCAGCTTTCCCCCGGGCAGTGTTTGGTAGCAGCTCTCAGCAGCTGGAATTACCCATGACCTGCAGTGGATGAAGAAGTGTCCAGGAAAAAAAGGCAGCAGATATAAAAGATGCCTGATTTTTGTTGAATTTGATGTTGTATCCAACATGCTGCCCGCAGTGCCCTTTCTGTTGCCCAGTGGCACCGATTGAAATGAAATGAAATGGGTACGAAGAATGATTTCATCCGGTCTCGAAAGCAAATGGGAAAGCAGATGGGTTAGCAAACTATAAGTATCTGAAGATGTATAATTGCAGGTAAACTTTCAGTCTTTAATTAGAGCAGAATTATAAGCAGCAGCTTAAACTGAAGGCTGTGTGGCTGGATACAAGTGCAAGGTGCAGCCCTGAGGGGCGAAGCAGCAGCAGTAGCAGTGGTGCAGTGATTTCTTCAACCAGGCACACGCTTTGCTGAGAAGCTGTTGAGTAATATGCTTGTGGCTGCCTCAAAGCGTAACTGCAAAACACCCTGAATTTATATCAATCAAGCTGTTTTCTGCCTGCATCACGAAGTGCAAAGCAGAAATGCTGGATTGTGCATCTTCTGCAGCCCAGAACTATTTCAGTTCATGCTTTCACATCTTGGCATTGGCTTCAAAATTGGAAGCTTGTACTATAGCAATCATAAGACTGCCTCGCTAATGCTTACTAGAAATGATATTTAAAAATCAAGGGATTACAGGATTTATGAAATTACGTGATGCCGACTGATACAGTGACTAAAGGTCATACTATTGTGGTTAAGGTATTACAAACCAGAAGCCTCTTTTCTGAAGGATAGTATGAAGATGCGCAAATGGAAATGCATGAAGCCAGCATAGGAAGAAGAGAGGATAAAAGATCCTTCCGTTGTAGTGCAGGAAGACGATCTTCATACAGAGGTAGTTATTTCAAAGAGGGTTCTACCAGCATTTCTGTGCTTGATGGGAGGTGGGCATAAACAAGCCAAAACCCAAAGCGACTTAGGCACAATCACAAACAGAGCTCAAAGAGACGTGAGTCTGCTTGCAGACTTGAATATAAACAACCTACCTTTACAGTGAAAGTTTCTAGAAGAGCAGTTCCAGTTTGTAGCAATCAGGTGTCCACAACACTAACAGCATGCAGAGTTTTCTTGGTGTTACTGTCTTCCATGAGGTGTCTGTACGGTGGCTCCTAGAGGTGTGCTGTCCTGTGTTACCTTGTGCTTTACAGACAAAGCAGTGAGTGTGCAGAGACGATTCTGTAGTGCAGCCTCCATTCGTTGAACCATGCCCCAAGGGTCTCTGCCAGGCTCCATCCCTTATAACTGATACGTTTGATCCTGCCTCTAAAAATGTGCAGAGGAAACCCAGTGGGAGAACAAACAACTAAGCAAATTTCCTCTTTTGAGGCAGGGCTGGCAGGAGGCTTGGTTCTCCTTGTTAGCTTTCTGGGGGTGCGGGAGGAAGGACTGCTTCGGCGGGGGAATATCAGAGCTGGCTCGTCTCATGATGTTTACACGTCCTTTCAGATGTCACTGTAAGTGCTCCTGCTCTTAGCTGGGAGAAGTGAAGGCCTGTCAGGGAAGGAAAATGGCTTCTGATGTTCCTGGATAACTGTTTTATTAGCTGCTACCTTCACAGTGTACACTCGGATGACTTAGCTGAAGAAAATTAGTACACCTGAGACTTTCAGTCAGTCTTGTATTTGTTTAGAATGAAAAGTAGTTTGATCAGTTTGTGTGAAAACATATCCATCTTTTTTTCCTCTCAAAAGATCCGTGCTCTCTCTCAGGCAAGAAATGAAAGCTGCTCCTGCTCCTTTAGCGATCGCTTCTGATTTGCACTGCTTCAGAGCAGAGTGCAGCTGTGTCATTGTACCTTCTGCCTGACAGATCATCCCGAGATGAGAAAGTGAGAGAAGCGCTCCGTTTCTTTAACGCTAAAATGGGCATTATGAGAGGAGCAGTTGTATTGACCTCTTTCCAAACGGTGCATGCATCCAGTATAGCTGCGTGGACTGGGACTTGCCAACCAATTAGTCAGTTATAAAGCTTCCCCAGTGAAACACAAAGGGGCAGCATGACCTACCAGACCCATACGGGGTTGGAAGTCAGGTGCTGACAAATTCCAACCTCACTGCTGCCACTCACTCACTGAATGGCCTTGGCATGTCACTTTCCTGTATGCTCCACAGCTGTAATCCATCTGAGAGCAGTCCTTGCCTGTCTCACCAGTATCTGGGGGAGCAGCGAGTGCTACCCGAGTGCTAAGTATTGTTACTAAAACTATAATATGTCAGGTAATGCAGATAGATAGATCATCTGCCCTCTTCAGGCACTCGACTGTTAGCCTTGTGTCTTGGTACATGGGAAGTGTGCCAGACATCAGGTATAATGATGCACTTCAGTCCTGGAATTACTTGTGTCTTCAAGGTCAGATTGGTGACTTCAGTATCTGTTTCACACTGCAGTACCGTGTTTGGGTCAAACTGATAAATAAGGGTGTACCTTGTTTGTAATTCCTTCTCTGTCTTCCTATTTTGTTTCTTAGGAAGCCGATGCTGCTATGAACATATTGAATAATACCAAATTTGCAATATTCTGCTTTCCAGATATAAATGTTTGTATTTAAAAGTGCTAAGACTACACTGCAATAAATAATATCCATGTAACAGTTGGCTTCAAAGCTTGCTTTCTGTCTATATGCTCATGACGGCGGTTAGGACAGGCACGTGGATGTGGGGGCCACAAGTTCCAACTGCTAGTGCTGCTATCCAGTCCCATGATCTGACAGCAAAGCTGCTGTCTGTGTTCAAAAGCGTATTCACCCCCAAATTAACATCACCATCCCTGTCTTTTGGGGACGCAGAAAGGAAGCAAGCTGCACGCTGAAGAATGTAAGTACCATCCTGATCACTCAAAGGGCTGTTAGGTAGGCTGTGTCTTCCACCGTGCCACCAGGAGGTGGTTTTCCAGGGTCTGGGGGGGGTCCAGAGCTGCCATGCAGCGTGAGCACAGCCAGCTCCTGGCTGCCAGGAACCTGATTGGTCCCACAGTAAACGGTGCTGGTGTGTTTGGATCACAGGTGCTAACTGTATGGGTGCAGGTTGCTAGAGGTGATAACAAATCTGTTGTGGAATTCAGGTGTTTTCTAAAGGAATCAACCTGCCAACTGCTTAAAGAATACAAAATCTGCAGTTTAAAGCTACGAGTGGCAGAAGGGGGATGCATGCAATGAGGAGGATCAGACGGCGAATTCACAGAGGTCTGTTCCCACTGACTGTCATTTGCATTTTACAGTGTAGCTTTGCACTGGGAGCGCGCCCTTTCTGCCACGTGTCTGATCTCTCTCTGATGTCACTGCAGTCAGAGTGGCAGTGGATTCTTGCTTACTCTTTTAGATTACAGCTCTGTCTGTGTAATTGACAAGCGCAAAGGACGTGAGTTATTGTTTGATGTTCCTGCAGGTTCTGAAGCATGTGCTCTAATACCTCCCTAACCGCAGTCACAACAGTTGGTTCAAGTGCAGCAGTTTTACTCCTAAGCTTTCCATGAGACGAGTTTGGCACTGCCACAGAAAACTGGAGCTTTGTTCGTTGTTCTACTGCTCTTAGCTATTAAAGCCTAAACTCTGTAGCTTTTCCAGCGTAAAAAGGCCTGCTAAAGCGTGGTGCTGGTGTGCTTTGGAAACCAGTCTCGTAAGCTGTCTTAGGCATGTGGGGTGCGGGGTGTACTTGCTTGCAGGTGATGTGCGTCTGAGAGTACTTGTGCAGACATTTGTCTCATATCCAGTGAGACCATTGCTCAGATTAAGGGAAACGATGGCTGGAGTCGTAAGGCACGGTTAGAAATTCCAGTCCTGAGTTTAGCTGCTGTCCGGGTATTCTGTATAGCACATTTACCTCCAGTTCTGATGTCAGTTTGTCTCTGTTTTTGAAACATGTGAGCAGGTGGGGCTTCTCTGGTGATACCGAGGCTGTTGGAGGTTGGGACCGCATCTCATCTGCTGCCCCGTCTCACTGTTGAAGCCCCGCTGCTGCCTGCTCCGCGCAGCTCAGCCGCATTGCAGGACAGCGGGACACCGGGTAAGGCTGGGGCAGGCGCGGCTCCTCCAGTGGCCCCCATCTGCAGGGGAAGCTCAGAGCTCTTGCTGTGAAATGATTGCTGTGGGATGCTTTTGCTGCTCGTGCCGTTCCTTTATAAACAGCACCGGTGCGGGAGAGCGAATAGTTCAGATCTTGATCGTAGTTTAAGTGCAGTGCGTGTGGTTAAAGGCTGGCTCGTACCAGGCGCCAGCAGGCTTTCACGGCAGAATTTTGAAGGCACCGCCGCTCCGCGTCCATCCCCGCCGCTCCCCGCCCGCTGCAGCCGCGAGGTGGCAGCAGGGGAAGGGGAATCCCGCGGCCGCCGCGATCCCGGGGGGGTGGGAGGATGGGAGATCCCACTGCGAGCTGAGATTTAGATTGGAGGAGGGTGGTGAGGCAGTGGCACGGGTTGCCCAGAGAGGTGATGATGCCCCATCCCTGCAGACAGCCAAGGTCAGGCTGGAGGGGCTCTGAGCACTGATGAAGCTGTGGGTGTCCCTGCTCATTGCAGAGGAGTTGGAACGCAATCCTTTAAGGTCCCTTCCAACTCAAACAATTCTGTGCTGATTTACAGGCTGGAATCCTATACTGCAGAATACAGTCGTTGGAAGGGACCTCTGGGGCTCCCCCAGTCCAGCCTCCCCACTAAAAGCAGGTTCCTGCAGTTTGGTACTCAGGTAAGCATCCTCGTGGGTTTTGAACATGGAAGTGACATAGTGTGGAAAATACCAAAATAATATTCTTTGGGCCTGTGGGTGCTGTCATGGTGTGGGCACACACAGCTGCAGCAGAGGCTTGAAGAAAAGAACCAGCCCCTGTCTGCCCTGCTGGGGAGCAGCTCAAGCACAAGGAGTTTGTCACATCAGCGTGGCAGTGACACAGGCATGCAGCATGCTGATCAGGAAAAGGATGTGGGGGTTTGAGTGGAAAATCTGACGCTGTCGGACTGATGTAGCAGCAGGGAGGATGGCAAACAGGACATCGCACCGCAATGGGCGGAAAGAGCAGAGCAGGGAGCTGGGGCTGCATTTGAGTGAACTGTAGTCTGCATTACGAGGCTGGAAACAGCTGAGCCAGAAAGCAGGAAGCGTCTGATTTTACACTTCTCTGCTGGAAGAAGGGCTCTGTGGTGCTTCCTCTTCAGGCTGTATGGGTAAATGTTGGGCAGCATCATCATGTTCTCAAAAAGGTGGAAGAAGCAACTGAGGGAATGCTTGGTTTTAGTTGCTTCGAGGATCCAAAATGAGAACAGTGGAAAGCGGAGGGCAGGTGAGGGTTCTTGGTAAGACCTCCCTGCACCACACACCTTGCTGCAGTTTACCCTAGATCAAACCCTGGGGTAAATGAGCTCAAACGACACTGGAGGGATACGCTTCATGCCTCTGCTATTAGCTGCTGTAATGCCTGTGCTGTTGGTTTAGAAGCTGCGGTTGGGGTGGGGTGCTACCAAGTCGCAGCACTGAAGTGAACTGAGTGGTGGAACCAGGGTGGCAGAGCTGGGACTTAAACAGCCCTAAATTCAGCCAAATAGTGCAAATGGGCACAAACCGCAGCCTTCTCCAGCACCCTTTTGCCCCCCAGCTTGGTGTTTATGTTGCAGTAACCTCTGCATGTTTGCTAAACCACCTCCATCAGGCAGTGACAGCTTTATACCTGTAAGATAGCAGGTAGTAATTAGTTTATTTTAGAAACAGCTGTGCTCTTGTCATTCCTCCTTGGGCCAGGATGCTCTGAAGCCACCCACTCCTCAGCTTGCTGTCTTAATTAAAAACACAGACCCCTGAAAAAGCAGGTTGTGCTGTCTCCAACCTCTTGAGACACAGCAAACATCAGCGTTAGTGTGAAGCACTTGCTGAGAGCCATCCTCAGCCTCGTGTCTTTTGCAGTGTAAACTACTGAACAAAGAGCTGCTATTTGACACCATACCCAGTGTAAGGACTTTCAGGGAGTGCTGCGGGCTGACAGGGAGATACTGCAAGAGGCTGCAGACCCTGACCTCAAATAACAGCTTCAAAGGCAGCTCCTGAAGAAGTTTTGCAGCACCAAAAAGGAATTCTCCTGGTAGTGGAGCAGACAGTGCACTTCAATAGCTAAAACTACATCAAGGCTTCTGCTGACTTGGTGGAAATGACATTGTTTTGCAGGGAAACGCTATTTTGTGAGGTCTGCTTTTCAGCAGAGGAAGAGGAGCTGTGCCTTACACGATGTCAGCTCACACCAGCAGTGTGCCTGCAGGGAGCGTGCATGGGAAGGGACGGGGGAGCCACAGAGCGCCATCCTTATCTTCTGTGAGGGGCTGAGACAAAGCCTCAGCTCCCAGAAAAGATGGCACAGCCTGTATCAAAGGAAAAGGTGGGGAATCAGAGACTGATTCACTGAGCATCTTTTTGTCCAGGTGGCACTGCCTGCTTCCCCTCATCTTCCTCACCTCCTGCCCCATGCTCAGTGGGCCAGACACACAGCTCCTCATCAGTGATGTTTCTCCAAACCCTGTTTTGTTTGCAGATGCTTGAGGTTTCCCCTGAGGCTGCAAGGCCCAGCACAGAGAGTAGAAGTTGCCAAGCCATTGGTTTAGCTCTTCCTGCAGCCCAAAGACAGCATCTGTGGGCCAGAGCTCTTCTCTTGCTCCCCTCAGTGCTTGGAATCCAGGTGATGAAAAAGTGTTCACTGTGACGTTTCCATGTATTGAGACAGGAATACAGAACTTCCATCAGCGGGTCAAGAAATTCACACACATTGAACTGGGCTGGGAAAAAAGTCACCCGGGGTGGCGTAGGCTTAGAGCACAGACAGACGCTCCTTCCTCAGCTCTTAACACCTCGGTGGGATGTGGTGGCATTGCGGTCCACCGCCCAGAAGGGTGAGAGACAGGGGGGTGAACAGAAGCTGCTGCGGAGAGACCTGTGAAGGAACCCAATTTCCTGTCCTTTAGGAACTTAACCCTTAGCATTCCTTCATCCTGGGTTTGTTTGCAAGTCAGAAATGGGGAAAGATTTTGGTAATTTCAGTATTACCAACAGTTTGTTAAAAGACTAATTGCCAAGTAGCTTATGCATGTGGGACCATTAGTAATTCTGTAGCTATGCAAATTAAAACAGTGATGTATGATTTATAGCTTTAATAATGTTCTGAAGGCTCTTAAATTTTAATCACTTGCAACATCCTTTTTAATATTCAATTACTTTATTAACTAATTAGGTCACTTGCTGAAAAAGCACATAAGGCTGGTGCTATTTTAATATCAGCTGAATATCACAAAATACCTTTGAAATGGTGTAAATGGTTTATTTATTTTAAATAGATCATTAAGATGCTACAATTAATAAATCAATTACAGAAGAGAAGGAAAAAAAAAAGACAAGAAATGGATAGATGGCAACAACAGCAGCTTCTGTACTTCCTAAATGTTCACAGGGATGCTGAACTCGGGGAATGTACCTTCCTAGATAATTTGTATTCAGCTGAAGGGATAAGGTTCAAGTTATGCTTGGTTCATTATGGATGCTTTTTTGTACGAATTTAGCTTTCTGATTGATAAAAGCTTCACAATGACCTTGAAAAGTGAAAGTATTTAAAAGGACAGCCCTCCATTACGGTTTGCTCTTTTGTCCATCTCAGGAAGATAAAACCGTAACATCTTATTGCTGCTAATTCTGGGGTGAAAGGCAGGGAAGGAGGAGGAGGGAAGGTGCGCTGCTAATCAGTGACCCACCTGCTGTACTCCAAATGGACGAGGGGCCAATCCTCAGGAGAACCAGAGCTTTGCTGGTTGGATTCACCTCTTTGCTAGAGCAAGGAGTACATTTTGACAAGGTGTTAGGGAAAGGGAACTCTTTCTTTCATCTGTAGGAACAAAGGAAAAACAACAGAACCAAACCCCCTGGACTAGACTAGGCCTGCCAAGTCCATCAGCTGCCAAAGTCCCTGCGCGCGTGCAGTAGGACGGGCGGTACAGGTGAGGAGGTGGAAGATGGGACGTGGATGCTTGAAGAGTAATTACCCTTTCGTGCTGCTACACAACCTGGGCAAAACCAGCCCAAACTTCTTGGCTTTTCCACTTCTACAGGCAGTGGAAACGCACCTTCATGTTTTTCTAAGCAAGGAAACTATCTCATTTCCTAAAACAAAAGATGCACACACCTTCATCCCAGGGCAGCTGCAGACAAGTTATCGAACAGTTGGCTCTAAGTTTTACCACCACTGTGGCTTGAAATGAAATTGTAACTTTCTAAGAACAATTCTACCTCCTTAAGAGTTTCCCATCAAAAGTAATTACTGATGCTTCAAGTGGCTGCTGTTCTGCGTGATCATCCATTGGAAAGAAGGTATCTGACCAGCCTGGGCTGGATTAGACACCTATGTGTGAAGGATTTGGATGCTTAAAATAATGCTAAATCCATATTTTATGGGAGGAAACGCCACAGGAAACAACTAATCCAAAATAAGAAATGCTGCTACAGGTTGGGACAATGCACGGTGCTACATATCTCAGAACAAGTACAGATCAAATCCTTAAGAGCTCGGACATTCATGCAGTCAAATAGGGACGCTGTCATTGTTTGCAGGAGTGTCTATTTCACCTACCACAATCCTGTTGTACAACACAGCTCTCAGGCTGTCCTCAGTCCCCTTACAAAGCCCCAGTTCTCAAGTAGGTACAATTTTTATCACATCCCTGTATCTTTTCCCCAGCCATTTCTTCACACGCATGGATTTCCTCACACACCGAATCATTTGGGTAGGAAAAAAAAAACACCCACATCCTCCTCTGTGAAACCAAACGCTGGCTGGACTTGCATATCAAAGGTCAACGTTGCCTCAGACTCGACTGCTACCAGGAGAAAGAAGGATGCAAAAGGCAGCAGAGAGCAGCCACAAAGCGTTGAGGTTCCAGCCCTCCCCCCTCGCAGCAGGACGCAGTGCCACGGAGCTGCCCGTACCAAACAGTGACTGTTAACCTCCCCAGCTCGATTCAGCGTGACAGTGACACTTCACAGCACATTGCATCCAATCTCATCTGAAGCTGACAAAGATTGTTTCTGTTTTATATCTATTGGTTTATTAATGGACTACAGCCTCTTAAGCAGATGCATATTCATTAGATAGCCAGCTGTTAGGAGGTTCCCAGATGTCGAAATAGCTCTGTCTTGGAATGCATTCTTTTCCTTCCCATGAAACAAAGTAATCGTAGCTCTATTAAAGAACCAGTTAATTACTGCACCAGTACCGTATGGCACATGATTTAAAAAGAAAAAAAATCTGTAAATCTGTGAAAACAGTTTTGAAAAGCAGGGCTGAGCTGCGCTGTACACATGGAGCACTGAAGACACACAGAGTTGGGTGATGCCACGTAAAGAAATCCCAGCTGCGGACATACAGGGATACACTGAGCTTTGCTCCCTGATTCATTTGCCACACTCAGCAGATTTCTTTTTGCTGCTTACCCTGATGTATCTGACTGGTGGACTTCGAATCGCCTCAAAAAAGAAAATGAGACAATTCAACTCCTAAAGGCTGTTGTTCCTGATGAAAACCAAACTTCTGTAGCATCCCAGCTGGGTGAAGTCATAACCAGACCAAGCCACGTAGACTGAATTACAAATTCCACGGGCCCCTGTTTTGTATGACAATATTTGCCAGGCTCACCATGTTGTCTTTACAACTTGTTTTTTGCCTTTCTTTCCCTGAAGCTCTACGAGCAGCTCCCATAAGGCACATCTTAGAAGCGCAGCTATAACAATAGCCATCCCCTTCCCCAGCAGCCCAGGAGCTTTCCCACACAGCCATCTACAACGTTAGGGTCAGCTCCAAATCCGAGTGCTTTGGGGGAAAACATTCACTGTGATTGCGTGCTTCTGGCTGCTGTGAACGAGCTGCAGAGCCAGGCGCTCCATCACCACACAGCCCCAGCCTCCCAGGAGCAGCACACAGTGCTGCTTTGTCCTCAGGAAGGAGCTGTGCTTCAATTACCAGTATGGGAAGAAGAGGACAGCTCTTGCTCCTGCTCCTGCTGCAGGCAGAGCTCCTGGGTGGAATCATTGGAAGCAGGTATTCAGTATCTGATTTCCAATTCTCTCATTCTAGTTTTGCCAGTCAAATCTGCCAGCTAGTGCCCAGAACAGCACATTAAGTGATCTTTCAGCATGCTGCCGTTTCTGACTGAAAGTTTCCTTAGCAGTCAAATAATTTGCTGAAAACAAATATTTTCAATGTGCAGTCAAACCCTGCGGGTTTGCCTGAAACAGTTGTGACTTTTAGTGAGTGGTGGCTTCAAATACCTGGAGGGTGGGGGAGAAAAATTACATCTCCAGGAAAAGCTTTAATCGGAACCAAGTGAAGATACCATAAAATGTCATATGCTATAAAAGTGTTTACAGCCACGCACGGAGGAACACAGAGGCAATTTTGTAGAGTGACTCCCGGAGCAAAGGCCTCGGAGAATTAAAGTGTCTTTAGATATTTGTTACCCTGTTAGAGTTGCCATCACCTTGAGTATACGATGCCTGCCTGCATTATGTAAACACTTCATTGATAAATCCCTCCCCCACCTCCCTTAAGCAGTGTCAGACTGTTCTTAGCTGACAGATATAGCTGAAACAGATGCTGCTGTAAATACCCTTGTTTAGCTGTTTGGAATATAATTTCTTTTGTAGAACATAGTGGATGCTCCAGTTACCCCTGAACCTGTGCTGCAATTTACTACTCCTTTGCATGTATCAAGGTTTATTTTTTAAGGAAGGATTCAAAAAACAAGCACAGGGAATGGCTCCCGATTCCCTGAAGTACAAACAATTTTAGAAAAGATTTCACTGATTTTGACTACAATTTTCCTGTGTTTACCACCTCTGCACTCTGTAGCTTCTAAAATTCACCTCTTACTACAGAATACAGCCTATCCCTTCTCTTTACTCCCTGTAGGCTCTAAACTCCAGTCATAGGTTTCAAGCTACTTTTCAGCTTAGTGTGTAAAGGCCATGCAGCTACACTGCCAGCAGTCACAGGACTTTCAAGACTGCCTGCAGTTTGTCCTTCAAGCTGGAGCACTCTGGACACCATCGTGACTTGTGACTGGTCTGGGAGAAGAGCAAGGATGTCAGATATGGCCAATGGCCAGCGTGGCAAAGCTAAACTCATGCTAATATGGCAGCACACCACGTAGTCACATGCTGCTAAGCACAGTTACCTATACTGTGTCCTTTAAGTAAAAGAGAGAATGGGATGAAACTCTATGAAAAAGGCTCCTGCCAGTGCAGGCAGAAGCTGCATCAGGATGCATGCGACCTATGTTCTAAAGAGATCTTACCACATTTTCTGATGTTTATTTTGGTTTATAGGAATTCCCTCCCATCCACCTGCAGAAATCAGCGACTGATGAAGGATCTTCCCACACTCCATACAGCCCTGTTCACAGAACATCAACCCGCAAAAAGAATGATGTATGGTTTGGGCAGTGAATTAGTTCAGTGCTGCAACTGGTCCGTAAGCCCACGTACCACTGACTAAGGTATCTTTGACAAACCCAAAGATCCACTCTGGACTGACCAAGCCTTTTCCACCAGAGTTACTCTAATCCCTGAGAAATGCTTAGTTACAATTCATCACTCAGTTAGAAACTAAATCACAAGTTCCTCAAAGAGACCCGAGCAGCCTAAACAACAACGTGATCTTTAAACTCAATGGCAACTATTTAACCGGCTAAACTTACCTTAAGAGGACAGTATAATGAACAGGTTTACCCAAGTCACCAGAAAGCCTTCTAAGGACAGCATCACCAAATAGGCTTAGTTTTCCTTGCCACCCATCTACCCTCCAGAACCAGCTTTATTCCCACCACAGTTTTGCATATATCGAACCAGTTTGAATCTTCCCATCTGTCAGCATGAGGTTTTGAGGACGGTTATTCCAAAGAAGTTTAAAGGTTTCAGAACAGGAACCAGAGCGCTCTCTCCTACTCAGCCGTTAAAGCCTGCCTTGATTACTTTGATGTAACAACACTTGAAAGCTCCTATTCTTTGAAACTAATTTAAACACATTGAATTGTTGAAAGATTAAAAACCGCAGTCAGCTAATTACACTCACTCTCATCTCTTATTCAGCAAATGAATCACTTTTCATTACCACTTAGCTGAAGTACATGAATTTCTGCCTAATTAGAAATGTTGTAGATGGAGCATTAGCAAGGCTGGAGCGGGTCAGGATATCTTGCCTGCTTCATTTTTAATTCCTAACAGTAGAGCCAGATAGGAAAGGCTTCAGATAAGAAGTCATTAAACAATTTTAAATTATTTATAAAAATTACTTTGCCCAAATTAAAATTATTTTTTTTTCCCAAATGCTCTCATAAATGTCAAATGGAATGAAAAGAAAAGCAGCCCAACATTGATTTTAATGAACATTTTAATGTTATGTATAACAGAACATTATGAATACAATGGAAACAAAGTTTTATCAACTTAATAATAAAAAAGAAATTCAACGTAAGAAAAGGGAGGAAATAAATTTCATACCTATAGTATAGTGCTTATTCTTACCAATATTCCCAGCTTGTGAATAGAACAATATCTTTATATTCCACATTCTAGAATCATGATTTATGTGAACTTAGATGCAGAATTACAGAAGGAAAACAAACCCCAACCCATAATTCATTCTTTTGTTTCCAGTAAGTCAGTAAAATCTTTGACTGCTACAGGTTTCCTTTATTAATATATATATTTTATTCCTCTATTGGCTTCCACAGTTGCTAATGCCGTATTTACACAAAAGAATCACTAGATGTGATTTACACGAAAGCTAAGATCAAATGCTGTTGGATTAGGTAGGGTTATAGATTTACTTAACAGTATAATTCATATAATTTGTTATTTTTTGTAATGATGCAAAAAATTAACATTTTTGCCTTTTGACTGCTGCTGACACTGTAAACCAGCGGCTCCATAGGGATACTGGTAGTATAAATGATGCTAACTTCCACTGTAAAAGAACTGCAGAAAGTGCATTTTCTGGAGTTTTATAAAAGGAAACCTTCCAGCAGTCTCAGTCAAATCTTCTCCCAGGCTTGCAATGGATATCAGTTATAACAACAGTGGCATGTAATGCCCCAAAAGTCGTGTGATCACCAAATTGCTGAGAGACGATTTTTACAATAAAAATTTGAGTAATACAGCAGTGCGACTGGAACATTAGCAAAAGTATATATACATTCCAGGTCCCTTTGAATTAGCCATAATCACATATGTAGGCCATTTTTTGGACAAAAATATATATTCTTATAAAAAACTGATCATTGTACTTGAGTGACTTCAATTGTGGACTTAAGAGTGGTAGTAAAAGGAATGATCCAATTATGACAAAGTGATCAGGGAGAGGGGGAAAAGAAAGTCAAGCTCTTCAAGAAAAAGAAAAGTATAAAATTAGATTCAATCACTTTTTACTCAACCCCCATTCCAGTCTTCCATCAAGTCCCATGGTTAAAATTGGTTCTTCTACCTAGGAAAGGCTTTGATGGTCTCAATACAAATCATTTTGCAAAATCATTTAATACATTCCTTAGAAGAACCTTTCATCTCTCCAGAATCTGAACACCAGTTATTTCAACATTTAGAAAATAGCTTTTGGTTCTTTATGTAGATACTTGAACTGATAAAGGAAAAAAAAATAAAAAGATGTACTGATCGGTGCTTTCCATCCCTTCCCAGCTATATTTGTACAGCTAAAAATCCTTCATTCAGACTGCCCATTTGTTGTTATTTTATTTATTTTTACAATCTTTATTTGCTAAAATTGGCAAAATTTGCAAAGGCATCTTGCTTGGGTTGTACAGTCCCAGGAGTCATAGAGGTCATAGAGATATTGGTTATTCCCATTCCTATTGTGCCCGTCAAACCCATTCCTGTAGCCGGCACTCCCATGTTCATGTTCATTCCCATCGTTCCCTGGTTCAACATAGGCATGGGTCCCATGGAGGTCATCCCCATCGTACCTGGCATCACACTGGGCATTCCCATCCCCACAGGAATGGACCCTCCCATCAGTGGGCTTGTCTGGGGTCGAACAGGCATCATGTTAGGTTGAGGGTTGAGGTTCACGGCTGCAAAGTTTTGAGTCATGACATTCATAGGTTGTTGCATATCTGCAAAAAGAGAAAAGGATGCAAAAATAATCAGAATCTGTTTGAAGGCGCTGATGTATTTTAAGTAACTTACATGAAAACAAAGATGTGATGCACTGTGAACAGAGATACGATAGCCAAAACGTAGCTACTGCACTCATTTCCGCATTTTCTATGTGATGCCTCAGAAAACATTCCTAAATAAGGTTTAAATGGCATGTATTGCTATAAAATGCTGCTATGTGCATTTTAGAGAAGTTCAAGCAGTTCAGGAAGCCTGAAATCACAATACGGCAACAATGCAAAATTTACTGTAAAGATATGCAGTTACCAGTCTTGTCAATCTTGTCAATCTCTGTTTAGCTAATACCACTTGTGTCAGAAGCATTACCGTAGTTTAGGAAAACAATTATGGCTAAACATAGGAAAAAGGTAATTAGCAAAATACTTCACCTCAAGGACAGTTTACTAAACACCCAGAGAAAGCATGGAAGCAAGACCAAGTATCAGCAATAACTCACTTTGTTGCTGCATCATGGTATTAAGTGATGGCTGCTGGGGTTTGGAAGGCTGCATCCCAGGTACTAAATTGTCCAAACTGATATTTACACTGGGATCCGACCAAGTTGAAGGTAGAGTTTTGCTTGCACTCTTCTGCACCTCCGTGCTTGCATTATAAAGAGAATTAGGCTTCGGCATCATAGTGTTCACACTCTGCAGGGGCTAGGAAAAAGAAGTTTGTTGGCATACACTGGAAACAATACTACTAATAGCCTTCAGGATTAAACAGCAAGTGTTCCTATTTCCACAGAACACAAGAAAAAGCCAATGAGATTATTCTATGAACTTCAGCTCTTCCAAAGCAGTGTTGCTGTTTGCTCATCAGAATAGGTTAAAATAGTATCAAGATCACATAACTCTATGCAGTATTGCAGTGAGCATCTATAGTCAAGTTCTGAACTCAGACATACTGGTTTTTAACTTGCAATATCAAGTTGACCTGTTACGGTTTCCAAAAAATAAAAATAAAAAAAACCAGTGACTCTCCACATAAGCAGGCAGCTCCGGGTTTGGGGAAAACAGACTAGTTGTCACCTCCACATACCTGAGGGCTGGAAACCCGTAACATCCAGTGGATGATGGCTTTAAGGTTTAAAATGTCATCAACCTCTTCTTCCCCAACAAAGCAGCAACACTTCATAGAACAATGGAGATCATCTAAGGGAAGACTGGCTTATAAAAAAAGGCCTTTCAAGGACTTCCAGCACCTTTTATTTTCAGGACACTTTGTCACTTTCGGACAAAATATTCTGCTGTAATGCTGGTCACAACATCTGAGTGACTAGGTATGGGTTTCAAGAGTGAAATGGATCCAGTTTCAACGCTGTGATTAAGGAGAGGCAAAAGACTGAGAAACCTCATTTAGAAACTGTACAAAATGCAGCATACCTGTGATCGTGACATGGGTAAACCGATGCCCACAGCATTGGAGCTCATCATAGAGAAATTCATACTTTGTGAAGAGGTCATGGTTGTCTGAGAGGGTCCCATCAAATCAAAAAGATCTGTAGAATTTGAAGCAGCTGGAGGCTGGCCAGAAGCTGGCTGTGAGACACTGAAGAGCTCTATAGCTGGCTGCTGTGCTGAGCTGCTGAAGAGCTCACCGGATGAAGCACTGGGACAAGGAGAAGCTTGGTTGAAGGCACTCCAGTCTCCAAAGTCTCCATTTCCACTTGTTGTTGTACCTGAGGGGAAGGGAACAGTGCAAGTGAAAGACAGAAGGAAGAAAGGTAGAAGGCTTAAAGGATGGCACTAAACAAATGCCATATTCCATGAACTGAAACAAATGAGAGCTGATCTGTGTCCGTCCAGATTAACATCTGCAGGTAGAACCTCCATCTGGACATCATTCTCTCTCATGAATATTCCAACAATTTTAACAAGGTAGCAAAGAAAATATGAAACATCCATGCACAGAAAGAAGGATGTTTGATAACATGTCACCTGTGGATACAAGACAAACAGGGACAGATTATCTCTAGCTGAAATACAAAGATAACTCAAGGGTAGACTGGAGTCACTAGTAAAAACACCTAGAACTTGATTTTTTAAGCTCAGTGTTTTAGTATTTGCTGAGAGAACCGTTGCCAGGAATGAGCCACTTGAAACAAATTCTGTCATGATACAACACAAAACCAGCTACTTCAAAATTTGCATATATACAATCAGTAACCCTTTGTACAAGAAATGCTGGGAGGAATAAATAAAAAAAACCTTTGTAAATAGGTTACTAGAGGCTACTTATTTAAGGTGATAAGAAATGATTTCTTCCCATCCCACGAGGTGCTCATGTAAAACATGTCAAGTTTTCCAGATTTCCCTTGGCATGAACCAGAAATTCAATCTTTGATCTTAATATATCCTTCAGCAGAAGTTTTGCTGAACTCACAGGTTATCACTGAAAGTTTGTTTCATTTCAATATACCAGGGTTTTTGCAGGCAAGCGTTTAAATCAAAACGCAGCAGTTAGCAGCAAGACAAAAAGACCTGTAAAACACCTTAAAAGCTGTTTACACACAACTGCAAGGGTACCTATTTCAGAATCACAGAGTTCCACAGACGGAAACTAGTGATCTGAGAACATCATAACCTTTGAGTCAAATGAAAGTAGATGTAATCTCCTTTAAAAACACGTGTTTTTCTATTAACCAGAAAAGGGTTACTTCACAACAGTAATAGCAGGAGATTAAAATAAATACACACAGGAGATGCTAAAAAAATAACACAATGTCATTTAAGCTGCTTTCATTACTACATCATGGATCTTGTTCCATGTTTGGGCCATCGTACAGGTCAGCTTTTTGATTATATCACTGATACATTTGCGGTATTTGAGCTAAGAGACAAGCAATGTCATTGCCACGTGAAGTGAACGAAGTTCTAATGAACGCTTAAATCATCCTCTGAATTTCTTTAGACGAGCTGATCAAGATTCAGACACATAAAAGCTGGGGCTGATGAATCCAGCGACAGTGTCAGCTTCCAAACTACACGATGTCCAGTTCAGTAACAGACATCCACAGCAATTTTCTTTAACTGTATTCTATTACTAAAAATCTAACAGCATGAACATTTACATGCAATGTAAAAGATTATCAACATACACCTTCAGCCTTCAATTACGTTTATATTTACCAACAAATTAAAGAACATTGGGAATGTAAATCTGTTCGCAAAAATCTAAGTACTGCCAACAATATTAGTCCATTTCATGCACTGATGTTCATTAGCTTAGGGCCTTCTTAGAACATTTGCTTTGATCTCCCTCACAAACAGGGGCTATATTAGAATATTTCAATTAGTATTACATATTAAAAATTAAAACCTACTTTAAATATTCCTGATAGAAGCAGCACACTCAGCATTTACTTATCTATGTTCAGACCTGTGCACTGAGCACCAATAATGGAAACGGGGGTAAAATGTATAAGGTTTTGCCCCCTCAGTAGGGCTTCAAAGATGATTAATCAAGAAGGAAAGGATTTCTAGAGGGGCTTACGCTGTTCAGGAATGATTAATCATTTTACAGGACTCCTTGTCCCTTGCATAATGGTGATTGTAATTGATTAATCACGTTAATGCAGATAAAGGATTGATACAATCTAGGCTGTATTAACACACAAATTATTTGCATAGTACGAGGCTTTGTGTTTGCAAAACAACTTCGTTTTGACTGAGAAAGCTTGTTAAAGAAAGTAGAGCAGTTGTTTCCTGCTAAGTAAACTAAAGATGGACCAACTAAAACATGTGCAGTACAGTCTTCCTGACATAGCAAGAGGGAAAAAAAAGACAACCATGCTGTCTAAAACTGTCTCACAGGTAGATCTGCTAATCTCTCCACATTCTGGACTTACTCCTACATCCTCACTCAGTTACAAGCATCACTGCTGCCCAAGTTAACCTCACAAAAAACAGCAAGTCCTTTCCCTCCGTGCTCATTTGCAGCATTGTTCTGCCTGGATAGCACTGCAGGTTGCCAAAACATTTTACCAAAATGAGTCGATTCCTTGAGGTGACTTCCCAGCATTATTTTTCCAGTCCAAATTTAAGTGAAATCCTGTCCATGTTATTTTTCAGACAGTGGCTGTGTGTACATAGTAACCTCTATGCTTGCATGCAAAATGACTGCACATGCACTGAGCCAACTGCCTGGACATATGAAAGCTCTGAACTGTGGCCCAGGCAGCCAGACAAGGGCAAATCTGAGTGCTGTGCTAATGAGCATTACTAACACGTTACTCTCCTGATTGGCAAGGTCTTGTTTATGTCTGACTTCATATCTAGACTTTTTTAGTTTTAAATTGATTTTTCTTAAAAGGGAAGTGAAATTAAATTATTACTTAGTCAAGCTAGAAGAAAAATGTAAGTCAGCTTCATCCCTGAAATGCATATAGGCAACAGTCAGTGACATACTGCATACGAGGGACGTACCTTAACTGAATTCCCCTTCAACACACCGATCTTTCCACTAGTAACCCATACTACACTGCAGATTGGAAACAGCTTGTGCCTTAAGATTCCTACATTATGCCATCTAACAAGGCCAGCATAATTCTCTCCCTCTTAAAACAATGACAAATTTCATTTTTAATCGTAGAAGATAAGTGGGGGCTGAGGCTGTCATTTTTCTAGCACAGGTGGGCTCCTATTTTCTAATTAACCCAATTTTACCTTTTATTTTTGTTCAACTCGCCCATTTAATTTACTGTCCTGCCCCCATCTTTAAAGTTCTTAGGACCAGTCTGAACCCTCTGTACATACTGCTTGCAAACTGCTTGTTAAAAGTATTAAAAAAATAACTTAATTGCAAATAGTTGAATAACGTTACCCAAGGCACTGGAAATATCCCAGTGATTAATAATCTGAACAGTCCTATCACCACAGCCTATTTCCCAACCATTTTGGAAACACAGATGTTGTCATATTGAAGCATTCATCATTGTAGAATACCTATTAAAACAACTCTTTGCCCAACATTAAACCCCACTTCTAAGTTGCTAAATGAATGCTCTTCAGCCACCATTTAGACCCACACTTGTTTGCTTCAGGTTTTACTAAATCACTTGCAGTTGGTTTCAAAATTAGATTTGGAGTTAAATTCTAAGTTTTAAGCATATGTTTTAAAACGAAAAGGAATATATTTGGAATCAACATTGTCCTGAAATAAAGTCCATAGAAGTTTCAGGTCCACGAGACGAGCTGTGCTAGACAACGGATCTCTCCCTTACATGATACCAACACTTGTGGTCCGGCTCAATAAACACCATTTGCCTTGAAAAAGGAAATGACTTTCAATGAGAGATGCCACATGGCATCTCTTCCACTTTCTCCACTTTAACAGCATTTCAATCCGTAAATTAATCCTACCTTGCGATGATGGGAAACTTGCTGAAGCAGCAGCTGAACTAAAATCAGCAAATCCTCCAAATGGGTCAGTTGATACATCTAGAAACAGAAGGGAGACAAGTGCTGTTACAGGACTGTGCAAAGATCTGTTGCAATAATTGCATGCAGAATTCATGAAAAGCCATCCTGCATTTGGCAAGATGAATTTATTGATTGTGCTACATAAGCCCACGGTGTTTTTCCTTTTCATCACCATACTATATTTATACAAGCCTGAGCAACAGCAAACTGGATTATTTCTAACTGCACTGCAGATTTTGCAGTTGTTTTCTTAGGGTCCAATTTTTATTTTTATTTATTATTTATTTATTTTTACTACTACTAAAACTAAATTTAGAGAATAAAAACATTAGAAAGGATTCAGCAAGTGAGGGATATTGCCAGCTCAGCAGTTTGTGAAATTACAACTTTCAATTTTTATTTTTTTTTTATATAAAAGCCAGATATTCTCATTATGAATGAAGTTAATTTATTATGCTTACTATGAAAAATTAAATATCCTGTACTTAGTTTTTGTGTTACTTAAAGCATGAATGATTTCGCAGTGATCTTGAATTGAAATTTCAAGGACATGGCTTGCATTTGTGCGTTTTTTCTTGCTTTTTTTTGTTTGCTTCCTTTCTGCAGCACGAACACTAAGATTTCCAAGCAGACATTTAAATTATTAACTTCTGAATGTGTCATAGTAGCAATTTTTCACTGAAAAAAAAATACAGGCAAGATATAGACGAGATATTATTCTTAAATCTTCTGTTTTGATATAAAAGAAAGCTTTTTTTTTTTTTTAATTTAAATTAACCAGAAATAGTTTAAAATGAATCTGTCACTTATCCTTGCTATTGCTTTTAGCCGTTTCACTGACCTGAGAAAGCTAAGAGACTGACCTTTTTTGTTTGTCCTCAAAGATGTCACCTCTAAACAGTCCCGCCCTTAGAAGGAGCTGCAGCAGTTCAATTATTTTGCTTTTAGTGTTATGCGTACATTATATAGGTTACATCACAGCTGCTTAGCCTGCAGTGCTTAGAAACTAGCCAGGTGGGACTGGAACATCTGTGCTGCACTCTAACACCACCAGGGACAGCTTCCAACATCTGGTGCCATTTCTGAATTGTCTTATCGCTGCAAGACATTCTGCCCCATCTGCTACTCTCAACTGGGTTAATTAAACTAGAACCATCTCCTTTTTAATAAATGGCTAGCAGTAATAAAAGGAACCATTCACTTTCTAATACATGCGTACTTGTATTTCTTTTTAATGTTATTTCACTGTAGACGCTGCTAAGAAAGCAACTGTTCTTCCAAAGGGAAATCTCTTTTCTTGCAGGGTGTGTAACATACGGTATAAAACACGAGAACCACAGAAGGCATTGCAAGGATCGTCTCCCTGATTTTTCAGAAATATAGCACTACTAAAACCATTTTACCACCATTTCAAAAGGGAAAGGATTTTTCTAAGTTAAAAATTCTTCACCACAAACTCTGAAGTGACGTAATAAGCATTTCATACACAGAAGTGTTTTGATGTTTACTCTGCCTACTGCAATGCACATCCTCAATCCTTTCTTCCCCACCATGTTCTGAACTCTCTAAGAGGGACACAGTTGAATGGTCTGAAGGTTTATAAGCAGAATGAGTAGTGATACGACACTCAAATTCTTCCAGATTTCATCCTAAAACAGAACAACAAGCTCTCACACTACGCCTATTATCCCTGGGTTGTTTGTCAAGACGTCCAATTATTTGATTTTAAAGACTGCATTCTAACCCCAAATTACTCCATAACATTCTCAGTCAACTTTTCCTCCACCTCTATTGCCTATTTGAAAACGAAAGAGTTCTGGAGAAAAGTTGAAAAGCTTAAGCTGAACACATTAGCTCTCTGAAGATAACACTGGCTAAGATTAAAGAACCTAATCTCCAGTATCACCTAAAGAATTACTTCAAGCAGGACTGTGTATTCTACATCTCAAACAGCCTGCTCCTTCGCAGCAAACACCCACCTCCCCTCACATACAAGTTGTGCTGCTTTAGTAATGCACAAATCCCTAAGCCTCAACAACTTTCTTCCACATCTCCACACCTAAAAATACACAGATAAGCAAATTCTGAGTTCACGGAATTCACGTGACTTCCCTGCCAACTTCTTCACAGGACAGATCAAAGGCTGCATGTGATCCTTTCTCTGTCTCTTACTCGACACTGGGAATGTTCCCACACCCTGTGCTGCAAGGAACAGTGGTCATAACAAGTGACCTGCATGTGAAGGACAGCGCCAATCTTCTCAACATGAGCTATCCTTAAAGATTCCCATGCCAGATCTGTCACTACAAATGAACCTTTTCCATCTGCCTTTCCAGGTCATGAAAGAGGTTATTTAGCAGGACCAGCTGGTAATACGCCTCTTCTCAATACCATTTCTAAATGCTGCTTTGGAGAAAAGGAAAAAACAATAGGGAGAAGAGAGGAGAGGGATGGGAAAAGGGTTTGCTACAGTGAAGAACCAAACTGATGAAGGATTCAAATACACTGTAAAACAGGAGTACTTTATGTCCATTTGAAATACAGGAAAGCTCAAATTGAACATTTTTATTCTTAACACAGATATATATAATTAAGAATACAGACAAATAAGCATAAAAACCAAAAAGTAAAACCAAAAAGGCTTCAATCTTTTTCCAATCAAGAGGGCACAGGCCATAATAACCAAGTACTGAAACTTCAAGTATTGATTAGAGGTAGTGGCTGGAATCCAGGATATTAAAATTCCAGAGCTGTGGTAAATCCTATGTACACGAACACCTTTACATATGAAGTTAACTAAATAAAGAGAATAATGCAAAATAAGTCAATCCTGATGCTAAGATGTAGATTACCATGACAGTTTCCCTCCTCTCCTATAGAATTTTGATATATATTCTATTAAATTCCTACAGAGGTATCATTTTGGTATCCTAGTGATGAAAGGAATTGAGTTGCGTAGGTGCTCGTAACACTGCCTTTGCTCAGACATAATACCTAGCGTGACATATCACACGGGTTCCCACTACAGCGTACCCAGAAGTGACATAATTCAAGATAGAACTGAACAAAAGTAGTCTTTACATATGTGAATGCAGTCAAATTGTCACACATGGGACTCCAGCCACTGGACTGCCATTTCTGGAACAGTCTTCTGAAAGAGGTGCTGGAAGAGGCTGCCTAGGGAAGTGTTTGAGTCACCATCCCTGGAGGTGTTCATTTAGAAGTGGTACTAAGGGACATGGTTTAGTGGGGAAATATTGGTGGCAAGTAAGGCAGTTGGACTGGAGGATCTTGAGAGTCTTTTCCAACCTTAGCGATTCTATGATTTTTAGATTTTCTTTAAAATGAAGACAGGAGCTGAGTATCAACGGTGCCAATACACACACTTCTACAAATAACATGATCTCATATCTAATAATACAAGTTGCTTATTTGTAATGAAGAAAAGTTACAATGAAGGTTTTTATCCATGAAAAAGTACATGCTCACACTTACTTCTCTAATTCCAAACTGATCTTTAAACAAGAAATTTGCCCACAGTTAACTGCCAACTCTGCTGTGAGATGTGTGCGCTACAAATGCATGAAATTCCCTTCTATATTTTAAGTTAGCTATAATCAAAACTGTTAATATTTAAAAAACACAGGGTTGGGGTTGACTGATCTGGTGGGTAGTCTGTGCTACATTTATTAACTCCACACAAACAATACCTTGCTGCAAAAGGTTTCAGGCAGCTCGAAGTTTGAGTTTAAATTTATCAGTTTAGCTACTCCTCTCTATCTCAGGAACATCAAACAAGTTTATCCTCAGAATTGGTTCATCAGAATATGCATTAAGATGATTAAACAAAAAAAGCACACTAACCTGTTGCGACTGGCTGGCTGGCTCCATCAAACAACAGATCAACCAGGTCATTAGATGATTTGTTGCCAGAGGATACAGAAGCCTGAAGAAGAAATATAATTAATCCTTTGTGTCACTATCACTTTTAAAACAGAACTGGACAGATGCATCATTTGTTCAAGGCTAAGATGTCTTCCTTTATGAAAACAGGAAGAGTAACATTTGCAGAACTCCTTCCACATTCACCAGCATTAAGAGAGAAAGTTACATTTTAACTGTTCCACAATGATTAAAAGTCTTCATAAAGAAGTCAGCTAAGGTAGAACAAAAAATTCCACTGAAACACAAGTTCCTTTAAAAATTCCTACAGTTATCTTCATATATATGCGTATGGAAAACTGAGGTGTGCCTGATGAACGTAAGCAAAACTTCCATGGAAGTTACTGAGATGGACCTGCAATTAAGACAAGCTTAAGGTCAGGCCAGTTCAGAAAAGAAGGCAACTGTGCTCACACAAGCAATTCAAAATGACCTTGCTTAAAGTGTTATATTACTTATCAGTAACTTACAGAAGAGCCTAAAAGCTGTGTAATTTTAAGTTGTTATGTGTGAAATATGGTTTGAAGTGCAGCTGTTTGTCTATTCCAAAACCAACCAACATCACAAAAAAAGAAAACCACTCAAAGTCATTTAAGATGAGCACTTTCTAGAAATGGCAGGTTTGTCTTTGAAGTCAATTGCTGAAATCACATTTCAGACCAAATACTGAACAGCCAGCTTCACTGCCTCTGAAAAATCACTCATTTTTAATAGAGCAGATCCCCTGAATGCTATATAATAAAAACTCTATTCCTAAAGTAGAAATTGCATCAAAGTTTGGAGAAAGTTTTCCAAATTCATATTCTACTGTGCTCTTCTATTGTCTCACCTTTGCTGTAGGCTGCCCAGCATGAGATGCAGCATTCTGTTCTGGGCTTGCTTTATCACCTGTATAATGCGCTGCAGCTCCTAAGTCAATGGTTTTAGAAGGATTTGCTGAACGTTTGTGTCTGCTGGTGATAATTTCTGTAGCCTGCGTAATATGAATATGTTTGGTTGTCACAGTCTCCTCTTCATTTTTAAATTCAGCTTTGGGAGATTTACTTCTTCTTGATTTTTCCTCATCACTGTCACTAGAAGAACAAAATTGGTAAATATCATTCATGACGGACTACCCAGTTTAAGCAGACATCTGGCTCAGGCCACAACAGTTTTGAATACTGCAGTTCTTTGTAGTGACGGTTCATAATGACATACTGCTACTTCCTACATTTGAGAAAGCCAGTGTTTTAGCCCTAAGTAACACATCATAAGCATAGCACCACACCTATAGTAAGCAAGAGGTGAAAAGAAGCAAGTTATCCTGTTAAATGTTAACTGCAAGTCCAACACAAAGATTAATAGGAAATCAGTGTTTAAATCCAGCACACTTAATCACCTTCTGGTGGGAACTCCTCCACAAATTATATAACAAGTCAGAAACAAAAATGTTTAGCTGGCAAGTCTGCTCATCACTTATACCAAGAGCCAGCAAGCAGTGTACCAGATACAAGCGCTAACTTCCAGATTTCAAGAGCACCATTTCTATTTCAATCCATTTCCCTTCCTAGACAAACGGGCTTTTATTTTCCTCAGGATGTTTGTGGAAAAACTTTTTTACAGAAGTATGCAACGCAGCGATACTATTCATTTTCCACAGGAAAACACATTTATTCTCAAAATGTAAAAGAATAAAACCATCAGCCTTCTAAGTGAACACTTTTTAGATGTCACTGTGCAATACTCCTTTATTCTTAAATTTTCTACTCACATTTTAAGCCTTTCACAAGCAAACTAATTTCACCTCCACTAATAGTCATGTTGCCTGTTATCATCAAAGCAAGATTTGTATAACACTGAAAATTGCTGTAGAAAAAGCTTAAATATATTGAAAAGTATTTTGAAATAGTAATTCCCTTAGCAAGGTATTTAAAAGTGGAAAGGTTTTATATTTTAATAATGCATTAGAATACTAAAACTGTAAAATTTAAGAAATGATGTCCCTTTGTCAGTACGAATATGACAGTAACTGAAATATACTCTGGAGGGTAGCCTTTGTTCTCTGTTAACAATAACAGGCTTTTTGGAACACACTGCATGTGTTTCATTTCCACCACACATATTACCTACACACCACTAGGGATGATGGCTCAATTCATTATCATTAGTGAGTGTAAATGCTCAGTGTACTTTTTTTCTTTTTTAAAAAGAAAGAAGTTCTTGAAATCACAGCTACAGGCCCAGTGACTGCTTTTGCTTGAGTCAACTTAACCTTAACAACAACAAACAACTGAGCTCTAACACTGTCACCTAAACTTTTACTTCTAACTTCAACAGTGACTTGCAACAACAGACTACTGTTCCAGTTCAGGATTCCCACACATATGCCAACTATGTACAAAATAAACACAATGGGACCACTAACCACCTTCTCATTTATGGCATCAAAATTCAATACAAGCACACAGAGAAGACCGATGCTCATATTACCATGCTACGTCATACACACTCCTCCGAGGCCTTTAAGAGAAATGTTTCTTTTTAAATGTGTTGAAATATCTAAGGTCAGGACAATCACAATTCAGTCTCTTAAAGCAGGCTGCAATGCAATTCTTGTCTTCACTATAGAGCCTGCCTAGTCCATGCATACATTGTGGGTTGAGGAAGTGGTTGATAATCAAAGTCCAGTCAATATAAGAATGAGAAAGAGTGAGTCTTTAGTGATCCACGGCAAAATATAAATGTCTAAAAGCTTCTGAAAAAAAGAAATTAAACATGCATGCCAGAATGCAGGACAAACATTACAATACCCAATTTTCTATGACAACCTGTACCATTTCAGAACTGTCTCAGGAGATCTGGTTTAAATTTTTCCTTAACCATCACATTAACAGCAATCAAACATTACAGATTAATGTTCCCTTAAAGTGTATTTACCGTGCTCGGAATAGTAAAATAACAGTGCTTCAACTGAGAATTGCAGAACTAACTTAAAAAATAGAAGTTACAGCTTGCACTGTACTAAATAATTAAGAGATCTAGAAAGGAAGTAGGTGGCTGCTACTTCCAGAAACTAAACTATGGGTACATGTTCTCTTTGCCTTGAAATTTGTGTACGTTTTTGCTTCCTTTGAACAACATTCCTTAAGGCAATAGAAATAGTTACCAACAGCTTGAAACCATCTGAATAGTAATCTACTACTATCTGAATAATACTATCTGAATAGTAATCTGAATAGTAATCTAATAGTAAAACAGCACTGTTGCATCCTTTCATAGCAGCACTGATGTTTTGCTTCCCTTCTACTCTGCTACCTGCAGCAACCTTCCCAAACACTGGAGAAACAAGGATTGATAGAGTGCAAGAATTCTTATGAAAAAAAACCTAACGCATCTTCTGAAACAAAGTGTATCTGCAGGTAATTTACAAAAACAAAACGCACACCAGGCTAGAATCAGGGCAGCAATTTATTAGTTCTTTGGTCTTAGGTGAATAAATCAAAACTAAGAGAGAAGCAGAGTTTTTCCCACTCCCGTGGGATATTGTTTATGGTCTTCTCTAATTCCAAAGAGATATATTTCTGGAAAAAAAACCAACAGACTTCCACAGCAGTATATAAAAATGCAGAGTAGGTTTCTCTGTACTTAGTTGTGTGAACGGCTACTTCAGTGTTATCTACTACAAACTCAAGCCAGATATATCACAAGCTAAGTTCTTTGTTACTTCAAGCATTTTTTCTCTTCTTCCATAGAAAATACCAGCTTTGCAAACAGTCAAAAACCCAGAACTTAGGCCAAATACCTCTGGTGTGTATACTGGTGGTAAAGACTGTGTCATCTGACTTCCATTAAACATTCTGAAGATGCGCAAGTCAGATTTATTCTCTGTGCTTCAAGACCTTTATTGGCTTTACATTGCTAAAGAAAATGATTTATAAAGCCATTAAACTCGAAACAACAGAACACTTAACAGCAGATTTGCCAGATGAACAACTATCAACATTTAGTCACTCTTCCTAGTGAAATGGCACCTTAATTCCATGTTATTATTTGTAGCCTGCTACTATATAAGCTAAAAGTCTTCCTGGAAGCTTTTTTTTTCTTTAATAATTTGTTGAAAGGAGAAAAACAAGCATATGGATTTCATGAAGCCTTTACAGTAGAATGCTGTGTTGTTGAAAGTCACATGATTATTAAAATTTCATGTTTTTATTAAGCTTAATTATTTAACTTCATACGAATACAGCATTCACTTAGTATAAAATGTATTCCAAAGTCTGTATTTATAATATCTCCAAGTACAGACATTTGATAACCTGTAAGTTCAATCTCCTTAGAACTTTCGATGCTTTCTGTAGGAAGAAATTGCTTCATTTTGGCACACTGATAAATCTCATAACTTTCGTGTTGTCTAATCACTGTGTCAAGGGAAGCTAAATGAACATTTTAGGCAATGTTTCAGAAGCCATACTGCTGCAGCCGAAGTCCCCACTTATCTTATCCTAAGAAAATTTGCAACTACCAGAATCTTTCCTGGTCATTTAGGCCCCCCCAAATTCCCCTTTTATTTCAAATCTTGAGTTTACTATTGGCGATCTAAGGAAAATTCAAGAATACTAACCTAACATTTATTACAAAATGGAAGAACAGCAAAAAAGATGGGACAAGGGTTACAAGATCAAAAGAGAAATGAAAAACACAGTATTAACCAAAGGAAAGGATGATCATAATTTGTGATAGAGATGCAGAGCAAGCGTGCCACCAAAATAAGCTGCCTTTTTAAAAACATCAGACTGTACGAAGGACTGTGAAATACTGGAAGGTGCAAGGCTTTTTATCAGCACAAGTAAGAGTTCAGGAGCCATTCAGAAATAAAGCAGAAGATAAAACTGTTTATTGCACATTTTCTACATGAACTGTAGACAGTGAGCTGTAAGACACCAGGACACATTGCTTTTGAAAGTAGAGAAACGCACAGCAATTTATCATTGTTAAGTTTGGAATTGTTTACTTTTCTTCTGATCCCACCTTCTTTGTAGTCTATCGACAGCAAGTTCTAAGAGAAAACTCAAATGTGTGCAACGAATACCAGTTGCATGATTTATTCATGTCCTAGCAAGAAGGCCACACTGCCTTTGTCTTGGAAATGCTACCGTTATTTTCATTTTCCTATGAAATTGCTCCAGTTTCATAGATTTTGTAACATGTACATACACACATACAAATGTACATCTGTGTATAAACTATACTAAATGTGTGTGTGTGTGGATGTCTTTGAACATGTTCCTGTAAGAAATGCTCTACAGATCTCAGTGCAAATTTGAATTTTAAGCTGTTTCCCAAAAAAGTATGATTTCAATATACCTATATACCTCCTCTTCAGCAATTTCAAACTCTTCAGCGTGAATTTGATCTCCGGATAATAAAATTTGATGCACATGTTGAAAAGCGATGTTTTTAAAGATCTTTCTACAGACAAAGCAGAGTAGGTTTTCTTCCTTACTTCAAAGTAAGTAGTTGCCAAACATAAAATACAAGTTTCTTGAGAAGGTTTTTTTTTTTTTTTTTTTTAAATGTACAGAAGTCAGTCACCTGTACTATGTTCTTCCTCAGATGAGCACAGGGAAGCTGCATGGTGTCAAGAGAGACTAAAGCGATTTTGTATCGCCCTCATCTTTAGCACTTCAGCATTTGGCGTAACTGTAGCATTAAACAGCAGCTTCAGGTATGCTGGGCACAAGGAAGACCACTGAAATGCTGAGACAAGCAGAAGCTCAGGAACTTCAGCCAAATTCCCTGCACTGCCAGCAGCCATCTAAGCTAGGGGCTATAGTGGAAGGCAGCCAAAAGCAGTTAAGTATGAACAGAGCTACATTATTCCCCGAGGCTAAGCTGCGTAAGGGAAGCAGGTATTGACCCTAAACACGTTTCCACACAATGAATGGCAGCAGATTGTAACTAATAATCAGTAGTGTCAGAGAGCTTTGTAACAGCAATTTCACAGAATAAATCCATGTTAAAATAGCTCTAGTACCTGCATCTTTCTGGAGAGTCCTCTCTGTCTTTCCTTCGGAACTTGCTGATGGTGTCATCAATTGTGCTTCCAATTTTGTCGCTTAGCTCACCTAACTTATCACTGAATGGGAAAGTAGACTTTTTATCCCAATCTTCATCCCACTTTGACTTGGGCTCAGGATCGTACCTTTCACCTGTGTAAGGCATTAAGACAAAAAAAACACTAAAGGTAACAGCAAATGAATGCCTGTGGTCTCTTTCAAATTATTCTCAAGTTTCTCCCCCCTGCATACATAAACCTTACACGTTTTCAAAGCAAACTGAAAGCTCCTGTAATGCTGAATTAACACTTCTACAGCAAAGCACAGCATGTAATACACATCATTAAGTGGCAGAAATGCAGAATCAAAGACTTTTGTTTATGACATCCACACAATCTTAACATACTATGCGGCACACCAGGATACTATTGGATTCTGCTGGAGAACCCCAAGTGGTACAACCAACCCTGTCTGCATAAGCAGCTTATTGGAAATGGAACATGCTAGCTCTGTAACAGTCACTTAATGCATGATATTTCACATCCTGAGCCAACCTGTGTGTTCACAGAGGTAAATCAAAGGTTTTTATACACTGAAATTCAAGAACAGATAAAAGCATTGTACCAAAATATTGAAAGACAAGTATGAAATGCGCAGTAACTTTGTTCTTTCTTTCCTATGCTCATCATTTAAATAAAATCTCCTTTCAAAAAGATGAAAAAGAGGCTGTAAAGTAACTCGCCTTTTCTTCAGCCACGGAGTACCCTGGTCTTTACAGAAGACTTAGAAAAATTGTCTCTTTCTATTCAAGAAATTGAGACCTCCATAGTGAGAGCTTAAAGATAGCTGACAGTTTTACCTGACATCAGTTCATCTGATTAGGAAAATTTTGAATCTAAGCCTAGACTTAAGCACACCTAGACAAACAGAGTTTAAATTACAAGAAAAAAAGAGCATTTCAAAGTGTAACAAAGGCTTAACCTATCAGAACCACAGCATGCTTTACTAGCTAGTGTATATGGAACAACCCAGCATAGCTCAGTTTCTAGACAAAACTTATATAAACATAAGCATTTTTTATTTAGGACCATCACACATGAAAAAGGGTTGATTTTTTTATACTATTGAAAAATGTGAATTTCACTGCTACAGCTGAGTTAGACTGAAGAGAAGAAAGGAAGAATGGTGAAAAATTCATTACTTCAGGTTAACACACAAATTAAATTGTAGCTTGGGTAATGTTCAAGACGTATTCAATTTAGCCATTTTTAATAAAAAGAAAATGATGGATTTCAGCTCTACAAGGTGTAGAATTTGAGATCTATCTGTCCAATAACATGATAGACCAGAGAATATATTTTTCTCATCACGGAAATAAATGCACATCTCCAATTATACTTTGTTTAGATCCACAAAGGACAGACAAATTTGCTTAAAGTTGAGCACCTGACAGAAATCAACCAGATACTCAGTGGGATCTCAACCACCAGAGAAGGAAAAACTGTAAGAAACAGCAGTACTACAGTTAAATTTTGCAGGAGAGTGAAATGGCCTTATTTCAGCTTATGTCAGGCTCCCAAGCATTTTAAAGCAGGTTCCATTAAAAGACTTCCTTGTGCAATAGGAATTTTAAAATAAAGATAAAAGAACTTAGAACTCAGCATTTTCAGGACAAAAGGAACTAACGAGAACTGTGAAAATACAAGCGTTTTCTATACAAGTAACTAGATCTTTTTTAGGTTAAAAGTCTGACCTGGGAAAGAAAACTTGTTTTGTGCAGCTGGGAAGATTAAGGACTTTACTTAACAAATGAGAGTAAAATTAAAAATCCTTGACCATAAAAACGGAATACATGACAAAAGGAGATAGTCCTTTAAACTCAAAAACTTGAATGATATCTTAAGAATATACGGAGAAAAAAAAATCTTCCACCCAGCATACATAGATGGATCACGACTCTGTTCAGAGCAAGTCAAAAGAAAAGCACAGAGAGAAAAAGACAGAGGAACATGTACTTGAAGTACAGATGCAGTGACTCATAAGTATTTCTTAAAGAGAGAACCAGCAGAGTTCCAAGCTACTAGCAACAGCGTGTAAGAATATAATAAAGACATTCTGCCATGGAGATTCCCATCTACTCTGCATATGAGGAAAAGGGAGAACAGAGGAACACAGGGAGGTAACCTGTCAAAAATAGTTGAGCACAAGAGGAGAAAAAAAAATGCAAAGCACTATAGAGTAGCAGTTGAAGTATAGGTCATGCACAGTTCCTGCTCATATCATATACCAAACCCTTCTCTCAAAGAAGCCACTGAGTTTAGCAAACCAAAGGCTTGTATCATTGTGACATGGGGACTCATCCCTTAATAAAAGAACCCAAGAATCTATCCATGCCAAAGAAAATAAGATAAACATTTTAAGACTGACAGCTAAATAATGGATGACATGCTGGGACACATCATACATAAAAAGCAAGTTCAAGCTCAGATCCCTGCTATGCATTATGGCAGGGACTGGGGAGCAAGAAGCAAGCTGTACACTTGGACTAGGTATGAAAACACAGCGTACCAGTTGTGTGCCTTTATCTGATCAAGGTTGTCAGACAGAAGAGTGTACTCTCTAAACAAAAATAAGTTGATGGTATTTCATCTTCTACAGCCAAAATCCTATATAAGCTTAATAGGTCTACATAAAGCAATTTGTGTCTTACCTCTGGGAGTCTTCCCCTGAAAAGCACATGGGACCAACAGTACTAATCAAACAAGGTTTGAAAAACACTGAGACAGGGACTTGATAAATTCCTGATATATAAGCTCTACGATATACATGATGCACATATTTAAAGTCAGATCTGACAGATATCAGAGTCCACATAGATAATCCAGTTCTCTCTCAAATGTCTAAACAGAATTACTTGGGGAATTAACAAGTCTAATGGTATATTGTACCTCCATTGTTTCACCAAAACTGTCCCGAAAGCCCTAATTCCAGTTAAACAATGGTTCTAAAGCAGGTTGGCAAAAAGTAAAACAGTATTCTTGTCCTATGGGAGACAGAAAGTATCGCTTTTTTGTTTTTTATTACAGTAAGAGTAAGAAACTGACTTCCTTACTGCTACAGCAGCATTCATTTCTCAGTGAGACTTCATCTAAAGGTGAAAACAAAATAGCTAAGTTTTGGCTAAGGCAGTGAATCAATGCCACTTGTAAGTTTTTTGTTAAGTTATTTACGTGAAAACTCACTAAAAAACTGAAGAATTTGCCAAAAAAATAGGCTTTTGAAGTAATTAATTTAGATTTAGGTGTGGGGGAAAGAAGTGCAAGATTTATTTACTAACAGTACAAACACTGACGGTTAAAGAATTACAAAGAAAAAAAACCATCTAAAAGAGCATCTTAGGAGTTCCTTAGTAATTATCAGGGATTTTTCCCAGCATATCTAAAGTAAGTTAAAAAGTCTAGATTGTCAACTCTTGACCAGCAAAGCCTTGTTAGTACTTACTATATCGGAACCCTCCTACACTGTCCGAAGAAACACCAATGTATTTGTCTTTGTTCTTCTTTGCTTTCTTCCTCTCTTCCCGAAGTCGATCATCATCTTGTGCAAATTCAACCATTTCTTTTACCTTCTGGCGTATATTTATACCCTGGTCCTTGCCATTTTCATCTACGTAGGTAATGCAGGAAAGGGAGTGTGAAAGAGAGGGGGGAGGAATGAGAAAAGAAAATAAATCAGAGGCAGTAATAGCGAACTTCACAAACTAACAAGAAAATTTAAATTACGAATAAAGTATTTGAAGTGAAAGGTCTTATGGATACCAAGGTCTGCTGCTTCTGTTTTAAGGGGACCAAATATTGTTTCAACACAAATGTTCAGCCTTACATAAACGACAGTTCACTGAATGGCGTGTTTAGAAAATGTTTACCTGCCGCCAAAACATTGAAAAGATCAGTAATGATAAATAGAAATTACACTTTCCACAAAATACTTTAACCCTCCAGAACACAGGCCTTTTTGCTCGGTCTTTTTGGTACAGTTCTTGCAACTTTAATTGCAAGAACTCACCCTTATTGCAAAACTCAATTTTTGAAAAAGTGCTTTCAGTTGGGATGCACTACAAGCTAAATATGCTCCTTTCCCAGCCTTTTTCACATTCAAAACACACACTGGCCTTGCTGCCTTTGCACTGTAAATATTATTTGGTGGGAGGAAAAAGCCTTAGCTTCAAACAGATGTGTGTGTTTTGGAGCTCTAACCTTTTCTTCCCATATGATTAAAGCTATTCCTTTATGGACACCACAGGGGACCAGTCTCTAGTGCATATTTTAATAAAAACCCGAACACTCATGTTGTGTTGGTTCTGTTGTTATTAGCCAGTCTTTTCTGCAAGTTCTTGTCTTCACTAATTAATACTCTAGGGTCCCACGTCTTGGATTCTGCACTCTTCACACAACTGGCAACAGTCACATTCTAATTAGACTGGGGAAGCTTCTAAGCTGGTTCAGGTGACTGACAACTCCAACTACTGTTTTAATTTGCTTATAAGATTTTTCTATTGCTCACCTACAAAGTGGTAATTTTCCAGGGATCGCAAATCATAAATGTGTTCTCTGGCACTTGTAACAACACGCTCTGATCCATTCCTTATGAGGTAAGCTAGGAGCAGCAAAGACTATAAAAATACAAAGCACCTTATGATTGCATGAACAAAAGCTTATTTAAAAAAAAAAAAAAATTGAAATCCAAACCTGCCCCCACCAAAACTATAAAGTAATAAGATCTTCCCCTTTTATATAACTGCTTATCATATGGGTTCACCTACAGAGCAAAAACAAAAGCAAAAAGCCAACGTCCATCTTTTCCCTCCCCTTCCCCCAAACACACACCTTTTGCTCTTCAGGATATCAAAACTGCATTTGTTAAACTATAACTTATTGTCACCTAATCACAAGTAATTACCTTCATCAGTGACTGCTTCTTTTAAAATATACAAAGAAATTTAAGAGAAAAAAAAGTAACCCTGCAAAATGAAACATTTTTTTTGCTTCTCAGTCACTTCCAATAGTTTTCACTGAAAAGTAACTCCTACAGAAATGTAAGAAGCCTTATGCTGGATGCAGTGGATATTCAAAACCCCATTTCGGGACAAATTTGAGCAAGTTATGAAATAAATGAAGTTTAATTACTTTAATTGCAGTTTTTAAAGTTTAGGATTTCTATCTGGGGAAAAAAAAACAACACTTTAAAGTAGTGCCTTTAACAGCTAAAAACTATCATTATATTTCAACCTATCCAAACCTGATAAGCAATTCCAAGCAGTCGTTATAACATTAAGTAGTTATGTGTGATAGCATTAAATATTAATTTATATTGTACTTCAGGGAAAACAATTACTATGAATACAAAACATCAAGCACCTGTGAAAAGCACAAACCATGCCTTAGAATTAATTGTCTTGTTCCAACCCAGGCATCAACAAAATATAAGCTGGTTTAATACATCAGTTCTAAAAAAATGAGGTTATATTTGCATAATTCAGTGAACACTGAACACCACTTCAAGTGCAGCATGATATTCTTAAGCAAAAAGTTTCCGTACCATGCTAATTAGCCAAAGACAAGAAAAATGCAAATGATTTTCAGTTCTGTTTCCAAAATGCAAGTAGGACATACCCTCATAGAACAAGATCTGTAACAAAACTTCCTCCACTCAAAGCAAAACCACAATTTACAGAATTATGAACTGCCATACAATTAAGATTACGTTTAAATCTTATTTCAGCTATTTTTGAATTCCTTTAAGAATACTGTATTGATAGCATAATAATTTATCATCTGCTTCTCTCGTAGCACAGTAAGAATTCCTTCAGTTAGATTAAAAATGAATACTCCTCCAATACTTGAACATCAGCAAAATGTAATTACAACATTACACTCACTAAGTAGCTTTTCTAAAAGCAGATGTTTTTCAAAGGAAAAGTAAATATCTTTGATTGCAATAATAGGATTATTAAACAGAGAGTTAGTAAAGAAATTATAGATTGCTAGCAGAGCAAGTGATATCTAAACAAGACACTAAATCACAATGTTACACTTATATCCTTTGTAAACCAAACAAAATCCTGAATACTTCTAGTTCATGGTAATACGCACCTTATAAACTCTCCTCCAGTTCTTTTTATTGTCTTTCAGCATGCGAGTCCAAAGCATGTTCATGAGTTCTGGAAACTGTTCATACATAAATGTTGCCCTAAAAAATTAAACAAAAGGAGTAAAGAAAATTTATTCTCGGTGGCTTGCAATAATAGCTTGTTAAGTCTCAGCACTGACAGTAGATGGCAGGCTTGATCTAAACCCATCCGAGTTTGACAACATTACAAGGGAAAAAAGCTATCACCGTTTCTTAGTCATACAGAAGTAATTTACATTGTAGGACTACAAAAGAAAAAATAAATCTACAAATCTAAGGCAGTAGAATAATGCATTTCATAAAGAAAAAAATACCCTAACAACCACAGCAACTAGTCAAACGCATAACTTCCAAGCTAATTTTGGTAGAAAATTCTTCAAAAAGAAGAATTTGACCAGTTCAATTTAGAAAGTCACAGAAAATCAGTTTGAAAATAAACACTCCAAAAAAAAGTCAGACCCACTGAACAAACTCGGAGCTTATATATGTAAAATCGAGAGTTGCAAAAATAATTTGACTGCGTTTTCTGCTTGACAGTTTCCAATACACTGTAAGATTACGCATTTAAAAAAGATTGTGTTTAAAAAAAAGAGGAATTTATTTACAGCATCCCTTCAGCATTAGCAGTCAGCATACCACAGAGTTGATTTAACAGCAAATTTCACATTCTGCTATAAAATGCACCTTTCTTCATCACTGACTCAAATTATCACTTACTTGGCAATCTCTCCCATGAGTTGCCCTGAAGGTCCCCATGGATCATCATTGGTTGCTTCTCGAACCTTAGACTCTATTTCTGAATAATTCATAACCACATTGGTGCTGAAAAGGAAAAAAAAAAATTAACACACACAAAGATTACCATCGAAACTGAGAAACACATGAAAACTTAATAATGATACTAGTGGGTACCTTAATGAGATACCTCTACAGGGTGGGAAAAAACATCTTCAGTGCAGGAGTTATCCTGAGGACACTATACAACACATTTATGTTATCTTTAAGATTTTACTATTCCATTAGTCTTCAAGAATATAGATGAGAAACTATGATTACATTAGAGCTGGATTCAGTCCAGTAAAAATGGCTTTTTGGTCAAATTAAAATCCAAACTGAACCACTACAGTCAAAGGTGACAGCTTCCCTGACTAGACAGGATTTGCTTAGAGCTTTGTACTGTGTTTATATGCAACAACCTTTACAACTCAATCAGCAGCAGGTTTTCTGAATGATGAGTGCTATGAGAAACTCACTAATATCAACACCAAACAGGTGTTGGTAAACAAAAAGCCAGGAACCAAACCCCAAAACAACACTCCAATGGAAGACCATAGTAGAGATGAGATTCATTAGAGGGTCTGTTTTCCACCTAAAATTTATTCAAGGGAAAACAAAAAGAAAAGCTGTTTTAATATTACCGCAACGCAAAGATAACAAAGAATTTAAGCAACCTCTATGAGAGTTCATAGAAAAATGGAACTTGAAAAAAAAAACATCTTCCCATACAAGCTATAGTAAGATTGTTGATAGCTGGTTTCCAAAAGGAAACCTAATAGCTTGCTGTCCTCGCATTCTTCGCAGCACATCCGAAAGAACTTACAAGTTACATATGTGCACAAATTGGAGAGAAATTTGAAAATTTAGTTAAAGCACATCGTGCAGTTGGTTTCTGAAGCCAATCCTGCAAGATGACTCCAACATGCACATCATCCAGTAACTCAAATTAGTTGAACTGTAAAAGGGATAAAGTGATATTATAATACAGTGTCGAGGTGGTGTTCGTTACTTAACACTCCCCCCAAACTTGAAAGGACCAGGAGAAAAATCAAGATGCTTAGTAGCCATCCATCTGTCCATGTAGGAGTCAGCACACTCAGTTTTATTTGACATAAAGATAGCAAAGATCTTGGGACAGGGAGTAGAAATAAGAATGAGATCCCCTTAAGTCCAAAGGGGCACACAGAAGGTAATCGTTAAAACAGAATAAGATTCCTGGACTTAAGCTTGGATTCTCAGCATGAGAATTCCTGCTGTCATGTTCTGATGGGTGATTTTATTCAACTTTGCGTCTAAAGAGAACGTAAGTTATGACTGAATAAATAATCAGCAAGCTCACAGAATCCACCTATATTAAAAAAGAAAAAAAAAAAGCATGCAGGAACACAGCAGTAGGTACAAACAACAGCAATTAAGGTTTTACAAATTCATTTACATTTACAATGCACCTCAAGTTCCTGTTTTTGACATTTTTCTTTGCCATACATACAAATGCAAACTAATACAACTTCTATTTCCCAGATGCATGAAACTTAAAAAAAAAAAAAAAAAAAAAAAAAAAAAAAAAACCTAAAACAAACAAGAAAGCCACAAGGCAACACTAGGGGCTCCAGAGCTGGGCTGCTTTCAGCACACTAGCTCCCTTGTCCTGAGCAAGGCAAGCCAGGGAGTTGAATGGAAAGGGGTTCTGCTTGTTTTTATAACCCTCCTTAAGCACTTGTTTGAGATGTGATGAGGAGCTGGGGGTGGGTGGGAGAGCATGAAGTTAAGCATTTCCTTCATTTGTTAGAGTAAAACATTTAAGATTAGAAAATGCATGAAAAGACGCAAACTAACTGTAAAGGAATGGCAGCACAAGGTATGGAGGAGCACTAAGGGTGAACAAAATGGGAACCAGGGTTAGGTAATAACAAAAAAAGTGCACTTAAAACTGACTAAACTGGGGGGAAAAAGCTCTGTTTCTAAAACAGTCCTGCGGTGAAGTTATTGTTCGGAGCAACGAGGAGAAATCTCTGATAAATGTCAGGAGGAGACGTAATGGCACAAAGCGTTCCAAAACAAAGCATCTTTAAGCCGCATTTAATTCGGCAACAAATGTAAACTTCAAGAATAAAAAAAGTTGTGTAGTTTGGCACGGCTCCAGGTCACTTAAAAATAACCACTTCTAAAAAGGTGGAAATATAGTTTTATTCTTCCTTTCCCATGTTTCCTACAGCCCTCGTTCCATGCCCTACCCATGATTCCTGTGACCTCTGCAACAACAAAAAAATAATTTACGTCCAGATGTGAAGGGAAAAAGTGACTAGCTTGATTGCCAAGACTTCCTGTGATTGATATAAATTTAATATCCGAGGACACTCTCCGACACCAGGGGGGGCTCTCTGATTAGTTTATACTGGGCGGCTTCCAGGGGAGCCGAGCCGGATCCCATGGACACAGCCTGCTCTGCAAACAAATGGATGTCCATCGGTCGGGGCTGACAGAGCATCCCAGAGCAGCCGGTGTTTAACACACCCTACAGGAGTACGTTTGGATTTACACGCAAGTGTTAATTGAAGCCCTGCACAACTGGAATCCTGCAACAAGCACCTTTACAGGAACTTTTAACATGGACAAAGACATTGGATACATGAAGTGTATTCCAGAAGTTACATCAATATATACACAAAATAAATAGATGGGTTGACATTAACACTACAAGCTGCTGCATTCCTTTCCGGTTGTGCGCTACAGTTCTTGTAAGTCTATTAAATCACAGACTGATGTCAGATTATTATTTTTTTCTTTCCTGTACCCGTTACAAATTACTTCAGAGTTGTTTCTTTTTAAAAAGAACAGCTCAGTAAAGCCACAAGAGCACTGTCACGCCTCTGTGACAACGGATAGCAAGCTAAAGATTAATTTCTACACTTCTCACAAGCAAATGCTCAACTTTAAATGTTTTACATCAACCAATTACAGCAACCCTGGGCAGGTACCCATATCTGCATATCTGAGACTTGGGTTCTCCACATGAATAAATGCACGTTGCCAGTGAAAAGTAATGGGTAATAGCCATACATTTTTTATTCTGACTGCATCAGACAATGAGACATCACTTTTTCTTAAAAAAAAAAAAAAAAAAAAAAAAAAAAAGGAAATACAGTTAAGTTTTCCATGCATCTTATAGGCGGCACTTCACACACTCAAACAGAACTGATGTACCACTGATAAAACATCCCAAAAATACGTTGCCCAAGGTTTTGCCGGCACTTTCCAAAGAAAAACCTCTCAAAGGATCCAGGAGCTTATTAAGTAACTTCATGTTTTTTTTCTAAGCTACGTAGTGAGATCTGTAAATTGAGATAAAGATGTCATCTGGATTCTACGGCAGTCTAAAAAACAAATTAAAAGAAAAAAATAAGAAAAAAGGAGAGAGTAGAGGGATGTGAGCAGTGAGTAGTTTTTCCACATACTTTACATGTACAAAGTGAGACAGAGGATAATATTTAGTTGATGTTTCTTTAGCTTGCAAGCTTATCTTCCCTAACAAGAAGTTCTGTACCGAAAAATATAAAAATCAAAAGAAAAACTAATGAGGTCCATGGAAAAAAAAAAAAAATACCAACTATCTGTCACTTCAACCTTTCTACTTGCAAGGGTCTGAAAAGCTCTTCAGCTTTCAGGCATAAGAAAAGAAAAATCCTACAGGTCTGAGATTACCCTCTGAGCAATACTCTGAAAAGGAAACACAGCTTGTGGATGGTCTACTTGTACATACACAGCCTCACACTGCAGGAACACTCCACAGGATGACATACAAAAGGCAAAGTGTAAGAAGGATGCCTTCCCATACCAGTGGGCAGGGAAAGTAACCCATGATGTGGCCATAAATACAGACACCAGTAAGTGATGCTCTGGCAGAAAGCTTCTGCTGGATTCACATGTACTCCAGCACAAAGCTCTGAGCTGTGTCCTGGCAACTCTGCTGGGCTCATAGCTTACACTGGAATGCATGAGCCAAGCTACAAATGCTCAGTAAGACAATATTAGCGAGGAAGAGGTGTATTCTGCTCTCAGTAACACATCAGCACTATGTTATGAATTAAAGGTTTGCTCTAGTGAGGTTTTGGATCACAAGGCATTCTCTGTAGAGTCATCTGCTGCAGCTGCTCAGCTCAGTTATCTAATAGGTAACCACTACTTATGAAGTACCACACAAATGTGGCATCCCTAGCCATAGCTTACAATTGGAAATGTCACACACAGTTTTGTTGCACCTGAAATAGTTATCCCACAATCACTGCTGGTTCTGAACTGGAAAAAACAAAACCTGTCTCTCTATATCATACCCCTCGAACAAGGAATACTTTGGAAACACTGCTGTCGAAATACGAGGCTCTGAACAGTCAGCCAAAGAAGCGGAAGAAGTCTCAGGAGCGGGGATGAGTTCCACCCTGACAGGTTACACGCAGAGAAACAAATTTATTTCCTCAGCTAACCTCCACTCTAAAATGAACCACAAACCCCAATGTTAACCCTCAAATTAACAATAAAGACTTTCACAGTGATTTACACACACTTCCAGCAAACCTGCTAAAGAAAGGTGTGACGATTTTTGTCCTTGCTCAATCCAATTTGGTTGGGAGCTCAGATGCAGCAGCATTAGTAAGGGTACCAAGCTCAGCGCCCACAGCCTTTCCTAAAGAACTCCATACAGCATTTCCCAGATCTTCCAGATTTTCTCCATGGTCGGTGGCATTGATACCTCATCGCCCCGCATGAAATGACAGGTCATTAAGGCAGCTTACAGCTTACTGTTAGATTTTGGGAGCAATGTACTTGTGGAGAAAACACGTTTCAAAGACGAGCACGTTCACCAGGATAGGAGCAGACAGCAGTATCTCTCAACATTTCAGAGCTCCAGATGCCATGCGAACCTTGCACATTATATTCAATGCTCAGGTAGCATTAGTTCTTAACGCACTGCAATCTTTAAACAGCATTTGCATAGGAAACTTGCAATAGAAAAAACAAGCACTATAAGAAGGTACTTATATAATTCTTTTGCTACACTTAATATATACCACCATTTAGAATGAAACTTGCTTTAATACATATTAAGGAATCACAAAGACTAACAGATCTCAAACTTAAAAGCTCTGACTATGCCCTGGGGCACGAGTCAGACTGCTCCATTAAGGCACCATTAGGATTAGAGTTGCTACTGATGTGGGTGGTGTCACTGAGGACACAAGCACCATTCTGGACATAAGATCCACAGAAGATTTGTGAAATGCCATGTCTAATCTTGTGAAAACTAAAATAAACAGAAGACACAGAGAGGGTATATTACAACAGTTTCTTTATAGTGATGATAAAGGTATTGGATTGGACAGGGTGAGCCTAATTAGAAACACTTCTCAAACCTCTGGGAAGCTGCCCACTGTGCTGAGGGAGCCAGAAGCAGGAATGAAAAACCTGGTTACATAGTTAAATTTTTTTTCCAATGTATATTTCAAACCAATTACAATATCACGTATACACGGAACTCCTATGTGCATAATATTATGCCTTTAACTATTACTCCAAGGACATCACTGGATTATGCACCTTCTGTTTTCCTTTTTTTAATTTTACAACTGGGAACACTAAAATACTAAAAGCTGAGATGAGAAACTTTCTACATTTTACCACCATTAACAGTTTCCAATGAGACTATTCTGAAAATACCTGTTTAAAGACAAAATGTGGGGGGGGAAAAATAATGCATTACACACATGGCTATCATCCATACAGTTAAAACGTTACTGCTATACAAACAAACAGCAATGCTAAAGGAAGTTTATCTTCTAAAGAAAATGTCTCTTATAGGGAAGGATCTGCATGAATGCAAGGCAGCATAAGCTGGTATTGTACGGAACTGTACTACCTCATACAGTAACAGAATCCTGCAAGAAAAATACTTTACCTCGTGTTATTCCAATAGCAAAACAAACATCACACAATTTTATCTTCTAAGTAACTAGGTGTTTAGCAGCATTATCCTTATAATTGGCAGCCTCGTACAATAACACTTTAATCTCATTATTTCAGTAATTTTGTTAGCAGCTTCTTTATTTTTAGGAAGCCTTCTGCCCATCTCCAGTAATTTATACAGCAAGTAAAAGCACAGCAAACTTCAGACTGCTCCATGACAGAACAGCTGTCACTGACTCAATAAAATCTCACCACCTCACTTGGTGACATAAAAAAGGAGGATTTTTTTTACAGTAATGACTTTGGAACTCCACGTCCCAAAATTCAGTAAGATCATGTTTTACCAGCTCTGTGGATTTTAAAAATAACGACTGCATTGTCCAACCAAAAAAAGGATGGCATCTGAAAGATACATAGTTAAGAAAGCCTTAAATTACAATTTGGAAAGTCTGCTTTGAATCCGATTAAGAAAGAACATGCACAGCTGGTCATTTAGTCATTGTGCTTCTCTGTCTCAACACTGCAATGATTTTTCTGGTGAAGTGCACAAACGAGTGTTTTCTCATGCGGATAGCTTGCTACCAGCACCGGGGCAATCTCAACAAAAAAATCCTCTGGACAAAGGCAGCAGTAACTAAGACCTGGAGGCTGAGCTGACACACTGCTCCTACAGCTCGAGTGCCAGTTTTGTGCTCAGCAGCTTATTTCCTCCTTACCTGCCAGCTTGTCTGTTCCATTTGCAGCTGCAAAACTAGCAGTCTTCCACAAGTCTAGATAAGGAGCCATGAGCTATCATCTAACCTATGGGGTTTGTTTTGGGGATACTATCCAAAGAGATTTTCAAACGTTTTCAGAAAAGAGCAGCATAGAGGCTGAAAACACATTTGAGATGGTAGCATGCACATTTACTAGTTTATAAAAGAATGGATGGATGCATTATAAAATATACGAGTGAAGTGGACACTGAACATTTGGAGAAGCGATAAGGCACACACCAGTGATGTTTTCCCAATAATGTGTTATCTAAAAGATCCCCATCCACAGAGGCAAGGCATTTCAAGACAGCCTCTGGAGGGAACTTTCTTATTCCCACCTCTCATCCTCTCTGAGTCATCCATCAATACTATTTTTAGTATTTAGATTAAAAGGTTCCTATGCAGCAGGAGTAGAAAGAGATGAAAAGCCTTGAGAATGTTGAAAAGGTACCTTCCTATTCAATGTTCTTGTCTCAACATGTGTTAGAAAGTTAACCTCAGCTACTGAGAGTTCACAGTAACATAAAGAGCTATGTAGCTCCTCAGAGTACAGGTTGCCTTCCCCATGCCCAGATGCTGGAATCCTGCCATCTAATAAACTGTTCATGAGTTTCCAGAAGTATTTTTATTTATCAGTTAAAAAAAAAAAAAATCATTGAATTTACCCATCTGAGCATGAAACACTTTCAGAGGAACACCTGAATTGATAATATTAAGAAAGGATCGCGATCCTCACAGTACTGCCTCCCAACCCACTCAGGGCCCCACAGCACACCGTGCAGGGAACAACCCAGGAAAGGGCAGCTCTGCCCATGCAGTTCTGCTGGTACCTATTCCTTTAGTCTCTGAGGGATTACACTGGACTGCTGATCCAAACATGAGTTTCAAGTAACTTTCAAGTTCCTCTTCCCAAATATAATGGTCATTCTGGAATTTACGGACCCAGTAGCGCTAACAGTTATTCAGGAAAAAGACACTACGCACCCTCTGAATAAAAACGGCGTGAACTTGGATATTAGATCTGAGCCAGAATCTCTGTCTTTGCTTGACGAAGACAAACAAAAAAAGCACGCAATGAACTTAATGCGTTTTCATTTTGCTCCTGTCACTAATGTCACTTTTGTTATAAAACATGCAGCTTAGATTTAGAGCCTTACAGATGAAACATATGGATCTCAAAGACGAAGCCAGAAGTCCACATTCAATGAAGAAACAGATGGGTACCCATCTGCTGAAATGCCTGGTGAAATGCCTCAGGTTACACAAAGGTAACTGCTCAACACGAGATGATACTTGACCATTTAAGTTCCTTATTATAAAACCACTCCTTAGAAGCATTCCAAATATGACACCAGACAATTTGTTACACGAATACTGGATATTATTACAGATCTTCCATGCAAGCAGCAATTACACTCTTTTTGACCGACACCACCATCTTCATTACAGTAGGATCTGAAATACATTTCCAGCTTTTCAAGTTAAGTTTCATAATTTATGTGGCAGATGTGCAAGGCAAACTGCACAGAAAGAGATAAGCCAAGAAAAACATCCTGATGGCCACAAATGAATTACTGCTTGAGGGAGGAAGGAACTATAAAGCTGTTTCCTGTGCCTTACAACTGCTAATCACAGAAGACTACCAAGTAAACAAGATAACCCCAAATCCACAACACAAACACCCTCTCAAAAAGGACAGTGACATAAGAGTCAAACTGAATCCTGCTAGAGCACTTGGAAGCCTTATCATTTACAGAAACAACCATAACATAGCTGAAGCCTGCTGTAGAAGTTACCAATTGCAGCTTGCTATATACTTAATGCTTTCTGTAATTGCTATGCTATTGCTGGAGTAACTTCTGCAGATGTTGGGAAATGTGAAGCAACCAATTACGTGGTAGTCTTAAAGCATACTTGTGCAAGGAACGAACACTTCCATCCCTTAATTTAAGGCTGATTTCATCTCTCCTATTATGGATTCCCTGCAGTGGTGCGTTAACACTTCTGCATTTTTCTATGAAAGCACCCCTTTGTGGTTTACATCAGCAGATACACAGCTGCTTTAAATACCATAATTTGTCAACAACTACAGAGCAGCAGTGTGTGCTATTCCTCCAATAGGTGAGGATTCTGACATGCTAATATCACCAACTGTGGTCTTGTACCACCTCTACACACAGTAACTTTTCATCTGCAGACAAGCTCTATTCCTGTATTTCTCCATTCTTCACAGAATTTTCGTTCTAAACACCCACCCCGTCACATTCTCCAGTTAGCATCTAATCTTCATCAATGAGACATCTTCACTTCAAGTGCACATTTCCACAGTAACATTTTAAAACGCTTACTAAGTGTTTTCATTTTAAGTACTACCCCATTCAAACACCTTCCTTATTAAAAAGTTAAAATTACTCAAAACACTTCCATTAACCTTACAGTGGAAATAATACCACAGTGCTTTTTAAAGTGTTCTTCGGTATTAGTATTCGGTTCAAATGTTAGTTGAAATTAGAGTAAAACTACATCCACACCATTCTTGTGACAAATGAGATTCATCTTCAGCATGAAAACCAATTTCACAAACAAGTGAAAAGAGCTGCCTTTTAGGCAACATCTGACACTCCGGTAGGAGAGTTCCTTGCTAACACAAAGACTTCTTCATTCAGACAGGCAACACATCCTTGGCAAGTTTTACAAGCTTCCTGTCTCCTTGCACTCCTCTGAGCACACACCTGGCTTATCAGATTTAAGCCTGCTTCATATGCTCTATTACCATGGATTTCCAAAGTTCAGTAGACTATACTTCAATAATAGCAGCCATAGTTAAAAAAAAAAAAAAAAAAGTGGAATGACAGAACTTGCATAAATTTGCATAACTGCAGAATTAAAGCTATTTCCATATGCAATTCATAACTGCACAGCTACAGTTATTTTTGCTCACTTACACATCCAGTCTGCTTCCTACACTTCAGATTTTTCTTCTGCAACAAGCAATCTACAACAGTTATAAAAATACTTCAAAGTCAACTGCATTTCTCTACAGAAGATCAGCCTTCTTACAGTCAGATCGGCCTTCCTCCATCAAGACACAGCAAAAAAACACAACTCATTTTCAGTCAGGTGCTGCATCTTTCTTTTCATAGGAACATGACTTGTGAAAATGTTTCACAAAGTAGTACAAAGAGCAAGAGAAATGTTTATGATTGATTTTCCTTGAGTCAGTGCTCCTTACGTGAGTAAAAGAGCAGTATAAAAAAGTAAACACCAATAAACATGGCTAGATTCAATTACAACACGAAACTAAAAAGCTACTGTTTGCTGAGAAAGAATAAAACAGACTTCAGCCTAATTTACACCTTCCAACCCATGGTGTTTTCCTGTACTTGCATTCAGACAACTTCAAAAGAAACTCTCCCTGAAAATTAAGAGCTCCTTTCAGGTGTTTGTAACACACTGCATAAGACTCCTCCTGAGCACCATATCTAATGCTACTGCCCTCTTTGTAAGCACAAAGCATTAAGATAACATTTCCAAGCCTACAGCTCAGTTGTTTTAGTATGCACAAAAATCCTCGGCAGACACAGAGCCTCCCAGCCAGTGAGCTTTAATGACGGTTGCATAAAAATATTACTGTTGTGAGGGCAGCCCCAAGAGCAGCCAGGTCTTACTCAGAACTAAAAGAGGGCAGAAGTTCAACAATAAGCAAGTTGTAGATGCATTCAAGAGGGGACGGTCAACTCAAACTGTGTAACTTCAATGTGTTTGTACCTCAGACTTCTTGACCCTAACAAACTTGAGAGTGATCTTTGGATGGAAGAGGAGGATGGGGAATAAAATAAGTAAAAGCTATATCAGTAACTTCTTACGACATTTTGGTAGTGGAACGTCATAATTAGAGTAATCACATAAGATAAGTAATCACTGCACAACTGTGTCTCCTACTTCCAAAAAACTTCTAACTTTCAGTGTATCCAGACAGTTGCACCAGTATTGCTTTAATACACTCCCCCAAAGGTACACCTTCTCTGATAAGCCCCCCTTAACACTACTGCTTGTGCAGTCCCGAGGTCTCTGTAACTGCTGATTCACTACTTACACAGAATGTGTTCCCCCAGGAAAGATTCACAGTAGGGCTTTCTGACACTACAAAGAACACACAACAGTTGTTAGCTTACAGTTTGCAAACTGGCCAAGGGAAACTTGCAGCTACACACACTTGAGGTATATTAGCTGAATCATTACACTTAAAACCATTTTTACTCTGGAAAGCAGTGAATAGTGCCTGGTAGTTATTCACCTACAAATGGTGCACAACTATTTGGTATTGCCATTCACACCAACTTATGAACAATTCAAGACTTTTTAGTTCAAAGAATTAAGTCTGATTCGAATACACCAATTGGCAGAATACTTGGTGTGGACAGAGCAATACATACTCAATAATACACACTTCAGTAGTGTCAAAACCCAACCCTCCTCGATGGGACCATGCTTAATGATCCTTGCAGTTTCAGCTATCCCCTTCATTGCAGGCTGTGCACCATTAAAAGCTTGCTCTAATTCCAAGCATGACTCTAAACACAAGCTAGCTGTTCCACTAGGGAGTGATGATTAAAATTTAAACAACGACATTGAAGCTTTTATCGCAGACTGATCATTCACTGCTACTTTATAATCACTCTGGCACTACAACACCACGTGCACTCCTGGACTTCACAACATGAACCTTCATCTGCAAGCATTTTGAGTGGGATAAACCTGACTCCTAATAACTCCTCCAAACCAACAGTGAGCACCTGTTAAAAGCTTTTCTCAGAGCAGGCCCAAATTAGGCTTGCAGCTCCCTTCTTCCTTCAGCTACAGAGCTGACAGAGTACAGCTTTGCACTTGATCTGCAACATAGTTAGCTATCAGTCATACTACCTATGAAAGCCTGAGAAATGCATCTCAGAATCTGGATGTGTTCTTTAAGCAGCAGGTGAAGCAACCAAACAAAACACCTGCAACTGCTGTTTTAGTATAGCTTAGTGTCCTAGAAAAAGAAGCTGCACATGCACTTTTTGGAGTGGGAGAAGAGAAGCAGGTGGCAATAGTTTACACAAAGTTATCCAATTACAGGGTCATTATTCACATGTCTTTCAGAGGAACTTGCTATGCAGGAGATATTCTGTAACAGAGAGACAACTGAAACCAACATCTTCGGTTTTTTTTAAGATTAATCACATTCTAATTTACTGATCTTATTTCTAAACAGTCTAGAATTAATTTCACAGTTGTTGAGAGGTTTTTTTCTGAACATCAGCATCTCCATTTCAGTCTTTTTTTTTTTTTTTTTTTAATGAAAATGAAATAAAACCAAAAACTGAATGCCAATGTCACTACAGAAAAGTTGATCAGTTTCTCTTCCCAAAACTGGGTTCTTACAGCCTACTGCTTACTCACTGCTTCATGCTGAAAGCAAGAATTTCTCCATGGAGCCCTGCAGTAACTGCTACACTCAACAGCTCTAATGCATTTGCAGCGTTTCTTATCCAATACTGAAATCCAATCCACAACAGACCATCACATTTATCAGACAATTTAAGGGTGATGTCATCCTTAAGTACAATCCAGACATATTCCATGCAGCCTTAGAACTTTTTTCTTGACTCCATTACACAGAACCATAAACAGGAATGTAATCAAAGCCACCGAAACTCGTGTTTCAGACTCTCCAAGACTATCTCCCTTTTGCTAGGAAAGGAAGTTACAAACCAAATCCTTCTGCTGCAGGTCACCTTGTTAACACTTAAAAATAAGAAACTCAACATCTTAAAAATTAAAGTGGAAATAAAGACCTCAGGCTCCCAGAAAGTACTTTCTACTTTTTAACATAAGCAGAGCTGAATGCAAGTACAGGCCTGTTCAGCATCCTAATTCCTGAGAGTGTAAAACAGTACAGCAAGCATGCAGTGATAACTGCACAGAATGCACTGTTGGGCTCTACCAGTTTAAAGCTAGGGGCACAGAAATCATAGAGCTCTTCTCCTATGCTTTTACCTTTCTCTAGTCCTCCTTCAGCATCCGACAGTCCCAAAGACTTCTTCCTTCCAATGTGCTTTGAAGCAGGACATACACCTTCTGCAAACTGTTATTCAAACCTGTTCACAAACCTTACTTATGTTTTACGTGGTAATGATCATCTGATTTTCTTCCTTTCCTTGATCCTTCCCTTTAACAGTATTATTTCTTTTTCAGCGTCTTTGAGAAGCGATAATCATTTTGCTTTGAATCCCAATAAATTATTTTATCATCTCCATATCATCCACAAGGATTCCATTTTGGGGAAAAAAAAAAGCATAGGAAGTTTGTGTGCAACAGAAGAATATGACTTAACTTTAAACTACTTTAATTATTACAGCTTGGTTCTCAAAGGAACATCCTGAGCCACAGCCAATGCACACCTCAGAATCAAGTCAAATTTCACTACTTCTGTCTTCCTGACTAGCTGGTTGATTAAACTAAATCACCAATCATCTAAATACGCATAATTCCCAGTATAACACATGCTCTAACACGTATCCAACCTACATATCACTCATTGCTATCGCAACTCCTGCCCACATTGCCTCTCCAACACCCACATTTGGTGGGAGAACATAAAGCAATACAGCCCTCTTCCTATTCTTGCTCTGACCTCACCCTTTCAGCCCTGAGGTCCAGTTTCAGAGGTAACTGGATTGGTTGACACAGTTTGATAACATGGTCTGAAAAAGCTTCCCTCAGCACGGTGCTCATTCATTCAGCCCTTCTTGTGTTATTTGGTGCTCCACCTACAGCATAGCCTTGCTATCCACCCAGTTTTAAAATGGGACACTGGCAAGAGACTTACCCAAAAACTTCCGGAAGAAAAAGAGTCAAGGTTCACCACTGTATGCATCTCTCTTGTAATGAGTTCAGAAGACTGAAACCATTCATATCACACGTACATCTCTTACCACAGACCCATAAAGAAATATTTTTCTCTTCATCAGTTTGATGTTCTTGTAAGCCCGCTGGCATCTCCTGTTGTTTTTAGTGTAATAAGAAAGTTTCGCTGACATCTGGTTCAAGCAATCAGCAGCTGCCCCAGTATTCCTGCTCCATCCAGTATTCAGCCACCCTCACACTAAAAAAGTGTTTTCTCATGTATAGGAATTGAATATGCATGTTAGTCTGCGCTCACTCTCTCTTATTCTGATAGGTTTTACTCTCAGCTGCACCAGAATTATTACTGCAAGGAAAAAAAAAAATGCACCAGGAAAGCAAGCATCAACGCTTCAAAAACACACTGGTAAAAAATAAATACATTTGCAAAAAGCTTAGATTTAAATGACGCCCCTACAAATGGCAGAACAACTCGGATTAGCTTTCAGTTTACTATACTGCAGTCACTTGTTAAAAATCTCCTACTTTCCTGCTTCAGATCCTAAATAGATTAAATTAGCTTAGCACCTATTTTCATTTGCCATTCAGTTTCCCAGGAAGGCAGGTAACAACCCAGAAATCCTTATGTTATTGTATTAAGCATCAGGACAAAGTAACTTGACTGATAAGGGAAAAGGTGATTAATAATTAACGGCTGATTGCCCTTCTACAGCTATTCACAGCAGAATATCCAAAATGAAATGGGCACAAGCAATAAGACACCATTCAGAGTAAGTGAAGTATTAAGATATATAGATAGATACAAATAGATATAGATTAAGATACATAGATAGATATCAGAATTACACTATTAACATTTATTGTATTTTTCAAACTGCTATCTCCCATTACATAAAAAGGGTAGCTTGGCAAACTGAGATCCCACAAGTTCACCAGCAGGCATTTTTAGTCAAACCAAGCGTTCTCTTTTTGGAATGAGTCTCACAGATTACATACAAATTAACTTTCAAAATGCCAAGCCATGTTTATTTGGGGAGGATAACGATGCTTCCTCTCCTTTCATAGGTATCATTTGTTAAACTGGTTCCTCCAGGAGATCAAGTAACTCTTATGTCCTAAAAAGGTAACATGAGCTGTTCCACATGCCTTGGAGCCCCAGTTTTCAGTTCCTGTCCACATATAAGTGATAATTTCAAATTAAACAAAGTACTTAGAACAAACCAATTTCACTGTGGTTCAACTGAGGAGCAATTCATTCAAATCACTAACAGTAAGATTACCAGAATTTTATGATCTCATGTAAGCAGTTACAAAAGTAGATTACAGTTGGTAATTAACAAAAAACCCGACACTGGCAGTTTAAAGGCTAGGAGAATCTACTTTCTAATTAGTAGTCTATTAGCACTAAGTTTTCAAGCTGTCCCAAGGAACACAAACATCCATTTGGCAAAAAGAGACTGCTGTGATAACTCACTTATACAGTAAATACCTTCGAAGAGAGGGATTCTCTCCACCTCTCTTTAAAGGAAGGAATAGCTAAAATAACTAAGTAATCACCAAAGGAGGAATAATTAAAGTGACAGCAATCACCATGGTACCAGCGCTATTCACAAATATATACGTTAACAAGAATTTATTTTTCAGAAGCAAGCATCTATCTAGAACAACTCCAGTGAAATCAAATATCATCACCAAGTCTTTTCACATTCAGAAAGGCTCTACAGAAATCTTCAAGTGAATAGTGCCACTGAGCACTAAGTCCCTCCCAAGAATCACAAAGGGATGCAGTTCTACACTAAACAAAGTTTTGTCTAAAGGGAATACTGAATAGGTTGTATATATAGAGACTGCTTCTATACCACATGAGGAATTGGTGACCAACCAACAAGAAAAACAGTTATTGTTATGAGTCAGGACCAAGCAAGCAAAAACCATGCTCCCTAATTCCCACTGGGTCTCATTAGTATTAGAATAGATTCAGAAAATGCAGGTCCATCTCATTACACAAGCTGAATACAACTAATATTTCTAATTGTATCCCAAACGTATCAGGTAATATCTATTAGGCGTGCAGTCAGTATTTAAACATTTAGGATAGGACATTATCTGGACGAAGGGAGGGAAGAGTATACAACATCAGCATGGTAGTTATCTTAAAACTCAAAAATACACACTAAAGGTGCTGCTTTTGTCACACTTGTCTGATTTTAAATGGCAAATCAAACATATCCAAAAGATGCAATCTATTTTAAATAACAAAGAATACCTCTCTTACCACTCCGTAATAACTGAAATACATGCCACCAGTACTTCTAATATAATTAGCTACACTTCTAACTTGAAAAGAAAGCATCTTTCTCACATGAAGATCTGCATAGCTGTCACATCCCAAGAGCACTTCCAGCTGGAATCGTTCAAAATAGGACCACACAAGACAGCTGTCTATTTCAATTTACATCCTCTCTTACTAATCTGGGACCTGAGAGCAAAACCCAGCCTGATAATTCACATCCCCCTGCACAACAGTGACACAAACACGGGAAGGTTAGGCCAGGAGCCTGAAGTAGTGATATCCAAAAAAGAGCAGCAACCTTAATAAATCTCAACCAAGAACTTAAATTTGTCTTCTTTTAGAGAAGCTTTGCAAGCAACAAACCACTAACAGTGCAGTTTCCAAAATGAGTTAAGTGCATTATCATAAAAAAGTCCCACCCTGTCTTCATGTCCTTTCCCCTATCAACACAAGGGCTTACAGTGCCATAAGCAGCTGCTTTTGCAGCACTCTGCCAAATTGAGTGTTAACCACAAAAGGCGGTGGTTGGTTTCTGTTTGTTTTTAAGCCATATCAGCATGCTAGCACAAGCAGATACTGAGCTAACAGAGGCAGCATTAAGGAATGCACAGACTACAAATGGCCAGGTACAAGAGTGGGGCGTTCTCCTTCAGTAGAAGTATCACCAAGAGCTCTTCAAACTGCCTGTGAAATTGCATCCTAACAGCACAGCTCAAGTACTTAAACTTGTACTCATCCCCCCCCTTTGTCCTCAGTCACTCTTACCAAAATTCCTTCCTTTATGCCAGCATGAACATTTGTGCAACCACAGAACTAACTATACCAGGGAACTGATCAAGTGGGGAATTAAATTGGCAAAAACAACTGGTTAGCCTGACAGATACTCTCTGATCAAGCAGAAAGTACGCTAGTGCCAGCAGCCTGTGGCAGACAGAAGGCTGTGAAACCTCAGCCCACATTTACTCTGACAGTGAAACTACAACCTAAGATTTCCGCGGCTTCGACTCTGTTCCCATGAACTGCTGCGGTGCTGATAGCGTGAGATTTCAGGGCAATGACAGGAGGAGATTCAATCACATTTCCACATTTTTGTGCTCTAAACTACCAACCTACAAAGTGATGCTTCACTCATGTTTCAACATCTCATCTGCATTTTCAATATGCTTTAAAAGTAATTACACCCTGATTAAGAAATATACAAATAATAAAAATATTAGAACAGAACTGAGCTGAGGACCTTGATCTATTTGACTTGGTGGCAGTGATGTAGGTCAGACTAGCTTTGACTAGTTTCATTTACTTACCAAGAAAACAGAGGCCTAGTTTTAGTTCTGGCAAGGCAATGCTATCTTTTAAAACTACTTCAAGTAGATGCAAGTTCTTGAACACATGCACACACACATCATTTTGATTCCCTGAAAATACATAAGGCCATCACCTTCGCTAGTACAGAACACACTGTTGCTGCCTTCCGTGGTGCACAGAAGGGTAACAATACATTTGAATGAGCACTAACAAAAGCAACACTTCAAGGAATATGTTGATGAAACGCACACTCGGTTGTAATTATCTTACACCAACTCTTAATATAAACTACAGCTTGTAGTATTTGCTTACTTTTGATTACTCCACTAACTGAATATTCAAACAGGAGAATGACATATCTATGTACATGAGATAACAGCATGATACTTTCAGAGATGCTTATCACTAACACTGAATTACACGCCCCAAAGACTACAACTATTTTTATTGCTGAATTAAAAAAATCATGATAATGCTTTTTATAAGTTTTTAAAGGAAGAAGGAAAGCCCTAGGAACCAAGTGCCATGACAACAGCTTGGCAGGCATGGCCACACTGCTGCAGAGCGAGATAATGTGAAAACACAGCTTTCCTCTGCATTCTCAAGACTACTCTCTCACACTCATCTTCTGCTAACCGGGCAGAGGACAAGTCCTTGTAGGACTGGAGATAATAATCATCACCTTGCTTGTAATAATGACACTAAATGCTGTTCTTAAAGCAGTTATCAGCAGGACATCTCTTAAGCAGCAATAGGAGGATAACTCATGCAGCGAGGGTTAACCGCCCCTTACAAAAAACAATGAAAATGCTCATTGCTCTGAAGATCTTGCTTATGCAAACCAAAATAAATCTTAAATATAGAGAAAATTAAATGATCCTGGAACCAGAGCAAGGGAGTTTACAGGAAGGTCAGATACCAATGGACTAGCGTTAGACAGTTATTTACCCTTTCACTGGATATATCAGATGACAGATCATTTACCATCATACTGGCTACTACTAAACCAGCAAAGAACCACTTCTTTACAGAAAAGCTCAATAGTCTAGATGGATGAATCCATGTACCACAAGAAAATGACCAGTAAACAAGAACAATTACAGTCACACTGAAAAATAAAGTAGTTAGGCAAGAAGATTTAAACCCTCCCCAGCTTAGTAACAAGTAGGATCCTACTTGTATTTCAGTCAAACTTGAGCATACTATAAGCAATAAGCAGCTGACAGTTAACTGTGAGACTGTAATTATAGTGTAAGTTACTGATATGTATTTACCATATTAGTAAGTATAATGCATACATTATATGAGCTAGCAGGCAACAATAAAAGACCGGGAGTCAGCAAATCTAGAGCTGTAACCATTATCAACCCACTGCAAGTTAGTTTGACACAACCATCCTTGCAGCTTTCCTTATTTGTGAAGTACGATTAATCCAAAAACCTCTACTCCTCAGCTGAAGCACGATGTCTAATTTGCATGTACTGCTTTAGGCTACAAGAGCTAGAAACTGCAATGAATATCGAAGCAATCATTCACCCTATTTTACCAAGATTTCACCATTCTCCTTACAGCTTGTACAATTCAAAGCACTAAGGAAAACATGCTGTTCATTAACTAGAAGTTCTCTCCTAGCCAGCTGTACTGGAGCTGATGACAGTAGCTCCTCCAGCTCTTCCCTTTCCACTTACAACCATTCAAGGAGGAAGGGTTTCTTATGTAAAATCAGAATGAATTACGGAGGACCCTAATGCCTAACTCCACAAACAAATTCTCAGGCGTTTCAATGCTTTGACCATTTAGCATTTGTGCAAACATTACAATCAGTTCTAAAAGTTCTAAGCAAGACAGTTTGCTCTCCATTTAAAAATATGATTATACTTGGGCAATTTGTCAAGCTTGCAAAATGTATGAAAGCACAGCTTTGTAACACTTCCACTCCACAACATGAGGGAGTGCCAACACATTCCTGCTCAGTCATAACAAGGTGTGGCTAAGAGAAGTACCAGCAAAGCAGTTAGGACCCGGCTATGGGGACAAACAACTGAACTAGAAGAGGAAGATGGAAAGGAAAAATAAAAATCAGGAGGATGGCAGCTGTTCGTAATGCTGACAAGAAATTCACCATTTCACCATTCTCTTCCATATACATTCAAGTAGTTCAAAAACTCAGTGACAACATTCTCACCCACCTTAAACTCAAGAGAGCATTTGGATTATGCAGACCTAACCTCTTAATCCTGTTACTATTTAGACGGTTTCTCACCTTCCCATGTGTGGAAGGTGCTTAAAATGAGCTCTCACATTCTAAGGTCACATGTTTAACAGATCGCAAAGGCTAAGAAAGGTAATAAGTTTCCAATAGAGTTGCTAAAAAATCATCACATCTTAACACAAACAACAATCTAAACCCACTGTGACCTACATGTTTGGGACAGAAACCAGCTGGCAAAAACATAAAGTTACAATCACACCTTGTACTCATAGAGGAATTACTTTTATGAGACAACCAACTATCTTAGCTAACTGTATATGCTTTAACGCTGTCCTCTGCCTTAAGTAAAAGGATTTCGTGCTACATTAGCAGAGTACAGTGACCTTTCGGGAGAATAAGAATCAGGAGATCCTATTATAGGAAAAGGGAATTTAAAAAGCTAAAGAAAGATATGATGGCCAATTTTTCACCTGGCTACGAGACCAAGCTAATCTTCCGGCTCCAGCCTACTTAAAAATCACTTTGAAAAGGCTTCTGAATATTCCTTGTTTTCTTTTGAAAACGCCACGGAGTTTTCTCTGTAAAACTCCCCTACAAATTTTACAAGGAATGCAAAGCACAAAACATACTTGTCTAACAAGATTAAAAAAAGGAAGTGACCAAGTTGCATAATACTCTGGATTTCAATATCCAGGACTCCAGAAGAAGAATTGCAACTCCTTTTGCCCATGCAGCTGTTTACAGACAGTACAGAGACACTTGGTTGGGCCTTCGCTGGTTTGATTTTCAAAATACTGATGCATTTACACCAAGAGAAATTGGACAACTCAAGTGTAATCTGCTTCTACACAGTCAGCTTGCAGATCCTAAGCCTCATGCAGCTTACAAGCAGTTCCTATGTAATGTTTACATCCAAGCTGCATCACAACCACAGAGTTATTTCAGAGCAGGAGCGGAGTAATGTGAACTCGCTGCTAAAGAGCTGCAGAACATCCAGGACTGCTGTTATCATTCAGAGACAAAGCTGCAAAACCCATAATGCAACAGAGCCCTGGCACAGCAGGTGACCAGCATACTTCTCAGCTGCAGAACGTTCTTAGAGCTCACACTCCCACCAGCTATGTAAAGTATGTATGCTTCTGCACTCTGTCATATTAAGATCTTGGTATGCAGCTCATGAAGTCAGAAAAATCGACTGCCTTTTGCACATAGTGCTTGGCCTGTGATGGCTGCATATTTCTTCTGCAAACGTAACCTAAGTCAACGACAACACGGAATTCAACAAAAAGCCTATCACATTACTTCAGCAGTGACTCAGAAGTGCCAGCTCACTCGCTAATTTTACATCAAGCACCACCCTGGACTTCTACCGAGCCACCAGAAACGTGTCATTTGAACCAAGTTTACAGTTGCAAAGGGAACAAGCTGATCATGGAGGGCTGCATTTGTACAGATTAACTTTCCAATTCAGTTCTGACCTACTCGAAAAAAAAGAACCCATACAAGTGAATGTTTCAAAAAAGTGAAAAGCTGCCTTCTAAAGTTAACTTATTCACATAATACAGAAACAGAACCTATTCCATCAGGAAAAAAAAGCATTTAGATTTACACCTTCTAAACTGCAAGCTCACCAGAAACTCAGTCTTATCCAACACATCTGAATAGTTCCTGCACTCACTGCTGCATGCAGTACCTGGCAAGAAACTAGAGAGCAGAAAGCGTTTGGCATTAAATCAGAAACTGCAAGAATAAAACTTAGGACAAGAAAATTTTACTAGGCACAGAGAGTATTATTAGTGACACAGTTTAAGACACAAATGTCTTCAAAAACCCCAAACAGAAATGAGTTATTACTGTTTGATCATAACTGAATGAGGTACACAAAACTAAAGGTGTGGAGTTAAATTAAAAACTAAGAACAGCAACATTAACAAATGGGAACAAAACACAAAGCATTTTGTCACATCACAGGCCAATTTGTATTTAATAGCTTATGTACCATTTTAGGCTGACAAAATTAATGAATTTTATCCAATGAATCATACTTTTTTAAAGAAACAGAGATTCAAGTCCAGTACAGTCCTGACACAGGATCAGCAGTTATTTATGAGGCAGATAACATCCCTTAGTCTCCTTCGTAGCTAATTTTCTAAGTTGTGGCCTTAAGACAGAAGACATTATGGAAAATCTGCACCACACACAATGAGACTATTGATTCTGACGTCTCTAAATACCGTTCACTCTCCAGGCACTGCACTTCACCCCCTCTCTTTCTAAACACACAATCTTCTTTATTTGGACAATGTTATTCCCTGAAATTGAGGTCTACTCAACAAACATTTTGATAATTTGAAATATTCACTTCTTGCACTTAGTTTGGAAATCCAGCGTGTTTTCCAGCAAAGACTGTGATGCACTGTTAGGCTCAATAACTTACAAAATACTCTTAAAAGTAAGCATTTCTAATATAGTGACAGTGTTACAATGCTACTACTAGACAAACTGAGGTACATATGCCAAACTCAATGTTCCCTGAAGCATTATTTTCAGTCCTAGAACTTAAGATGGGTCTCTATGGGTAACTCCATATAACACAAGACAGTTAAGAACTGTTTAGATGATTTTTAAAGCTCAAAAAAGAACCTTGATTTTGAAAGATTTGCTGTTTGACCTGTAAGCCTAAACACAGATATTAGAACACACAGACTCATCCCGTATGTAATCATTAACAGAACTTCAGCAAACTACTCCTACAATTCATGGAAAAGCACTCCTAGTTTCCCCCTAAAGACATATTATTTAAGGAGGCAAAATGTGATCTTCATCACGCTCTCCCACTACAACGCTTTATTCTTCCTTGTGGAAAAGAAGAGCGACTGCAAAACACAGCGATAACGTCACAGCAACATCACAAGCACAGTAACCACAAGGAAGTAAACTTGCAAATATCTGAATTACTAAAAAATGTAAGGGCTGGGATAGCGCATTTCACTCCTCTACCACACTCCACCTCCCAAAAGGCCAGGAGTGGTGGTGAGTCAATGGCAACTGCAGCAGGGCCCGGGCCTCAGCAAGGAGGAAAAGGACTGAGCGAACGTGGCAGCTTTGGAAGCACTCCGGTGGTTCCCTGCCATACAGGTGGTTCCTCACACCCCTCCCTCCTCCTGCAGTGACATGTCCGATCCTTCCCCGTGCCCAGTGCAGCACACACACATATTGAGGGCTCACAGATCGAAAGAGGCACGCAGCCCCGAGACCTTAGCAAATAAGGGGGACACCCAAAGGGGAAACACAGCTCGCCGGGAGCGTGAAAGGCCCCTAGGAGCCCAGCAGGGCGGGGAAGGCAGCCTGCCATAATGGGGAGGCCACAGGCTGCCTGGAAGTCGCCACTGCCCAGCAGTAGGGCCAGGCCTCACAAGGAGGCAGGCAGGAGGCACAGGGCCCGCACCGGGAGCAGGGAAAGAGACCAGCGACGGCAGGGGTCGGCCGGGCACAGAATGGGCGTGAGGCAGCCACCTCAGCAGGGGGAGGGGCAGCGGCCATGTTGCGAGGGGAGGCCGGGGGTGGAGAGCGGGCTCGGCTGCGGGGACGCGACCGAGCCACCCCAGCCCCCCGCCCCACCCGCACGGCCCCCGCCGTACTCACGCCTTGTCCACCAGCTCCCGCACTTTCCACATGTTAAGCATGGCGCCGGTCGTCCGGAGACCTCCTCGGTCTCGCCGCCCTCTGCCGCCGGCCCCAGGAGGCTCCGCACGCCGCGCTCCGGGCAGCCGCCGCCGCGCCACCGAGCCAGGCCCGCTTCGGGCAGCCGCCGCCTCCGCCAACCGAGGGACGCGGCACCGCTCCCGGAAATGGAGGGTCCCGGAGCGCACTGCGTGCTGGGAGATGTAGTCTGTCTGTTCGCGGGGCGGGCTGAGGAGGCCGAGCTGCTCCGCGAAGCTTGCTGGGAACCGCGCGCCGTGTGGGAGCGGAGCGGAGCCGAGCCGAGCCTCTGCGCGCAAGGGCTTCCGGGGGTCGTAGTGCGGCGACTCTTGCCTCAGGAGTGTGGCGGTGTCACTTCACCTCGCATTACCTCACGTCACCTCCCTTCCCCTTGCCAGTCCCCGGGGCCCCAAGAAGCACAGTAATACACTGCGGTGGAACCGAGGTTTTGTGCCCTCTTTGGCTTGGGGAGCCTCAGCGCAGCCCTGCCCCGTCCTCACACTGCCGCAGCACCGAACCTGTGGGTAGCGCTCGCCTTACTGCCCAGTGAGGCACAAGGGTAGGAAAGGTCTGTACAAATTGCTGTTAAACCTCAAAACACAAGCGTAAAAGTCATGCCTGACTGGGCATAAGGAGCTCATTACAAAGTAACATTCTGTCTTCTCAACTGTTTCTTTACCAGTCACTGCCGTCCTGGAGTTTTAGGTGAATTTGCTGGGTTCCTCCTCAAGGCCTGCAAGAGGATTTCCAGAAGAGGAACAACACAGGCGAGCAGACAGAAGGGTGAGGCATGTGCACTGGCTGAAGCAGCACAGCCCATCTGCCCAGGAACCTGGGATGCTCTGATCCAGCAAGACCAGGAACTGACAGAAACCATGGGAGAATCTTGTACATTAAAGCTTCCTTAGGCATATTAACTGATGTAACATAGTGCCCTGGTTTCACCTGGGACAGAGTTTTCACCAAGCACTGAAGACCATCTTTAAATACTGCCTATGTGGGGCAGTGAACAGGCATTGCAGCTCCTTGGATGAAATTAAGGGAGTGAAGTCAGTTAAGCGACATTGTGACCAGTATTCTGAGATGATTCCTTTACATACATTCACTTGCATTCTCTATCAACTTGTTTTCAATGTGAGTTTTGAATGAACACGCATGAGGGAGGATTTTCTTCTCAAGAGAAGTGAAAATTTGTTGGCTACTTCTGTTGGCAAGTCACAGGACAAAGCAGAGTGCCTGGGTATCATGGTTAGTCCGTAATTTATTCTTGATATCTATTTCTTCTTTGTGTGTTTTGTCTAACTACAGTATTTATTTGTAAATTTTATCTAAGAGCAGCATGTAATTGTAAACATTTGCCTTCTAGTTTAACTGGTTAAAGTGACCAGAAAAAAGCATGAGAAAGATGGATTGCAGCTTACAGGTCAAGTAATAGTTGCCTCTTTTCATAGTTGGTAGCTGTTTGAATTGATCAGGAAAGCTGAACAGCTGATCACCTGCCCATTTTCTGACATCCCTCTTATATCTTTTTACATAAGTACTTTCACACCTTCTGTCTTCTGAACATATCTTATATATGTTATCTTATATATACATATATATATAGTGTGTGTATATATATACATATATATATATAAAGTATCTTATATATCTTTCTCATTTTCAGTTTTCTGTGATTTGGTGGCTTGGTTCTGGAGTACTGATCTTACAGCTTTTGTTTAGGAGTCCTGGAAGGACTTTGCTTCTATAAAATTTACCTGGTTGCTTTTTGAATCTTTTTTCCTTTTTGAATTGAACTACTGTGTGTTGTGCTGAAAAACACTTCTTTTTGGGTGTTTGAAATTGTCTGCTTTAAGATATTACTAGCACAAATGTCATGGGAAATAGTGTATAATAATTTCCTGTTACTCCTTTCCTTCTAAGCTCCAAATTTTGAGATCTTTGGATTTCTTACCACACCATTTTTTTTTTTTACTATGCCAAAGACTTTGCAGTCTACATATTTTCTCGTTGTTCAGAAATTGTGCCATAGCTTTTCAATTCTGCTCAATCTTTTCTGAAACAGAGGAAGAGGAACCAGCACTGTATATAGTATTGAACATGCTAAACGGCCAAGTTTTGTTTTATGTCTTTTTTTTTCTTGTTTCATTTTATAACAATTCTAAACACAGACTGCTTTCCTGGGCACTGCTGAACACTGAGCTGATACAGTAATCTGCAGCACATCCATCATTTGTCCATGGATGTTGTCTATCTGAACACAGCACCAGTTTTGCTGTCCCCACTATTGTGCTCTCTTCCATCACAGACTGGGAGGGGACATATCCTTGATTTCATATTGTAACACCAGGAAAAGCAAGCTGGGTGAGGACTCTTCTTCTTTGTTATCTGCCCTTCATTGTTTCTATAAGTAAAGTAAGGATGTTGATCTTCAGGATTATGAATTTATAATCTCAGTTTAAAGAAGAAATAAAGTATTACTACTGGAGTTTGCAAAAGCACAATGTTTCTGATTTTCTAGTAACTTTGTTCTTTTTAAATTTGGCTTCATTCCACGTTGGATCAAAACAAAATTTCTAAGTGCATTTCTGATGAACTGCAAATTCTCAGGTTCTGCAGTGGTGCAATGAAATTGATGTTATTTTCAGCACAGTGTTTTCCTTGAGCAGATATCAGGAGCTCGCAGAGTTCTAAGTGAACAGACATGCTGACTTACTATGGACTGCAAGAGGCAGTTATCAGGTCCAGACTCTAGCCACACCTGAAGGTGCACGTCCCCAAATCATATCACCCCTTCTTCCCTTTTTTCCCATCAGAACTGACATTTGGACTGAAACAGTTAAGAGTCAGTAAACCATCAGGATATGGTATATTTGTGTGTTTGTGCTTTATAAATCTTTGTTTTCATGAGAAAAAAAAAATTACAACTGCTCTAATTGTACACTTCAGGGAGAAAAAAAGTGTTTTAGTTGCAGATAGGAGAATAACAGTACATGCAGAAGAAAGAGAGATGAAGCTAGAATTTAAAAGCAGTTAAGATGAAGGTGCAGATCTTTTAAGCATTACAAGCTATGTCTGGATGCAGTAATGGGGCAAGGAGAGATGACTGCCATTTATTGTCAATTTTAGGGTATAGTAAAAAGCAGGTCTTTATGTAAGATTGAATGCAACATGACTGACAGTAATTTTGCCATCCCCATTCTGTCAGCTGCTGACAAAGTGCATGAGCATATGTATAATTTCTGAATGATGTGAAGATACTTTCTGGTGCATAAGTAGTTCCTTTAAAAGAAAGATCTGATTGGTATAGATAGAGGGTAATGCAGTTTCAAAGCAATGCAATATTCAGTATAACAGGTAGTACTTGTAACATATATCATGTGGAGGAAACGTACTTTATTATAATTTGAGCCATCAATTACAGGAGAAGCAGTTAAAGAAATTGAAATAATTTGAACACCGCAATAGAAGTTTGCACCTGGCTATTCCAAAAGTTAATATCCCAGGCGCTGGTGCTTATGGGGGACTTCAATTATCCAGATATTTGCTGGATGAGCAATGTGGCCAGGCACGTGCAGTCCAGATGGTTCTTGCAATGTGTTGAAGACAACTTTCTGATGCAGTTGGTGGAGAAACCGACGAGGGGAGGGATGTTACTGGACCTTATTCTCACTAACAAGGAAGGACTTGTTAAGGAAGTAAAGGCTGGGGGCAGCTTGGGTTGTAGTGACCACGAGATGGTGGAGTTCAAGATCCTGAGTGGAAGGAGCAAAGCAAAAAGTAGGATTGCTACACTGGACTTTAGGAGAGACAACTTTGATCTCTTCCAGGACTTACTTGGAGTTATCCCATGGGCTAGGGTGTTAGAAGGTAAGGGGGCCTGTGAGAGCTGGTAAGCATTTAAACAGCTCTTCTTCCAAGCTCAGGATTGGTGCATCCCTGTGAGCAAGAAATCAGGGAAGGGTGGCAGGACACCTGCGTGGATGAGCAAGGAGCTCATGTACAGACTCAAAGGGAAGAAGAAGGTCCATGAAATGTGGAAAAAGGGTCTGACCGCTTGGGAAGAATATAGAAACATTGTCAGGGCCTGCAGGGATGCAACGAGGAAGGCTAAAGCCCACCTGGAATTGAATCTGGCAAAAATGATAAAGGATAATAAAAAAGGCTTTTTTAAGTATGTTAACAGTAAAAGGAAGACTAGGGAGAATGTGGGTCCCCTACTAAGTGAGGGAGGTGTTCTGGTAACAGGGGATGCTGAGAAGGCGGAGATACTGAATGCCTTCTTTGCTTCTGTCTTCAGTGGAAAAGCTCTCCCTCAGGAATCCCAGACCCTGGAGGTTAGTGAGAGGGTCTGGGGAATGGAAGACTTCCCTTTAGTCAGGGAAGAGGTGGTCCGTGAGCACCTAGGCAACACCAATGTTCATAAATCCATGGGACCCAATGGGGTGCATCCATGGGTGCTGAAGGAGCTGGCAGAGGAGATTGCTGAACCTCTCTCTATCATCTTTGAGAGGTCCTGGAGAATGGGGGAGGTGCCTGAAGACTGGAGGATAGCCAGTGCCACTCCGGTCTTCAAAAAGTGCAAGAAGGAAGATCCGGGTAATACAGGCCAGTCAGCCTCATCTCTGTCCCTGGAAAGGTGATGGAACAGCTTGTGCTGGATGCCATCTCCAGACAATTGAAAGAAAAAAAAAGGAGGTTATCAGGAGTAGTCAGCATGGTTTCACAAAGGGGAGGTCATGCTTGACCAACCTGGTAGCCTTCTATGATGTTGTCACTGGCTGGGTGGATGGGGGGACAGCAGTGGATGTAGTCTACCTTGATTTCAGCAAGGCATTTGATACTGTCTCCCACGACATCCTTATAGCAAAGCTGAGGAAGTGTGGGATAGATGAGTGGACAGTGAGGTGGGTTGAGAACTGGCTGACTGGCAGAGTGCAGAGGTTCATCGTTGGTGGTGCAGAGTCCAGTTGGAGACCTGTAACTAGCGGTGTTCCCCAGGGGTTGGCGCTGGGTCCGGTCTTGTTTAACATCTTAATCAATGACCTTGATGAGGGGATAGTGGCCACCCTAAGCAAGTTTGCTGATGATATGAAGTTGGGAGGATTGGCTGACACACCTGAGGGCTGTGCTGCCATTCAGCGAGACCTGAGCAGGCTGGAGAGCTGGGCAGTAAGAAACTGGATGAGGTTTAACAAAAGCAAGTGTAGAGCCTTGCACCTAGGGAGGAATAATTGCATGCACCAGTACAGGTTGGGGGATGACCTGCTGGAGAGAAGCTCTGCATAGAGGGACCTGGGTGTCTTGGTGGACAACAGGTTGGCCATGAGCCAGCAATGTGCCCTCATGGCCAAAAAGGCCAATGACATTCTGGGGTTCGTTAAAAAGAGCGTGGCCAGCAGGTCAAGGGAGGTGATCCTCCCCCTCTACTCTGCCCTGGTAAGGCCTCATCTGGAGCCAGTTCTGGGCTCCCCAGTACAAAAAAGACAGGGATCTCTTGGAAAGAGTCCAGTGGAGGGCCACAAAGATGGTGAAGGGCCTGGAGCATCTCCCCTATGAAGAAAGGCTAAGTGAACTGGGTCTGTTTAGCCTTGAGAAAAGAAGACTGAGAGGGGACCTGATCCAGGTCTACAAATATCTAAGGTGTGGGGGGCAGAGTGGTGAGGCTAGACTCTTTTCAGCAGTGTGTGGAGACAGGACAAGGGGAAACAGCCAGAAACTGGAGCATAGGAAGTTCCGCACGAATATGCGCAAGAACTTCTTTACGGTGAGGGTGACGGAGCACTGGAACAGGCTGCCCAGGGGGGTTGTGGAGTCTCCTTCTCTGGAGATATTCAAGACCTGCCTGGACGCCTACCTGTGTGACCTGCTATAGGGAACATGCTATGGCAGGGGAGCTGGACTTGATGATCTCTGGAGGTCCCTTCCAACCCCTACGATTCTGTGGTTCTGTGATTAATATGAGCCATTTGGTGCACAAAAAGTCTTGTGTGTTCCAAATGCCTGGAGAGCAATATTGTTGTTAATTTCAACCATATTAATGCATAGCAGAGATATGACCAAGTCGGTGATAAATTTACTGGTAAAATTGGGGGGGGGGGGGGGAGGGGGAAAGACTGTAAAAAAAAAAATGTTGGGGCAAGGAAGGGAGGCAACGGCAGAGAAAAACTTCTCATTTAAAGCAGTATTTATTTTTATGCTTTCATAAAGATCCAATTTTTACCCATTTACACATCTGAATTCTGAATTCTGTAAAGTATGTTTGTTTCAAGAATTAGTCAGTAGGGCAGAAGGAACGTTGCAATAACATTCTGTTTGTAGGCTGCTTAGTATACCAGGCTTCTCTGAACAATTGCAACTTCTCTGAATCCACTTTTGTCTTTGTGTAACACATCCCATATACACAAATGTACCATGTTACAAACAGAAGGTCACTAGGTAAGCTGTTACAGTGTTTCTGCCTCTGGTAAAAAATGGCAAAATCCTCTAGTCGCTGCCATGGTTGTGGAAAAAATTGCCTGTGAAGCTTCCACCACTCAGTGCCTGAGCATGTAACGCACTCAAGTGAAATGAAGAGTCTCAGTGTACAGGTGGAAATGGGACTTTGGCAATGATTTCCCCCTGTGGAAAGTGTAGCAAGATTAAAAAGGAGGATATGGTGCTTATATGTGCTATTCCAACTGTATTCCTTCTAAAATTGTCCTCCTTCTGCTTACTCTGATGTGGTACATACATTTACTAACAGCGCTTCTGTGCCCAGGATCTGATTCACTATAATGGAATATAGTATGGTAGGTAGCAAACTTCTTCAAAGTTTTCTAAGAGGTGAAAATGACCTATTTTAAGCTTTGCAACCACGACTACAACTGCTCTTTTTTTTCATGTTTGTGGAAGTGGGAGTGCAAAGTGGATGTAGGACTTGTCTCAGAAGGAAGGAAGGAAAATTGCCACGCTGGCAACCTCTACTGCCAAGATAACACTGGCATTTCTCTGCAGAAAGTCCCTGCAGGAGGCTATATGGAATGTTAGTGTCAGTCTGAGTTCAGCCCTAGTACTGCCTTATTTTCTAGCCTGAGGAAAAAAATGTTGATGCCATACTGTGGGTACATGGATTTCACTCTGTTTCCTCATAGTCTTTTGAAACAGTTGAGTCTTTCACTTAGATGAGGCAGAGACGGTTAGTTCTCAAAGAGAACTACACATTTATGCAAAATTCTTACAAGTTTCTTGAAAACAGATGACAGAGTAGGGGAGACCTAAACACTACTGCTCCTGAAGAAGGAATGTAAGCTGAGCTAACCCTTAAAAGAAAGCATTTAAGGGCAAGGTTCTCTTCTCCATGTTCTCCATTGTCTGATGATCAGTAAATTCTTGTAACTCTTCGTTGTGGATTCCCTGACTTCCAGAAAGAGGTGAATTCCTGTTGCCAAAATACTACAATTTAATAATCAAACCAATAAATGGAGAGACAAATGTCCCCATGGAAGCAGTCTTCACTTGTTCTACTTCTGAATAGAGTGACTTGGGTTTTTTTGATTTCTCATTTTTTTTTTTTTTCTCAGATTAGTAATTTGCATGGTTCCAAATTAGGAAGAAAATGTTGAGTTTGGGGATTGAGAACTTATGGCTGATAGTAGATGTTCTGAGCTGTCCTTCCTGATGATGATGTGGCATTATCTGTTATTTTTCTTGGGGAGGTTTTGAAGCCATATTTTTGAAAATATGTTCCCACTATTGCAAGTATGAATTATGGGGAAATAATGCTCTGACCAATGTCCTGATGTTACAGATATTTGTCACGCCCCTAAAAACATCCTTCAGTTGGTCATGGTACTTTCCAATGGCAATTTAGGAATTTGTTTTTGAGAACTGGTCCTATGATGGTTCTCTTCCATCACAGGAATCACAGAAGACCTTTTATTTTCTTACAGAAACTTTTCACCAGATTCCTCAGTCTTTTGTTTCAGCTCCAGTATATGCTACGAATCTTACCCTGGATTGTTGCTGGTTTTTGCTGTTATACGGCTGTTCCAGTAACTTCTTTTTGTCCAGCGACAACAATCCAGCTCACTCTAGCATTTAAACTATACAGAAGGAGGAGGAAAGGACAGGCAACTGTCTGCTTTTTGTAACAGTCAGCCCTTGACAGATTCGTCTTTGTTAGCATTCTGTATTCCAAGTTCCAAAATTCCTGTGATAGTGACCAGAGTTAGAAAACTGGTAGCAGAACAGGGCTGAACCAGAAGCACATGCCAGACTGGTGAGGTCAGAATTCTTAGGTATGGCTGCAGCCAGTAAATGTTCCCATTTGTTATGTTGTCAGTTTGACCATAGTCCAAGGCACTCAGCTTTCTGCCAGATCCCAAGCTAGAGAGGTCTTGTTTGCCTGATTTCCTAAGAATACAAAGCTTATGAGATCTTGCTGTCTGTGTATTTGTGTACCTCAGTCCCTCTGCAGTTACTGTGGGGCTCAACAGCCAATCTCCAAGAAATTAGACAGAGGGGTGGCAGACTTAAGGATATAAAGTTATATGCTTTGTAAAAATGCACAGCTGTGTTGAGAGATACGATATAAATGCTCCTGTTTTGGGTAAGGCTGCAGTAGAAATTCAATTAGATAACTAGGAATCCCCCTGGAAAGCACTGTGACTGATTTTCTTGCTTCTGAGTGAATTCATTCATTCTTAAACTCACAGAAATTCAACAAAAGGCACAGAACAAACTTCCTTCATTGCTCACCAAAAGCTTTATTTCTTTTTGGTCTGGCTACTTGCATGTACTTGCCAATATCGTAAGAGTCTTACATGTCTTTTCAAAGCCCTATTATAGTTTTCCACCTGATGTGAAAAATGAGGGGACAGAGCTGTTATTTTTCCCTCTTGACCCTGCCAAATAGTGCCAGAACAAAGGAAATGGCAAATCACAATGATCTTCAAGCCATGGTCCAGGGCAACTGGTGTTTGATAAGCCAGTAGAACATGGTCGATTAAAGCTCTGCAGCCTGTTGTCTCAGAGGTCATGCATGCACATTTTCATGGATGCAAACTAACAAAACAGACAAACAAAAAAAAACACCAAAAATGGAGACGTGAAAATAATGTTCCAACAATTAGTCAAATTTTTATTTTGTTGGAAATAGAAAGTGCCATGGCCATACTTCATGAGTTGGTCTTCAAATGAGAGAATGAAATAAATTACTGCTGATTTTTCTATGTTCTCCCCCAATCCGCTTACAGTTTAATGAGCTTCTTTCATTTGTATACATCGTTTATATTTCGTGCATTTATATACACCACCAGGAAAATAAGCCTTGCAATGAAAGGTTCCTACCTGAGTAACTTCTTTTAGGGGAAGAAAATGGTGGTGAAATTTGCAAGTTTTTCTCCTTTGTCATTCATCTTTTCTATTTCAGTTTGCTGCTTGCAATGTGGTTGTTTTGTTTCATGTTGTTTTACAGAGCTAAGGCTTTAAAAGCTGCTGTTGACTATTTGTATTTTTTAAAAGCAAACCGCAAGCACAATCAGCAGCAAAAAAGCTACTGAGATTTTAATGAATTAAAAGGTAAGTTGAAAGAGCAAAATCTGTCTAAAATGTGAAACAGATGAGCTTTGTTGTCTAGGTTGAGGGGATTGTCAGATGGAAAAAAAAATGCTATAAATTAGCAGCAGATATGTCATGCAGTGTTTACAAGAACCAGACTTGATCCACTAGCATTGAAGTGGACATTCTCTTGCAACATTGGGTAACCTTATCCCACAGTCATTTAATACAGCTTCTTTCTCATGACTATTTGGTCCTGGCTGCCATCAGGTAAAAGAATGTGAATTAAATGCATCAATCATTTCCAGTTCCAAAGTTCTTTAGTGAGGTTCTTGACAGTTCATTCAATATTGAATTCACTGTGGCTGGGTCCTTCAGTACTTAGATCCTGAAAAAGAAAGTGAGAGCTACCATCTACTTATTCTCTGAGCTTGAAGATAGCTTTGGGAATGAAGGGATATTCATTTCCAACTGCCTATCTCCTCTTGGAATAATTGCCAGATGGATCTAGAATCTTGCCTTGCACATAGTGCCACCCAGTAAAATAAGAAGGGTGTTGCACAAGACCATAATGCAGTGGCCTGGCTAACTCTGCACCAGTTCTACTGCTTTCTTCATTTGCAATAGTTTCAATTCCTCTCTTGTTCGCATTGGTGTGGCTTTATTTATGGGCTCCCCCTGTGTTATGAACTTAATTCCTTTTTTTGGATGAAGGCTGAAGGCTGAGTTCAGAGGGAAAATATCAGAAGCTTTGAGGTTCTTGTTCACTAGGTTTCATCAGTTTGGGAACTGTTTGCCAGTTTGTCAGACAGAAACAGAGAAAAAGAGTATGAATGCTGCTAGCCTGAGTAAAAGACTCAGTTATTAGGAAGAGGGGAAAAAACACCCACGAAAAAACACACAACAAAAACAGAGGTAAGAGCTCCAGAGAGGCAGGGGTTGTCAAAAAGCCTTCCCAATCAAACAGACTTCAGAGAACCATAGCAGACGGATTTTCAGTACCAGTCAAATGTGAGAGTGTAGAAAGTTGACGTGCTGTCCCTTGGAGAGCTGAGGTATTGACAAAAGACATGCAAACTTGAAAAATGTACATTTGTGGAAAAATCCATCCTGACAAGTGACTGCACTTAAGTCACCAAATGGACTTCACCCATGGGATGGAACTCAATTATTGTTGCACATCCAATGAATCCAACCATGGAGAAAGCACATGGCCAATGAAAGGGAAGCGTTCAGTAATCAGATCTTTCAAAAACTATTTAGCTTTTTGCCATTGAGTACCTTCTACAAGTGACGTGTACTTCCCTGCAAACCTGCTTGGCTCCTCAACTAGATGGTTAGAAATGCTGAGCCACTCAGCTGTTGTGGAGCACAGACACATCCTGCAAAAGCCATTCAAGAGAATTTCTCAAAGCTTTCTGAGGAAAATCTGACCTGAGCTCTTCAATTGCCATCTGTATTTGGTAAAAATGAAGAATGTTGTTGTATTTGGTGATATTTTTATGATACTTCCAACAGGAGCTATTTAACGCTAGAAAGATTGTGTGAAATTATATAGTTCTTGGATTCCCAGTCAAAACTCCATTAAGAAGCTTGCAAACTGTAAGTCATTAAGACAGTCTTCCATTTTGAGTGAGGAGGTGCCTGGAGCCCAGCTGCTGCTCAGAGTGTATCTTTCCTTGACAATATTTTCTAGATGCCTTCCCTTTCCTTTTAAGATTATTTTATCCTTTGCACAATCTGTGTTCTTTTTATTTTCCATCCTTTTGATTTCAGAACTGCCACAGTTATGACAATAATTAGATCCTTCTTAGTGAAAGATCCATTTTGGGTCATTTTTATTTTTCTGTTTCAAAAATGAAGGTCAGCCTCACTAATGGTATCTAAACAATTGGTTTTAGAATGCACCTGCATGCATACTTGTTTTTGCAACAGAACACATGTTTGTGAAACTGAGACACTGCCACTGTTGTTTGCTAAACATAGGGAATAGTAACTGGTGGATGCTTTTCAGAATAGGGGTATTATGTGTTAATGTTTCATAAATCCACCTTGTTTCTCTGGCCAAATTTGAAACCTTTGCTGCTTTTACCAGCCAGCTCATTCTCTATTGTGTCTGTCTGTTTTCATAGACCTGCCAAGGTGCTTTTTAGGTATCTTTCTCTAGAATAAATTGAATATCTAAATATCTACTTTGCCTGAAAATCCACAATGCATTTTCCCTCAGGTACATGGAAATCCAGTTCCACCACTGTGTACACATTATACACACACAAGGTGGATGTGCACATGCAGACATCTGTTCTTCCACCCATCATTAAAAGGAAAAATATCATGGGGACTAAACTGTTCCTTTTTTTCCCTTCCTTTTTCACTTCCACTCTTTCAACCAAGATTTTTTTTCCTATAATCTGTCTGTCTTTCTCTTTGCAAGCTGGCGATTTGGGCTCGGAGGATTCTCTGGACTGCCAAGCAACCAAATTCTCCTTATTCGGATTTTTAGGGGAAAATGTAGAGCAGACATTTATACTGTCACCCTGACAAGTCTGAGCCTAATCTCAAGATGAGAGTTATCAGGCAGTATCAGTCAAGCAACAGCCATCAAGGATCAGACATCAACAACCAAGTCTGTACCATCCCAGCCTCAGAACAGAGAGCTGGAGAACAGTGCTCTTAGAACCATTTTGTTTATATTTTGTGAGTGGATATGAGCAGGATGCTGGATTTCACTCCCGTATCCAAAACGTGACTGTTCAGAAACATCACATAGGTGTTTTGATATCAATCTACAGCTAGAAGTGCAAATGGAAAATGTGGTGAGGCCTGGCAAGATGAAGTCCATTCTCAAGACTATTCTTCACTTGTTGATGTAATTAGAGCCAAAGAACATTTAGCATTTACAGCAATTGTATCAGCAATACTATCTCAACAAAATAAAAAGTTCACATTCTTTGGAGAATCCCTCCGGGGAGTTGAAAATCCCACCTTTGACCTGTAAAATTTCTTCATGAAAACACTCCATATTTGCTTTGTACTGATAATGAAACTTCTGCACTGTTCAATCTGTCTAGAAACGTTGTTTCTCTGTCTAACACTTTGTAGCATTTGCCTTCCTAGATAGAATGATTCAGCCCCACAAGAACATAGCATGCAAGTCTGCCATGAAGTAAATATTTTTCATTGTTTGCAGAATCCCTAGAATTCAACAGAGGAACAGACTTCTATCTGAGCCAAGAAACATCAGAATGTCGTGTAAAGTTCAGTTAATTATGTTCTAAATAGCCACCAGCACTACTCTAGCTTTTATTTGGGTTCAAATGGTGCTGTTATTGCACTGCTGTCTTCCAGTGAAGGTGGAGGTCTGCTTTCACTTTGATCTACTTACTTTCACTTTGTGGTGAAGCCATATCAGTAAAGAATGCATTCTCAGAGACTTAGAGAAACCGTGGCTGTGGTCTTCTGAAAATTGCAGCAAGGCTATTCTAGGGAATCAGCTTAGTCTGGTTAGAACTCTGCGCAGATCCCATGTACACTTCACCCAGAAGCACATTCAACTGCTGTGGCCACAGCAAAACTCACATCAGCTGCAGCTTCATTATAATCTCCTCTGTCTATGTTTATGGCAGCATAAAATAAAGAGGAAGAACTTTTGAGTGTTTTCTTCAGTGCTGCAAGACTTGAGCTTTCTGGCTCTCTGATGTGCTCCAGCAGCACTCGGGGGGTGGGCAACTGATTCTAAGAGTTACTCCAGCAGGAATGAGTCAGCACTACTGAGCAACTTCTGAATACACATCCTCATACCTACTGTTCTACCTTCAGAATGTCCACAGGCAGCTAAGGATCTCTGAATTAGTAGTTTCCTACTCCAAGTTTTGAGATCCACAAAACAAGACAGAATAACTGACTTCATTCTGTTACCGAGCTGCCATACCAGAACCCTGAAACATGGCCCAAGGAGCACAGGAGCACATTATTGCCTCGGTTTACAAAGGTATTTAAGCATACAAGGATGCAGTCAGACACCTAATAGGATTTATAAAAGTACCTAAGGGAGTTTGGGACCTAATTCCCATTGGCTGTCAATGGGAATTAGATGTGTAATCTACTTAGGCAATTTGAAAATCCCACTGGCTGCATCTTTTCATGGCTAAGTACTATTACAAGCCTTAGCTCTAATGAATAGAATTATTATTATGCTTGGTTTCATTTCCCAAAACTCTGATCTTGGTATGAAGACTTAGAGGCAACTTCACTGGGAAAAACTGCTTGACTACAAGCCCAGATGGGTTCTTTGAATATGAAGTGTCAGGAAGGAGTAACTGAGCTGCTGCAACAGTCTTCATCATTGCTGCTGTACCTGCAGTTAGCCTGGAGAACTGCCAAGGGGTTTGTGAACTGGTCAGTTTGGCTTCATTGTGTGTCATGTAGAGAACACAAGTGACTTGACAAAGGCAAATTTGGCTCACTTGCAGCAAAGTAATAAAGAAAACAAAATCATAAGTGCCCAGAGGCTGTGACTAGCTGGTTGAAAGGGCTGCAGTTTTCTTGCAAAGAACAGTGTTGGAATCTTTTCAGCACTCCATGAGCTGAATTAAGTCCCATCTGGTACTGGAATCCACAGCTTTGGGCGGTACAAGGGCTCTTTGGTTCCCCTCTTTAGCTCTTTTTAGCTCAGGCAGCTGAGGCATGGGCTATAGTGCAGAGTTTAGCTAAACTCTGTCTGTCTGTTCCTTTCTCTTTTTCTTGTTGGGCATAGACTCAAACAATAACCAAAATCCATCTATGCATACAACTGTTCAGAAGGTATGAAAAGCTTTTTCCCCCTAGAAGTAGTTTTCATTAAATCAAACTTGAACACCTACTAATAGTTTGTCCACTTAGCTTTAACATACATAGAGTTGTATGGTGAAAGTCTTGTCAGCATACAAAAGGGTCTGAATGAATAAACTGGGTAGGAGATAGCTAAGGAAGGTTGCTACATTGTCTGAAGCTGCAAGAAAGTACTAATTATTTATAGGGCTTCCATAAATGTGCATGAACATAAGAAGGCAGTTACAGTGCTTTTTGATCTTAGCAGAGTTTAAAAGTACTGTTTGCTGATATAAACATTTTGTTTATTAAAAAAAAAATGTGGATAATAACTTAAAAAATTAAAATTCTGTGTGTATTTCTAGGTGAAAATCTTGGTCTGAGTCAGCAGAGTCCTTAATCAGAGCGATAACATACCATATAGACACATGGAAAGGATACTGAATACAATGACATAAGTTAACCAAAAATCTGGCCCAAGTCTTTAAGCATGTGTGATTATGAACTTTTTGTTATGTCTCACTGAGTGTATGGATAGAGAAGAAACCCAAGGGCTGTGAGGAGGCAGTGTGTGTGGGAACGTGTGCTGGATCTTCAGGGTATTTAACAGTAATTTTGCCAATGCTGCTTTTTACTATGTCACTGTTCGTATTCCTTGTAACAAGTTAGTTTATGACTGTATGCCAGCCTGGTACTTAGAAAGTATGAGTTTTTCTGTTTCCAAGCCAGAGAACATGTCCCACAGCAGGATTTCAGCATCTCCTGACCAGAACCCTTATTTATCATTTCAGCATCTTCATACACTCAGAGCCAGACTACTGTACAGGCTGGTATTACTTGAAGTTCAGTATAGCTGTTTTTTGGAATCAGAAAGAAAAGAGCACACACTGAACACAACTGCAGTGCCCACTTACACACCTCAAAGCAAAGGAAGTGAATGTCCAATGAGAGCAGGCAAGTGCCCGGTGCAGCCAGTGCTGTGGACTGTCTCCTGTCACCAGGAGCCCACAGAGGGCTTGGCTGTGGCCAACTGAATTCAGTTTTGCTGTGGAGTACAACTGCCTGCTGAAATCATGCCACAGCTAGAATTTCTTCCCAGCACACCCATTGCTGAGCAACAATGCTTGTGTGTCTTTTCCAGAGAATGGGATCAACTCAGTCTGGCTCTTAAGAAATACACCAGCTGCAGTTGAGAGGGTGATGGGATGAATTTTAGTTTTAGGAGCTCTGCAGACCCAGCTGAATGATAGGTTTTCATAGCTAAAGGCAATCTAGCAGCATAATCCCTCATGTGGAAGAAACACCCTTGCTGGAGGCAATGGTGTTTAGGTGCAAGTGAGATAGAGGATGCACCATTACAAGGACAAGAGGGGATATGGATATACAGAAGCCAATTGTTCTGTAGGAAAGACATCAAGCTGTTTTGGTTTTGTTTTGTTTTCTTTTTTTTTTCTTTTTTTTTCTTTTTTTTTCTTTTTTGTCTTTCTAAATCTATTTGATGCTAATAAACTGGATGAGTATTAGGACTAGCTGCATCCTGGCATGGAAGCACGCAGACATTGTGCAAGATCCCTTTCAGCTCAGCTTTGCTGACATGCTTGGTTCAACAATCTCAAGTTTTTCCAGTTCTGAGTTCCTCTATGAGTGGAAAGGCCTATGTCAGTGAAATTGTGCCAAGATACCTGGGGCGCTGGGCAAACTGGAAAGACCAGGTTGTTCATCCTATGATCTCAGGCAGGGGGTGGAGTTGCAGTGCAGCTCTGGGAGGTCAGTCTTCAGCACGGAGGAGGCATCAGGTGAGATATCAAGGGTTAGTTCGAGTGGGCTGGGTGAGCAGCACTGACTGCTAGCAGGCAGATGGTATGGTTCTTTTTTTTTTTTTTTTTCCCAGCGGAAAATATTTCAATAACTTTTTTTTTTTTTCTTTTCAACGACATTTTTCATAGATCTCTTTTCATTTTCTGAATAATAGGAAGTAATCCTTGACAAAATAATGAGTGAATACTGCCGTGAAAAAGCCAGTTCCCACTAAATGTCTCCTGCTCTTTTAGTAGACATTTTCAAACAAGCTCTAACAAAGGCTCTGGAATTTCAGTTGTCCTTGAGTGTGCTCCAGATGTGTTTTAATTGGGGTGATTAATATTCCTTCCAGTCTCTGTTCTTTTCTACTGTTAGTCTGATTGAGCATCACTTGAAAACAATGGACGTCTTCCTGGTGACTCCATCAAGAGGGCTTGAACAATCTTCCCAACACTGGGTAGGCACCAGTACCAGGGTTCTGCATCTCTTCTCTTCCTGGTAGTGAACACAGTAATTCTCACTTTACCTGGATTTTACCTGTCTTCATTGGTCTGCTATAGAACCAAATCCCCTTCTTCAGAAGGGGTTTATAGCCCTCCATCTAAATATACCTTGTAAATATCAAACCTGGGACATTTCTTAAATTCTTGTCATTTCTTTTCATCTACTCCTTCCTTTAGTTAGTGAGTTAGCTGACAGCTGGGAAAACCTGCCCAGGTAGTTCTATTTCCCTGTGTTTTTTTCTGTATTGAGTTTTGGTTCATTATTTTATTTGGAAAATGTCCTTGAAAATGTGCTCATTTCCCTTTTCAGTCCCAGAGCAGAATCTGTGTCAATGTATATGAATGCAGTCATATTTCTTGCAGATATAAACAGCATCGTTTACCTGTAGCTGTGAAGAGAATTTCACTTATCCAGAGGTTTTAAAGGAGCTGTAGAGAAGCTGAGGGGGAGTTTGATAATGTTACTTGTTTAGGCTGCTTGAGAGTTCTGCTTGGTCTTTGATCTTTGTGTGGGCATCTGCACGTTCCACCTTCACCCACCTTTTCCTCATCATGTTAGCTCACTGCAACAGTGTTAAATGCTTTTCATCCAAATTGCCCTGTGAAAAGTGTTAGTTCTGTTTTGGAAAAGGAAATGCTGAGACACGAAACTTGACAAGGCCTAAAACCCTAAAAAAACCTGAAAGCCTATTTTTGACTAGCTGGATTTAGATAGTCAAAGTTGACACAGCTTTGGACAGACCCAGCCGTGCTGGTGGAAGGTACTGCTGTTTTCATCATCATCTGCCATACCAGAGGTTACTGCCCCAGCCGTTCTGACAAAGAAAAATCCCACAGGTGGTCCTGAATTCAAGCAGCACGTGGTGGATGGATGGCTAGATGGAGGAATGCAAGGAGGGATGAACTGATACAGATGATTTTGCAGGAAGCAAATTAAAACAGATTCACATAAGTCTCCTCCATCAGCAGGTCTAAGGACCTGGGAAAGCTGGTATACTCTAGGTAGGTAGGTTAGTGTAATACAGCTGGGATCTCACACTTGCAAAACTACGTGAAAAGAGGACACTTCTTGCTTTCTTAAGTCATGAAACAACCTGTGTGTCCAGGTCTGGTTACAGCAGAAGTGGTGAACATGTCTCTCACTGTGTACGCATGCTGTGCAAAGGGCTTAGCCCTTATCTCAACCATGAAGTACTATGGAAGTACAAATCCTGGAGATAAGAAAAACTCATATCATGAGTGAAAGTTACAGAATCTAACCAAAGGTCAGAGAGCGGAAACCATCCAGAATTAGAAGTGATTGTTTTTAGCAGGCAGCTCCATTCTTGACAGTTGCTCTATTTGGATTGCTATAGCACTGGAGCCATCCTCCAAAACACATAAAGTGATGGTTTCTTTTCAAAGAATCGGGGTGGTGAGGGATTAGCCAGTACTCACAGCAAACATACCATGATGCAGAAGAGAGGAAAGAATTGTCCAGGCTTTGAAGCAGCTAAAAATTGGCAGCAGTAACCAAAAATCTTTTAACTGATGGGCAAATATGGAAAGCAAATGTTTTTGCTCTGCTGAGCAGAGACAAATATGTCTAGATAAACTACATGAAAGATTTCACTTTTGCCTAATCTTCATGGCATTTCCAGCCCACAGATTTCTGGGAATCTAATGGAGGCCAAATCACATGACATTTCTAGACAGATTTGCTGACCAAGGCCTTTGGGATCAGTTCTGAACTTTGGACGATTAGTTAAAATGAAATGCTTTGGGCTTAGCTGTTAACAGTGTCTGGAGCTCTGTACTGTGAGATCTGAGCACCAATAAGCTAAGTGCAAAGCCAGTAACCCTGAGTGATTTATATCAGCCTTGCCTTTGTCTCTGGTACACTCAGCCTATACTATCAGACATGGATGTCTGCTCTGGATTTTATCTAGCCCTCCTGGGGTAAAGTTGTTTAGCAAATGAAGCCATCGTATATATGGTATTCTGAAGCAGTGCTACAGTGCTACCTGTTGTCACTTGCTCCTCACCTCTGGATTTACCAACTTCTTCCTCCTCTTTTCTTCCTTCTCCCACCCTCAGGACTGCTTCTTGTTCATCTCTTCCCCCATTTCCAGCCCTGAGATGAGAAAGCTGAAGCTTCGTTTTGTCTTCTTCCAAATTCAGGACTGCAGCTTTTGCTTCCAGCTCCAGGGCCACCACTGAGCCTGGGCATGGTCCAGGCTGCTGCTGTCCAGAGCCACTCCCCAGCTCCTGGTCTAGGCTTCCCAGCACCGCAGGCAGCAGTCACACAGCACAGAGCCGCCCTGCCTGGACCCGCAGGAGCTGGCTCATGCCTGGCAGTCCTTCTGCGTGTTGGGCAAATGCAGCTGTATTGCTGGAGCCCAGCTGTTCAGAAAAGTGCTGAAGCCACATTTTAGCAAACACCTATGGTTCAGGTTATACACAATGATCTTTCCCAGGACTTCTTGGAGTCAGCTGTGCTGCTCTGAGTGCCTGCAGCAGATACTCAGAATGGGTCTTGGTGGAAGTTGCCAGGGTGAGAATGATTCAGGCATGCAACCTTCAGCAGGCCTGAGCATATTTGGCATGAGGTCAAGGCTCTCAAACCAGCTGTGCCCCTTTGCTAATGGCTTGACAAATAGAAGCATTTTTGCATTTGTCACAAAATCCCCAAGCTTGTCGCTTTCATGTTTCTCAGGGCTTTAATTCCGTGCCAGTGTACTGGGCTGGTGGGGGAGAGAGAGAAGCAGTGCTCCGCAGATGGCTCAGGCTGGGATATCCTGGGAAGAATTTATCCTCTGAAGGCACAAATTCCTAGAAGAGATTTTTAAAATGTGCCACATTTCTGCAAACACTTTAAGCTGGCACAAGACAGCTCTGCAACAACCTCTTTCAGAGGGAAACCCACCATTCCCATTCCTCTGCCTCCTCCTTTCTGGCCCAGGGCCACTCCTTTCCCTATGCTGGCACCAGCACACACATGGCGGTGCAGTGAACCAGGACAGGGAACTCTGCCAGGTTTAAACTAAACAATTTCCTTTTCCCCAGGTTAGTTTTAACCTGGATGAGTTCCCTGATCTGGTTCACTGCGGGGCCACTCGTGTTGGCATGAGGCAGAGAGTAGTTGAGAGAGTAAAGAGAAGTGTGGGATAGGGGTGAGGGGAAGGAAGGGCTGCTTCCTTTAGTAGCAGTGTTGGTTTATGCTGGCTTATAGACTTGGTGTATCTGTGGTATTAATTACTGAAAATGATGTGCTCAAATCCATGTGTCACTGTTGAGAGATTTTCAGGAATAAAGGCATCTCTCATCTTCAACATGGGATCTTACCGTTTGATTCTTAGGAGATTACAGTTTGGAGGGTCAGAGACAAACCAGACCCATTACACCAAATAAGTGACAGTTTTCCTAGGCAGTATAAAAGGGGAGATGAAGGCAGTGGGCAGGAAAAACCTGGCTCTAAAATTATACAGCAAATATTTACCAGAGCCACATGAGCTAAGGTGTCTCCTTGCAGGTTGGTCTCCACCAGCAGCTTCCTTGTCTTCATATGGCAAGTAGGAGACTGTCAACCATTTGCTACACTGCCCTCATTTCCCTCGTGTGCTGATGGTGAATACTTATTAGGCATTTATTTAAATATCAAGGAGAATTAATCTTCTGAGTGGCAGCTTGGTAGATGATTTGTCAGCAGTGAGTGAGCTCATTTACTCTAGTAAAATGTGGATTAACTCCATTTAACTGAGTGGTGCTCTCTTTGGATTTACAGCAGTGTATCTGAAAGTAGGATCAGGCCCAATTTATTACTCTGTAGCAGTACTAGCAAGTATTCTGCTACCCATGTCATACTGCTGGCGTTCTGCTGCATTCGAGACCTCCATTAAACTCTGAGGCATAAACTCTGTCCCTACAACTGCAGCCAAGTGGTAGATAGTAGAATCTGAACTGTTAATGGAGAAATGGACATTAGCAAAGATTTCCAGGTAAGTATTTGCTCCTGCACAGTGGGCAGTCTTGAGGTCAGTGGGGCTGTTCAGGGCTTACATGGTTTTCTGAAACATGAAGAGACTTCACGTTCACTATACTCAGTGTGTATGTAATTCACACTGTATCCACTTTGGTCTGTTGCACTTTGGAGGTAAGGTTCTTGTGCACTGAGTGTGACCAAAGGCGTAAGAAATTCCCAATTTTTAAGGAAAAAAGAAGTTAATTTTAGTTACTTTCTTTCTCTTTTTCTTTAGTTCCTTAGAGTGTCGTTTTCTACTGAAACGATAATTACAGTGATACTTGACCATACTCCCATACCTTCTCCCACATAAGGAGAAATGTACTTAAGCTGATTTACATATTTATTGAATATACGTTCTTAGGATGGCCACACTGTGATGTTGCACCTCATTTACAGCATGTTCCTGTTGGCTCAGTAGCTTGTTTAAAGAAAGACACTGTAACAAGAAAAAAATATGCAATGCATTACATGTGATTATATGTGAGCTGCAAACATAAAAATGACTGAAGTATGAGAAGAAAGAGATAAATTGGTAGCCTGGAGACATAATAAGCCATTAAACCATTTAAGGGAAGCCTGCTGAGCTTGTTGTTCAATTACTGTAACTGATGAAGAATGTCAATAATTATGATTTTCAACCCTGGATGATGTTTACATTTGTAAAAGTTTCAGAGATTGGCTTTACCGAAACTCAGTGGGGCTACTATTATGGAGCAAAGATGAGGCTCAGAGTGCATTCTTGTAAAGAGCAATGTATAATGTGTATGTTCTCCAGATATTTGAAGCTCGGTCTTCAGTTGGTTATGCAAGCCTGAGCCAATCAAAGCAATGGGGTGGTCTGATCTCACGTGTGCGTCACAGGCTGAGATGTACAGAAGAAAAATTATTGCTTGCTCTTCCCTGAACAAGACACATGGTGTAGTACTTCTTTGTAGCATAACCTCGCAAAAACTTTGCTTGGGAATGACAGAAAAATTCTGATTTCATCTGTCCATCATCATCACTATGGCTACAACTTGAATACTGTGAGGATCACAAAGGTCTTGCACATGGGTCATGACAGCCCTGCTACGACTACAAGCTGGGGGATGTAAGGCACAGACCTGCTGAAAAGGATTTCAGGGTACTGGTGGGTGGCAACTGCGCATGAGCAAGCAATGTGCCCTCCCAGCCCGGAAATCCAACTGTATCCTTGGCTGCATCAAACCAAGAGGGGCCAGCAGGGCCTCTCTGTTCTGCACTGGTAAGACCTCACATGTAGTACTGCATTGAGATGAGAAGTAGTCAGCACAGGAAAGATGTGGACCTGTTAGCGTGCAACCAGAGGAGGGCCACAAAAATGATCCAAAGGATGAAACATCCTCCCTACAAGGACAGGCTGAGAACTGGGGCTGGTCAGCCTGGAGAAGAGAAGGTTCTGGGGACACCTGAGAGCAGCCTTCAGTATCTAAAGGGGACAGATTCTTCAGCAAGGTCTGCTGTGATAGAACTAGGGGAAATGGCCTCAAAATAAAAGAAGGGAGATTTAGATTGGATATAAGTTTCTTACAATAAGGGTGGTGAGGCACTGACACAGGTTTCCCAGAGAAGTGGTGGGTGCCCTGTCACCCAAGGTCAGGCTGGAGGGGCTCTGAGCACCTGATGGAGCTGTGGGTGTCCCTGTTCCTTGCAGGGGAGTTGGACCAGATGCCCTTTAAATGTCCCTTCCAACTCAAAGTTTCTATGATTCTATGTCAACCTTCGTATCTTTTCCAGTTGGGTAGGTGTAGAAAACTAGATGTAACTCTATAGCTTTGATTTTAGGCAGGAGTAGTAACTTTGCCTATAAAAAAAGCCTGTCCACTACTTTTGCCAGTGCCTAAATTCAGTCTCTAAGAGGCAGATCAAAGCAATTCACAGAATACACGTTCCAGGGCCTCAATGTCTTTCTTGCCTATTTTGCAATTGTCTATTTGCAAATCACTAGCAATACAACACTGTTTTGTTTGCTCTTCTTCCACATTCTTAACTATCTATCTCTTTATTTTAAAATTTTTTTTTAGAAATTTGATTTGTTAGGGGAAAAAAATGGCTTAACTCTTCAAATAGTGATTATGTGTTTGTGCCATTGGCATCTCTTGTTTTACACAGCTACCAGTAATGAGTATGAAAACGGCCCAGATGTTTGCAGTGTAGGAATTATTGTGATAAGAGAAGGTTGAAGGATTGAGAAACTCAGGGCTTGTAGAGGTTTTCTGAGGAAAGGCCACATAATCCCACAAACCACTTTTTCTGTAGTCCTTGTTACCCAGTGGAGATGACAAAATGATTAAGATGATCCAAAAAAGAGAAATGAAGGTAATTTTAAAATGCCGTGTGATAATTTATCTGAAGGGTCTCATCATTCCAGATTCATTTCCTATGCACTGTAATAGTGTTGGTCCTTATAACTGTCTTTGGTATTCAGACAGATATTGCAGCTGATATCTGTAAGTACTGTTTTATATTTTAGTGTAAGTTATTGGAAGCTATAAATAAGATCCCGCTCTGACTATAATCCTTCATTGATACATAAAATAATCATCTGAAAAAAAAAATCTGTTTAATTATGGCATCAAATAAGATTAATTAACAACAATACTGTTTTGTTTTAGTATTAGACAAAATCTCTATACTTCATGACAGGGTGTTGGCCAGGTGCGTTAGTTATTATTATGGCCAGTGCATGTTAGTCATTATTCCTTATTTATGCCAGTACAGGTGAGATTCAAACCTAATTCTGATTTCTGAAAGGCTTACTGTACATTATATTGCGTCATCTCATACCAATATTTCTGCGGGAAAAAAAAAGGATACCTTTTCAGACCTCCACTTTGGACAATTTGAAAGGACTATTTTTGTTTCCTATGTATCCTTACAATTATTCTTTTTTTAAATTCTTAACCAAAATGATGATGGAGACGTTATCATTATTTTCATTTCATTGGTGCGCAGATAATAAATACTGTTGTAGAGAGGGAAGAAAAACTTTTCTTTCATGAATTAATAATAAAAATATGTTTAAAGGAAGATGTTTTTTTTCAGTAAATGTTGCTGGTGCTGAAGGATGCCGAAGGTTCATCTGAGCAGTTTGGTGCAAGGTTCTCTCTTTCAACAAGTCTGTGCCTCAAGCCCTGTTGTGTTATGACACAAATGCCAACTATTTTGTAAAATAAACCACCTAAGTTGGACTCCCGTTAAGCAATCAACTTTAATCATCTGGAGAAGGCGTGAGCAGCTTTGTTCCTCTTCCTTGACATGTGGGTTAACCGCCTTCATTTCTTTGTTTATAACCAGTTTGGTTGGTAGATAAAGCCATTGTTGTGCTAGAAGCTTTGCTTGGTTGCAAGGTGCTGCTCTGCTCCCAGTGCGGTTGGGTCGTGTGTTTGTGTAGCTCTTGAGCCAAATAACACTGATCTTCATGATGGATTCTGGAAGCCACAGAAAAGCAGTTAGTTACACATCGGGAGTGGTTCCACAGTCATCTTGAACTGACCTAAACCCGTGTGATGCAAGAGGGCTGGTCTTACCCTCCTAGTACTGGAGACAGGTTTGTTGGAAAAGTAAGGATCTCTTGGGGCAAGGTTTCACAATAGCCTAAGCTGGTCTGTACTGAGACTTGCACAGCCTCTACTTGTATCTTCCCCCACACTTGCTGGTGGCTCAGAGATCTACTTAGCAGAAGCCAATGACTCTTCTCTTTACACTGTGTTAATTTTCTGCTGTTCTAGTGAGCCGGATAGGCTTGTGCAGGAGGGATGCCAGTGGGCAACTATTCTTGTGCCAAGATAGAAATGGGAATATACACAAGACTTTTATATTTGTTAGTATCCTATTATTATCTTGACAAAGACCTTCAGCAAGTGAAATATGTCTGACTCAGTTGTTCACCTTATGATTTTCCTATTGTGATTACCCCCTACATTTGCAAACACAGTTGCATTTGTTGTCTTGTTAAAATCCTATCTTTTTCTTGTCTGGGACGCTTCTGCTCCCTGCTCTGGCAGCTGACAATCCATTTCCTTCTGCTGAGAGTCATCACAGACTCCCCAGGGTTGCCAGTACACAAAGAGGGTTGCTAGAGGCTCTTTCACACTTACTAATGGAAGAAGCATCAAAACCGATCACAGAGGGACATGATTCTTTCTTGGAAATGAAAAGTTAAAACACGTTGGTTCTTCCCGGCACTAAATGCAGCCCATGAGAAGGGGCTGCTGCAGGGAATGGGGTGTCCCTTTTTGGGAGTATTCCTGCCTTTTAAGCACTAATCTCTTCTTGCTTCTGTCTTACAAGAGTATACAAAAGATGACAAATATCTTTTACAAGAACTGCAGCTGTTTACAATGGTATTTGTAGAGGAAAGTAATACAGCCTTTTTGTTTCTCGTCTGAAACTGGGACTTCAAAGCTGTTGCCTCATCAAGAGAATAAGGCCCTTACTGAAAAACTCACTCTCTCGCATAGGAGTTACAGCCAGAACTTGGGTAAAGGGCTGATACCCATCAACACATTTCTGATGTCCCTGTGCTGTTCCTCTCTATTTGAGCTGACAGCTGATGCCAGGGCTTGGCCACCTCTCCCCTGCACTGCAAGGAGTTTTGATGTCAGCTGTGGGAGATGGAGCAAGCCTGGGCAGCCAGGCGTGAGGGAGAGAAGCAGCTGAGGGCCGACCCCTGGCTCTGCCATGTGAGGTGCCATTGCTCGTTTGATCCTTTGAATTCAAAGTATTTGTTGGAAATCCAGAGAAAAGCAAGCCCAACTGGTCAGGGTGGCTCTGCCTCTGTTTTAAAGAGAAGCTCGTGTTGTCAGGCAGACACACCTACCCCTGGGCCTGACCCCAAACCGTATGCATGTATCTGGGATTAAATGACGATTGGGTCCATTCCCCATCTGGGGGTCTGATACACAACACAGCACTTCCAGTGTGTGCCAGGTCCCAGCTGCTCTGTGTGCCAGGCTACAGACTGCTCTGTGTGACAGGTCGCAGGCTGTTCTGGGCAGCAGAGCATAGAGGCCAAACAAACAGTCCTTACCTCATCACGACAAGTGTGTGTTTTTTCCAGGAGCATTTTCTCCCTCTCCTTTTAGATCTGCAGAACTGCACCCTCAGTAACCTTGCAGGTAACACATGGTCACCTTCCAGGCTCATTTTTAACCCTGCTTTCTTCCACTAAGCCAGTTAAGCACACAAATCTCTACAGATTAAGGAAGGCAGGACATCTCTCAGGAAGGCCCCCTGTTTCCTTGCCTCTTCCCAGCAAAATGCAGAACGGTTTGCACTCCGAGCAGCCGCTCAGCGCCGCGGCGATGAAGAGCAGCAGGAGTTGTGCAGGACGGGCTGGTCGGGGAGCTGGGGCTTGTCTGATCGCTCCGTGCTCGGCCCTGACATCTAGTGGGACAATTGCACTACAGCACGGAAGAAGCGGAGCAGATGAGATCAGGGTTTGCTCCGCTGCAAGGCTCAAAGGGGTAATCGTTTCCTCTGAACGCTGGTTTGTTTTATTGTACCTAATGCTGCCAAGGAATTTGCTGTGGGAGAAAGGAGGAGGCCCCAACATAACCCCCCTAATGGGTAGTCGTTTTTTCTCCTCTTCCTCTGAGTATGAATTCCTTTTGCTGTCAGGTGAATGGTCTAGCTGCAGCAGTGACAAACATCAGTTTCACAGTTACTTCTTGATTAACACCATTAAATGAAAACCAACTGTGACACAATCCCAGGAGACCATAGGGTAAAACTGTTGGAGAGCTCATAATAAACCCTGTGAAAAATGCAAAATTGCTACGGGCTAAATTTTCCACCCGGCTTCTCAGAACACAGCTGTGCCACTTGTAAGTACAACTGCTTGCACATGCAATCCCTGCTTTGTTTTCACAGGTGAGAAAGGAGCACTCAGTGCGGGGAAACATTTTGTGTGTATAAAGTGGATTTTTCAATTGCTCTGCTGGAAGTGATGCACATAATTGTCTTTCATAAGGAAATGCATAAATACCTCTTCCCAGCTGAGAGGACAAATGTGCAGTTTCATGCTCTTGGAAGGTTGTTCGTTGAACGTTTGCAATGCCATTTGTGTGGGAGCTGAGAGTGTTAGGGCAGTGACAGTACAAAAGACCTGCTGTTGAAGTACAGTAGGAATCCCTATTTGTTAAATTTAGAGACTGTGCATTTGTGGTACTTGATCATCAACACAGGGTGGCCATAGGAGGGTTCTTCACAAAGCCCAAAGCCATCTATCTCCTGTTTTACATAGGCCTGCAGATCATAGAGTCATAGAATCATAGACTCATAGAATTGCTCAGGTTGGAAAAGACCTTCAAGATCATCAAGTCCACAACAACCTGACCATACTACCCTAAGTAACAACCCTCTGCTAAATCATGTTCCTGAGCACCACATCCAAACTGTTTTTAAACACATCCAGGGGTGGTGACTCAACCCTCCCTGGGGAGCCTATTCCAGTGCTTAACCACCCTCTCTGTAAAGAAGTTTTTCCTGATATCCAACCTGAACTTACCCTGACGCAACTTAAGGCCATTTCCCTCGTCCTGTCACTGGTGAGAAGAGACCAACTCCGCTCTCACTGTAAGCACCTTTCAGATATTGGAAGAGAGCAATAAGGTCTCCCCTCAGCCTCCTTTTCCCCAAACTAAACAGACCCAGTTCCTTCAGTCGCTCCTTGTAGGGCATATTCTCCAAGCCCTTCACAAGCCTTGTTGCCCTTCTTTGGATGAGAACATTCCTCACATTCCCTGCTTGTGGGCAGAAGCTTCCAACAGGGACACAAAACAAGGGAATCCCTTAAATTGCCCCAGGAGTTTCCAGTCCAGCGCTGGAGGATTCCTCAGAGATATGTTTCACAGCACATGGTCAGGCTGCCTACAGTGTGCCTCTGCTTGTGAGGCACATCTTCATCAGCGATGCCAACAGAGTCGATTACTGTGTTTCTGCTGATGGCTGGCAACTTACAAAACTGCTTTTGGCAATGTATCTACCCAGCGAGTCTGATCTGAGACAGCTGAAGTGAAATCAGAGCCAAAGCTTTTGTAGTCTTTGAGCCTTTGCTACTTGATTCTCCATCAAATGAGGCAGTGACATTCGGTGCCAGGGGATGTGCCATTGTGTAGGGGAGGAGGCAGTGTCACAGAGCTCCTGCAGAGCTGTGGCATCTCCGCTGCTCATGCATTGGGCAGTGCTGCTGTCTCAGGGCCGTGGCTTCTCCTGGTGGGCTTATTTAGGTTTGGCACAGTTTGATAATTGCACAAGTCTTAAACAAGCAATTAATTGAGATTTTAATAAATGGTCACTGCATGCTAATTGAATACCCACTTGATTATTTAAAAATATTATGTGAAGTTTGTGTAATTGGTTACATTGGTATTAAATTAGCATATAAAATCTTCTGCAACTCTCGTATGATTTAATGAGGCTGTTATCGTGCGTGAATAAAATGGTGATTGATGACTGAAAGCCTCTTTTCTGAGCACGGAGATTCTTTAATAAGGTCAGGAATATTTCTGACACGTACTGAGTTACTCATGTTATGCAGGTCACTTTTTGACGACAGACTGACCCATGTGTATAATGAGGACTTCAGGACTGAAATGGATTCCTAACTAACCCAGCATGTGACTGGATTTGGACCTGCAGTCACACAGCAGCCTGTGAAAAAAAGAGAGGTCACCACTCTGTCCTGGCTGAACTCCTCTCTGTAATTGTCAGCCTCTGAAAGGGACTGAGCTGTAATTTAGGGAGCAAAAGAACAGAAAATATGAAAGGCAAATCAGTAAACTGGAAAAGGAGGATTTGAAGCTCTTCCTCCCATTACTCCAATCCCAATGCCACTTCTGTCTGGCAGGTCAGAGCCATTTCATGTGTGGTCTGCCTTGGGTGTGTTTAAAACCCCGTACCAGCCTAGGGACAGCCCAGTCAAACCTCCTCTCCTCTGGCTATAATTCCTGTCTCCTACTGTCCTGGCAGGAGAAAGCTCTTAAGAAGCTCCTTGTTGGTCATTACAGGAATTGGCCTTGCGGTGTGTTCAACTGATTTGAGGCCAACATGTGTGGATGAAATGGAAGAAGTAGTTCAAACCACAGCCGCTCTTGCTGTGTATTTGGGGCAAGGGACATTGCTCTGCAATGAACTGCCTTGCTAGAAGGGATTAGGGGATATGAAGTCATTTCTACTCCACTCCACTCCTTATGAGCCATCCTGACCACAGAGTAGTCACCCACACAAGGTTAAAATATGGATGCCAGAAGTTGAAACAATTTAGCTCTGCTCTCCCTGTGTGGAAAGCAGATGTTCTCAGGCTTCCAGGTACTGTGAAATGCTGTGTCAAAATCACAGAAGGGCTTGCCATGTAGTTTGAATATAGCCAGTTTTCTCATCTCCTGGGCACGCTCCCAAGCAAGTGTGCAATGCCTGACGCAAGGCACACAAACATCTGTCAAGATTGATGTAGGAAGTGCTACTCTTGCCTTGGGGCAGGCAGATAGCCCAGGTGATCTCCTGAGGTCCCTTCCAGCCCTCCTCTGAGACTGATTTCCTGAGGAAATGCTCCTTGTACAGTCGTTCTGTTTGAGTATCCTTCTGTCTCCAGCAGTTTTTGAGACAGTTGGCCAATTTCAAGTGTATTTAAGGTGGGAGATACTAAATTCCTAAAGCTTCCTGAAAATCAGCAGCTGGGTAGAGGAGAAAGACTCAGGTTAGTGCCCCCACTGAGAACTGCAGTTATAGCTCATCTTATTCACTCAGAAAAGCAGCAATCAGCTGGATGATCTTCGCATGTAATGGCCTACCTCTGAGCACGAGCAGAGCTGTGTGACACCCATGGCTCATGCTGCCTCTCACTTGGCTAGTTGGAACGGAGGAGGCAACTGCTAATGTTACTGCATGGGATGGGAGGCAAGAGGGGAGATGAGAGGTCATGGTAGGGGCTGAGGAGATGTGGAACATAAAGGTGGAGGAAACCGAGCTTTGTTAGCTGCTCTGCCTCTCTGACAAGTTGTCTATGACTTCATGGTTGTCTTGCCTACCTTGTATGCTGCCTGTTAATGATCCTGTTCTTTAGTTGCTTGGCAGAAGGTCTAACTTAAGAGAGATCAAGCAGCAGCAACATATTGTCCGAAGTTGTTTGACTTCCTCCATATGGTGATTTCTGGTCTAGTGCTGCGCTCACTCTGAATTAGGAAACATTGTTGTGATGGCATCCAGGAGTGTATGAGCATGTAGCGGGGATAATTGCTATGCTAGAAGGAGGGTTAGAGTGAAGGAGAGAGATCGTGTGCCTAAGGATGTGTGACTGTGCACTTACATGATTCTTGAGAATCATATTGTTTGTGTTCAGTGTGGTAAAGCAGCAAATTTACCTAGGTTGGTATCTTTACTGCCACACTTCCCTGTTTCTCCTTTCCAGGCTCAGCAGTACTATGAATATGGAGGTTCCTGGTGTCTGTGAACAGACTGCCCAGGCCTTCAACTGATGTACAGATATGGGGATAAATTTTGGAAAGTTTCATTGCATTCCTTCTAGTGTCCTGATTCCTTATCTCTTTCCCTCCTGCCTACTGGCTTGATTTTGCATGCTTATCTGTTACATCCTTTTCCTGCCCAACAAAAAAACCCAACATTTTTGAAGCCGGATGTGCATATGTGCCTGACTTCTGGCTTCCACAAAGCTTTCTAAATATCCCTAGCTGTATGCAGACATTTAGCTGACTGTTGTTTGAGCTCATATTTATTTGCACTTATGGTAGAACCCTGCTACTTGGCAGACCTAATGAACTTGGATATCACAAATAATGGGGTTGCCATTTTGCTTCTGCTTGTGGTGTGAGTGTGGGGCACAGCAGCTCATACTTCTCCACAAAGCAGAGCCAGTTCTTGTCTGTGACTTGTCCTCATACGTGCAATGGTCAAACACACATCATCCCCAGCAAAACTCAGAGTGAAGCCAAGTCAAGCACTATGACCAAGGTCTAACTACATGGTTGAAGCATCAAGTTCCGCAAAGAGTGAAAACAGAAGGGAAGAAATAAGATAGAGATATTCAAAGTGATGAAGTGTCTTGCTCTGGGTCACACAACAGGGTAGTGAGAAAAGTAGAACCAAGCTTTCTTGATTCCTAGTTTAGTGTTATTTCAGCTCAGCTGCCTGACTTCTGGGATGTTGTGACTGCAGAGCCTACAGTCACTTACGTCTATTATTATTTGTACTTCTGTTAAAGTAGGTTTCTGGATTTCACCCATGCTGGTCTATCCTCCTGGGAAGTCAAATGGAAATGCTATCGTCTATAACGATCTCATTCCCCTGGCAATGCACTGGAATCACAAGCGTTTACGTTAGCTAAATATAGCAAAGAGGGACCTGTGGTTGATCAGTATTTCTCCCATTAGTGCTGTAGGTGGAACTGCACTTAATCGGAATTACACTAAATGGATATAGGAGACATGGGGATAATTGACCAAACTTGTCTTAAATGTGTTTGTGGAGAGAAAGAAGCCGCAAAATGACAGGCATTTTCCCCATTAGCCTCTACAGAGAAGTTAGCAGGCACTGTGGGCCGGATTCTCAGCTAGAAGGACTTGCCATTGCTTTTCTGTTTTCTCTGGAATCAAGATGATTTACCCCAGATGCAAAAGAAAATTGGTGTCGCCTGAAATATTCAGTGTCTTCAGCTCATGGAAAAGTGAGGAAAAGCCATAACTACTACAACTGCAGGTTTACTGTCATGAGTTTGAGTCTTTTACACAGGAATAACTAAGCCTGCTGAGTAGTAGAATTAAGGCTAATACGCCCGCTGGTAAAGGAGCATGTCACTGTATAGACAGCAATAGAATTCTGAATATTAAGCCAAAAACCAATTTAACACTGAATATATTATTTACTTAATATACAATGTGTGTAAGCCAACAGGCTCATTTCCCAGAAGGTATTTTCTAGTACCAGTATACCTGCAACTGCAAAATAGATGTGCCTTTTCAGTCTTTCCTCCCTGTGAACACAAAGCTGTTCATTTAAATGGAAGGGAACTTAATGCACCATTTACAGCAGTGCATTTTACACTGGTATTTGCATTCAACATTGATTCCTTTTAATTTCAAAGGAGGTACTGACAGGATTTGTAAATTATTCCCAGCCACTATCCACATCAGTCTAAACATGAGAGGTTGTGTTTTTTTTCCCCATCACCACTGGGGATTGCGCTGAACAGTAACCTCCATGTAACGATCCTGGTCTCTGACCCCACCTCCAGGGAAGTCTTCTACAAACATCTCTTTATACCACAGCATTCATCTTCTGATGATGTGTATTGCTCAGGTCTCGGGAAGATCTTCCTTTGAGGGGGGATTACACTGCAGTCAATTGACATAAAGCTTTGTATCTCTAATTCAGAAAAAAAAGACCTTGAAGTTAAGCATGCTCTTAAGATTGAGCAAAAGATCTTTATTTTTAAGAAAACTGCTAGTCACTGTACTGACAGGGACAGGGAATAATAACATCTAGTTATGCTTTTTTATTTTTTTTTATTTTTCCCCTAAATGTCATGCCAGCCTAACGATTCTAGGACCTGAGTCATGATTTTGGAATGCTCCATTGACTCCACTGGAAATTAAGCACTTCAGGTTGAAGTGCTTGTATAAGTCTTGTCTTGAGTAAGATTAGATTTATACTTGTGCTTAAGTGCTTTGCTGAACTAGGGCCCAATTAAGTTAAATATGATTATTTTGTTTCCAGAGACAATCTCCTTTCACAAGTCTGCAGCAAGCAGCTTCTGCAAAAGCACTCATCCTTAGGAACGAACACAAATGCCTTTACCAAGGCCCAAATAAAAATGTATCCGTTTATTTTAAAGAGAAGCTGGATTTTCATATTTTCTAATAAAAATAGGAAACCTGATTAAACTCTTTACACTTATAAGTGCTCTACTTTCAAATCAGACCTGACACTAAGTAGGTTAGTGGGAGGGGAGATTTAACAAATTTCCTGTAACAGAACTTGATGTGATCCTCTGACCTGAATTTTCAGACTTAATCTGCTTTAAAGTACATGCTTGAGCCTAAAACGACAGTAAAATTCACTTAAGATCTAAGCTAATTTACAACAACAACAACGCAACAATGAACCCCCACATCAAACAAACGGAACAGCCTGGTATGATATTACGTGTGCAGGAGTGTGCTTGTGTATATGAAAAAAAAAAAAAAAGAAGAAGAAAAAAAAAAAAGGATGAAAAGTTGCTATTGAAAGTGTTAAGCAAACCTGGGACTAAGCCCAATGCTACTGAAAGGGGCTTTTGATGATACATCTCCTGAAAAGCTACAGTCCTCCCATAAGTCATCAGATATGGTATTGCGAAGGCATTTAAATGTGAGGTCCTGTCAAGTTATGTGAAAGCCCCATGATGTATGGCCCAAAGGAGTTTATCTTGCTCTGGGAAAAAAAGACCTTGGAACCGACACTTTGTATTTCGAAGCCAATAAAAACATCTTAAAATAACGCCCCCTCCCTTCCTCAAAGGGTAACGGACAGTGAGAGGGAGAGCAGGGCTGGGGGAGCGGTGATCAGCAATGATTCAGTTTCTGGGTCTGAGAACTTTGTTGTGGGCAGTGCAATGCTGATGATTTATAATTAACTCCAACATGAAGAAGCAAATGCCAGGCTTTCATAACAGCATCACAAAAATAGCCCCATTCTCAGTGTTTGCAAAATTGGAAACAAATGTCTCAAGGAAAACAAGAGCTCTTTACAGCCCTACCCATGCTTCAGAGCAAGGAAAATACTGGAATTCCATCATGACCACAGATGATGATCCAATATCATTTGTCATGGGAAATTCATCTGGGTAAAACAGGATTGCTTCATTACCCTTCTATCACTCTAACAAATAACTGGATTGACATCGCTTAAATTAAAAGCAGTTAAGACCTTTTCTTTCTGGCAGAGAAACGTTGTCATCTCCTGTACCCCAAGGACCTGAAATTGAAAAGTGATAGAATTAAATATGTACGTTTCTTGCATCCAGCCAGTGATATCAGACTCTTGGGTTTTGGTTGATTGTATGAGTGATCTTAGATAACAGCAATGTAGAGTCACCTGATGGTTTTGGGGTCTGGGCCCAGCAGATTCCAGTTTATGTGATTTTAAGTAGGGCATATTATTTCAATTTGGCAAGATATCACTTTTATACATGGGAGTAATCCCAGTGCGGCCAACGGGGCTACCAGGCAGAGACTGAAGTATCTTGCTGACTCAGGACCTGAATTAGACAAGAAGCAGTGGCGTAAAGGCCTCTGGAGAGTAACAGTGAAAATCCTGAACTGGGTCATGAGGAAGTAGTAAAGATGAAAAGTTTCTCCAAGGATTTCATGAGGGAAGCCCTGAACAGATCATTGCTGTCTTCCATTATGTTAGCAACAGTCTTGTTCTAATGGATGTATTTTCTTAAAAATTATTCTCTTGAGTCCTGAGATTTTAGAAACTTCTCTGTTTCTGCCTCTGCCTTTGCCTCTATCTACATCTACTTCTACATCTACCTCTATGTCTACATCTATACCTACATCTATCTACGTCTACCTCTACCACTACTTCTTTTTCTTTCTCTCTGTCTTTACTTCTCTGCCTCTGTCTCTATATCTAGAAAACAAAACCAAACACAGAAAACCCATCCACCACCATCACATACACACACACACACACACACACACACACAAAGAAAACCACACCAAAAACCCCCACAACTTCTAATTCTTAGACCTGCAGATTAAAAGGAAACTGATAAAATCATGGAGTGCCTGGCTCATTTTTTCCCAAATTCCAGTGCCTGTCCACGTTGCACAGAGGACCAGACACGTTCAGAGGGGAACATGCAGCAAAATATTCTTTCTGAATTCCTTTCTGAATGCTTATTTTGTGGATCCCGAGGTGAGGTGTGTCAGGGACGTGCTCAGCACTGCACAGCTGTATCCTCTGGGGGCTTCACCATCTTTATTGATATATTTCATGCTAAGTACCCTATAGAATGTAGTTGTGCTGAGAAATGATGACAGCCTCTGACCAGGAGCGTTTACAGTAGAAAAAACACAAATCAATAAAAGTCATGGCTACTACGCAACAGAGCAACTGCAATACTAACCTGACACAGGAAGACAAAAGCAAACGTATAATGAAAACATCCTCTCAACGTGTTTTTTATACTCCAGTGACCTTACAGCTAGCATTTATATCTACAGCCACCTATATAGCTGCCATTCAATTTCTGATAAGACGAATCCCTGTTTAAGGTGACAGATTCTTTGGAGATACTTGAAAGGGAAGCGCTGTGATTCTCAGTCATCATTATTTTGGTCCAGACATAACATTTTTCTTTTTTTCTTTTACCTCTTCGCTCCAGTTGAACTCCTGTCAAGTGCACCCATTGGAAACAATAAGATAAACCACCTCTGTCATTTACTTCCAATGTAGGAAGTCTTAACTGTGCTCTCTGTTCATTAGCACCCCTGGCTTTCAGAGCAGCCATCCGCAGAGCTGCTGCGGGATTCACCAACTGCAAGGCTGTGAAACCTAATTTTGATTCATGAGCTGAAATCTCTCTAGCACAGCCCTTGTGGAGCTTGGAGTCTAGCTGTCTTTCACCTGGTAGAGTCAGTGCTTCGCTGTGCTTGGAACATTTTGCAGAGGCAGCCAAGAAATCTGTAGTTGATGGGTACCCTCTTCGAGGTGGCTTTGCAGTGAGGGAGTTTGATGCTTTCTGTGTAGCTGTCGTTTGGAAGTCGCTGATAGATTTCTGCAAAAAATTCATGACTTTTCTGGTTTGCTCTCTAGTGCAAATTTTGTTGTTCCGCCGATTACAATGATCTCTCAATTAAGAATTATCACCGTCGCTGGGCACTTCTTACTCTTCTAAAAGCAGAAAGATTTCTATTTTCAGAATTTCCATCAATTTTACTACGCAAGATTTTTCTGTGTGGAAACTGCAGTACAATTAATACATCGGAAAATATCCATGTAACAAAACTGAAAAATATTCACAACTGAACCAATTTCATCAATGTTTCATGGGAATATATTTCAAAATTCCTGTTAGTAAGACTGAAATGCTTCAGTTTAATACAAAAAGAGCCTTTAATTCCAAGAGGGTAAAATGTCTCATTTCAATTTCGATATAATTTCTTCATAAATGAATGAAAAGAAACTACAGTTTGAAAACATTTTAACCTTTCCGATGGAAAACATTTTTATACAGTTTAAATGAGGAATATTGCAACAGAAACTTTGGAGGTTTTCAGTTTCATCCAAATTCGTAACTAAACACAGCTTAAAAATGTTGATTTTCTGCATCACGTTCTTTTGTTTTGAGCAATTCTGACTTTATCCAAGAGTTGCAAGTGCTTTTTTATATTGACATCCATGTGGCCAAGATACTGCTACCTGATTTTTCTTGCTGATTGGGTCCAGTGTGGTCTTTTATTTAATATTTATATTGTGTTTACTGGCTGGTAACCAACCTGGAAATACTTCAGGAAGTTCAGTTGTAACAAATAGATTGTAATTCCAAGTTGGGATAGTAAAAATCTTTATAAACAGTGGCTGACTAACTGTCATTACACGTAAGTGAGGCAGGTAAGCAATATTATATTCATTTCAAGGATAGATAATCTATGGTACAAAAAGGTCTTGTGTCAATCCCACACCTGTGCTAGTATTAAGTGCCCTGATGAGATGAAATTAGGGTTGATATTTGTCAGTGAACGAACCAGCAGTTGAATCTATCAAACCAGCCAGCTGCTGCTTCATCATTGCTTTGCAATTCAGACACCAGCACTCAGCAAATTCTTGCATCTTTCCCAAATTTTTCTTGAGTACAGTGTTGTGCAACACACTGACAGCTTCCAGTCCTTCTGTAACCACACATCAATGGGAGAATTTTCCCCAGGGAGGAATGTACTAGGTTGAAGGAAAAGTGAAGGAGGCTGCATCCCCTATTCCTTTAAGATCTCTCAGTGCATGGTGTAATTCTGGCCATGGGATGGAAGAAAGCCTGTACAGCTGCAAATTCCTCTTGTGCACATGACTTCAAGTTCAGCTCCCTGAGGTTTCACTGGTTTATCTCTAAGCTGTTCTGGGCTGGTTAGGGCAGTGCCCACCTGCTGGCGTTGAGCTCTGCTGAGGATGCCAGTCATAAAGCATCCTTGATGATGGAGAAACCTGCCTATGGTAGCTGTGGGATTTAATCAGCTGTGAAACCTACATAACCTGATGTACCTGGCCATATAATGCTATGGTGAACTGTGCTATAAACAATTTTAATTTCCTGTATGTGTCTTCTATGATGTTTCCCCTGCTCTTTCCTGCATGAGAATTGCCCCTTTTTTATTTCCCTGTGCAAAATGAATTCTCCTATTTTAGACTTTAGAAATGCTTGTATTGAAGCAAATAAGGAGGAGCTTGGCAATGAAAGACTCTCACGAATATGCCAAATAAAACTGGCCTTTGTTTTGTGCCATTTCCGGACTCTGCAGCATTATAATAACAAATCCTGGAACCATATGACAGTAATAGAGAGCATCTTTTTATGATAAACATAAGTAATGATCCTTGTCAGAGAGACACGGGAATGAGTAATACAGAGCAATCTCCATTCAAAGAAAAGGAAAGAACAAGGATTGGAGGGGGAAAAAAAAAAGGTGACATTTTCTTAAATCTCTGCATATCAGTGTCCGTAAAGCAATAAAATTCCAGGACACTGTGAGCTTAGGCACACAGAGCAGTAAATGGGAAAAAATGCTTGGGAAGACAATGTAACATTGTCTCATAATTTACAAACCCCTAATGATTTCCAAAGCTGGTATGTGAGATTTACCCTCCTTTTTTGGCATTCAATTTGACGCACGGGTTTTTTCTTGCCAACTAGAACATTCTTTAGGTGTTTTTTTTCTTCGCATGAAGTTCATTGTGATCCCATGCTTGCTATTATTCATAAATTAATTTCTGGCATCGAATAAATTCTAGGAAAACCAATAAACCACAAATGTACAGCTAATTCTTTGTCATTTTTCTTTCTTTCTTTCTTTTTTTTTAAAAAAAAAAGCTCTGTGGGAAAGACAGAAAAAAAAAATAAAGAAAGCAGCAAATGTTTGCTGAGGTGCTGGATCTACAGCATGAATTGATGTTTCCAATTGTTCTTCCTAACTTGAAGAAGTTTTATTGTAGTCGACAAGTCTTCATTGGATCTGTTGGGCAGGACCAGCCCTATAACGAATCAAAGGGCGAGACCATGCAAGACATGGAAACACATTTCCCTGCCTGGAAAAATTATGGCAGATCCCAAAAGTCTGACTCAGGTTCTACTCAGTCCTTGCTATGAGATCAACAAGCTTCCTGTGTGAAAGACCTCACCTCTAGGAAAGTCAGGGGCCTTACCTATGGCATGAAGTAAACGTTCATTTCTGTGCTTAGCTGGCATTCCAGCTCACTGTACGTTTTCATGTCAGAAGAAGCAGGAGCTGGTCGCTGAGGTGTGCATTTGGCACGCAATAGTGCACGCTGCACACACAAACACAGTGCACAAGTGCTTCAGGGGATAAAGTGACGCTTCTTATAGCAGCCGTACCCAGCAGGCTGTCATGGGGCAGCCAATAGAAGAAAGCATCATTAACAACCTGGGGAGAGCCTGTCACTTACAGCTCATTCCCCAAGACAGAGGAAAATGTGTGTCTAGTCCATTAGGCAACTGAGATGTGAAAATAGCTCCATTTTTCTTGGTGCGATAATACAGATTTAGAGCCTCATTTCCATTAAAATTACTGGGTTGAAATGTCCACACCGGATCCTTATTATGATTAATCTATATACAGGCAGGTATGTACATATAGTAGCTCTAACTCATCTTTCTGTCTCTTTTGGCACAGCTTGGTTCAGATTCAAATTTGCTTTGTGAAACAGCAGTCTGGGACTATAAAGTCCTTCTTCGCTTGGAGATTTTGCTCCAGAACTCCAAGGGATTTAGGCACCAAATTCCAACTGAAAGATTAGATCAGGAATATCTAAGCACCTCTGAAGAGTTGGGCAATTCAGCTCCAGTTCTAACGGAGCTTCAAGCAGTTCAGCTACTTAAAAGAGTGCTACTTGACTGGAGATCACAGGAGTTTTCCTGACCATCTGGAAGCTGAGTGAATTCTCCTGCAAGTTTTTCTTCTTGAGGCTTTCATGCTACAGCTTGGGAAAGTTTGCATGAACAGCCTTGTTGTGCCCTTGAAGACATGGAGGCTCCTTCAGGCTTGGTGGGCACTAGTGGCAGAAATAACAGATTTAATGACAGAAGGGATGAGTGAACTTTCAGTATCCTTCTTAATCAGGGATCGCACTGCTTGAAGTTTTTTTCTATGAGCTGATAGTTTCATATCAAGCATTACCACATTGAGGAAAACTCTGCTTCTTGGCAGAAGGGTTAATAAATTTGTTCTGTTTTCGTTAGGACTGAGTTTTGTCAGGATTCAGCTGAGCATGGCACAACATTTAGAATTATGGCTGTGCCTGGTGCTAACACGAATCCAGAGGTTAAAACTTCTGCAAATTGTGAGGTTTTTTTGAGTGTCTCACCTTGGTGACAAAAGTCAGGTGCACACAGCCTTAATGGACTATCCCCAGGACATTTGCCCAGGTCTGCAGATTCCTTCCAGGTGCTGACCAGGGTCATATATGTATGTCAGTGCCAATCCACAGTCCCCTGGGGTGAAATGGAGAAGGGTACTGCTGGGGAGAACTGCAACACAGATCAAGCAGAAGCTACATGTTTTTCCAGCCAGTTAGCCCATGTGTTGCTGGGTGTGTTTGGGCTTTGCCCTGACCTCATTAGCTTTTGATAGCTACTGCCACCAGTTGCAGAATTTGTGGATTCAGTGGTATGCCAGAGTTACAGTGACTAAACAAGGTATAACCCATTAGGTGAGCTCCAGTTATATCCACTCATGCACTTCTAGCATGCTCCAGCAGCAAAACAATGAAGTTTAGTTTCAATACCTTTCAGTAAGGTCAGATGGGATGGAGTTACATCACAAATGATGTTGACTGTGAGATTGTGCATGCTGAGTTTATCGTTCACAGAACAGGGTAATCTGTTGCATGAATGTGGATCTGCACCTCTCGTCTATCTTGCATTTAGGGGATAAGTGAAAGATTTTTAGAAGGAGACTCTGTCTCTGAATGGCTCCAGGGGCAGCATGGAAGAAATGGGCTGCGGCCGTGTGAATGTAATAGCAGGTAGACCACAGAAAAATACACAACTGTGGATGGTGGAGACTGGGCAGCCGTCTATATCTCATTGCCAGGATGACAAGGATATATGCTCCCTTCTCTGGAGAAGACTCCTTCCACTTCCTCCCTTCCTCCAGTCCATATCTTGTACTCTTGAATATAAGCAGAACAAAATTTGATGGTATCCAGTTCACTACAGGACTGAGATCAGTGGACAGTCAGCTGTGGGTTAGCAAGGAATGATTAATTTTTCCAGAACACTGCACTGCTCTTTTATAAAACATATTAGTGTTGTTATAAATCAATGAACATGGTTTATAATAGCAATGATGCCCTTGAAATCTGTTAATACTGCACTCAGTGGTGGTTTGTCAGAGCATTTAGTGCCCTTGGTTTCACCTTGGGCTATTAACTAACAAATCGGTTATTAGCCAGTGGTAATGACCAATTTTCTAGGGATGATTGCTTAAATATTGCCCACCTTGAAAAGAGAATTATTGCTCAACTGAAAACTGAACCCTTATTTTCAACTCGATGGAGCTAATGATCTTATCTGATTTCTTTATCTTCCTCCACGTACTCAAAGGTGTTCTGAGACTGTATTACTAGAGAACTGCGTCGTCTTCTGCCTTCTGTGACTTGAATCCAGGAAAAGTTCCATATTTAATATTTATTCCCTAAGCATCGGTGGATGAAGACAGATGGTAATGAAACCGGCGTTGCTGAAAGTGACCACAATGATAATAGATTCTTTATGATGTCCAGGAATTCTGGACTCTCAGTCTCGGCTTAAATGTAGCATGGCGCCAAGTCCGTCACCTTAAGCTTAGTAGTCCTGTCATCTCCCTGACCTGTCTTTAGACCTGATGAGTGCAGGCTGCACTAAAGGCATCAATCTGTCTTTCTCCCCCTATAAATGTTTTAAGCACCCAAAGCTGGTCACAAATGACACATTCTGCAAGAAAACCTTTGCAGAGCAGGGGCTGGTAAGTGAAATATTTAGGGTTAAGAAAAAGAGAATGTTTACTCTGGACTTCATTGGTTTCACATGTTTGTTACCTGCTGTGGTTTGTTTTCTGCTTCTTACAATTTTCTCCTTAAATCAGAAAGTTTTCAATATTTTTGGAAACACGAACCTCTCCATTTGTATTTTTTTTTAGCAGTTGCAAACAGCTATATTTTGAATTTAAAATCTGGACAGTGGACATTTGGCTGTTAACTTCAAGGATCCCACAGGACCTAGCCAGGTTTGAGGACCACAGGGTGAATGAGAAGGTTTTGACTAGAAGCTGAATTTCCCTCTCTTCACAGGCTAACCCTACTGCTAAATTAAAATTCTGCTTTTTAGGAAATGTGATTTGGTTTTTGGTTCACCAGTTATGAATCTGGCTGCTGGTTTTGTGAATGTAGTTAAAACCATATTGTCTTTAATGTCCCCTCTAGCCCAACCCATTCCATGATTCCACGATTCTATGATTTCACAATTCCGTGATCCTGTGGCTCTGTGACTGGCTTGGCTTCTCCCTCCCCAGAAGTCTCCATCCTGCAGAGACAGCAATACCTTGGAGGAAAACAAGAAAACCACAGGAAGTAAACAACAGTGTTCTATGGAGTAGTAACTTTCCAATACCGCCTTCTACTTTTCCTTCATGTAACTTTTCCTTGAAGGCTGTGCAATTTGCGCTGTAACACTGGAAGCTGTATGTGCAGCCACGCTCAGACACATCAGTGGCAAACATCCCAGTAAGTCCTAGCAGGCCTAGATGTGTATGTCAGGTATTTGGGGCGAGGCGTTTCTGGGATGGAGATGACTTTTTAGCAAAAAGTGGAAAGGCTCTTATTCCAGTGCAGGGTCTGGACATCTTTGTTCTGTGTGAACACTCTACTGCTTCATTTTCTGAAATAACAACATTTAAATTTTCACACAAAAGAAGTGCAACACGAGCTTAAGAAAACACCTTCTAAGAAAATACAAGTTAGCAATAGAAAATCAGGCCCACTGAGCAGCGAATGAATCTTCTAAGATGTTGCTTGATAAATAAATAAATAGATTTTCTTTTTTCTTACTTTCCAACAAGAGCAACATGCGGTGCTCTTCATCTGGCTGAGACAGCAGGAACGGCTGCTGGGGACATTGGGGAGCATCTTTCTTGCCTCCACTCTGTTCTGCCAGTGTCAGGTCACCAGTGCTAGGTCTTGATGAGATTCCCAGTCCAACAGGAGTAAATAATGGATGTTGCACCAGCTGGCTGGTTGGCCTGTAAAATTCTGTTTCTAAACACAGGATAAAAAGGGAGAAAAAAAATGCATGTTCTCTCGTCTGTATTCCTAGTACTGCTGTACTCTGAAGTATGCAGCAGGCATATAGTGCAACCTAGAGATATTTTTGTAAGGTTCTCATTGCATTAGGCCAAAGCATAATCATTCTGTAGGGTAGGGCCAGATAATTGCCCATTTTCCATAGTTATGTATGCCACTGTTTAATGCAAGATAAAACTCTTGCAGCCTGGTAATTATCAACGGTGCTCTAAAAATCCAGTACTAATGATCCACAAGGCTTTGCTGGGCTGCATGGAGCCAAAACATGAAGGGGACAAGGGCTGTGCAATTGTGTTGCTACTACTTTGTCGCAAGAGCCAAGGTGCATATTCAGTGCCCTCATCTTTTTAAAATCCAACTGAACTGTAATCTGCTATCACTGAAAGCTGAGAATGATTCCTACGTACAGAGAGAATTGGAAACCCCCCTCTCTGAACTAAACATCTTGAGGACAGACATCCTAAGTGACCCCCCTGACCAGATGGAGGTACAAGAAAAATGCTTGCATTTTAGGAATTGGATGCTAAACTCTACTAGAAAACTTCCATCCTAAAATCAGAAGTTTTGTGCATCTTGGAAGACCTCGTGGTTGTTACCCAGTCAAACTTCTGAGTAATTACATGCAGCAGGTAAAACTCAGTTCTAATTAGGTTCTTCCTCTCAAGGCAGAACATGAAGTCTCAGGAGAGGCACTAACATTTGGCATGACGAAGTGCAGAACAAATTAAATTCTGGTCATGCAACTGAAGTTCCCTCCTTTCAGTAGTCTACAGTACACACAAGTGCGCCTTAACTTGTAAAATTTATTGCTACAAGCACTATAGCCTCCAGGAACAGCATTTTTCTACCTACTTTCAATTGACTCCTTGCAAGTCTGTATGGCACTTCCTATGTGCCCCAAAACCAAGGGTAAATTAGCCCAAAAGGTCAGCAGAGGAAGGGTTAACATGTCTCCTTTGGGTAGAGGTCTGCCCACAGTTGAGGGCCCAGGGTGCTGGGGCAGGAAGGGGTAGCTGTAGGGCATCCTCTGCCCACTGCAGATGAGATGCTTTGTCAGCAAAACAGCTGAAAAGGAAAGTGCTCTATGGGCTTTGTCAGAACTCTGTCACCATGGGAAGGCTTTCTCTGTCTTTATGCTTTTACCTGGCTTCGCTCAGGTTGCCTCCTGGATGCCATTTACAAGTAAGATGTCCTTTTAGAAGTGCTACGAGCTGTGATTAGGATATGGCTTGCTTCTCTTTCTATCTTCCTGGTGTCTGCTGCAAGGTAGGAAAAACGAGTGTACCCAATTCTTTTTTAATTTAATTTTTTTTTTTTTTTTAATATCTGAAAACTGCCTGCAGAGCTTCTAGGTGGGTGAGACCTCCCATCCAACAGCAGGTTCACTTCTTAGGAAGCACAGGCTGCAGCAATTCCTGCATGGGAACAGCACATTTCAGGCTTTCTGAAAGTTTCTGACTGGCTCTATGGGGGCTGAGCATCACACGTGCAGTGAGGTTGTCCAAGAAATCCTGAACAGACGTATGATGTGGTGTGATCTCCATTACTGGAAACTTTTCTGTTGCAGTTGGATGTCTTTCTAAAAAGATATTTGAATTCAGCTGCAGCTGTTAGACTTGATGTGGAATTTAATTTAGTTGAGAATCCCTGTAGCTTGTGGATTGGGTGATCAGTTGTACCTTCTGGCCTAAAATCATGAATGTCTGAATCTATAGCTTACCTAATTAAAAGCTAGTTTTAGCTTTTACAATGGCCAGGTTGCCCCCAGCATTGGGTATTTTCTCAACCTTACTTCGGAAGAACCGCCAAAAACTTATGCTACAAGGAGCACAGGCAGCCTCTCAAATATGCAGTATGCTGTCTGCTCTGTATATCTGTGGTGAACAAAATATAAATCTTTCTAGTAAAAGAACTCAGAAGTCTGAGTTCGCCAAATTACTTTCTTCCTTGGCTAGGATTCTAAAGGAACATTTCTTTTTTTGTTATTTAAGTGGGAAAACAATTGAATAGATTCTCCAGCTCTGACCCCTGTTCTCTAAGACACACGCTCCCACCATCCTGAGTTATGCACAGCTTCACAGGGAAAATCAGGAGCAGAAAGTTCAGTTCTCAGGGCTTATTGGAGCAGGAAGTTAGTATGGAATAAGTTTGGGGGTGTGTTTAAAGCACTGTAACTGTTCCATATTAGCTTCCAGAGAGGGTGTTCTTTTATATTAAAGTGCCTTTGTGCATCCTGGATGCAAACTGTATTGTTTTGAACTACAAACAAGCTGCTTGTGGTTCAGGAGTTTGAAACAGCTACCGTGTCTTAAATACTTAAGTACTTGTCCTCCTTTACTTTGTGCTTATTTGCTATATAGTCCAGCCCTCGTTAGAGCAGTGCTGATTCTTGCTTAGAGTAGCTGCAGAGAGCTGTATTTCATCTGCTTTATTAAAAGGCCAGAATAACGTTAATATGTTGCTTTCTTGTAGTAAAATGCATCCCAAGATATTTAGGTGTCCTAGGACAGTCTCCAAAGAAGCTTTTTGTAGGCAGTCTCTACATCAAACTAACTGCCTGAAAACAAGCAGGATGAGGACATCAAATAGCTGCTGTGCAAAGCAAGCCTGTTTGGGGCTCAGTGCTCGAGAGACACTTGCAGTAAACTTCCATCAGTTTGAGGACATAGATTTGCAATCATTGCTTTTAAACACAGTGGATTTAATTACAGTCATGTAGGGGCTCTGATGAAACAGTGCAAACTCAGCAGGTGGAAGCTCAAGGTGGATCCTTATCTTGGTGCAGCTGCATGGAATAACTTTGACAACAGCATGGAAGTCATAGGCGGGGTGTCCTAATAGGTGAACAAGTTGATCAACTTGGAGAAAATTCCTTTCTGGTACCTGAAATGTTTATTTGTCTGTATTGCAAGACTGATCCAAGCAATGGCTGGCCATGCAGGTATTGACAAGTGAAATGTGCGCTGAAAGCTGAACAGCACTCAAGCCTGTTGGAAAATGGGGTGATACACCCCAGAGATAGCTTCTCACATCTGTGGGTAGCTGTAAAATAGTTCTATTTGTGTGAACACCAATGGCAAAAGCTCACCCATCCATACCTGCTGCATGCTTTTATCTACACAAGATTCCTGTGCTTTCTGCTGTGCAGTGTGAAGTTTAGATGTGCATGAGATGTCATGGCAGAGATCTGAACTGAAAAAGAAAATGAAGAATGACACAAAAGCCAGAACGACACAAACATCTGGAAACTCCATTAGGAGAGTCGTTTCCCAGATGGTGTTGAGAGAGGGGGAAAAATTGGGCTGCAGACACCAGACGGTCTCACCTTGCCTTGGCAGCTTGAAAGGAGGTGGAGGGGTCAGGAGCAACAGAAAAACAATGAAGAAGGAAGATCTGCCGAAGCTTGTCTCCATTCTCTCATCTCTTTCCACCGCCTTCCACTGCCTTGGCCAAGCTGCCTGATGAATTTTCCTACTCTCAGCTCTTGGCTTATTTCTTTGAAGTCATGCTGTGCGCTGTTCCCAGATGGCTTCTCCTGTGTCCCTGTGCTTCCCCTCAGACAAGCACATCGTTAGATCTCATTCCTTCCAAAAGGTAATTTACACCCTCATAATACTCAAGATCAAATATCTGTGGATTTTCAAAGGGAAACAATAGAAATGATGTCCAACTATGCTACCTTTTGTGCTACCACTGAAAGTCCTACAATTCTCCCTCCCTTTTCCCTATGTTTACACTGGTTTTACTTGAATTCAAGGATACAAGTCCCGAGGTGACATTTGATTCTTAAGGGCTGTGAGACTGAAAAGGAAAAATCTTCAGGTGAATATGGTGTATTTACAGCAGTTAATAACACGTGAGACTACCAAGATGAGTTTTGTTTTACTCTGACTTCAGAATGGATTTTGATCTCCTACTTCAATGCTAAGGGCATTATTTATTTATTTATTTATTTATTTATTTCCCTTCTTAGTGACCACACGGTACACTCTGCAAAAGGCAGCACATCCTATTCTTTGTTTTAATGGGGAACCTACTATTTCTGTAAGGGACTTACTAAAAAGCCAGGAAGAGGTAAATGTTGAGCCTGAGCTCCAGACTTAGATTCTTTTCCACCTGTCTGTGTAGCATCTAATGTGTTATTTGTGTTATATAGGTCATGAATAATAAAACACTCTGGCTGGAGCTGAACAAAGACAGCAGGTAGAAGAATTTATTTTCTTTGCAGGATGGGCCTTCGCCTTTTTTCCACAAAACAAATGATCAACCAAAACATCAGCCCCTTCACATGGCTTGTGTTGTGCCAAAGCTGTTAGTCTGCGTGCTATGTGAGTGGGCCATGCTGTCAGGATCCACTTTTCAGTGCTGTCAGGAAGAAAAAGCCTCACACCGATGTAAGGTGGTGGTTATTTTTTATGTTGAAATTGGTGATGATCTGAACCCTTGCACATTCTCTTCTCTTTCCCAAAGCCTAGGAAACCTCTGCTAATTTACTTAAAACTTCTTCCTCTCTTGTCTTTTTGTGGTGGTCTCAGAAAAACCATGGAGGTGAAGGTGAAACACATCAAATAAAGCATTCGTGCAGCAGTGCTTGTTCAGCTAGGGCAAGAGCAGTAATGGAAATAGCATGAAAACACCTGATTATGTTTCTAGCTCTGTTTGGCAGGCCAAAAGACTTTGGAGAAAATACAAAGATACCAAACACTGTAGTAAAGTTTGTTAAAATTGATTTTAAATAATACAGTGCTCCTTAGTCTTAAAAGTAATTAATACTTTCAATAACAGCATCAAATGGCAAATGGTTCCAAGGGGGGCAGATGTGGAGCAGTTGCTTTATTTCACTTAAAAGACAAAACAGCAAACACAATGTGTAAACCAAGCAATACTCTATTTTATAGTCTCTGGCAATAAGTTAATAATGGCTCTGTGGTGCGAAGGGCTCAGGACAATTTTAAAGGAATTTGATATTTTGGTCATCCAGGGAACCATTTCCAAAGTGAGGCCAGTCTGCTTCGTGTGACAGAGCCCTGAAATCATCAAAGCTGACCTGCAACAAAAGCAAACAAAAAAGAAATCTTTCTGATTCTATTGTAAACATTTGGCTGTAAATCACTACCAACCCACTTAAAAATGTTATTTGACATTTTTCTTAGCAGTCAGCTAGAAAACTCCAGCTTCCAGATCATACAAGTTTTGTTTAATACGGAAGTATAGTAAGGTACCCAACGCCTTTAATGATGATATCAACAGCACTTTCTGTTGGCTGACACATCAGCTTGTTTAAAATCACTAGACCAAAGCTGACATGCTTTCCTTTGTCATTTTTTTTTCTTGTAATTTCTGAATCAATCAATCATAGATTTCAAGAAAAATTATTTTAGAAAAGAACAGAAAATGGACAGGTGAAGTCCCAACTGTTAAATCCTCATTAACAGCAGAACGGTGTTTTATCATTTTGGAAATGGACAGTTTTCACATTAGTACATGTGTTTATCTTGCTGCTTGCTGTTTTCCCCAGGACTGTGATTTAGAAGAAGTTTACAACTGCATTTCAGGGATATAAGAGAAAGCAGCGCCTGTGTGAAAATTAGAAATGGATTTCAATTTTCTTGCTGCTGTTGTAACTAAACAGCCCGTTAACCCATTTAAATAGGAGAACATACTGTATACTACTGCTCTAGAATACATCAGAAGTAATGTGATTATGTCTGTTTTGATACAACCCTATCTCACTGCTACCTTGATGCTCTTACATGAATGATACATGGAATTAGTTCCGTGTTTCTTCTCTTACAATTAGCATATTAATGTACCAGACAGATAATGCTGAAAGCCTGGATGCTTGAGCACACACAGTGCCTTCTTCATTGCGCTCTAACACTCAGCCCCTGTGAGTGCCCAGGAATGCATCTGTGCGTACTCTCTGCCTCCTGCTTATCCTGTGAGCAGCCCTGATCCATGGAGCACAGCTGAGATGCTTTAGGTGCTTATTTACTTTGTTGGCCTCAGAAATTCCACTAAAAAAAAGGCTCAGTGTCAGGCTGCCCACAATGGGGCCTTTGCTTTTCCTATGTACGTGTGTTGATGTGTGTGCTTATGTGCATCATACATGCAGCTACATGCATACTTCGATGTGTGCAGAGACAGTCTTAGGGATGGATTTCTAAACATCCATCAATGGTTTTGGTGCATGCATGCGTATGTATGAAGTGTATGTGTGTGCTCATGGACACATGGATTTCTGTGTGTATTCATATACGTACTGTAGTGGTTTAGCCAGTATCCCATGAATTTATAAGTCAGGAATTCAGCGTGGCTGGTGAAAGTTTCTAATCTTTCGTCTATCTTGGTGAAACACAAATGAACTTGTAAAAACAGGAAGCAGTGGAAAACAAATGAATTTCAGCTGGTGTTTGAAGAGCTGTCAGATCCCCTCGCTGAAATGTTTCAGAGGAACATCTTTCTGATAAAACCTCTGAGAAAAGTGGAGGAGTTTCAGAAGAGTGATTGGAAAAACAGGATGCCGGCTGGCAGGCTTTGCTAATGCATTGCATCTGTAAAGGCTCCAGCAACCGAACACAGCATTAGCTTTGTGAGAGCCACGGAACTAGGGAAAGTTATTACATTTGAGTGTGATGAGGGGGAGGGGAAGAAGCAGGCTGTTCCCTTTATGCATCTTGAAGTTTGCAGGTTTTTTTTCCAGCCTTCGACATTTTTCATAGCATCTACTTGGCTGCCAGCATGCAGGCTTAATTCTAGCAGTAACAATGCTACTTTGCTGTGCAATATCATCTTTCATCCCAGAATCTCAAAACATTTTCCAAACATTAAGGAAGCTTTGCAATATCAGTGTGATACAAAGCTAGGGCTTGCTGGCTTCACATGGGATGCTGCAGTGTCTGCACCTCACTGGCGGGTGTTACTCTATTTTTACAGTGTTTTAAATAATGAATTGCTGGATCCTTGAATTTCTACTAATTTTCCTTGTTCTCTGTTCCAGGATTTCTATGACTGTTAACCTGATCTAGTGCTGGCCATGGTGCCTTTGGGGGCCTGCTTCTTCCACTGTCTGGGTCAGGATCCTCTTGCTTTGTCTTCACTCCTGCTTGGCCCAAGCGCTTGAAAGTCAGGGCATGGGAGTGAGCCTGGAGCAGGGCCACAGATAAGGGAGCAAGGATATTCCTGGTTCCTCCTGTCTAGACATAGTCTTGCTTCAGAAAACTAGATGTTAGGTCCTTAAGAACAGGAGTGTTTAAGATGTAGAGTGAAGCAAATGCAGCAACTGTAAAGCAAACTGCAGAAGAGCTGCTGACCACACACAAGTCCTGGTTCTGTGGCTTTGCCCACATCCTTTTGGTTCTGCTTTCTCCAGTGTCCCCTGAGTTGAACTGCTGTCCAAAGGGTTTGGGTGAGAGCAAGAGCCTGACCTTAGGTTCTCAGTCATGTGAGGCTCTGACACGATGTGTCATCCTTATAACATACAACTCCTAATATTGTCTCTGTTGCGGTCAGTTGCTTCTTGTTTCCTTGTGTTCAATCACTCTGCAATTCAGCAAAACGTCGATGCGTGACATTTCCTTATTCAGCAAGGCAAAAAAAATTGTCTGCAGATTGGCTCATATCTGTTCAGAGAATGACTCTGAAGATACGCACATGCCCTGTTTGAAGCTGGTGCAGCCAGTGTGCCATGGTGATGCTGAGGATGGCCCTTCGTGATGTCTTTCTTGGTCACTGTCACTGCCCTTTTCAGGGAGCGCCTCTGAAGGCTGTGGGGTTTGTTTATGCCTAAGCAGCTTCTAACATCCGATTCACAGCAACAGAACAGCAATTCCAAACATCCTGGTCCCCACAAGAGGATCTAACAGCAGGCCCAGGAAAGCCAAGGACAAAGCGGCAACTGAAACATGTAAACAGGAATACAGCTTTAAAACAACACGATGCAGAAAAATATCTAACAAAGCTGGTCTTCATTAAACCACTTCTCAGCTGCCTCTTTCAGCTGTTCCCACTGCCACTTCAGTGCATTTCAGTTCCTTCTGCTCCAGCAGCCCTTCCCTGGAAGTCAGATGCTTTTGTGGGAGAAGTACCAGACTGGGATTTGGGACACTGGGTTTTGCGACTGAGCTGGGCAAACACAGAGTCACGTCTTCCTTTTCAGCACCTGCCCTGTGACTCTCAGCACCCCTTGTTCCTGAGAGCCTGGGTTGGGGCTTAGTTCTGTGTGTGTGAACAGCAGTCGTCAGTGGCTTGAGGTGCAAGGAGAGATGTGTGGCTTGGCTCCATTCGGGAGCCTCTGTGGGGAGACAGCTCAGGGCATAGCTCGGAAAGTTGCCGCTCTCCCCTGTGAGTGTCAGGCAGTGTTTACATAAATATAAACATACTTTTCATCACATAAAAATATCTACTTAATTTCTGTGTGCTGTGCTCCTTCTGTAACTAATTAATCATCACGATGTCCTGTGAAAAACGTAATTATCTAGGCTGTCGTCCCATTTCACAGGCAAGGAAAACCCTGGGGACACCTTGCTGTATTGAACCAGTATTTTGTTGATCTCAGTAAGCCTGTCTGCCTGCTAATCACAAGGCAAGACTTACAGAGTAAATCCCACCTTAATTCTATAAAGAATTATATGATGAAATGTATGATATGCTTTTACTTACAAAGAAAAACAACTGTTTTCTTATTTCTGACATAATGCTTACTTGCCTGTCTATTGCTTTGATCTGATCTGCTTCACCCATACAAGGCAAGTTGCTTCCTAGAGCAAGGCTGACTGCATGCCCTGCTCCAACATCCACGCAGCTGCTGGCAGGTCCTTTGCACAGTGCCATCATTAGCTGTTGGCCTAGACTGGATACATTGCCTTTTTTTTTTTTATGTTTTATGGTTGGGCTTTTTGAAAGGGTTATAATAACTGAGTTTCATATCTTCATTAAGATTGCTGATATTTTGATAGCAAGGGATTTGTTTCTATGAGACCTTGCTGCCCTGCTAAAATCGAAATGGGGTTCTAGGCCATGCCTTACAAGCATGTATAGACACATCCAGGTCACACGTGTGGTCCAGGCTGGATGGGGCTCTGAGCAACCTGATCAAGCTGCACATGTGCCCGTGCACTGCATGGGTGTTGGACTAGATGACCTTTGAAGGTCCTTCCGAACTCTAAGGATTCTGTGATTCTATGTGCTTCTAATAGCAGTCAGTGCAAAAGTCAAACTTTGGAGCATTCTTTTCTCGGTCTTAAAGCTCCAAACACTTGAGTTCAGGAAGAAATTGAATTTCAGAGCCAGGTTATTCAGTATCTGTCACACACAGCTGTCCTCACACAATCATCTCTGCTCCATGCTGGCTTTGAGAAGGGTTCAGCCATGGGGTGACGAGGATGTTGCTCTGTTGGGGTGGCTCTGTGGCTGCTTCCCTTCACGTTGGCTTCAGCCCCAGCTTAGCTACTGGGCTCCAGTCAATTCAGATGCTTAGAAATGGCCGTGGGATGTGATGTTAATGCTGCAAATCTGTTGTGCTCTGAAATCCTCTATTGTTTTGGGGTTGAGGCCTTGAGAATTCTCTCCATCAGAAAAAATAATTTGCCAGATGTCTTAATAAGCCCTGTGCTTGATGGTTCTATATAAGGAAGATTTTAAAAGCAGAGGATGTTTATTTTTGGCAGCTTCTGTCATTTAATGATTTTCCTGCTCCGGTTACCCTCCAGAAAGCTGATAAGGATATCCTCTTCCCATCTTTTAAGTTAGAGATGAGCCTCAGTACTGGGCCCTGTCTATAATATTTGGCCCAAGTCCAAATATTGGCTGAATTACGTAAATGTTGGGAAAGTTCCAGTCCGTGTGTAAAACTGTGCAGGTAACAGAGCCTCTGGGTCTGATGTTGTGCTTTCGTTCATTATGGATTTGAAGGTTTAGTTCAGATTCTTAATATTTGAAAGAGCATGTATGTGTGTGCATAACTGGAAAGAGAAGTAGAACATCGACTTGAAAATCCTCCAGTTCTAATAAGGGAAACAGCTTTCTCATAGGTTCCCACATCATCAGTCAGCTCATCACATGCATGCTGCTGCAAGACATTTTTCTTGTAATGAATTGAATAATCACATCTGTTTCTCAAGCTTGAGAAAAGTTTAAAAAGTCATTAACATTCTCCCGTTTCCATCATTGGCTGAATCTCCTTTTCTTTTTTTTTTCTTTTTTTTTTTCCTTTTTTTTTAACCAGCATCTCAGCAGTGTGGACACGTGTGCGTGTGAAAAATATCTGTGCCCGCAGCTAGAAGGACGTGCGTGTATATGCGTATGCTCCATGCAGCCAACTGATGCCTCTCTCCGTGCACAAACAATTTCACCAACTGCAGGCACGAACATAGATGGGCTCTGGGTATCCAAACCCGCTCACACACACCCGCTCTTCTCTGGTAATTCTGCCTCGTTCTCTCTTTCTGCCCTAAGCACGCACCAGGCACATGCAGGCAGAGGACACGAGAGGGCAGGCTTTCCCTCTCCTGTCTCCCTCTGCCTGCGATCTCCGCTATTGTTATGTTTATGCAAACAGCCTTTGACATAATAGCTTTGAAACAGTTGAAAATTGGATTGTGCCTTTAGGCCAAACATTCAGACCACCACCTTGGCTATATTCATCTGCCACAGTAAATTGGGTTCAGCGTTGGCTCCACACGCTGTATTTCAGGGAAAGATTACAGCTTGGCAATAACTTTTGTACAGGAAAGACAAATGCAAACTCCTGGCAGAAACATTGGAGCTGTTTAGTTGTGCAACCCCCTATCTAGAGGAATACAGATTGTAGCAAGAATTTCTTTGGACAGTTGAGGAGCAAATAAAACAAACTCACAGGCTGGATTCTCCATTGCTTTCCTCTTCAGCTTCCTAATGCAATCTAATTATGGTTTAACCTCCTGAAATAAATACCTAACACAGGATGAAGCTATTAGAAGAGTAAATTTTCTGCCCTCTAGTTAACAAATTTTTGTCGTGCTCACTTTAAGCAATAATGTTATTGACATTAAAAATTGTTTTACTGGTTAATGGTGCCTCTACTGCAAGACTGATTATATGGAAAATAAAAGTCAAAGCAAAGCCAGTCACAGTATTAAAGCCCGTGGTCAGAAATACCCTTTAAATACAAAGAGGTGTTGAAAAGATGTGAGAAGATAACAGCTGCTCCAACATAGGATCAGCAGGAATCTAGGCTGTGGTCTGAGAGGGGGGCACTGGGCCCTGGATTCATCGTAGTCACTGTCACGCTTTTATATAGGTTGTATTACAAGTTTATTGCATATTTAACAAGGTGAAGGTTTACTTGGAACTGATTTCAGAAGCAGTGAGCTAGCTTCAGCTCTTTCCCTTTCCTGCTAGCAGATGTGCACTGGAATTTAGGGGCAGTATTCTTTTTTCTGTCTCCAAGAAGGGTGGGCATCCAGGTGGAAGGGAGAAGGCATGAGCTCCGAGGGCTGGCAGGAGGGAGCTGGAGGTGAGCTGAGGGTGGGAACAAGGTGAAGGCTGGGGAGAGGAGAAAAATGGCAATTCCTCTGGCAATCTTCCCTGCTGCATCTCTGGTTTCCATGGTGGTACTGGCCCATCAGCGAATTAATGAGGCCATTGACTTTGCCAGGGGTGGGGAATATAAATAAAAGCAATTTCCTGGCCTAGCTCCCACTGAAATCTAATCCAGTGGGAAGAGAGAGCCTCTCATCTTAAAACCAAGGCTTTTTTAGCTCAGGTGGTAGCTGAGCTGATGGTAACTTGATTGCAAAAGTAAGATTTTTTTTTTTTAATATAAAACATATATTGGGCTTTCTGAATGTGTGCAGCTTGCACACCAGCTACTTCTGGTGCGCAAATGAGGTAAGCAGGAATTAATAACAATGGGTGCGGTAGAAACGCATCTCTTGTATGAGTACCTAAATACTTCCTGTGCTGGAATTTGCCCAGGTCTCATTATGCTCTACCTGAAAAGCTCTGCAATTCAGATGGTCTTACCTCTGCTTTACTCATTGCATACACCAAGGTCTCTTCCCCTGCTTTTAAGGCTACAGACAACAGCAAGAGACTGGTGAACAATTTTACCCACCTAATACACATTGTTCATCCTTCTAAATGCAGCAGACCCTTTATGTTAGCGCTGCAAGCAGTAGTTAGGCATAAACAAGATCACAGAATCATGCAATGGCTTAGGTTAGAATGGACCTTAAAGACCGTCTAGTCCCAAAGCCTCTGCCGTGGGCAGGGTTGCCTCCCTTAGATCTGGCTGTTCTCATCAGCTATGGACCAAATTTTGAAGCAAAAACTCCATCAATGTTTAAAACACAAGCTCTGACCATGTACCCTTTGATAATTAGCCTTCAGAATCTTCCACAGCCAAGAGACAGCAGCTTGGTTGGAGGACAGCAGAGGTAATCATGCATGTTCTCTTCCAGGACAAAGTTGTCAGTCAACCCACCTGATTGTATTTTATTTTTTTTCTTTCTTGTCTGCTCAGTCACGCTTTGCTGTCTTAAGCAACTTGGTTTTGCCTGTGGGTAAAATATCTTGTACTGGACTCTGCCAAAAAAACAGAAATCTCTAGATGAAAATGGAGAGGAAGTAACACATACTAGGGGAGTCATATATTTCTGTAGTACTAGGAGGAAGTTTTGCTGCTTGAGAAAATGCTTGTTTCATAAAAAATAATTAATCTTTTTTTCTGTCTCCAGCTGTTTCCCCCTGAAAGGAAAAAAAAAAAGTATATCACTAGATGTCTTCAATATGGTCCCCTCCATTTATCAGGCCTCTCACACTGAATAGAACATTATTTTTATGGACAAAACTGAGTGAGCTGGCTGAATTTTGCTGTAGCAAACTGATGTGGTAAGGCTCTTTGTCATATATCACAGTCAGAAGTCATTTATTATCCTGCTTTCCTTTGGGAAGAGACTGGGGCAAAAGATCCAAATTCTACCTTTCCTTTTCTTCAAGTGTGTGTTTTATAATCATCACTTATTAGCAGGATTGTGGTAGCATCTAGGTAATCTTGCCAGGATCTGGGCATTATTATGATGAACAATGACAGAAGTCTATTCATTAGAGTCCAGAGAAATTGTTTTGCTTGGCTGTAAAAGCATTTGGGCCAAGGAGGTCAGACAGCTTTATTCAAAGTCTTCTGCCCATGTTACCAACTCTCGTGATATTATCAAAGTCTCTCGCTATTCTGGGCTTTTCAGCAAGCAACACCTCCTGCTGTCATGTGAGTCCACAAGAAGCTCAGCCTTCATTAAATGAGAGAGATGATTCAAGCCCTGTTGATTTCAAGTGAAAAGACTGAAAAATATGGGAAGCAGAAGGCAAAGAATTACCCCCTTGAGATATAGATATATATAACCATATGCATTATTTTTTAAATTTTTTTGAAGGTTGACTTTCTACTTTCTTGGAGTCTGACTCATTGGAGACAGGACAGGAAGAAGCCTTCAAAGCCACTTAGCCCCACGTCTCTCAACCTACAAGCTTGTGCTCCATGGTGCTGGCACAGAGCTCCAAGACAAGTGTGAAACTCTTCTTTGTGTGACTTAGGTCACTTGCCAAGGCATGAAGAATTCCTCATCATTTGAAAGAAGCAGAAAGGATGTGGGTTAAATACTACATAGATATTTATTCCATAAAGTAAGGGTCCATTTCAGTCTAGCCCACCCATCTCAAAAGTAAGGCTACTCCTTTATCATTTAGGGTGGGTAAAAAATTGGGAGCCAAGAGTAAGTAAAGGGAAAAGGGCTATCATAAAAATACTTATTTCTTTTGCAAGATTGACTTCACCACAGCCAAAAACATATGAATGCCACTAACAGTATCTCATTTATTCTTGGTTTCTCCTTTCCCCTGTCTAGCCCCTTTGTCTCCTGTCTCTCATCAGATATATTTACCCATCCAGGCTTCCAGGCTTTTGCCCAACTCCAGCAGTGCTTAAAATGTTGGTTTTCAGGCAGACACAAGAAGGATCCAAATTAGAATTAGCCCAAAGAAAGCAATTCCCCTCAGTGGAGGTTTTCTTGATAGCCCCCAGTTTATGTTCTACACTGGGAAACTCCAAAAACGACCTTTGTCAGTGTTGGATGCCAGTGTCATCCAACATAGAGGAAACTTTGGGTTCCCTTTTTTTTTCTGTCTTTTCAAGCCACAAATGCTGTAAGTCCTGAGGACCTAACTGGAGGGCAGACCTTACTGAAATGCAGAATGCCCTGCTCACGCAAACTGAAATTGTTGGAACAAATGCTGGAACAGAACCCAGGAATGAGAAGGCTTTCCATAGATTGGAAATGCCAGTCCTTGGTTTGTTTTGTTCTCAGAAGGCTTTGAAGCATTTGGGCTGATGTTTTTGGTTTTAGAAAGAAAACAGCTGCCTGGTCTCTTGAGACTGTGCCAACAGTCCCCCACTCCCAGGAACCCTTTTGTGCTGTCTCCACATTATTTTCCAAAAGAAAAATATTTCACAGGAGAGTTTCTGTCTAGTTCTGCAGAGAACCTCTTCTCAGCCATAACAAGCCTGGTAATACCAGAGGAACCTGGATCCCACTTTGAGCTCTACTTAATTCTTATTCTTTCTAGCTTTGACCTGTGCCTTGCTGTTCCAAACCATATATGAAGAAGGGATTTGCTTTCTGAGTAAAAGCTTCTGTGGTCTTCCTTCCTATTGTGAGAGCATAAGAGAGGAACTTTTGGTCCTGCACTGTCAGGCAAAGATTTTTTTCATATTTCTTTCCTTTTCCTTTACAATTAATTAGCTAATAATTTTGCTACGGATCCATTCTTCATTAAAAAAAGCTGAATTCCTTTTGTTAGATCTGATTGGAACAAAGGTAGGAGAATTTATGTCTTAATTTTAGTTCATTATGGCAGAGAGCATCCCACCCCATCACTCTCCCTCTCCCCCTCCCCGTGGAAGCCCTCCCTCTTCCTTTAGAGGATCAGTTATCACTTTGCCCCTAAACTCCTCACACTCTGCAAAGGCATTGGAGGAGCCTTCACTGCCCTTTATCTTCCGCTGCCTCATTAAGAGAAATGAACCTGAGTCTGAGAGAAATGACACAAGGGAAATAAAAATGTAATCCCTTGGTGCCACCTATAATGAATTGTTATGAAAACCATGAAAATATCTGTCTGCAGATATTGTTCTTTGATTTGAAGTCAGTGTTGTAAGCGGTAATTTTTGTCATTAAAGCTGTTAATCTGCACAGCGTTCTTCATAAGTTTTTATGAAGAAAAACAGCCCTGCTGCCTACATGCTCATGCAGGGAGCTTCTGAGCAATGCTACATGAACAGGGTGCCTTTGAATAATTAGCTTTAATTATAGCCAAGGTAGTTGTCTGTCTCAGAGATAGGACTGTTTCATGACAGCCTGCTGTCCATGTTGTGATGGAATGAAATGAACTGGTTCACCTGAACCTCCCTGACATGTTATTCCTTTACGTGGCTGATGTCAGATGAGGGCATATCCCAAAGCACTGAGCTGTGTGTTTGTATGAATGCAACTAGCCTTGGGGATTGCCCAAGCTGTATGCCTTTGTATTTTGGATGGGGCTACAAGGGGTCATTGTGTCCTGAGCAAAGATGAGCTGCGGTGAGCAGGAGAGTGGTAGAAGTGTTATTCTTCATCCTTCCCCAGTTGACACAGAGCTGACCTCCCTTCTACAACTCACCGTCAGCTGTTCTTGAGCCAGGGCTCCTCTTTTGCCATGTCTGAATTCTTCCTAAGGTCCTAGACAGCTGCTTCTCATGTTGAGCACATCAAGACAGGGCTGGAGTCAAGACATGGTAGGAGCAGTCCTACAATCCTGTATATAAGATGCCCATAATCTCTGTAGAGAAAGAATTATATTTCATGAAAATTTCTAAAGCATTACCAATACCAGGTAGTCTATACCAGATTCAGGTTTTATGGATTCCTGAGTAGAAGTTGTTTATCTGCTCTGCCTGTGGTACAGAAATACCATTTTGGCAAAATACCCTTTATACTCCAGGCAGAGTAGCAGTGTGGGGCAGACAATTCTCTCCTTGTTCCTGACATCCTACAGCTCAGTGAGTATTTTCTAGCATTTTTGGGGATGTAAGAACAAGATGATCAGAGAAAAGGGCTCTACAGACACCATTAACATGGTAGGCTGAATCTGCTGACAATAAGTCAATGATTCTTTCTGACATGACTCTAAGAGTAGCAGAAGGACGTCTGTAGGATGACTCATGTTAATGGAAGAATGGTATGTATGACTTGAGATTTAGGACAGATGTCAGGTTCAGAGAAGTGTGTTGTTAGGAAGATCATTTTTATTGGCATAGTAGCAGGAGACAACTTGTCAGAGTGATGTTGACTCCTTTTTTTTCGTATTGTTTGGAAGGTCCCTTGGGAAGAATGGCAAATGGAAAGGGCAGAAGAAGACCCGGCAACATCCCCAGCCAAGTGGAAAAGTATGCTTTCCTGCAGACAGTTGGGCCATGGGGCAGTGGTGATTCCATTACCTTCAGTAGGAACAGCCTTGGAGAAGTTGGAAAGAGGGTCCCTGTTGTCTCCAGTGCAGTCAGGATGGTTCTTCCCTCTCAGACCTGTCTGTGTGTTCAATTTGCACCATTTCCCACGTGTTGACTTAAATAAAGGGTCTTCTTAAAATACATAACATCCCTATGCAGACATTCTTCCAAAGGTTAAGCAATTCTCTTGCCTGCCTTGCTCACCAACAGAAGTTAAATATTTGTAAGCCCAATTTTAAAATATCAGAAAGCAATCCACTGAGTTAAACCAGGCTTCTAATGAGATTACAAGATACATTTCTTCTGCTGGCATTGATTTCAAGCTTCTGGACTTACTTTTTCCACTTTTGGAGAAGGCTAAGTTTTTTCAGGACAGCTTCATGACCCAAGAGAGTCCCAGCGAAGATGTTAAGCAAAACAGTGATACTTCCTCTTCTTTGTTCAAGAAGCGTATGTGGGTTGCATTCTTACTGGTAACTATAACAGTAAGATCTACAGTAATGATGAAAAAAGCCTTTGAATCAATTCCAGTCTCTCCTCCCACTAAAAGTGGGTAGTGAAGTTACATCCAGCTGTCACTGAGAACAAAAAATTCATCCAGACACCTTTACCAGCATTAGCTTATTTATATAAAGTCAATTCTTAACTAGTATTTATGTACAATCTATAAGGCGAGGATCAGAGCTATTTCTACCTCCATGTATAACCCACACTCTATTATTTATTATTCTTTACCAGCTGCCTCTTTGGGTGCATGCTATTTATCCACCGTGATCTCTGCTGCATTTTGTCCCATTTGTTCACAGAAATAATTGCAGCTGGAATTCGAGTGGAATTTCCTGCTGTCTCTTATTTCCGTGTTCCCTCTTGCCATAGGGTCAGGATGGGAAGTGGGGTTTTGCAGAATATTTCAAATGCAATGTGAGAGACCTAAGAAAAACTTGAGGTTAATATGATATCCACTACTGCATCTGTAGATGTGCCAGTGTTTGTTCCACAGTCTTCTGTACACAATGGGCTTCTGACACCATGATGAGGCCTCCAGACATTGTTGCCTTATGCAGATAACATTAGGAATGCCTGGACTGATTTACAAGTTATTAGCAAAACAATACCTTTCACAAGGCTCTACTGAATAGGCAGAGATGCAGTTCACAAGCAGAGAAGTCAAGATTTAAAACTGCGCATTTGTTACTGGCTCAAAAAGAGAGGGAGAGCCTGGGGCAAGGATCACATGGGCTGACCACCTGGCTGGCAGGCACTCAAGCATGCCTCTGTGCCTGCTTCGGGGACCTCTGCAAGAGCCCTAAAAGATATACTGTGTCTTTCACAAGGCTACAACTTGTTCCAGATCCAGTATGAGCTGAGGTAAAATATAACACACTACAGTGGGTTCTACCTCTGATCATAAGCAGAGAGACACCTATGGATGAAGCCTGTTGAACATGAGCCTTCGTGTTGCATTGTCCTTTTTGTGGGTGGAAGAGGAGGAGCAGGAGGATGTACAAAAGAGGGAGCTGGATACAGTCTGGGACTTGAAAGCCTCACTATTCTGTTTTCTTCATTGCGACCTTGTGCTTGTTTCCCACCTAGACAGTGAGGTTTCTGGGACCTCTCTCTTCACATAGGCATGACAGGGATTAACATATTGCTGGATGTGATGTAACCAATGTGCCAGGAGTTTGGAGGCCTTAAAGTACCTGCCCTTATAGAGGGCTGTTCTGCATCATGTCTCTGTCCTCTGACACCCACTCCCAAGCCTTGCAGCTCAAACATCCAGGGTCTGTAAGCTGTAAAGATGAACCAGCTTCCGGCACTTTCACAGCAAGAGTCAGGATCTGAGCTGTGGCCAGCAGAATCTGGCTGAGAAGCGTGGGAAACTTAACAGCAAGAGAGAAAATCTGCTCTATCAAGGGCTGTTTTCCTGGGGCTGCAATTTCTGATGCATCCAGCACATTTTTTGGGTAATCTGTACTCCTGAAGCAACATTTAAAAGAGTGGAAAGAAAAGTATTTTATCTTCAAAAAACAATTCATCCAACAAATTGAGAGGTTCATGTCCATCACTAACAAAGTAAACAGAGCTCCTCAGTACTCAGACTGCCACCTTTTGCTGAACCCATTAACCATTTCCTTAATGGCACAAGAGTGAAGTGGATTTTCCTCTCCATTACTTTCAGAGGAGGATGCAGGTTTTCAGAGTGGATCCTTTCAGACGAAAGGAATAAATATTTTGGAGGCATTTTTCCAGGAGAGTTTTTGCACTGTTGCAGAAGACTTACTTCACCATGTTTCTCTTCTGCTCTGTATTTATTTAAGTTGGAAGTACACAGTTTTCCTTCAATATCTCATTGTAACCACCTCCTTTACAAGGACAGCTAAGGGATATTGCAGTGATTGTGCAGACTTGCTTTGCTCAGCTGTTTCTCCATTCTGAGTTGCTGTGGTTGTCCAATAATCAACATTTTGAAATGATTTAGACTAAAAGCCAGGCAGGACTAAACTTGTGGGAGAAGTGTTCATTTAGGGTTGGTGCTTGTGCAAGTCCTAAGAACAGCTCTGAAGGAGCAAATGGCTCTTGCCCAGTAGAGGCACTTGGGATCTGCCTCTTGCAATCACATTCATTCCAAAATTGAGATATTTGCTTATTTAGTCAATCAATACACCAGTAGTCCTACATTAGCAATTCAGGCCAACTGGAAAATCACTCTAAGGATTAGATGCACTTACTGGCTACATTTGTCAGGCAGATATATAGGAATTCTACCAAACTTCTATTTTGTCTCTTGGGCTAGGACACGTCCAGGTGTGCTGGGCAGTAGCAGGTAATCCATGTAGACATGTCTAAAAGTAGCTCATAAACCTGTTTCTAAGACAGCCCTGCTTCGTAGGTATCATAAAAATGATTTTGATGAAGGCTGGGAGATCTTAGCGAGAAGAGGAACACAATCAAACTGCACAAGGCAGGTGCAAGATGACCTCAAAGTTCGTTATAACCATGCATGTAGACAAAACCTGAATGGCAGGAGAGCAGCAAATATGTTATGAATGAATGTAAATGTTCAGTTGCCCCTTATTGGATGGAGACTGAACAAGCAAAGCTATTCCTTGTCTCTCTGTTCAATTGTGGTTCCTGCTGCATAAATCCATTGGCATTACTTTCCTAATTGGCTAATGGGGTCTGAGAGACAAGATGTCAATTCCACTAAAATATGTATACGAACACCTACTTAGTTTTTCTCCAAGGGTATTTTGGACAACCTTTGAGAAGGCTGGCATACAGAACAGACTGCTTTCCTTTTTAGATAAATATTTTGGCAAGAAATTTTGAAATTTTAATTTCTAACCAGCTTTAGATTTCACTTGCAGCACATAGCATCATTTGTTCCTTTCTTTGCTATAGTTATGATCGATCCAATGTAATGAAAAAAACAGAGGGCTGCCAATTGCACTCCTTATCAGCTGGCTAGCTGTTACATTTGAGCAATGTATACATACTGTGTGTATGTGTCTTATTTCTGCTTCCTTCTCTTATGGTCTTAAATTAGGACTTCCTTCAATACTAAATTCTACTATCTAGCCCTTTGCCACATTACTATGAGTGCTTCATAATTACTTTAAAGTTTTTATTTTCACTCAATTACAGTGAGATTACCCCTAGTATGCCTATGTAAGATACAGGGAGTTACAGTCACAGAAACAGTGAGGCATCCTGACACAGTGTCATCCTAGTATCTAATTTCTAATTGATCCCTAAACGGAATTTAACACATTGACGTTTCCTGATGGACTGGGTCTGAAAAACCATTTCCTGAGCCTAATTTTTGGGTGAAGATGAGTATTGCCTTACAAAAAACCTTACACAATTTATGTACCATATGAGTTTTCCAACATCCTCCAGGAAGTCTGCGACTAAGCAAGGCACCAGATTCACATCTCCTGACACCGAGCCGAACTACCTCACTGATGCAGTTCATACTTTTAGGAATGTATCCAATTTTTAATCTTTGATCCCAGTGTGAACTTACTTGAAGTTATAAATGTTGAATTTTGAGTGTATTTTTGTACTGTTACAATTATGAAATTGACTTCTTATATTTATCTTCCTTCAGGAAACTGAGTAACATGATTATTGGAATCGGTTCTTTGAAGCTTGCAGTTCTGTGCCCTTTTTTTCTTTAGGCTGTCTCCAAGCAGTGACACCATGTCTAGGTCTCATCATAACAGCCCTAATGAAAAAGCAAACTGAACAACCCATCATTAGGTTCATATGTCCTCTAGGATTCACTAATATCGCAGTGAGTCAAGCTGCAGCGCTATCGTTTTGGCTGCCGTGTTTTATGGTCTCCCTGACCGAGTGAAGTCACACGGTCATCGCGGCGAGGTGCGGGGTGAGCAGCATGCGGTCTCCTTGGAAACTGCAAAGTTGTGCAGGAGGCTGGAGTGCATGTCCCAGAAACTGCAGAGAGGAGAGCAGCATCGGATCTGAGATCTCCAGCCAGACTCTTGCTGGCCTGTAGAGGAAAGCATGGCTGATGCCTTGGCCTTTAAACTGACCTGCTGCCATCCCTATCTCCCTCTTCTCTAATTCCCTGCAAAAGCACTCATGTGCTTCCTAGTGGGCTGGACATCCTACGTGTGAGCGTTGATATCGCAGGGAGCTGAAACATGCAGAGATCCAAGCAGCTACAGCATGCACAGGGGGCTGTCACCCAAAAGCAGCAATGACATGTCCCCATACAGCCACCCCTTTCAAAGAGGTCTTCTCCCCCAAACAGCCAGGGTGTTCCCAGGTGTAGTAGTGTGTTAAAATCAATGCTTGCCAAGATTTAACTGCCAATTCCAAATATTTCCCCTTCCGTCGTGATAACAGCTTAATATTCTTTGGAAATACACTGCCAGCTTTGAAAATGAGATTATGAGTTGCCTCTACTAAAGCTTTCCATTGCCACAGATTCTCTCCATTTAGTTGGCAACTTGTTTCTTTTTAGCAGTATTACAAGTGCACCTGGAATCCCAGCTAAAGCTGCAGCCCTATGGAGACAGCAGCTCCCTGGCCAGGTGCCGTAGAAGGCCGGTCCAGCTCCAGAGAGCTCACAGTCTGTGTGCCACGGTGCAGTGATGGATGAATTGGCCGAATGAGGCAGATGTGGTTTGGAAATAACTTACTGCATTGGGCTACACAGAGCTTAGCAGAAAGGTCAGCTGGCTCCTTGGTAAATAGGAAGCAATGGGAACAATCTGTGAGCTCTAAGCACAAGTAAATGATAAGATATGGTTTACCAGAGGATAGGTAATTGGACAGGTTTTTGGCACAAAGGGGTGGAGCAGTGTGGGAAAACACATGGCAGTGTTTAAGGGAGAAGTTGGCTTGCAGCTTTCTCAGACTTGTGTCTGGGATACAGTAAAGCCAGGGAGTTCCTAAGGCTTTTTCCTGCAGAGAACAAAATAAAGCTCTTTCGAAACACTACTTTCTACCAGTTTCTTTTTATAACACCCAGAAAACTTTCCTAATTTTGTCTTTGTTTTGTATTTCATAGAAAATCTCTGGTCATCAGAATCTAAAAAGGTGTCCTGTGGTAAAAGTTTTCAGACTTCTACAGTGCCCCTTTTTGAAACCCGAATGTGGCGTTTCTAAGAGAAAAAGGCTAATCAAAAAACTCCTTGATCATTTTCTTTCTTTGTCAGGTTTTCACTAGGAAAAATCTGCAAAAGGCACAACCCCCGCTGAAGGTTTTGGCGAGTAAATGTTTTCATGTTTGCTGAAAAGTGATTTTTCCTGAGAAGCACTGTGATGAAAACACTTTAACTGACATCTGAAATCAGAGAGAAAAGATGTTAACAGAAATTTGCTCAACTTTCCTAAAGTGAAGCAAGTGTCCGTGTTAGATAATTGAGAACCAGGACTCTCTCCTGCTAGCAGTTGTTCCTCAAATAACAGAACAGAGCTTCCTCGAGCTTGACTTGACTTTTCGGTGTTGTGAGGGTATGGAGATTAGTGCTGGAGACAGAAGTGGATGCTGCACTGTTTAAGAATGAGAGACTGAAAGCTCTTTCCGCCCCTGAGATCCAACTCTCAATTTGGGAGATGGGAGAGTCTCAGCTCCCAGAGCACTCCTGGAGGCCTCAGGTGCTGCATGTGTGCGACAGGCAGGCAGAGCTTGGAAGAGCTTGCAGGCAGCAAACCAAACAAAAAGGTTGGGAAGAATAAAGAGGTTCGAGGGCGGCTTCTGCTGTCAGTGATAGGGAATCTGGACATAGACTCAGGCCAGGATATATAGCTGAGAATTTAGAGAAAATGTTTTTCTGGAAGCCGGTGTAATCTCAGGGTAATCTCACTGCGGAGGTGGCAAGGAGCACTGAGCTCCAGCTGTGGGGAAGGAGTGGTGTCCTGGAAAGAGGATCTGCACTGGCAGTAGTGTAGAAAGAAAAATTACGCTCTTTGTTCAGAGGAAAATTTTGGGTTGGAATGCAATTCGCTGCCTTAACTACTGAGGATGTAACACAGAAAGAGAGTGCTTCTGGGAGATTTCTGTTAGGAATTGCAAAATCTTTTTCCCCCCTTTTTCTGCCCTGTGCAATTAAACAGTAATGGGAGTGCGTTGCACAGTTTATGAAGCAATAATCCTGTTCCCAAATGGATAAACCGAGAGACTGATGGTCAAGTCATTTATCCCAATGAGGAAAATAGATTATTGCTCAGGAAAGCAGCAGGATGGCATTGTTACAATTATTCTGCTGTCTGAGTTTATCAGTTGAGAAATTTAGATCGGAATTCTTTCTCTGGGACCGGTTTCTGCTCTCCTTGCTTGCACTGCCAGTACAGTGCGAGGAGTCCTGCTGACTTTGCCACGGTTACCTGTGGAGCAAAGCACAGCGACTGGTGAATGAGAGTGACAGGATGAGGGTTTTAAGGCTGCAACAAAGCATGGTAGCTAGTGAAGTCAGTGCAATTTTGGCCGGGATATGTGGAGACATAACATTATGAAGTAGGAATGTAACAGCTCTCATGTGACTGCACTGGGGATATTGTGCTTAGTTCTAAGCACCTCGTTAACAGAAACGTATTAACAAATTGGAGTGGATCCAGAGAAGAGAAAGTCAGTTGGGTATGTTGATTTATGAATTAAGATGGGCCCGAGTGGCTGATGTCCAATTTGAATCCATGCTGGAATGCCTCCAGGTCTTGCAGATGTTTGTGGGTTCAGGACTTTATGATCCTGAGTCCGCTGGAGTCAGTAGAAAGGCTGCTGTTGGCTCCACTGATAGCTAGATTTGGGTCTGCTAGAAGGACCCTTGGCTGAACAGTGATTAGGGCTAAGGATATATATATATAACATGGAAAAAGAGTAAATAAAGGGGAATGTGATGTAAGCTTGGAACTACTAGAAGAGTGCAAATGTGAGGACCACCGTCTTGGCTGACACACTGGGAAAATGAACTGGGGACCTTCAGAGTTGGAAGCAAGAGCTTTTTAACTTCGTGACCCAAGGTGGCCAGACGGCAGTGCATCCTCCTCTCCAGATCTGGGAAGTGAGCAGAGTGCAGGGTGCCTCTGGGGACGGCATTACCCCACTCCTGACAGCCATAAGGAACTCCATTAATTGACAAATCCATCATTTCAGGAGAAGGGCGATAAATTTTAGAAAAAGAAATTAGTTTTGCAGTCATCGACTGCATTAACCAGAGTCACAATACCCCTATATTGAAAAAAAAAGATCGGACAGCTACTCAGAGAGCAAATTTCTCATGCTGATCATTTCGGTTTCGGTATCATAGATCTGTGCTATGACTCCTCCTCTCTCCCTCACTATACAAACACAGCCCTTTAATTGACCCTGAGGTCATAATCACTGTTTCAGCTAGAGCTGAGTCTGGCACACAGGTGCTAGTCACTGCCCCAAAGCAGCATGTTTCCATCTCCCTTCGATCTGCTGGCATAACTGCATATTTCCTTGCTAACCCAGTTCTGTGAAATGATCCTGATTACCCATTCCCTGCAGGATTCTGAAAAGTGTGGCTTGTCTGGTTCATTCTGACAGCTGAATTAGAGTGCCAGTGCGTGTGGGTAGACCTAAAGGACGGGACCTGCATGGGGAGGGCTACAGCAGCCTGTGTGGAAGATGAGGATATGCTCTTGTTATGGGGAGACAGATGCAGTGGTGGCCATGCAGATTATGTCTAGTATGACAGTGAAGAACTCAGGCACTCTCAGTGCTGAGAATGTAAGCAAACTGGACCAAGCAGAAAACCAACAATCAAAACAACAACCTGATACATGGTGTGCAGCAAAAAGAAAGCTTGCTATCTCATGGATGTCATGGCTGGGTTCTCTGTCCAACAGAAACTTTCCCAGTGGAGATTCCACCTCTTTTCCAATTTGGCTAGAGTAGTTTAGCAGGTAAACAAATTGTTCAATGGGAAAAATGACAGATAGAATCATGATGATCTCACAAGCTATTTTTCCTCAGAAAAGTTGGCTAAAAAGACCTGTTTATTTACATATTCTGTAATGAGAGGCAAATCTGATTCAGGTGGAGAGCCGACTTGTTCCCAGAATACCAAAAACTTCAGAGCAATAAGCGTAAAAGCTCTGTTGTTTCATAAGCTGCCTGCTTGCTGCCTGCTTTGTTCTGTTAATTTGGCCATAAAGAAATCATATAACACAATCAGTAGAATTGTTTGAGTTGAAAGTGACTTTTAAAGGCCATCGAGTCCAATCCCCCTGCAATGAACAGGGAGCTACAGCTTGATCAGGTGCTCAGAGCCTGGTTCTTGAATGTCTCCAGGAATGGGGCAGCCCCCACCTCTCTGGGCAACTATTTCCTCACCACCCTCACAATAAAAAACTTCTTTCTTATATCCACTCTAAATCTCCCCTCTTTTAGTTTGAAATCGTTTCCTCTTGTCCCATCACAACAGACCCTACTGAAGAGTCTGTCCCCTTCTTTCTTACAGCTTCCCCCCTAGATACTCAAGGGCCACTCTCAGGTCTCCCCAGAGCCTTCTCTTCTCCAGGCTGCACAGCCCCATCTCTCTCATCCTGTCTTCTAGGGGAGGTGTTCCATCCCTTGGATCTATTTTTTGTGGCCCTCCTCTGCTTGCGCTCCAACAAATCCATGTCTCTCCTGTGCTGTGGACTCCACATACAGACACAGTTTTGATACTGTGAGTCTTCCTTACAGCTCTTTGCTAACATCTGCTTGTTTTATTTTCCAAACGCTGCTTACAACATAAAGTCGTATCCCAAACAAAAAGACTTCGCTACACAATTAATGCCACAGAATCTAAAACAATTATTAAAAATCAAAAAAAAGGAAAGCAAATGTTGCTGAACTTCGTGTAACTGACAGCATTGCTAACGTCCATTGCAAAGCTGTTGGTTCCAGTCAGTGAGCGTTGTGGTTGAATTTCCTTAGGTCTGTGCAAACAGCAGAGCAGACAGAGTTTTTCTGATTAGTTTTTTCAAAAATACAAATGTGATTCCAGAGAGCCCCAGTGGATGTTGTTTCATGTCAGTGACATAAGATGGGGCTAAAATCTTTCCAAACTTAGTACTGTAGGTGCCTTAGCAGACTTAGTAATATCACAGCAGGGAACAGCAACGTCACATCTGGAACATTATAAAATTGGCAATGCTGAAAAGGCATTAGTAAACATTATTAAGAATTCCTTGCAGGCAATTAGACTGCAACAATATCTTTGGAGAGAGGGTTTTTTTTTTTTTCTTTTGCATCTTTATTTCTATCTTGCTAATGAGAGACTAATGAGCCACAGACTTGTTACCTAGAAGGAATATCTCAACAAAGCTCTAGTGAACTTAAAGCCAGTATTTACAGACTGATGACTGTTTGCATTCATTATATGTTTTAAATGAGGAGGGACTACAGTCAAAAAAATAAAATAAAAAAGCCACCAACCCAAGAGGGAAACAAGTTGTTCCTTGCTAAGAGATTTCTGAAACTCTAAATGTCAAAAGTTTCCTAACGCTGAGGTTAGAGCCTTCCACCTTTCCCACCATTTAGGGCTGAGCACAGATATGTGCAATTTTTATGTTTCTGTTTTGCTGTTACCAAAATATTAGTCTTCTCTGACTATTGCAAAACCTCCTTGTTCCTTTCAATGATTTTTGGAGATTTTTGCTTTGTTTTTTTTTGTTGTTGTTGTTTCCATAGGAAACCAGGCCAGTGAGAAAAATTTATCTGGACCTGCTGCCTATGTAGAAATACACCTGGACATGCCCTTTCATTCACCCCTTGTTCTCAGATTCTTTGTGCAGACACAAGTTCTCTGTCCTGGCTTCCTAACCTTAACTAACTGAATGGCTGCAGGTAAGACTTCAGAGAAGCTCTAGCAGAGCGTGCTTATGGTGGTTCCAGGCATAAGGAAACCACTGAGAATTTACCAGTAACTCTAATACAAGCCTGGCGATTAGGGCACTTCGATGGGACTTGTGAGTGTTGCTTAAGCTCAACTGTCCTACAATGTCTGTATGTGCCCTTAAGCAAGTCCTGCATGGATAATTTGAAAAAACTTCTCTTTCATTCTTCCTAAAACCACCCTGAAACATTGGGCTGGGTAGTTCCTGGACAAAGATAAATGTCTCTGGCATGTGCCCCTTAGGAGCACTGAACAGAGACGTTTGCAACGGGATCCTAATTCAGCACTTGAACAAGCATTTAATGTCAGTTGAGGATAATTTAGTCTGTAAAGAGTAGAGTCACCCAAAATAAAGTATGTTGTGACCAAACTATAAATCTACTTGAACCTTCCTCTCCTCTTCCCACCCCAGAATATCCTCTTTCACTCAGTGCACAGCGGTAAATGCAGCTTCACTGTCTTTGCTCCCAGAGACAAGGAGTGTGAAAACCCTTTTTGATTTAGAAACAGCTGTTTTGACATCATTCCCTTTGTGAGGATGCATAAAAGGTTTTGGTTTTGTTCCAGACCAAGTTAGGAAACCTTGAATGTTGCCACAGAAGAGTTCTTGGGCTGTTCACTTTCTCTTGAATTTTCCAGGGTTATTTTCCCTTGGGATGTCTGGTGAGCTTGTTTAAGTCAATGATTCCTCTGGCATCTTGGATCTTTCACCTTGACCCGTTTATACTTGGCTTTTCCCTTTTTCCATTCTGCATCCCACATGCTTATTTGTTTTCTCTGGTCTGTTACAGAAGCCATTGTGTTCACTGGAAGCTGACGTCCGGGACTTGGCATCCATTACAGGGCTAACAAAAGGCCTTAATCCAGGCTTTTGAACTGTTCATCCACACAGCTCTACATCAGCTGTGCAGGGGTGTAAACCTGTGCTTACCAAGCACAGGGCGGCTGTCCCACCTGTTCTATCATTTCTCCACCTTATGTGTGCACACTCTGAGGACTGTAAGCAATTACTCTGCTAGGTACTAAATACAATATGCAGCACATGGTAGTGTAAAATTATGGAATTTGGGGGTTTTAATGAGCTCAGGTGCAATACAAAAGAACTTTTTTTTCCTGTCCATAAAATTATATGGCTTGGAATCAGGGGTTTATACAGCCCTGGACAAAGCCATTCTATTTAAAGGGTGGGTGTAGGGGGGAATACAACAACAACAACACCCTAGCCCAGCACAATTATATGCAGATTTGTTCATAAATCTGGGCTGGAGCAGATGTGCTGCACATGTTGAAAATCCAGAGCATGGTGCTGGAACTTGAAACATAAACATGAACCTGTTTCCAAAGAGGAAAATCTGCTCACAGCAAGGAGCTGACCCCGTGCTTTAAACAAAGATCAAGTCCATTCTGCCTATTGTGCCTTTGCCATGTGTTTACTTTCCTTGCTTGGTGCCTCGGGTAGCTTAAGAAATAGCCAGAAGAAAAGAAACAATTTACCCTGGTCAGAAAAGAGCCAGTGGTTCTCTGGGCATAAGGATAGAAGAGGTAGGATGTGACCCAACTCATGCGGCTAGCAAGAGTCTTACTAGACTGGGTCAGAAGTATCATGCCAGACCTCTCATCTGTATTTTTAGATGCTTGAAGTCTTTTGCCCTGTAGCTAAATCTCGTAGAAAAACATAGCTGCACTTCACAGTGGGTAAGGCTGTAAGAAACAGTCTGCTTTAAAAATGAACCTGCGCTCTGTAGGTAGTTGGAAGTGAAGTTCCTGTAGCTGACTGCGTGATTAAATTCCTTTGGAGGGGAGCAGGGCATGCTCTTGAAGGCTCTGCACCCTGACTGAGTGCCACCATACTTGTTCTGCTTAATGGGGACAGGCTGAAACACTTTCGGTACGCTTTCCAGCTTTCTGCACTGTCTCTCATATGCATGTCTGGTATGTGTGGAAGGAGGCAATGCATTTTTCTTTTTTCTGGGCTTTTTATTTTGTCAAAAAGGAGTTTGGGTTGCTTGAGAGAGACTGAGAATGCAGAGTGCTTTCCTTCTGACCACTGAAAGAGGTTAGCCCTCCAGGTAAGGGGCAGAGGTGACTGCTAGCTAATATGAGTCTCCTTAGATCCCATCAGCTCCCACTGGGTGTTTAGATGAAGAAAGGAGTTCATTTACCAGATGTGATGATGCCATGACCTGCATGAACACTGAAGTTCCAGCTCTCTTTCTTCCACTGGAGGAAAGGAGGTGGTGGATGTGGTCATCTCTTTGCATGTGTGCGTGTTCTCATAGCTCTCCCCAGGAGATGCTGGATTAGGGCATGACATTGAAATCCATGCTCATCCACCCCTCCTTCTACCCCAAGGCTGCTGGTGATGTTAAGATCTTTGGTTCCTCGGATTTCCATTCACATTGGTGCAACTGCTTGCATGGGCAGACAGTTGCAACACCCTGCTTATGGGAGGGAGATATTTTTCTGGAGGTTTCAGAGCTCGAGAAACCTGAACCTGTCTGGTAAACTGCTCATGTTTTGTTCTTTAAATCAAAGAGCCATAAAGGGGAATGGCTGTTAAAAATCATCAGATAGAAGTAGATGTGAGATCAGAAAGGAAGTCTACGAATAAAACATACATCTTTCTTTGGTTAGCTGACTGTAAGAGAGCCGTGTATCTGGATCAGCCCCCTGTTTCATGCCACATTTTCTGCCCAGCATCTTTGTTTCCTAGCCATACAGAGGGATGGGGCTGTTCCACTGGAGTCCCGTGAACATTTAACCTACCAAGAGCAGCGAGGTACCTCCAGGCTTTGTTGAACAGGATTGAACAGGTATCATGATGACTAATTGAAAATGGTTTTCTATTTGAGAAATATTCACATGTGTGAACTCCATTAGCTAATGAGGTTTCCAAGGTGTTTTACAGTTTGGAAGCCCAAAGGCTTCCGCACAGACAGTTCAGAGCCCAGGCACCATGCCACTGAGAAAGCTAAAAGGGCTGTCACTGCTGACATGTTCACCTTAAACTGGAAAATTTTAAATGTTCCCAGTGGCCCAACTATTTGTCCTTCCACCTGGCTACTGTTCAATCCATTGCCCGCAAATATGGTAAGAGGAAGAAAAGATGCATTATTATTAATAAATGAATGGAGCTATTTGCTATTTATTATTTAAGCCCTCAATACTGGCAGGCTTTAGTGATACATGAAATATAGGCAAGTAATTTATTTATTAGGGAAAATAATGATTTTTTTCTCCCCATTCTGGAGCCCTCTCTGACCCAAAACAGCAGGGGGTTTATCAAATACAAGTACGATGACTTGTAATTTTAGAGTCTTTCAGAGCACTGTAACTGACAACCTTTTTAACATAAGTACATTGAACAAATAATTTATAGAAGTATTCTGGGAATATTTTAGGGTGTTTTATTACTAGTTCTGAAAGCTATGGCATGTTATTGATTTTGGTGTATTAATATAACCTAAAAGTGAGGGCACATGCTTGCCTCCTAATCCAAATCAGCTTTGATGGCAACACATATATTTTACTGAAAGGAGCCTTGAACTAACTGCAGAGGTTAACAATTACACATCATAGCCAAAAGTTTAAGATAATGAATTTTGCTCATTACACACTGTCCAGCTCCAGCCTCAGGAAGTTCCCCACTGTTAACTCCTCAGTGTTTCATCCAAATCTCTACGGTAGTTATTTGTCAGAATTTTGAAGCCTTATTTTTGCATTTGTGTCATGCAATTTACATTGTATTCATGAAGGCTTCCACCGAGGAAGTGTAATCATCATTACTGTTTTCTGTATGCCATAAAAATAGTGTATTTCTCTTAAAATAGGATTGCTTGCTTGCTTTATATTTTTTTCATGACTATATATACCTGCGTGTGTGTACACAGACATAGCTATATGTAACCATAGCTCTTATATGTACATTACTGGATGTGGGTGCTTCTCTCTTTCATTCCTTGCTGTGCCTGGAGCACTGCTGCAGGGTGCTATGAAGGTGTTCTGTCTGATGGCACCAATAACGCAGCTCATACTCCACCAGGTGACTCACTGGTGGACATTCCAAACTGGACCGCCAAACCTGTGCTCTTTTTTTTTCATTTGTTTCCCAAGTTTTACTCAGAAATCCTCTCTGTTGACAGTTAATTTCACCTCTGTTAATTCAGTTTTGGAGGACTTTTAATTTCCCGCTCAGTTCTTGGTTTTTAAAAGCAATAACTTTTTAAGTGCCCTGACATAGCATTCTTATGAACTGTGATTCTTTTCTATGTGTGCTTTCTTAAGGGCATCCAAACAGATCTAATTGTCATTGTCTTCCTCCCCAACAAACGTAGCTTTCTTTTCTTGTCTTTGTTTTCCTGATCACTCACTAGTGCCATCCAGGTGACTTGGGCAAGGGAATACCTGCATTTTTCAAGCGGGAAGGAGAACCTTTTGGGTTCTGCAGCACTGGAGGCCATTAATGGTGAACTGAACTCCTCTGCTGCTGTAGCATGGGGCAGTGTGGTGCTGGTGCTGCTACAGCTCTGGCTGAGAGAGATAGGCACTGGGAAACCACTGGGAAAGGCTCCAAGTCCCAAGGTGCTGCTGCCTTCAGAGTCAAAAAGAATCTTGCTTACCTTTACACCACAACTGGTGTTTAAAAAGCCTGTTCTTTGGGAAGAAGTGTGTGAGGTGGACTGAAAAGTATGCATTAAAATACCATAAAATACGGGGTGTTTTTTTTTTTTTTATTTGGGGAAAGGAATTCAAGGAAAATAACTCTGGAAGGGGAAAAAGCATACAGAACTTAAGGAACAGGGAAGAGGCCATCTGGCTGAACATGCCGCCCGTTAAAATGCACCTTAATCCCCACTTCCTGATTTTCTGCCATATGCTTTTCTGTGTGAAAAGTCAGGTACAAAGTGGTTCCCTTAAAAGAAAAGTTTCATTCCTGGTCACCTAGAAAGGTGACTCCTAATTAAAACCAAAAGAGGCATTTTATATTCATCATAGTAGATTTACTCACATCTTTATTTTCCAATAAAATCTGCTTGCTCCTCCTGTCCTTATGGCATGACTGATGTAGCTTCCCACCCAAGAAGATTCTGGAGGAAGGATTTTTCTTCCCCGTTTTAACACAATTTAAAATTTGCTTTACTGTTTTAGTGGTAAACCTCCAGCAGTGTTTCTGTGCTGGTGTAGTTAATGCCCTCGTCCTCAGAAAGGAACACCGAGGGCCTTGGGTTGAAGTAGGGTGACGTCTGTTTACTTTGCAGCCAACATTTAATGATTTGAAAATAGTAATAATATACCAGAAAAGGGGAGAAGATGCTTAAATGCAGTGCTGAGCAATCGCAAATATAAATCAGTTTTTGGGATTGTTGCAGGTAGAGTTTTATTGGTATGAGTTTTGGAACATCCTACACAGGGCTTGAAACTGAGGAGTATTTATTAAACTCTGTGATTTTCAAGCATTATTATTTTTTGAAGCTTTCAAAGCAAGTCTTTAAGCTCTGGCTAATTCTTACTGGAAGTTGGTCCTGGGGAGCTTAAACGTCTGTGAATGAGCTCTACAATGTGAGCATTGCATCCAGTACTGCAGAACAGTGGTGGGACCAGCAGGGACTTTGGCCCAGGTTGCTAGTTCAGTGGGATATAGACAGGCCCACCACTGTATCACATGTCCTAACGTGCAGTAGGCTGCCCAAATTAAAGCCCTCCTTTACATTGGCTGATGATACTGAGAACTCCTGTTGTTGTTTTGGGTCCTTTATTTTCAGGTTCAGTAAATTTTATTGCATTAGTTTCCTACCCTGTGAACACAGGCACCAGGTAGCCCATAACAATTGCTCCATTCAAAAGGAAAAATGAAATCTTCAGTGTTATGTGTACATGCTAAAAATAGGAAAAAGAGTCACAGAAACACAGAATTGTAGGAGCTGGAAGGGTCCTCCAGAGATCATCGAGTCCAGCTCCCCTGAAAGAAAGGGGAAAGAGAAAGGGAAAACCAGATGCCAAAGCACTGTTTCCCATGTCATGAAGGTTGGCATCCTATAAACTCAGGTCTTTAAATGAATGCAAGTAAAATGTTAACAGAAAAGGTGCATTGTGTTGCATTCTCCATCCGTTCTTTGATACTATCACCCTTAGAATGAAGATGCTTATTTAACAGCTGCATTACCTTAAATTAACTTCTGGCTTCTATTGTGAGACCATTTGGGCCGACAAGACTCCTGAGGTTACAAACAAATCAATAGTAGCCAGAAATAGATGGATGGAGAGGCTTGCTGTGCACCTTTTAGCTACCAGACCTCCCTCAACTCCAAGTCTTCTTGTGCCTCAACCTGCAGCCAAGTCAGTGCTGGGATCTACTCAGCGCTGGGAGAATGGGCTCTGATTTCCCCTCTCCCATTCCCAGGGAGTTCTCGGCCAGTGGTCAGTGCCTCTCCAGGGCCAAACCTTCCCCTGTGCTGTTTCTTCCACTGTCTCCACCAAAAGCAAAAGCAAAACCCCAAACCCATGTCTTATCCTGCTAAGCATTTGGCTGAGAGCACCAGTCACAACTGGTTTGTGTTCCTTGCTTGCTTCTGCCACTGGGGCTTTAATTAGGCTTGATAGTGAGTGGAACAGGCAGGTGTAAGATTTTAGGTCTCCGCTCAGACGAATTGTGCACGGTGCACGCCGAGCAGCCAGAGTGTTTACAACAGCCAGTGACAGAACGTGTTACTCGCTGCGACTTGAGGCACTGCCATTGGAATATGGCACATTGCACAGAAATTGCTTTTGCAGCAAGCTGGAAGTCATGTTATTAGGGTTTGCTATTGGATTAACCCACCGACATGCTATCCAACCGGGTACCGGCGGCAAGGATTTATTACCAGCCACGACTTCTAGTCACATCGGAGCTCACGATGGAATCACAGCATTTGTGTGTGTGTGTCATTGCTGCGAGAGACAGAAAGAGCAGCTGATCTATATATGGGAGCTGGGTGTGAGTCCCCATGGTGCAGCACTGCGACCTGAGCTCTGTGTAGCTTCTCATGTCCTGTGCTGGGCATGAAAATCTCCTCATGTGACGCTCAGCCTGCAAACTGTGTCAGTGAGAGGTGCTTGGGGTGCAGGAGCAGGCACTTTGTGCCTGGGTTACATGGATAGAGCCCACTGAGGTTATGAGGTAACTGGGGATAGTGGCAGGTCTCGAGGTCTTGGCTGCTGAGTTCACAAGCCTGGTGATATTTAGGTCCCATCCCCTCTCACAGTGATGCCACCCAGTGTGCCATTCTTTTCTGATCTGTCAGTGATCCCTGGGGATAGGAATGCCTGTCCAGAGGGAGCTGGACTGAGATCTCACCTGCTCAGTTTGCATATGCTCTGGTAAAGAGCCAATGGATGGCACTGATTTCAGCCACTGTCTGCTGACCAGGACTGAATTTTTACCCGTGACAGAGGCACCAATGAACTCTGTCCCTCACTGCCAGCCAGGATCAGCTGTAATTTACCTCTTTTAGTCATGCAGATAGTTTATTACCTAAACTATTTCTAACCAAAATATTTCTGCTTTTGCTTGCAGCTCTTTAACCAACGTCTCGTCCCCTCTTCACTCTGTTCCTATGAAATACAACTAGTCATTTTGTCAAGAAACCTCAGTTTTTGTGAATTACCAACCAATAGGTAACCAGATCACCACTGGCAATAATGAGCAAGTTTTAATGTCAAAAAAAGCCAGCTAATGAGGTAATTAACCTGTTACTATATGATAATGACTATGCGCTTGCATGCTTGATGGCTTCAATGTAATTAGAAACTTTTAATGTGTGCCTGTTTGTGACCTATAAAACAATCGAGAGGGTCTGAGCTTTTCTTTTGCTTTTTATACATACAGTTTTGCTGTCTTTGAGCTCTGTGATGTGTAAGCAGTAAAACTGCATATAAGACTTAAAAATACATTTGACCCTATGGAAATTCTGTGGAGGAAATAGAGGACTGCAGCCTACCATTGCAACCTGTGCTTTCTTCAGTGGGACAAAGAGTGTTTGTTTTTGGATTAAATCACAGGGAATTAGGAGACAATGTAGCACAAATCACAACATGTAATTTAATCATTGATTTAATCATTGACTTAGGCTGCTGCCAGAACAACACTTCAATAAATACTTTAATTGAAATCTGAGCATGAATGTTCTTGAAATATGTTGAACTGCTGCTCACAGGTTCAAGTTAAACACATGCTTAAGATATTTGCTGAATCCACCTGGGAGCATGTCGAAAAATGACCCTTTTTTAAACTTTAAATCTGCAAAAAGAATAATCTTCACTTGGGTAACGTTCCCCTTGTTGAGATTCCATCCCGAGTGCCTCCATCTGACAGCACTTTCCCCAGAACAATTTCTTCCTATCCTTAAGACTGCACTCGTTGCTACAAGAATCTCCTTCCTCCTCCTTTAGATGTCCCTCCCCAGCTGGTAATTTATTATTATTTTAAATCAGTACACACATAAACATTGCTATTTTAATTAGGGAGAAGCAAACAGAAGTCACAGGCTATGAGGCACTGTGAGTACGCTTGCTACTCTCACATTTTAATTATTTATTGGAGTAAATAAAATTAAATATTTTCATAGCGATCCAGAACAGGATTTGAAGTAATTACTCTGTCAAATTCATCAAAAATTCTCTCATCAAAATAAAAACCTTGATGTCATTGAATAATTTATAGTACAAATACACAGAAATTGTAAAGTATTATAAATAGAAAACTGCAGGGTAAGTGAACATGAATTAGTTAAGGGTTATGTTTCTGAAAGAGCCTGTCATAAGCTGTATAAATTTTTAATAAGTGTTTTTTGAGGCCTAATTTTCAGTGTACGCTATATACCAACAACTACAGGAAACAACCCGAGAATGGTGATTTAGAAACACAGCTGTTTATGATAGAGGCCAGATTGTGCCTCCTCTTCCCGGGCCTTTCTCTCATACAATTTGAACTAATGATGTTTGCCACTGAATGCCTATGGCTTAACATGAATCATCTGCCTAAATAGCAAATACATTAAGTAAACATCATCTCTATTATTATCAATGAATACCAAACGCTGGGACAGTATCTAGCCTATTAAAATCCCAACTGTTCGGTGAGGCAGCCGTATGGCAACGGCCTCGCACCGGTCTGCCTGTGCTCAGGCTTTGGCAGTGTTTGTGGTGTGAGTGGGACCTCTGCTCCTTGTGTAAGAGCTGGAAGGGGCCACGGCTTTCCCTGGTGCCTTCAGGGCATGATCCTGCAGCTGCCTTCTCCCCACCAACTGTAAAGGCAGCAGGAAGTGCCGAGCACCTCGCAGGTTAGTGGTGGTAGCCTTGGCATTTGATCTAATAATGCTGAAGGGAACTCTGTGTGTTGTTAGTAACCAGGGATGTTTCAGAGGCAAAACCTCTGATCTCCAATCTGCTGACATGACTTGTTCTTCTTTTTCCAATTCTTATTGAGTTCTGGATCAAAATTCTCTGCTGGAAGGCCTCCTGTAAAACAAATTAGCATTGGATCTGGTCCTTCCCATGCTAAAACCATTGTTTTCAGCAAATCTGAGATGGATACAAACATCAACAGCCTTTCTTAAAATGGCCGTTGCCAACCATGGCAGACTTGTAGAATAAAACTTCCCCCTCCCCAGCCGAATGAAACCTGAGATTCATGTTTTGGCTCCGAGACAGCCAAGGCAACTGCCACAGCTCTGCTGCTGCCGAGGGACTGCTGGGTGCAGCGGCTGAAAGCTGAGGTGACCCCGCTGCAGTCAGTGGGTTTGCCCTGACTTAATCTCATCATAATGAAGCATGGTTCAGCTGTAGGCCTGAACCTCTTTGATTCACTTCCTCATTAGGAAGACCATTAGGTAAATTCTACCTCTACCCCTAGAAGTAGTTCTAGGAGTGAAAGAAAATAGATTTGTTGCCATTTGCTGCTTATTCTATTTTATGACGGATCATTTCAGGGAGTTTTTTTTCCTTCTCTTTCTTGTAGCACAGCACCATTTTGGTAGACACGTCAGTTCAGATCATATCTGGATAAAACTTTGTTTTTTGAGAGCCAGTAAGAAGCATGCACTTTTTTTGATCAATATGTGTTACAGAAATAGACACAGGTAATGATTTTCAGGCAGCTAAGTCAAGGAAGCTTTATCAGATGTACAATATGCTATCTCATTTCATGCATGCATCTACCTCTGGCAAGGTTCTTTCTATTTCTGGGACCTAAAGGGCCTCAGCAAGGTAGTTCTGCTTGTAAATCTCTGCAACATCAGAAAGGTCAATATACAAGATGCAAAGCAGGCATAAAATGATGGGAAGTGGGAGCAGGATGGGAACAAGTTAAAAATTGCAATCCTTCTCAGCTAGAAAATGACAAAATATGTTCAGAATGTGTGGGAATGGTTAGGAAATATTCAGGAAGCATTGGAAAGCTTTGGCATATGCAAACTTCAACGTAGCCTAAATTTTACATTGATTCTCTGTAGAAGGTGAAAAAGACCCAGCTGGAATATGGTACAAGACAAATCTATTGACTGCAGAGTAGACAGAGGAATTTATTGCTGCACTGTTTCTCTTCCCATTCATCAGCCGAGATTTTCTTAACTGGCTGCATTAGCAGTGCCACCAGGTATTTTGTGGAGATTTTCAATGACTCAGGGATTTAGTCCTCAGTGCAATTACTGCCTAATTCTATGTTCCTTGTTCAGAATTATGTAGGGAATATTTGCCTAGTACTCCAAACATTACATTGCTTTACGTCAGATTGACAGCAAACAAGTTTTTAATGACTATTTAATTAAAGAGAAATCATTTGATCATGTTACCCCTAAATTTATCTATATTAAAGCTTCATTATATTATAAATCTAGGCTACCAAAGCCTGCTTGGAGCACAGAGGTGGAAGCTTCCATGTATTAGTTATTCACTGGGTCCTTCCGTTCTCTCTGTTCAATAATTGATAGGCACAATCGTTCCTCCTGCTTCCTCACGGTAGTCAATAGTATATCATCCTCTGCTGTCATCTCAGGTCACCTTCCTGGACTGTTTAGGTTTTGGAGTCAAGTCTGGTATAGATGAGTTAAAACTTTAGATCATAGAGATATTCATTTAATGTGTTGGTTGCTAATCATTATCATCCCATTTTAAAATGAGAAAGTAGCTCGTATAGGGAATCACTTAATTTCCCTAAGCACATTTGGGTCTCACTTGCTTTAAAGACATGCTCATAGCTTGATTTTTCTCTTTGGGTTTGGGGTCTTTAACATTTCCTCTTCTATTGCTTGTGGTTTCATTGTAACATTATTCTTACCTCTTTTCCTCTTCCATCTCTTTCTTTTTCTACTCCACAAGGATATTGTAGTTTTTTTGGATGTCAAATGGAATGACAAAGGAAAAAATCCCCACAATTCTTTTTTCAAACTATGAATAGTTCTCCTTTTTTTTAAAAAAAAAAAAAAAAAAAAAAAAGTTCTGGTTCATCTGCAGCCAAGTTTATTGGAAATGACAGCTCAAAAGTTCAGTGAGTGAGTGAAGTTCCTAGAGATCAGAAGCCCTCTGCTGTTTCTACTGTTTCCAGGCCTCAATACAAGGGCACCTTTTGGAAGTTTCAAGGTCAGCTGTAGGTCTATTGTTATGTCGAATGGAAAGGAAATAATTTTGCACTTGTATCCAACTTCTTGTCATCTTTCGCCTTACCCTACTTGGTTTCTTTGTAGTACCTGAAGGCCTCAGCTCTATCTCTTTTGGCCATTGTAAATGGTTTGATTGGTGTTGGCCATGTTATCCCTTCTGTCCTCTTTATTAAAAGAAAATGATAATGTTGCATTGAAGAAACTATTATTGCCATCAAAAAATCTGCCTTAATTTTCACCTTCTCTGAAAGTTTCAGTATTTCAGAAGGAAGTAGCTGTGTTGGTTTTCAGAAACTCTGAGGATCCTACCAGTTCTGATCCATACTTTGGATAAGTCATAGAACAGAGACTACTCTGGACAAAGGATACACTGGTCTTTTACTTTTTCCTCTCTGCTGCTTCTGTACTTTTTAAAGCATTTGTTCAAGCCACCCGAAGTGAAGGCAGAGACATGAACCAGTGTAAAGCTCCATTAACCAACCATCTTTCCTAACCAGCAATGTGGATCACTCTAGAAGAAAACTGTGAAAGTCATGCCCAGAACTGTAGCTTTGCCTTCTCAGGAAGGTCTAAGGTTGCTGTGTTACAATCAAGCATTTGCAGTAAGCACACCCACACATATTTCTCCTCCAACTCTGCTGGAAGCTTTTCTTCTGTGCCCAGCAAAATATTGCCATAGTTGGAACATCAGCTTTGCTCAGCCCTGTCCAGCTGTCTGAAACACAGCATCCATTCAGCATTCTGCTCCTTGCCCCACCTCTCCTTTTCTTATCCGCAGCAGAAATAGACGGAAGACCAAAATATGTCCCCCTCACAATTTCTGCCAGAGACTGGTTTAAATGGGGGCTCAGGATTTAAAAAGCACCCAGACTCTGAAGAACTTCCTTTGTTTTGCTTGGCATACAAGGTTGGTAAGAGCTTCTTAATTTCTCGGTTTTGCATATGGTCACCGGAACTGAATGTAGGACCACAGACTACCTTCAGCATTAACTCGAGTGATTTTCTTGGCTTTTATGGAATTACTCCTAACTAATACCTGTGTAACAGTGATGAGGACTGCAGCCATCTCTCATCCCACAGGCGCTGGAATGATTCTCTCTTCAGAGTCTCTGTGGTGTTTTTCTTGTATAATACCAATAGTGCAGTAGATGTTCATCTGAAAACAAAATGCTGAAGGCAAAATTCAAGTCTCGGGGATTTTAATTACAGGTCAAGGGAAACAGTAGAGAAAAGGACAAAATGTAGGGAAATAATTGTGTGAGAGACCTTCCTGGCAATTTTCTTAAGTCAAATGATGGGAAGTGCCTTCAGGCAGGTTAGGTTGTCCTCTTAGCCTTTGTACATGCTTACAATTAGCTACCACTTCATGCTGCGAGAAGCAGTGGCAGCATCTGAACTCAGGGACTCCAGTGTCATATTGAAGCTACTATTCAGAAAGATATGATAAGGTTCTATATTTTTTTTCTAGAAGAAAAGAAGCAATAGCAGAAGCTCAAACTGGTGAGCAAGCTTGCTGCCTTCTGACGTGCCCAAAGTGGTCTGGCAGATGTGAGGGAGCTGCATTAGGTCACAGGTATGTATCAGGTGGATTTGCAAAGAGCTTGTGATGTCTTATAAAACAGAACACAGTTTGGGATTTGAGTATTTATCTGAGCAGCTGTCTCTGTATGGGTCTAAGCACTGTTTGACATCATCTAAAGCTGTTTTATTAGCCGTTCCAAAACAAACAAAACACAAATAGGCTTAACACCTTTGGAAGGCAACTGCTTAGTTATTGTGTGGAATTCATTTTGGGCTGGGGATCTGTAAAGCTGAGTCAATACGTTGATTTGAATCTGTGCTGCAAGCTTACCTTTTAACCTGCACTTGTTTCTTCTAAAAGAGCTTTTTTTCAAACTACAAATTATTGATTGGGCCTTTATTGTCAACTGCCCTACATGTGTTAACATCAGCAATGCTATGGAGTCCTGCTTTGAGCTGACACTACCTAGGGCAGAGTTGGAAACAGATCCCCCATTTCTGTCACCGCTCTTCTTGCTTTACAGAGGGGACATTCTTAGGCTGCTCACCTGAAGATCTGGAGCTTTTTCACATCCTTAACATCCCCTGCCTTTGGTGAAAGGACTGACCATTGGGCATCTACGCTGTTTTCCCTTGAGGAATCCAGGATGGCTGTATTGAGCTACTGCTTCTGTCCAAGTCCTCCTTGTCTCTTGTGCAGCTGCTGCAGAAGTGCTGCTGGGTGTACCAGTGGCTCTGATGTCTTCAGCTTATCAATAACTTGCATTAAGCTGCTATTGCTTTTAGCACAGTGCAGTGACTGACTCAAGGATGAAGGTTATGTGGCTGAAGGTCTGCTCAGGTCAGACAGATAATACTCACAGGAAGGACAACTGTCTGGTGAACTGGAAATAAAGGGCAGCAAGGGGGGTTAGATCCTCTCTTCCTATTTGCTCCCTTCATGATGTCAAATGCAGTGACATGAAGTGCCCTGATTTCCTTTCCTAGGGTTTTCCTAGGTAGTATTTTATATTTGGTCTTACAGGCACAATGTCAAGACATTGTCTTCCTATATAGTACGGTCTCTGCTTGTGTTTCAGAGTGGGAATGCACTTCAAAGGATTTAAAATGTGTGTAAAAAACCTCAGATTTTCTGTACCTTAATCTTCATCTGGAAAGTCATGGCTACATTTATAAGGTTTGTGTTTGCTTTGCTGTTTTAATTTACTTGGTTTTGCTTGTGGCATGCCCTGAGAGACTTCATGTTATCATGCTTTCAGCAGGCATGATTACAGCTGGACAGGAAGGGCTTCGTATGAGCTCCTCAGTGTCTTCATTCCCCTCTGTTTCTCTGTTTTTCCCTAGTAAGAGACCTAAGTGTCCTTGTATTTCTTCAGCATTCTGGGGGGGGGGGGGGGGGAAAAACAAACAAAGAAAAAAAAAAAAGTTAAAGCAATATCCTGGTGTATTTTTCTCAGAAAAGAAACAAACTGCCTAGGATTTTTGGACCAAAATTCAAAGAAGAAAATAAAGATTTTGGTTGCTTACCTTGAAATAGTTTTAATAGCTGAAAGACTGAGTTAGACCTAGATGAGAGCTCAAGGTCTAGACCAGACTGTGTGTATTATGCAGGCTTTAAGGATGACAAGCTGCTGCCTGTGAGCAAGTTCTTCCCTTTGGATCGTGGATGTAACTGAAGAAGCACAACAGCAAAAGCAGTTACCCGAAAACCAGGCTTGGGAAGTGAGTGCCCTGTAAAAGAGAAACATCCTCAGACTTTCTGAAAGTCCCTGGCAGTGTAATGTCACATCACAGAAGTGGTCATATCCGTTTGTCCATTGTCTAGGCAAGGAACTTACATGACCTCAATTCCTGGGTCACATCAGTACCTCAAGATCTTTTATACTTTTTATGTGCTTGTGACCAGATTTACACAACCACGTATATCAGATTCTTCTAAAGTCACTTTTGCTGGAATTCTGCAGAATGCAACCAGAATCCCCCACATCAGAGCACAAATGCTTACACCAGTGTACAGATGTGACTCTTTCACCTTGTGCTACCACATGGCGGTACTTACTGTTGCCACTGTGCCACTGCATTGGCTCTTATGCCACCCTGCACCATGATTAAGTATTGCTGTTATAAACCAGGTACCTCTCACGTTAATAACAACATCTGTTAACTAACAAATTGCTCATTAACCAAGAGTAGCAGTGGATTTCACCAGATTACAGCTCTGCAGTCTTTTACAAAACAGATATCAACAAACTGTTGTGTCTTTTTTATTCTTTAAAGATTCTAAGTAATTTTCCTTTTGTGTCGAGTTTCCTAAAGCAGCAGTAATCTCATACCCTTTGGTATTATGTAAAAGCATTGTAACATGATATTTAAAAAGAATCGGTGCCTTACCTTACATATTTCACAGTATAAAATATCCTTTTAGCGTACCATCTTTCAATGGATTCCTGAACAATGCACCAAAACTTAGCAATAAACACACTAATGTCATATAATAGACCTTATACTTTACAATATCTACAGGGAATCGCTTTTTAAGGTCTATAACATATAGTAGTCTTTTATATGAGTGACTGAGTCATCTGAAAATAAAAATTGATAAAAAATAGTAATAAATCTGGATTTTATATCACACACCGAGCAAAGTCTAAATTAAACTACTGTATTAAACCTTCTATGAAGTAGACCTAATTAATTAAAAACACCAGGGTTAAGCAATTTAGCCATCAATCTCATAGTCTAAGTGGGGGATGAGGTACATATGGTAGCTTACTGAGGAAGAAAAATGAAAGACCTGTTCTCTCCAGATTCACATTGACATGATCTAGGGGAGGTTAAATACGAGCCGCTATTCCCAGGGAGACTTCTCCTACAGTTCCCACAGCAAGATGACTTTCCCAAAGCCCTCGGCAAGTTGGAGTGTGTCACTTATCTCCTTCTACCAGAGCCGCGAGAGGAACAAAGCAGGCTTGCAATACCTTTCTGACAGAGTCAGATGTCAATGGAAATGGCACTGGGGCCAGTGCATGGGGATTTTACTATGAGTTCAGATTAGCTAGTTATATTGCTCATGCAATGGAGCCCACCAGCACTCCCAGGAAGGAAAGGGAGATGGTGATTTCTTTCCTTCCTCTCCAGAGATGGGTCCATGCCCAGGGAGCATGCACAAGGCATGTCTCAGTTTCCAAATCCTCAATGTAAGCACTACAGTGGGCAGCTCAGGGAACTGCTAGCTGAAGATTTTCCATTCAAGCTTCCCTTACAACACTCCCTCCAACTCTTGACTTTATTTTGCTCAAAACAGAAAGTTTTGTGAAAAAATCAAGATCAATTTTGTTGAAAGTTCTCTCTTTTTCACCGAGTGACCGAGTGCCGGATAGATGACACTTCTAGGATCTGGTTCATTTCTGCATTTAGGTTGGATTTTCACATGGCTCCATCCAGAAGCTGAAGGAAACTTTGGTCTCAAAAAATGGATTTGGAAGAAGTAAAATATGTAGGGGAGGGCAGAGGTTTATGACTGTATAGACTGAAGTGGGATGGAGTGGGATCTCCCTTTTGGCGGGTGCTTTCCTTATGACCAATTCATCTGCCATGCAAAGAGGAACCCTCAAGAGTTCCAAACACCCCCACATCAAACCCAGGAGTTTACCTTGTTTGCAGGCTCTTGAGCCAATGAATATATTTGAGGTTGGAGGAGCACTTCAGAGTTCAAGTGGCCTGGGAGCACTCAACATAATATGCAGCCCACTTGAGCTGGAGCTGCTGAATACAGGCGGTTGCATTCTGGCTCTTAGCAGAGGAAGATCCAAACCTTGAGGATCTGGCTCATTATTTCTCATTCGTCCTATATCCAGTAAAACCCTTTATTCTACAGAGGAGAATGAAACTAAAGAAGGACCTTGAGAATTGGCCTGCTGTAAAAAAAAACAAGTTTACAGTCACTTGTCTCTCAGCGATCCTTTAAAAGAAATTATTCTGTGATATGTGCTCCTACAGACATGGCCTTTTACCTCTGGATTGTTATGGATCTAGCATCCTAAAATCAATACTCCATAAAGGGGATTCTAGGTGCATCAGCTAGGTCCCTAAGATAAGGTGGGATAAATTTCTCATCTCAGTAAAGAGAAATAAGACCCTCTTGAGCTTCATCCACTCTGTCTAAAATCTCGTCTCCTAGTGGTACATCTGTCTCATCTTTGCCTGCATAGGAAGCCAAGCATGATTGTTCCCAACATAGGTGAGCTCCTGAAGTACAAGAGGAGTCTGGGAACGAAATACGTTGATTGCCAATTGCACCCAATGAAAGCTGGCAGTTGCATGTGGTACGGACTTGAGTTACCACTTTTGCAAAGATCATAAACTTTTAAAGTGAATTCGGCACACACAAAAATCATTTATTTGGAGACGGTGCATGTAAGTCTCCTTTTAGTGTTATATAACTTCGCTGCTGGCAAATTGTTGTAAATAAAAAATAAAACCCACTACTGCAGAATTGGTCTTTTGCATTTAAAAACAATGAAGCAAGAACAGGAGGATCAGCAGAACAGGCTGAAAACATACCTTAATGCTCTTAAAGTGCCTTTACAAAAAGTCACTAAGATAGGGGAGTTTTGACATGACACAGTGGGCCATGAAGAAGTTACTTTAATAAGAAACAATACCTTTGAATCTTCAGACCAAGCACTGAGCAGTAAGTCAAAAAGAGACTACTACTTGCAAATCTTCTGCAGCTTAGAGCTAATTAGACCTTTGCCTCAGAATGGCCCAAGCCTCGTGCAATGTGGCAACGGTTATGATCATTATATTTTCACTCTATGTTGGGCTGAGTTATACGTGTATTGCCCATAAATGCTAATGGGAAGTATGTATGTAAATCCTCTCCTCAATGAGGTGAGATTATGCCCTGATGTATCTTAAGTAGCAAGTAAATGCAGCAATTGGGGTGGCAACTGCTCATAAAAGGAAAATGCGGGACTTTCTAAACCTTTAAGAGAAGTGATATTTAGCTGTGTGGGTTGGTTGCTCGCTGGGGCAGGTGGATAGGGGCAAGCAGGGCTCACATTGGTTTTCTTATCATGCATTTTCCATCAAACATTATCAGTGGGAACAATGCAGAAACAATATCAATTCCCCACATGTACTAAGAGTTTAATCTACATGGGTGCATACTATTACACATTTCTAAGTATCTGATGTATGACAAGGCTGTGGAAGATTAGATTGTTATCTATTGATATAGATAGGTATAGGTATGTGATCTGTTAATGCTAGTCATGCCACCTTAAATGCAAACAAGTTAGCGTTTCTGATTGCGTGATCATTCCTCATTCTCAGCAGCTTATTTTTCATCTGAAGACTAACTGAAGTGGTTTGTTAGTACTTAACTGGCCGACTGTGCCTGTAATCACATAAATCATACAATTGAGATATTGGTGTGCAAAGGGACATTCCTTCCTACATTCTGTAGGACTGGTCACATATTGTGTTCTCTCTCTTATGTCCTGGCTTGCACCACAATGAACAACTCCAAACCCACACACACACAGCAGCTCACTGCTTTTCAATAGAAGCCCCTCATAAAGTGACTGAAAAGTGAACTGTCCCAGGGAGGTGGGGGAGAAAACACCTTTTCTGGAGTAAGTTTCATGCCAACATGTCACATTATCCTCTGCAGCATTTGGGGGCTCACAGTTCTTGGGATCTGGCAGAGCCATAGCAGGGAGGAGGATATGAGGGTCATGCTGTCAGGCTAAGTGACTGTTTCACAAAAAACAAGCCACACACGGGAGGTTTCATGACCTGGACAGGGATTTTGCCAGAGTGTGCTCTGAGACCCACAATTCCATGAAGTCTGAAGCAAGATAGCAGGGGAGAGGCAAGATTTGCTTTTGCAAAGTGTTCCTTCACACAAAGAAATGAGCATCAGCTGAAAGGCACAAATGAACTCTTAGAGTGGTCCTGAACAGGACTTAGAATCATAGAATCATTATGGATGGAAGAGGCTGCTAAGGTCATCCAGTCCAGTCATCAGCCCATCCCCACCATGACGAACTGACCATGTCCCTCACTGCCACATCAACACTTTCCTTGAACAGCTCCAGGGATGGTGACTCCACCGCTTCCCTGGGCAGCCTGTTCCAATGCCGTGTATAGTAACATCTCCCATCCTGCCATTTTTTTTGTACTACTCTGTTCTTATTCTAAGTATTTATTTACTGATTATGAGAAAAAACACACGACCTCACAGGACCCCCAGCAGGTGCTCACAGCCTCCATGGGCTCCTGGAACAACTGGGGTATTCTCTCCTTGCATATTACGGTCCTTTCCCAAATGTGGGAATGCAGAGTTCAGACCTGTTGGAGTATTTGGGGGGATTGAAAGATATAAATAAGCCAGCTGGGGCTTCAACCCACCAGCTCAGCAACATTATATCGTGCTAGTCTTTGTTTTCACTGTATCACCTATTTTTCAGAGCAGCGGTATAACCAAGTTGTAAACTGCACACCTTACAAATCAGTCTATCCTGACATTGCTGGAGCGTTCATTACAAGCTGTAAAAAAACACGAGCAAGGAAGGTTTCAGTTCTGCAGCCCAATTTTCCATTGCAATAACCCAATTAACTGGTGTGTGTTTGTTTTACAAAGCTCTAAGCTACAATAAACCATGCCGATACACAGGCTGCAGAAAGCTTCGTAATTAGGACAAGGTGTACAAATTAAACCACTCTTTTTAAACTTCAAACCAGCTAACTTCTGACATACTGTACTGCTGGGGCTTCTGGGACTAAACCCAATTAACATCTTAGTATTTTATAAGCATCGTTTTAATTGCATTTGTATGCAATCTTCTCTCCAAGAGCCTTTCAAGGTGCTAGCCCTCGTTCAGATTTTATTACTTTAGTGATTTAAATCTCCTCTATCTGTGCTTCCCGTTAATAACGACTAGTGCTACTTCAAATGTCGGCCCAACATAAAACTGAGCTCTCCAAAGAATTATACTTTAAAACAGTTACATTTAACTTTATTATTACATGTTTAATTTTTTTTTCTCTCTCTGTTTGAACATTACGCCTTGAACCATTTTATCAAGCTGTCGGTGCGGTAAGTGCTGGAAGAGCAAATGTTTTGCTTCTCAGCACTTTGCAATGGCGCAGCCTCTTGGCCTGCACATGAGGCACTTTGTGCTGCACGAACTTGTCTTGGAGCACGAGCTTTTCCTTGGGCAGCGCACAGATTTGTGTCCGCAGATTTTCAAGACATGGGGCAGTGGGCGGGGGAGGTTTAACACTATGAGAGACAGCAAAACCGAGCCCTCAGGCTGAGTTGCTTTTGTCTTTTTAGGACAAGAACTGCCCTCCCATTTTGTCCACCAGAAGCCTGTGAAGCTTCACTCACGTGAGTAATTTTATTGACTGGGATGGGATTGCTCAATCTGGGAGGAACTGGGCTTCAGTGGGAGCAGTGGAACATTCCATGGAAATTGTGAGGCACTCTGAGGAATGTCAATTCCCATCACCATAATTTTTCTCTGTATAAAATTCTCTCAAGTGCTCTTTTCTTCTTCATGCATTTGCTTCTTTGGAAAATGACCTGCACTTCAAAGATCAGGTAGGATTTGTAGAGAGATGTGGAGGCATTAAGTAGTATAACGGAACACCTTCTGCCCATTTAATAGAATAATGTATAAAATATGTCCCAAGATCCATTTTCCAGGACAGTATTTATTATCCCGTTTCACGTTCTTTCAAGGGAGAGAAAAAGAAACAGGAATGTGTTGGATCACATTGAAATGATGAAATGAATAAAGTGTTTATTTTAAAATGCTGGCAGACAAGCTCAAAATATTTTCCTCTTTGGAGAATGCAACTTAGGGTGAATATAAACTCATGCTGTTCTAATTTAGGATTTCTGTTAAGTGAATACAAATATTGGGCCTTAAAAATGCAGAAGGTTTCTCCTGAAATATTTTGAACCTCTCCACTTGATTGAGTGTCTTGTCAAACAAAACTGGCAGCAGATCTCTTGGAACTGCCTGAATCTATGCAGATACGATTTCTATCGTGCCCTTATTATGTGTAGTCCATAATAAGGATGAGCACGTATAAATCATTTCTGGCTGGCACTTAGGATGCAATGCTCAAAGGAGAAAGACATTTCTGTCTTCAAATGTCTAGCAATTTCTGATATTATACAGTAAGTCTCCCCAGAACCATACAATCCTCAATTCCACGCGGCCTTCTTATGAAAGAATGAGACTTTCATATCTTCCTTGCAAGAGCCACCAGTGCGATAAGATGTGTGCTGGGCTCCAGCAGGGTGGCTATATTGAACTTTCATTTGCAAAGCCTTCACTAACAACGTTGCACAGAGATGAAGGTTTTTGCCTCTATCATTCCTGTATACAATTATCTATGAGTAAGCATTACTTTATATATAGTAGATTATACAGTTATGTATTATAGGAATACATTTTCCATGGAATGTTCTTCTATGTGCACACCCATAATGTGCACTAAAATAAACACATATATTGTATGAATGTGCTTGTGTTTTCTCAGCTTCGATAATCGAGCTAAGCCTTGGCACTGTAAAATGCAATAGCATCCGAAATGAGAGGTGATCTGAAAAGTCCTAACAAATCATGCCTTCTCCAGACACAAACATGCAGAGAGCTTGTCAAAACTAAAGAAACCATCTTAAGAAAACAATATAGAGAGATGTATTTTCTCTGTTTTCCAGTCCTGGATTTATACCTATTCTATACTCTATGTCTTTAAAAAATATTTGTCTGCAACATATTAAGAGAAAAAAAATCAACAGTCCTTTTCCAGAATTCTTTTTAAAGTTTCTCTCTTTTTTCTTTTTCTTTTTCTTTTTTTTTTTCCCTTCTAGTAGAATTTATAGGAGAAGAGAGTGTTTAGAAAACAGATTTTAAAATAGCTTGAGATATTCTGATCAAATCCTTGGTAACATTACCGGGAGAGACAGACTCAGGGAATGCCAAGGAAAATGGAATATGTTACCCAGGGTACTGATTTTGAAGGGCAGATTTTGTTTTGGGTGAAAATAGTGACTTTTTTTTTTCAATTATTAAGGGCATTGTATGCAAAATATTCCAAGCAGTATGAAAAGACCAGCTCTTTTTTGGGAATAGTTCTTACTGTAAGTAGATGAATGATTTATTTGGTATTATACGTGACAAAATGTTGATCTGTGAGGCTTTATGCATTTTATACATGATTCATTTATACACATACACCTACGTTATAGTGGAAAGATATCTATATCAGTGTTCTACCCACCAGATCCTGATTGTTTCCTACCATGCAAACAACCAGAACTTCTCAAGGAGGAGTTTAGCTACTGGGAAGCTGAAAAGCAGAGGGCATTTTAGAGCAGGAGTTCAGCGTGTGGAGCTGTCAGACTTGATATCCCTGAATTTTAGGTGAATTGCAGCGCCTTGTTCCTCCAGAGGTTGTTCTGAAGGGGACCAATGTCTTCTGGGAGCCAAGCTCTAGGGAGTAAGGGGCATAGCACAGGAGAATATTTTATGCAAAAGAACCGTCTGTTGAGAATGGAATAGAAAATTACATTTCTTTAACGACAAGCTTTCTGTAAAATATGGGGAGCCATGGGGAAGTATATTATTCTCTTTCTAACTACATGGAGGAAAATAAGAGGTGTCACAGTGAGTTATCAAGTGCAGTGACCACCAATACTCCTGTGTAGTGTACAATTTTGCTGGCCACATAGCACACAATCACGTGTCATTATCATATTAACTGGCTTTGTATACTCTTCATCTGACTTCACCCAGCAGGGCTTGCGCAATTACAATAAGAGGAAGAAGCTCATTTGACTAAAGGTTGCTTATAATTCTATCTTCTGCCCATGTAAAATCATGGGACTACAGCGTACAAAACATTTTATAAAAACCAACACTTTCTCAGACATCGTTGTCTTTCACAACCAGAGCCCCCAAGGCAGAGGGCAGCTCTTGCCTTGGTTAGTGCTGGATCAGCCCTGCCTTCCTTTGCTTTCCCTGTAGGTTCAGCAGAAGCAGCTCAGGAGACACAGCAGTTCTTGTGTACACCAAAACAAAGCTGCCAAGTTCCCAGAGCCTTCACTGGTGCACTGCATAGCTCTGAGTGCACTTTTGATAGTGCAGTGATAAATAAATACAAGCAAACTAATTTGCTGTAATTGACAGAACAATTAGCAGAGCTGCAGTTGCAGTCTTTATTCCTGGCAGCAATGAAAAGAACACATCACTTTCGGATCTCAGGTTTAATTTGTAATGAAAAAGGCAATATTTTATGTGCAAACTAAGTCATCTAGATACTGTGTATGTGGAACCCGGAAATACCTTTTCTAGGGTTTCCTTTCAGAACAAAACTGCTTTCACTGTGAGAAGAAATGCTGGTAATGGCTGCTGTTCTAGGATCTAAGGTAGAGTTCAGGCTTCATGGGGCAGTGGGAAAGGCAGAAACAAGTCTGGTGATGCAATGCTTTTCAGGAATCAATATTCAGCTCCTTGTGTGCACACAGTGTGTGTGTGTGTGTGTGCAGATGGAAGATCCCTGACCCTGCCACAAAGCCCCACAGCAACACGGGAGAGCCAGAGCATCTCCATCTGCCCCTCCAACACAAGCAGTCGCTCTGCTATGTGCGAAGGAATCCCTTCCCACTTAGCTTTATGACATTCTAACCATGTGGCTTGTGGAATATCCTGGGAAATGCTGGGAAGAAGAAATATACAGCAGCGGATGTTTTCACTGGATGTTTCCTCCAGAATTAAATATGGACAGCAATTTCCACATTGTGAAGGAATCTTCTGTGGCACATCAAGTTCTGTGGCAACAGTGCTTTGATTACAGCCCAGTGAAGCCTGAGGTCAGTCCCATTTCTCCTGCTAGCAAGTTCAACACCTGAGGGCACTTGGTTTTGCCACATTCAGCTCTACAGGTGGAGCTTGTCTTGAGAAGAATGATGAGAGAGGGGACAGGCAAGGTGATGGAGAGGAATCAGAAGCACAGAGGAGGAGAAAATCCTGACTGCAGTGATCTAGAAGGTGTCTGGGAGAAGCAGCAATGGCCAGTGCCATTGAGCCATGGAATGCACTGCCTAGCAAGATGCCCTTGTCTGCATTCACCCTGAATCCCCACTGCCCTGCTGCCTGCCCTGAGCTCTGCCTTAACAGCAGCAGCGCGGCCTCAGCCAAGGTGTGGACTGGTTTGTGTTTCCAAGTGTTACTTTAAGAAACACAGAGAAGTTAAAGTGTGAAAGTTTTATGTTACATGAGAGAAGAGGTCAGCATACATCTCAAGAAAGAAACAGTGAGCGTGCTTTGTTTCCAAGGCTGATGGTGAGAGCTCCAGAGGACTTTGTCCTGCAGACAGTGGGGCTCTTCAAGGAGGTGGGAAAGGCACAGACACAGATTTCCTTGCCGCAAGAACTTCAGTTCCCAAGGGTCAAGATCAACTTTGGAAAGGACTTTTCATGCTGGGTATTAGCTGTGTGCACACAAGTCAGCATGAATTGCGGCTGTGAGGTGTAAGAGACGTTGTACCTCCAGCGTGACAAGCAGTGGTGAAATGTCCTGTTCCATTCTCCAGGCTATGATCTGCACTGGTTAGTGACCTGGTTTATAATGTAATCAGGCAGAGCAGATATTCTAGACATTCTACCTCAGTGTTCTGTTAGTGACCCTGGGAATGGTATCAGCCACACCAGCTTAGCCCCGACTGCCTTCATTTCAGGTGAGGAATGGCTCAAGAAAGCATGTTAGATTCACTTCCCTTTAGTGGCAAACATCCAGTTTGGAAATGGCCCTGCTGATAAATGCTGCCTGAAGCAGGGAAGGTCAGTCCAGTTAACTTGCTCTACTACTCCGTTAAGACCCTGTTGTAGTCATGAGTCAAGAAAGGCTGGTGAACAGTTGTTCAGGATGATCTTGTAGGTCTTTTCCAACCTTGGTGATTCTATGATTCTATGATTCTGTGATTCTAAGGCAGTGGGCAAACATGGACATCTGTCAAAGGCACTTCCACAGCCCTTCCACTGCAGTGTTTAAGCAGTCGTTGCTGGTGCAAGAGGAGAGAAGGAATGTTCTCATCTGTGGATGGGAGCCATCTATGGTTCTGGGGTGTTCTTCTGCCATGTACCCAGTGAGGGGACCAACCACCACATTGGCTTTTCTCCTGAAACCACACAGAATCCTGTGACAAACCGGATCTCTGAAGTACTGCCTCCTGTCTTGGTACGAGTGCCAAAGAGGGCTGAGGCACGAAAGGGATGGCGTTAATTGAAGAATTGCTTCGTGACTTTTTTTGTTGTTGTTTTGTTCTGTTTTAATGTAATTAATTTTAGAGGTAAGCCTTTAGAAAATGGCAATTCAGTAACTGAAATAACGAACTGAATTTCTGTGACTCTTCTGAAAGCTGACCAGGCTCCACAGCCTGGGGAGACCTGAAATTTCCTTCAATGAAATCTTCCCTCTCCCCTGAGTTATTCCCTTCAGCATTTGTCTGCAAAAGTATGATGAAATACTCAGTTGAGTGCACTCTGGGCCCAATCCAGCACCCATCTACTCAATGACAACTTAGCTGTCTGCACTGAGGGATGGCTCTGCTCGTGTTTGAAACAATTTCATAGAATCTTAGAATCATTTGAGTTGGAAGGAATTCTTAAAGGCCATCTGATGCAACCCCCTGCACTGAACAGGGACACCCATAGCTCCATCAGTGCTCAGAGCCCTTCCAGCCTGACCTTGGCTGTCTGCAGGGATGGAGCGCCACCACCTCCCTTGTGCCACTTGTGCCACTGCCTCACTACTTTTATTGTGAAAAACCCTTTCCTTATATTTGATCCAAATCTTCCCTCTTTTAGTTTGAAACCATTTCCCCTTGTCCTGTCACAACAGACCCTGCTACAGAGTGATTTGCAAGTCGCTTCATTGCCTTGCCCTCACAGAGGACACAGCTCATCTGCTGGATGGTGGCGGTCAAGCAAAATGTTGTGCAAATGCAAGCTGGTTTTATTCTTCTTCGAATAAATGCCTCCTGTGACATTTCTTGCCCTTTCCTTTTCTGCAGTGTGCACTGGGCATTTGTCACAACAAACTACTGAACCAGATGGCCCCATAGCACTGATCAATCTGGTGGCTCCTGTGTGCCTGTAGCCACTTGGGAAGGGGGGGGGGGGGTTGAAGTGACACAGCGTGAAACCTGTCTCTGCAACCAAGCAGCTCTGCCAAGGCCACGGCCACTGGAGCAGAGCCACTGGAAGAGGGGCCGCGGGGCAATGTGTGCCCGTCCCGCGTGGCACAGGGGCACACGATGGAAGTGCCCATGGGGGGATGAAGTGGGGCGATGCGCTTCAGCCCCAGATTCGGGCTTTTGGAGACGCCCTGCTCTGGCGACCTTAGCGGACAGGAAGGTCAAACCTCGGCCTGTGAGGTGCGAGGGAGGCTTTCGGGCAGCCGGCGGCTCCGCGGGGCCGGCTAGATGGCGCTGGCAGCCCAGGAACGGCCCCCGCAGTCGGCGCGCAGCCCGCAGCGGCACCCCGGCACCCCGAACGTGCCCACGGGCTCCGGCTGGGTTTCAATAGGTTGTGTCACACAGCTGAAGTTATAGGGATTTGATATAAACCCACCGTGCGGTAATTATGAGAGTAAAATGCATTTGGGGGAAAACATTTTGCAGACTTGCCAAGAGTAACAGCTTACAAATAAAGACCCATTCCTGCTCTGGCCTCGAGCTGCGCCCTGGAGAATTTGCACATGCATTTGAAATGAAACAATCCCCCTATCTCTGTGTTTACTAGGGGGAAAAAAACACTCCAAACCCTTCCTTCCATAAGTCCTTCTATAAATACGTTCCTGGCACCGGGCAGTTTGCAGGCAGACATAAACTGCCAGTCTTTAATGTAAAATAATGTAAGGCTTTTAAGCAGAAAGTTGGCTGCTAGAATTAATTGGTGTCTTATTTTTCCGGCTGGAGCTGCTGTTTGCAAGTGAGGGCCACATGAGCAGTCCTGCTGTCTGCATGGCAAATGAGGACGGTGAATGGCAGCTCTCAATGTATTACGTTGGCAAAGAGAAGGCAGCAAGGGGGGGGGCGGGGGGTGCACAAGAGAGTGGGAAGAAAGAGAGGGATCCAAAGTGAAAAGAAACTGAATGGAATTGGAAAAAGAAGAGAAGATGGGAGAAGAGTGGGATAGAGGAGAGAATGGAGGGAATTATAGAAGAGGGAGAGAAATGAGCCCAAGGGGGAGAGGCTGTAGGAGCGCAGACGACAGAAGAGGAGAGGTGGCCTTGGGCTGAGTGGGAAATGCAGCTGGTGGGAGATGGGCAGTGCTGCAGCAGGAGTTGGGTGAGGATGGAAGCAGACAGCAGTGAAGAACAGGTAAATTCTCACCTTGCAGGTGCATGGTTTCTGGCCCTCACATTCTCCAGGGGCTTCTCACCAGGCTGGAGGGTGCTGCTGTGTGTTGCTATGGACTGGACTGGCCTTGTCCAGGGCAATCCGTCTGGCTGGGTGCTGTGGTTAGGAAGGTCAGGTCCCAGTAAGTTCCATCTGCAAGGGTGTGAGTGTCTCCATCAAAGGAAAACATTTGTTACAGTATTTGGAGCTTCATAGGACGTGCTCCATCCAGGGTGCGCTGCTTTGACAGTAAGATGTGCAGCTCCTTTTCCCCAATTTGTAGCCTATGAAGAGTATCCATGTTTAATACAGAGGGTGGGAGCTGTATTGCGATGTTCAAAGCATGATCTGCTGAATCCCATGGAATTCACAGAATCTTTTGAAGGGATTTGCAAAGGAAATTGAGGAAAAATAAAGTCTACAAGAAATCAGCTTACATGCAGCCCTGTCCTGCTTTATTTTTAGGGATTTGTAATGAGAAAAAGGTTGAAAACCACAAGTGGAGAAATCACACAGTGAGGAAAAGCCCTGGCTTGAGGAAGGAACCACTCTTATGTGCTCAGGTGGGCTGGCAGATCTCTCATTCCCTCTTACATAACCTTTTTGCCTTGCATACAGCAGCATGCCATCTATTAGTTTTCTTTCCTTGGGGATTCCTTCTCCAAGCTCGCTGGCATGGTTTCAGAGCTCAGAATCTGTTTTAGGATTGCTTGGGCAGTGAACAGATGTAGCATTAGGACATGGAGAAATCTGAAACATGCCTAATTTTTGAAGTTTGGGCAGGCCTTAGGCGGTGCCCAGAGGTGAATGCATACTGCATACATCAGTACAGGCTAAAGGCTGACCTGCTGGAAAGGAGCTCTGCAGAGAAGGACCTGGTGGACAACAGATTGGTTATGAGCCAGCAATGGTGTCCTGTGGTGCATCAAAAATAGAAAAGACAGAAGGCTGAAGGAGCGGATCCTCCCTCTCTACTCTGCCCTGGTGAGGCCACATCTGGAATACTGTGTTCAATTCTGGGCTCCCCAGTTCAAGAAAGAAAGTCAAGGAACTGCTGGAGGACCACATAGATTATGAGGGGCAGGGAGCATCTCCTGTACAAGGAAAGGCTGAGGGACCTGGGAATGTTCAACCTGGAGAAGACTGTGAGGGGATCTTATCAGGCTTATAAGTATCTAATGGGTAGTTGTCAAGAAGATGGTGCCAGGCTCTTTTCAGTGGTGCCCAGCTTTAGCAGAGGGTTGGACTAGATGACCTCCAGAGGTCCCTTCAGACCTATAATTCTGTGTGAATTCCCATGAGATATTCTTCATTCCTAGTGCTGCATGTGCTGTTGTTGGGTTGTGGCCATTTGAAGTAGTAACATGAGCATGTGCATCAACACACCTTGCAAAATGAATGTAACTTGAAATAGGAAATGACCTGTTCGTTGCAATATCCAATGGCTGGTTTCTGGCATGTTAATACCTTGTTTCCCAGTATATTAAACTGCCCTCCTTCCTAATAGGAAATGAAGGATTTCTACAAGGACACAAAATCCTCCCTGCTACAGTCCCATTTCTTTCCCCAAATCTTTGCTGTCAGAGGAAGAAGGGAAGGAAATGGAAAAAAAAAGAAAAAAAGAAAAAGAAAAAAAAAAGAAAGAACAAAAAAGGAAAGAAAAAGAGAGGGTATTCTGATGGACTGAGCAGAGAGCAGAAGCTGAGTTTGTTTTTTCTGGCTGACACACTTCGTGTTGCTGGTACATTTGCTGCTTCCTTGAAAGGCCAATGGGGGGAAAAAAGAGATTAAGGTCATCAAGATAATGCAAAGAATATTTAAACTAGAAGCAGAGGGGAAATACAGAAGGTCTGTTTTTCCAATAGTAAGTAATCAGAGTACAGGAGGATGTAATTTGCAGATTAGGAAAATGAACAAAGACTATAAAATTAACTTTATGACAGAGAGAAGAACAGTCCATTTGAAGGGGGGAATAAACTAACCTCCATAAAGCTTTATGGCTGATACAATCAGCATGTTGATTTAAACTAAATAGGAATTATCAGCAAATGATCAGACATGGGGCAGGCTTCAAGCCCTGGTTGTGCTGTAATCTGGGTTGTATGTGATGCAGAATTCAAGGCTGGGATGTGGGGACAGTGAAATTTCCTTGGGCAGTGGGAGCAGGAGCAGGGGCAGAGCGAGCCAATGCCAAACCTGTTGATGGCGGCTGTCAGTCATCCATCCTTTACTTCTCTGGTGACTTCTCTTCTAGCAGACAAAGCCCCACACCATAAATGCACTTCCTCTGCAGTGAAATCAAACGCTCTCTCACACTCATGCCAGCCTGGGAACAGCTCATTGGGCGGATCTGAAGAAAAGCTTTTAATTAATTAGCAGGGGGACTGCAAGTTAGTTACAGAGCAGGTGGCTATAACAGGGATCCCCTGTCTCAGCATGATATCAACTGTGCTCAACTCTGTGCAGAAGCCCCAGGTATCTCCCAGGAAAATATTTCCTCAGAGAGGAGCTTCCCATTCCTCCAGAGTCAGCAGGCCCAGGCTCCCAGACTGGTCCAAACGAATGGCTCTGTCAAACTGGAGCAGAAAGAAGTTTTTCTTAGAGGATCTTCTATTTCATCCTCATTTTTATTCTCTTCATTGTTATTCTTGTTTCTTCTTCACCTTATTTTCTTGAAGTGAAAAGAGGGGAAAGAAGGAATAACTTGCTCTCAGTGGATTCTGTTGTTCACGTTGTTTGTGCCTGTAAGTAACGTTTCCAGTAGCCTGAGAGACTATGGCAAGTTTTATAGGGCTCCATGCAAGCCCTCAGAGGAGCCGTAACTCCAGAGCCATGTTCTCCGAAGGACAATTCTCTTACGTCTCTGCTTTTCCATTTTCTACCAGAGGGGAAAATTACAGAGTAAACTAACAAATATAACCAAAAAAGGCAAATGAGGGTCCAATGCTACTCTCAGGAAGGCAGGGGTAAATTACATGGAGTAGCTCCAATGTTTTTAATGATGTTTAACCTGTATCTACATCTGCTGTAAGCTGCTCAAAAAAGAAGGAAAAGCAAGTTTGCACCAGAAGGGAATTCTCCTCATTTGTGTGACACTGGTCCCACAAAAAGATGCTCAAATGTAAGCAATTTTGTTCTCATTTTCAATAAAGTGCTGCTTTGTGAGGCTCCAAGGTACTGCCATTGCCACCATCTATGCACTCTCTTTGGGAATAGAGATCAGAACTCTTAAGACTTGGGAAAGGTCGAGTGGCCTCAATAAGATACAAATAGACCCAAATGGTTGTTCAAACAATGCCAGACAAAAGTATAAAGAGCATGAGGAACTAAACAGTCCTTTTCGTGTTACAAACAACATTTTTTTCCAATTTGCTTTGCATTTTATTATCCCCGGAGTTTTTTTATCAGATGCTAACGGCAGAAGGTGCTGGGAGCTTTGTGGTTGTCTCGAGCTGCTGGGCTGCTCTTTGCAAAGGGCCTGTTTTCAACTTCGTATAGTGGGATTAATTGAAAATCAGGAAAAGTCCTTCCCTTGCAAACTTTGAATTTTCTCGTCAAAAAAAAAAGAAAAAAGAAAATTTCAAAGAAATGTCCATCAACTTCCGCGAAATCCTATTCCATCATCAGGAACAAAGTACAGAAAATAACCTGCTTTTGAAAATACACAACCTGCTTTCTCAGCGCAAAACTTCTTCTGCAGGTGGTACTATGCTTACCATTAAGAATGCGATCGTGCCCCATTCAAGCCTCAGCCAAAAAAATCAGAGCCGCTTTTATGGCCAAGTTTCTGAAGCATTGCTAGTTGGGTTTCATTAAGGCTGTGCCAGTTGCTTGGATGTGCAGCTCTCTGCGTTAAGGGGCCGACCTGCCCCTTGTGATTAGCAGGAGGAAGCGGTTTGATACAATTGTCAGGACGACTGTCCTTTGTGAGCCAAAATAAAATGCATTCTCTGCTATGCAAGCAGTTAAATACTTCTACTCTGGCTTGGCTTGGGATCTGACATCTTTTACTAATGCTTATTTTTAGGTGGAATCAGTAGTTAGAGACCCTAAAGGCAAGGGCAAGATTTCAAACCAGATTAATGCTCTCAAACACTTTTAGAGTGTGTGTGTGTATACACACATATATCATTGCATTTAGATTACCACGCCG